>JAULUF010000044.1:30222500-31687500 GCA_031834385.1 Semotilus atromaculatus | reverse complement strand
ACAGAATGGGACCAGAACCAGGGTGCCACTTCAGCGCCAGCAGGACCCAGCAGATATTACAGGCCACTTTGGATAGTTATTTGGAAGGTGTGAGTTACAGTCCTGACAGTTGTAGTCAACTGTGTCAGATGTTAGCAGATCTAGTTCTCAGTAAGCTAAAAGATGTCAATCCACCACGATATAAACTTGTGTGCCAGGTGGTGGTCGGGCAGAATCATAAACAAGGTGTAAGGGTGGCCAGCTGTGGCCTGATCAACCCCAACACTGACAACTACACATCTGCTGTTTTCCAAAATCACTCACTGTTTGCTGTGGCTATGGTACATGGTATGTACTTTGAATAAAAGTTAAATCTACACCAATTATTTCGTGTGTACAAAATGCACATCTTACATTACACAAAATACAGCAATGGTCATCTAGTTTGGAATATTATATTTTTGAAAATGTTTTTGAAAGAAGTCTCTTATGCTTACCAAGGCTGCATTCAAAAACACAGTAAAACAGTATAATACTGTCAACTCCAGAATTATTGGCACCCTTGGCGGCTGTGAAAATAAATCTGCATTGTTTATCCTTTAATATTTCATTTTAAAAAAATCACAAAAATCGACCCTTTCATTGAAGTAAAACAATTGAAAGTGGTGGGAAACTCCCTTTATGAAATAAATGTTTTTCTCCAATGCATGTTGGCCACAATTATTGGCACCCCTATAAATTCCAATGAGTAAAATATCTCTGAAGTATATTCCCATTCATATTTTTTTTTTTTTTTTGGAGCACCAGGATGACTAGGAGAATAAAATTGTCCAGCCATGACTTCCTGTTCCACAAGTGTATAAATATGAGGAAGCACAAAGGCCAAATTCCCTTAATCGTTCATCACAATGAGTAAAACCAAAGAATATAGTGTGCAGCAAAACACTAAATAGAAAGTGGCTGTAAGGAAATAGCTAAAGCATTAAAAATCCCAATTTCCACCATCAGGGCAATAATTAAGAAGTTCCAATCAACTAAAGAGGTTACAAATCTGCCAGGAAGAGGACACGTGTCTATATTGCCTTAATGGACTGTGAGGAGGAAAGTTTGAGTGGCCAAAGACTCCAAGGAACACAGCTGAAGAACTGCAGAGATTAGTTGAGTCTTGGGGTCAGAAAGCCTAATTTTTTTAACATTTTTTTATCAAACAGCACCTACATCACCATGGGAGGGTTTCAAGAAAAATCCATCTCGCCTATCTATAAACAAACTCCAGCCTATTCAGTTGTCAGACATGACATGAGCTTCCTGGGACCCGGTTCTGTGGTCAGACGAAATAAAAAGCTTTTTGGCAGCAAACGCACCAGATGGGATGAAAAAAAAAAAGTTGCCCATGGTTAAATATACAGCTGGATATTTAATGTTGTGGGACTATTTTTTTGCTGGAGGTCATGATCAGATACATGGTATCATGGATTCCAGCAAATCAAAACCAACAGATAAATCAAACCCTGACCGCTTCTGCTAGAAATTTTATAATGGGCCACGTTTGGATCTTCCATTGGGACAATGATCCAAAACAAACAAAACATCAAAATCAAGACTAAACCGTGTCACTGAACACAAAATGGAAGCTTCTGCAATGACCATCCTAGTCCCCTCCCCTGAACCCTATAGAAAATGAGTGGGCTGAACTGAAGGGAAGCACCAGTATGAATCTGAAGGATCTGGAGATGTAAGGAAGGGTCTCTGATCTCTAGTCAGGTTCTCTCCAAACTCATCAGGCATTATTGAAGACAACTCAGAGCTGTTATCTTGGGAAAAGGACATTGCCATAATTGGGTGCCAATAATTGTGGCCAACATGAACTAGAGAAAAACTTTTCATAATGAGATTTTCCTCCACTTTCCATTTATTTATATATAATTGTCCCATTGTTTTTCTGTTAAATCTGAAAAAAGTAACCTAAAAATCATGAGACAAAGAAGATTTATATTTTCAATAAACTTTATTCCCCCCCCCCCACTCTCCCAATACATAAAAAGTGATCATACTGAACATTTCCCAGTGTTGACACCATACATTTGTTACATCAATAAATAAAAAACTATAAATAAAAAAATAAATAGAACACGTGCCACAATTAATTAATAATACAAGTTAGGATTTGTCTGAGAGAGTAACGGCTTTCACAATGTTGGTATTCTAAACACATCACTTACAGCCATGGTCACAGTTTTGAGGACATTATGATTACTTATGATGGAGCATGTCACGTAAACAAAGCTGGAGGCACACTGAATACATAGTCTTTTTTTCCCCTCAAGTACAGACATTAGGGATATAATAACTTTTAAGAGCAAAAAGCTTATATCAGGTGTGTATTTGTAGTGTTTCTTCCCCCACTCCTGCCTAATTTGCTTGGAAAACCGAATATGAAGACTATATAAAGCCTGTCTCATTCCCTTTTTGACTCAAGCTTGAGATTCAGGGCCATTATTGCACAGAGGAATCCATCAGAAAGGCACTTTAGTCACTCCCACTCCTAACTGCTCCTCCATGAATTACAGTTCAACCTCAGCGATTCACCTCTGCCATCTTTAAAACTAATCTCATTAAAAGAATAACCATTTGGTGTCCGTAGCTCTTCTAGTTTGTGTACCATTTAGTGAAATAAAAGACTTTAAAAAAAAAGAAAAAAAAAAGCCAAGTGATCGAGCATAAAAAGCCAAGCCCATCTTGTGCAGTTCATGAGACACTGCGAGCTTAAGTAAGACGCTTAAGAACCCTGTGAGTTTTATGCCATCTGCACTTCAGTCCGTCTAAAAATCTAAATAATAAAATGAACGGGCTCAAATTTTGGTTGTGCACACTGTGAGTCAAGCTGGTAGTGTGATACTGTTGGTGTAGGCTCAGTTGCAAAAAAACAAAGAAAAAAAGTGCACCGTAGTTCAAAGAGGCCAGCCGATGACCAAGGACAGGAGATCTTCGTGGCAACGTGGAAGCTTCCCCTGATTTTCTTTGTCATAGTCCTTTTTTGCTTCCCAAATTGAAGCGGTAAGCAGCAAATCGTAATACGAAGCAGAACAGCGGTTCCGCGGGGTTCATCATGCGTTGGTGTAGTGTTGGAGAAGCTGCACCACGTAATGAAGCCGCTGCCGGAGCTCCGGAGAGCAGCCCCATTCGGATAGCACGTTCAGAGGGTAGGAATAAGAGATGCGCTCCTTGCTGATGTACGTCAGCAGGTACAAAGAGTCCGAGGTCTTGCTCAGGATGATCTTCGTGTGGTCCGTGTAAAAGTTAACCTGGAAAAGAGAGCAAAGGGAAACGTTAAGCAAGGTCTTGGTCAGTTAAATTTTGGTCAGTTTTCAGACGTTTCAAGTTTCATCTGTCGTTCCGGCACAATCAGAGACTCACCTGTAGGGTTCGGTTGTCAAAGAGCATGACTAAGGCGTGATCAGTCTTGATCCACTGCAGCAGTAATGGAGAAGAGCTTGGAGGTGGCTGGTTCTCACCGTTGACGTCTCCACCCTACAAAAAGGAAAACTTATTTTTAAATCAATATTTAGAAATAGCTTTATTTTATACAGATTAATGATTTATACATTTAAATATTTCAAATAAGACAATCATTTAAAAAAAATAAATAAAGAATTTTTATATATATATATATATATATATATATATATATATAAAAACACAATATGGGTAAAAGGTTAGTGCTGAATTTTTTTAATAATATTATCATTTAAAATGTTATTTTAGATTATCTTACAATTCAAATGTTTAAATCATGGACTTACCTCCATAAGATTCTGCTCCATGTAGTTAGCCATCAAATCAACTATGTGTTTTTGATTCTGGAGCTTCTCTGGTAAAGCATCAGCTGGAAAGCTAAAGTGTTTGTTGTTTGTCAGACAGTAATGTACAGTCCTGCAGAAGAATAAAAAAAAATTAGATTAATAAAAGAATTCGATTTTCACAAATAAAAGTAAAGCTTAAAACATTTGGTCGAAAGCAGAGACTTTTGTAAAGGGTAAAGCACTATATGTTGGTCAATCAGAGCTTAGTCCAAAATGCAAAACTGGAGGCTCATTAGAGAACAGAAAGCAAGCTGACGTACCTCCGCTGGTCACACAGGCTCAGATGAGTGCCTTCGTTGAAGAGTACGCCGACGTTTTGATTGGAGAGCTGGTAACCGAAGCCGTATTTGTTGGAGTAGTCTACCCACTTGGTTACCCAAATAAAAGGCTTGGTTTTAGAAAGGCAGGGTGGGTTTTTTGAAGCTGGAAGAGGGAAGAACAATATTTGAGTACATGATCAATGGCCTAGGAGTAAACCTTGAAAATGGCCATCGCTTAAACACTTCGGTGTGAACAGAGTGTGGGAACAAACCTGTTGGCATGGAAGACAAGCAGCTGTTAAGAACCTTCATGGCAGATTCGGCTACAGCAGCAGGGGTAGGGATATCGTCACAAGCTGAGGGGAAAAAGGAACGATTTTTTTTATTTACAGGAAGAAACAAAACAGTACACTCAATTTATAATTTTTTATATAGTATGCATGTAAACTTATTTTTTTCATGTTTTTGAAAGAAGTCTCTAAAGTTCTCCAAGGCTGCAATTATTTGATTAAATGCAATGAAAACATTGATATCGTGAAATATTACTACAATTTAAAAGAAGTTTTCTTTTATAAATGCAAATTTATTCATGTGATGGCAAAACTAAATTCAGCATCATTACTCCAGTCCTCAGTGTGACATGATCCTTCTAACATGCTGATTTAGTGCACAAGAAGCATTCATTATCAATGTTGAAAACTGTTGTGCTGCGTAATGTTTGTGGAAACGTGATCATTTATTTTAGGATTTGTTTTAAGAATATAAAGTTCACCTGACCCTAAACTTTTGATTGATAGTGTAAATATAAAAGAGAGGTATAACTAAAGTGCCAGACGTATATATAAAGTGTAAAAATGACAAGTCATCTGGCTGCTAAACTCCGCAAAGAAATAAAAATGAATTGGGGCAGGATGTTTTTGGACAAACTTGTTTTTAATAGCTGCCTCTGAAAGCCTGAGGGTTTGAGACTAAAATAAAATAGGCCTCACACATGCACATCCAAAACTATATACTGCTGTATGTCTGGGCAAATCAGCTGCCACGGTCCCTTACCATCAGTGCTGCTGGCGACGGTCCCTTTGAAGGAGCGCGATGCAGACTTCCGGGACTCTTCCTCGGCCGGGGTGTCCAGAGGGCCAGAGCTTGCCAGTTGAACCGTAGGAGAAGTGGCCTAAGAGGAAGTCACAATGTTTTTTACAATCATAAGTACTTCCTTGTACTCACTTATAAGCAATTATCATGCGCAGTGGACATTCATTTTCAAATCTTGTGTCTTAAGCTTAAAAGATCTATTCGTCACGGGATTAATATGTGGGTTTGGTTTGGAGTTATTCTGAGACATTCAGCACAACAGTGGACTACTCGACTCATTCATCTACAGCGGCTTTCAAAACACGTCCCCACAGAGGCCACTTTAGCTACGCTGCAAAACTTCATGCACACTGACGCAGCTTTCTACGACAGTCATGAGACGCTATTAATACGCACTAATGCACATAACTGTAACATGCATTATTACCTCATTCACTCCCATTGTCTTGTAGCTCATCTGCCGACCGATGGAGTGTTTCACCATGCCTGACACCAGTTTAGAAATGTCATCCTTCTCCTCACAAGGGGTCTTTTCAACAGCTGCAAGGACAATTTTAGGGTCAATAACAGAAACTAAGGTTTCATTCCAAACCAGTGTTATTGTTAACTAAAACTATTCTTTTCAGTAATAGAAATAAAGCTGAAATTAAAATATAAATATTTGATGAACTTGGCAACCACCTGAAATGAGTTGAAGTACTAAAATTACCAAATACTAAAATTAAAATAATCTGGAAACATAAAAATGCAAGCCAATAAAGATGATAATTGTATGAAAATAATATCAAAATAACACTGTTCTTAAAATCTCAACTAGAAAGAGTGGTTCGAATAGGTGAATACCTTTTGATTTTTTCTTGCCAAAGAAGCTTTTAGCCATCTTGGTGAAGAACTTCTTGGCAGGGCTGGGTGGATTAAGCTCAGGCACCATCACACAGCTGCTGGGAGGGAGTTTTTCTGGAGTGAAGCCCTGAGGGAGAAAAACAACAACAAAAAAAAAGAAACAGATTAGAGAACTGCCGAATTAAAATAAGGAACTGGTTAAGAACAAAGTAAACCCTTAAAGAAACTGCTCTTTATAATCAGGTTAAAAGGAAAAGGTTTAATTGCATTTGGACACTGATGAATGATTACTAACCTTTGTGAAATACTCGTGGGCCAGTATCTGATCCAGCGTAAGGCGGTCACAGGGGTTTTTCTGAAGGACTGCGGAGATCAGCTTCTGTGCAGCTGGAGTGAGGGATGGAGGAAGGCTGTATCTCACTTCCTTAATACACTTGTAGGTCTCTTTCAAGTCTAAGGTTTCAAATGGTGGATTCCCACAAAGGAGTGTGTACCTAAACAGACAAGAAAAGAGCTTGTCATCAATGCGGTCACATCTGATGCAACATAAATCAAGTAGTGACTTTCCACAATATAAATAGTACATTAGACAACACCAGAAATTTCCAAACTTTTTGGTCAGATCTAATTTTTTTTAAATTATTTAAGGAAACATTCAGATGGTCAAGGTTCTCTGATGACAAATTAATTGTCATGTGATATGCAAGTTAGCACAACTAAAAACATTTTTTTTTTTTTTTTTTTGAATAAATGAACTCAAACCGCCTTTAATTTGGGATTCCCTGGTCTACACAATAACCATAAAATAGTCTAGAGTAGACTTGAAAAGACTTACATTACACAACCCAGCGACCAAACATCTGACTCTGTCCCATGGCCTTGTCGGTTAAGGACCTCTGGTGCCAGGTAGTTTGGAGTCCCGCAGATCGTCCTGCAAAAAGAGCATTTTAAGTCAGCACACTGATCATGTGCATTTCTATGAAAGTTATTGAGGATAAAAGACAAGCAAACTCACTTCTTCCTCTGCTCGACTGTCTCCAGCTTTGCTGCCAGCCCGAAATCTCCTAATCTCAAATCCATGTTTTCATTCACAAAAAAATTACCTGAAAAAAACACAAGTTAGAGCATTATCAAACCAACTGAACTTAATGGATGTCATACTAGGATTCAAACAGCAGGCTAAAAAGTAAAAAACAATACCTAGTTTCAGGTCTCTATGGAGGATGCCTTTGTTGTGGAGGTATTTGAGCGCAGATATGATCTGTCTGAGGTAGTAACGGACTTCTGGATCTGTCAATGTATGTCTTGCTTTCCAAATGTGTGCCAGAGACTGAAAATATGAAGCACAGGATTAGAATCAGTGCCTTGTTTTCACCAAATGGGACCATTAGAGGTCTGTCCTTAGTGAAACAGCTCACCTTTCTGCTGCAGAGTTCAAGGAAGATGTAAATGTTGTCTTGGTCCTCAAAATGATGGGAAAACTTCACCACATGCTTGTGTTGGAGGCTTTTGTGGAGCTCGATTTCATTAATGATCTGTGGGACAAAAACGATGAATATAAACATTAAACGAGGAAGCTGGAAATATGACGATTCACATGTGCACTTGGTCATTATCCATTTACCTTCTCTCTTTGGTGTGGCTTCGAGACTCTGCTTTGAGGAATAACTTTCACAGCATACATTTTGTTGTTGGCAAGATCCGTCATCTCATAACATCGTGCAAATCCACCCTAGAAACACAAGCCATTATAAAATTAAATCACTCAAAATGTGTCAGGTGATCATAAAATGCAGGTCCCTGTTCAACGGTCTCAAAACTCAATGACTAAGCAACTAACTCGTTTTTTTAGACAAATACAATGTCTTTGGAGATTACCAGCGTGTTTGAACGTTTGATTCATATTTTCCACATGACTGATGTCAAGAATGCGGTCTAGGCAGCCAGCTTTTATGGTGTTCAATATGCACAGACCAGTATTTGCAACCTGGAATTGATTTTAAGGGGCATTTTTACCCTTTGCACCATTTATATATAAACAACCATTTATATATAAACAGCATGTCATCCATTTTGCAAAAGCTTTAATATTAACAGAGTTATGGCTATTATCTAGAAATAAAAAAATAAAAAAGCACAAGATGTTCTTTGCTAGACTTTTTATTTTATTAATTTGTTTAAGCTAAACACAGCTCTATAACATCAAGGTCAACAATTGATGTATCCTAGCGGTTGTACATTTTTATTTTGCGGGAGATTATACCAATTATCAGTAGACCAGTAAAGTGGTAACGTTAATCAGAAAACCAGCTGTCATAACGGATTCATTTTAAATCTGCAGAAAACATTTGTTTTCCTTTTAAAAAAACAAAGCAGCAAATATAATTTTTTTAAACAATTTGTTCACCTCCACGTTTCAAATATCTCGGGTAATTTTTTCCACAATTCATAGTTAATTTCTGACCCTGGTCCCAACACATGTACAAAGGAATGACGTAGGCTATTCTTTTCCCAATAGACAATCCCCTCCTTACAGCATCGCACCATGATGCGGCACTTTAAATACTGGGATTGGTGATGAGCCTTCTAATAATCAATCGGCTAATTAAAATAAGAGCCTTGTTTTGGAAACGTGAGAGTGAAACTGACAGTGGTCATAGGTTCCACTGATCATAAGCAATGCAGCATCATTTCCATTGATGCATTGATTCATTCAGTCAGTCATTCATCTTTCCCTGCCATCGGATCAAGTCTGGAATCGCACTAAAAATCCAGTCAATTCCATAATTGCAAAGAGTGTCTTTGCATAAAACCATATGTAATTGATCAAAATTGGAAGACAACACAGTCTTATACCCAGCAGGTAGGTTCTAGAATCACAGACAGGGCGGGTTGCGGTCCAGTGGTTCTGGTGCACTCATGAACAGCTCCCAAAACCAGCCGAGCCGAGCACGCACGAGACCGACACATTGCGCACCGTGCGTCCACGTTAGCAGCATATCAGGAAACGCGGCACGAGACAGTAACAACTGGCACAATTTATTCAAATGATTAGCTCCGATGTACTGCGTAAATATAAAAGACTGGTACCTTTCCCAAAAGCTTTCCTTTACAGTACGATCTTCCAGACTTTGCGTCAACCACCACCTGCGCGACCTCCGTCTTAACATGCTCGGATTTACTCCGGTTCGGCTTGGCGGGCGGTTGAACCGCTTGAGACGGTTTGAACAAATCCGGATTCATCATTTTACAGGAGAGACGCTGCGCTGTGGTAAAACGAGCAGGATCCATTCATTAATATAGATCCTTCGCCTTAGAAAATAACCTCCTTATGTGAAGTCCCAAAGTCTGGCCAAGTTCTCTAGTCCTGTGAATCAAACATGCCCGGACGCCGGAGTCAAGCAGCATATAAACTGTTCGTGACGTCATGAGCACAGGCGGGGCCGAAAGACTGGGACGTCTTGAAAGAATCAACGCCATTGGCTGGTGGAGATTCAATCAAAGATCAGAGAGACGCATAATGAAAGTATGGAGAAAAGTGAATGAAAACCTGAGACGGTTGACGTGATTATGGATCTCTGGATGACTTGCACTGGATCATTTATTGAAAGTGTTTCTGTTTTCCTCTGTTTAGGGGTTTTGTTCAAAACAACAAGCCACTAAAGTTTATATATATATTATTTTTTTTAGCATTAGCGATTTAACTATTTGATATTGGTCAAGTGTGAGGATTAATTCATTATTTCGTGTCATACTGCGTGAAAACAAAATACACATATGGCCGCCGTGAGTGTTTTACATTTTATCATGTAACATTCAGAGTTGAAAGCAGACATATTTAAACCAATTGAACAATTGAATTGCATACACACATGCTATTTTTTCACGAGGACGAAGCCAAATTACGTCATCGTGGAATATACTGAAATGAACTAAAAAACTCGTGGTTTCATGCGCCCCCTTGTGCCTTGATAAGTAAACTACTAATTTTTTTTCTCACTTAAAAACGCACATTATGTTGAGACCGTATTCAAATAATAATTAACACATGTTGCTTTTCTTAATATCCAAAAGTTGCTGACTTTTTTCAACTACTGTGATAACTGAATGCCTTCCATATAAGGGATCTGCTGGAACGTCATAAGTGATTACATTCTGTCCAATTTTAGAACCCCTGCTCTAGAAGAGCAGTCTGAGATCGTATTAAAATTATAATCAACAAATATACTGCTTGCCTTTCCATCATATCCAGTTTATTTTAAATACTGTGTGTTCCCTGTCTGATTGCACAACCCATTGGTGCCTCATAGTAATATGTATTGCATGACAGCAATATTTCAGAATATTGAATTATGTTGAATTATGTTGCCCCCCCCCCCCCCCCCCCGAAATAAAAAAATAAAATAAATCAACAACATCAGAAGTGATATTTTTATCCACTGAACATTTGCTGATAGGAATTACAATGGGGATGAAAACACTTCAAAAACATTGTTCTTTAACAGACGCATTTATCAAGAACAAAGTACAAAAAATGCATAAAATAATTAAATGGAATGGCATGTGTGCAGCAGCTGAATTGGTGTGCTTTGCTGTGAATGAGGAAGCAGATCAATAAATTGGCTTAGAAGTCAAGATCATCTGCTTTGCCCTTCTTCTCCTGAGACTCAACCCATGCCTTGTTGATAGTGCGTTTCATCTCATCATCTCCATCGGTGTAGATCTTCTTCAGTACGCTCATCAGCCCCTCGCTTGGATCAGCGTTCTCATTCGAGCTGGGTTTGCTGAAACAGATATGTTACCATTTTATGACTTTTAAACACAATTTGCAGAACCAAATTTAGTACACTGTCTGATAACAGTACATACTGCAGTCAAATATGTTTTATTCTCATATTAAAATAATAATAAACATAACTCATGATTACAAATTTATTATTTTTATTTTATTTTAGATAATATCAATTTACATTATAATATTCATTATTTTTATGCATAAATCTGCACCATTCAATTTAAAATCTTGGAAAACAAACAGAGAATGAAAGTGTGCACATTTGACTCACTCTTTCTCCTTAGACTGTTTTTCTACTTGTGTCAAGCATTCCCATTTTTTTGCTGACTTCTTCTTGCACATGATAAGGACCATGTCTGTTTTTATCTGTAAACAAATAAATTGTCAAGCCTTTTTATCTATACAATTGTATCCAATTTAGCAACAGAATACACAATAATATTAAGAAAGTGACAAACCTTTTTACTACTCTCTGCAACAATAATGGGAAATAAAAGGTTGTTGACTGTCATTTGATGGTTCTTCCCATCCAGATCTTTAACTAGAACATTAAAACCTCTGTAAAAACATGAGCAGTGGTTACACTTATTGACCATTAAGAATACCACGATGCAAAAATATTTTCACACTCTTAACCAACTAAATACATTTTGTCACATGACCATATATCTAGAAAATGTTCACAGGTGCCTGCAACTGAGAGATAAACAAGCACACAGTAGCTAACATGTAACTTTATGCTGAACTTGTAAAAATTAACTTTGTCAAAGCAAATTAATGCATGTCTAAAATTATATATATATAAAATCTACAGTACTGTGCAAAAGTTTTAGATCGGTAAGATTTTTTATGTTTTTAAAAGAAGTCTCTTCTGCTCACCAAGGCTGCAGTTATTTGATAAAAAAATAAAATAAAAAAAAAACAGTAATATTGTGAAATATTATTACAATTTAAAACAGCTGTTTTCTATGTGAATATACAGTAAAGTGTAATTTATTCCTGTGATCAAAGCTGAATTTTCATCAGCGTCACATGATCCTTCAGAAATCATTCTAATATGATGATTTGATGCTCAAAAAACATTCATTATTATTTTCAATGTTGAAAACAGTTGTGTAAAATTTTTAATTCATGATGCTATGATGAATAGAAACTAAAAAAGAACAGCATTTATCTGAAATCTAAAGCTTTTGTAACATTAAACTCTACCCTTCAAAAGTTTGTGGTCAGTAAGAATTTAAATATTATTTTTGGGGGAAAGAAATATAATAAATCAATACTTTTATTCATCAAGGATGAGTTAAACTGATCAAAAGTTATAGTAAAGACATTTATAATGTTAGAAAATATTCTATTTTAAATAAACGCTGTTCTTTTTTAGTTTCTATTCATCATAGCATGAAAAAAACTGTTTTCAACACTGATAATAATCATAAATATTTCTTGAGCATCAAATCATCATATTAGAATGATTTTTGAAGGATCATGTGACACTGAAGACTGGAGTAATGATGATGAAAATTCAGCTTTGATCACAGGAATAAATTACACTTCACTATATATTCACATAGAAAACCGCTGTTTTAAATTGTAATAATATTTCACAATATTACTGTTTTAAAAAAAAAAAAAATTCAAATAATTGCAGCCTTGGTGAGCAGAAGAGACTTCATTTAAAAACATAAAACATCTTACCGATCTAAAACTTTTGCACAGTACTGCTGTATATAACATACATTTTTAAAGAATGTCTCTCTGTGGCACAGCCCCACTCTCCATGAGTGTGAATTTTGAATAAATACTGGACTCAATAATAAATAAGAAATTTGGGCAACACTGAACAATACCGTTTCATTTGTTAACATGAACTAACAACACTTCTACATTTTTTATTAATAAAGGTCCATTTTAATTTCATCATTTACTAGTATATTTGTAAAATTAAAAGTTGTGTTGCATTAAATAATACACTGTAAACTAACCAACAAACCATGAACCATTAAATTGACTAACTAATATGAATAATTAAAAATATATATATTGCTCATTGTAATGTATTTAGTAATTTTAACAAATGAGACCTTATTGTAAAGTGTTGCCGAAATATATGTCCATGGTTTTACCATAATAAAAATGATAACACAAACCAAAATTCTGTAATATTTAATGCGAGACCACACCTCTCTGTGAAGTTAGCCTCAACATTTTCAGCTGGAATACTATGCACTCCTTTTAGTGTGATGTAGATTTTGACGAACTTGTCAGATTGGTCCCATCCTAAAATAGAAACAAACGACATGTGTAGTCTATTAGACACTGTCTATCACGATGGAATAGCCTATACCTATTATCATGAGGTATGAACGCACCATAATTGTTGATTTTGACTGTGTATCCTTTGAGTGTTGTTTCGGTTTTGTCTCCAGAGTCTTTCTTGGCTTGCTGCAGTTTCTGCTCTCGTTGTTTTTGTGCCAGCTCTTTCTCGATTTTCTTGTGCTCTTGCGTCAAGACGTCCCGCACGCGCTGTCGTTCACATTTCTCTATCAGATTCGTGATCTCTTTCAAATCACTCTCAAGACCGGCGATCTAGAGACACAAAGTCACACCTGATATCAAGCTCTGGATACTAACATGTTCATTACAGGACATGTAAGCGCAGCTGTCAACTCACTGCATAGTAATATGTAATTCACCAAACATGTATATCCCATAAGATATCATAGTAAAACATGAGTTTCATTCACACATTTATAAGCTTATTTATGCCATTGCATATGATAAGGGCGCTTACAGTGCAACACAGAATAAAGCAAGCAGACCGCTAAATTCTTACTATATGCCATTAAAATGACTAAAACACGGAAAAACAGAACAATGTACCAGTTCATCGATGTCCATCGCTGTCCTGGAGAAACTATACACAACAATTTTATCGAAGTTATGACAATGATCTTTGCTTTCAATCCGTCACCGTGTGTCCACTAGTATGCATGCAGCGCTGTTTCTTTCTAGAAAGATTCTTGCTTCCGCGTCATGTCAATTCAAAAGATTCTTGCTTCCGCCTTGTCAATTCAAAATAAAAGTCCTTAATTACAAAATAATTTTAACAAAACCAAATACGACGTTATAATATAATACTCTGATTCTGATAATATAATAATCTGATTATAGTTAAAATAATAATAATCAAATTATTACAAGTACATTACTGCAAATGTATTACATTATCTATCAGGTAAAAAAAAGAAAAAAACCTATTTAAAATTGTGTGTGTGTGTCAAAGTTACTTTTATTTATTACAGCACTATTAAAGCAACACATGTTGACCAATGTGCTTTACATCATCTCAGTAAAAAGACAGAATAAGACAATAGTAATACAATTGTATATAAATATATACACACACATAAATGCCCATTGCGGCCCAGTTTTAAGAATTAAAATAAACAGTTTATCAACAACAAAATATTCTTAGTTAGCTAAAATGTACTAATTTACTGTTGCTTAATGTAAGGTGTTCATCTGTAAATGCACAGATTGGTGAATACATTTTCATAGAAACATGCAATAAATTATTTACTTTGTCTTGTTGATAGGTTAAATATATTCCTCTTTTTGTAAAACTAAATTATTTTGAAGTGTGACACCAAACAAAGAGATAAAGTAATCCACAATAAAGTTAGTTACATAAAACCTGAATAGAGCAGCCACACAAAAATTCAAAAACTGCAAATAAATCACAAAAAACAAAAGTAGCACATTACACTTTTTTATTGTATCTACAACAACATATTTGATTTGCCACCAGTCCATCAATCTGAATCAATTTAGCAGAAAAGAAAATTCCAAAATTTGAGCAGGTGCTTTGTTTTCCAGCTCTGTGTCTTTGCACTTTCGTAACAATATCTTCTGTTCTAATGGCATAACAAGCTCAAGTTCATTCATAGATTGTAAAGCTCATACACTGAATTACCAGGTTGTACGAATGACCACTAATACAATCCCATGGTTGATCACCACATTGATCTCTGTACTCCAGACATTTGGTTGTGGTCCGCTAAATGCCGAAAAACAATTCGGCTAAGACGCCACCTGCGCTTCACTCCACGTGGACGTGATGTCATCACACACCTGTTGCGGATGCGCACGGGACAACTGTCTCGAGGAAGTGCGGCTATTTCTTTATCAGCTATCTCCTAAATACATAAACATGAAGACATGGGCATTAATATTATTAGTTTTAGAGCAATATTTTAACATTTCATTCATTGCATCAAATCAAAATTTTGCAGGATTTTAAAGGCTGTAAGCCAATCATGTAAATTAAAAACTAAGTATAAACTAGAACTGAAATGAAACCACAAGACTCTGAATATACCTGTAACTCTTTTGGCAAAATAGTATTCTTCCTAATGGCATTGATGCGCAGTCTTGTATCTGCATATTCAAATGCCATTTGTCTTCTTTTCACATCCCGTAACATCCTCCAGTCAACATAGTAGCTCCTGACCTGCTCCACCACTCCAAGTGAACTTCTGTAGGCCTGAAGGACATCAGATGAGATTGTATGGTAACACTTTACAATAAGGTCTTGTAACGTTAGTTAGTGTTTTAACTAAAATGAACTAACTCGTTGGAATACATTTGTTACAGTATTTATTAATCTGTTAATGTCAGTTAATTAAAATCCAGCTGTTCATTGATTATGCATGTTATAGTTTAAGGTTCATTAACTCATGTTAACAAATATAACAATTTTAATAATGTATTAGTAAATGCTGAAATTGCTAAGATTAATAAATGCTATAGAAACATTGTTAATTCTTAGGTCATGTTAACTAATAATAATGAAACCTTATTGTAAAGTGTTATATTTTACATTTGTAGATTAATTTTAATAGGTCTTACATAGGGTCTTACATTTGTAGTTTCATTTTCAGGTTTTACAAAATCCCTAACAACTGATAAAAATACAAATGACTAAAAATATTTTTTTCTGACAGACGTAACGTTAAACTACAAATTTCATCAACATCTCTTGGTCTAGTGTCGAACGGGATCACAATTGAAATACAACACCATCGAAATACAATGCATTAAAAGTCCTTACAGACTTTTCATTTACACATTATACATTTTACAGTAAATTTACCTGTCTACAAACCGGCAAGGACGACTGCAGAAACCCCATCCCTGTGCCGAGGAGCTTCCATGCCGCCGCCATGTTGATCCAGCACTGACCTCGATGGTGGTTTGCAGGTTGAGAACTGAATTTGGTTTATTCTTACTGCCATCTACTGGTCATATTAATGTTCATCCAAGCATTTAAGTATTGACATAGCTCTTAAACAGTAGTAATTAAACCATTTAAAAAAAAAAAAAAGAGAGAGAGATAGAGAGACTTCGTTACAGGATACAGCTGAAAATGTCGACAACTGGCTTTGTCTGCAATGTTGTCATCATGGCGATTCGATTCACATACTTCGATTCATTTTTGTAAAGTCCAGGATTGTAGGTCTGACGTCTGAGCATCTAGATCACCAGCCATGAAAATAGTGGTGTAGGAAATCGGATTCACAGGACGAGAAAATAGCCTACGAAGAGCAGCCTCCTACAGTTAAAAAATTGCTTGTGTGTAATAGCGGTATACAGCCAGAGAGTGGCAGAATATAGCTGTTAATTCAACAACACTGGGATCCTCTTGTCTCTAAAGGGGGATTCAATCTATGCCACCTTCCAAAATATGATCATCCTCATGCGAAGGACCCCCATTCTAACATTTAAAAGCAATCTATAGTTTCTTGTAAAAAGGCCCAATTTTTAGCCTACTGCTAAAAATTAATATTAATAATGTGTTTTTTTTTTAATTTTTTTTTTTTTGCTGACCAGGGGTGCGTTTCCCGAAAGCATCGTTAGCCAACTATGGTCGCAAGTTCCGTCGTTCCCAATAGAGTTCAATGGAAATTGCGACCAACTTGCGACCATAGTTGGCTAACGATGCTTTCGGGAAACGCACCCCAGGCTGGTCTTAGCTGGTTTAGCTGGGAGACCTGCTAACCAAGTGAACAGCAGCTTAAACCAGCTACTTCCAGCTTAAACCAACTAAGATCAGCCAAATATGGTGGTTTTAGCAGCTTTTTTAAACTTAGAATTGTAGGCTACATTGTTGTTGTTTTTCTAAACATTTTCACAGACCCCACCCCCCAGCACTCCCTTGCGTTCCCCTGTGGGTTTCTGAACCATGCATACTTTGAAAACCCTAAACAAGAGAATACGCAATTTGACCAAATCTATAGTATCTATGCTTGAAGTTGTAGTAATATAGGTTACATAGGTATTTAAAGCAGTAGTTCTCAGCCTTTTTTACTTCAAGGCCACTCATTGTCCTTAACAATATTCCAGGGCCCTTGCCTAGTTTTGTCAACATTTATTTTAATCTGTGGGCAATCATAGTGTCTGTAAATAACAAAATATGTAGCTAAAATAATTGTAATTAAATTAATTTTAAAAAAGCAAGATTCCTGAAGGTTTAGGAGTTGAATGTTCTTTCCACTTTTTTGAATTTACTATTGATTATTTTTTTTTAATTGTATTTATGTTCGTTATTTACTAGATAAGGACTAAGGACTACTCAATTTCTACCCAATAAAATATTTTAGAGCTTAACATAACTTAATTTAACCTCTTAATTTAATATTTTAATATTATTTCATCTTTTTTTTTTTTTACTAATTTACATGACTTTTCCAGGTCTGATTTCTAACAATTACAAATATAGGCTAAATCCAGGTTTTCCAATTCTGTCTGAATCCCCAGAGAATCGATGATTTAAGGTATGCCCTAATCAGCAGCCAGGGCTTCTTTAAAGGGATAGTTCACCCGAAAAATAAAAATTCTGTCATTAATTACTCACCCTTACATCGGTCCAAACCAGTAAGACTTTCATTCATTTTCGGAACACCAATGAAGATAATTTTTATGAAATTTCAGAGTTTTCTGTCCCTCCATTGACAGCCTACGCAACTACCACTTTAAAGCCCCAGAAAAGTATAAAGACATCATTAAAGTAATCCCTGTGACTCCAGTGGTTTAACCTCAATTTTATGAAGCGACATACATGGTCTGTTTGTGCAAAAAAACATTCCAAAATATGAATCTTCAACGTGTGTCCATGCAACAACATCTGCTTTCGCGTCAACATCACGTATTCGTAGTGGTGCTCTTGTGAAAGCCCGTTGGAAATTAGTATTTTGTAAACAACATTTAAAAAAATTTTTTTTTAAACAAAACACTTGTGCGCCTCATATAATTGAGGTTAAACCACTGTTGAGTTAAATGGATTACTTTTATGATGTCTTTCCTACCTTTCTGGGCCTCAAAAGTGTAGTTGCGTAAACTGTCAATGGAGGAACAGAAAGCTCTAACATTTCAATAAAAATAAACTAATTTGTGTTAAGAAGATGAACAAAAGTCTTACGGATTTGGACCGATGAGGGTGAGTAATTAATGACAGAATTATCATTTTTGGGTGAACTAACCCTTTAATATCTCAGGATGACCTGTTATTAACCTGTCATGCATCATTGACTAATAATTTTAATTCAACAACCTTTTGCATCAGTTGGCTGAACTTGGCTCAATAATTCAGGTTGGTCTTCACAAATAACATTTTCAGGAGTGAAAATCATCATGAAAGTTCACCTGCATCATGATCCTACACCTGCACTGTGTTAGCAGTTCAATACAAGAGAAACAAGCTATCTTACAGACAACTGTCTGATTGTAATGCAGACTGGTTGTACAAATAGGGAATCTGGGCACGTTTAGACAGCAAATTTGTTGAGCATATAATAGGCCAACAAACTATAAGAATAAACAGAGGAGAGAGTGAAACTTCTGTTTTAAAATTCCTCTCTCACAGCTTGATGTCAGAGGTAAGTTTGCTCATTTTGTGTCTGCTGATATTTTTTCTTTTCATACTTAATGAGGTTTACATTGCCATTTCTTATGCTCATCTGCCATTCTGTCATTACCACAGAATAAATCTCCCAATAAAACAATGCAACTGAAAAGAAGGAAAAAAAGCAGACGACAACAAAATAGCAACCAACAAACAGCTCCTTATGTGCTTCTCTGCATGACATTGGTTAGAGTTCAACCCCAAGGCATTCATAAAAAAACTGTTCTAGTAAATTCCTCTAGAATTTCCCAAGCAATCAGCCTTTGTTAAAAGATACTGGGAGATGTGTTCTGAGAAAAATACTAACATATGTCAAATTGGACAACTTTATAAAGAAGTTATACGATTATTTAAGATCTTGCAGGGGTCTAGACACTTATGCTTCTATTAACCGATTATTATGATATGAGTTTAAAATCAATAAACAGGGACAGAAACGAAACATAATTAGTTTTTAACCCATTTAAGCAGGCAATCAACTAAACTCTAAAGGCTCATGTTATTTATTAACTATTTCTGTACAAGAAGACAAACCTACAAAGAGGTTTTGACAACTTTAAATTGAAACGGGAGATTATGTAATTTGGTGATATTTAATTCATGAGCCAACTCTGGATGTTTACTCAGAAATATACCTGGCACCTTTAGTGACCACTGAGCAAAAAAATCCTCATCTGAATCTTTGCATCAGTTTCTATGGGATTTTTTAAATGTGATATGTGCCCATCGGTCACTAAAATTACCATAATCAAATCATTTTTACATGAAAAAAGACCTCCACACGAAACATTGTGCAAATAATTATATTTTTGGAAATCTCTGGGCATGTGGGCTGTTATTGTAAAAACTCCACAGCACAGTTGTTTATTTTAAACTCACCAATATAAAGCAGAATGCCACACTGTGATGTGCATGTGCTGCTCTTCTGAAGCTGAATCTAATATCTGCAACTTTGGTCTTCTGAACATTTCTGAAGCGTAGGCTTCAAAAAATATTTATTAAATTTCCTGCCTTTCCCAGGCCACTTGAAACCCCACTAGATCTAATGAGAGCAATGCTTTCTAAAAACAAAGCAGATTCGTTCTGCGCTTTGTTCTTTAAAAAATTAAACATACTGTTGTGAAGAGCTTCACTTCATCACTTCAATATTCTTATTCAGACATTCCAGGCTGATCCCCACTAGTGTGAAAATGAGAAACAAAACTGAACCTGGCATTATATGAAACCAAATGAGTTTAAGATTGACATTTTGTTGCTGTTTAATGTTTTTAACCTGTGAATTATTTTCAACCCAAAATAACTTTTTATGAACCAACTTTTTTAAATGTTATGCTCTCAATTTCACTTTTTCATGAGCTACTTGTGTGGGCTGTTCATTTTAACATCACTATATATTAGGCCTTGCAAAGTCAGCATTTCACAGTCAGAAGAAAAGAACCTGGCAGTATAGCGTTTGTGGATACACTTTTTATACAAGCTCAGAGAACGTGAAATAGAACAACGTTAGCAAAATGTCTCGTTGCGCCAAACATGGTTGTTCAACTAGTGCGACTTTCTTTGTTCTTCTGGTCAGTTCTCTTGTGCCCTTCAGGTAGAGTTGTTGTTGAAATTATTATAATTTCTGTGAGTTCTGTGCACATTAATGACAGAGCAAAGTTGTATTTACAAGGGGAAAACTTGGAATTCAAGAGTTACCAAAAGGTTGGAAGGGATGTGAAACAAGGTTTATTTGAAACATCACAGAATCATTGATCTAGATGCTATCATGATGTAAAATATCTAAAATCTCTGTATAGCAATCGGTGAGTGGAAAGCAAGTCTGTATTGAATTATAAAGGATTTTAAAAGATATTTTAATTTTACACACCAATTTTAAAGTATGTACCCTTTAGGTACAAAAGTGTACCTTTTCAAGAGGTACCGCCCCAGTGACAGCTTTTGTACCTTTATTTCTGAGAGATGGACAAAATGGCTGATAGACAACAAGTGTAAAGTTAATTACTCAACGTTCACAGTATATGCGACAATTTTATGAATATATTATATATATATATAATATTATGAATGAATTATGTATTGAATTCAAATGTTGGTATTTAGTTTTTTTATTTGTTTACTTCTATGTTATGTCTCTGGCTTGAATGCGTGACATGCCGTAATAATAAATACCTTAGAGGTACAAGTTTCCCATGGTGCACTTGAAAGCAGCATCTTTCAGAAAGTTCCCACAAATTTCACTTGACGATATTCAAATGTTCCACACGTGTGGAGACGCGTGTTCTGAGCTCTTTACCATATGTGGTTACAGGTGATTTGCATATGTAACCTCAAGATTGTTTGGTTTCCACAACCTAGCGTTCTGGACCAGTGGCTTTAAAAGTTTATTTAGATTTTTTCATGATTTTTGTAGTTTTCAAGCTAAATTGTGATTAGAGTGTGGCAAAAACATTTATAATTTGTTTGGTAACACTTTATTTCGATTGTCCTTAGAAACTGTCATCAGTCATTAGAGTATTAGACTGTCTGTCTTAATATCTGCTACAGTTTATTTTGATGGTCTCCCAAAAAACATTTTACTGACTATAACTTTGTGACTACTAACCTGTACCCTGACACCTAACCCTGTCCTAAATATCTACAACAGTCAGTCTACTAACACATACTATAACGAGAGTAAGTTGACATGTAGTTGCAAAGTTACTTATAGTTAATAGAATGTCTAAAGTGGACCATTAAAATAAAGTGTGACCTTTGGGTAACTATATTTAAGAAGCTTAGAATTTTTGACTAAATGAATAGCATATGAATATGAAGGCAGTTTCTCTACCATTTCCATTGCGCTTACTATAGTTTCAGGCAGCCTTCCAGCTATGAGGTAAAGTCCTTTTTGGACTTGAGGTCAAGGCCTTCCTGAATTATGGAATGTACTGCATTGCTCCCTCAGGACCGTGTCAATCAAATAGCTGGGGATCGAGGACTACTCCTTGCCGAACGAGTCTATATTTTGTCGGAAGCCCCTGTTCCTCTGTCTCTCCATGGGTCAGTTCATGTTTTTATCTGGCTTTTATACTCGGATCCTTCTGTTCAACAGATGCTGAGGCCAATGTATAGAAAAAAAGAGAATCCATCCATCCTGAAGTCCCATTTAATTTGATCATCAATTTCAGTAAACAAACAAGGGCTCTTAGAATGACTCCCAGCAGTGTAATTTTTTATTGAACATTCAACCTCTAATCTTAGCACAGAAGCACGACTATTTGATTAATGTTTTGTCCTCGATGCCTGTCTGGTTTTGACATTATTAAGAAATAGAGACATCAGAGGGAATGAACTTCGCACGGCCAACCATCACAATCAGAGCGATTCCACTTTCCAAACCTAACTGTTAATCCCATCAAACACAGCACATGGACATTTATGATGAGTCGGATCCAAAATGAAATATAAAATGATAACTGGGATAACTTTTATTCCTCTTTAGAGTTTTTTTTACACGTCCATCTGTGAATTCATTCAAAAGGACCACCAAGGTTAACAGGAAGTGTGCTCTCAGGGCACCCTTTACCCTTTTCACTCAGCGAAGCGGAGTCACCCAACACAATACTGTAGAAGAGTCTGTAAACTTTAAGAAAGCTTCTTTTATTGAGTCGGGTAATTGAGAATGGTCTGGAGAGAGAGAGAGAAAAAACCTGACATCCATGTCAGCATGTGTTTCTGACCTGTTTTAAACATTTAACTAAGGATAAATTGAATCTATGGACATTGGGGAGAGCTGCCATTAGAGGCGAGATTGCATGACTGATTTCCTCATGCCATGGTGCATTATTTTCAATAGTATCTAAACTATGTGGATGTATGGAGTTGTGGACAGCTGAAGTGTACTGTTTCTGCACCCACCTGAGTGGGTGGGGAGGGGATATCTGATTTAGCATGGAGAATGTGACTGGTGAAGTACTTTAGTTCATTTGATTAGACTTCTGGAAACATTTCACACATGATCTTGAATTATATCAATCCTCTGGCTGCCATGCTTTTTCAAGCCTACTTTAAGCTACAGTGAGAGGTCATTTATTAATGTAAAAGCAATAAACTTTCACTTTAACTCTTTCCCGACAGTGTTTTTGAAAAAAGTTGCCAGCCACAAATGCCTGGCATTTTTGATCATTTTCACAAAAGTTTTATGGCTCCAGAATATTTTATGAATACCTGAACATGCAATATGTCAAAAGAAAGAACAGACCCTTTGCTTTGAAACAAACAAACAAACAAACAAACAAACAAACAAACAAACAAATGTTTTATTCTAGCTTCATACATTCCCTTTTTATCAACACTTATATGGGTAAGTTTCATAAAAAATCATCATCCTGGGTCGACATTTCATTCAGTAACATTAGGCAGTTTCGATTTATATTCTGTTTAATATTGAAGATCGTGTTATTTTACATATGCATCTACCTGATGTGTCATAGCGCCCCATAGCGTATGACAGTGAAAACACAGAATTTCTGTCAATGGCACGGAAGAGTATTTTTGTCTGGTTCTCTATACCAGAAAAATGGAAATATAGAAAATGTGACTAAAAAAGTACTATTATTTACTGTAATTGTGCTACATTGCTAATGGTGCACACGTTGTGTTATGTCATCCGGTTTGTATTTCAAGTATGAAGGTAAGATCTTTCAGATAAGTGCACTGTATAACTATGGCCGCATCTGAAATCGCATAATTCCCTATAGGAGAAAAGCATGTGAAAAGTATATGTCCGAACACTCATAAAAGATTAAGCATGTACCCGGATGACTTACTTCTTCCGGCAAGATTCTGCAATGGACACTTTACTGTTCCATGAGGCCATGGAAGAGGATTTGTGAATGGCGGGGACGCTGCGTCAAGGGCAACATATTGCGAAGTAGTACGTCCAGATTAAATTCATACTATACTACCGGTGTTGTGCCGAATTTCGACCCCCGCCAAATTATCACCCCCTAGCATTGGTAGGTTTAGGATTAGTTGTGGGGGAGGAGTTAGGATTAGGGGTGGGGTTAGGATTAGGCAACCAGGGACTGACTTCAACGAGGGGGGTAATAATTTGGCAGGGGGTCAAAATTGGGCACAACACCGGGACTTTTATAATGGTCGTGAAGTAATTCGTTATTCAAAATAATTACCTACTCATGAGAGTATGCGATTTCGAGCGCAGCCAATGTATTTTAACGAATTGATTCAGTTAATAGCTCAATGATTAACTCATAAACTTGTCACTTGTTGCCTTGTATTCGTGCAACCTATCAAAGAAAAGTCTGTCCGGAACGAAAACAAAAACAAAAAACAAAACCAAAGAAACAACTGAGCAATTCACAAATGGTGAAAAGAACCAGTAGCGCCATATGGGACACTTCTCCCAGAGATTTGACCTCTGCTATACCTATAAAGAAAGAATGTATTTTTGGGCCATGCAGTGCGGGTTGAAATAGAATGCTTCAAGTCAAGTGTCCAGATCACATTATATCCGAAGAGGAAAGAACCTCGGTGGCCAATGAGAAACAGGTGAGAGAAAACGAGCTTTGCTCTTTGGGAGGGAGGTGAGCTCTTTTTATGCCTACGGGATACTATTATTAGTTATATGATATTTTAATGGCCTTTTTTGCTAATAAGTTGGTGTTTTGTCTGGTCTCATAATTAATATTGTGTATGATACTTGGTGAAATTCTCCAAGAATACTATATATTTACAATATACTTACACTATATTTATATTTTTACAAAATGGTTTGAACCTGTCTAACTAAAAGGCTAATATTCAGGAGTGTTTAACTGTGAGTGTTTAGAGTTTAGACATCTCTTTCAGGGTCTATATTCTTTCCAACCAATTGAAGGCACAATATGTAAGATTTTTGGGTAACACTTTATATTACAACCCGCAAACAACTGCGTAAGTAAACCGAAATTACGGTGTACGTTTCTGTAATTATAGTGTACTTCCGTGTAGGTATAAGGGAACAATATGTTAAGTTTTGGGTTATAAAGGGGTAACAAGCGCCACTTTAATTTACAGCCCGCAGGAGTTACACTTACCCAGTAAATACACAGATAAAACGGGTAACAAACACTACTTACTATGTAACAATACGAAACAACACTATTTGCACAGTAATTACAGAGAAAGGTACTCTTATTATGAAAACAAAACAAAAAAAAAGTTTTAATTACACAGTATATTAGCCCTGATATTTAAGTGTCATTGCAATACAATGTGATAAGGTAAGTACTAAGTACTACATGGTACGTTATAAATTAAAATCATAGCAGAAACTATTTTTTTAAATGAACGTTAAGTTGTTTAGTAAGAAAAGCCAATAAATTACATTTTTATCATACTGTGCTTGCATACAGCCATATATATATATATATATATATATATATATATATATATATATATATATATATATATACAGTATATATATAAGTTTAATTTACAAACCACAGATGTCAAAATGACCCTGTAACTATTGCACAAGAACATATTTTGCCAGAAATGTGATAAAAACTTTTATATACAACAGACGTACAATTTTTGCCTGGAATATATTAACAGAATACCTGTTAGTTTTAAAATAATTACATTATAAATAATTTTCTTGTATATCTGGTTGTACCCCTTTATTACCCAAAAACTTAACATATTGTTCCCTTATACCTACACGGAAGTACACTTTATAATTACAGAAACGTACACCGTAATATCGGTTTACTTACGCAGTTGTTTGCGGGTCGTAATATAAAGTGTTACCGATTTTTGTATTAACATATACAAAAACCACTACACGTTATATAGCCTACTGTATTTTGTTGACTTGTACTTACATGATCGCAAATGTATCCACCAATGTTTCCAGAGAAATCAAATCATTGTTATTTAACACGCTAGTTGTATTGTTTCTTGATTTACTGCAAGTAACATGTTTGCCTCAAGAGACAACACTTTTTTTCTAGTGGCTAACATAGCATAATCAGATTATTATTATTATTATTTTGCAATAACAATTTATAAATAATTGCATGACATTTATCAACACAAGTCAGCCAGCTTTTATTATGATATTCTATTATCAATCCAGCTGTAGTTTCAATGCACAGAGTGAACGCACAGAGTAACATTATAACTGTCATGATTCCTGTCCTGTGTTTCCCTTGTCTTGTGTGCACTTTTGTTATTTCCTGTTCTGTGCCATGTTTTGTAGTCCTTTGTAGTCTTTCTTGTTTATTAGTCTCCCCAGGTGTTTCTTATTAACCACGCCCCCTTATTACTTAGTTAAGCTTGTTTGTCTCTGTGTATTTATAGCCCTTGTGTTTCACTTGTTACCTTGTCAGTTGTTATACATGTAATGGTTGCTTTTGTTCCTCATGGTTTTGTTCCTTTGTTCTGTTTCATCTGTTATTACTTTATTAAATCCTGCATTTAGATCCTCGCCTTCGCCTGCGTTCCTCCGCTGCATTACAATAACATAACTTTCAACACACTCAAACATATATAGTATGATTGTTTTGACCAAGTAAAACAGTGCTGCATTACCCCACATATTTAATTAGTCAAATAAACTGACCTGTATGAGTAACAAAGTTCAAGTTCAGGGAAGAAGGTATTCGTTAAATATACAAAAACAACAAAACAAAAGGAGCAGCAGCAGCCGACTACCGCATATAAGCATAATAAAAACAGCAACATAAAATGTCCTTTTCCCCTCTCGCCCCTTTACTGTTGTCATCCCTTCTTATATCCTTTTGAATAAGTGGCCTCTGTTTTCCTTTCTGTTGTTTAGCTGCTCTGATCTCAGCTCAACTTTCCAATAGGTATGATGCATAGTTTTGGTCTGTTGCTCAATCAACTATAAAGGAACTACATTTGTCAAAGGGTAAAGAGTATTGTGATATTAAAGCTACAGTCCGTAGCTTTTTCCTCTTTGTCACCATCTCTGTTCGAAATCTGCAATTGCAGTTATTCGCGGAATTATCATCTTTACGTGGGTTGTAAATCGGCATGAAACAGCGCGGATGAACACAGTGTTTTGAGGCGAGTGCTGCTGTCAGTCATGTGTGGATACTGTCATTCAGAATCACAGATTCACTTTTTGAAAGTTTGACCAACATAAGAATTTTCACCGGAAAATGTCTTCTGAACAAGTAAGTAACATCCATTTTTGTTCTGATCAACTAAGGGGGGAAAAGCTTTCGACATGACAAGCGATCGTTAGATTTAATCAACGCGATTTACAGCAACCGTGCAAATTATAGCCTACTTTGTTCTCAAATTGTTCATGTTAACAACATCAGCATTGCGTGACTAACGTTAAATTTAATGTGTTTTATGGTTACCTGTGTAGTTCAGAATTCATATTCTCCATAATAGCTAAACGAGAAAGGCACAACAAAGGAAACTCCATAACTGTGAATTAAGAAAACAGTGGTACTGTTACACGATTGAACTATTGAAATGTCTTACTTGTTCAGCAGAAAAAAGCCGTCTTTTCTTCCGTTTTGAACCCCTTCAAAACACGGAGTTCACGCACCGTCCAAAAGCCCCGCCGATGTTTAAATCCTTGTGTTCGCATGAGACGGTTTCTTTATCTTTCTCTTGCCACCTTAAATCCGAAGTACCAAGTCTTTTGGGTTTTATAACTGGTGAATCTCCAGTTGACACTGATGATTATTGTTTGGATCTTTCTGGATGCCATAAGTTTAATTATGTAAAGTGCTGCGAGAAAAGCCTATACATCTCTCCTCACGCGCAGTATAGCCGAAACTCCTTCTTTATGTGTACGGGTGTGACGTAATGACGCAAAGACATGCTCGAATTTCCCGCGGAAACCCACCAGTACCACTGGAATTAAAATCTTTATTACAAGCTAACCGTTTTGAATCTAGCTATGGCAAGCAGATAGTTTTGACCACTGGCAGAATATGTTTTTTTTTAAATAATTATTTTGGATTATTTTTAACTTAAAAAAGTTACGGACAGCAGCTTTAAGGTTAACTTGCTAATTATACAAAATATTCAGAGTCTCTTATTAAACGGTGTCTACTTTTAAAGTCTTTATTGACATACTTATTGATCGAATGATTGATTGATTGATTGATTGATTGATTGATTGATTTAGTTAATGTTTGCATTTAAGGTTTTGCATTTACGTTACATCTGTATTCATGTAGGAAGTGAAAGGCTGTCAAAAGCCATGAACCTTGAGTAATGAAGCTCTTTTATATTTTTCAGGTTAGGAACATGCTGCCCCGAAGAGTCCTGAAATGGATTTAAAATAAATCAGCCTCACATAGCATAGGTCTGATTCAGTGAGATGGCATGAATGTGAAGAATGCCTTTTGTGCTGAACTTAAAGGTCACCTGCATGCTAGTATGTTTATTGCCATACATATTCCTGCTTTGAGTTACAACAACAATCATCCTTAAGTGTGTTTGTGCGATTAAGGCCATCAGTCAACTTTTGAAGAGCAAATCGTTATTAGTAGGATCACATTTTCTCCCATCGTTAATGCTAACGATGTCTCAGTTCAGTGACTAAAGAATTGCACAACAATATTGGAGCACACCCCATTCGGTTACTCGTAGCTTCCTGCCATTGCTTTGGAAAGATTTGTTATGTTCCCCGCTTTGGAGACAGGCAGATAGATGAATGGATTACATATCCCCTACTGTTGACAGTGTGATATAGAATATTGGATATGTGTCTCACACGTATAAGTTGGTAGAAGGTTTATTTACAGAGCTTGAGACCTTATGGCTTTAATTTAAATGTCTTTTCCCCTCTTAGTTCTCTTATGGTGGGGTTGACCTTCAAAAGCAGTCTAATAAAACCCAGAAGCATTCCATCTAAATATGTTTAAGTACAGAGATTTTATTTTCTTTGATAGATTTCCTTGCAGCTCGTTTTTGTAGCCTCAAGTCTTTGCACCTATATAGTAGACTTCAAAACAAATATGCTGTATTAAGTTTAACTTTCAACAGAAGAGAGATGGGTTGTGGAACAAAATGTGCACTTCTGAGTTTGTCTAACGTGTCTGCTTATAAATTGTGTTTATGTTTTTATAGCTACAGGTTATTGCTTAGTAACTGTGATCATCATAAACCTCCAGCATTGCAATCAACATTTTTTCCTCCCCCCACCATTTCTTTTTTATTCTGCGTACATCACGTAGTCTTTATTGAATATATCCCTGTTTCCTTCATGCACAAACTCTTGCTGAGCCTCTGCCTCATAAAAAGCATGGTAAAAGCCATAAGTCTGCTTCACGCCACGCCACATTTCTGCTGCATTCTTGTACACACAACACTGGTGGCCAAACACATTAATCACACAGATCTTCTTCTCAAATAAACAGAGAGAGAGAGAGGGTCAATGGTGAAAAATGAGTGACAGATGAAAGTCATATTCCTTTGTGGGTATCATCTCAATACTAGGGTTGAAAAACTGGAACATAATTCAATAATTCAAAAGGGAACTGGTTTGATATATCTGAGGATGTGTCAGGGGGGACCTCAAACATGTGTATCGCTCAAAGGGTAAATGATTTAGAGCTCTCTGGAATATGTAAATCATGCGGTACCCAGAGCTTGACTTACAAACATATAATTCCAATGCATATAGTTGGTATGTAAGTGGTAAATAAATATATCCTCCATTTTTTTGGTCAGTAATTTTCTTTAAAAAAAAAGAAAAAGAAATGAATACTTTTATTTAGCAAGGGTGCAATACTTTTATTTAGAAAATATTTAGGCAGTTACATGCAAAAAAAATGCTTTTAATTGTGTTAACCACACATGACTGGTCAGGAAATTGGCAAAATTTAAGCAAATGCACTTAAAAAAAAATGTTTTTGTGCAGAACACGGGAAGTTGTGTGTGGAGTGATGAATCACAGGGAAACTCATGGTGATGCTTCAGAGCGGTGTCTTCAAGAATCTGGTGATAAATATAATAATAAATGCATGACAACAGCAGAGTATACAACAGCATGGCAACACGAGGTGGGAATCATGGCCGGCTGTACCATCTCCCTGCTGGCCTTCACCCTAGCCATGGAGGTCATCATTCGGGCCTCTCGATGGACGGTTGGCGGACAACAAGTAAGACCAGGGCTGAGGCTGCCACCGCTCCGAGCCTACATGGATGACCTCACAACTCTCACCACGACTAAGGTTTGCACTGTGCGGCTACTAAGAAAGCTCCAGAAAAACATTGAGCGGGCTCACATGAAGATCAAGCCGTGCAAGTCCAGAAGCATCTCCAATATCAAGGGGAAGCTGTCAGACCACCGCTTTCACATTGGGGAGGAACCCGTTCCAATGGTTTCCGAGAAGCCAGTGAAGAGCCTAGGTCGTTGGTATGATGCCTCCCTCCAAGACAAAGAGCAAGTAGAGCAGCTCAGGAGGGAGGTAGCTAGCGGCCTGGCAAACATCGACAAAACCATGCTTCCTGGCAAGCTCAAGCTCTGGTGCATGCAGTATGGACTACTTCCACGTCTTCTGTGGCCTCTAATCCTGTAAGAAGTCCCGCTTTCAAAGGTGGAGAAGCTGGAGAGACTGGTCAGCTCATATATAAGGAAGTGGCTTGGCCTTCCCACGTGCCTCAGCAGAATTGGGCTCTACGGCAAAGGGATGTTACACCTGCCCATTTCCAGTCTGGCAGAGGAGTACAAGTGTGCCAAAGTCAGACTGGAGATGATGCTGCTGGATTCGAGTGATCCATTCGTAGCCCAAACGCCCTCACCCTGGCCACCGGGAGGAAGTGTACCCCATTAGCTGCTACCGAGCAGGCAAAGGCAGCACTCAGACACAAAGATATCATGGGCAGAGTGCAGGAGGGAAGGAGTGGTCTTGGCCTTGGGCCAGTACACCAGCGTGGAGCAAGGCCTCTACATCTCAGAGATGCAAGCTGGTGGTCCAGGAGATACATCGGGTAGAGGAAGCAGGAAGGTGCGCCCAAGCTGTGGCGCAGGCAAAGCAAGGTCAGTGGATGGCATGGAAAGGAGTGGAGAAGAGGAAGATCTCCTGGAAAGAGTTGTGAGAGATGGAGGCATTCAGGGCAAGTTTTACTATCAGGGCTGCCTACGATGTCCTGCCTTCCCCCGCAAACCTAAGCCAGTGGTATGCCGAAGACCCCACGTGCCCTCTATGTCCAAGTCCAGCAACACTGAAGCACATCTTAGTGGGATACAAGACCAGCCTCACCCAAGGCCGTTATACCTGGCGGCACAACCAGGTGCTAAAGAGTCTTGCAGCAGTGCTAGAAAGCCTCAACATCCAGGCTACTCAGGGAGATGGAAGTGCAAGGGAAAGCCCATCGGCAGGCAGTCAAAGACCTCTCCGGGGCTGCTGAAAAGGGGAGCCAGTGGCTGTGGATGAAGAGAAAGGACTCAGTCTGGGCCTTCAAATGAGGTGATGGCACCTAGGGAGTGAACCTAGGATGCTGGGATTCACTGCTGAACCCTCTGGAGGTTGACGTGGGTCTATCAGCGAAACACAGAAGAAGGAGGGCGCCCACTTGATAACCCAAAGGGCGCCATCACTCCTTTGACCGTCCCACGGAGTCCCATCGGTGCCCCAAGTATGCATTTATTGAGGGATATCAACATCTAGTCCTACACAACAGACCATCTCTACAGTGAAGCATGGAGGAAGAGCTATGATTGTGTGGGAGCCTTTTTAGTTGCTGGTATGGGGAGCTACTTCAATGTGAAAAGTAATTTAATGATTTGGAGTACAGGAGAATATTGCAGAATGGCCCATCAATGAAAAGTTGTTATCTAAAGAGGATTGATCCAATGTTATTTTTCAACAAGACTATCAGGCTCATGTTTTGGTCTGGTCAGAGTCCAGATTTAAACCCTAGTGAATTTTGGTCTCACTCACATTAAACTCATTAATGAATAATTTTTCAACTAGGAACTCTTTGAAGCCATTAACATTGAGTGGAACACAGACTCTTCTTCCTGTAAAAGCTGTCTGCAAGTTGAGGAAAGCTATTCCGTGCTAAGTTACTTTATCAGTATTTGTGCAATTCTTGCTAATTTCTTGACCAGAGATTTGTGATTAAAATGGTTAAGACCATTGTCCCAATCAGAAGAGGACAGACAAAGTTTGGTGAGTATAACAGTTTATTTAGTTGTGCAGAGGGTAATGATGTATTTCTTTGTAGGCAGATGAAGATGGGAAGAACCAGGGTGATGAAGATAGGTGCTGGCGGGAAGAACGGGACTTCAGGTAGTTCAGAATGAAGGAATGTGGCGTTAGAGGAGAAGGGATCGGTGGAAGATAAAGTGTGTGTGATGATGAGGTGCTGATCGATGGTTCCGTTTTCTCTGTGACAATTATAAGACCACTAAATATTTTGCCACTTCTAACTTGGCTCATTTGTTGTTGTTGCTGTTTTGTTTATTTAAAGTTACAGTAGTTTTTCTAAAATGAAAAATTAAAACGAATCATTCACTTACCCTTGTGTCTTTTTAAAACAGATATTATATGATTTTAGAAGACTGAAAATATAGACTGAAAATAACTATCCATTCAAATCTAGTCATCAAAATCAATCAATCAAAAAAGCAAAATATGAAATATGTATGAAATATTGCATAAAGGGGTACATTTTGTATCATTATACATGACTAAATACAGACTTAAATCTTACCTTAACTTGCTGCCTTTTTTCCAGGATTCAAACTATAGTACTGCAGTCTGCAAATCAATTGCCCAAAATGCATGTAATTAAAAAACAGTAGTAACAGTGTTTACTGTGTTTTTCAGGGGTAATTAAAGACATAGACACGGACACAATCACTTGCAGAGAATCACTCCTGAGTGAGAGGTATACTGAAAACTAGCATGCCTTTTTTTCAGCATGCAGCTGGACATTTCCTGACTACCGAACAATTTCTCCCTGTTCTTATTCCCTACATATTCCAACCACATGTAAAAGTATCCAAATATTTATGGAGACAATCAGGTGTGCCAAAGTTTTTTTTTTATAGTGTTCAGGCTCTACGTTTAGCCCTTAACAAATTAAACATTTACTATGTCTGCTGTACTAAAGGGAATGTTTTAAGGCATATAATTGTGACTTTTTTTCAATGACAACATCCTTTGAAAGTGTTCCATGGGGAAGCTACTGTCTGAGGAATAATATACGACTACATTATGTAAAAAGACGGACCCCTGCTTCTCTTTAAAAAACATTACACCTGGCCTGCTCTCCAGTTTCAGCCCAAGCATTTCACCTCAGTGTAACACAACACCCTGAGATCAACAGATGTCTGGAAATTATAGCCAAACAACTTTACTGATTACTTCTGATAATTGCTGTTCCGTTCCACTTAAAATCTTGATTATAGGCTGACAGAAAAATATGTGTGGAGTTTCTCCAAACAAATTAATTAGTTATTTATTGTTTATTTATATATTAATGCTTTTGAGAGCAGATATGCTGGAAGATCTTTAACAAAGTCATGTTTTTGTTAGGGCGGTCGAATGTACATTTGTGTAAATTTTTGTAGTAGGACTACATGCTTAGCGTTGATATTTTTTTATAAATGGCGCAAAACCAATTGCTGTAAATAAGATTAGGAATCAATTTCCATTTGTAAAGTTTTGGAATCAAGAGGAAAAAAATGTGTGGAAAGAACATAAAAATATTTCTCTATTGCGCCGTGTATTTTGGTGCTGTATTTAAGCTCAGGACTGTGTTGAATTTGGCTCTACATGCCTGTCAGAAGCTATATATCACAATTCCTGGAAAATAGATTGATTATCACTGCTACTGAAAGAAAAGTTCTGAAATAAAAAAACGCTCATCAAAATGTACCTGCGAGGGATGGTGGTATGCATGGAGTGCTCTTGTTAAGTTTGTATTTAATGAAATAAGTTCCAGACACTGTTCAACATTACCTCCCTCGTTCAGTTCTGTCCTTTAAGGGTGAGTTTTGGAGGTAGCCACACCCAGGCTGGCCATTGGCTCAGTGCTCCAATGAGGACATTTAAACAGTTTGAAGGCAGAGAGCTGAAGGACTTCCCGGGACATTGCAGGACAGGAGGGCCCTGAATGCAGTCTGAGCTTGTAAACAGGTGCTTGCAGTAATAGGCGTCAGTCAGTGAGCAGGGATATTACTGTGGCAGGGAATATTCTGGGGTAAGGCATCTGCAGCTTCATTATTGCCTGTGCATGAACTTCTCACTTTTTTTTTTTTACAGCCATAAAAATTTTCTATTTTATTGACATCAAATGATGTTATGGTGTTTGTGAGGGTAGATATCATGCAGTGATTTTTGAAGAAAAAAAACTTTCATTTTATAAGTAATTGCTTGTTAATTGTTTAATATTTAATCTACACTGTAAACATGTTTTGACAGATAATCTAAAATATACTTTATAATCAAATCTAAATGACCTAGTTTTATTCAAGTAAATAAAAAAAAGTCTGAATCATATGAAGTAATTTATATTTCATAGTCAGATCAGATTAAAAACAGAGAATATAGTGCAATCTAAATTAAAAATGTTCTTTTCTAGTTTTGTAATTGCTAAATGTCCATGCTTGGTAAATAATCATTGCCAAATGTATCCTTTTTAGATAAATATACTGAAAGCATTGACAGTGATTCATATTTTGTCATTTGGGACAATATTCTCTAGTTTAAAAGTACAAACAGCTTCATTTCAATAAATAGTGCTCAATGAAAGCCTTAAAATGAACAGTTGATACATAAATCTTCAATAGCAATGGGTGTCCCAGTCTTGACAAGATAACATATGTGTCCCAATGGACAATGCCTAATAGTGGAAAAACATGTCTGAAGTCAGGTGCTTGGCAGCACGGTTTGTAAATTAAAGCCTTTTTTTTAATAGTTTTAAATAATTATTTTTTTAAAACAAATTACTATTTTATATTTATTTTAAAATATTTGATATTACTTTGCAAAGTGTATTGGTACGCTGTTTGTCAGTTTTCTTTTGAAACCTTCCTACTTGCCATAACAAGTACGAAAAAATACGGTTGTCATATAAGGCTGTGTTCCCTCTGTATGCTTTTTTTTCCCTTCTTTTCTGAGGCACATGCATTGTACTTAACCTATTTGGACCCCACTTTTACACAAGATCTAAGCAACATCCCCCTTGTCTGCCAGATTAGGAGGAAAGGCTACTGTGTTGGCTTCAGGTATTATTAGAAGCCCAGATCAGATGAACAGCAGATGTTGCACGCAGCCCACATGAGTTTTATATATGCTGCCCGCACATTACACATTACAGGCTAACAAAATCAGTTTTGGGCATCTGAAAGATGCTCTAAGGCTGCTGTGGTTTCATTCCCCAGTGGTTCATATACTGAGGAGAGGAAATGAATCTGTACCTAGACTTAAGCTTAATTGCTTTCAGCTCTCGTCAGCTGAAGAGCAAAGGGGAAAATCACTAGTGCTGCATGTTTGTGGCTCACAGTCTGCACTCCTCACCTCTCCGCCTCTTCATCGGTAAGCCCTGAATCTCCTTCCTAATGGTGCAACTGGGGATCCGCTTCAGATGCAGTGGAACAGACTGTCTTTGTCTTCTTCCTAATGTGTCTCAGGAGAGGAGAGGGCATGGCACGACACAGTCTGGCTCTCTGTTTTCCCGCCTTCTACCTCACTCAATTTATTCCCCTCTCAGAATGTGATTTATGCTGTTCACAGTCTGTTTGTATGCCTTATTGCTTGTAGGTCTTTGCCCTTGTAGTTCCTAAAAGCCATGAATAAGTCCCAGTCATAGCATTGAAAGATTATGTTTTGACTTGGTGTCGAGATCCAACAGAAAACAGCCAACGGCCACTTAGCTGCCTGCATCTCTTCTATGTCTTGAACCAGGCTCTGTTAAGCATCCTTTGCACTACTGCTGTAGCAGGGATTTCACTGGGCATGGCTTGCTGAATTGTTCACTGGGTATAGAAAATTGGACATCAACTTATAAAACTCAAGGAGATTCTTAAATGTTCTACACTGCACAAAAAAAGGCATAACATAAGACATATCTTTTGAATTATTATTATCATTATTATTATTATATTTTTTCTAGTTTTAACAGTCTGTTCCTCTGCATCTGAAGCAGAGCCCCAGTTGCAATATATAGTAAAACATACTTCACATACATACATACATACATATTAACAGAACAAAGACAAAAGCTCTCCATCAAACCAAAACCACCCATATCTTCCCCAATCCAACCATTAGATATTAGACAATAAACAGTTAAGGTCATTTATATATACAATATAGAAAAAAAAAGAAAAAAAAATACATCAAGGATGAGGAAAACAGTTGTAGCTTGTATGCAAATAATTAAGAAGAGACATCTTAAACTGGTGAAAAGAGGAGATAAATCTGAATATATATATATATAATATTGAATATATATACATATATAATCATGCATTGGCTAGTTACATGCAAAATGTGGGCAAAAAGTATTTTGTGGTTTTTGCAGTGCCATTTGTATTGTCTGTTCAGTTACTGTGATAGAAACGGAGCATCTTCTTTAGTGTGTTTATGTATGTGCATGCACACTCAAACATCCCCTTCTGTAGCTGTGGAAGAAGAAAGTTGGCAGGCTTTTCTAGTGTCCTCTCCAAGATAAATAAAAGAGCAAAAAGAAACAGCGCACAAGAAATAGAAGCCTCTGACAGAAAGCAATAAACGAGACCCTCAAAGGGCCTTGCAGCTCTAGCATGTGTGTGGTGTCTGGGCCTGTGATGTGGGCTACGGCAGGACGGTCGACCTCACCACTCCATGCTTCAATACTGCACCATCCAATCTAATTAGCATCAGGGAGTCCTTCAGATGATGGAGACTCTCCTGGCTGTTTCGGTTCAGTGTTAAGTCTTTAAATATTATCCAGTCGAAAATTGTTATTTTGATATATCAATTAGAAGGGATAATGCAGAGTGAAATACTTTGTCCCAGTAGGAGTCACAGATGTGAATGGCTTTGAATTTACATAAAAACACATGTTAAACCAACATTATTCCTCTAAATAGTCACAAATTGCTCAACAGACTGTAACAAACCATTTCATATGAACTGTGTTGCTGATTTGTTATGTGGTTACTGTTATAGGATAATTGTTTTGTTCTGTGGACATTTTGTTTGTGCTATTGATGTTGTTTTTGAAGTCGCCATTAGTATTGAGGTCTACTATTGGACATATACTGTTGGGTTGCATTAACAAAAATATATTGGCTGCACAAGACATTTTGTATTTAGTGAATGATTCATATTGCTTTATTTGTTTTTTTGATGTTATTATTTGGAAATTGAGGACACAAAATGGCCATTAGAAGTCTTCTCAGACTAATGCAATGGAATAGCTGTCCACATCTGCAAAAGAGAATCTGTCAAAAACAACAGCCGCCAGCACTGTTTTCTTCTCAGTTGGTTGATCCGTACGGCATGAGCTCCAGATTTTTCTGTGCTTCTGTTCACATTTCTATCTGGGTCCTGAGGGAGTGCTCGGTCTTCTCATTTCAACATTTCTGCCATTCCACATCTGCTTCTGGACTTTGATGTGTGTTGATCCGTGTTTATATTTAAGCACCACATTTACAAAGACCCTGTTAATGTTCAAAAACAAGGTGTGGAATGAATAAATTTCAAATTCAAAAACCGGTGCTGAATTTAAGCCCTTTGTCATTTTCTGTTTATTACAGTGTTGTGATTGATAAAAAGGACATCATTCAAATCCATAAAGGAAAAGTGCCTATAGATATTAATCGGTTGTTGTCACAGGTTATGCAGTGTCAGTGCAACTATCTGGCTGTAAAAGCAGAGTAGATGGCTGTCATTTAAGGTCCTGTAGGCTCACAGGGGCCCTTGCCTTTGCATTGCATAATGGCTAGATATGTCTCATCTTCTATGGGTATTTAATTAGTTCCATATGCTGTCTATCTACAACAATCAGATGCATGTAAATAATATTTTTGATTTATATTTTTATTTTTTATGTATCTTTATATTTTCTATATATAAAGTAATTTTAATAACTGATTTTTTGTATTGATTTAATTATATTATGGAATTTTAAATAGTTTTATATCAGATTTATTTATAGAAAATGCTGTAATTCATCAAGTAATTTATAAAGAGCTACCTTATACATTTACTCATAATAAACTTACTAAAGGATACTAAACTACATGAGCAGTCTTTTAAGAGAAACCAGACCACACAAGATTCACATACTTACTTAATGAATTACATTTACTTAGGTATGCTGGGGCCCTGCGTTCCACTGGTGCTTAGGAGAAGAAAGTTATTTTAATTCATAATAGTTTTAAAGCAAACAAGTCCCTGGTGGCTCATGGTTTTTCTCGTTTGTAAAACATCCTACTTTGCAGAGATGTATTAAAATGTATGAATGACATAATTGTCATGGGGATTACATCACTTAGTTTGAAGTGTTCTCTGCTCCCAGAAGCCCTTGTGGTTGATGTGCAATTAATGGTTTTGATGGAATGTGCTTGGCAAACATAAGGTCTGCCCAGTTCCTAGGATCAGACATCTATAACACTGGCCTTGTAAAACAGATGTCGCTCCATTAAACATAATGTGATGTCTTGCCCATTGATTTTCATGCGTGTAGCATGCAAATCAAGCTCCTTACTGGAAGGTGAAACCACAAACCATAAGGAAAGTTTGATATTTTGAGAAAGAAATGCTTGTAAATTCAACCACACAATCATCATAAGATTCTCCAAGAGTTCATGTCTTTTTGCTTTCTTTTAGAAACCATGATTGTTAGATTCAACCGGCTGAAGAGAGGTCTCTTTCTTCTAGGGACGATCTTTACGGTGTCCCAACTTGTGCTGTCCGAGGAGGTGCTTCCAGCAGAGAAAGAAGTCACGTTCAGCCATGTCTACAGGATTGACTCTGGTTGTAAGCAGAGTTCTCAAGTGGGACAACTTTCCCAGGACCAGGCCTCAGAAGGACAGTTAGTCACAGTGGATGGAGAGAATGACATAGTCTTCAAGCACAACATACGGCTAAAGTCGGCTGGTTGTGGATGTGGTGACTCTGAGGATTTCAAAGCCCTGCTGTACCGTGTAAATGGCCTGGAGGAGGAGGTCACGTACCTAAAAGGCCAATGCGCTCAGGGCTGCTGCAGAAGAGGGGGGTCAGGTAATAGTATACTGACCTAGGAGATTATTCCCTGATTTTAAGAAACTAAACTTGGATTGACAAAAAATGTATGGCAATTTTTTTAGTTAGCAGTGCAGTTGATAGTTTTAGTGCATAATGAAAAAAGTGCAAAATAAATTGTTTTATGTGTCCCTTATCACATGTGACAACCCAGCCTTTATTTCTAATTACATACAGTATACATCTGTTATTATAGACTAACTTTGGGATGTGATCAGTTACATTAGACTGGAATTATCAGAAACTTCACTCTGGCACCTTCGATGAAAAATAATAGCCTACTACTAAAAATAATAGCAGAGATGTATGTCATTTTTTATTTAGAATGCATTGAATTTTCAAATTTGAATGTAGAATTTTTGAAGGCAGTACCATAACTTTATATAACCCCAATGTAGTGTGAGTATAATCTTGACGTATTCGTCATGATTCTTCATTCATCATTATCATGTGACAAGAGCTCTCTATAAGATATCTCTATGGCTCTGCACGTGACCAAACAGCTGCAGTTACGTCGCTTCACTTCCATTCACAAATTCTGTGCACTGCACACACTTCAGAATCACGCCGGAAGAAGTAGGTCATCCGGGTACTTTTTTCTTACTCTATTATGGGCCTGTTTACACCTGGTCACTTCATGCGTTTTCTCTGATCAGATAGCTATCCGATCGTGAAAAGACCAGTTGTAAATGCCCTCCGAAACGGTTTCGAGATGGATTTAGATCCGATCGCTCAAACCACTTCAGGAGGTGGTCTGTCTGGACGCATTCCAGACGAAACTGGACAAGTGCAAATTCATCTGGTTGTTGAAACCACATGTGTAAGATTTACTCCTCTCAAAATGTAAAAAAAAAAAAAAACCCTGCACTAAATAGCACTAACATGTTAAAAGGCTATATGACGGCGCTACCGAAACACGCATCGCCACAGATGAATCTGCTTCAGAGAGCAACGCTCAAACTGCCGCAAATAAAACAGAAAGTAAGTCGCAGACGCTCAAAACACAATAATCTTAATTAAAAGTAGTGAGTGAGTGATGATCTTACCAGTGAGTGTTGATGCCGCTCTCTCTCCTCTTGCGGTCTTTGATTTTGAAATTAGCTGATGATAAATAAAATGCTGCTCATATCAGAGATAATTTCGCTGACGTGAACTGCATATATAAATTTGCATATAGCGCAGGAATTGAAGATCCGATTTTTATATCCGTTTTGTGGAGACACATTTATGTGGGCTAGTGTAAATGAACCGTTTCGGATAGCTATCCGATCAGTAAAAACGCATGAAATGACCACGTGTAAACAGGCCCTATGAGTAGGCAATTTCGGATGCTCCATAGATTTATGGACCAAGGTCAAATAACTTAATTTCCCGGAATGCCATTGCCTGCTGTATTTATTTGAATTGCAATTCAGTAAATTGAATTCAAAATTCAATTTCATTGTAGCAATTATACATTAAAAATCTGATTTAAATGCATTGGTAATACCACTTCATATACACTTCAATATGTTAAGAGTATTCTCCTCTGCTAGGTGTAGACACCAGCTGCAGTGGGCATGGCACGTACCAGCATGACTCTTGCAGTTGTAAGTGTAACCCAGGCTGGGAGGGTCCAGACTGCTCCATCTCATCCTGCCCTGATGAATGCAACGATAATGGCCGCTGTGTTGACGGACGCTGCGTTTGCTATGAAGGCTACAGCGGCCATGACTGCAGCCAGCTCACGTGCCCCAACGACTGCAAAGATAAAGGCCACTGTGTGGATGGCAAATGTGTGTGCTTTAGTGGATTCTCAGGAGAAGACTGCAGTGTCGCAACCTGTCCGAATGACTGCATAGGTAATGGACGCTGCGTGGATGGACAGTGCATCTGCGATGAGGGATTCTTTGGAATCGACTGCTCCACGGGTAAGATTTTCTTCAGTGTGAAAATTTTAAGTTGGTTTACAGGAAAAAAAAAGGATATAATTTGAGTGTCCCACCTTGTAGGCAGAGGCTATTTACACTAACTCCTCCCACTATTGTCTGACTAAGCCAGACAAAATTACAAAAGAAATCCTGCTGATAAAAGGAGCAGTGGTGTGGAGAGTGAGGTGGGTGGCGTTAGCTTTTGATGCAACCGACAGGAGTTTGAATCTGCTGCTTATCAGCTCGAAGAGGCATTTTTGTTCATTCAGAATTAGGACTACACTGGTCATGCTATTTGCTGCATGCTTTACCTACATGTAAAAAAAAAGAATCCCAAAATTTTTATGTAATGTATATTTACTTGATTATTGTAATTTGTTTGGCTTACGGTCTGGCAACTTAGGCCTATAACTTACAACACAAATAATGCATCTCAATTAAGTTTTTCTATTCCAATATACTCATCTTTTTGAGTTGAACCAACAATCGCCACGCATGGGTTAGATCAATGCAAATAAATGAATTTCTTTATATATATATATATATATATATATATACACTCACCGGCCACTTTATTAGGTACCCCATGCTAGTAACGGGTTGGACCCCCTTTTGCCTTCAGAACTGCCTCAATTCTTCGTGGCATAGATTCAACAAGGTGCTGGAAGCATTCCTCAGGGAGTTTGGTCCATATTGACATGATGGCATCACACAGTTGCCGCAGATTTGTCGGCTGCACATCCATGATGCGAATCTCCCGTTCCACCACATCCCAAAGATGCTCTATTGGATTGAGATCTGGTGACTGTGGAGGCCATTTGAGTACAGCGAACTCATTGTCATGTTCAAGAAACCAGTCTGAGATGATTCCAGCTTTATGACATGGCGCATTATCCTGCTGAAAGTAGCCATCAGAAGTTGGGTACATTGTGGTCATAAAGGGATGGACATGGTCAGCAACAATACTCAGGTAGGCTGTGGCGTTGCAACGATGCTCAATTGGTACCAAGGGGCCCAAAGAGTGCCAAGAAAATATTCCCCACACCATGACACCACCACCACCAGCCTGAACCATTGATACAAGGCAGGATGGATCCATGCTTTCATGTTGTAGACGCCAAATTCTGACCCTACCATCCGAATGTCGCAGCAGAAATCGAGACTCATCAGACCAGGCAACGTTTTTCCAATCTTCTATTGTCCAATTTCGATGAGCTTGTGCAAATTGTAGCCTCAGTTTCCTGTTCTTAGCTGAAAGGAGTGGCACCCGGTGTGGTCTTCTGCTGCTGTAGCCCATCTGCCTCAAAGTTCGACGTACTGTGCGTTCAGAGATGCTCTTCTGCCCACCTTGGTTGTAACGGGTGGTTATTTGAGTCACTGTTGCCCTTCTATCAGCTCGAACCAGTCTGGCCATTCTCCTCTGACCTCTGGCATCAACAAGGCATTTCCGCCCACAGAACTGCCGCTCACTGGATGTTTTTTCTTTTTCGGACCATTCTCTGTAAACCCTAGAGATGGTTGTGCGTGAAAATCCCAGTAGATTAGCAGTTTCTGAAATACTCAGACCAGCCCTTCTGGCACCAACAATCATGCCACGTTCAAAGTCACTCAAATCACCTTTCTTCCCCATACTGATGCTCAGTTTGAACTGCAGGAGATTGTCTTGACCATGTCTACATGCCTAAATGCACTGAGTTGCCGCCATGTGATTGGCTGCTTAGAAATTAAGTGTTAAGGAGCAGTTGGACAGGTGTACCTAATAAAGTGGCCGGTGAGTGTATATATATTAGTAAATGCTTTATTTGAGAGGATTCTCAAAGATTACAAAGTAAGGGGCAACTTTTTCTAGTTCAAGCTTCGACATTGTGCAAACTTTACAATTTACAGCCACTCCATACTTTTCCAATAAACACTTATATAAGAGCTAATTGAACACTTTGAGGTAGTTCATTTGCTAGTTCATTTTCTTTTTCAGTCTCCTGCTGCAAGAAAAGGTAAAAGATAGGCCTCATTAGCACAAGGGAATTGTTTTTCATCAATCCTTTTCTGTTCCGTGCGCTTTGCCCTCAGACCTTCAGATAAAAGTGGAGTGCCTCAGAGTTGGAATGCATGGATAGATGAGCTGAGTTTCAAAAAATATTAGCCATGGCCAGAGCCTTGGGGTGTGACACATCATCTGTGTTAACACTTCTGAAATGGCTTCTTAGGGGAGTTAGGGCACAAGTGTAATTTACTCCAAGAATGATAATAATAGGGAGTTAAAAGCAAGCACTGCAAAATAGTCAAACAGATCAATTTAGCTGTTACATTCTCATGATCTTGACACTAATTGGCTTTGAATATAACTCAAGGGTTTCAGCTGTCCATAACTTGTCTGAAAGATTCTCCATATCTAATGCTATAGGGAACTGCCATCGTTAATAAACCTCACTTGTTTGTGCATATATGAGATGACTAGTAAAATCTTACGAGGATTCTTGGATGATGCTTTAAAAGTTATACCATGAACACCAGAAGCAATAAAAAAAATATAGGGGTTATTGTTTTAAGAGGTATTTATTAGGGTTTGATTGCTAGTTGTTTTAATACTCAAATCAATGTCCAAAATTAGGTTCCATTTTATTTCGATAGTCAACTTTAGACATTCTACTAACTACAACTTTGCAACTACCTGTCAACTAACTCTCATTAGAGTATTAGTAGACCGTAGTAGACTGTCAGTTGAGTGTTAGGTTATAGTTAGTTCAACAACACAGTCCAGAAGCTGATTAGATTTAGATTTACCTTCTATTAAAACATCTGCTGCTGCCACAGGCTTAGACACTGCATAAAAGTCTTATTATAACAAATAATATACTATAACAGCCAGCCAGCCAGCCAGCAAAATTATTACAATTTAAACCCCTTACTCCTCTCTTCAGTGTCACATGATCCTTTTTGAGGATATTTTTTTAAATAATTATTATTGCTGTTGAAAACAGTTGTGCTGTTTAATATTTTTGTGAATGGTTTTTTGAGGATTTTTGTTTTTTGTTTTTTGAGGTTGGTTTTCTGCCGGGTAAACGCTGGGGTGTGCGGGGAAAGTCACCATTCTCACCAGAACAGGTTATTTAACCATCCAAATGATTTCTAAACGGATTTATTAAGTTTAAATACAGTGAAGAAAATAAGTATTTGAACACCCTGCTATTTTGCAAGTTCTCCCACTTAGAAATCATGGAGGGGTCTGAAATTGTCATCGTAGGTGCATGTCCACTGTGAGAGACATAATCTAAAAAAAAAATCCAGAAATCACAATGTATGATTTTTTAACTATTTATTTGTAAGATACAGCTGCAAATAAGTATTTGAACACCTGTCTATCAGCTAGAATTCTGACCCTCAAGACCTGTTAGTCTGCCTTTCAAATGTCCACCTCCACTCTATTTATTATCCTAAATTAGATGCACCTGTTTGAGGTTGTTAGCTGCATAAAGACCCCTGTCCACCCCATACAATCAGTAAGAATCCAACTACTAACATGGCCAAGACCAAAGAGCTGTCCAAAGACACTAGAGACAAAATTTGACACCTCCACAAGGCTGGAAAGGGCTACGGGGAAATTGCCAAGCAGCTTGGTGAAAAAAGGTCCACTGTTGGAGCAATCATTAGAAAATGGAAGAAGCGAAACATGACTGTCAATCTTCCTCGGACTTGGGCTCCATGCAAGATCTCACCTTGTGGGGTCTCAATGATCCTAAGAAAGGTGAGAAATCAGCCCAGAACTACACGGGAGGAGCTGGTCAATGACCTGAAAAGAGCTGGGACCACCGTTTCCAAGGTTACTGTTGGTAATACACTAAGACGTCATGGTTTGAAATCATGCATGGCACGGAAGGTTCCCCTGCTTTAACCAGCACATGTCAAGGCCCGTCTCAAGTTTGCCAATGACCATTTGGATGATCCAGAGGAGTCATGGGAGAAAGTCATGTGGTCAGATGAGACCAAAATAGAACTTTTTGGTCATAATTCCACTAACCGTGTTTGGAGGAACAAGAATGATGAGTACCATCCCAAGAACACCATCCCTACTGTGAAGCATGGGGGTGGTAGCATCATGCTTTGGGGGTGTTTTCTGCACATGGGACAGGGCGACTGCATTGTATTAAGGAGAGGATGACCGGGGCCATGTATTGCGAGATTTTGGGGAACAACCTCCTTCCCTCAGTTAGAGCATTGAAGATGGGTCGAGGCTGGGTCTTCCAACATGACAATGACCCGAAGCACACAGCCAGGATAACCAAGGAGTGGCTCTGTAAGAAGCATATCAAGGTTCTGGCTTGGCCTAGCCAGTCTCCAGACCTAAACCCAATAGAGATTCTTTGGAGGGAGCTCAAACTCCGTGTTTCTCAGCGACAGCCCAGAAACCTGACTGATCTAGAGAAGATCTGTGTGGAGGAGTGGGCCAAAATCCCTCCTGCAGTGTGTGCAAACCTGGTGAAAAACTACAGGAAACGTTTGACCTCTGTAATTGCAAACAAAGGCTACTGTACCAAATATTAACATTGATTTTCTCAGGTGTTCAAATACTTATATGCAGCTGTATCTTACAAATAAATAGTTAAAAAATCATACATTGTGATTTCTGGATTTTTTTTTTTTGATTATGTCTCTCACAGTGGACATGCACCTACGATGACAATTTCAGACCCCTCCATGATTTCTAAGTAGGAGAACTTGCAAAATAGCAGGGTGTTCAAATACTTATTTTCTTCACTGTAGTTGCCAAGTTCCCCTTTAAGTTGTGCTTGCCAAATAAAAGTATTAATTTCTTAAAAACATCAACAACAGCAACAAATCTGAACAGTAGAGCACTGTATAAATAAAGAAATTTGGGTTTCAGGCCTAGACTGACTGGATTATGTGGAAGCGATTACAAACCCACATATAGATTAGACCTGTATGAAAAACAGAGAAAACACCATGAAACGATTTACGTTAATCATAAATGTGGTCGATCATCAAAAGATCAGCATGGCAACTTTGTTCTGACCACAATGAGTCTAGTGGGTTTTCGTGGATGTCTTAATGGCAAATCAACAACACAGTGTGGATGCTGATTAGATTTACCTTCTATGAAAATGTCTGCTGCTGCCACAGGTTTAGACACTGCATAAAAAGTCTTGTTATAACAAAGTTTTATTATAAAAAATTAAAGTGAAAAAGTGAAAGTGAAGCGAAGGCCAATGGTAACCCATCCAAGCTAGTGTACACACATTAAGAGCAGTGAGTAGAGAACACACACTGCAAACCGTGGACACACACACACACACACACACACACACACACACACACACACACACACACACACACACACACCATTAGGCCTCGACTGCCCAATTTCACAATAAATTGATATGATTGTAACATCAACATTTTCTTAATATCCATTAAAGATCACAATTAAATGCAATTAAAATGGCATTTATGGTTTTTTAAAGGTAATTTATCAGGCTGATGCTGCTCTGGCTAGAAGAACCACCACTGTTGATTTATGCTAGTGTGTCCAAGTCCAAACAGAACTGTGTTATAATTGTAATTTAATGGCTTTGGTTATCCCTTACAATCAATCAGTAGGAACATGCATTTCCGGCACTTATGCTTTCTTTCCAGTTGGCTAATGATAATTCATTATATCTGCTGGCCTTTTTGGATATTATTTATGGGTGAAATTGTTACTGGAAAACTCTGGAGAGAATGGCAAGAATGGCCATATTAACTGCCACTGGATGGAAAAGCTCCTGCAGAATTGAAGGAAAACATTTGACTTCCTGCCCCCTCTCTTTGTTGAACAATGTCCAAACCTGCTGTTCATTCTTTCCTGGGTAATGCAGCCTCCATAGCACCCTTTTCTCCCCCTCATGGAGTTCCCTGATGTTTTTCCCCCTCTAACAGTGTTTCCTGAAATCCACCATCTCCTTTATGTTTCCCCCGTAAGCCGGTGGGTAATGTGTTAATGGAAACTTCGCTCCCTGGGCTGCTGACTGTCTGTCTGACTCTGGGGCTCCTGGATTGTTACTGGTCTGGGACCTCTCTCTTTTCTTCCTCCACTGATGTGCAGTTTTGTTCAAATCCATACTTATTGATGGAGGCCTAAAACCGCAAAATAACCAGAGTGAAAATGTAAGATCTCCCAAAAATAGCCAGCTAAGATGTTCAATAAACCTCAGGATCACCTGGTATTTAACAAGATGAGCTGCAAAAATGTGAACATGCTTAAGAAATGAAAGAAGAGAACTGGGTAAAAGTCAAAGTCATTATTTTCTCACCTTCAAGTCTTTCCAATTTGATTGACTGACTTTCTTCTGTGGGACAAAAAAGGAGAATTTCCAAAGAATAGTTTGGCCATTCTTTTACATATAATGAAAGAGAATGGGGACTAGGGGACAACAACAACTAAAAAGCACCATAAATGTATCATAAAAGTGGCCCATATGACTCAGGGTACAAGTCTTTTGCTATTTGTGTGATGAACAAATCAAAATGTATTTAAATTATTAAATGAAAAGCTATCCTTGGTGTATACTTGAGAGAAGTAGCAATGTCTTATTCATGAATTAGTTCTTTTGAGTCAGATCTTTTAAATGAATCAGTTGATCTATATGGTCAGAATGATCTGATTCATCAGTTCAGCACACTGACTATGAGCCTGTAAAAATTAAGTAGGTTTTACTGTTTTTGTCTTACTACTTAATTTAATTTTTTAATTCAGAGTTACTAATTGTTACTAGTTTGTTTCTTTGTAATTCTTTTAATATATATTTTTTAATTACTTGCAAGTAAACGTGAATTTTAATTTCTATGTGGAAATTGTTTCAAAGTAAATCCTCTCATTTTTGTTCCAGAGGGGGAAAATTCTCAGTAAATAGTGACTTATTTCAGTCTGTTATTTTTTGGTTAACAAATATTTTAATAAATTGGACCCCACTGCATAGACCCCATTGTCATCTGATGTAAAATAATGCTTATAAACTCCCAGTGGTGACAAAACTGTTTCATACTTCAGTTCTAGGACCAAAAGGCCTCCGTCTGATCAAAGTCACAGATGTATCTCTGCTGGTGGAGTGGGAGTCTGTAAGAGGAGCGGAGTACTATATCCTGTCCTACTATCCAAAGGGAAACGAGGGAGCCATTAAAGAGGTCCAGGTGGAAAACACGAAAAACTCCTACCTAATCACAGGCCTCAGATCCGGAGTCACGTACATAGTGCAGGTGTACGCTGTCATCAGGGGCATTAACAGTGATTCTGATGAGATAGTGGCTACAACCGGTAAGAATGATTGCTAAAAATGCTACAGAGATACTTATAATCATGCAGTATTTGGGGGTTTATTTATTTATTTACAGCTTAAATAGATTTTATGTCTCCAATGCCTTGTAAACAAAAGAAATAGGGGTATTTGTGTTAACCATAATGCCAGATGTGACTAAGCTTGTAGAGTTCAGTGAATAGCCAAGAACACATTTTCATGGAAATGAATGTGTGCACTTCTAACAATGGGATGTGCACTACAGCATTTTGATGTGGTCAGTTGCACATTCTCTAACAACACATTAGATTCCCATGAGAAATTGCTGATCATCTGGATATGATGACAAAGATGAATGGTCAGTATGGGACATTGTCAGTCACTGGTTAACAAAGAGTTTGAATGTCTGAAAGCATTTCCTTCACAGAGATGAGAAGGGCCAACTCAGTCTGAAGTGGTAGAATACTTGGCTGGAACTCATTTCTGTCATCCGGTGGCAGAATGTCAGGGACGGATGCTTGTAAGAGGAGTACCGGAGACATCAATTGAAAAAATTAAAGAAATGGCAGTTGATTTGCACTGATTTGCATCATTTGTAAACTAAAAGTGTCACTGCAGAATCACAGTTAAATTAAGAAAAATAAGTGTTCTCCAGTGTTCCTCACTGATTAATTAATACAAATTATATATATTAATATTTGCTAAAACAATTAATTAAATGTAATGTATGCAATTTTAATAGCATTTAATAACAAATTCATTTTGTAACTCCCCATTGTTTTGATTTCTCCTAAGAAAAAAAAATTCATGGACAAATTGTCACAAATACATTCAGGGAATAGGGTAATTCTACAATTAGAATGGTAAGCAAAATGAGTGATGTTGTAACAGTGACAATGTAAAGTTAAAGGCTACTGTCATATTGCGCAGTAAAACAGAAACAAAAATCATTTCAAGCTGTTTACTGTGCTTAACAGATATTACCCCGATCTGCTTTTCTCTTCAGAGGTCTCTGGTATTGAAGGAATAAAGGTGGTGGGCCAGACAGAGGACTCCATCCAGGTGGACTGGAAGAACCCTGCGATCGCGGTGGACTACTTCAAATTGACCCATTCTAGCCCTGATGGTCAGGGAGGACAGGAGAATGTGGCAATGAGCCAGGAGGCCAAAACCATGCACACCATTGTAGGTCAGTCTGCTGCAATACATCCATCTACTATCATGGGTCCATGAGCTTCAGACAGAGTATGTTGAATTCAGTGGCTGTGTAGTGAGAACAACATGAATGTGTGTTTTTCAGGCCTCAACCCAGGAACAGAATATCAGATAGGTGTACAAGTGATCAAAGGTGAAATTGAAGGCAAGCCATCATATGCTACAGGGGTCACAGGTCAGTAATGTGCCTCGTTGCAATGCATTAAGTGGAAAATAAAATGTATGAGATGCCACTTTTGTTTTTCTATCATTGTGGGGACTTTTCGTTGACTTCTATAACGGTTTTAAATTTCTATATTTCTGTCCCCTAAACCCAAAACAGAATCCTTTTTTTTATTTTCTTTTTCTGCCAGGCTTTAAGGTCATTCTTTTTTATTATACAACATAAATATTTAATGTTTATTAACCCGTGTTGTTTTGTTACATAGGTGATTTCACATTTTATTATTCTTGTCGGTACAAAATGTCAAACTCGACCTTTGTCTGTATAGAAATGACAACTTTAAAAGATACTGAAAGAAATTAACCCTTTCATGCATGAATTATGATAACCTCAGTCAGGATTTTTTTCCTTTGTATTTTTATTGCTCTTAGGGCATGAAAAACAAGTTTTGAATTTTTTCTCTTTTTTTTTTTACACGAGAAAAATTTTTTACACAAGAGATTTTCAGATGTCCACTTGAGTGAAGAGATACTGTATTAAACATAATACAATAATCAAACAGATATAGTGTGTGTATTTAACAAACCAATTAATACAATTATATAAAATCATGTGAAAACTATAAAATATATAAAAAAAAAGCGAAATGTTGCAAAGGCAATTGAACTTCATACGAGTTGGACTTCGTGAATCTTTGATATCAGAACACGAGGACGTGCTTCCATCAGAAATGTCTACAGCCTGTCAAGGTACAACTGTGGAAACCACTCAGATGCTCCCTCCAGTGTGCCAGAGTATGTCAGTTTACCCTTATTAGCTTAATTGACCATGACTGAAGAAGTCTCTTGTGCAGAAGACACCAACACGTTGCAAAGACTGGCCTTGTGACTAATTCACTGTCCTGGCAAAGCAGGGTCTCACCGGAAACTGCCTACGTCGCAGGGTGAATGGAAATATGTTGTCAGATGGGATGAGGATGATGCGTGGAATGAGTAATGTGCGTCCAGCATTGACGCCGATCACAGAAGTAGCAACCAAAAGATGAGGCAGGATTTGTTCAATGATGTATCTCGATCCATTGCAGTGTCCATTTTGTTGGTCGAAATTTCGAAGTAGCATGATCACCATTCCCACCTTTGATGTGTGATGCGATGGGGAGGCACACCAGATGGGCAGAGGGTATTTAGAAACTCAGTCGGGTACATATGGTGACCCTCAGATTCTGCGGTGTCCACACTGTTACAAACATGCTCTTCTCCAGGAAAATTCTTTGTCACATATTCATTCACTTTGTCAACTTCAGAGTTGGTTGGGCACAGTATGACACGGTCACATAGCCTAAAGTAACAGAAAAAAAAAACGGACACGACACGCCGGTCTAAAGTAACAGCTGATGGGGATTTGCCGTCACGATCGGTAAGAGATAACCTCATTTAAGCCTCGTAGCCTAGAGCTCCTGTTGAATAGGCAGGGCAACTGTTTAACATATTAAACATCATCACATAGTTATAGGCTAACTTCAGTAATAGGCTAACTTCAGCGCAATGTTAAGTATGACACAGTAATATATTAGCATTTACTACAGATACAGGGCCGTAAACAGCATAGCTTTAAATAAACATATTAAGCACCAGAATTAAATAATATATTAAGAAGTAAACAGCGTAACTTACAGATTTAGTTAACATCCAGAGAGTGTTTGTTTATTAATGTCAGAATGTTTATTTTTAAACCACAAACCATAATGTCAGAATGTTTATTTTTAAACCACAACCTTCTGATTGCTTCTTTTACAGGTATATTTAACAATATCTTTTGCATTTCTCATCCAAACAACGCCAAACTTGGCACTGCACTTACTCGTGCCCGTAGCAAGACACCTGGCAAATTTGAAATTAATAGGACTTACGGTTCGAGAGATATGCGAATAACAGACAGACAGACACACACACAGACAGACAGACGTTCCTGTAATTTATAGATAGATGTTCAAGATGGACACATTTCTAGCATAACTCTCCTCTGAGAAAACCTAGCGATCAGGTGTTTTCAATCTCATCTGAAATGAGCAGTGTGGGGTAACGCATTACAAGTAACATGCATAACGCAAATCAGATTAAATCAGATTACTTTTTGATGTTACGAGTAAAGTAATGCGTTACAAGTAATGTGCATTACGTAATCAGATTTTTTAAAATGTTACGAGTAATGTATTACAAGTAACATGCATTACGTAATCAGATTACTTTTTGATGTTACGAGTAAAGAAACGCATTACAAGAAACTTGCATTATGCAAACAATTCATTTTTGATGTAAAGTAATGCATTACAAGTAACGTGGATTACATAATTAGATAACTTTTTTGATGAAATAAGTAATTCATTACATTGATGTCAATGAAAATTACATTCTAATAATACAAATACATTTATTTACAGTAAAAAAAAAAATGCTATTTATTTTAAAAAACAGCATTCACAGTATAAGTATGAATTGTAGCTGAAATATAGCCATTGATGCATAAGGTCCACTATAGTGGACAGAAGATTAATCAGAATTTTCTCCCAATCTAAAATGGAAACTTGGAAAATTGAACTCATTAGATATTGCTTGATGCTACAATATTTTTTTTTTACCTGCAAGAGTCTCCAGGATAGAAGGAAGGGTTGGATATTTCGGAGCAACTTGGCATTTCTGACTGACCATTGCCAATTTGGTTGCAATGTATAGGATGATGCACCAGGGTCCACTGTAGAGATTGATGTGCAACTATGCCATCAAAACCCGTGCAAATTCAAGAAAATGCTTTTTAAGTAGCTGTCCACTGTAGTGACCACTATGCATAAAAGGGTTAAGGAAGCGAAAAATAAGAGACAAATAGATGCAGAAATCAGATTATTGTTCTGATGTTGATGCTAGAGATAGAAATCTTTACCACAACAATCTTTTAATGGAGGAAGTCCTTTCATGCTTCACTTTTAGAAAATATTTTCTTCTGAAAGGGTTCAGTGTCCAATGGTAGTTAAAATCTTTACAGCCCAGTGCGCAAGACAGATATTTTCCTTGTCACCATAAATCAATTAAATTGCTTCCTTGACTGAAAAAAACAACAAATCCATTTTATTATTTTACCCAGAGCTATTGAAATGTGGCAGTTCTAACATTTCTTGCTCTGAAAAAATACACATGTCCAAAACCAACAAATATTCATGAAGAACCCTAGAGGCATCGGTTTCTGTATTATTATAGGTATCTTTGTGGTTGGAGCTGTAGAAATTTAAAAGGTAGTGATCCAGTATGCTTTAGAGATGATTGTCTGCCAACAATGAGATCCTTATACTAACCAAACCTGTCAAATGATGTGGAAATAAATTAGTATTGTGGTCTGTAAATCCCCATTAGAAGTGCGCAATGATGTCTAATGAAAATAAGTCTTTTAAAAATGTGATTTGTGCATGTCTGTGCCTTTTGGAAATATTGCAGAATAATTCTAATGGACTGCTCATATAATATTCCCCTTATTAAAATGTCAATTAGCCATAGCCCTTAAATCATTAAAATACATTTTTCATGTTTTAGCATTAAATTTCATAGCCTAAATGCTTGGACTAATATTTATGGCTTTTAAGGAGCTGTAATGTTCCCTGTTTAATATTTATGCAACAGTGCTTTTGGCCCAATAATAAGATCATCCCTTCAGATTTATGGTTAAAGACACAATATTATGGTTGCAAAGAAAACTTATCATACATAACCACAGTTACGTTCATGGTGCGACTTTAATATGTCAAATGTAGGGCAGGGAAATGCTAGATTTTGTTTTCAACATCTGTATCGTTGAATTATTGCTGTAAGCATAACTATAGTTTACTTTGTCAGGCTGTTTACCTATGGGAATTCAGCTCTTACCCAAAGATGTTTAAGATAGATAAATTAGCTGTTAGAGTTTGCCAAGTCTCATAGTCAGCTGATCCAACCCGATCTCATGAAATGTGTCTCATGAAAATGTATGCTTTGTATTTATCCTGCAATTTATATGCAAGTTTTTAAGTGCATATGATACGCACTGTAAACCCCTTGCCTTGGGTAGGATTAATGGTGTGGGGTATGTGCGTATTACACACCATAAAGTGCGTATCATATGCGCGCGCTGTCTGAGGTCGGCAAGTGTGATGATAATTGACAGTACATAAATAAAGCAAAATATGAAATCAAAAGTGGTCAAATAAGAGATTGTAACAGAAATGCAGGCACGCCTGTACCACATAAGTGGTAAGTCTACTACAGGGGTATTCAATTAAAGTTACAAGAGGTCCGGTATCTATGGCCTTGTTTACACTGTCAGTGAAATGTGACCCAATTCAGATTTTTTTGCTCATGTGACTCTATGTTCAATGACCGTGTAAACAGGAAAAAAAATGCATGCATTCGGATATTTTGAGATCGGTTTCAGGCCTCGTTCATATGTGGAAAACAATCTGATATAAATCAGATACGTGCCAATGCGACTGTCATGTAAACAGGCAGATCGGAAAAGGATGGATGGCCCGACAAAACGTCATGTCGTCGTAGGAGAGGAATGTGGACAAACCTTTACACAACATATCAAAGGTTGGCTTGTTCATCCAAAAATTTCAGACCCACTGCTCCTCGTTAAAGCCCCCCACAATATGTTCCCACCAGTCCTGAGATCTCTCTTGCACACAATAACTGAAGCATATGCGCAGACTGCAATGATGGCCCTTTTCATTCTCTGCCTCAAAATCATGGTGATGTTTGGCAAACTTTGCATATATCGCAAAGCTAGCATCAAGCATATTTCGTGTTCGTCCATCTGTGCGAGAACCCCTTTTAAGTATGCGCAATGTTTCAGATAGTATGTCAAGTGTAAACTCATGAATCTGATATGAGTCACAATTGAAAGAATGTGTAAACGGACGGTAAAAAAAATCGGATCTAGGCAACAAATCAGAATTGTGCATTTAAGACCTGCAGTGTAAACAAGGCCTATATTTCCTGCGCAGTGGCAGATCAATCAATCAATCAATCAATAAATCAATTGTTTCTGTCATCAATTACTCACCCTCATGCTGTTCCGAACCTTTGAGTTTCTTTCCTCTGTTAAACACAAAATAATTATTTTGAAGAATATGGGTAACCAAACAGGCCCAATGCCCCATTGACTTTCATATACCTGGTTCTGTTTGGTTACCGACATTCTTCTAAATATCTTTTGTGTTCAGCAGAAGAAAGAAATTCATACAGGTTTGGATAAACATGAGAGTGAGTAGATAGAATGCTATGTTTTGGGGGTGAACTATCACTTAAAATGAGCTTCAAACTGAAGCATAATGCTTCCTCAGGCTATTTGATCCCTGTCAGGTAGCTAAAACCTGACCTCATATTAGTCCTACAGCGCTAATCCCTTCCAAGCAAAGAGTATTTAATGTACACAGTCGGAGTGTTGCCAAAAAAGCTGCTGGACACTTTAGCTCTGTGTTGAATTTGTATAATATTGGCTCAGAATGATTGTATATTGGTAGTAAGTGGCTTCTAGAAGAAATAGTTTTGGGGTCATTCAGAGCCGGCACAAGCGGAGTAATGAAAGTGGGTGATGATGTAACACAAAGTAACCCCAGCTAGAACATCAAATGTGGCCCATTCACGTATTTGTTGGAGCGTAAACAAACCTGTCGCTACTACAACTATGAAACTAAAAGCTACTGAACAAATACAGTAAACAGTAAACAAAAACAGATTGGAGAGACTTGAATACTACATAAAACAAAAGGAAAATCGCCTAGGCCAAGATATTTGAAATTGACTCCTCGATATCTGTGAAATTGACACAATTTAATCCACCATATATAAAAGTGTCTTAGATGCACTTTCAATAGTTTTACCATGAAAACAGACAAGTTACCATGATACCATTAACACCAAAAGTAATTCATTGTGTCTGCTTTACTATGAAACCGACACTTATTGCTATGCGTTTAACAGATGCATGTGTTTATGGTACGTTTGAACAACCTGAAGTGCGGCCGGGAACAAACAATAACAATACAGCGAAATAGTCAGCTAACTATGACCAGTTACCTAGCCCTCTAAAAATAAAAAATAAAATAAATAGCTTACTCAGTAGAGCTGTGTTCTTCGTGCCACGGGACGTTTGTAGGTTAATGTCTCATATGTGGCAATCAAAATGTGACTTTGCAAAACAGACTGTCCTCAACCAAAATGTTGCTATAGTAGCCTAATATTAATGCTAGAACATTGTGATTTTTCTTTAAATAGTCTATTCTATTTTATCATTAAAATCTCATCCATCTTGAGTGAGGAGCCGGGGATAGTCTGGGTGAGGTGGCTCCAGGTCAGGTGTTATTGCACATTTAATATTTGATTTCTGTTGCACATACTTAATCTGAGCCTCAACAAGATTCTCATTTTCAAAAATTGCTCGGGTTAGTGTGAATTTAATACCTGACTGTGCCTTTAAATTTACGGTAGTACTACATCCTTTAAGTCTGTTCCTGACAGCTACAGCAGCTTTTAGAGGGGGCCTCCAGGAGACAGGATTTTCCCTCTGCTCAGCAACTTATGAATTACAGCACCAGATACTCCCACACTTAGTCTCACCAAACCGTAGGAACAGGAAATGGTTTTTCAATGCTTCTTCATGGACATGACATATTTTGTGCATGTGCATCACAGAGTGTATATTATTCTTCTTGTCATCCAATGCAATGTAGGGCGACCATACTGTTTAATGTAGAATTCCTTATGTTTTACAACTGAAGCATTCAGACTGACCTGAGAATGAACAGTGAAATTTATAGATCTGATTGTGGGTTTTTACAAGGAACCCCCCCCCCAAACATAAAAAACGGGTTTCTTTTAGCATTGAGTTTTTTTTTTTTTTTTGTAGTTCCTGGGAACCATAGACAAACAACTTTTAAATTAAATGAAAGGACTGCCTCTATAAAAAGAATAAAATTGCTCAATAGGGGATTTTTTTTTTCTACAATTGAAGACATTCAATCTGCCGCAGACTTTTGTACTACCCTGAAATCAACGTCGTCTCACCTCCTCCATAACAATCAGGTGTAGTTCTGCCACCACAAGGGAGTTTAATGTATCATTTGTTCAGTGGAAAGAATCATTGGATTGGACTGCTTCAAAGAACTTAATGTCCTGGGGACCTCACATCTTGATCTGCACTACTTTAAAGCTTTATTTACCAGGAAGGGCTTTCAAAATCATTAAAACAAATGGGTCAGGTGTTTGTTTTCTCTTGAGAAAGGCCTATTTTAACTTCAGAAAACGTTCTCTAATAAAAGTCATTACCAAAAACAATTTGCGTAGTGTACTTATATATGGTATAGTGACAAATGCAACGCTATCTTTCAAATTCATACGAGTGAGGTTGTATGAATTCGTACGAATTAGCCACCTCGTAAAATTCGTACAAATTGCCTTGAGATCGGGTTAGACAAAATTTTATAAATTTTTTAAAGCTATATTTTATTCTATTACATAACACATGCTCGTCGTAACTATTAGATGTACTACAAAAGCATGCTAAGGAGCTCCTTGTGTCTTTCGTACCTCGACCTCTATACTTATATTGAGTCTATTCATCACAGTATGAGCTTTCCTTATATGCGGTGCTAAATGCAATGCAGATTAAATGAATGCACTCACAAGTCATTGAATAATCGCATTGTTTTCTGTGCATCATTTTGCATTGCAATGTATATTCACAACATATCTACAATGCACATCTTGAAATGGACATGAATTCTGCCCTGATTGTCATGATGGATAGAAAAGTGCTTCCATTGCTCTTCCCTGCTGTACCTTGGCCTGGAAGCTTCATATGTGTCCAGAGAAATATTTCAAATATGACTATACTTCAGTGGTCAGAGACAGGAATAGAGATACATTTGACAGTTTGGCTCAATCCCTCTGGCCACATGCTGTTTGATAAAGCACATACTGTATTATGTGTATAAGAAATAACACAGACGTGGTTTATGAGTGGTTGTTTGTGTAATGAGACATTGACTAGGCAATTGCAGTATCAGAAAGTTTTCAATGTCTCACAAATGTGCTTAGCATTGGTATTGTCTGCTGTCCAGCGTAAGGTGTTGTTTTGTATTCTGGTCCATGTCTCAAACCCAGACGAGTCAAACATAAGCCCACCTTGGCAATCAGAGAGCATAAAATGAGAGCTGTGGATTCTAGCAATCTTGGAAGGCATCAGGAATCAGTTTCCATGATGCGGATAGCATGGTGACATTCGGCTAACCCTGCCGCAGTCACAGAACGGTATCCTAAATGATGATTGCTTTTCCTTGTCTCCTCACTTCCTCCATTGCATTGCATGGGCACTCTCTTAGTTCCAGTGAAACTGCTCAGAAATGCTTACCGCACGGCCTATATGACCCTGCGCACATCCTCATCTCTTCAGGTCTTGATAATTGAGAATCCATAAGCCTGATGAAATACAAAAACAGCATCTTGTTCCTGCAGTTACTTTCCCTTGCATACACAATACTACAAGTTTGCCACATATTAATGAATTCACGGAATCAATTCACTGTAAAACATGTTTTGTCAGGTAACTGTAAAATCCATGTAATATTAGGGTGTACCGCACAGCATTTTTACCCCTTGTCCCGCACGTCGCATATTGAGAAAATGTCCCGCGTTTTCATCAGTCTGTTGGTTTTTAATTATCATATTAATAAAACGTGCATGCATTCTTTTGCCTTAGTAAGAAAGTATTTTTATTATTCTTTTTGCGGCGTCGTTTTTCACCTATATTTAACAGCGCCGTTTTTTAAAATCCTATCCAATGGTTGTAAGGAAGGAGTGAACACGGTCACTAGTAGGTTGTGCCGGCTGTCAATCAAAATGTGGAGCAGTGATTCGTTCCATGTGTTCCCTGTCAGAAAACAAATGCATAATTCGGTAAATTTATCAGAATTTCAGGTTAAGTTTCAGGTTATGTTTTATTGTTGGTAACATGTCCCACATTGTCCCACACAAACTTATAATCGTCCCACATTTGGTTTGTTTGATGGTGGTCACCCTATGTAATATGGGTGTGTGGGAAGTAAATGTATCATGTTTAAAGTAAATTTGTCAAAAGTACATTTTATAAATATTTAAATATCATATATTTTATTTAAACTATTAATTAAAATACTTAAAAAAAAATGATGATGATAAAATAATGTATTAAAAAAAATAATACAGAGAATTTATATGAAATATTTGGTCTTTTTTGTCATATGCAATTGAGTAATTGGTACATTTATCATAAATATTATTGATTTTATTTAATTTCTTTTTATTGTGTGCAAGAATCTAAATATTACTTTAAATAGTTTTTGCTGGACAAAATACTACTTTAGAAAATGTCTTCTCTTTTATTGGTGCAACACGTGTTGATTTAATTTTTTTTATCTGAATGCCTTGACTTCTCTTATATAACAGACATTGATGCCCCAACCAATCTGGCAACCAGGGAGGTGACAGAGAACTCCGCAACTGTGACGTGGGATGGTGTTCGTGCTGAGATCGATGGCTACACGCTGACTTACAGCTCTGCAGAGGGCACCAGCCGAGAAATTAAAGTGGGAGCGGACGCTACGTCTTACCAGCTGACCTCTCTGAAGCCAGGAGTCCTGTACACAGTGTTCCTCTGGGCCTATAAGGGCTCTCGTTCCAGTAGGAAGAGCATGACTGAGGCCGAGACGGGTAAGCTCTTCACCTTCTGGGTGAGGATTTGGGGCTTTACCCTCTGTTTTTATTTCCTCATCTCAAGCATTCCCTCAAGGATCTTGCCAGTTGGCTTTGATCTTTTTAGTTTCTCTGTGGATGGAAGAGTGGCATTCTCATTCTCAGATGTTCATTGCTTTCATGTGCATCTAAGCAGTCATTTCCTTGCTTGATTATATTTCTTTCTTTCTTTTTCTCTCTAACAAGGCTTTTGCATGCATTCCTAGCAGAAAACATTTACATTTGTGCATTTGGCAGACGCACAGTACGCATTTTACCTTTGTGTATGTTATCTGGGAATCAGTGTTGCAAGCAGCAGCAACCTACCAGTTTTCAACAGCATATTGTGGAGCCATCATTTTCTAGTATTTTCCATAAGACGAAGCATCATTAACAATTATAGAAGTTATATTTGTTCAGCTCTTTTAAACTGCCAACTCTGTAATGTTAAGACTCCTTAATAGCAATTCAAGTTTAAAAGAGAGAACAAGAAAGTTATTTCTCCAGCGGATGCTGCTGTAGATGGTCAACCAGATGGTCTAAGTGCATTAGCAGCTGACATTCAGTTAGGAAACACAACCCAAACAGAAGCACTTGGATATATAACAAATGTACCCATGCAAATCCTCTGTTGGGATTCCATAACCATTTATCACTGGTCACATTACAGTATCTGAAGAGCTTTAGAAGAAATCTGTGCACTATAGTGTGAACCTCATTGTGTATTTCTGTTGACATTGTTTTTATGAAAGACTGATACAGCCTTTAACAAGAGGAATATCTAAGAATCTAACGTTTAGACTATTTTGTAGAAAATGTTGCTTATAGTAGCTGGTGCCTGAACTTACAAATGACAGTGTTTCATAATGTTTGCTTCTGTAGCTGACTTAATTAGCTTCAGACATTTTAATATGTAATGTAGTAATGCAGATTTTATGTTAATATATATCATATTAGTGCATTAGCATCTCTGTTGATTGCACAATAATTCACCCATCGCTCTCAAAACATTCACACTGTCTGAGCATGTTTTATCTACCCTATTTTGCCATGTTTTGTATTTGTATGTTACTGCTTCACTTTAATGTGTAAATCTTCAAATTAAATGCAAAGTATCAAACAGGTAAACAAATTTAGGTAGTCAAACAGTAGCTCTTTATTGTCATTGTTCAGGAACGATTAGTTCACGTTTTAATAATGTGGGTTGGATTGGAGGTTACAGAAATGACAAAAAAAAACCAGCATAAAAATGATAAATATTATATATACATATTGATACAAATGCTGCCACATTTCATATAAAGTAGTGTTGATTGACCAGTTATTTATTGTGCTCACGCAACAACGCAGACACTGACAGAAAATCAGAGGTTGCAAGAAATTCTTGTTAGGTCTGATACATTATTTGTTTAAATTCCCATAAGCATTTATATAAGACATGTTTTTAAAAATACTATTATACAGCAGAACTCAGTGCTGTTTTGTTTTCCGTCTCTGTGTTGTAGTGATGAATTGCAACGTTCAAACAGAACCTGCTGGCTGCATTAATCAAGATGAACACTAATTTGAGAAAATTGCACTTTTCATAAGCACAGAGCATTTCCAAATTTACACGAATGAAAGTCATTTATTTTTGCTCAAGTTTTTAAAGAAGCAACCAGCATCAGATAAGATAAAAACTTTACTGATCCAAGAGAGACATTCCAAGAGAGACAGTCAAACTGTGATGGGAAATAATAGCAATTGCTATCTGCATCCTGCATTCGTTGTTTCGGCATGAAAAGGAAAGGCCCTCTACCCTCTTCATGGTTCAGTGATGCATTCCTTTACATGGACATACATCGTGCACTGCCTATACCTGCATGGCTTTAATGCAGCAATGTGGTGCATTAACCTGTACAAATGGCTTTTTAGACATAGATGCTCTTACTAACCTCATGACCAAGGAGGTGACAGAGGACTCGGTGTCGGTGACGTGGGACAGGGTGCAGGCTGACATTGATGGCTACATGCTGAGCTACAGCTCTATAGATGGCTTCGGTCAGGAGGTTCGAGTAGGAGCTGACAGCACCTCCTACAGTTTCACTGGTCTGAAGCCTGGAGTTCCCTACACAGTCTATGTGTGGGCCATCAGGGGCCCTCACTCTAGCAAAAAGAGCTCAACAGAAGCATTAACAGGTTTTTGAATTGTATCTTCCCAATCGGCTCATGCAAACTAACAGAGAGTTCTCTGTTTTCGACCGTGTATCTGTTTGCAGAAAAACCCTTGGCAAATTACCCTCCCTAAATTTCTGTGATTTGTGCTGTACTCAGACATGTCGCCTTATGTTTCTACAGATAAACTGTTCAATCATGCATGGCTCAAATGTAGAAATGTGCATTAAAGGTGATGTCATTTTTTTTAAACGTTGTCCACCATTCAGAATTGAATTTGAAAATAATTAGAATTGAGGAAACAAACTGGATGCAGAATTGCAATTTGAATATGAAAGTAAAGTTAAAATTAATACAAATTCAAAGAAATTCTTATAACTGTGAAAGAAAGAAAGAAAGAAAGAAAGAAAGAAAGAAAGAAAGAAAGAAAGAAAGAAAGAAAGAAAGAAAGAAAGAAAGAAAGAAAGAAAGAAAGAAAGAAAGAAAGAAAGAAAGAGTGTTTGGGAAACCTGCTTGAAAACAATAACATTTTTGCAATTCTGTTTGGTGCCACTAGTGTTGAAGAATGACATGCTTCACCTTTAGTCAAATGTGTCAACTGTTAATTTAGAAATACATACTCCTAACTTCTTGATCAAAGAAAAGAGAGACATCAGTTACAATCAAAGCTCTGCCCAAATGAGAAGAAACTACAGCGCCCCCTACAGGTTTATTAGTTTATGTCCTGGTTCTCGTGATTTTGAAAAGCAAGGCATGTTCCTGGATCAACATCTTTTGTTGATCCTGGAACAACATTTCTGTCTAAAAACATAGCCCTAACTCTATTCCTATACCCCTAAACCCAACCCTATAACTTATCCCTAAAATCAGAGGGAAAGGTTTGGTGAGTAAGAATGGTGTAGAAGCCCCTAACCCTTGTTGTAAGCCTAAGCTTGACATAAACTCAAATCTGACTGATTGATTGGAATCTTGATCTATGAACATGATCTATTTGGTGAAATCACGTTCGCCTTTAAGTCCTTTACTTATTGAGTTGACAAACATATAGAATGTACATAGATGTCTTCTCTTTTTAAGTACTTCACACAACAAACCCTTTTCCTTTCATGTATTTCATTTCACTGGTCAGCTCTTAATCTTGAGATAAATAACTGAAGCAGACCAATGAAAGTGTTTCCTTGACGCATTAACACTGTTGTACAAATGGCTTTTTAGATATAGATGCTCCTACTAACCTCTTAACCCGAGAGGTGACAGAGGACTCGGTGTCGGTGACGTGGGACAGGGTGCAGGCTGACATTGATGGCTACATGCTGAGCTACAGCTCTAAAGATGGCTTCGGTCAGGAGGTTCGAGTAGGAGCTGACAGCACCTCCTACAGTTTCACTGGTCTGAAGCCTGGAGTTCCCTACACAGTCTACGTCTGGGCTGTGAAAGGCTCTCGCTCAAGCAGAAAAGCCACAACTGAGGCTGAAACAGGTTATTTGATTCACACAGGCAGCGTGGCTCTGCCTGTGCTTTCTTCCTCTGCCTAAAAATGTCAAATGAAGCATGACGAAGGTCTTTGCTAAGGTCTTGTCTCAGCAGTTGTGATAACTAAATTAATTCAGCACAGAAAGCTTAAAGAGGAAGAATCAATCATTTTTCAACACTAACTGGAAGTCTAACTCTTATAGTTATAAGGAGAGACATTTCTCATTAAGAGCTCATTTAGAATGAGTTGTTTTCTCATGACCATTTCCAGACACACAATGTCGACTTCATTTAACCAAGCACTTTTTGTTGATCCGCAGAGATTGATGCACCCAAGAATCTCAAAGCCATTGATGTTCAGACTGAAACCTCCACTATTACATGGAAAGCTCCTCAGGCTAATATTGATGGCTACATCCTGACCTACAGGGCTGAGGATGGCAGCATGCAGGTTTGCTCCACACACAAACATGCTCAATTGCATACTGTATCTGTTTAATGGTAACACTTTACTAGGTATTATACGTTAAGATTAAATACTGCAGTAGCTAACATGAACTAACAATAAACAATACTTTTACTGCATGTATTAAAGGATAAGTTCACTTTAAAAAAAAAAAAAACTTTTGCTGATAATTTACTCACCCCCATGTCATCCAAGATGTCCATGTCTTTCTTTCTTCAGTCGAAAATAAATTAAGGTTTTTGATGAAAACATTCCTGGATTTCTCCATATAATGGACTTCATTGGGTACCAAATGGTTCAAGGTCCAAATGACCGTTTCAGTGCAGCTTACCAGACGATAAACGATACCAGACGATGAATAAGGGTCTTATCTAGTGAAATGATTGGTCATTTCAAAAATAAGTAAAAAAGTTTAAGTTTTATAAGCACAAATGCTCGCCTTGCTCTGTTCTGTGATGCGCGTTCGTGACGTCACGTAATACGCAATTACGTTGAAAAGGTCACGCTTCTGTCCTGACGAAATTTTCTTTTAGCCTTTTTAATACTAAAACACCCAGGATACGCACACGAAATGGGCATTTAAACGATAAACTGACACAAAGACATTTAAATGTGTATATGGTCCTCTTTCCTTACATTTGTAAACACTGATTCGGTACGTCAAGCGTGACCTTTTGAACGTAATTGCGTATTACGTGAGTCGCTAACGCGCATCACAGAACAGAGCAAGGCGAGCATTTGTGCTTATAAAACTTAAACTTTTTTATTTCTTTTTTAAATGAACGATCGTTTCTCTAGATAAGACCCTTATTCATCGTCTGGTATCGTTTATCGTCTGGTAAGCTGCACTGAAACTCATTTTTCCCTTGAACCATTTGGTACCCAATGAAGTCCATTATATGGAGAAAAATCCTGTAATGTTTTCATCAAAAACCTTAATTTATTTTCGACTGAAGAAAGAAAGACATGGACATCTTGGATGACATGGGGGTGAGTAAATTATCAGCAAAAGTTTTTTTTAAAGTGAACTAATCCTTTAATGTTGGTTACTGTTAATTTCTTCATTTACTTATAGTTCGAGAGAGAAAGACAGAGAGAGAGAGCACCTTAGCTAATGAACCTTATTGTAAAGTGTTCCCTGTTTAAATTGTAGCTGTTCTGTTTGTTTGTAGGCCTATTTGATATGATGCTATGAGACATTTGTCATTTTGGCACAACTGAGTTGACAACTTTATTTGATTAATTTCTCTGCTTTATTGTTTTAGACTTTGGAAAAAACGTTGACTGCACGGGACAATAGATTTGCTCTTTCTGGCCTTGCAATGGGGAAAAAGTACGTTGTCACCCTTATTGCCTACAGGGGCTCGAAGAGGAGTAGGGTAGTGGAGACAATATTTAGTACAGGTAATAAATGCAATACAATGTTCCTTCATTTACACCTTTATTTGACTCCCAGTGTATCAACATATCACCAAGCCTTATTTGCACTAAATATTAAATAAAAGAAAGCTAATAGCATCAATAGAAATCAAAAAGCTTCATTTATTATTTGAATTGGTGTTATTTGTAGTGGGTGTGGCCTACCCGTTCCCAATGGACTGCACTCAGATTATGAGGAATGGAAACATGGAGAGTGGCATCTACACAATCTACGTCAATGGCAACCGTAGCAGAACCATGCAGGTGTACTGTGACATGACGACTGATGGTGGCGGCTGGATTGTGAGTGCTAAGTTTCATTTCTGAAATATTCTTCCTGTCTTAATTTTTTTTAATTCAATTTGCATCTACAGTATAGCACGAGTGTTGTATCTAACAACTTACCCAATACATCAACCACAGGTGTTCCAGAGACGAAACACTGGCAAATTAGATTTCATGAAGCGCTGGAGAGACTATATGAAAGGCTTTGGAGAACTGAAAGATGAATTCTGGCTCGGTATATCCAATAAAGATTTCACATAATATGCTTATTGAAACCTTTCACCTAGCCACGTCTTTGGTTCATACAGAACTAGATATTGATTTGAGCTTTTTTTTATATTTTTACCAGGCTTGGAGAAGATTCACGAGCTGACTAATACCCCTACACAGTATGAGGTGCGTTTCGATTTGGGCATGGGATCAGAGCGGAAATATGCCGTCTACGATAACTTCAAAGTTGCACCATCCAAACAGAAGTTTAAACTTACCATTGGCAACTACAAAGGAAATGCTGGTGAGTTGGATTATGTAATCGGCTTCATATAACTTGGTAGGCATAATCAGAGTCATTTTATTAATAACACATTGTGCACAGGTGATGCCATGACCTACCACCAGGAAGGATCTTTCTCCACAGTTGATTCAGACAATGACATTGCGCTTGGTAACTGTGCTCTGACTCACCAAGGTGCCTGGTGGTATAAGAACTGCCACCTGGCCAATCTGAACGGCAGATTTGGGGATAACAGACACAGTATGGTGAGTTCTGATGATTTTGTTTTTGAAGCTGACTGATATTTTGAAAAAATAAGGGATCTGTATTGGTGTAGTTATGCCATGTAATGAGATGTAATAACCACCAGAGGGAGCTCTCAAATTACAACACTGAAGGCAGCCAAACCATTTACAAAGAATAGCCCCAATAATTCAGAAGAAAAGCAGTGTCCTGAATCTATCAGATCTCATAAGTTCACAAATAAGACGATACTTTCAAGTTGGTTCGAGATTTATGTTCCCATTAGAGCCCTTATTTCTGTGAGGCTAACAGGAAGGTTATACTGAATGTTTTTTATTGAGGAGTGAAAACAACATTTTAGGCCACAAAGAGTAGAAAATGTTTTTCTAAACGTCAAACTATGCTTAGGTGTTAAGGGGTACCTTTTTTAAATATTCGTCTGTGCTTTATTTCAGTGTTAACTTTGGCATTTTTAGAAACTTTTTATTTTATTTTATAAAAATGGCCCAAACATACACTATTTTCTTTACAAAAGCTTCCTAAACTATAAAGGCACCCAAGAAATAAAACAAATATTGTCATTACTTACCATCAAGTTGTTCTTATCCTTTCTTTTTTCTGATGAACACAAAAGAATATATTTTGAAGAATGTTGGTAACCAGCCAGATTTTGACGGCACCCATTGACTTGACTATGAAAACCCTCTCCATGGAAGTCAATGGGGCCCATCAACTGTCTGGTTACCAACATTCTTCAAAATATCTTTTGTGTTCAACAGAAGAAAGAAACTCATATTGGTTTGGAACAAGGGTGAGTAAATGATGACAAAATTAAAATTTTTGGGTGAACTATCCCTTTAATACCTGTATTCAGCGAGTACACATCAAATTATTAAAAGTGACCGATTTAGAATATAAAAAAGATTTCAATTTCAAATAAATGCTGTTCTTTTCAACTTTGTTCATCAAAGAATCCTGGAAGAAATTTTTTTATTGTGGTTTCGACAAAAATATTAAACATATTCAACTGTTTTCAACACTGATAATATTAAGGAATGATTCTTGAGCACCAAATCAGCATATTAGAATTTCTGAAGGATCATGTGACACTGAAGACTGGAGTAATGATGCTGAAATAAAAGAGAAAACGTTTATTTTAATTTGTAATAATATTTGACAATATTACTGGTTTTACTGTATTTTTGATCAAATAAATGCAGCCTTGGTGCGCATAAGAGACTTATTTTAAAAACTTCTTTAAAATCTTACCAACACTTAACTTTTGAACCGACACCAGAACAAAAAAAATTACCGCTTTATATTTCTCAGAAATGCTGCCCAGAGATAAATTTAATGAGTTCATGAATGTTAGTAAAATGCCTTAATACATTCCTGATTGTGTCTTCCAGGGTGTAAACTGGGAGCCATGGAAGGGGCACCTGCACTCTCTTGACTTTGCTGAAATTAAGATCCGCCCAGTGGGCGCAGCGGGCAGACAGAAGAGGTCACTGAAGAGGAGGGTAGCTGTGTATTAACAATCACTTGACAAAACCAAAACGTTTGGGAATTGGATCAAACCAGGTTGGAATAGATCTTCATATCAGGAAAGCCACTTTAGATGTAGCCGCTGTAGATTATATGCTGTGTAACTGTATTTTGTATCATGTCACAAAAGGCAGATTTTGAATAGAATATGCTTTAGTTCTTTAATTTAGTACACATAAAAGAAAACTGACATCACAGTGCCATTCCTTACTCAAAGGGTGCTTTTCATAAGTAAGGGGATATTGTATTATGACCTTTACATAACCTCTTTTTTATTTTATTACTGTGTTTTGCAGCAAAGGACTTTGTACTGTATGATCATTTCTAAAGTTTAATGACCCCCCCCCCATCATAATATTTGACAATTATGATACAATTTAAATGTCAGGCATAAAAAAGACGTTTTATAATAAAGTGTAAGCTATAATGTCTTCCATCTGGATGTGTACTGTAGTTGTACTATAATTCCTGACACAGACACCAAATTAAGTGTCACATATTTTTACAGAAATAAAGTTTGTTGAAATAAAAAGCATTTGGAATCTTTCATACACATATGAGGATCAGTTTTGACTTGCTCTACAGCCAAAAATAATGGGAAATTAGAAAGATTGGACCACATATTGCAGCATTTCAGAGTCATTGTCCCTGCAGTGGGCCGGTTGCCCTCAGAGTAACCAGAAGTGTAAAATTAGATCATAGTGGTAAAATGACTGTTCTTATAGAGGAACTGATATCAGAAGGAGGTATATCATCCTCAGCAGCAGCAGGACTGTATTGGCTCATGTGTCATGTGTTCAGCCTGCAGCTTTGTGTGCTTCATTTTTCCCTCATCAGTCCATGGCTGAATCACTGTTTTGAATGGGGTTTGTTATATTTCCTCTCCCCACCTTCCCCTCCTGCATTAGTGTGAGCTGGAGCATGAGACAAAAGGTCTGTTTGTGTGGAGGGATCTGGGCAGTGGGTGTGCGCAACCATCAGCCAGGGGAGAATTTCCTGACGCTCAGGACTGTTATGTGATGGAAAACTGCAGCAATAGGGTGTGTCCATGGCTGCAAAATGTTCACTAAGTGCTAAGTGTTGAGAAACACTCTTAAATGTGAATGAACCATTTTATATTCTGTTAAAACTTAAAGTGCACTTGTGAGTAAATTATATATGCAGAGTAAAAAATTGAAAATTGGTGTATAAAATAAAATGCAATTTCTGAGTCTGACCAGTCTTTAAAAAGCAGAATTGAAAGATAATAGAAAGATAATTGTTTTTTATAGGTTAATAAGATCTGTTAACCCTTAAATGCGAATGTTTCTCCATTCATTATTACATATCCGGGTCTTTAGCGACCCGGCTCTATATCTAATATACATGGATCTCTACCTGTTGCGATAATATAAAACTCTCCTGATATTAGAGGAACAATTTTGTTACCTTTTGGAGATTGGAAGGATTCAGTTTGAGCAGATGTTTTATATCATCACTGTCTTTGTCAAAGCTCATTTCCTGGGACATTCAGCATCTGGCTCATATTCGGAATCTCAAACATATTCTCAAAACTATAATTTTCAACATCTTCAAGATCAATATTTTGATCTCTGACAACTTCTTCACCAGATCTACCATCAAGTGACTGACACAAATATTTGATTGCGTTCATACTTGCTCTGCAGTAAATCGCTGAGCCATTTAAAATTTTGCTGATGATACTTCCTATTCTTTTGTTTTCTGCTTGCAGTAACAATGAGTGAAACATCACTTCATCATATCAAACATTGCCACCTTGTGGAATAAAAGTGAACTGCACTTATTCAGTCATCAAAGATTATTGTTGTGCATAAAAAAATATACTTACACTGTTACACACTTCGGGTCATTAGCGACCCTATACAAATTTCAATGAAGACCCAAGGTATGCGTTTAAGGGTTAATCAAACTCATATTCGGGTATACTATAGCTTTTTTGTTCAAAATTAAAACAATTTAAATGAGTCAGTAAATCAATTCTTCTTTCAAAATGTTTTTTGTCTTACCCTGATTCACTATGGTAAGCCTATTTGTAAGTGTTTATATTAACAAAGCGGGATGGTTTTCACGGGATAAGTGAGGTACCACACATCATGCGTGTCTCATTAAATGAGGCGTGTGTGGTGAGGACGGGGCATAGGCTAAATCTCAGGAATTACCTGTTAGTAATATGGCAACTAGTAAATTTGCTGGAATGTGTGGAAAGTTTCAAACCGTGTGTTACAACTAGGATATAAGTCAACTGTTACACAGTATTTTTGTTATGAGGAGAAGGAGGCGGGAACCGGCGAACATTTCACAAACTTTTATTCATACTTTCAAAACTTTTAATCATCATAAAATAAACAAACAACAAAACGAAAGTAAAAGTGGCAGGCTCTCATGGACGACTGCCGCACACACATAAACAAAACATACAATAAATAGTCCAGGCCTGGTTCTCTCTTGTCCTACACTGTCGTCAGTCCTCCTTTTATACTTCGAAAGCTCCTCCGTGAGAGATTCGAGACCGGTGCGTCGTGCAGGTGTCCCTCATCATCAATCACGCAACCGGCCTCGCACCGTTCTCTCACAGCTCTCTGCCTCGTCCTGCTCGCCACATCAATATTTGAACAGCTTAAAAGTTTTTGTTTTTTTTTTACATTTGTAGAACTGGATATTTGATTAAGTTGAAACCCAATACTTGTTTAAAAGTGTAATTCAGCAATTAAAAAAAAGATCTGTTGTCATTGGCGCTCAATGAATTCTGGGGTGGGCAAGGCCTCGAAAGATCCATCTGTTTTCTCCTTCATTTCACGGGAAACGGAGGATGCATTTGGAAGATGCATTCAAATTGGGACAGCCTTCATCAGCGGTAGCACATAATGCAGCCTCTGAATTGGGATGCAGCATTAGTGTATACCTTTAGTCAAGTTTGTTAACTTTGACGGGTAAAAAAAATTAACTACAGGCCAATAAATATAAAAATAATTTTATTTAATTTTGTTTATCCCAACAAAAAAATACTGGGTTGAAAAACAAGGCTGGAAATTTCTGCATGCATTGACCTTCATAGCAACAGACTTTGAGAAGCATATTCATACAAACTGACACTCATTTTCATGCAGAACTCAACTGATCAAAGCTTTGCACATATTTTGAATGAGAGCACAGGACACACAACTTGACAGCTTTGTTGTTTAAACTAATGAAAACTGTTCTCCTTTGATCCAGCTGTACCAGAAACCAAATAAATGAAGGACAAGTAGCTATGGCCCAACTTTACTGATTATGCAATGAATAATTCAGTGGTTGCTTCACCCGATAATACAAAAATGCGTGCTAGCCAAACACAACAGTTAAGTGAAAAAAGAGCATGATGGTGGGTGTTAATGCATGACTTTCTGACATGCATAATCAGAATGTGTTGAAGTAACAACATAAACATCTAATTATGGCACTGCAAACAACCCTGCATCTGAATAGTGCAAGAAGATCAAAGTTTGTTTATCAGCAAGCCCAATTACACACAACTGTGATAAGGCTGTATCCAACAGTCTGAGTTTTGAGATCAGTATAATCATTTTCACTCTATTGTGAATAGAGGGGTTTAAGGGGAGATTATCAGACAAGTGTCTTTGAGCTGTTGATCTATACTCTGTGACGCATATTGATGAATTTACTACACTAGAGCCAATATAACAGCCCCCCCTCCCCCTTCCCATTTTTCTTTAAATTATGGTTTAGTCAGTCGACAGTCAGAAAGGCAGGTTATATTTATAGGGAAATTGTTTTTGTGGGAAAGTATCAATTTCTAAAGCCATTTCAAGCTAGTCATTTTAAATGCATCGCATCCTTCGGATGAAGGACAAGTGGTTGCGACCCACTAAGTGCATCACTAGATGTCTTTGACATCTTTGGGAAATGTTTTGGTTAAAGTGCAGATTTTAGAAGAGTTTGTAATTGTGAAGAGCTCTTTGGAATTCTTACACATTTCTGACATCTGGCTCGATTAGAAATGTTAATCAAGCAATTGACTATTACTGTTGTTCTGATAGAATATCGCAGGTATAATCACATCCGTGTTGATATTCAGACAAAAGTTTCTTTCTTACAGCAGTTGAATAAACAAGAAGATCATATTGAGTACAGTAAATGCCTAGTCCTGTCATGAAACTCTTGTTGGCGCAGGCTGATTGGTCATTAACACAAGCTGATGATATTTACTGCGTTAACTTCTTGGCGCAAGCTGATTGGTTCATGTCAGCAGCCATTGGCCATGGCCATTGAGCCATGCTCAACATTTAAACGGTTGGTTACCATTCACTATAAGTTTACTGCACACTTTTAGAGTTCGTCTAAAACCCTCCACCTCCCCAGCTCCACCTGTATAGAGCTGCTATGGGTAACTGATATACTCTATGTGTGCAGCAGCCGTAGGTCTTACATACTCACAGCACCGTATCAGCATATGGATTGGCAGTAGCAAGTTCCTGTTTCTGTGCAGGCAATAATCTACAGAAGCACCAGCAATAATCTACAACAACAGCAGCAGCAGCGTCTATTCTGCCAAGAGCAAATAAATTAACATTGTCATATCCATTACCACGCTAAAAATATCCTGAGAGTTGTCATGATAGAACTTACAACTTACAATATTGCAATACTGTATTGAAACGTGTATTTTGGCACAAATGTACAAATTTCAAATGAATCCAAACCAGAATCAACTGTTGCACTTGCTGGCAACAGACAGCACAACAGTTGTTTTTCGTTTGCAAAATAAATCAGTGTTTTCGAATGAATCGATTCCATAATGATTCAATGATTCACTCATTTAGACGGTCACTAGCTTCGTCTATGAATGAATCTCACTCAAATAGACAGTCACTATTTTCGCTCCTGACTGAACGAATCAATGACAGTCCCTTGTTGCCACTGACTGGCGTAACAATGTAACATGCAGAAAGAGTCACTCAAAATCCTCACCGGAACGCACAAACGCAGATAAGCAGAGTGATACTAGTCCTGGTGCTTTTGAACAGTCTATTAGGGGCCATTCACACAGAACACATTTTTGCGTTTAAAAACGTGAGACGCTTGACAGTGAAATGAAAAATGGCAAGGTCTAAAAAAAAGTTAAATATTTTTAAGCGCCACATTTTTAGAAAGCCATGTCATGCGCGAGACTCGAGAAAGGCATGAGCACAAAGATCAAACACGTCCATCTAGAGCATGTTTACACAAAAAAAATGAATAGAAAAGCAGCACAGTCAAATGCAGAAACACAGCTCAGCAAATGAAATCCAAGGCCCTGGACTAACTGTTGTAGAATGACAGATATGCATTTCTTTTCATCTACAATGTGGGTTTTGGGAAAACCTTTCAGGACCACACACACATCATAACACATATTCTTGCACATTCATTCACTCCCAAATTTCACTTCTATACAAAAAGTCTCTTGAAATTCTCTTTCTCTCCTTTTTTTTTTTACATTCAGGCATATGTTTAGTAAACACTGCTGCAACACTTTTGTACCTTTACATGTACCATAAAGATAAATAAATATAAAATTGTCCATTGTTCAATGTTGCTTTTTACACCGTAGTGAGAGCAAGTCTGTCACTACTCATGGGATCTGTTTTGACTGAGATCCACAAGTCTTCACTGTTCTGGCTGCCGTTTTTCTTTTTCTTCTTCTTTTCGGACTTTACATTTGTGACCGAGGTCTCGCCTTTGCCGCGACAACACAGACATCCATCGGCATGACGACAGCAGCAACAATGACAGCACACCAGCACAGATGTGAAGAGCACAACCACCGGCAGAGTCAGAAGCACTACCAGGCAAACCGTGTTGTAGATGCTCTGGTCATGCTTGGATGAAGCGAGGCTCCACATATCATTGAAAAACTGCAGGATTGCCTCCTTCATGGTTCAGCAAGAGTTCTTCAAATCCCTGTAGAGATCAAATCCAATGTGATCTGAGATGTAAAGCCACTGTAGATCCGATTAAACCAGTAATTAGCATGGGATGTCTATCTAGAGATCAAGAAACTGTCCATTTGAGCCAGTTCTGTCACTGTGCTTCAGTTCAGTTTAGGCCTGTTAAATGTTCTGATGTCATAGTCCCATCCTGAGGAAATATCACACAAGCCCGTTTTAATAAATGACGGATGGCCAATTTCAAAATCCTTGATGCACACAGTTATTGCTTTAATCCCAAACCTCACCATTCATCTCATAAAACGCCTTGCCTTTGGGGTCTAACAACAAAGCATTGGTTATGAGATGTTTTTCTTTGACTTTTGACGATTCATATCTTGTGGCTGTGAGGACTGCGGAGATCGCGGGTCGCGTTTATACTGGGTGGATTCCTCTCAGCATCAGTCCCTCTGGAGACACCAACTCTATTTTAGTCTCTTCTGGCTTGACTCTCACAGATGTGATGGAATTGGGGCATTTCTGGAGAGAGAGAGAGAAACAGAGAAATAAATAGCGAGAAAGAGAGAGAGAGAGAGAGAGAGAGAGAGAGAGAGAGCAGAAGTTAAGTCAGCTGTGGATCCTCCAGTGCTTCCATGTCTCTGATGTATTCTGACTCTCATCAATGTTGCAGGACAGAGTCATGAGTGCACAGCACGAGTCAAACCAGGTCTAAGAACCCAACTGTATACGCTCCTGACTGGGTTATAATATATCTATATGTGCTTTCTTACATTTTTTGTATGTGCTTTCTTAAAATTTTCAATGGCAATTGCCAAATATGTGCACTATTAAAAAATAAATAAACTTGATATGAGCTTCATTAAAGATTGCAGAGCTATTGATAGTTAATTCAATGTTGCTCAGAAAGTTGATTCAGTATTATTTTTTATTTTATTATTTTAAAATATCTATTTGTTATATTATCAATGTATACTAAAACAAACAAATAAATATATAAGCAAGTGAGTTAGTAATAATAATAAATATATTACTAAAACAATGAGAGAACTACACTGACGTCAACAGACATACCACAATGATATAGGAAACTCAAATACACTCCGGAAAACCACCACATGACAGTTAACTGACATGGACAACAAACACGACAGCAACATAATGTCATGAACATAATAATAATAATGAAGACAATTTGTACTATACGATTAACCGATGTATTACAGGTTAAGTTGATACTCGTCTCAAGGTTAGTACACTATACTTAGACCTATTGATGTGGATTCATGAAGTTTTCCTGAAAAATGAAAAGCACTGAATACAGTATTTAGAGTAAATGTAGGCTATTATTATAATAATAATAATGGTTAGTAATGATTATTACACTGATTATTGATGACTTGCATGTCAAATTAAAGGTAATCAAATCATTAAATACCATTAAATATGAAGGTTCTGTAAAAGTTTTCGGTAACGCTTTAGATTACAGCCAGGAAAGTACTGCGTAATTAAGACGAATTTACAGCGTAACCTTCTGTAATTATAGTGTACATATGAAGTACTTGCATGTAAGTATAATGGAACAATATGTAAAGTTTGGGGAATAAAGGGGTAACAACCAGGAGAATGAAACAAATATTTATATTGTAAGTATTATAGAACTACGGGGTACTTATTCTACTATTATGATACAACAATCTTACATTTGTAATAATTGTGTACCAATACAAACTGTATAGGCTTTTTAAAAATGACAGGGTACATATTTATGCATTTATACAGTTTTTTTTTATATATAGCAAAAGTGCAGATGTTTAAGTTTAATGTTTAAAGGCAAGTAAAGCTAAAACTATTGCAATTTTTTTTAAATACTGGGAAATATACTCTTGTTCCATGTAGTTGCAGGGTAAGTGTGACATTGCAGACAGTAAATTAAAATTGGTGCTTGGTACTTGTTAAAAAAATAGGGACAAAACATGTTACTTTCTGTCAAGACTTAAGCATTTGACATGAATGTTGATTTTAAAAAAGCAGTTTTAAACAAAAAAGTATTGTAGATCTGTTTTGAATTAAGTTGTTTTTCAAATAAAGGTTTCCGAGTCAGTGATATTAGATTGTGTGTATGTATTTTTATTGTACTTACCCTGTAACTATATGGAACAAGAGGGTAACAAGCACCACTATATAAAACAAGAGAATCTTTCCACAATATTTAAGCAAAAGTTGCAATTGTTTTAGTTTTCAGTGCACTTTTGTTAAAAAGATTATTGTATAAATGCATAGATATGTACCCTGTAATTTTTAAAAAGCCTATACAGTTTGTATTGTTACACCATTATTACAAAAAGGTACGCAGTGTATGTTCTTACTAAATTGGTCCCAAATGTGATTGTTGTATCATAATAGTAGAATAAGTACCCCTTAGTTCTATAATACTTACAGTATAAATAAATTTTTTAATTCTCCTGGTTGTTACCCCTTTATTCCCCAAACTTTACATGTTGTTCCCTTATACTTACATGTAAGTACTTTATAGATACACTATAATTATAAAAAGTTACACTGTAAAATCGCTTTAATTACGCTTTAATTCCGGGCTGTAATCTAAAGCGTTACCAAGTTTTCTTATTGTTTGATGCTTGTTTTGTGTAATTAGGCAATAGGTCAATTAGGAGCAATTCAACGTTTTCTATTTATACAAATGAAAATTCATTAAATTCATTAAAAAGGAACCTACTGACCCAACATCAATCAAAACTCCCCCACCCCCCAGCAGTGAACCATGAGAATTTTGAAATGTTTCGAAACAAAGGTTTGATACAGTATGACGTAACAAAGCCTCCTTTGCTGAAATCATGTGACTTGGTGAGTTTGATACAAGCTCCGAATTACAGATTCGAAACAATAGATTTGTACGTTGCATGAAGCGGTTTCAAAAGAGAGCTAACATGCTGTTCATTTCTTTAGGTATAAAACTATATAAATTATTTATAAGTTAAGACACCACAGGTGAATAGGGAAAAAATACAGATATCACCATATTTATTATTTTCCACGTTGATTAATCAAGACAGTTGTTTGGTATTTCAGTTACGTTTTCTAAAAAGTCATTATCTAAATATGCACTAAATTACTTACATTTGCAGAACATGAATCTGAACATTGGATAAAGGCAGGTTCAAAAATCTTGTTTAATTTTTTTCTGGAAATGTATGTCCACCTCAGTAGCACTTACATTCCCAAACTTTCCAGGTGTATTTCCTGGCTTTATTCTGATGGCGTTTTTTTTTACAGAGGAGTTTGTTAATATATTGTTCGCCTGAAAACATTGATTTTTTTTTTTTCAGACAGTAGATCTAATTTCTGATTTATGGAATGATTAAAAAGATATATATAAAAAAAAAACTAATTTTGAGAAATGTACATTTATGTATTGTACATATACTGAAATAAAATGAACACTTAAATGTGTATTTTAGATGTTTTCTTTCCACTATCTGAAAGAAAGCATTTTATAGAAGCAAAATATCAAAATTGAACAAGGATTTTGCCTGTGGTATCTTGCCATCGTGAAAAATTGCTTAGTACACCTTTAAAAGTGAGATTTACATATTATGAATTTTCTTTCACAAACTCACTGTGGAACCAAAAAAAAAACCTATTTCCAAATGTTGTTGGAAATGAAGTTAATGAAGCCTCAGCATGTGTGCAATGTGTTTGCCCTGCTTCCTGCAGACAGTTTCTCAACAGGAAATCTGTGTGTGCAGCAGAATCTTGTGAAAAACACCTATGTAAGAGGAAGCAACTCCCTCTTCATATAAAGACAATAATTTTTTTTTAAAAATCTCAACGTTGCTTAACGCTGAAAGGCATCAAATCTTATTTTCCATTTTGAAGTTTCAGTCGTAGACTTGCCTAAGACTTCAAGAGCATTCATCTCTCCGTTCTAACTCTAATCCTTCACCTCCTCAGCATGACCCTTCTGAAGAAGAACAATCACTTTAAATAATTCTAAGATCTGCAGAGGAATGTTAAACAGGAAGACTCTCTCAGCTTCACACAAAGCCAGGATGGAGCTCCGAGTTTCACCGACAACATCAGTTACAGCATGCAAAGACATGCCGTTGTGCACATCAAGTCGAATTCCTCAGAATTCTGTGAGGAGGTTGTTAGATTTACCTAGATAGTAAAGGCATGTTTTTTTCTGAGACTCGCAACCAGATTTAACACATTTCGAAAAGACAAATACAGGGACATGATTAACCTTCCACAAGAGAGGACACTGTCTAAATACAGCACAGGCCCTGCAGGGCGCAAAATGTGTTTGAGAGAAAGAGGGCGAACAGAACATGGCTGAGAAAGCTTCTCTCACAATTGCTTAGTTTCATCTGTTGGAAGCTCTGTATTAAACTAAAGGTAAAGCGTCTGTCTTATATTCAAACACTTGCTTGCTTCTAGACCTGTGATGGAAATATTTACAAAAGCAGAGGACTTTTAAAGAGCCCGTTTAAGCCTCCACCTGCCCTTCATTTACGGTGCCCAGTTTATATTCATGAATGATTTGTATCTCCTACATTCTTTGGTGATGCCAAACAGCAATGTTTTTCCATACTTTAAAGTAGAGTGTATAATCCCGGGCGACAATATGAACAGAATGAGTTTGACCACATCTTTGCCAGGACTAATCTGAAAAAGGTCAAGTTATTTAAGGAATATCAGCCAGAAACACAGAAAGCCAAGCAGAATGCACATGTGCGAAATATAAAAACAGAAGAAAAGCATATTTCTCAGCATGTCCACAAGCTTCTCCGTTACACAGAACGTCAGTCACGACACGGGAGGAACTCAGAAGTTAAAAGGGAACATTGAGTTAGCCATGCCACATGTGACAAACAGATGCTCATCAGGACAGTAATCCATCATTTCTCAGCCCAGAAGCATTAAACCTTACCGGCTCTGATCAGAGGTCAGTCCAGACGTCTCTGCGGGCATCACATAACTCTGCTTTCAGCAACACAATCTGCTGCTCTGGCTGGAAGGCACATATCCACAGCTGTACCTGCGTGCGAGAGGAGGAGTTGAGTCACTGTAGGCCGTACGCTTTAAGAAAGAGCCCTCTGTCTGCTCGCAACTCTTTCGCCTGACACACACTGCATTCTTGTGGTTACTTTATAATCTCAACTTCCCTGTGATGTCACAGAACGAAGGGTGGGGGAAATGTGTCACTGTGTTTACATAGTGCCCACAAAAAAAAAAAGTTTTCAGCATGCAATGGCAGCATAGAAGTAGTATAGAATAGTATAGAATAGAGTATAGAATAGAATAGTCTCAAACGATTTCTCATTATTTAGGAAATTGTTATGTATTTAGATTGAAGTTGTGTTTTTTAGTAGATTTGATTTATGGTTTGCAACATTTATAAAATGAACAGTAAACAGGTTTTATTTACTCACACTCATCAAAATGCCTTTGGCCAAAAGAAGGCATTGTATAATTAGATTTGAAAAGGAAAATTATGCTTGACTTTAGGTAATGTAAAATCGTGTGTCAGTTTAGCCTCATTTCTCTTCGTCTCATGACATTCAATACAATTTTAATAGGGCCTATAGTAGTATAATAATATTACTGTTCAAACATTTTTAAAGAAGTCTCGTATACTAACCAATGCTGCAATTATTTGATCAAAAAACAATAAAAGTAAAAAAAACTGTAAAAAACAAATATTGTGAAATATTCTTAGAATTTAAAATAGCCTTTTTTCTATTTTTTATATATTTTAAAATGTATTTTATTCCTGTGATGGCAAAGCTGTATTTTCAGCATCATTACTCCAGTCTTCAGTGTCACATCCTTAAGAAATCATTCTAATATGCTGCTTTGTTGCTCGAGAAATATTTCTTACTATTATCATCAATGTTGAAAACAGTTGTATTGCTAAATACTGTTGTGGAAACTGTTAAAAAAAGTGTTAAAATCTTTTCTTTTTTTTTTTATGAATAAAATGTTCTTAAGGACAGCATTTATTTAAAAACGCTTATCTTTTGTTCATTTTAAAGGATTAGTTTTTGCTGATAATTTACTCATTCCATGTCATCCAAGATGTCCATGTCTTTCTTTCTTCAGTCGAAAAGAAATTAAGGTTTTTGATGAAAACATTCCAGGATTTTTCTCCATGGACTTCAACAGGACCCAAACGGTTCAAGGTCCAAATGACAGTTTTAGTGCAGCTTCAAAGGGCTTTAAACGATACCAGACGATGAATAAGACGATAAATCTTCTAGTGAAACGATCGGCCATTTCAAAAATAAATAAAAAAGTTTAAGTTTTATAAGCACAAATGCTCGCCTTGCTCTGTTCTGTGATGATTGTTGGTGACGTCACATAATACGCAATTACGTTGAAAAGGTCACGCTTCTGTCCTGACGAAAATTCTCTTTTAGCCTTTTTAATATTAAAACACACAGGATACGCACACGAAATGGGCATTTTAAACGATAAACTTACACAAAGACATTTGAATATGTGTATGGTCCTCCTTCCACACAATTGTAAACAGTGACTCGGTACATCCACCTACGTCGAACGTCACCTTTTGAACGTAATTGTGTATTACGTGAGTCACCAACGCGCATCACAGAACAGAGCAAGGCAACCATTTGTGCTTATAAAACTTAAACTTTTTTATTTATTTCTGAAATGACCGATCGTTTCGCTAGATAAGACCCTTATTCATCGTCTGGTATCGTTTAAAGCCATTTGAAGCTGCACTGAAACTGTCATTTGGACCTTGAACCGTTTGCGTCCTGTTGAAGTCATTTATATGGAGAAAAATCCTGTAATGTTTTCATCAAAAACCTTAATTTCTTTTCGACTGAAGAAAGAAAGACATGGACATCTTGGATGACATGGGGGTGAGTAAATTATCAGCAAAAGTTTTTTTTAAAGTGAACCAATCCTTTAATGCATCCTTGCTGAATAAAGTGTTAATTTCTTTGAAAATAATGAATAACCCATAATGTTTGAATGGTAGTGTATAATATTAATGTAATAATTATATTAATTAATCTGATATTATACTATACTACGACTAAAATTAAGCATCACAAATACAATGGGCTTGAATCTATCAAGCATGGAAATGCAGAACTGAGCTTTTATTTTGGGCAAGTTCAAGACTTGAACTTCTCTTTTTCAACCAAGTGATACAGGAAGATCTCCAACCCTGCTGAACACTACTTTCACAATAGAACAGTCTTGGCTGATTTGCTGAACTTAAATAAAACCAAGAGAAGTCTTGTTTGGATTTAATTAAAGGGTTAGTTCACCTAAAAATGCTGTCAGTACTCAGCCTCATGTTGTTCCAACCCCGTAAGACTTTCGTTCATCTTCGAAACACAAATGAAGATATTTTTGATTAAATCTGAGAGCTGGCTCACTCCTTCATATGTGCTAGGTAATTGTATCTGCCGGCCCAGGGAAGTTATTAAAGACATCATTAAAATAGTCCAAGTGACTACAGTGGCTCAGCCTTAAGTTTATCAAGCGTCGAGAATATGTGTCGTGGCGCTCCCGTGAACTCACATCAGAGGCCCACACAGAAGAAAATGAATAGTTGAATAGTCATTATTTTTTTGAGTACAAAAAGTATTCTTGTTGCTTGATAAACTTAAGGTTGAGCCACTGTAGTCACTTGGACTATATATGAAGGAGTGAGCCAGCTCTCAGATTTAATCAAAAATATCTTCATTTGTGTTTCAAAGATGAACGGAAGTCTTACGGGGTTGGAACAACATGAGGGTGAGTAATTACTGGCAGAATAAAAATGTTGGGGTGAACTAACCCTTTAAACCATTTAAATACGCCTTCTACCAGACTTGGGGTTGTGTTGTAGTTGATGATGTAAAACCTGGACTCATCATCTTTGATGTTTCACAAGCTTGAGGTTAAGACTCCAGTTACTGTGGTTATTCACACCCAACTTTAAAGCTCCAAAGAAGGCAGACTCAAAAATGATCTCTCTCAACCAGCCTCTTCCATCATCCTTCTGTCTGACGTTCTGGCCTCTGATTGGATCTTTCAGAAGCAGCATCTGCACATCCCAAAGGCACAGAGTGTGCTTTGGAAACATAAGGGTGTTAAGTTTATGTGCAGTCCCTCTAATGAAAAATAAAGAGGGCTGCCTCTGAATCCAAATATAGTCCATGCCGTTCCCAACCAGTCAGAACTGTAGCTTATGAGTCATTCTAATGAAATGTATCAGAACAGTGCTATGAAAACAAGAGGAGGGACCAGAGAATGCTCTGTACTCTGCCATAAATGGACCTACTGTACTCCCTCTTAACTTTCTGTGACTTAAGAATCAGGTCATTTACACAGTAATTGAAACTTTTTACATTTCTATTCGTATGTTTTTTCATTTCAATCCAAGTAGGGCATGAGGTCATCTTTGCGTGTAGTATTTAAAAAGAAATGTCATTACTGGACTTTTGGAGGGGGACTTTTCTCAAAACAGGGAACTACTCCTTTCAGAAATGATGCAAAGATACTGTCACACGAATTTGTGCTGAACCATGAAATGAAGCTTCCTGTCTTCACTCACACCTCACCCCACCCACTGTATTTAGATCACTATACCACCAGATGTGGAAAGTAATGAGTTAGTAATGGAACATTTACGAATCAAAATGGGTGTGCTTTTATAAATAGGATTTAAAACTTTAAAAATTTGTTTGGGTTATCCATGTTTAAAATTAGACCAGTCAAAATGCACCATGACTGTACCCTCACCTTATTTTCATATAAAGAGCCTACAATTTTAGGCTAATAAACTAGTTCATGGAAGAACTATTTATGCTCATGTTTTTTTTAATTAGTTTAGTATTTATTTATGAAACAATGGTCTGTATTATCATACGCCATCACTGGTGTTTTGCTTCATTTCCTGTTCTGCTGATCACCACATTGCAGTAAAATGCAAAAGTGTTGCTTTGTTCTATACTTTAATAAACAGTGTTTTTCAAAAATAATACATTTATATTCATACATTTAATTTTCTAAAATTCTGTCGAATAGTTCAATACCTTTAATAACGGTCCAATTTTTTAAATTTTTTAGATATATAGCACTATAGTTTGTGCAGTGTATATTATTTTGATTTAATGTCTTAAAGTGAAAGTCCACCCTTGAAATCATCATCATTTACTTATCTTCATGTTGTTCCAAGTATGACTTTCTTTCTTCTTTGGAGCACAAAAGAAGATACTTTGAAGAACTTTGCTAACAAACAGTTTCCAACTCGTTTTGACTTTCATTGTATGGACAAAAAAAATACAATGGAAGTCAATGGGAACTGAAACGGTTTGGTTTTCAGCATTCTCCAATCTTTTGTGGTCAGCAGAAGAAAGAAATGCATGCAGGTCTGAAACAACATGAGGAAATGAAGACAGAATTTTCATGTTTGGGTAATCCTTTAACATTATCTAAGGCGTCTCAAACTTTCCGATTTTTATTTAGATTATTGCAACAGTCTTGTTAACACAATATCTCATGATGTTAGGTAGTCTAAACATATGACAGTATTGTTGATATTCAGAATATCAGCCTATAAATCACCCAATAGCAAGTAGCTTAGAGATGATCACAGAGATTGTGGCTGAATGTGTGAATGTTTACTTCCGCTTTTGAGAACATCAACTGAAATGCCCAACAATACACTGTTTTGTTATTTAAAAAATAAATAAAACATAGTTAGAACAAGGTCAGTGGAATTTTTGAAGTTCTGTTTTACAATGTCATTTCAGTTGACAACAGAAAGCTTAAAATAGAATGATTCATATGGGCCAAACTCGCTCTAGGATTGGGTTCAGCCTGGACCATATTGAGGCCAAAAAGACAGAATAGTTTCAAAATAATGCATCCCATAAAAGGCCTCGGTCACTTGCTCATTATTGGGTTTCCAGCCCTAAAGGGCACTTCTGTGGTTTTTGCACTGAATGTTGTGACATCTTGATAAAAGGACAAAAGCTCGGGCATGTTCAATACAAGAAGGTTGATGTTGCCTGAGAGCATGAATTCCAACATGGCTGAGGAACTCAGAAAAGCCTGCTTTTGTACTAAGAGCTCCTTTCTGGAAAGCTTTATTTCATCCATCAAATTGAAGTGTGCACTGGAAATCCAAGCAATATCTTGTCAACAATCATCACGCATGTCACAAAATGAGGTCCAACGTGAACTTATTGTTAATTACATTCAAAACAATGACTAATCCATCATTTACAGATGAAAAAAGCTCATAATTAGTTTACAATTTATATTGCACCTTAAACAAACCACAAAGTCGTTCACATATTGGTAGGATTGAGTAATCTTATTCTGAAAAATAACAAATATTTAAAGACAGGTAATAGTATCTTAATATTAAAATAAGTTCAAATGCTTTGCACGACTGATTAACCAACATAAAAATATTTTATACTTTTATAGCAGTAAATAACACTATTAAAGTACGCCATAGCCCTTTAAAAGCATGCAGCTTTTTGGATTTCTCAGTACCGCTGACCTGTCAAGATCAGGTAAAAGAAACTTCATATAAAGACACATTCCATCTTTTAGCAAACTCTTTATCCTTCTGTTTAGGAATCTCCTGCAACTGTATGAAGCTTACCTTTAGATGTACATTGATCGCTGGTGTTTCCTCCACAGCATGTGCATGAACTGGCCCTGAACATACCTCCACTGGTTCTGTTGAAGCTGTTCCAGAGATTTGAACTTGGTTTCTGATTTAACCCCCCCGTTTGTGTGTGTGTGTGTGTGCTGCCATTAGTCCTCCTACAGGCAGCCGCCCAGCCTCTTATTCTGGTGTCAGGAGTGATTAGTTTGCAGCGTTCAGTGACTTGTGAAGATTTGGGGGTGGTGTACTCTGCCTACTTACATCAGACTCATCCTGGGCACGGTGCATACAGGGACCTAGAGCTCTGATAATAGAGCGAAGAGGTTCTGATGCCAGAGGGGTCAATCATTTCGAGAGCCCTTCCGGTTGGTGATCGGCCTATAAAGTGCATTATCGGGACACTTTTAAGTGTGCACAGTAAATACCTGCGGCATGGCTCTTATTTTTTTACCTCATACCTCAGATAAAGCATTGAAAAGGCAAGCATTAATGCTACTTAATACAAGCCCCAGCAAGTCAGTTCAAGACTTCTGTCCACCCGCCTTATGTAGATAAAAGGGGTTATTAGCGCTGTAGCGCTGAAAAGAATCACATACAAAGAGGATTTCTTATGTATTTTTGGATCATAAATTAACACCTAGCAAGAGTGTCTATGGCTGTGAAGCGTGTGACGCAGCATTAGGAGAGTAGCACATAAAAATGGTACATAAAATTCTGTCACCAAGCAACCACCATTGATAACGTATCCATTCTGTACTCAACACGGCCCTGTTCTTCTCAACGTTTCCTACAGGAGCATGTATATTCATATACATTTTTTATGCAGAGGCGTATTCAGACTAACAGCCTGATTGTGAGTGTGTTATTCATAGCCTATTAAACAGTTCAACAGTGATGCTGTTTTCGACACATTATATCCAAAGTTCTTCCACATTGAAGTACTATCTGAGCTTAATTCGTTTTGCCAAATGCACTTCAGCACATCTGAAGATTCATTCACCTGAAGAACCAGGTGACTGCTTCACATCTTGTTGAAAAGGAGTGAATCCTAGAGCTGTTTTCTTTACTTTACTATAATTATTAAAAAAACAACACTTAATTTATCTAAAAATCCCAATGTTCATTTGACTATGAAATAACAGCTAAGTCACGACTGGGGCATGGTTAAAATAGACAGATTGCAGATTCTATTAATGAATTTGTTTAATTTTTTATTATGATTTTAGTGTCAATACACAGACATGAATTAGTCACTTTAACAGTGACTTATTTATTTCTCTAGTTTGAAAGCTACATTTAAGAGGAAAGCCTCAGTGCTACACAAAGCTTTAATATTGAGTAACTTACTTTTTAGATTTAGATTTAGATTTTTGCTCGACCAATGATAATTCCAAAGGAAGTCAAAGCAGAAACGGTTTGGAGTTTCCCAGCAACACAGCTCATGAATCAATGTTTTTGAACTAATCGTTTGAGCGAATGATTCAATGACTCGCTCATAAACTTGCCTCTAGCTACTGGTATATCAATGAAACCTGCAAAAAAGAAGAAATACTGAAAAATCCCCACCACAAATGCAAAGACTGACATTTTGTCTGACGCGATACAAACGAGGAACAATCCAAACAGTGAAATGTCAAGTGCGGATGGAAAGTGCCACTTCTCGGTCGCTGCAGAAAAAGTATGCTTAAAAAGGTTAATCATTTATAGGATTTTAATTGGCAACCAGCAATGGTGCTTTAAAAATAGCCCCCAAATCACTTCACAATCAAACTCAGATTTTGTATTTTGAATATTTTATTAATGTGTAGAAAATGTATTAAAAAAGGAACTATACAGCACATTTTAAGTTAAACTAGAGCTAATTCGATCTGTTACAATAATATCCAAGGTTATCTGACAACGTGGTTAGCAAGTTAGGGAGAAATGTCTCAAAGATATTTTTGCACACATTACCTGCTTCATTAGTGTTCATGCTAAACACATGTTAGGTACAAAATGTAGGGGGACTTTTACAATATCCTAATGTTCAAAATTAAATAAAAGTACATGAGAGTGGTAAAATGAGTTAGAGATCCAAGTGGTTATGTGTAACATGTTTTTAAGTGTTTTCCATGGTGAATGTTGAGCCATAAGTGTTTTGGTGGATGGGAGGCATGTCAGAATGGAGGGAGACTTGAAGTGTCACCACCATATGCTGAGTCAATGAATAATAAAGGAAAATCTGCCCCCGTCTCTCTCTTGAGAAGCGGTCAATCACAAACTGAAGTCTCTATTCCTCTTTCAAAAATAACTAGCAGGGCTGCATCCTGGGAACCACAAACAATTAGTTTTCTGAAGAAAACGGTTAGAAAACACAAGAAGTTACACATATTTCCACCCATGTTCTCCACAGAACAGTAAATGGTAAAATTATGCCTTCTGGTGCATGCAAAATGTAAGCCTTTTTCAGTGTTAAATGCAATTAGCTTGAGCTGATTAAGAATTTACTTGGTTTCTATTTCCCATCCCAGCTGTTGCTACACTCTCTAATCATACCCCTCAAAAAGATAAGAAAAAAATAGAAGCACAGGAAAAAGTGTAGAAACTCTTTGAAAACATCATAGTGTTGCCTCTCAGAAGAGGCTCATTAGGAGATCTGCGACTATGGGAAACAGGTGTTGTTAGAGAAGCAGAACGCTGGAGACCTGAAGAAAATGATTATGCAGAGCATGCACATATACCGAAGCAGAAGAATCTGAATTTTAAATCTGACTTAAAAATATATATTTAAAGAAATGTTGGTGTTTGAGACCACGTACTGTAATATTTTCTGTGGTGGCAATAACATTTGATGTTATCGACACCCAAAAATATTCTTCAAAATTCTCCTTTTGTGTTCCAAAAAAAAGAAAAGAAAAAAAGTTTGGAACCGCATGAGAGCGAGTCATTAATTTTCAGTTTTTGGTTTTGCACTAAGTTGAAATGCAGAATAAAATGTAGATCTCTAAAATGTTTTCATTGAATCCCGGCACATCTGTATTATGCTACTGTTGTTTCAGTACTTTCAAAAAGTGAGTACATAGAAAACAATGTATTACAACTTCAGTGAGTTAATTAGACAAAAACACCCTCTAGTTCAGAAACGAGAGAGGGATGTGCTACTAGAAAAAGAAATACCACTTGCTGCATGAGGTAAGTGTAACACTGCATGAGGAAAGGTTTAGAAAAATATCTCATGGTTGCAAACCTTTCAGTCACTGTACAAAATACATTGAGGCCATGTTAAACTACAGAATTAAATAATATATTTGTGTCCGGTACAAAACGTTAAAGAAGAAAGACTATGTTCTAAGTTGCACTAGGAGTTGCATTGTTTTTATGACCTATTGTGTATATGCCAAGCCTTAAAAGCTCAAGCCTGACTGCTTGTCAGCAGGTGTCTGCCCAACTCCATTTGAGAATGACTCTGAATGAAAGGAACAGGAACATCTATGAAAAGAACCCCTTCAGATGGTCTTCTCTCTGCAGTGGTAAACACAGACTGCATTTCTCCTGCACTCAACTATGAATTGCTATTAACCTAGAGGATTTACAGAGACACAGATGGACAATTATTCAGGAACAAAACCATCTGAAACAGTCTAAAGCATGGAGTGTGAGACGGAGCTATGCAAAAATTCTCCATATGAGTTCTATTATACACATCAGTACTCTCAGGTCAGCTTATATGTTCTTTTAGACAGATCTAAATAAAACAATGATGTGGGATGATGTGATATATTACTACTAATCAGCCTTGCAAACAATAGTACAATTTAAAATAAATTAAAATATGGGACAAATTATTTGATTGAAAAGCATTTTTGTTTCAGATTAGTCTGAATTGACCTCAGATAACTGAATAGTTCTTTGGTTTCTAAGGTTTCAATGATGATAGAATTTGGTGTTCAAGTACCATGGCCAATTGTTAATATAAGTTTAAATATGAGATGAAATTAGGCTTCAGGGTGCAGTAAATGCAAAATCTAACACTGTGATGGGTCACATGAACATGAAAATCATTCAGTTACTCTTTAAAGGTATTTCTCATCATTTATAAAAATAGAAGCATCTCGTTTTTAGGGGCATTCATTTTTTTTCCCAAAATCTTTTATCTCAAAGGGAGAAATTATCTCTTTTCTTCATTTAATGAGGTTCTTTCCTTAGGCCTCACACTGTAAACGTGCTGAACAATAGCAAAACTTAGTCTTCATTCTCCCAGAACTGAACAAATTGGATTACACATAAGAAAGTCACCGAACCTCAAGGTTTACAGTTTACAACCAACATTCGTCAAGGGGGTTTTGTCATTCAAAGATTTAAATAAGTTACATCGCTCCTTGTGTCCTCCTCGCCCCGTTTAAAAATAGAAACAGCTAGTAGGACGACGGTGGATTAATGGGTGGACCTCCTCCGCTTGCCACTGATGCTGCGGTAGTTGAAAGGTCTCATCTTCATCTCCACAAAAGGGATGGAGAATTCATGGCCTTTCCAGTGATACCAGTTTATACCCTGCGGAAGTCAAACACAGTGTTAATACACAAACAGTTACATTAACTAAAGCGATCTCATTAGAATTTGTACTGTAGGTATTTACACATAAAATGTCGTTCTAGTACAGATACACTGTCATATGTTTAGACAGAAAATTAAACATAAAACATCAACATACTGATATTGTATTAGCATTTTAAACTATTTATGTACTTATAACTTAAGAAGTGTATGAATGTTTATGAATCTTATGAAATTCAAAGAATATTAAACGATGCACTGATATTAAAATCATAGTAAGCCAATAACTATTTTCATGTTATATCCAATAACTATAAAAAATACAACACCAAAAGATTTGCTTTTGGTTTTGAGATTTGCTATTTAACAATGTTATAAAATTATTAGTTTTTTTTATTAAAGATTAACTTTAAATGAGTGTTAGATGACTGCGAAGGTAATCTAAATGTAACACTATTGGAAATGAGCATACGATTTAAATACAGACCAACAGCTATAAAACATATATCTAATATCCAGTAACCGATACACAATATTGTGAAACCATACTGAATTCATAGGTTAATTGTATGGCATTTATGGAATTGTGCAATGAACCAGTTTACCATTTTGCCAGTTTCAGTTTTGCCAGAAAAGTTGCAAAGATCTGAACAACTTGTTGGTAAGTTATACATAAGAAAAATGTTTTTAGATGCTGTCAGAATGTTGATAATGTACATTTCAGAATCAATCCAAATGCACAAAAACATACATTTACAATTTATGTACAAATAGCAATTGTCTATCAATTCAATGTTATTACTACTGAAAAGAATTCAAAAGAATATATACTCAAAAGAATATTTTTTATATTACAGGCCTTTATTAGTTTTCAGAGTGTTAACCTCTGCTCTTATGAAAGTATCACAGATACCAATGGGAAATATGACCGTATCGGTTATAAGCTACACCAACCCGCTAACGCTAGTGAGAAAGCTGAAATGAAACCAGACAGTGAGACAACAGGACATGACACAACACAGTTAAGCAGGGACAGATCTACAATATTTTTATCCATTGGCCTGTGAATCTCACTTGTCAAGCTTTATTTGCTTTCAGTTTGCTTCCAAATGCTCTTGCATGTTTCCTGTCTTTAGCGCTTGCCCTTGCAATCAAAACCACAAAGAACGAGTCACAACTAACAAAAGCCCTGTAGGTGTAAGATTAAATAGCCAAATTAAGATGTTATCAAAGTACAAAGTTCCTGTGAGAGTTTGCCTGTGTAGGCAGTTTGTGCCTACTTGTTACTCCATAGATGTTGGAAACAATGCATGTATTAAAGGTTGTATCAGTGATTTCAGGCCCAAAAATAAATGATCACATTCATCTAATCTTTCCTAACGATCCGCTAGCTGCCCGCCCCATAAGCAGGCTGTCAAAAAAACGCGTCTCTGTAGGCAGCCTAGGCTCTGAGATCTGCAGCAAAACCAGCCCCTGTCTGTGATTGGTTGGAACACTGTTTATTTTGGTTTTGAGTGGTGGTGTACCCATTTGTTTTTGTGTGCAGATCTCAGAGCCTAGGCTGCCTACAGAGACGCGTTTTTTTTGACAGCCTGCTTATGGGGCGGACAGCTAGCGGATCGTTAGGAAATATCAGATGAATGTGATCATTTATTTTTGGGCCTGAAATCACTGATACAACCTTTAGTTTAAGGTATAAAGGTGCGGTAACACTGGCAAAATGCAAAAAAGGCCCATTGTCTATTGTCATTAGTGTAGTGATGTAGGAAGCACAGCTCACACACAAGTTGCTTTCAAACCAAGCAGCTTTCTGTTGGTCAACACAGCAAATCCAGATATCTTTTGTCCTCACTCTATTCCCTATTGATTTCTATTGAACTGACTGGATTTCGCCTGAGACGATTCGCAGAACAACGGTAAATGTGACCGCACCTTTAGGCTAATTATGTGGATATACCAGACATTTCAGTCCAGTGCTCAGGAATACCTGGCTGTGTCTGGACTCTCCGTATTTTCCGTTAAGGTTGGCCCGATGACAGTTTTTGTACCACCATGCTCCCTTGTAGGACAGTGCACAGTTGGTGACAGCGATGTCATTGTCCTTGTCCTTGGTAGAGAAAGGTCTGCTCTGGTGGTAGCTCAGAGAGTCACCTGGGTTAAAAAGAGACCATAATTATTATTAATAGGCTTAAATATCAAAAACCACTCTGGAGAGATCATCTTCGGGTTGTTTAAATGAATAAAAAAACGAGTTATTTCCTTTCAATGTATTTAAAATGAATGCCCAAATGTCCTCCGGCCGTACCTGCAGTGCCATTATACTCTCCTATCCTCAGTTTGTAGAGGCTCTTGGAATCTCCAATGGAAAACCTGTCATAGTTGGCATAAACAGACTCCTGGCCGTCTTTCATGTCAATGCGGAGCTCGTAACGACCTTGAGCTGCAATCTTCTGAATGCTGTCCAACCCTGCATGGAGAAATGAAAAGAAAAAAAAAAAGTTCTGAGGAACACACCTAGAACACTATCTACCATCCAGCCATCCCATCTCTGTGTTCCAGCCCCTTAACATGTGGAAATGTTGTCTTCAAATATGGTCCACACTGATAAGAGCCCATAATTTAATATAAAAGCAGTGCTAGTTTGGTGGTCCATCTCACTCTCTCTGACTCTTATATGTTCTGAAGATAAGGAGCAAAAGACTGCAGATAAACAGTCTGTTTATTGAAGATAATCAAATTTTCTGACTGTGCAGTGGAGAAATGTCCTGTCTGGCTAAAGACACAATCACTTTTTGATAGCGTAGATGTCTCTTGATAATAGAGCTCTACAAGGATGTGCTGAACTGTAACTAAGTCCTTAAACTCACCTCAGGATTTAAAGCCATAGAATGAACCTAGGAAGCAGAGGGCTGATGAACTGTAACAGTGAGGGAAAACGATCTGAATCACCTGATATGGTCAAAAAGCATTTTTAAGGGCAGCCGTGTTGTAATGAGATTAGTAAAAAATGCGGTGAGGGGAACCTCATTAAATAGCAGCATGAACACCATCCAATCAGTACAATCTCAGCAAGAGACTGGGTTTTTACTTGATTAAAATCAGCCAGGCATCACATGGCATGATATTTAAAATATTACAGAATCATATTACATTTAATCACCATTTTGGGCCAAGTACTGCATTTTTAACAGCACACTGCACATTTTAATATTATTTATTTATATTCTCTTATTATATTATTTATACCTCACTAAATTGTATTAGATGTTTGCTTAAAACAGGAAAATGTATTTGCCGAAGGTGTAATCAACATAATAATAAAAAAAGAAAGAATCAATATAATTAATAACAATATAATTTTTTTTTACTGGAAACCAAGACAGTGAAATGTGTAAAAACTGTATTAGTGAGTAAAAATAACCAGTTAGTCAGACTGGTTAATGTGGTAAATACAGTCTGTACACCAATTATCAAAGCATTATTTCAAGCAGAAACTGAAAATGCATTACATCATTCCAGTGTCTTGAATGAAAAAAAAACATTCCAATTTTCAAATGTGTTGCAAAGAAAATAACCTTCTTTTTTTTTCTCAGTTCAGGAAGACTGCAAATCTCTTGGAATAATGGCAAACAGACTAGCGGAGTCTATTACTTTTCTGAATTACTTTGTGCCTTCTTCCATAACACCATATCTCTACAGTACTGTCCTATCTGCATGGTTGAACTCGAGCCCCATTTCTTAAATACAGCATTCAGGAGTAACAGACTGTCATGACCAGGTGAGGAATTACAAGGAGAGCCCAGGGACCATGGAGAAGTAACAAGTACCACAGGAAAACAGACATGCTCTCTTCTTTGAATGCTTGAATGAAGCAAGGAAACAAAGTTTATCTGCCAAGTTGTGTGGTTGATGAACACATAGTGTTTGTAGTTCAGTTTAGTTGTTTTTGCAAAAAAAAAAAAAAAAAAAAAAGGTGTGTAGTAAATGACAAGTCTTTCATCCTTACAAAAACAGCTTCACATTACATAACAGCAGGGCTGAAAAGCAAAAAAACTCAACACAATAATATATAAATAGCTGACACAAAGTTGTGATACCATAAACAACCAACAGTTAACACCATGTTTCCACTAGACTAAGAAGAGTGTCTCACTGTTGAAGAACTAGTAACTATATATATAACTGATACACAGAATAGACTGTTTTCAGCTTGGTGACTGTGTTTTTTTTAAAAATCACACTGTGGTTATACAGTGGTATAGCAAATATCTACTGGTCACAGAATACACCGCCTAGCCCTGCTAATTATTACCTTGGTAAGAAAGCATACTTGTGATTACGGCATTTACAATGATGGCAATGTCTACTCCAACATAACAGACACAAAGTGATTTCATTGTGTTAAATGTCTATTGTGTATATAAATGTAGTATGTGAACACGCCGGTCTTCAAACGTACCAAGAAATGCAGCACTGCTGCAACCAGTGTTTACTTTCTGAGCTGACATCTTTCAAATGTGCTCCTTCCAACACTAAATATAGTTATACATATTATCCAGGCCTAAATGTCTGCAGAGGCATAATTTGTAATGTTTACTTTTTATCTGTAATTGAGACAATGCTCTGAAATTCGTGCTGAGCACAAATGCTATTTTTTTTCCTGGATTTTAATGAATATAATTATAGCTTTCTAATAAGATTTATGCATCAGGGATAAAAAGGAAAATGGGCTCTATTGTTTTCCATCAAATTGGATTTTGATGAAAATAATTACGGGATAATTTAAATAGAATCTGAAAGCTGAGAGTCACTAGTAACAGACTGAGGGGTCCTGAAGCACAGAGCCGATACAAACACTAGATACTGAACGCGGGAGGACACGTGGAGAATTTCAAAGGATGGTGCTTTAATGCAGCCTCTCACAGAGCTAGAAGACTTTGTGTTATTTTCATCTTTATTCAGAGCAGCCCTACACTGTCTCTCATTTGAAAATATGCTCCGTATAATGCAAGTAAATAGGAAAGATATACAGTGTCCCTGGAGCAAGTTAGCATTACTAAGGTACTAAGGTAAAGCTAGACGGTTTCCCAAAATGCCTATCCAATATTTAAATGAAGCAACCATCTGATTGCTAGTCAAGAGCACTCCTCGCTGAGTTACATTTAAAGGGATTGATGCTTAAATAAAACTCATACATTTGCCAGAAAGTGCTGACCAAATTTAGATCTGCCTGAAGAGTTTAATGTGGCCTAAAACGGTCATATTTTTAATGAGCCATTACATAGCAGCTTTTTTTCCCCAGACAGCTCTAACCGCTCTGTCTATAATTCAAGTGTATTTCACGTCTTCTCACCGAGCCAGAATTCATCCTCCAGGTTGCCAAAGCCGATCTTGTAGTCACTCCACTTCCTGGAGAAATCAGTCAAACCGTTCTGACGTCGCTGGAACACCTGAAACACAATCAGCAGAGGTACAGCTGTCGCACAGCACTCTATGCCAATTAAATATAATGCGTTTAGGGCAATGGAGCACATGAATGGCAATTTATCCCAACAGTCAATTTACTTTGGGATGATGACATCTGCAATAGAAGCAGCTGTGTCAGTGACCCTGCTGAAAAGACCAGAATGTGCAATCACCAGCATATGTTGTGTTTTGAACACTGGTCACTGGTGTGGGATACAGACAAGGCACAGACAAGGCTTTACACTTGTTATGCGCCAAAGGCAATTATATAATTATTTTCCAATTGGCTGCTAACCACTTAGTCGAATTGTAAAATCGATAGTTTGGCCTTTTCTGATGTAAGTGGTGTATGTAAAGAAAAACCCAATTTTTTCCTCAGTAGAAAAATGCATTATCAGAAATATGTTTTCTCCAGATCTCTGTGCTTTTAATGAGTGGCAAACATTGGCTAATTTTTTTTGTGATAATAATATTATGATCTTGTATATGATAATAAAATGTCTAAATAAAAAAAAAATATATAATACATAACTATATATGAAAATAATAATAAATAACTAAAAGATAAAATTAGAAATGGCTAAATAATCATAGTGCCAAAAATATATATTTTTATATAATGAATAACTTGTTTTATATATATATATATATGTATGTACATGTGTATATGTATGGCCATATGGGGGTGCTACCACAAAAACCTAAAATTCTCGGGCCAGCAGCATTTGTCCAAATTTCAATCTTAAACATTCTATTTCATCAGAAACGATCTTAAAACAGGGCTTTAAGTGTAAAATACCGAACTTGTTCTTTAACCTAAACCAGCATGTTTCATCTAGCTAAGTTTGCTTTTGAACAGCCTGGCTACACTGGATACTTCAGCACAAACCAGTCTGAAAGACAAAAATGCTGGTCTAAGCTGGTCTTTTCAACATGGGCCAATTCTATAATATGGCACAGTGGGATTTTGTGTAAATCATACATTGTGCCAAACATATAGACAATACAGACAGGGTTCAGATGTCATAGTCAGATCTCTCACTCACTATCCAGCCGCCTCCGTCGGTGGTCATGTCGCAGTAAACCTGCACACCTTGGCTGAGGTCTCTGTTGATGTAGATGGTGTAGATTCCGCTCAGGTTCTCTCCGTTCAGGAGGTGTTGCGCACAGTTCTGTGGCGTGGGAAACAATCGGTTTCCTGAGGAGGAAAAGGGTTGAGAAACATCCAAAACAACAGAGCAAACGAAATCGAAGGGTCACTGGGAGGTTAATGAGCGGTGATTTGCATCACCGCCACAACAATTTGTTGATTTCTGCCTGAGACGTTATGAAATGCTATCTTTGGAAGTCGGGCGCTTGTAAAGTCACAGAAACACAAGCCAATAAATGAGGGTGAAGCAAGATGTGAACAGATGCACTGAATGTGTCGCTACTGATTTGTACTTGATGACGTTGATGGGGCAATAGTGTGCATTTGTGCCTAATGAGGTGAATGAACCCGATCGAAACCCGAAGTTTACAGGAGATGTGGAAGATTTGCACCTGTTGTGAAAGAAGTAGAAACAATGGCGCTGGTTTCTAATCCTCTGGCGGCTTGCAGTCTCACAGTGTATTCGGTGGTCTCCGCCAGACCCTCGAGACGAATCCATGTGTCTTCGGCATCTAAGATCAGCTCCTAAAACACAATCAAACACAGTCTACTGATCCGCAGGCACGACAAGGCATTAGTACATTACCTCTGTTCAAACACTGTAGACCAAATCTAAACAAAAGAACTGCTCGGTGGCAGAACAGTTTTGTGGGAAACATGCCTAGAGATAGTACAAAGAACAGCAGCTCTTAGCATTGTGGGTAGGGACGATATTCCTCATAAACAAACAGAAGACAGATCACAATCACTTTAAGAACTGCCTGACAAATTGTTGTGATCTGAAGCGGCTTACTGTTGGGTGCTTTTCATACAATGCTTTTCCTCCTAGTGTTTTCTTCCATATGATTGGCAGCTCTAAAGCCCTTGATGGGGGAGGAAGAGGCTTATCAGGCACTGGTGCTGCTGGGGAGAAACAGCGTTTCTATTTTGGTCTGTAGCTCATGACAGTTCACTTCCCCTCTTTTGTTTTTTAAAAATTCACTTTTCTCAAAATAATGTGCCACACATTTTCTGTGCCTTTTCAGAACTTTTACTCAGAGGATTTACCGAGGACCTGGACAGACATGCCACATGGCTTTGAAATAACATTTTATTCCTATTTCCTTTTGATCAATGTGTAATGTGAATTATGCAGCACAGCAGTGTTTTAATGAAGTTGCATTAATGTTTGTCAGTATGCAGAGGATATTGAGCAGGTAAATTGTATTAGGGAAGCTTCCGTTTGTAGCAGAGTCGGTCCATTTTTACGTTCCCATTTTGATTCCTTCACAATCCTGAATCTGAAATATAGGCTGAGGCAACACATAGTGGATGTAGACTACACCGTAGTATTATTTTTGACAATTCCCATATTGTCTGCTCTGTTATTATGCCAACCTGGCTCTAATGGAAAGAGAAATCTTTCATGTCTAAGTTAAATCATCTGTGCACCACTGACACCCACTGGACGGATACAAACACTAACAGTTGGCTACTAGGTCAGAGTGTTCTGTTGCATTGATTGTGTGCGCGTCTGTGTATAACAACGTAAATCTAAAGATTATAATCCATAACCTCATTATTGTCATTGCATTTAGTCAAGCTGTTTAAATACAGATGACCAAAAAAACATTATAGGACAGTGATCATGCATTAAAAGTAATGCAATTATTTGAAACAATAATGTATCTACTGTCTCATTTCAGGGAAGTCTTTAATAGACTTTGAAATGACTTTGTTAAACGATTTAATTAAATTGAGGTTTTCCGATAGGCAGATTTAAAAGATGTAACGGCTCCCTTGGATGGTTGATCTCTGCGGAATTTAGTTTATGTTAGATCGTAAAGTTTTTATAAGATCAGGCTGTACACCAACTACAGTTCAAATCTGAAATGCAATGAGCACAGAAATGTGAGCCCAATAAAATGTTCACACTATAATTCATGCATTTTTAGTTCCCATTTTTGTTTTCTAAATTTGTGTTACGAATTGCATTACTTTATATCCGTATGTGTCACTCAAGCTTAAGTCCACATTATGCTTGCCTTTCGACTGCCGTCCGCTGCTTTGTAGGTCAGCATGTAGTTATCGATGTCCGCGATGGGCGGTCGCCAGGATACGAGGGCGCTGCGATGGTTAATCTCACTAGCTGTCAGGTTCTGGGGCGCATCCATGGCTGTTTAAACAAAGCAATTTATAGACATAACACATCTGTTAGAGTTAAGTCTCATTACCAAATTTGACAAGCAACATTACACTGGCATCTACTGGACACTTTGATTGTAAAACCCAGAATCTTTTTTTGGTCAGATAATAATTACTTGTATGGACTATGTTTGAACGGTACAAATCTATTTAGCTGTTTTTATGTGTTTTTCTTGGGGTTGATTATAATAAACTATGACATGCATTAGTTTTCCATGTGTATTTTCAGCATCATTACACCAGTCTTCAGAGTCACATAAACCTTCAGAAATCATTCTAATATGCTCATTTGCTACTCAATAAACATTTCTTATAGTTATCAATGTTGAAAACAGTTGTGCAACTTAACATTTCTGTGGAAACAATGACACATGTTTTTTTCAGGATTCTCTGAAGAATATAACGTTCTACTTGAAATAGATATCCTTTGGTCAAAAGTGACAAAAGACATTTATAATGTTACAGTTTAATGTGTTTAAAAAATGTGTCCAAAAAATCCTTACCTACCTCAAACAGCATTCAAAAATATTCATGTATTCAGACAAAATAAAATGTTACAAGCAACATTTAATTTGGAAGTCTTCCATTTGTTTTGGAGGCTTTAAAACTATTTTTTTTTGGTCATAATTTTCATGCAGCTCCCAATAGTCACATGGCATTTATGGCAGCAGTGATTGGCTCAAAACAACATGGCTTCAGAAATCATGAGCAGATTTCACAGAGGTCTAATGCCAAGCAAATGCTACTGAGATGAATGGGAATGCTAATTGTTTTTTTTCTACAGGTATTTCGACCTGCTTGGTTTAAAACAACAAGCTACACTAACAGAACATGTTTAAAATGACCATCCCCCACCTGACATTCAGCTGATTTTTCACTATCAGATGCTTTGTCTGTGTATCAGTGTGTATGTTTGGAGCAGTGTCAGCACACCCGCTGGAGGCATGTAAGATGCTCGCTTGCCTGAGGACAAAATAAATCACATGGTTGCGTGTGTAGTATAGGTTTCAGGCACACTGACAGATCCACTTCAGAGGGAAGACAATTAGTGTGTGTTCGCCGGCGTCGTGTCTCTCAACGTGATCTCTTATCAGTCAACATGCCACTCTCCCTCCAGCAGAGCACTGGCACACAAGCTGAACACATACACACACGTTCCTCATACAACAAATGCTGATGCTTCTTTTGCATGTCTTCAAAAGCAATCTGCTGTCTATGTGCAGAAAAATTTATGTATTATTGTTTTTTTTTCAGTGCGTTAAAAAGTACAGCTCTCCTTCTCCAATCCTACCCCTCATTCTCTGGAACTAAAGGTATGAAATGTCCTAGATATTAAATGATTTGTTAAACTTGCAGACAAGACAACATTTGGTTACACTTTATTTTAAGGTGACGTAGTTACATTGTACTTACTCAAGTACTGAGTAATATTAATTAACTACATGTACTTACTATAGAGTTACAGTTAGGGTTTGGTTTAAGGTTAGTTACTTGTAATTATGCATCATTTACTGTTACTACAATAGTAAGTACATGTAGTAACATGTAACTACGTATGAATACTACGTATTCACCTTAAAATAAGTAAAATAAAGTGTTACCTAACATTTTAAAGAGGCTATATGCGTTTTTCTGAAATTTAAACTCACGACTGACACCTGTGGCCAAAAAACCGAACTGCTCTTCCTTTCTGCTCGCTCTCTCATCGCGCGCTCGTACGTGCACACTTCACAAGTCATCTGCTCCAAGGAGGTCAACATTAAGTTTACAGAGGTAAGAACAGTCAAATACATATATTCCATTGCACTGCTTGCGAGTGTAGGCTACTTGCTGACTAGCGGTGGTGGCAGAGTGATCTGAAACGTTTAACATGAACGCGCTCGACGTCACATCCGCAGACAGCGCGGGAAAAATCCGACCCGACAGAAAATAGGAAAAATAGGATACAGGCTTATAGGTGCACCCACTGTGAGCGGACAAGGTGTCAGTATGCTCAACAGGAGATGTTTGAGTCATAAATGGTAAAATAAAAAGGCTATTGTTACGTTTATTTTGGGAAAAAAGCTGCATATAGCCCCTTTAATAAGTCAAATCAGAACATAATACCGTTAGTTAAATATATCAAAAGTAATGGTTTTACACACAAACATATGTATGCCGCGAGAGCCAGTATTATATATATCAAATACCTTGAGCTGTTTTGTTTATTAAACAGTTTTTTTTTTTTGTGTGGTTTTCTTGGTGGCTGACTAATTAATGAGGCAAAATATGGCATAAAAATATGACAAATTCAACATGGAATATTTTTTGTAAAATGTACAAGCTTACTTGCAATGCCACGTTTCTGTCAGGATTTTTTGTTGAATAGAATGTCAACTGTCTTCACTGTCCCTTTGAGATAATACTATATTATCAAAGTGACAGTAAAGACCGATAACATTCCACTCACCAAATAATCCTGAGGAAAAAAATATAATAACTGTTTTCAACCTAGGTAATAAGAAATGTTTCTTGAGCACCGAATCAGCATATTAGAATGATTTTCAAAGGATCATGTGACACTGAAGACTGGGCTAATGGCTACTGAATAAATTACATTTGAAAATATACAAAAAAATTTTTTTAAATGGTAAAAATGTAGTTCACAATATTATTGTTTTTCCTGTAATTTTGGTCAAATAAATGCAGCATTAATGAGCATAAGAGACTTCTTTATAAAAATAAATAAAAAAATAAAATAAAACTAACCAAACAAAACATTTGAACAACATTCTACTCTTGATTTCCCATTACTGACAAAGTGCACCTGTGGAGATTGAAATGCAACCGTGGAGGAATGGAGAGATATGAATGAATTTAGAACTGTAATTTAAATCAAAATGACAGACAGCGCTAATCCTGAAATGGGCATGAAATGTGTTAGATGACAATGAATTTGTTGTCATCTTAATTATCCCCATAAGCTTCCATAAGCCTCCTCATAAATGCCAAAATGATGCATCTATGACGCTTCACCTCCCTCAGGGTGGGAGCGGGCAGATTCTTAAATACCGCAGGATGGTAATTTCAGCTAAGTTTTTTCAGGCATTGCAGGCAATGAAACATTGTTACATTTTTATCAGAGCATGGCAGGATCTAAATCCACTGTTATTGGAGCAGAAATGTTTCTGAATTAAATTGTCATTAAGTATTGGAGGCAAATGAACACCACAAACCTCATCAAGCGATTTTGTGTCAAGATTCTGCACGTCACTGAGCTGGCACTGGGGTTGCAAAGCCAATGGCCTGTGACACTTTTATGTGCAAATTAATTTCCTCTAAACAATCCAAACTAATGAAGTATTCTGGGAGGGCCGCTTGATTAAAGTTGAGGTCTAATGCATCTGAAAGTGGCTCGGCCCAACCACCCCCTTTAATAGATGAGCTGAAAGTTTCAATGCAGAATAAAGCAGCTTGAAATGAAATCACTACTTGTTCCAGTTCAGTCTTCTGTGTGGGAAAGACAGCTCGCCTCTCTCCGAGAACAACCTCACTGTGAGGAAAGACGGGTAGTGATGCTGATCTCCTCTCTGTTCTCACATGGGAATTGGAGCTTTGCTGACTTCAGTATTTTGTTACACAAACTACAAAGATAACCCAAAAATAACGGCCTTGTTTCTGCTTCACATCTCTGCTAAACTAAAAGAGGATGATAGTGTAATTAGAGAAGTGCTTAAGCTTTCAACTGTCTATTGGATATTTAAGCATGAGTGCTGTTTTACTTAATGTCTTCACAGCTCTGATTTGACAGCAGGTAATGCGTAACCATAGGTTAAATATCAGCACTATTGGGATGCTGGTTGTCCAATCAAATTAGAGTTACACTGGGATAGTGTATAAAAAGCTGTAGATAATATCAGCAACTTTAACTGTTTCTCAATCCTGCTCATCTCAGCACAATTTGGATGTCTGATTCAACTCATCAGCTCATTAGTACAGCGCTCCATGACCTGAAGACACTGTAAGGGTACATCAGGTTACTGAGACTAAAATGTGGGCCATCAGCAGCAGGATTGAGAAACATGGCACTCAAATAAAGAGATTATACTATTGACTTGTCCTGTCAATCCATTCCAAATTATATCTAAGCTTTTGAGTTTATTTACAGTAATGTAAATAAATATTACATTATTTTACTGCTACCCCTCCAAGTCATGGCAGTCTAAGCAACACTACCGTTCAAAAGTTTGGGGTCAATAAAATGTTAACATTTTCTTGATCTTCTGCTCACCAAGGCTTGATCAAAAACAGTAACATTGTGAAATATTATTACAATTTAAAATAAAAAGTTTTTTTATTTATTTGAATGTTATTCCTATGATTAATTTTCAGCATAATTACTCCAGTCTTCAGTGTCACATGATCCTTCAGAAATCTCAAAAAACATTTCTTACTATTATCAATGTTGAAAACAGTTAAGTGCTACTTACTATTTTTGTGGAAACTGTGATACATTTTTTTTTCAGGATTCTTTGATGAATAGCATTTATTTGAAAAAAAATAAATATATTGTTACATTATAAATGTTGTTACTGCTACTTTTAATCAATTTAATGTGTCCTTGCTGAATAAAAGTATTAATTTCCTTCAGAAAAAAATAATGGTATTATACAGTACATGTATAATAATAACATAGTGAAAAGTCATCTATAATTAATGTACAAAAATCCAGCAGAACACTGCAGTCTGACCTTGTAAAGATAATGTGTCTTGTCCTGCAGGGATTTATTTAAAGGGAGATATTTTCTTTTAAAGAAATTGCTTTTTAAGGACTACAACAAACAGCTGGAATGGACTACACAAAAGTGACATCACAGACCCTAAAATTGACATAAACCCCGCCCCCAGGAACGTGATTTATAGATTTTCATGACAGAACATGCTAATCAATGACTAGAAGATAACTACACATAAGCTACATAATTTCATCAACTAACCATTCAGAAATGTCCTGTTGCATTCTACATGTTGTCACTTCTTGAGTCTCTCCATCTTTGTCTGACTCCAGTTTGAACATAAAAGGCTAAAAGTTTTTGAAATTTTCAGTGCATGTCTGCGTGAGGTAATCGGAGATGCGAACACATGAGAACACATCTAGAAGCTCCGCCTTATTTGCCGGGAGCAACAGCTCATTTGCATTTAAAGGGACAGACACAAAAACGGTGCGTTTTTCCTCACCCTTTAAAAAGTGACAATTTTAACATGCTATATAAAAGGTCTCGACCTCCTCTAGTCTTTAATTAGAACACAGGGTACAGAGATGTTGCACTTACGTGTGACAAAGTTGGCGATGACAGTGCCACTGGTGAGAGGACCTTTGGTGGCATAAAGGGCCAGTGAATAGGTGGTGCTGGGAATGAGCTGACTCAGCTGGTGCTCCTGCTTGCTACCCTCCACTAAGAAGGTGTCTGCCGTAACTGGAAAGATAAGTGAAAAATTTTGTTTGCAAATATTCTTGGATTTTTTTATTTATTTTACATTAAAATGTAAATAATTAGACAAAAAAAACCCATACATTATAACTGAAATTCAAATATGAACTGAACTGGCATTTAAATAGCAAACATGCACATATGTGGCGACAACAGTTTCATCTGACTGTATTAATATTACCATGAACTGCATTGGCTCACCAATATACAATATTATTAACATTAATGACAATTTTGGTTTCTAAATATACTTTTTGCATGGTTTCAGGCTCTAAGAAGACAATAAATCACTGTACAAATAATCTGTGGTCAGCACAAACCATGTTTATCCTCGATATAGGTGAGGATTTAGGATGACAAAGGATGACAAACAACCTGTCCACGTTGGCATCTAACTAATTTGGCAAGCTCCTACTTGATTGAATGATGTCAAAAAACAAAAGATACGAGAAGCTTTTTCTTCGCCCCTTTTAAAAGTTGATAAGCCAATTTATTTAGCCATCCTAACTACACATGATTATATGGTTAATTGCATTTTATTATTGCCATTGAGTGAGACCCATTTGCATATGCGCATTGTTTTGTTTTGTTCTTTTTCTCTGCCGCCTGCAGACCTGAAATGGCCAAGTGTTTATGGTTTAGCGTTTAGTGTTTATGGCTACTGCTTTTGGGATGTGATTTAAAGAGTGAATGATGCTGATGAAAGTTTTACAGAGATGTGTTTCCCTTCATCAGGCCTCCACATACCTTGGTTACGGGTGAGGGTGAGCACGTAGTTATCAACACTGGAAACAGGGGCGTTCCAACGCAGCAGAGCCCCCTGAGGTGTGACGTTCAATGCAGTGAGCTCCATAGGCATGTCCATAGCTGCGTGGAACAGAAGATTACGTGCAGGTTACAGACAGACAGTCTTAGATAAGCTCAGCCAAGGTAATTGGCAGCCGTCTCATCTTCACTTTTTTTTTCCCTGTGCAAACGATATTCAGCGGCAATTTAAAATTAGAGCACCTCAGCAGCTTGGAACTAATTTGTTGTGATTATCTGGCTGAAGAAGATCACAATTTCCTTAATTAGCCGACATCGAGGGGGAAATTAGACAGTCAAATGTGTGCAGAGCTCATTCTCAATAGCATTTCTATACAAGTGATTAATGAGAAATGTTGTTCTCCGTAATCCTCCATCCATGCTGTGACTTTCACAGATGGCCTTTCTTTTTTCAGACAGGAAAAATCTCACTCTCCTATTTGCACTGTGGCGTATGTCCTCTAAGATGAGGTCAGTGGACTGTAATCACACATTACCATCTTCCCATCCTGTCCCTCGCACATTTTTGTTCTGCCAGCCTCTCTTGCAATAGCCATATCACTTCTACAGCTGTAGAGATCTGACCCTCCCATTAGATTCTGTTGACTCTGTTCCAAGAAATTGTAGGCCCTCTCACAACCTTCCAGAGAAGCTGATCTCAGTTGCCTGACAGCAGTTCAGAGGCAAAATCCCCCAATTCCTCATCGCACCTTCCCCTCGCTCTGCTTTACCGTGTCTTGACATGCCCTGCGCTGACAGACTAGGAGAATATTAGTTTTCCCTTATGTAATGAAAGAACTTGATGATCCCCAGTAGGTCATTAGGCAGAGCTGTGAACCAGAACATATCCATGAACCAGATCCATCATGTTATATCAACCCCTCTTGTCACTCTTTACATTACAGCTGAAATAAGACAGACTTTTCTCTATATTCAATAATTTACACAGCGCTATACGCGTGCTAGGAACGGTTTTACTTTGTGGAAGTTAAGCGTTTGGTGAGCTAATAAAATATTAAAACTCAGTTTTGTGTACAGTTATTTAATTATGTCATCCAGTATCGTGGACTCGCTCTCTCTTGTTTCATACAAACGCAGCTACCGTTATTTTGCGACTATTGTTTTGTACACTGTTGGATTATAAGATAACAAACAGGTACGATTTTAAAACAGTTTAATCTCAAATCAATATATCTGTCCTTCAATAACAGGGAACTACCAAGACACAATTAGCAGTATTCATTTGGTCATTGGTGAAGGCGTCTGCACCTATAATTATTTATGTGGCGAAATGCTGTATAATAAGTGGTATGACTGTATCGTATTCCTTAAATGTCCGTCTAGATGAACTTGCCAAGCCAGCAACTTAATAAAATATCAATATTTCGTCTAATTATTTACTTATTTCGCAAGTAGCTGTGTAATAAGCGCCCTTTAGGCTGATAAAAGACCCCTACGCTTCGCATCAGGGTCATTCTGAGATAACAACCGGCTGGATGTTTATTATCCCTTACACAATAAGCTGTTTCCAAAAGATGCATTTTTTTAAAAGAAGATCCACTTGTCACTTTGCATTGTTACAGCACTGGCGAGATTTGTCAACACAGGCAGCTTGAGATTGTTTGCATGTCATATTTTTATTAGCTTTGAACAGAACTGTCAGGCTTTAAGTTGCAATGAGGAGTGTAGCTGTGATGTATAGGCACACACTTCCTACCTAGGTATTAAGCAAGTCAGCAGTCTTTAAGCAAAGGCCAGCATCTGTTTGTTCTATTGTACTACATCCAATGATATGACTAATTAGTTAACTTCCTAGGCTCGAGACATGGACTAATTAATTCATTTCAGTGATATAATGCACAACTGGGAGAAAGACCTTTCCTGGAGATTTGTCTATTGAGACGCAAAATTAAATATTTCTATGTTTAATCTAAAGCACTATTCTATTCTGAAGACACGCTTTTAGCATTAAAGCAATACACTGAGAAAAGGTTCACTTGGCTCTCATACACTAGCTGTCCATATGTATTAATTTGCATGAAACATGGAAATGCTGAAATATTTAATTATAAAATATATTGATTTAATTATATATTCTTTTTAGATATAATTATTTTATTTATTAGATTTATTTATTTTCTATATTATACACACAAACACTACAGATAAAATGTATAATTATAAATACAAAAAATATTTGTATATATACACAAATATACATTTATAATAATAATCTAAAAACACTCTATACATCATAAATTCATAAAAAGTAAAATACATAGATAATTATTTTTCAACCATTTATATACTACCGTTTAAAAGTTTGGGGTCAGCAAGATTTGTAAGGTTTTTGAAAGAAGTAGGGCTGTAGTCAAGACCACCTTTGTCGAGTCCAAGACAAGTCCAAGACCAGGACTAGTTGAGTCCAAGTCAAGACCAAGTCCAAAGAAGTTCGAGTCCAAGACAAGACTGAGTCCGAAGAGGTTCGAGTCCGAGTCAAGACCGAGTCCGAAATGCTGTATAATAAGTGGTATGACTGTATCGTATTCCTTAAATGTCCGTCTAGATGAACTTGCCAAGCCAGCAACTTAATAAAATATCAATATTTCGTCTAATTATTTACTTATTTCGCAAGTAGCTGTGTAATAAGCGCCCTTTAGGCTGATAAAATACCCCTACGCTTCGCATCAGGGTCATTCTGAGATAACAACCGGCTGGATGATTTGTAGTCCAGGACAGGAAAAAAAGTCTTATGCATGACATTATCAAGACAATCATTTTGGGTTATTATTTGTTGATCTAAAAGCAAAAATAGTGTCACAACACCAATGATTTTTAAGTATAGACATTCCCCTTGATATCATATAATCTTCTAATCTAAAGGAAACAGAATGATGACATATGGTGATCCCTCCTAATAGCAGTGTTAGAACTGATATCCAAACACCAACCCACTACTATTACCACTGCTGGGTACTAGCACTGAGCAACTAAATGACAATATAGCTTCACTCCAGAAGATGTACAGTAGTGTAGAAAATTAACGTTAGCAGGGCACGCAGATGCAGAGCGTGCCGTGCGAAGATAATCTAGTGTGTGATTGATTATTAGGTGGCCAGTGTTTCACTTTCCCTCTAATATTATTATGTTCCCAGTAAGCACACATACAGTACGTCGCAGCGAAGTATGTGTGCTTACTGGGAACATAATAAAGACACCTGGACTCGGTCGAGACCAAAAGCCATATTTGACAAGACCAGTGGGCGAGACCGAGACAAGTCCGAGTCCGAATACCAGCGAGTCCGAGACCATAGAAAAATGGTCTCGAGTCCGGACTCGAGTACTCGAGTACTACAGCCCTGGAAAGAACTCTCTTTCCAACGCTGCATTTATTTGATAAAAAAATACAGTAAAAACAGTGATAATGTGAAATATTATTACAATTAATTCTGTGATGACAAAGTTGAATTTTCAGCAGCCATTTCTAAAATGCTGATTTGCTGCCCAAGTCACATTTTTCATTATTACCAAAATAATATTTTTACCAAATATATTACTAAAAAAATTTTTAGGAGAACTTGGTCATCCTTTTTTTTCCAGGATTATTTGAAATAGAAATCTTTTGTAACATTATAAATGTTGTTTTTACTGTCACTTTTGATCATTTTAATGCACCCTTAATGAGAAAAAGTATTAATTTATTTTTTTATTTTTTTATCATACTTTTACTTTTGAACAGTTGTCATGATTGTGCATCTGATGGAAATTTTCAGCAGAAGATCTGTACATGTAAGCAAGAACACTTATCAATTATGAGTGAATGAGACACAATTCATTCATAGTACTATCTGCCTGTCACCGCCGTGTGGTGCTGTTCAAGTACGATGGCAGGTGAGCATCCCTGCTGATCACTGATTCCATTAGTAAAATTTCATTTCACTTCTGCAAGATGGCTGGCAGCCTCCCAGAGGACGGGCGGAACGCACAGGGTGAGAGATGGCACTCATCACATGGTAAATGATGTGCATCATTCCTCAGTCTGTCATCCATGTTTCTATCAAATCAAAGTTCTGTGACGAACGAGGCTATGAGCACATCCTTCACGAGATACCAAAAGTCATTTCCTAGGGTAAATTACAATACATGTCTGGAGAATGTGCAGTAGCATATGATTAGTCTCTGAGTAATTGACTGAGAGCAGAAATACCTGTGAACACAGTAGTGGTGATGACCTTGCTCTCTTGACTTCCTCTCACTGCGTTCAGCTTGATCTCGTACTCCGTTGCTGGGTGGAGGCTGGTTAGGGTGTAGTTGGTGACATCATTGTCAATCACCACATTGTCCATCCTACCTGTGAAGCAATTACAAACAGTAATGCTGGCTTATTTGTCTTTGTTCAACATGCTTTAAATATACTGTAGAGGAATTACCTTTTGGTGATTGGCAAGACATTTTGTAGTAATCAAAGGGTGCGAGTGGTTGAATCCATGATATGGTTACAGATTCCTCTGTGACATACAGCACAGTCATGTCTCTGGGAGGATCCATTCCTGCATCATGAGGGACAAGATGACCATGAGTGAGAAATAAAGTATATTTGATTTAGATCTACACAACCGTTCAAAAGTTTGGGGTCAGTAAGGTTTTTTTTCTGAAAGAAATTAATACTTTAATTCAGAAATGATGCATTAAATTGATCAAAAGTGACAGTAAAGACATTTATAATGTTACAAAAGATTTCTAATTCAAATAAATTGTGTTTTTTTGAACTTTCAAAAAATCTTGAAGGAAAAAAATTATACTAGTTTCCACAAAATATTAGGTAGCGGAACAAAATCAGCATACAATGATTTCACTGAAGACTGGAGCAATGGCTGATGAAAATTTAGCGTTGCCGTCACAGGAATATATTGTTTTAAAATGCATTAAAATAGAAAATGGTTATTTTAAACTTTAATAATAATTCACAATATTATTAGTATTATATATAATAGTATTTTTGGATTAAATAAATGCAGCCATGGTGAGTATAAGAGACTTCTTTCAGAAACAATTAAAAAATCTCACTGACCCCAAACTTTTGAACGGTAGTTTAGGTGTACAGATTGTGCAGTCATAAAAACAGCACTCGATAATGTTACGCTGATTGTAGAAATGCACTATTCAGACATGATTAACTTAAATTTCCAATAACAGGGAACTACCAAGACAAAATTAGCAGTATTTATCTCAAGGAATCTGCACCTATAAGGTGCTGCATGTAAAAATAAATAAATTGATTACATCATACAATTGATTAATATATTGTTATTATTATTATTATATAGTATCCATTGTATTTGCATGCTTCATTAGTTATTCATTTCAATGGAATAGTCATTGTAATTCTTTTCTTTTGTCATTTATGTTCTATTAATGTTTGCCAACAGACCCTAGAGAGGAGGAGGAGCATGAGAGTAGGCTGGACAAACAACACTCTTCACAAGGACATTTACATTGTTATTGTCTGCCGCTGTCCAGCAGGGACTCTTTCATGATTTGTTTATCTGTCCCAATAGCTCTTAGCATCGCAAAAAGCAAAGGTTAGACTGCCTCTGAAAAAAAAAAAAGCTAAACAGACTAACAGTGGTTCTGGAGCTTTCTGACAATTGAAAGGGAAATAAACAGATTTACTCTTGCAATTATTGAAGTGGCCAGTCCTTAAAACGAGTGGAAAGCCATTCACACCTCCCCATATTCATTAGACTAATGCATTCAATTCATAAACTATGGGTGGAAATTCATAAACAGGTTGTCAACCTCATTTAAATGCTTTCAGGGTAAAATATTCCTCAGTAAATGAGTCGTGATTATTCATGTATGCATATCTTAATTTATTTTCCACTCTCAGCAGAGCAGTCAATAAATATATTTTCAGACTTTGAATAAAGGGCACAAAGAACAACTTTTTTCAGCCCATTCCATCTCCATTTATTCCGTTTCCTATTGTTGAGCATATGGTGACCTTCTTCACTTATGTTAATGTAAAGAGTGTTAATGAGTGAAAATATGGTTTCTAACTACAGCAGGAACAAGTTGAAAATGTACTAACGCATTTCTAAGCAAACAGCCTTTAAAACACTAGATGACAAAAGGTGCAAGTACTTAAAGTGCTCACGTACAAATCATGTCATTGTAATAATATCATGTGAAGTAAAAGTTTAAACGTGTACATTTTTTTTTTTTTACTAATCAAGCTGCTGTGCAGGTGTTCCTCTGCTCATTTCTATGTTTAGAAATAGCTCCGAGACAATATCTCCTTTAGCAACTGCAAATATCAGTTCACTGACAGAACAGCTGAATAATTCTTGACACCTCCATATTCAGAGAGAGGTAATTAGGAGGGGAGGATTACAAACTGTTGAATTAATTAAGACACAGCATGGTGAAAAATCTGCTGTGCAGCTGTGTGCAAGTATCATAATGGGGAAATCTAGCAAGAAGAGACGGGATCTTGTTCTGCGCACGCTCACAAATGACTGTCTAGTGAAATTGATAAAACCGAAACAAAATGTGAAAACCTTAAAGTGTTCCCTAATAAAAATAAGCACTGTGAATCTAGTGTGAGCATGCAAATGTTACACTTTCCGTAATCAAACTAAAGCCAATGCTCTCAAAACAATTAACACAACCATTCAAATAGACTCTTAATTTAGTAAAACACTTTATAATGAAGCACATTATTGTCAGTCCAGCACTGCATTCCATTGTGATATACAGTTTTCATTTTTCTTTTCAATACTGATAGTTCATTCTCCTGAAATTTCCTCTAATTTCTGTTAAGCCAGAGAATTTTATTCACATCAAACAACACACGTTTCTCAAGTGATGAATTTAAGGAAAGAACAGTGAATGGTGAATCCATAAAAGGCACAAATGTAGTTCAATGTCACTGCAGACCTCTTTTATTGCTCTTTGTCGTAAGGTTGCGGTTGAACACTTTTTATATCTAGGAAGATAAGAACTCAACAACTGGATTCATAAATGGAGAATATGGTAATAGACCACCATCCATAAATAGGTTTTCACTGATGACTCTTATATAAATAGAAAAGTCATGATAGTTAACAATTTCATAAATTGAACTTCCTGTATTGTGTGCATTACAAACCCAGCAGGTCTCAATGAAGAGACAGTGCTATTTGACAGCATACCATCATGTCCTTTTGAGAATATGGCATTTTAGTTGTCTGTGTCGACTGTTTTTTAATGCAAGAAGCATGGATCAGACAAATTTGAAATGTTTCATGAAAATGGTGCATGTACACTTTAATGTACCATTTTAACAGGGTTAACATTCTTATTTGCATAATTGCAGTGTCAGTGTCATTGGACCAACATAGCAGCAATCTGTTTACATAAAGTCTCAAGTATTGCACATCCTCATATAATACATTGGTGACTGTACTCACAAGTTTTTACTGAACAGACTTTTCCGACTATAAAGGTAAAAATGATACGGCCTCTTCATCACTCCAACTGTTGTGTTTTCCATTGCCATTTGCCGCCTCAAACGTTTATGCAACATGCTGCGTTTGCTATTGGCTGTCTATTTCTAAGCATCTAGCTGTAACATTCTAACACTATTGTTTCACACAAGTGTGTAAAGTTCCTCTAGCGAGTTAAAAGCAGGGTTTAGAACGACAAAAACCTGGGGTTAAGCACAGTGTATAAAAAAACCTTCTGTTTAGGAAAAGCGCATGTGAAATTGTTTTGAGAGCATTGGCCTTTGTGTAAAATGTGTAAACTCAATTAAGAAAAAAAAAAAACCCCACACTAAATTCCCTCAGACATATTGTATAAATAATATCCTTGAACATCATTAGTATTAATACCTGTTGCAATTGAGCCTATAACTGGCTTTGAGGTCACATTGCCGTGCATTGTAACCAATGTAACAGTGTACTGCCTGGAGGGCAGGAGACCAGTGAGGGTGATTCTGGTTTTGGACCCATCTAGAGCTATTTCAGAATCCTCACTGGAGTCCTGGGCACTGTAGTTCAAGATGAATGCGTCAGCAGGCGGTGCCGGTGCACTCCACGCCACAGTCAATGAATCAGATGTGACTTCAGAGAAGAAGAGCTGCGTGATAGGGCGGAACCCTGAAAGTGAATGACAACAACGATATTACGAAATGCTTGCTCCTGTGATTAAAGATCTCTTAAATGATTGGCACATCCTCACAGGAAGGAGGAATGAAGAGTACAAGAACGAAAAATAATGAGGTGATTGGATGTAGTTTGCAGAAGAGATGCAGCCAGACAATAGATATCAAGCGAAGGATGGAAACTGAATAAAAAAAAGTGGAAAATGCTGATGAAATATGATACAATCTTGATGCTGTAGATATAAATGTGTTGATGCACCAGGCCAAAGCAAGTGAGTGACTGATAACAACAAAGACAAAATGCATAAGGAAGATAAAGTCTGAAGGGTTATTTCTTTGGTAGATGTTAAAAAAATATATCAAAATGTAGCAGTGAAGCAAAGTAAAGCAGTGTTTTCCAACAAGGGATTTTTCTAACCCAAATTTTATGATAGAAATGTTAAATTAAATTAGAGATGTTTATTTAGAGCTAATTTAATGCAACAATTTAGTGTATTAATTACAGAAATAACAGTGGAATAAAAAATATGCAATTAACCACGGCCCTTGACACATGCGTGAATCCCATAAAAAGGGATTTTTTTTTTTCACCATTGGAGCAATTGAAGCTTGAAGTACCACTTTCATACCACTACTACAGCCAACACACCTCACCAAACCACACTACCGAGAGCAGACAGAGCCATTCACGGATGCACTCATGGACTCAAAAACAGCTGGAAAGAGTGCAGAATGAAACCAGAAAAAGAATGAAAGAGAAAGCAGGGTATTCAAAACTAAGTTGAGTGTGACATGCCATCATAAAATATGGCATTCAAGATGTGATGCAACAGCCAAAGACGTCAACTTGCATGTCTACATAGAACAACAATAATAATAATACTTGCACAAATAATTAAATATAAAAAATAATTAAAAAAAATTTGCAGATGGACTACAAAAACATGTCCTGTGTAAACAGATTTTAGGTTAATGTGATTTTGATGTGTTGACAAAATCAATTATAAAATGGATTGCAGGCCAGTGATAGGCTTATGATCAATGATATGAAAATTTAAATGTCTATTTTATAATTTACTTGTCTGCCACAACAATGTCTTTGAATAATTTTCTCATAACGTTACAATATATCATTTATAGTTTACAATGTCTTTTGCTTATTTTTTATTGACTGACATCTCTAATTAAAATATAAGAAAATTACAACAATGTTCAATTAGATCATTTTAATTTCATACTTTTTATTAGGGCTACCAACAAATCACATAAAGCAAATGATGAAAATTGGATGAATAAAAGTGAAAAATGGAAATGAAATATGATAAAATCTTGATGCTGCAGATATATAAGTGTTGATGCGCCAGGCAAAGGCAAGTGAATGATAACAAGACAAAATGTCACATAAGCAAAATGATTAAATATGTTAAATTGACTGATAACCCTGGGAAGCCCTGAAGTAAAGGACATATGTATGGCTGAATTTTGATGAAGCATGATTAGAACTGACTAGAAATGAACCTGCTGTGGAAGAAAAAAATCTACAAGAGCTGTTAAATCTTCTTTGCACAATTGTTGACACTGAAGCAAAAGTCTTACTTCCACACCATGCTGCATTCCTCATGCAATTATCTGAGAGATTAACGAGAGACTTCTGCCTAAAACTGACATGACATGTCATGAGGCAGTGGTGAGGCAATGCTTTGGACACTCAACAGTGATCCCTGTACTCGAGTTCCCTAAAGATCAAATTACCTGTAAAGGCATCAATAGTAGCTGCAGTGCTCTGCTGCCTGCCTCTCTGTGCTGCGACTGTAATGGTGTACTCTGTGCCCGGCTCTAGACCTGTCAGTGTGGTGCTGGTGACGTCCTTGGGCACCGTTAGCTCTGTTGTGACTCCAGTGGAGGATGTGTAGGTCACCCTATAGTGATCAATAGGCCCCTGCACTGTGCCCCACAACAGCTTGATGGTGTTGTCTGTGGAGGCTGTGACTGTCAAATCCAAGGGGACATCCAGACCTAAAGATAAAGAGTATACTGTGGCCGTTTTCAAGGCTTGTAATGGGAGTATTACACTGTTTGCTTCAGTAAACATATTTTCAGGCCATCACAAAGATCATATATCAGTTCTACTGGCAAAAACAGATTTGCACGGTCAGAATCAGAAATACAAACTCCATACTATTGAAAATAAATTTATTTCACTGTGATTTGGCAACGGCAGACCCATAATCTACTCGCTTACCCGTTCTGGCATTCATCGTCGCTGGGGTGCTTTGGTTGGCACCTACAACAGCTGAAATTCCTATGCCATACTCTGTGCCAGGCAGTAAATCTAAAGGGGAAAGAAAGTGAAAGAGAAAGGGAAAGAGAGAGCTAGAAAAAGATCAATACATTTGGCAATGAGCAAATGAGCAATATATTTTGTTGTCACTACATAAGTATAAAAATAGATTTGTGGGGGCTCAGAATTAACTCATAATGAGAAGGAAAACATCAGGAGCAACTGAATACCTTGATGTGACTTGTAATATCTTTGAAAAACATAAACAATTTATTTTCAACACTTATTGTCAGAAATGTTGCTCACTTGAATAAAAAAGCTGATAAAGAGAGAAAAAAATCTGAATGGCAGCAAATTTAAAAGAGGATTCACTTTAAAGTCCATGTATATCCAAATGTAAACAAAAGTGTACTACAACTGTATTTTGTGTGCAAATGTTTAAGAATGCTAAAAAGATTACACTGACTATAATGTTGATCACCATTCACGTTTTTGGAGAAAATAGCGAATTAATAAAATAAATGCCTTTATGATGTACTCAAAAAAAGACCTCAATTCATCAGTGAAAACGCAATAGACAAAACAATATATATTTATATATTGAATGTGGTATGACATACTGTTTTATAATAATTTTCTATATGATCTACATGCCGGAGCACTGGCCACGAGGCTAACGGCCTTGACGGTTTTATTGAAAATGTTTGAATTTTTTTATTTTGTTTTAAAATCTATTTACATTCAAGATAAATAATTGTATTATAAATAAAACCATTTTAAATTATTTTCCATATCCTATATATTCCAGTACTATGAAATAAAGAAAAAGGTTAGGTTTGAGCTACCATTGAGAGTAGTTTTGGTGGTGGTGCCATCGTTGCGCGGGACAATGACTTTGTCATACTGTTCTCCAGCCAGTGTGCTGTAGACCACACTGTAGCCTTCTACATCTGCCTCACTATTGTCCCATTCCAGCTCCAGGCTAGTGGAAGTTTTTGACAGCACTCTCAGGTTCTTTGGTGCATCGATTTCTGAGAAAAATGATACAATCGATAATGAACTGGTCACTCAGATGGATCACAGAGAGCTAGAAATGGATGTCATGCATTGTTATCATGTTGCATTATTGTAATCAAATATGAATGTTTACTTCTGTGAAGCAGACCTACTTCACTTAAAGATCTTTATTCGTTTAACTCTGATGAAAGATTATTTACACAGTCAGAACTGCTTTCTTTCACCTGTCGTGAACTGTGTGGAAATGGCTCCACTCTCACTCCCATTCTGGACTCCACAAACCGATACTTCATATGTGGATCCAGGCCTCAGTACTTGGAGGGAGTATTGGCTCAGAGTAGGCTGCAGGCGAAAGGTGGTCTTTGGTCCGTCCACCCCTACCAGCCCGTACCGCAATATAATCTGGTCCACCTGAGCCTTGGGTGGGCTCCACTCCACAAAGGCAACCGTGTCAGAGATGTCTCGTACAATAAGCTGTGTTGGCCCATCGATTACTAAAGAAAAAACATAAGACAACATCAATGAAATGAGAAAAGTGTGGCTTCTCAATAGGTTTGGTTTTCAACCATGAGTCAGTGGACACCGGAGTGCCTGTAAAGCACGGCAGGGGGTCCTCGGAGAAGATATAGAAAACATACCGAATTGTCTTTTAAAACTCTGACCATTTTAAACAGTTTGAATAAAACTAACTATTTTTTTTTTTGCCATATGAACCTTGAGGAGTTTATTTAATGATTTTAATATACCAGTACTATCTGTAAAAACATAAAAGTCTGGATGATTAAATACAGTGATGAATGATGGACATAAAAACATCCCTGTTTTGTACTATTAAATACAACTGAAAATAAAATACAAATGAGCAAATAATGTGAATTTGCTTAAAGCTTGTTTTTCCACACAAAAAAGCCCTGAGCTATAGAACTAACATGGCTTATTGGATGTAGTCAAAATGTCCACAAAAAAGATTTTTATTGCTTGATTTATCACATCATAAGAATATTACCAAAGTAATGGAGCAACATAAAAGTGGTGGCAAAACCTATTTAAAAATGAGGAAGCACAATGTTGTAGGAATGTGCAGAACCTGATAACACTGAATTTGTAGTTTGAAGTTAAGCTTGAACTTTAAATATACTGAACTGTGACTGTCTGACATCTTAAAGGTGTAATTTATGTGGCCAAATGAAATTGCGCAAATATATTTTTTCCCCAAAAACTGCCTCTTTTGCACCTTTCCTCATCTATAAGTTGCTCATCAAAACTATAGGATACTATAATCTATCTTACAAAAAATAATACTTTGTCAAAAAACATGGCAACATCAGAACACATGGAATGGCTGTCAATGGAGAAATATGCTTTTTAGGGTTTTATTACAGCTAACTAGCCCATGCTAAGCAGCCAAACGCTGACCTCTTTGGGCAAACAGGTAGTCCTGCGCCACTGGTTAAGTCAAAAGTTTCCATGTTGGACCACTCAAACCAAACAATGTTTGAAAACTGAGAGCTATCGTGTATACAATGAAGTCATATTAAACTGGAAAAGTATTTTAATATTGAGAATTACACACTTCATTTTTAACTTATCCAAGGACAGTTAATGAGAAAGTATTCACCAGATATTGACAGCAGGCAAACACACACTCAAGTGACTGAATCAAGTGGCCATACTGAGCCTCCAACAGGCTCTTTTAATAAAACGCTAACTGGTTGTGTGAATAATTAACCTGCTTCTTTATATAGGGCAACATGACCATCTGCCTCAGAAACAAGTATTGTGAAGGAAGATGAACATCTATGGTACTTTTGACCTCATCTCTAACCTCGCCCTCATTCTGCTGTGATATGTAAAACGCTACTAATTGGACCAGGTGAGACTGCACTGGATACCACATGTCCCTTTTAAAGAATAAGTCCAAAACATACAGTATATTGTGCATGATGCCATTGTAACTCTCTAGAGGGTATTACAACTACAAAATGTGACCGTTAATCAAACACTAGGGTTCAGGAGGAACCCCAAGCAAATGGGGAAATGATGTCACGTCAGGTTCATGCATGGGAATATTTATTTTAAGGTCTTTGCACAGCCTATTCAATCCACAAGGGTGGTTTCTTGGTTTATTCAAGGCACACCAGCATAGTCTCATTTTTAAGTCTAGTCACACCAGAGACCAGGCAATAGATTACAGTTTATTTTTTTTCCTAAAAATGTTGTATTTTAGCACTTAAGCATAATTACTGTGAAGCAGCTTGCAAACTCGTGCGCGTGAGGAACCAAGCGTGCGCTTTCCCACGCTTTCTCCGGGGATAGATAAATCTTTGCACACATAAATAATTAAATGACATCAAATTTGTCTTTCTTTATCCAATAAGGTATCCGCAGTGGACATGTGAAATATTAATGAACTCGCATGCATAATTAATGTCTCTTTAATTATGGTCGACGGTGAGGCCCGTAGAAATTAATGGCGTTTTCACTGCAGGCATGCAATTTCAATTGTCCGCGAAAAGTTCAATTGAATCTAAACCTCCTGTCTGTAAGTGACAGAAGAAGAATTCTTGGGTGAAGTTTACATTAAGTGCATAATTGCTGGCAGACTCACCCATTCATCATGGTGACATTTTCCATTAGCTGAAGCAATGTGACACCTCCTTGCAGTTTATGCCTTTCCAGCCCAGTCTAGCCTCTCTCACACACCTTCTGAAAGGTGTTTACGCACCTTTCCTTGTGAGTGCACTATATCACTATATGTTTTTCTGCATGTCTTGTCAGACATATTTGCAATAGTGTTTTGTTCTGACAACACTGTCAGCAGAGTAACAGTAAAATGACTGTGTTCATAGTATAGTTTGAAGGTGAGCCCTCTGTTCAGCCTCACTGCTGCACTACACCGATTTCAGCACCAAGGACAGGGGGAAAACAACAGGACATGGCAGATGGGTGGAGGAAATCACTGCTCAAGCCACTTCCAACTTGTCAACTCCAGCTACAAAAGAGACACTAGTGACTCAGCTGGCTGAGTAACCTGAAGGGAAAAGCACTTCACATTGTTCTCTCTTTCATCTTCTCTGCGCACAGAATGCAACGGTAAACTAAACCCCCCTGCACTGTGCACCCAACCGAGGAGCATTTGTTTGCTTTGCAAACTTTTGTCTCCATTAATGATGAAGCATCCTGTTCTACAATTCCACATTGAGAGCATCTATGCTGTCTATCACACAACTTGCTTGCTTGACAACCATAATTAATTCAGACAACTAGGGATGATAAAAGTATCAGTCGATACTAAATATAGCATTTTATCAAATTATTTCATATTACATTATCAATAATATAATATAATATAATATCTAAAAAGCATGCCTATTTTAACAAGTGGACAAGAAGTGTCCAGTGTTGATTCCTCAATGTCATGTTGGAACACAGTGGAACATTTCACAACTGAAGACACAATTAATTACCATAATAATGCATTAGTTTTATCACTGTGGAGCCATGCAAATGTTCGTCCTTGGAAACAATTGCTGTATAAAGTCATGAAGTCTCACTATGGAAAATGATAACATTTTTGCAAAATAATGTCATTATAGGGTGAAAAGAGAATTTTTTTGGGAGGCACCAACACTGTAGGTAGGTCATTAAAAATCAAAGATATATACAGAAAATGCAAGATTTTTTTTTTTTTTAGAGTTATTGGAGAATGAAACGGTGATGCGTGGGTGTTTCTATAGATTGGATGGTAGAGCATGGTGCTAACAATGCCAAGGTCATGGATGTGACTCTCTGGGAACACAAAAAACTAAGCATGTAACCTGAATGCACTGTAAATTGCTTGGAATAAAAGTCTGCCGAATGCATAAATGTAGTACAATGAGTGAGAGGCGTACGTGTGATAAAGGTTGCAGTAACAGGCAGGCTCCTGCCTTGGTCTTTCAAGGCCACCAGGTTGACAGTGTATTCTTCCCCAGGCCTCAGCCCTGTTTGGTGGAACGATGTGATGGTACTAGGTAGTTGTGCTGTCATCCCTCCATCATTGTTCTTTGGCATGCAAAAGACACAAACACATACAGAAACATCACAGTTCACAATTCTGGCATCAGAGTGCAGGCAGGCATGCAGGAACAAACAGTACACCGCTTGAATCAACAGAGATTGTTTTCAGAAGGCAGTCGGTTGTGTAAAAAGAGAATATGTCGGAATTTCTGTGTAGATGCGTTTCGCCAGATGTTTGATGTATTGAATCAAGTCTTGTTTCCCCCCCCCAACTTGCTTTAGCAGAGAACTTTGAGAGAACTTTCTGCACCCCACAAGACATCAGCTTATGAAATCAGGCAATATCAAAGTGCTCAAGGGTTTTAGAAGATGTGACTGTTCTAAATGTATGTACTTTGCCATTGACCCTGTGAACGCACACTTGTCTCTGCCCTCGCATCCATTACAATATTGTGGAAAATCAGAACGGCTCTTACGCTTTGTAGGATTAAATCCACAGAGGATATGACTTCCACTTCTAATATGATTTCCCCAGTGGTGTGCCGGAGTTGGCACGGGTACTCATAGCAAACCCTCTCACCGATGGAAGATTGAAGTGCACCGCGATCACCCAAAAAAACCCCCGGCTTCTTTGTATTCACTTCCTATTCTCCCGAAAGAGGCTTTTGACTTTCCAAGGTATTTACTTCTTTCATTCCAAAAATGATGGATTTATGAGACTCATGAACCACCCGGAGCTCACTTTATCAGGGCATAGGCTATGGCTTTAGCTGAAAGCTAAGGCTATATTCATATTGCAAAGCCTCCTTTGAGTCTTAATGCTCAATTCTGATTTATCCATCCATCCATCCATCCATCCAAGCAGGACAGAAAACTGCACTCTTCAAATGCTCAATAAGAAGTGTGACTATTATTTGACTGAGCTTTCAGAACTGTCTGCAGATAGATTTGCCAAATCATCTGCTGGCTGAAGGAAGTTGTTTGTGTGAACCATTTAAGTAAACCATAATCCCCACTTTACTTGATTCCATTACACTCAAGCACACCTCTGATATGTCAGATCTTTTTGTTGGAGGGGAACATGATGTTTACAGATTCAATGGCTGGTCTTAATAGTAACACTACAACTAAACAAAATGCCTCAGGGGCTCTGTTGCACATTTGTTATTATACATAGGGAGAGATGTTTCACTTCGATGTGAAATGACAGGAATGTTGCAGAGGAAACATGCTGTTTTGCATACGTCGATGTCTCCCACTGCTATTTCATAATGAGCACCAAGCACAAGCTCCACATTTTGTTGGCATCTTCCTGTGAGGGTGCAGTATGCACATGCTGAAAATGTTTTGTCCTTTCTCCAGATGGAACATTTGAAAGGGGATTATTGAGAACATCTCTGCCTGGATGTATTGTTGTTTCTGCCATGATGCAAAATAATTCTCTTTCAAACATGGACAGATTGACATTTATCATGCTGAGAGGCACCTGTCAGAAAACATAATATTTGGCTTAAAAAGACGCATTAATTTATCAGCTGTGCACAGATGTCTGTCAAAACCTTACACTGCAGTTTTCTTGTTTACTGTTGTTGAAATACAATGCGGTGGATGGTAAAGTCCACAAATGCTACAGGATTCCAAAATCCTCTGTGTTGTTACGCCAAGAGCTACAGCAGGGGCAGAATCAAATGATGTGTGACCTTCTAAGGAAAGCCTTACCTTGGGAATGAAGCTTATTTCCCAACCATCAAACAAGTAGTCTAAGGGTTGCCACTGAACCTCCACGGATGTCTCCGTGATGGATTTGAAGAGTAAACCGTCTGGATTCGAGAGATCTAAAAGGTACAGATTGATGCATTATTGGCCTCCGTCCTGTGTGTGTTCAATAAATCAACATTTTTCTCAGCCAAGACAGATCTTTACTCTCAGCTTTTAGCTCTGTAAAAAGAGGGCAGTGAGAGCAGATACAGAGCGGTTTACTTTGCAAACATATTCAGGATTTATTTGATTTTTTTTTCTCAGCTATTTTCAATATGCAGTGTGTTCAATCAGTTTACATTTATTTTATAACACATGGAGTCGGGAAACCCAAAGAATAGAAGTCAGGAAATAGTATTACAGTCATTTCACAGTACACAAAAGTGAACCTTCAGCCTTTTCAGTGTCAATAATCGTAAGAGCCTCCAGAGGATTTGAAAATAATTTCATGGAAACAGTAATAAAACACTATCTCTGCTGGGAGCGTTCTGCTTATTCCACGTGTATGATGGCATGCAAAAATTATTACACTTTACTTTGTAAGTAAGTGATAATGTACAGTCATACAATAAGTATTTCGAAATAAACCCTGACAGTAGTCAGTACTCTCGGTTGCTCTCCTTTTCACTGGCACTACCTTTCAAAAGTTTGGTGTCAGTAATATAGTTTTTTAAAATATGAAATAAATACTGCTATTCAGCAAGGATGGATTTAATTGATCAAAAGTGTCAGTAAAAGCATTTAAAATGTTACAAATGAATTCTATTCAAATATATGCTGTTTTTCTATTCATCAAAGAATACTGGAAGAATTTATCCACAACATATCAACTAGCATAACCATTTTCAACTTTGTAAACAATAAAAAAGATAGAAAAGATCAACAAATTTTCTTATTCATTCCTTTCTTGCAATGTTTCCCAGGATTTTATACATCACAAGCATATAATTCAGTTGTGCAATAATGTTAACATTACTCTCATCTTTGTTAGATTACAGAAATTATGTCTCCACTAGTTGAATACCTCAGATGTATAAGTCAAATCATGATGTCGGCCAGATGCCACATGCAAATGGCAATTTCTTTCAAATTCATTAAGTGCTAATTATCTATATTATCATCCCTGAATTACCTGCGAAAATGTACGAAACAGAAGGCCAATCAGTGGTGCTTTGTGATTGTCTGCAGAACGCCCCAACTGGCTTTTCACAAATAATGGAATATTTGTTATGATGTGTTCTATTCTAAGCTAAGGCATTTTGCTCAAGGCTGACAGGCAGAGACTGTATACGAAAGGCCCTCTTGCATTTTGCCAATCTGGCACTGCTACTCACCAGGTGGTGGGTGTCTAATCATATCCTGTTGGCAAAGACAGCCAGTTGTTCCTCTGAAGAAGTAACATGAGGTATGTGTGTGTGCAAATGAGACTGTGAAAGAGTGTGTAATCTCACATCCAGGTCTATTAAACCTGGGTCATGCTTGGGTAACAATGATGCACTTACAATGAAAATGTCACATTCAAGGTATATGCAAAACCCCTCAGACATTTCCATAGAAAAAAGCCTTATCTGACCAAAACACTGATGTTTTTGAATAAAAGAGCTCTCAGGAGAGAGGTGCACTCACATGTGGAGGCTAAAGTGTTCATAGGGGCACTGATGATGCTGTCGATCACTGCGTACACGTTGATGTTGTATTCCAGACCCGGCTCCAACCCTTTGATGGTGGTGTTGGTGACGTTTCCTGGGACTCTGATCTCTAGTTGGACTCCACCAGGGGTTGTGGGGGCATAAGTGATGAGATAGTCTGTCAGGAACACAGGGCCCTCCCACTGCAGATCAATGGTGTTCTCTGACACTCCCCGAACTTGCAGATTCATAGGAGGTGACACTGTGTAAAAAAGGGGTGAGGATATCACATGAATATGAATCATTCTGATCAAAAAGCAATCATTCTTAGGAGTCGGAGTTATGGAAATTTCTTTAACGTGATCTGAGGCAAATCACACTGGAAGCATTTACCACAGCTAGCATTGTTATGATGTGGTGTTGCAAGGCAGCAGATTTACATGCTTGTTCAAGCTACATACAGTATTATCTGATATTGATGTCCCGGTATGTAATAAACTTGAAAAAGTTAGAAAATGTAGCTAAGGGTTTGGAGGATCCCACTTGGGCTACCCATGAGACTAAGAAGCAACCAGGATCACCAGAACACATGAGACTTCCTCCTGATCTGGGCTCATAGGAGTAGCTATAAGTGGCCCTTAAGGAATTACTAAGGACTTGAAGAAGCAATTCAGCTTCTTCAACACGAACAGGACAGACTGGTGTTCCTTCTGTTCCCACTCAAAACAGAGAAAAAAGTCCCAAGGTGCATACTTAGCAAAATTTATCACTCTGGCATCTGTGCATTTCACCCATATTGAGCTGCCAAGCTTCCCTTTTTATTTTTAAGGAGGAACAAGAACCCAGGAAGCGAAGCAGATAAAGTCTTAGACAAAAGGGAGCAATGGTCTGTCCAACTGGAAGTCTCAGCACCTACAAAATGTTAAGCTGACTGTAATTATTTGAATTTTCTTACTATGTCAAGAAATGCATATTCAGCATAATCATCATATATTTTCTAATAATCGATTCATAATATATTTATGAATCTGTAGTAACAAAAGATAAATAAACAAGATAGTATCAAGTAACATTTTGTAATAAATTATAAAGTTACAGTTTTGTTGTATTTACATTATGTATTGTGAGTGTTTTTTAAAAATGTCTTTAAGCATCACAGCATCACAAATTCAAGCAGTTTTTTCTTAATCCACTCCAAATTAATTTATTCTCAGCTTGGTACGTGCATTATTATCTAGATTGTCGATTGTTATGTACTGAAGCAACAATGTGTCAGATAACAGTCTTTCAGAATAACTTCAAGCCTGTGTTTGGCAAAATGTTTAGAGTGTAAATTGCTATTACTTTATGATTACTTTTGGTTGAATTATAGTTGAAAGGCATGGTAAAAGCGGGTGCAGTTTACAGTTTAATTCCTTGAATAGAAAATATCTGTGAATTAAAAAAAATTCATTGTCAAAGGAAGACATTAAAAAAATTCTTTCATTTTGAGCTATTTGAAAATTTCAAAAAAGGAACTTCTCATCACATCCCATTTCCTTGATTACTTATTTTTCCCTCTTTGCTACCTGTTTGCAAAATACTTTTTGCTTACGGTTTCATCTGCCTAATGAAATGAGAAAATTGGATAGAGTAACTGAAAGAAAAAGCCATATCCTAATTCATTCTCTTGATAATATGAAGACCTAAGAGAGCAGAGAATCTCCAGAAGCTGTGTGGAGAGTAATAATTGAGCAGCCACTCGCAGTATTCCACCACCTCTCGCGCACAACACCCCACTATTTTCTCCTAATTGCAATGAAATAAGCAATTTTGCCTCCACTCAGTCTTGCAGAAAATGAGAGGGAGAGAGAACTGGGTTCTTAATATGATTTGCCCTTCTCTCTCCCACTCGTGAGATGACAGCTGTCTTCAGCGATGTGGGGTTTCGACAGCCTTTTCCACGAACTAGCTGTGAACCTCAGTAAGCGTGATGGAGAAATTGCTTTGGCCAGGTTAATATGACACATCTTCCCCAGTGAATGTGACTTTTGACAAATGAATGGTGTTACGCTGTGAGTTGTCACCAATTTTACAGCCATGACTGGAAGAACAGGGGGGTTACCATGGGGTTTAGCATCTGTCGTGTGTGCCAGTAACTAGGGAAACGGTCACTTTTCTTCCCAGAGAGGATTTTTATATTGATATTCGAAAGACAATATACCAGTCACTTTTAGACTTCACTTAATAAAGTGGCTTGTTTATCTGCAATTGGCTTAAAGAGAAAGAATAGATATGATGAAAATACTTTTTGTATTTTCTCAAACAAGCTTTTGTTATGGCTTCATTTCTTCTCTGATGGATTTTAAATGCTCAAAGAACACCAAGTGAGTCAGACATTAAATATTCACTTGCAATATACAAGGCTGAAAGTGTAAATTGTCCAGCACAAAGTAATTTTCCTGGGGAATGGTTAACTACTCTGCTGTACTGTGTCAATAAAGCAAGCTGTGGTAAGTGTTTGTAATGTTAAAATGATGACAGAAATGTTTCAATTTAACAGAACAACACATCTAATTGCTGCAAATTATGGTAAAAACAAAACAAAATGGCTACTAGGAAAAAATTGTCTCCATAACCCTTTATACGTCGGGTCAGAGGTCACTCTTCCGCCGGAACTCGACTTGTATACGTTACTGGATTATAGTTTATAAAGTTATAAATGTGTATATTTTTTCTAAAAAAAATTCATCTCTTTGCTTTAGAAGGCCTTTATTAACCCCCTGGAGCCGTATGGATTACTTTTATGATGGATGGATGCACTTTTTTTGGCTTCAAAATCTAAGGTACAATTCACTCCCATTATAAAGCACGGAAGAGCCAGGATATGTTTTAATATAACTCTGAATGTGTTCGGCTGAAAGAAGAAAGTCATATACACCTAGGATGACTTGAGGGTGAGTAAATTATGGGATAATTTTCATTTATGGGTGAACTAACTCTTTAAGGCAGGCTGGGTATACAGACATGTCAAGTAATGAAATATATATATATCATTATATAACAATATATTTTACTGTACTCAACCATACACATTGAATACTGACCTGAAGCGCAGTCATCCCCTGTATATCCCTCTTGACAGGCACAGAAACCATCCTTACACACCCCTTTCTGGCTGCAGTTATTAGCACAGAAGATGAGAGAGCAGTCTTCCCCCAGGAAGCCGGGTCGGCACTGACAGGTTCCGTTCACACAGGTTCCTTGATCTGAGCAGTCGTTCAGACATCTGCCCAGCGAGCAGTCCTCCCCAGCATAGGCTTCCTCGCAAACACACTCACCATCAATGCACAACCCCCTGTCAGAGCAATCACCTGGGCATCGAGGCTCCGAGCAGTTCTCACCGCCAAAGTTACGGTCACATGCACACTCGCCTTCGATGCAAATGCCCTGGCCAGAACAGTCATCTGGGCAGCGCGGTTCAGTACAGTTCTTGCCAATCCACCCTTCTTCACAAACACACCCACAAATCTCCATGCTGAAGGTGCCATGGCCACACTGAGGGACGAAGTCCAAGCGACCTAAGAGTGAACAAATATGCTGAAGTTAAAGAAACAGTTCACACAAAAGTGAAAGCCATCATTTTACTCACGCTAACATCATTGAGAAATTTGACTGACGACTGTTAAAGTGCCCCAATTATGCTATTTTAAAGGTTCCTAATGTTGTTTTGGCGGTCACCTACAATAGGTTTGCATGCATTCAAGGTAAAAAAACACCTTAATTTTTTCATAATATACATTGCATATCAGCATATATCTCAGAGTCTGAAAACGGTTCAATCGAATATTCAGTCTCTCTATACCCCTCCTTTCCGCAAGCCTACTCTGCTTTGATTGGTCAGATGGCCCAGTCTGTTTTGATCGGTCAACCGCTTATAGTGTGTATCAGAAACGAAACACAGATTATCATATCTGAATTTCAGCTCCAGAGGCTTCCTCAGCGCTCAATACAAAGTAATACGAACAGTGAACACGGCGTTGATTTTACAGTATCAATTCCAGAGCGAGTCCTCATCCTTTTGAAATGCAAGAAAAAGTGGATTCGCAGTGCTGAAAACAGCATCTTCTCGACATGTCGACAACACAAACCAAACTCTTCCAGGCCTCAGCTACAACTAGAGTGTCTGAGGGTGGGTCAAATTAGATGTTGTTCAAGGCCACCCAATGACCATAGGCTAGCATTATGCTAATTTGTTACATATTACATATGCTTTTCTGGTCTTTTGGTCCACATTCATCTCACTTTTTATTGTCCTGAACACTCTTTTAAACATGTCCTTCAAAAATGTATGCATTTTCCTAAAAATAAACCAAATTAAAGATGTTTGGAACAACATGAGCTTGGGTAAATAATGCAGAAGAATTCAAGAATTCACACTGGTAAAGCTATTCCTTTTACTTTCATAAGGTTGGAGTACTATTAAACTGAAGCAGAAAAAATAAATAATAATAATTCTGAGGCAATATCTTGCAATCATATTTGTTTCAGCACATGTAGCCTGGTTTGATTCAGCAAGCAGAGGACTTATCAAAGTCTTGAGGGGAAGACCTATCCAGCAGCACTGCTGTAATTAATCTAGTTCACAATCTAACCTCATTTGTATAGCTTAATATGACGTTCTCTTTACTACCGCAGTGTTTCAGCTGTTTTTAGCTGCCCTGAAGGGGCTCCACAGCCAAGGTTTGCAGGTGTGAATCCACTCGAGTGCCCCTTTGAGACATTAAACAAGCACAACACTACCATCGTCCACAATTCTGTTGTCCCAATGGGTCAATGCACAATACAGCCTCTACTTCACTTAGCACTGCAGTCACATCATAACCGACAGAAAGACCAGGATGAGCTTTTGTTTTCGTCCACCAATGAGTCAAAGCCATTGAAACCGATTCAAGAAGTTTGAATAATCCACTATAAAACAACCAGGGTTGTTAAAGACACTGTCTATTTATAATATATTCATGATTTTTGATGAAGTGTATTTAGCTTAGATTAAGTATATTTATAACTGTTTACAATATATCCATGATATGTGATTAAGTATTTAGCTACAGCAGGACATCTTAAAACTCTTCGATTTGATGTTTTGGATGTTATAACTTGGACCTTGAAGTGCTATAACCTTTCTTTTTATTATGCACCAATTTACACTTCTAGATGAAAGCTGTCAGTGATTTTCTCTTTCTCTATACCAATTTAGTATGTATATGTAACCCAAAGGCCTCTGATAAATTAAATGAGTACACTACCATTATTACTTTTGAATAAAGTCTATTCTTATGCGTACACAGGTTGCATTTATTTAATAAAAATACTATAAAAACAGTAATATTGTGAAATATTATCACAATTTAAAATATACATAAAATAGAAGGCAGAATTTTCAGCAGCCATTACTCCAGTCTTCAGTGTCATGTAATCCTTTATGTGGTCAAGAAATATTTCTTATTGTTATCAATGTTGAAAACAGTGGTGCTGCTTAATATATTTGTGGAAACCATTATACATTTTTTTCAGGCTTCTGTTATGAATAGTTCAAAAGAACAGCATTTATTTAAAATATGAAGATTTTGAAATGTTATAAATGTTTTACTGATCAATTTAATATGCCCTTGCTGAATAAAAGTATTATTTAAAAAAAAAACTGTCCCCAAACGTTAATGATAGTATATATTTAACTTTAGTTTTACCTAAAACATTTTATTAAAGGAGTAAAAATGTGTATGAACTGTATTAGCTTTAGAAAAGCATGTATTATGAATATAATCTATATGAATTCAATAAATGGCATAAACCCCTATTTTATCTGATCTAGTCCTCAACCTAAAAGGAGTTTGAAATCGAGGATTTAAAAATTTAAGCCTAAACATTTTGAAGTAATCTTTACTTAGTTCAATCATAAACAAAAATGTATCTGTTTACCATAATAGAAAGCATGCTTGAATGAGCAAATCCAGTCAGATCACAGACACATTTTTTTTTAATACTGCAGGATGTGCACCCTCAGAATCTAAAACTTACCCATAACAGAGCTTTCTCCGCAGCAGCTGGAGCTACACTGTGCTCGAAGCAGGGACACCTCCCTCTCCAGCATCTCTATGCGGTTAGCCAGCTGTTCCATGGTGGCAGCCGCAGGACAAGCACAGGCCTGCTTTGGGATATTGATGCGATGGGTGAAGGTCACCTGGCTGTCCGAGTCAACTGTCTCTTCTGTGTACTCTGTTGGCATCTTGTCACTCCCAGTTGTACCTTTGTTTATCTCTGGGCCTGGTACAGTGTCTAGGTCCACTGAACAGAGTGACTCTAGAGGTACATTGATGTTGTATACATGATTGAAGATCATGGGCTGGGTCTGGTTGCCGGGGGGACCCTCACCATCTGGAACCTGCCGCCTCACCCTTGTGGTCCTCACTAGTTTGCTGGTGGGGTTAGGAACAGCTTGAATCCCAAAGAACAGTAGAGCCAGGCTCACTATTGAACCTTGTATTGCCATGGTGCACCCCCACATCTCAACTCAGGCACTAGGGCGATATCATCAACTCCACAAATAGACCTCTGATTGGCACTGTGGACAAGAATAGACAATTTTTTAGCTCTAGAGAAAAAGTGAGACAATAACAGGGCTCAACAATTGCAATATTTTCACTTGCCCTCCTAATAGTTTCACTGGCCTCAACACAAATATGATGCATTTTGTATTTGTGAAATTTAGCAAAAAATATGGCAATCACTGGGTTGGACTCTGTCTCAATGTCTATGGTATTTATAGCCTATGGTGGTTATAAGTCATGCTCTGATGTCATTTTCAATACAATTAATAATTATAGGGCATTATCTGATTGACAGTTCATTGAGCCAATTATGGTGCGAAGAAGACATTCCTTACTATCTGGCCATCCTGCAGTAAAGGAAAGCTAAAGAGGTGCTGTCTCCCTGTGTGCTTCGGGTGTATGCGCTCAGAAAAGTGCAGGTTAGAACAGCGCATCAGCATGCGAATGAAATGTTTAACAGACAAGGCTTTAAAACACATGCAAATAATGAACTTTTGTGAATTGCAGTGTCCCGTGAGTGTAACTCTATGTCATTGTTAACACGTGATGCGAATGCATGTCGCGTTGTACAGTATGTTGAGACAGAGGCGCCAGAACTGCAACTGATAGAAAGAACTGTAATACGATATACGATATTTCTTCAAAAGCAGATCATGGAGGCATTGTAATCGTCCATGATCAAAAATCGTGATATCACACACCCCCAAAACCAAAGTGCACCCACACGTCGGCTCTGCAATCTGGAGGCACTCAATATTTTACGCCATGCTCACTCCCACTTACTTCTGAGACATTGGCCGTATGAATGTATATGACGGGCAAATGTTGGCGTTGTAGACGAGTCAGCGATATACAGGAACTGAGGAGGTCGTTTGACATTTTAAATCCATTTAAAATGTGATTTAAAAAAAAGTATCGATACTAGAGGTTGGAATATCGATACACTATTGTGAAAAAAAAAGCCGCGATATTTTTGCACAGGCCTAATTTTTAGTACCGTCTGTTTTTTTTATAGAAGGAACAGTCTCCTCTTCTCCTCAGAGAAAACACCCCTGCGACAAAATATTATGATTTGTTTTGTTTATAATGTTCAGCCCATTCTTATGCTTTCAGGACTATAACAAGTCATTCTTGTGATTTTAACAAATGTAGACAATGTCAGTTTGGTGACATATAAATCAGCATAATTTGCAAGAACAATGTTGAGAAATCCAAATGTTTATGGGAAGTGACAGCTCTTGTCCGCTCATCCAAACCCTCTCACACTGGCCCCGTTCCATCAGGCCTTTTTTACTGTTGAGCCCTGAAATATAGGCAACACAAAGACACACCTGGTAAGCAGAATTTATATTAATTTGGTTTGCTAAAATTGTTTATTTGTAGAGATTTAACCCAGAAGCTTTCCTTACAGCACGAGAACATATTGGAGTAATATGACTTAGAATTTTGTTGATACAGTTAATTGATTCAGTAAATAATTTTCTTTAAATCTTCCTTAATCCCTTATCAGCAACAGAACTCAGGACAAGAGCAAACTGTAAAATAAATCACAGAGTCAGACTGACACCTGGTCTTTCGGGCTATGGTCAGACTGATAATCTTCTCTGACATTTTCTATTTTTCATGCACTGGCAGACATCCTTTTCTCTACCGAAGTAACTCTTTTTATCACTTCCCAATCACTTGGATAAAAGTAGGAGACATTTATCCAGTGCGACATCATTTCTTATGGAAGAAGAGTTCATTTGTAGAGAACAAAACATCCATCCATCCAAATCAATCCCAATCACTCACTTCGCTTTAAAGAGGACCTATTATGCTTTTTTACTTTTTCAACTTTCTTTAGTGTGTAATGTTGCAGTTTGAACATAAAAAGGCCTGCAAAATGAAAGCAAACAGGAGTCCACTCCAAAGGGAGTTAGTCTCTATATCAGTAAACACTGTTTCTGAACTGCCTGAAACGCCTCGATTATAGTCTTGAGTTTTCTTCTGAGTATGTACACATCAAAGTATTCCTCATTTAATTAATTCATGTCCAAGGGATACACAAAAAAGGGGGCGGGGTCTGGTTGAGATGTTTTAGTAGTGTGTTGTCTCCATGTTTGTTCTTCATGTTTCCACCCCGGAACTAACGCGGTGGTGTGACCTTTCTGAAACACACTGGAAGCGGTTGACCAATCAACACACTGGATCAATCACCATTACGCTTTTCGAAAGGAGGGACCTTATAGAGACAGGAACTAAACAGAGCGTTACTGAGAGACTGGAAAGTGAGATGCTGCAAAAATGAAACATGTGAAAAATGTTTTTGAAAGCATGAAAATCTATACTAGTAGACTCCAAAAACAAAAAAATGGCATAATATGGCCTCTTTAAACTAACAATCCAAATGTATTTTCATATTACTTACCTAAATAAATATATTGAAACTATTTCACAAAAGAATGAATACGTTCCTGTAGGGTTGCACAGTCATTCCTGTCAGATTTCTATTCGTCGGAGTGCGGGGGTGTGTTAAAGCGGGTTGCTCTCATTTTATTTGTGGCACTGGACCCTCGAGCAGGTGGCTTGTTAATTCCTCCTCCATCCTGACTCTAACATGACTGAGTGGCAAACTTCACTTCTCATTCGCACAGTAGTGGTCTGACATTACACAACCAATTTCACACCTTCTAAATTTGCATAGTAGTAACAAAGTCTGCTTCACAAATTTCAGCCAAAACAATGTCGTTTTAAAAATCACAAAGCATTTAACTGTCAAAAAAAGTCATTTTCTCTAAACTGTTGAGATTTGACAAATTTCTTTCCTATGGTCTAGAGACTCTAGTATTTTCTCTAATTAAGAAGATTAGAAAGACTAGAGAACCATACAAAAACTACAGACTCCTGAAGAGACTGTCACACACTCTCTCTCATGAATCTCTGTGTTTTTTTTTACCCATGCCGCCTTCAAAGGAAAAGTCAGAACGAGTCATGCAGACAACTCTGCGTTTATCTTGTTATAATGGGTTGATGGGAAACTTTTCTCTGACTGGAGATCTTGGCAATGCCAAGCAGCCCATTGCCTTTGAAGAGAATGGAGTGCCATCAGACTGAATGACGAAAAGACTCAATTAGTAGAGCTCTCAATTAAATATGACAGAGAAGACCACAGGGCCCTTTGACAGTGCCTTTTTCCACAATATCCTAATTTACTTTTGAACAGCAAATGTTTCTTGCTGGGATTTTTCTTTCAGTCACTTAATGGTTGTCCACATGGTAGAACTGCAATCAGAACTGACAGTGTGAGTGTCTGTGTGTGTGAAAGAAGTGAAAGGAGCATAACTGTTTTCAACACTGATCAAAAATAAAATGTTTCTTGAGCACCAAATCAGCATATTGATTTCTGAAGGATCATGTGACACACTGAAGACTGGAGTACTGGCTGCTGAAAATTCAGCTTTGCCATCATAGGAATAAATTACATTTTATATGAAAATAGAAAACAGTTTTGTAATTGTAATATTTCAGATTATTACTATTTTGATTAAACAAATACAAACTTGGTGAACATATGAGCTCTCTTTAAAAAAAAAATCCAATAGACCACATACTTACTTTTGAGTGGTAGATTTTTGAAAGGAGTCATTGGTAACAAATAATAACTGTGTCAATTTCTTGAGATGATGATCTATTTTAACAGATATTAATATGCTATGATTTGGGCTGCAAATATGCTCACTGACACAATTACATTAATGTTTAAACAGCTGCAACCCTTTCATCCCATTTACATTTATTTCACATCCCAACTTAAAAAGAAAACTGAAAGTATATAAATACTGTATATAATTATTTCTAAAATAACTCTGAAATTGATCCACAGCCCTAGTGTATACCTTTTCCCTGGAAACCAATAATGTAATATTACACAGCCAAGCAAATAAACTAAAGATTTTTTTTTTCAAATACTGGTCTGCAAATGTTCTGCTTCAAATCAATGTAAGTGATGCTGCAGATCTGTAATGGAAGAATACATGCAGTGGAAATGGATGTTTCATAACTAAGAAAAGAAAAATTGTATCATTATGGCCTGAATTTTATGTAGGAAGAGCTGATGTAATATCCTGTATTATAATCCTTGTTCTTTGTTATTTAAACAGCATTCTGTGGCTGTTGTTTCTGCTGATAAACTTTGACCTCCTTTAGAACTCTGTAAAGTTACTGAGAGTTGTATGATACGTATAATGGCAGGTATAATGGTATTATTATAGTATAAGAAAAGGAAATTGACAAAGTCTAAGAAAGATATGAATGCGAAGCAATCTCTTCTTCTCATTGCTGAAAACAGCTTCACCTTCTTTCCGTGAGATGACACATTCTTGTTTTTCAAAATAAGACCAGATGCACCGCAATTGAGATAATGACAACATAATTTCAGTATTTCAAATCTCTTTCTTCTTCTTCATCGAGAGTTACCTCTGACTCAAGATGTTCAATAAATAGAAAGTAAAGAGATTAATTTACAACAAATTTCAGATGTTTTAGTTTTTCTTTTCAGTTCACTCCAAAACAAAAGTAAATAGTAACAAAACTATTTTACTCAAAAATATAAAACCCAGTTTAAGTTGGTAGCGTTTTGGAATGTAGTAGCTGGTGTAAAATAGTTTACCAGCTAATGAGCAAGCAACAAACTCCAGGCACCAGGTGATCTAACACGCTTCAAGTGGTCAGGCTGGTTTTTCAAACATACTGGCTGGCCAACCAACCAATGACCAGCTTGGACCCAGAAAAACAAAACAAAAACAAAAACCAGCGTAAGCTTGCTTTTCCAGTAGTGTGCATGCTTGAATCTAAGAAATCTTGTGATGGGCTCATTTTCACCTGCAAGACACATCATCCATTCTTCAGAGAGCACAAACACACCACTGATTGAAATGTCATGGCTGAAAGCATGAATGACTGTATTTTACGATCTCAGAATTATGGCTCTTCCACATGTTCAGGTGATATGACTCATCTTCAAGCCTGTGATGTAACGTATTTGAATTTTCAAGCAGTATCCTGATGAATGCCCGCATGTCTTCGAAGATTGCTGGTAATTCTCCTGTGTCCTGCTGGACAATTCTCCTATGGTTTAGTAAATGTTTGTTGTGTTCTTAAGCCATGATTTGTTTAGAGAGCAAAGCAGGGGACTTAAAAAAAAAAAAAACAGAGCATGCACAGCAGTGTTGTGATAAAGACATGTAGCCCACATGATGTTAGGGCATCAGGAGGTCAACAAAAGCATTAACCTCTCACCAAGATAACAGATGGAAATGTTTGTTGGCTTCGCACTGCATTTGGAAAAGCCTTGTTGATAATGGAAAGATAGCAAGGAACATAAATGTGCACCATCGCTTTAAGAGCTACAGTGCTGACGTGATGTAAACGGTCTCTAAAAGGTCTTAAGAGTGAAAACGCCATTATAGATGAAACTGGATAAGATAACTTTGAAACAGCGACAAAGTCTGCCTGACACAGTTTTAGTCGAGAGTGAACTGCTTGCTGATTTTCTGAGCAAAATAACAGACACAAGGCTTCAATGAGACCCCTTTGCCTTTTTTCTTTCCTTGTTTTTCCGCTTTTCAAAACTTCCAAGTCTGTTTTCCACTTCACATTAAAATGAGAACACGTTTCCACGACCTAAACACAAGTGTCTCTGCATCAAATAACTAGTCTGTGTTTTATGATACATTTCAAGTTTATTCAGTGGCGGATTCTGGCAGAAACAGTTCTCAGATCAACATTCACTTCTCTATCACTCATCAAGTTTCTTTCATTCCCACTCACCGCTTAAATTAACTGTAAAAGTGGCTAACTTTTTCCAAATAGTCCTCCGCTCCCTCTAACTTTGGCTGCTGTCTATCGGCACATGCTGAAGTCAGCACATGAAAAAAGTCTCTTTATTTGCTAGGAGCCAGTATAGGTCAAGTTAGTTAAATACAATGTGCCAACCACTGATAAATGTTATATAGCTGCAATTTTATTGTACATTCAAAATGTACATTCTTTGAACCTTTTTAACACATTACCATCAGTCACTCTGCTATTCCAGTGAGCTAATTAAGGTCACAGATATTTTATTTATATATTATAGCTGAATTGAATTATTTAAAGGTACAATATTTACAGTTATTGTTGGCCTCTAGTGGTTTATAAACAAATTTGCATGTATTTTGCGGAAGAACAGTATTTTGGTCGTGCTTCGGCTCTGTGTGACTGTGTAGATGAATATGGTTATCCTACTGCTCGTAAAAATAATTCACTATAGGCTTAAAGGGGTCATGACATGGTTTTTTGTTTTGTTTTATTATGTTCCCTTAGGTGCAATTATAGTATTACTATAGTTTTTTTTACAAAAAACTTTAAAAATGTAGTGATTTATGACCTTTTCCCACCCTGTTTCTCCCCCTCTGATTCAAACAGTCTGTTTTGGGGGCGTTTCCCCTTTAAGACTTCAGTGTTAACAACCACTGTTATGATTGGCTAACGTCAGTGCTGCTTATGCATAAATTATTAACGTTAATCATTTTGTATCACATGTAGACTACACAATGCACAATGCTTCCAATCTTTTACCATCGTGTCAATTCTCAATTGATTTTGATTCATATGCGCGAGGGAGGGAGGGAGGGAGAGAGAGAGAGAGAGAGAGAGACAGTTTGAAGGCGCGCGCGCGGCCGGGGCTCGCTCGCTCTCTGCTCGTTCTTTCAGTAACATTCCCTGTCACACTCATCTCACTCACCGTTCAAATAAAGCTTTGGCGCGATGCATATGCTGCAAATAAACTGCATCCGACTGCTTTCGCTGACGTCTGGATCGTTCGGCAGCGTATTCAAACACTCAAACAGGAACAGCACATCTGCGTGACATAGCAATCTTCTCGTAAACAGACCCACTCGCTGCACGTCGAGTCGTCAACTGACCACAGGGGAGGCGGTCATATGCAAACGACTGGTACGTCACTTCGCACCGTGACGTCACTTCTTACCATGGATCCAGAACGAGCTGTATTTAGAGCTTGATTAAATAAATGCTTCGTTTATAATGGGGAGGACGTCTTTGAAATGAAATTTGCAGGAAGTTTTAATAGTACATAGATCTCTTATATACCAAAAGATCAAGGCAAATTTGGTTTCTCATGTCATGACCCCTTTAAGAGATAACAAACTTCAGATGGAAAGGACCTCAAGCTGACTATAGGTGAAGACGTTACTGCAGATATACACATTAATAGTCACGGTACTTCCTTGAAAATAAATTCCAGCACAGCACTACAACAGCCTATAATGAAATTACCCTTCAAAATAGATACTGTTTTACAATAAACTCTGTTAGAGAGATCCATATGGCAATTTATCTGGTCAATAAAATACCTTAATCACCTGTTTAAATAAAAACGGCATTTCTGCATCGCTATTTCAAATCCATCAGTTCTCGCCATTTCTGAAAAGCCAAGCTAATGTTGATTCCCCGGAGGTTTGAAATTTAGCTGCTCCATGTCAACCTCTCTCGCTCATAGTGAGAACTAACCTACAGCACTCCCACATCATACATGCGTCAAAGTAACCGGAGCAACTTTTCTCAATTTTTCTCCATGTACGCAATTTTACGCATAAACCATCCCGCTAGGTCTAAAATATAAATACCTATAATATGCTTACTATAGCAAATCCGAGTAAGACAAAAAACGTTTTTGAAGAAGGATTAATGATGCATTGACTCATTTAAATTGTGTGTAATTTTGAACAAAAGAATGGAGCAACACAAAAATGTTTAGTATGTAAGTTTTAAATAAGTGCCCATTTAAGTCGAAACTAGGCTAAGTTGTAAATGACACACAGCTGGTACAACCGGTCCCAGGTCTTCAGTCTCTTTCTTCCCTCGTTTAACATGGATGTTTCCAGCTGGCCGTGGTGAATCTGGCAGCAGGTTAGTAGAGTTCTTCCTTTATTTCAAGTCCGTCTAATCTACTACCACTATATGTCACGTCTGAGAGAACATGAGGAGCAGTTCCCCTAAGAGACAGCTATGCCTCATCCATCTCTTTATCCCTCTCTGAAGAGTCCTTTGCTCTCGCTCTGTCTTCCTCAATCTCTCTTACTTCAACCTGTTTTCCTCATATTGCTTCCTGTGGTATCTTCTGCTTGCACTGGCTAGATTGACAAAAAGAGATGTCTGTTTTGCCTGTGTAAGGAGCCGTACTACGACTTTGTAGTGTGTGTGTTACCCTCAGTCAGACACAGTCAAAGGTGGATGGTTGGGGGTGCTGCAACCCCTATTTGTGCAGGTTAATGTGCAAACACCTCGATGTGCATGCAAGCTGGCCTTGGCCCGGCTCGCAAACGCCCCTGCAAGAGAGCTCAGCCCCGCAACATTACCATTCTTTTCTCATTATTCCAACAGTGCCTGCCAAATTGCCTTGTCTTTCAGGATCATTGGACACTGTTCATTTCCAACACCTGCGACCCAGCGGGTTTTACTTCTCAGTCTCCTTCACACTCGCACTTTCAGAGTTCCCAAGGCAACGTAGATTTAAGCATGTTGGGACACACGAAAACCGTGTTTTAGAAAAGGACATTGTGAAGACCACACTTCTTTTCACCAAAGGGGCTGTTAAACAGACATTGCTACTATTTTTTTTTCTCTGTCTCTAAGAAATAAACATTTGAAATTACTAAACAATGACTACGTTTACATGCAGCCAATAACCCGTTCAAAACCGGAATATTAGCAATAACCCGGTCGCGCGCGGCCATGTAAACACCGGCAATAACCCGAATATGCTCATATACCGGTTTTTAAAAACCCGATTATTATACCTGGGGTACCCCCTTTCTAACCCGAATATTTGGTCATGTAAACGCGTATCGGCATATCCCCATCAAAAGGAACATTGATTTATGTTCTGCGCATGTTCTATTCGCAAGGAATCTTGGTCTTTTGAGTAGAGGAACTTCCGTCTGGCGCATACAAAAACCCGCGTGCCGTATACCGGAAGTAAACAAGAAGTAAACATGGCGAGACGCAGCACAGCACCATACTTTTGGAGCGAGGAGGAAATGAATTTCGATCTATTTCAAAGGCGATCGCTATCTGCCCCGAACTATCCATTATCCGCGTGCTGCTGCTGCTGTTGTTGTCTTTGGATACAGGAAGAAGAATTGGAACTGACGCATATTGCGTCTTAAGGTTGTCCGTACGTCCAGACGCTAACCGTGCGTCGCCGTTTACGTCGGGATGTTGCCAATCGATTACAAATTCCATGTATACAGGAGTAACTCTCTCTGCTCACCCATGTAAACGGGTTATTCCGAATGTTTCAGAAACCCGAATAGTGTCCTTAACCCGACCATAACACGAATATTGACAGCTTGTAAACGTAGTCACTCTGATGCATAAATTATTATAACTTGAAAGAAAAAAAACTTTTAAAGAAGTTATTTTTTAACAAAGAGTACAGTCAATTATGGATAAGGTCAAACCTGCCTCGTTTGCATGCATGTGGTCGTTTGCATTCAACACACTCTAAATGGTTAAAAAGGCTTTCGAAGATTTGTTACCTTAATTATACGATCTTAATGGTCTTAATTAAAACACATCAATCAAAATGTAAACTGTAGAACTATGTAAAGGTATAATGTAAATGTAAGAACATTTAGTTCTTACAAAATGAATAAAAAATTTTATATACTCTATTTTCTGCAAGTAAAAAAGTTGGAAAACAAACAGCGGTCATAATTAAACTAGAAATACCTTGGGGGACCTATATGGGAGTCTTTAAATATTGTGCTGGTCAAAGGATCTCGTTCATCATCATCGTTCTATACCAAAACATTGTTGAAGAAACTGTTGTGATTTATTGAATAGTCTTTTGTTAATAGCAGTTGTGTTTTTTTGTTTATTTTTTAGCTGTCCTGTCTGTTTCTGCCTGTCAATTTCTTGCATGAGTGAATTGTGAATAGAGAAATGTGTTTGACTTAATTTTATGCTTGAGTGTTCATTTTCAGTTCAGAATAAATTGGGAAACTGTTGAGTTTAGACTTGGGTTGGAGTGATCCATAATAGAAAATGTAAATATTCAAAAGGCGTGTACTGTCATGCTGGTACTATTCTGAATTTAAAAGGAAAGACTAAGGAGTATTTTCAGCCACTCTTATGAGAAACCGGGATGTAAAAATGTCATCAGACCAAAATCTCCAAGTAAAGGGAGAAAGAGAGATGTTCAAAGACTTCATTTACATTCAGGAAGCTCCCTGCACAAAAGTGTCAATCCAGTTCCTCAATCCACTCAGGCCTCAGAAAAAATTGTTCATAAACTGCTCCTCTATTTTGCTATAGTCTAGTTCAAGAAAACTGCCATTCAGAGTCAGAAAAAAAAATTGTATTCCAAATGGAAGAACTGACTCGCTTTCAATTCATGAGTTAAAATTGGATTGGAAAAGAAATTTGAATAATGTTCATAAATAATGAACATAAAATAATACATTTTGAGTAATAATACAATATTCATTGATATGTAAGTTTTTCTCAACTAATTAAATTAATTCAATATTGTAAAAAAAAACAAAAATAAAATAAAAAGGAAACGTTCAAATCGCTTAATACAGATGCGATAGCTGATTCGAACAAGTGATGTTCCACGGCGGCAGACATCTTTGTAATGTACAAAACCTGCATCACCGCCGCTGCGCTGTCGTCATCGTGTAAAGCCCGCCTCAACGTCTGTGATTGGTGCCTCGATTTGGAAAGATTGGAAATGAGCTTGAATGGGCTCTTCGCCAGACTGACTTGCAGAGCAAATCTAAATTTGCCGGAAGTTCGTCTGGGTTTTCCCAGGCTACCATACAGCACTACAAACTGTCTATAACATTCTTTTCAGAAGACTTCATAAAAATAAACATGGACATTAAAATTCTATTTTGAGCACATTTGAAGAAAATTAAGCGTTTCTCTTCCATAGTCTACAAAATTAAAAATAAATATAATAAAATACATAAGATTATTAGAATAATATTTCAGAATGAGGACATATTTATGTGTAATTCATAGTGAACAATTATTATCTAAAAATACATTCACAAAATGTACATTAACAATAGTTCTTAAATTAAAATGTAATTTACACGTCTGTACCGTATATGCTACCTCAATTAAAATTCAAGAATTTAATTGGAACTTTAAAGACATTCTTCATTTAATTCTTGAATGGCACACAATCCTGCTGTTGGCATTGAAAATACTGCAAATTTGTTTTTGGTTAATTTTCATGCCAAAAGTTGGGTTAGAGTCAAACTCATCATTATGATTTTTTGGCAGTCCTGGCACAATAGCACAACAGATTATGACTGCAAAACATCTGACAACTATTTTTGTCTGGCCTTCAACCATTGCATCACTGAAATACTGATTACAATGAAGTCCTGATGTGTAGTTTGTGCTGAGCGAGTTTGGCAAGATATGAATGAACAAAACTTTAATAACTTTTCTGATATCAGAAGCTTCTTCTACCTCTTGGGCAGAATGTTTATGGTGATATCATTGCTTGTGCTCTACCTATCATAATGTTTCTCTCTCCTATGTCAGTGAATCAAATAATGTACCAGGGGCTGTGTTTGACAAAACATAATTCCCACTTCCCTTTAAGTGAAACCCCCCTCTGAAAGAGCTATTCTCTGCCATCCCGCTTTGAAGGATATTTCCACCTTTCTATCTTTTTCTCTCACAACCCTCTATTTTTTTACTCCCCCAAACTGACAGTTATTGTTGGGCTTTCATAAAAGATAGAAATGTCTCTGTCAAAATAAACTTGATGATGTGTTACCTTTTGAACACTAACAGTACACCCTATCACATTTAATACTAAGGATATCATATTTACATTAAGTGTGTACTTGTTCAGTGGTGATTTTTTCCTTCTTTTTTTGTATCAGATTTCAACTAATATGGCAGAGTATTTACAGCCCTTCTACTGTACATAAGATCTGATAGGATGATCTTTATATAATTCCAGTGGAGGAAAGTAACACCATTGTGATGGTTATGATCTGTTTTGATTTAAGGCTGGGCCACACTAAAATATTTGATAAAATCTTACAAGATTTTCACAATGAGAGAGACCAGTCTATTGTGTGGAGTGCCACGATGTGACCAGGAAAGCACATCACATCCTAACAGATTCAATTCACAAACAACCAGATTCCCGCCTGGTGGTCCAAAGATTTTTGAACACCTTCAGTTTTCAGCACTGCCAAACAAAGTTAAGTGTTTGATCTTACTATATAAACACTCTTTGTATGTGTAGCTGTGGTTGTGCAAGCTGCCAGAAGAGATAAGAGTGTAGATATAACATGGAAGAAAAGGAAAACAGACAGGACCGTCCCGGATGGTGCACCCGATACTGACAGATATCGAAAGGCTGATGGATTAGAGGGTAAAATCAGACATGCATTTTGGATTATATGACTCCCACACATTCATTATTGAGTACCCTGGGCTCGGATTGATCAGGGATCTCTCACTGCTGTCTTTCTCAGGTCGCTAGATTTCGATCCTTCCCTGAACTCGAAACACACCAGTCTGAATAACATTACAAAGCTCTTGAGCCTTCGCTGTCAGTTCTCTCTTTCTCAGGAATCAATATGAAAACTGATAGATTATCATCTTTGTATAATCCATGAGAAGACACTGTAAACACTTTTTCTGTGAAGAAAATAATTTCTCCCCCAGGACCTGAATAATTACATACGGGTGCATTAGGATGCATTAAAAATGCCTTATCCCACATGACACACTTGCATTTAGAGGAATTAAGATACCTTGTCTTTTATGAGAGCCTCTCAAAATTCTTACTGGAAAAAAAAATCTGCGGTTACACTTTATTTTAAGGTGTCCTTGTTACAGTGTAATTATATATTTAAGTACATAGTAATATTAAGTAACTACATGTACTTACTATAGGGATAGGGTAGGATTAGGGTTTGGTTGAGGGTTAGTTGCATGTAATTACGCATAATTACTACAGTAAGTACATGTAACATATGTAACAAGGACACCGTAAAATAAAGTGTTACCAAATCTGCTATGTGATCTCTCATCATTATTGCCAAATAAAAGGTTATTTCACTCTGAATCCACTCTGAAAGACAGTTGCTAAATTCAGAACATGCAAAATAATATTAATATTTCTGCCATAAAAAGCTAAACAATCAATATGCTTGTAAGAGTAGTAGGCCTATGGTTAGTAGAGGTAGTGGCAGTAGGACTCACTTGACTCAATGTTTCACTTAAAAAGACAAGTTGTTGCAAAATAAATAAATACATAAATAAATGATTACTTATAGGGGTTGACAGATTTTATAATATAAAAATATAAGCACTGTAAAAGGTTTTGCCACAAACTCAACTGACTGGCTTTTCTCCTGTATGATTTCACATTAGTCTCTTCAGACCTTACTGATACGCTACTTCAGATTGAGGCTGTGTGTGACCTCCTAACTGAACTCCTTTCCACAAATTGAACATTTAAATAAAAACAATATTAATTGTTATTATTAAGTGCTAACAATAAGTGCAAGTGCAAGCATAATCAAAGTACTGTAGCGCACAGACTCTTTATAATTGTTGTGAAATTGCTGTTTTATTTTGCACCGGCAGTTAGGTGGTGAGTTCGGAAAAAGGCCGGGAAGAGAAATGAGTGAGTGAGTCTGGATGAGCAGCAGAGCAGACGTTTACAATAGTTTACAATGGTTTTTATTTTGATAAAAACAACAAAACGACCGTGGAGGTAAAAAATAAACCGTAATCTTTACGGTAAAAAAACGGCAGCTGTGGTTGCCAGTACTTTACCGTCAAAAATACGGTAGCAACGTTATTGGTTTTACAGACTTAACTAAAAATGTACAGTAATAAACCGTATTTTATTATCTGATATTATCTGATAATGTTAATTTACTGATCTATTGCAGTATTAATATCTGTTTTGTACCATTATAATACACTGATAACCACCAATCACAGCAGTGATGAGAGTCACATGATCAATCAAAGATCAATCAAAGCTCATCACAAGAAGTTAATACTAATATATAGAAGCTGCACAGAGTCATTCGCACAAACATTAAACACCATCATGGTAACGCACATGAAATTTAAAAAATGCAATAAACATTAATTTAACAACATTAAATGTAACATTAAACCCTAATGTACATAACTGATAAGAAAAAAAAACTAAGAAAACTATGAAGAAACATAGTTATTTCAACAAAAATACATCAAATGTGAAGTGTCACGCAGGGAATTGTGGGAATGTCAATTTATGGTATTTTACTGTAAATTGTATAATGAGTTGTTCTTTTTCACTTTCAAAAACTGTAAATTTAACGGTATTTTACAGTAAAATTACATTAAATGTACCATTAGATCTATCACAGTTATTTACCGTATATAGTACGGAAACTTTCTGTTAACCAATTAACAATTTTTCACTGTAGGATTTTTACAGTCTTTTACCGTTAAAATCACGATAATTTTTTTAGTGAAGTGTCACGCAGGGAATTGTTGGAATGTCAATTTACGGTATTTTACTGTAAATTGTACAATGAGTTTTTCTTTTCACTTTCAAAAACTGTAAATTTAACTGTATTTTACAGTAAAATTACATTAAATGTACCATTAGATCTATCACAGTTATTTACCGTATATAGAACGGAAACTTTCTGTTAACCAATTAACAGTTTTTCACTGTAGGACTTTTCCAGTCTTTTACCGTTAAAATCACAATCATTTTTTACAGTGGTGGGCACCGTAATGTAATGTGAATGTAGCGGTAAGTACAATGTAACTACCACATTAAGATAAAGTCTAACTAAATTTGTTAACTTTTGGTTTGCGTAAGAGTTTCTTTTCTCTATTACATTGCGCCTAGTTTTCAAAACAATCTGCAGTCAAATGCTCTGAACAAACATAATCATCTGATGCGATCCCAGTCGTCATTAAAAATAATAAACTATCCACTTTTTCCTTGTGTGGGTGTCCTTCTGAAATCTGGACAGACTTGTCAAAGGTAATGTTCTTTGACTTCAGTTTGTCCTGTTGTCAGCAGACATGGAGTATATCAGAAATTGAATAGGTATTTGAATACTGTATGTATCCAGGGTGTATCCAAAGGAAAGAAAACTAGCCCATTTTTTCTTCTCGTCCAATCACAATTGACAGCTGCAGGACAGCTATTTTTGGAGCTTGCTTTTCACTCACTATCCAAATCAGCTACTAAATGTTTAAATTACCAGCTATTCAGAACTAGCCAAAACAAACAAACAAAAAAATATCACAAATAAACAAGATTATCAAGATCACTTCTTAGATTTATATATAGCCTATGTATTATTATATCTGATTCTGAATCATACGGTATATTCAAAACACACTAATGTATTCAATCCAATATCAGATTCAGTAAGTTCTGTTTATATGATCGTTATTTTTTAATCTGATTGACAAGCTAGTCAGAATCAACTGTTTACATGCTTAAATTTTTCATATTAATCAGATTATTTCAGGTCTACACCACCCCTTACAATCTGACTGAAATTTTATTCGGATCGAGCTCAAACGGATCAATTGATGTGATTAAATTAAGGCTTTTCAATCATATTGAGGAATCAACCCGATTACTAAATTGATCGTTTGATTACATTTAAACAGATATTGAAAGGGTTTTGGTTTTTTGGCAGTTGATATGTATTACCCACCATTGATTTGGTGTGTTGGCGAGTGTTAATTTCAAACCCTGTTTGTAGAGGTGTTTCCAGGTTTTTCGGGGTCAACTCTGACTTCGATCATAGACTCAACTCCATTTACTTTACTTCAAAACAGGGTCAGGAATAATACAAGATTGCAGTTGTAATTACACTAATTTTTTGTATTTATTTCCCCTGATGCAAAGCCTTAAATTTCCCTTATTAAAACAACACATTTATAGCTTCACTGTCCTTAGTCAAATTCACCAGTGACATTATCTTGAAATGATGAGCAGTCTATCAACATCATCACCTAGCGGTTACAGAAATAATAGGATTATACATACAAATAAAAAAAAAAACTTACCGTAATGTACATTGATGTGTTTATTCTTGATGTGGACCAAATAAAGACCAAAAACCCAATGTAAGACAGTTTTGTTCCAACGTACACGCAATGTAATACGTCAGTGTCCAAATACCTCGCTTTATTGTGTTCACTCCTTGCTGATAGTGCGCACAACTGCCATGTTCTATATAGGGATTAGAGAATCAGTGAACAAAACCGCGTTTCAACATAAATTTACCGGAACAACTTAATAAAGCCTGAAACTCATCGTCGGCCCATCGGCCATACGTCAGCCCATAGGCCAACTCCATTGTTGATTCGAATAGCATACAACTCTTACTGCACGTAGACTATTAAAAATGGTGGTTGAAATAAAATGCTCAACCAATCAGTATGTTCAGCACCTAAGTCCCACCCTGTAAAGTTCCTGAACTTTGAAAAAGTACTACCTCGCGAGCAGGGGCTTTCTGAGGGGATTTTTACCCACAACTTCATTTAGACCCTGGTCCCTGTGGTCAAAACACACAGAGTACCACCCCAAAGTCCCTAGTTCATAGGGAAAGTTCCTGCGGTGGAAACGCGGCTCAAGTGACACAGCAACAGATTCAACGACGATGGTTGATTCCTGTGCTGGAGTCGACCCGAACTCTAGGGCTATTCAGCCTCCTTTTGACTCCCCATCACTACCCGTTTGTAACTGTATAATTCAAAGGGGCGTTCACTGTTCGGCACTTCATGCCTACCTAGTGCTGATTGCATACAGCATTCTACTACACAAAACCATGTGACATTACATCACCGAAGTGTTGACTTAGGGGGAAGGTTGCAAGGGCTGAGGGTATCATTTGAGAGGTGCGATAGGACTTGATTATATATCTTTGTATTGCGATTGGCGTAATTAAATAAACTTGCTAGTGCCACCCTTCATTTAGGACTAATCTAGATTAAAGACACTATTCTTAGATGACTTGGAGTGACTAACAGATCGACAACTGCAGGCCACCGCAGGCAACCATGAGTTATCAGTGTCACCCTAAAGTGACCTCTTATCCACAGAGATCTGTGAACTGGTATCTCTCTTAATTCTAGCCATGCTAATGGCTCATTAATATGAGAGTCATGGGGCTGTCAAAGACATTGCGCAGCACAGAGCTAAAGGACACTAATCCCCATTGATTAGAGTTCTCAGATCAAAGGCTCCCAGCGCTGTCACTTCACCTCTATTCTCCCCTACCCACTCGCGCCATAATTAGGAGCCCTCTCAGCGTTTCATTAAGATGTTAAAAATACCAAGTCGCCTCCCCCTCAAGGGACCCAGTCACAGAGACACATACCGAAATCCTCATTTACTATTGTGAGAAACAAGTCGTGGCATCTCCCAGAACATTTCAATCATTTGGAAGCCTCACTCGTGCCTGCAACTCACAAAAGCAAATGCTGAGTCCTCAGTAGCCCTGGACTCTACTGCGCATACAATGGTTGATAATGAGCTCATGGTCCGCCAGGGATAAAAGAAAAAAGTACATTTAATTAGCAAAAAAGGTTTTCTTTTTTTTAGCACATAGACTCTAGTCAAAAAGAATTAACTTAAAAAAAAATAAAAAAAAACACAGGCTATAAGTATTGGAAAATCACAGGGCATACCTTGATATGTAAGTGAAACCTGTAAAAAAAAAAACACTTTAAAAATACACCTTTGATACATATACGACGAGAGAGGAGGACATTATAGAAAATTATGTTTAAATTGGAATGTCAAAAGACTCACAGACCGTACCTTATTTTTCAATCAGTGCATATTATCACATACGCACACACCACTATGTAGTATGTGTACTGAGAAATACAGCTGGAGGAGATATATTACAACTGATCTCACAAACTGAGTTTTATCTTACCTTAAGTGCCAGTGCTTATGCTCTTCCTGTCTCTCCAGAAGGATAACCTGCGCCTGGAAAAAAGAGTAAGTGCATCAATGAGTTGAGCCATACATATGCATTCATGCACACTCCCAGCAGACATTCCTAAATGTACTTTTGTGCACATAAAACACATCCCTGAAACAATTACATACTTTGGCAACGTTATTTTGTTTAATTGGGTTCTGCAGACCCCTGATAATTCATTTCAAATCTCAGAACCCCTGAACTGTGAATAAATAAAAAATAAAAAATAAATTATTTAATAATATACAATAAATAATAATAATACATCCTCATGCCAGTACATGGCGGAAAGTGAAATCTTTATGAGTGAGTCATTGAATCATACATTTAGATTTGTTCTAAAACACTGATTAATTTAGTTGATTAATAATCATATATGGCCAAATTATCTACCCTCAATATTAGAAATTCTTCATTTCACAGATTTCCCAGAGCAGGTCAAAACCAACAAAGCTTACTGGTGATTTACAACATATCATGACCCAACATAATGGCATATAGGCTTTCCAAATAATGTAAATGAAATTTACATAGTATATTAGTTGTAAATTTATCTCTCTCATACATTTCCCACATTGTCCTGGGACAATTCAGTTGTCGCTGGATATTGGTAGGGAGAGGTCTCTAGTGTCACAATCACTCGTTATGTTTCATCATCCATTTGTTGTCACGGACACTAATTATGTTCAGCTGTGCACTCATCAATCACCATCCTTTTCACCTGTATATATGTTCAGTTCTGTGTCCGGTGTCGTCTATTGTGGAAGTGTTGTATGTTGCTCTGTTCCTGTTCAAATTACCCGTTGGATTTATTAAATATTACCTTATTTCATTCATCATCTTCTTCATGTGTTTATACAACCAGCCCCGTGACATATAGCATCCCTACTAAATTCTACACCTTTGGTTGTATAGGATAGCAGCCTTGTTTACTGTTTCTATCAGAAGTTATTTTCTCATCAGTGTGGCTACAATCTTTGCATTTCTTCCTTAGGGAGAGATGTTGTTCACCAAAATAAAGCCAATTTATTTCTGCCTTTGCTTGTCAGCAGTGAGGTTGAACAAATGTGAAAGATTATAGTATTCAATTTTCTTTCTGACCGTAGCATGATGTCATTACAGGAATGGCTTTAGGGTAGACTGAGTCTTAACACTGTTTTGGAGAGATTATAGAAAGTGCATGCTTCCTATAAGACGAGACAATATCCATATGGATAGTGATAGGTGTTTTCTGAATGAGTAAACCACAGAGCACATTCCCCCTAAGGACACATACCATGTCTGAATTGATTTGAATATTTAGTCCACAAAAGCAAACAATGTTCAGGATTTGTGTAATGTAAAAAAAATAATGCTGTGTCTCTTCCCTCAGACGAAGGTAAAACCACTGAGGCATGTCGGGAAGAGAAAGAAAGCAAACTTTTAGAATGTAAATATTTCCCAGCGAGCAGAGGATGCAGGATAACAACAAACAAAAATAGTGCTGTGTAGGCACAAAAAAAAATGGATCCACAAAATGAATACATAGAGTATGCTCAAAACAAATATGCTCTATTCAATGGTACGCCAAACAATCTATGCCAACCAACATTGTTCTGGCTCAATTTCTTGCTCACCTTCAATCACTTCTTACAACCTGTGAAGTGCTAACAATCAACCATGTGGCCAGTTCGCTTGCCAGTAGCTTTTCAATTCTTTTTCTCTTGAAAAAGAAATAAATAAAAAATCATGAGAAACCAATAGAACTTTGGTTTCCCCTTTTTGCCATGCACACAGAATAACCACTGTAACATTTCTCTAGTTTTCCCATATGATTCATGGGCCTTACTGTATGCTTCAGCATAAACATGACAGAAGTCCTGTGCCTCACATCCAGTCCCTGTGCTGGCAGTTACAGTATGTCAGTGAGGCATCAGAGAGAGGGATCACCATGGCACCAGTTCTCTGTAATTTGTTATCTTTCGGAGATCCCATTTCCGATGTGTTGATGCAGCAGATAAATTCCCATACCGTAACCATTTATCACCTGTCACTGGGAATTGTTGTCACTTTTTTTTTTTAATCTTTCTGCAGGGAAAAAAATCAGCTTTGAGAAATGTTTTTTTTTCTATGGAAGGGTTAGAGTCATAAACTCTGACAACATACAGTATGAAAGTACAAACATTATGAATACACTGTGTACATGTATGGATGTCAGAAAAAAATTTAAACAATGTAGTATATTTTCTGTTGTTTGACAACCAAATTGAACTTGTTTCATACAATTTAGAGATTTCAGTAAGTATTGTATGTTTGTTAGGTTTACAGTCATTAATATCGAGTACTGACGCTTGTTTAAATGTTTCACAGTAAAAGTATGATAATGAAAATGGCATATGTTGTTCATATTGCTCTAATAATTCCAAATTCACATATGGAATGGTGATGTTCAATTAAATCGATTTAAGATTAATCGATTGTTTCGGAATTAAAGTGAAATATGTTTAGCTCAATGTGTTGATGAAAAAGTTGAAATCTCAGCACCTCATTACTCAATGATTTATGAATCCTTTTGGATTTAAATGTAAGTTTTTATAAGCAATATTTTAGTAAAGTTGTGCCAGGGTTCTTTTCTATTTGTAAATGTCATATCATTTAATTGTGCCTTACTATGTTTGGAGAGCAAACACACTTTGATTGGTCAGTATGTCTAATGGTTAGAAATGATTAATGGAAGTGTCCTCTGTGGCTGCATATAGATGATTAAATAATAATGAAGTTATGAGAATGAAATTCAACGACCAGAGCAGCAAATTCAACAGGTTGAACAATGTCTTTTGTTGCATTCGAGTATCTGAATAATCTATCACCACGCCCTCCCATTTAGAAAGGTCTCCTGCAAAAATGCCGGTATCAGCGTTTTGCCTGCAACCATGGCCCCACCTCAGAGCTTTGATATAAAACCTGTCAAATTTTAATTAATATTAGTTTCATGGCTTGGGTTTTTATGATCGACACTTGTGATAATGAATTTCATTCACTAGTTACAGCCTGTGAATAAGGAATATGCTTCCTGTGGTAAGACAGTGGGTAATAATCATCTCCCTCATTCTCTCACTCATTCTTTAGTACAACACAGCAAATCAAGAGGATTTTCCTTTCTCATTAATGGTCAATTCCTTGAAAATGGTGTTGCATATTGAATGAGAAATAATCGGCTTCTCCATATCCATGGCTACCTGACATTTTCACATGCCACCTAATCAAAATCCCAAATCACTGTTTATATTGAAAAGCAAAACAAAACAAAACACATGCACACAAATTCATGTCTTACAGTTGGATGTCAAGACAAGAAGTCAGTCAAGACAGTGATGTGATGTCTAAATGTGCACATACTAAATGCACATTTGCAATGCAATTTTAGTTGCTATCTTTAGCCTGAAAAAAAAAAAAAGGCAGACAAGGTTGAAAAGAGCTTTCATCCTAGGAAGCTGGGCTACATTTTCCTTTTTTGCTAAGGCATTAGGATCTTTCCTGAGTGCTTTTATCTTGAAAGTTTTTTCTGAACTGTGAGGGTGAGTTGAAATAGCACCTTTTGCTAGGTAAAGTGTCAGCCTTCACCTGGTGAAGCTATGACATCAAAGAAAGCCAAAATCGTTTTTATAAACGTAAAACCTGAAAAGTAGAAAGAAAAAAGTTTTGACCAGAATGCATGCTCTCTGCATTCTGATGAGAGTGCACTATTCAGTGTAACACATAAGAACAGAGTAAGCCTCATGAGTACGCAGGCTTATTCTGTTCTTCCATTGCATTCATTGGAGAAGCTTCAATCTAAAGAGTATAAAAGGGCCTGGGAGGATGAAAATAATGTGCAGGGGGTTTGCAGTATCTTATTAAAAGCACTTTTATGCCTCGTGGCTAAACCAGCATAGGCTTTATTTGTCTAAGGAGGTCAGAAACCCTCTTCATCACGCACCACAGAATCTGAATACAGAAAACCACAAGTGCGGTATTATCTCTCAGAACTCAGTAGACACCAAATCTGATATTCATTCCTTTATGCTAATGAATATAATAATGTTTAACGAGAGTCTATCAGGCACTCATGATTTGTTATTATGCAGACAATTAATAACCTAGACCAGTTCTACGTAAAATGCCCCCAACTAATGCGTGACATTTCTGCTTAGACATGTTGTATATCTGATCTATATGCAATTTTATTTTACTGTATGGAATACTTTATTCTGATTGATCAATCATTTCAGATATATCAGACCTCTCTTCCAGGTTAACTTATATTACTTGTGTTACAGTAAGGACTCATTTTATACTTAGTTATCGACTGTAGTGAACACGACCTGCAAAGTGTTCGTTTTCTAGGCTAAAACTAATCTATTTTTTGTAGTGCACAACCATATGTATATGTATAGGTTGGTTGTTCTCAATCTGTCTGTGCACTACAAAAATAGATTTGTTTTTAAATTTAAAAGATTACAATTTATAGTGTAACGAATGTACATCAATAATAATATACATAAAATGTATTTAAGGGGGGCCGGAAGGCCAGTTTAGCTCAAAAGGAATGATTCATCGATTTGCACTGAATCTTGACCGAATCACTATGGAACCGAGCAAATGACTCGTTTAGAGTTCATTTGAACGGGCCGTAATTATAACCTTGGCACAGATATACATATCCAATCTATAGTGAAACACTATGTATTAGCAAGGTAACTTTAGATCGACAGTACAAGACATTAAATGTGCAAGCACAACACAAGGCAAATATCTTTTCAAATATAAACAAGACTTTATTGATTATCCTAAAACATAAAACTAATATCTAACACAAACACACGCACACGCATTCATACAAGTTGCAGAAAGAAAGAGAGTGAGGAAAGAATGAGTTTTAAGAGTGAGATAGTGAAATCCCAAGTTTCTATATGCACTTATAAGACATGACCTGAACGAACCATTAATCATTAATTTAACCCTTCTATCGTTTCTCAGGCAGGTTATTAGATATTACATTAATGCACCAGTTCAGTTAAGAGTCTGGAGTGTTACTTGCATGTTCTTGCGTGGCTGAGGGAATTCCCTGTTTGCGGTGCTTCGTCAAAGGGGTTTCCCGGCCGTGGCTTGGCTGGCTGTGCCTGGAGACGTCTTGGGGCGGCCAATCACGTGGCGTGTTGGCGCGGATGAATGAAGTCTTTGAAGTTGAAGCAGGCTTTGCAGTTGAAACGTTAAAACGAAACTTTGCAGCAAAACTTAACTTAGAACCGAGACTCACAACGGAAAATAAAGGAAAACTTAGGAAAGAAAGAAAGTGAGACGAGTTAGATGGCTTGAAATGAAGCTGTTGAACCCGTTCTTCTGATCTTAATTTGGGTTCTTTGTCTCTATGCGTCTACATGGTTAGGCTACCACAACCATCGTCTGCTGTCTCCACCCGACTTGTTGTTCTGCCGAGACCTTTTCGAGAGAGAGAGCCCGCCCGACTTCTGTGTTCGGGTCTAAGATTTTAAACTCAAATGTTTGTCCCGCCTCCTGGAGGAATTTGGACAATAAGATACTTGTAAGGTTGTTTGAGAAGGGGGTATTTTCCATCACCCCCCTCGCATCGTAAATCATGGTATCTGTGGTTTGCTTTACTTCTGCAGCTGAGCAGAGGCTTTAGTTTAGACATAATTTCCATTTTAAGACCATAAACATTTTACACAGATTTCAATCAAGCCATCTTTTGAATTAAGGGCATACGATTCTTTTGATTGGAAGCACGGTACTCATTCACTCATACACACGGTTATAACACAATTACATGATTTATATGTGATCTAAGCATAATAGACACATAGGGGTCATATATTGTAGAAACACATAGAAATATGGTTGAACGATTATATTTGATTATATCAAGTCCATCAAGAATTGTTTTGGGATGAGTTTTATGGATTTTGATATGTAAAGTCTCGTGTCTCTGTGGGTTTTAATGGATCTCAACACTGAGGTCATTCAACGGTCTTCAAGAAGGGGGAAGTCTGTTTTACATCTCTGTCATGGGATCTCCTGACCTCGTGGCGTTAATTTAGTAGGTCCTATCCCGTGACATCTCTTGGTCCTTAAGAAAGAATGGGTCTGTTAGTCGCAGGTGACCCCTGCTAGGGCCCTGAGCAGTACCATTTCTGAACAGATCTGTCTTTCACAATTACCAAATGTAGACAACATTATTCCTTTAGTTAAACAATAAAAGGTCTTTTTGGTTGTAGACTCTCTGGGTCTGGTGATTTGAATCTGGAATGTGAAGACTCTTTGTGGGATTATGTATGAAGTATGAACAAAATCACCCAAAAGCTTCAATTGTGTTTGGGTCCATTCTCGTTGTCGCTACATATCCCCCCTTCGTTCGACGATGTGTTGAGAAGAAGACATCGGTGAACGCTGGAGAAACGGGTAGAGGAAGCAAACACACACAGCAAACAACAAGACAACACCTCCATGACTGGTCACTTTACTGGTGCAGGGCATTAGATTATCTAGGCCTAAACAGGTTCAGTCTCTCAATATAGTCAATCATGTGGAAAAAGTTTAGTTCAATTTTAGGACCGTTATTCTAGTTTGTTTTAAAACGGTGATTGATCAACTTTGTGACTAAATTTGATTTTGTTTGTTTTATTCTCTTCTAGATTGTTCTAGGTTTAGACCAATTTACCTTTCAAATTTGATTCGAATGATGCAGGGAGTTCTCTAAGCTAACATTCGTTTTAAGGTGACTTGCAAACATCAGGCGTGGTGCGTCAATCCTTATATGGTAACCTTGACCCTTATGGGGTGGACAGGCATTTTACCTAATAAAAGAAGGAAAGGAAGGAAGAAGTAAAACAAAACAAAGCAGTTGAGTGTTCCTGATAGGACTTATAACTACGGTTGCACAGCTAAGTTGTCAGGTATCATGATGTAATGAGAGGTGTTCTCAGGTGTACTTGTTGGATGGGTAGTTACCATGTTTCCTACGGTAAGTGTAGCTAAGTTGTTAAGCTAGTTTCTAAAGATAGTTTCTACCTGTGGGGGAAAACATATTTGTTGGATGTTTTGCACGGTAGAGGTGGTTAACTTCTGTATAATAGTGAGTATGTTAGGGGTGTTGTGTAGTGCATGTATGCATGCATGTATGGTCAGATCTGTTTCAGTCTGTCTTGCTCCCCCCTTTGCTTGATGGCTTAGCTTTGATGGGCTTGTTGCATCTTTGCCTTGGAAAGGGATCTTCTATGATCTGCTGGGGGTCAGTCCAGTAAGGCAGGAAGTTCTCTGGCAGACATTGGGAGGTGGTTTGGCATGGATGCGTGAAGCTGTAGTGCAAAACGTGGTCTCCTTTGTTGCCTTCCTCTTGTGATGCCTTCTGGTTGTGACAGACTTTCTGACCTTCTGTGCTTACTGTTGTTGCTGTAGCACTCACATGGTTCTTGAGTTTGGAGCTCGTTTGGTGGTTTCTTTATGAGTGATGGGTAGCCAGGATGGTGTTTCCTGGTACCTCTGGGTGTTTGTCAGTGGTTGACTGTGAGAAACCACTTTGTTCTGTGTTGTTGTAGAACAGGTGGTTGTCATCTTCCTTTAGGAAGGTGTACCAGATGATCATTGGTCCTCTGTGTTCAGCTTGTTTTCGATGAACACTTGCAGTTGCCTCATTAGTCGCTCCATGTCTTCTGAGGGTAAACTGTCTTGTTCTTGGGCACACTCAGTGCGGTTGGTGTGGTAGGTGTCATCGGCATGGGAGTCACGTTCTCTGTGCTCCTTACGAAGGATTGTGATGTTGTCATGCCACTGGGTGTCTTCCAGTGCAAGGCTTGTGTCTTGGCTGAATGAGTTTGAAACTGTGGATGTTTTCAAACCTTTCTTTGAGGTCATCTTTTGTTTGATGTAGGCCTTGTGTATCAGGTCACGTAGCTGCTGAATTGTCATTGTGCCTGGGCAGGCCATGATACCAAGATGATGACTCAATCCAGGGTGCAGGTTTCTCAGGAAGAGGGTTTTGAAGTTCACATCCTCTTCAAGTTCAGGTTTGCTATGTGCACCTAAGTAAGCTTGTCGAAAACGGTGGAAATAGGCTTGGGGAGTCTCTTGTCGACATTGTTTGGTTTCCAAGGCGATTAACACACCGTGTTCTGACTCTGGACCTGTAAATTCTTTAATCAGTGTCTCACGTAGTAGCTGGTAGTTTGACATGACATTAGCAGGTTGTCGGTCAAGGAAGCTTCGTACCTCTGGACTGGATGTGGATCTGATGAGGTATAACCTGTCTCTGTCAGTCATATGGGGTCTCACCTCTAGGTGGAAGTCGATATCTCGGAGGTAGGCCTGGATGTCGGGACCCTCTGTGGAGTTCGGGTTGAACTGAGTGATATTCTTAACCAGCTGGTTGAGATCTTTAAATGTCATCCCATGTGCAGCTTTGGAGTCTGCCTGGATGAGCTCTCTTCGTTTGTTGGCAGTGAACAGTTCTGTGGTGAAGGCCGGTGACGTTTTGGGTTGTGGCCATTCACTTCTTTCACTGTATGCCAGTTCTTGGGTGGAGGACTCTGTTCTGCTCAGCAGGGGTGATGCTGAGGGAGGTCTCTCCCTTCTTGGCTCTGGTTTCTGTTGGAAAATGTGCTGGAGTTCATCTCTGACCGCGTAGAGCTCGTCGTTGACGTCATCTCGCTGTTGGGTCAGATGGTCGATGTCAGCGCTGCACCTTTCCAGGTGGTCTTCCAGAGCAGTGATTTTAGAGTTCTTACTTTCAATATCAGCTTTGGCTTTCTCTAGCTGATGTTCAGCAGACTGGAGTTGGTTTACCAGGTGTTTCTGGACAGTCTTTAATTCTTGTTTGTCACGTTCAGTGACTGCAAGGGCTTCTTGGAGCTTGTCAACTTGTGTCTTTGTTTCTTGCTCCGCTTCGTCGGACACTTTGAGTTTGTCTTGAGCTTCACCTTTGAGCTGGTCTTTGCAGTGTTGAGTGTGCATCAGCTCTCTCAGGAACTCGGTGGTCTGACGCTTGAAGTCGTCCTGGACTTTCACTTCCAGCTTGTCTATGCGGCTCTGGGCACGTGTCAGCTCCTCCTGGAGGTGGGTGATGTGCTTGTCGCTTAGTTTCAGCTGGGCTGTGAAGGCATTACTTAGGGAACAGGTGATCTTGGTTAGTTCCACATGGTTTTGGTTTTGGCTTGAATCGTGTGTCAGGAATCTTCTCAGAATTATGATTATTATTAAAAATAATAACAGTTCAATTGTCTTTGGTGTGAGGCAGTCTGTAATGCCTCTAAGCCAGGCATCCACATCTTCCCTTTGGGCAGTGGGGTTTGTCGTCCACGACATGTTGACACGCTGGGGTGAAAAGACTGACACAGATCTGTGTGGGGTATAAGCCTATATGTGGTTGAACAGCTAAGTGTCGTTTCAATAATTGTACACCAATAGTGGAGTGTCGTAATGACTAAGTGTTGGTCTAAGTGTAGCCAGGTAGGCTAGAGATGTAAAGATTTCCTCACTCAACTGCTTAAAGGAAAGAGAGAGAAAAAGGTTAAAACAAATCTCAATGGAAAGAAACTTTTTTTTTTCAATGGGAGAAATATTTTTTATAAATATTTTCTATCAATGAAAAGCTGGTTTCAACTCGTGATGTGAGGACTTCGTCACTCAACTGAGTAAGGGAAAAAGAGAGAAAAGTTAACAACCAATTTCAATGAGGGAAAAACAAAAAGAAAATTATTAACTAGGGGAAGTATTAATTTCTCATAAATGTTTCTTATCAATGAAAATCTGTTTTCAGAAAGGTAAACAATATTATTGTTTATGTTTACGAGGAAAATTAATACAATAATAATGCTAATACCTCTTTTCTGAGTTTGACAGGATTGACACACACACCTTCAGTTGGACCGCTTACAGCAGAGTTTACTGCAGGGATGCTTTGAGGGCGGAGTTTGCTCAGCACTTGTCTCTGTTACTTGATCTTGGATAAGATGTCAAAGTTTAAATTGCGTTTACAAATGCAGGGAGAGTATGAAGAACACAAGATTGTTGATTAAAAATCAAATACCTAATAATCTGTTTGTTGGGAAAGATTATCTTTGTCTCTTTTTAGAGTCGATTGATGGTTCTTTTCAGGTTTGTTCCCTACAGATGTGAAGAATAAGATGGAATAAAGCAGGACAGAACAGGAAAGACGTGATGAGGAAGAAATGAAGCAAGGAGGTTGGATCCCGCTACCTTTAGGTCTACCACGAGTATAGAATTGATAGTCGAGGAACAACTAAACACACAAATAAACTTTTGTAAAAGACGATTGTCTCTGGTTTATTTGAAACTCGTATGGAGATGGTAATGTCCCCTATTGAAGCGTCCCGAAAATGAATTAATCAAATATAGTGGTTAAGTTTATAACCCACAGGACGAAAGGATAAAACGCAATGACAATCATGAGCAAGTCTGAGTCTAACACTATTTTTGTAATAGTAATAACAACTTCCAAATTTTAACTTTCCAAGTTCAAGTTTCAAAGACTTATTCACCTAAAGTGATTAGATCTCAACGAGAAATTTAGAAATTATGAAATTAGAATTTATTAACATAAATCATTAGAAATGATCTGTCTAGAAAAATAGAATTTCAATTTTATTTTAATATTTCCTTTTCTTTAAAATCAAATTCAAATTTGACAATTAGTAATAGTAAACCAGTATTTTCTTTTTCAAGTAAAATGCAGGTAAAGTAATTAATAATTGTAAACCAATATTTCCTTTTCAAGTAAAATATAGGTAAAGTAAAATGTGAGAGGTAAAAGAAAAAGGAAGAAAAGACCAACAGGTGTAAAAGTCGAGGTGTTTAAATGGTTAAATCACTTTAACTTTGTTCAAACAGACACTGCATTTAACCACTGATGTTAATTACTAATGATAACAGTACATAATGCGTAAGGCGTTAGCATATAGGCCTCAATGTAAACAACTGCTTAGGTTAGCCTAGCCACCGAAAGGGTTGTTTACACTCTGGCGATTGCACGGGTCAGAGTTCACCCGGAAGCGTTGGAAAAGACTTCCGTGTCACGATCGTAACTATAGCGACCAAACGAACGCTAGTGGGCGAACACGTGAAATGCAATGCAAATAGTTTGTAAGCAGTTACGCATGTGTTACATGAAATCTGAGCGCATTTCAACACTGTTCGAAGAATATGCACGTACAGTCGATCATATTACGGGAAATGTCGGCGCATTTCAACACTGTACAAATAAGATACACCACTCGTAGCTTTAGCTGGTTTTACGACGTGGGGCTTCACTCAGTTCGTTAAGAGTGATATTAACTTTAAGCAAGCGACAGCTTTGCGTTATAATAGATGGAACAATAGCGATCTCGGCGGATCGCGTCTGTGCAAGTTTATCTGGGCACACAAGAAAAACAACAACAACAGGGTTTTTAACTGTTGGTTCAGTTATCACGACTTTAAGTTACTATTCAAATTACACTCGGACATGCGCAGTGTTACACGAGAATTCATTGAACAGTCATAAACAGATAAACGTATATTTATTACAGGGATCGCAGTGGAACACGCACTTACAATCAGATAAATAAATATAAGCCTTTTATGACTAACGTTAGATGAGGAACACGCTCATCGCTCTGTGAGGAGAATATTCGTCCTTACAGATAACGTTAACTTAAATTACTGCAGTTTAATTTCGTTCAGCTCTCTGAGTGGTATAAACACACACACATAATGTTATAGCTATTTGAAAGACTCTGGGACACGCAGACGTCAGTTAAGCTATAATCAAGGTATTTCAGGAAATGAGGAACACGCTCAATTCTTACCTTATAGTGTGATGTTTTATATCTTAACTCAATTTACTGCAGGTAAAAATAATAATAAAAACAAATAGGGAGGCAGACTAGACTAAAGTAACAGCTTTGCTCTGGATGCATTCACTCAAGCCGCAGCATCCACTTCATTCAAACAGGGCGCGCGCTGCGCGCTCTCCATACGTCACACACAGACTTTCAGAGGTTCGGATCTCGCATCCGAAACAAAATGAAAAGATAAATCTTGATATATGCTTACAATTTAGGTTGAACTGCCCGCATTCTCCACCAATATGTAACGAATGTACATCAATAATAATATACATAAAATGTATTTAAGGGGGGCCGGAAGGCCAGTTTAGCTCAAAAGGAATGATTCATCGATTTGCACTGAATCTTGACCGAATCACTATGGAACCGAGCAAATGACTCGTTTAGAGTTCATTTGAACGGGCCGTAATTATAACCTTGGCACAGATATAAATATCCAATCTATAGTGAAACACTATGTATTAGCAAGGTAACTTTAGATCGACAGTACAAGACATTAAATGTGCAAGCACAACACAAGGCAAATATCTTTTCAAATATAAACAAGACTTTATTGATTATCCTAAAACATAAAACTAATATCTAACACAAACACACGCACACGCATTCATACAAGTTGCAGAAAGAAAGAGAGTGAGGAAAGAATGAGTTTTAAGAGTGAGATAGTGAAATCCCAAGTTTCTATATGCACTTATAAGACATGACCTGAACGAACCATTAATCATTAATTTAACCCTTCTATCGTTTCTCAGGCAGGTTATTAGATATTACATTAATGCACCAGTTCAGTTAAGAGTCTGGAGTGTTACTTGCATGTTCTTGCGTGGCTGAGGGAATTCCCTGTTTGCGGTGCTTCGTCAAAGGGGTTTCCCGGCCGTGGCTTGGCTGGCTGTGCCTGGAGACGTCTTGGGGCGGCCAATCACGTGGCGTGTTGGCGCGGATGAATGAAGTCTTTGAAGTTGAAGCAGGCTTTGCAGTTGAAACGTTAAAACGAAACTTTGCAGCAAAACTTAACTTAGAACCGAGACTCACAACGGAAAATAAAGGAAAACTTAGGAAAGAAAGAAAGTGAGACGAGTTAGATGGCTTGAAATGAAGCTGTTGAACCCGTTCTTCTGATCTTAATTTGGGTTCTTTGTCTCTATGCGTCTACATGGTTAGGCTACCACAACCATCGTCTGCTGTCTCCACCCGACTTGTTGTTCTGCCGAGACCTTTTCGAGAGAGAGAGCCCGCCCGACTTCTGTGTTCGGGTCTAAGATTTTAAACTCAAATGTTTGTCCCGCCTCCTGGAGGAATTTGGACAATAAGATACTTGTAAGGTTGTTTGAGAAGGGGGTATTTTCCATCACCCCCCTCGCATCGTAAATCATGTGGTATCTGTGGTTTGCTTTACTTCTGCAGCTGAGCAGAGGCTTTAGTTTAGACATAATTTCCATTTTAAGACCATAAACATTTTACACAGATTTCAATCAAGCCATCTTTTGAATTAAGGGCATACGATTCTTTTGATTGGAAGCACGGTACTCATTCACTCATACACACGGTTATAACACAATTACATGATTTATATGTGATCTAAGCATAATAGACACATAGGGGTCATATATTGTAGAAACACATAGAAATATGGTTGAACGATTATATTTGATTATATCAAGTCCATCAAGAATTGTTTTGGGATGAGTTTTATGGATTTTGATATGTAAAGTCTCGTGTCTCTGTGGGTTTTAATGGATCTCAACACTGAGGTCATTCAACGGTCTTCAAGAAGGGGGAAGTCTGTTTTACATCTCTGTCATGGGATCTCCTGACCTCGTGGCGTTAATTTAGTAGGTCCTATCCCGTGACATCTCTTGGTCCTTAAGAAAGAAGGGGTCTGTTAGTCGCAGGTGACCCCTGCTAGGGCCCTGAGCAGTACCATTTCTGAACAGATCTGTCTTTCACAATTACCAAATGTAGACAACATTATTCCTTTAGTTAAACAATAAAAGGTCTTTTTGGTTGTAGACTCTCTGGGTCTGGTGATTTGAATCTGGAATGTGAAGACTCTTTGTGGGATTATGTATGAAGTATGAACAAAATCACCCAAAAGCTTCAATTGTGTTTGGGTCCATTCTCGTTGTCGCTACAATAGTTTTGTTTCATGAATGCAAGCTTTAAGATTAGCCTATTTTGACAGCGATAAAAATCTCGATTTTGAACATAGTATTGAATAATGATAATGTAACCAATCTGAGGAGTTCCAAGCTCTTCTAGACAAATGTGAAAAGGTTTAAGATTAAATTCCAAAATATATGCTTGAATCACACAGCATGCATTTGTTTAGGGTCATTTTACAGATCTGAAGAAGGGCAGTGGCCTTGCAGCAGAATGATTTACTTTAACTACAAAAATATTGATATTATTCAAAACAAGGCACTATGTCACTCACACAGCACTTAAGTTTGCATTCAAAGAAATGCGAGTTTGCACAAAAAGTGATGCTTGACCTGAATATTTGACTAAGAGAATATGCAAGCAGATCTACTCAGAGGTAGTAAGATCACTACACTTTCAGAGAAAGGTGAGCAAAAGCCAGATACAGATTTCCATCAGGTCGGCAAGAGAAACTGTGAGAAAATCAAAACCTATAATCTTCAGTGAAACTCTATTGGGCCGTTACTGCATTCGGATGGTCTTTAGAGAGTTGAACTATAACTTCAGTTTTACAATGGGATTAAAAAGGACATTTTTAAAAGAATCTGTTTTCTTTTGGCTGCTATAATGGAAGACAGATTTATTTAATGCTGAAAAAAAGCTGTGAATCAGGTCCAATTTGAAAGGTTCTTCTACATGTATTCTGCTCATTAAAGGACAAGTTCGGTATTTTACACTTAAAGCCCTGTTTTAAGATCGTTTCTGATGAAATCGAACGTTTAAGATTGAAATTTGGACAAATGCTGCTGGCCCGAGAATTTTAGGTTTTTGTGGTAGCACCCCCCCACCTCCACAATGGTTGCATTGGTGCACTGGAACAATCCTTCATAAAACGCATTAAACTTTAGTTTACAAAGATGTGAAACTCACCGAGTGGTCTGGGGTGTTCACTGATATGCTCACACAAAAATCGCTGCAAAAGATGCTTTCCAACAGGTGTTTTACCATTCGTTGTAAAACTGTGGACCTATTTTTCCAAACGCCTCACACCCGTAAATTCTTCAGTTGAGAGCTTGAATAATAAACACTCCAGCCCAGTTGGTGGCGATAATGCACCTTTGTCAATTGCTAGCGTATAGCCTACGATACCGCGACTGCATAACACTACAGAAAGAATACAAACAACCCCATTTCCGTTTCCGGAGTAATACCGTACCTCACAGAACATCCCATACAAGTCAATGGAGTTGGACAAAAACTACGATAAAACCTGTTGGAAAGCATATTTTGCAGCGATTTTTGTGTGAGCTTATCAGTGAACACCCCAGACCACTCGGTGAGTTTCACATCTTTGTAAACTAAAGTTTAATGCGTTTTATGAAGGATTGTTCCAGTGCACCTATGCAACCATTGTGGAGCAACCATTGTGCTACCACAATAAACGAAAATTCTCGGGCCAGCAGCATGTGTCCAAATTTCAATCTTAACCGTTCTATTTCATCAGAAACGATCTTAAAACAGGGCTTTAAGTGTAAAATACCGAACTTGTCCTTTAATATAGACAGGCTGTTTTAGAAAAAACAAGCAACACTTGCTGTAAACATGGCCTGAGGAAATCATCGATGCACATTGATGCTATCAATGTGAGCAGCAAAGAGGAAAAGCAAGCACAATAATCTTGTTTTCCTTGTAGTGTTCAGATAGTTGCATAAATTGCAAGTACTGCCCTGCCTCAGAACATTGGACACATGGCCTCAGGACTACCGGGCACTTTGGTGAATGCTAATTAAAACCTATGAAACAATCAATTGAACTGCTCTGTGCTGCTGTAAAGTGCATAGAGAAGCAATAATATGTCATATTTGCACAGGCACAGCAACCTGTTCTCTTCTGCCCTCTTCTCTTTCTCTTGCTCGCTTCTCCATCACCTTTCCTTTTTTATTTCTGCCTTTTACTGCTCTCTTTTCTGTCTTCAAGTCTCCCTCGCCTTTGGTTTCTGGTTGTGCAGAGTGTTTTTTATAAAGTTGTGTAATGGAGCCTTTGGAAAGCAACTCCCCAGAGCTCTGAGGAGTCTGACTCCACGACAACAGGTTTTGGAGCTTGGCCTTATAAGAGCCTGGAAATGAGGTATAACAACCCAGTGTTCTTAGCTTGGACTGTGGAACAACAGGGGACTGCGGAACTGATGCCAGAATTTTAATTCAAAGGGCTCATACATGAGGAGAAAAGTGACCAACTTCTCTTCTAAGAGTAAGGACAAGCTCAATAGAGACAAAATGAACTCTCCCCAGTGCTGGGGGTTACTAACTAAAGGTTGTGATGTCATAGCTTTACATTTTTAAGTACTGATTTTAGCTACTTTTTCTGGTAGTACAGTAAAGTATTCAAATGTACTTTTATTGCACATGCTGCTTTACAATCTACTGTAACAAGATCAAGGAATGTCCTAACGGATCCTCCGACTGATTCAGTGAATCATTTCCCCCTAGATGGTTCTTTCTCCCAAAACTGTTGGAAGATCTGACTGAACTAATGAAATATTATTCTTATATTGTAACATTATGATCACAAGCTGTAATCATTGCCTAACATGTTCATTATGTTTGCTCTAACTAAATACATGATGTTTACTAGCCACATAACTTGGGTTATGTTATATTATCTTAGCTATATATTCCTGTTATATTTACTTTGACAAACTCATCTCTGAAAGTATCATAATACTTCCTGATTGTAACATAAAAAATGCATTTTCTATGCATTGAAACAATATGCATTGTGAAAAGTACTATTCAAATAAGTTGCAATTAATTTTAATTCTAGTGAATCAGTTTGTTCTAAATGATTCATCTTAAATGTAGCATTGGATCTTCTGATAGCTTCAAACGAATCAGTTCCCTCCAAACTGTTCTTTCTGATTCCTTCTTGTGAATTGAACTGATGAATTAGTTTGCCCTAATTGTTTCTTTTTTTTTGTTTTGTTCACAGAACTTCACACTAAATTAACCTTTATGATGCGTACTTGTGTATCACCATTGCATTCCAAATGTTGACATTTTTTACAATATTGATTGTTTATGTATTTGTGATGGCTGTAGAGTTTTGTCTTCTGAAATATGATACAAATGGTGGAAAATGTGTGAATGAGACCTAAGTTAACTAATTCATGCTTTCTCAGTTCATGCAGTTGCAGTAGAAGCTGTCTTTTGCCTCCGAGAAACCTGTTAAGAATTCAATTTTCTGACAGCAGTCATCACTTTCACAAGTGTGCACGTACACACACGTACACACACACCCACACACACGCACACACACACACACACACATACACACACACACTCAATGGGTTCGATGAACTGTCACAACTGTCCTCGGACTTAGTACTTATACAAGGTTGTCTCCTTGGAGAAAGACAGAGCGATAGGCATAGCTCAATTGATTTTTTACACAGAATAAATGTCAAACTGAGACAAAATTCAACCCCCAAAACAACACTGGATCATGGTCATTTGTAGGGCACATCTTTCTGTTCTTCTTAAAGTGAGAGTACATTGACCATTGCCTATACCAAATACAAAACTGCATGTTGTATAAGGTGATTAATAATGTCCTCCATTTGCTGTTGTCCTCTTTGATAAATTATAGATATTGCCATATGTGGGATGAACAAATATAGCTCTAGCAAGGCTGAGCCAATCACACCAATTACCATCTTTGAAAATCATCAAAAGGACATCCTGGTTTGAAGTGTCCATCAAGGACCAGTGCAGTTCATGAAGTCAGTTCTCGATATTTCACTTCAGTTGGTCAGCAGGGAGTTGGGTTGGTTTGACAAGCAGAGTCCCTGCTGGCCTCAGGACATTCACACTCTGGTCTGTGATGAGAGATCTATTGACCCACTTTTGTGCTGGAATGTGGATCATAAGAGGTTGTTCATCAGGCGAGCTGGCCATTTTAACTGGATAGAGACAAATCTCTTCCTACTCTTCACATGAACTGCCTCCCAGTGACAGTATATATTGTATTATAATTATACAACAGTTAGTTCCAATACTCGATTTTGACTGGCTATGCATTAGTGGAGTTTTTTTCTATAGTTACACCAGTAGTTGGTGACAAGTGATTGTCTTTATGGGTGAATAACTGAATCATTAATTCAATCCATTTGTTAAGACACATCAATTCATTTCAGAGTTTTAATCATTCATTCAATTGATTTGCTCAAACACATTGATTCATTCAGAAACAAAACAAGCAATTATATATATATGAGAGAGTTTTGGAAACATTCATTAAATCGATTCTCTCAAACACATTAGGTGTTTTTGACCGATGACATGACATCAAAGTACCGCGACAATGATTCGAAAGCATACAGAGGTGTCTGCTCTCTAATCGCTCTCATAGTACGTTGATGTCATACACCAATCGGTCTGCACAGCGCCGCTTCAGGTCAAACACATCTTTTGATTCATTCATAAAACAAAAGCGAGTGCTAATGGAGAATTTTTTAATCATTTGTTCAAACACACTAGAGCTGTCGACTTAAAGTGGCACTGCACACACCGATCGGTCTATGACATCAAAGTACCGTGAGAGCGATTAGAGAGCAGATGGCTCCTTTTGCTATCGAATCACTCTTGCGGTACTTTGATATCATGCACCGATTGGTCTGTGCAGCGACGCTTTAAGTCGAACACACCTATTGCTTTCTTCGTTCGTTCTTCAACAAAAAACACAGCTACTGTGTGTTGCTTGGCTTTGACTTTGTTTGCCTAATTTCCGTCGATGAGGCATAATACATGAAATATCAGGCATTTTGTATTTAAAATGTAAGTTACTCAATATTACCTTTCTATTTATTGAATTGATGTATTTTGGTTTGAATTAACATTGCGCGTAATTACCGAATTTCATAGATTTTTTTTTTGCAGCATTTAATAGTTAGTGGTTATATTAGTGAGATACATTCAATTTGCTGTCTGTTCTCTGACTAGTTTAAAGCAGTTCTTTAACACCAAGAGGTTATCTTTACAACTAATTTACGTTGGACATCAACTGGTGACATAAATCAATGGCTTCTATAAAAAGACAGATGAATGTTGTGCGCCAAAACCACAGTTAATTGGATGTATTGCTTTTGATGTCAACAAGAAAAGATGGAATGAGTTTCCTTTTTAAAGTGGGTAAAAGCATTTATTAACAATTATGTCTTTGGTTGCACTCTATTATTTGCATTCGGTATAGTTATTTACTTGATATTCGCATATCAGAACCAACCTGCAAGCTCTTTTGTCTCAACCCACTAGCAAGAATATCAATCATCTTAGTGAGAGATAATTTTAACATCAGTCCCTAAACAGATCACGAGTCCAAAGATCTGATTATTTTTTTGTTTCCACCTACACTATCTTTTAGAAAGCATCAGGAAATGTGCAAGGTCACTTATCTCTGAAAGCAGTAATTTCTTAGGGGCGTTTTTAATTGCCAGACCACCATCTGATATTGAAACACTGGAGAGTAGCTCAGTGAGATAACACTGTCTGTATTCCTACAGGGCTGGGTCACATAAATATGCTCTCCTCTCCCATCAGCTCTTCATTAAAGACTGAATAATGTCAAACTGCTGATGAGACTTTATTTGCATCTCCACATTAATTCTAGTCAGCTCCTTTGTTCCAGCCAGAACAAGAGGGTGCAACAGCTTATTAGCAGCAACAAAGGCAGACCCTAAAAAAAAATACAAGACCCCTGCGTTTGTGTGTGCATTGCGCACAGTGAACGCTGGTATCACAAGCTGCTTTGGTATATCATCCATCATGCTTGGTTTGGCATGCAAGTTTGAGGAGCACATTAATCTATTTTTAGAAATTTAAATGAGGAAGATACTTTGTCATGCCCAACTAAATCTGTGGGCACAGTTGATGTTTAAAGCAATGGATTACTCCAGCTGGAAGTCATTTGCAGCTAAGGTCAAAAGTAATCGAAAGTCATTTTTACTGGGGGCTGTTTTCCATGTGTGAAATACTGCATGCTCAATTCAGGATGAGGGTTGGCCACTCACCCAAATCCCCATGAAAAAAAAAAATCACCCACCAAACTCACCCAAATATACGATGATCATGGCAATAAAGTATGCAAATAAAGATCTTCTAGCAACTGATCTTAAAACCATATTTCAAGAATATTATTACCTTCCATAAATAAACTCATAAAAAGGTTGAGATTTGCAGTAGGAGACAAAATTATGAGAGAAAGCCTTAACAATGGTTGTCTGCTATTATAATGTCATATAAAATCCCTTGTCACAGAAACACTTTTCATTATTCAGAATCTTTTTCATTAAGCTGGGGATCCTGGCAGAAAAAGAAAACTTTTCTTCCCAGTTTCCCCTCTAGTGATTTTCGAAATGTTCACGAGGACATTTTGAGTTTGTCCTGTTCCTTTTCTGCAGGTCTGTTGTTGAAACGAATTGGTGACCATTTTAGCACAATGTCTGAGTGATTGAGTCCTTTCCAATGTAATTGGACCATAATGGCTTGGTCATTGGCCTTCTCAGCAACAGTGATTTTCAAGCATCCAAACAGGAAATTCACACCGGACAAAGGAAAGGCAAATAAGCAGAAATTCTCATCTCTATTTACCCCCTGGAGTATGCGTTTTAATATGTATACTTGTGCTTAGAGACGAGACCTGTTTGGAAAATATTCCATATCCCAAGATGCACATTTAATATGATTTTTGAGCTTCTAGTAAACAACCTCATAAAATAATAGGAAAACTAACTAATACAGTACAATAGGGGCCTATACGGATCTTGGCCTCTAAATATTCAATGACATTTACACCCCATTTTAAGCACTTTCTCACTCTTGAAATTCGCTTGAAAGCTTAAATATGGTGCCAACACTGACTTCCGAATGTTTTATTTTCCTCTAGCTGATTAATAGGGTAGTTAAGGTAATGGGAAAAAAAGACTGTTTGGAACATTTCTTGGCAGTTAGTCATTTCTTGTTGAGAGTAACAGTTCAGATATTACAAAATGTGTCAATGCCACCGTGGTGTAATGGCCAGTTTTGCAATGCAAGAGCCAAAATTCACCGTCGAAAATAGATAATCAGATACCCATGCATTTCTGAAATTGACAGAAGACCATGTATTTGGAAAATTTCACCCTTTCTCCTTGGTTGAGCTGACGTGTTAAACCAAATAAAATGACTCAAGAGATATACAAATTGTCAATTTCACCATAACCGAACGACCAGAAGCAAAAAGATGATGCATATCGCCGCTTACCGCTGATGCTTTATAAACATCCCCACAAAATGCCATTGCATAAAAGCTCTCAAGGATAAGCCCTTTCCCCATCTACACTAACGGCGTTAGCTCAACTCGATTTAAAGTGAACCCCGAGTCAGATTTTCCACCACCGCCTATGCATCATGCTCACTGAGGGCTGGAAAACATAATGGCCATTTAGTTGACAGATCTCAATGAGATTATAAGGAAAAAATGGAGGAAGTGTGAGTAGACTCCAGGCTTTTCCCGAACAGACCGAGGCACATACCAGCTTAGGCTTCATAATAAGATCTGAAAGCGCTGATGCACATTAAATGCTCAACATCAGTCACAGGTAGGCAGGGTAGTGCTGCGTTTACACTCACCTGTCAATGCCTATCAAGCTCTATCAAGGACATGGATATAAGTCAGTGCCTCGAGGCACCAAACGTGCCTGGCAAACGCTAAAAGCAGGTACCTGTTCAATCTGTTATCGTAAGACTACTTGGCAGACCTGAGACAAATATGTAAGCATGCTCAGCTGTAAAGGTCCATTACTTGTGACATTGGGAAGCCATTCGTAAGATTGAACTGCTGAAAAGTTGCACTCTCTCAATGCATAGTAGCAAGCCAACTGAGACTGATGGTGTATTACGGTGGACCTTTTGGTTTCCAGCCAGGTTTGATACCTTTCATGTAAAGCAATTATTCATTTTATGATTACTGAGCCAACTTTAAAGATATTATCCCATTTGCTATATTAAAAGCTGATAAGCAAAAAGACAGAAGTGTTGTTGGGCCACAACAAATTAGTCATTTTTATTTAGGCAGCAGCTATTTTCTCTAAAGAGGGTAGATGCTATTCGTACTAAGTGTTGTAGAAGTGAGAAAATGGCCTTGCCGTCAAGATTGGCTGTTTGTATTTGTAAATAGTCAGTACAGTTTATTCTCAATATGTTGTTTGTTTTTATATTAGCTTATTAAAAGACATTTAGGTGGCATTATCAAGCACTTTTTTAAGCACTAAAAAAGCACTGGGATCAATGATTTTTAAAGATTCTTAAGGTGGAAAATGCATCAAAATGATTGAAAATGAAGGCAGAGCAAATGCAGTATTTTTATTTATTTTTTATTCTGAATGTGGTCATTATTAATGAAGTAGTTAGTGATGAAAGTAGTTTTTTTTTTTTTTAGGACATGCACCAGAAGGACAATGATAAGAGTTAATTAGCATTGTTTTTATGTCTTTTGTGAGTTTTAATGAATTTGCTAATAAGGAGCAGCAAATGCCCTAGTGACTGGTCAGAGATTGTTTTGTCATGAAATATTCATATTCACCTAATGCTATTCCAACACTTTGGCCAATTTTCCAGAATACCCATTTTTAAGAAAAAATTGCTAAATATACCATCATGTCCATTGGTAATAATCCAGCACTTTAATTCTTTTTTCTGTTGATAAATACCTGGTATAATAATTTCACACCATACAGTTAAATTTTTTTTTTTTCTAAATTTGAATAATTATTTCTTATCTTTTTGATATGGGGGGCTTTAAATATAACCAATCCACTTATTCTTTCTGACTCTTTCCAGAGCTCACAGAATCTACTGGCAAACTTCACCAAAAGGAGAAGAACAAACAAAGAAAATATGTTGTCCACCTCAAAATACAGTGTTGATTCGGTCCAAGTGGGAATGCTGTGACTCCTGGTGCTGTGTCAGTGAGATTGAGTTCTTTTTGAACTGATAGCACTTTTCTAGTATATATCAGTATCAGCACTTCTCTGTTGCTGGCAAACACCGCAAAGACAATAATAGATACCTTGTGTTTGCTGTTGTGCTTTGGCACTCAGGTCAATAGTAGAGGAGACGGTTTATTCAGACAGCTTGCGCCCCTCCCACATCCCTTTGAACAATGCTTTTCAGCTGCATCTCTGGTAAAATATATGCATGCAGTCATTTTTCATTATGGATGTTTGTGTGCCATCAGACGTAAAGTCGATCAATCCAATCCCATTTGAAATGTGTCTATAATGCAAAAAAGTGCTTTGTGTGTGTTTGTGGCCCTATTTAAAGAATTAAAGAGATCGTTCACCCAATAATGAAAGTTCTGTCATCATTTACTTATGCCCTTATGTTGTATGAAGTTTTTTTTTTTCATGCAAGGTCAAAAGATATATTAGACAGAATGTTCACACTGCTCATAGTTGCAAACTGACAAAAGCACCACAGTTTGTAATAAAAAAAATGACAGTAAAGATATTATGTAACATAAGATTATATTTCAAATAAATGCAGTTCTTTTGAACTTTCTATTCATCAAAGAATTCTGCAAAAAATGCATCACGTTGTTTAAAAAAACAAAACAAACAAAAAAAACTTTTGAACTGTTTTCAACATTGATAATAATAAGAAATGTTACTCGAGCACCAAATCAGCATATTAGAATGATCTCTGAAGGATCATGTGACACTGAAGACTGGAGTAATGATGTTGAAAATTCAGTTTTGCTATCACAGGAATATATTACATTTTAAAATATATTACTAACTATAAAGCAGTTATTTAAAATTGTAATAATATTCCACAATATTACTATTTTTTTTCTGTATTTGATCAAATAAATGCAGCCCTTGATGAGCATAAGAGATTTATTTCAAAAACATTAAACCATATCTTACTGACCCCAAACTTTGGTATGGTAGTGTATGATTTGGAATGGTAGTGTATGAATTGTGTCATAAGACACTTTTGAAGTCAAAATTCTCCTTTTTGTTTTCCACGAAAAAAAAACCCATACAGGTTTGGAACAAATGATGAGTGAATGATGACAGACAGAATTAATTTAGGGTTAATTTAGAGATAATTCTATCTCAACAGGCCTGCATCATCCTGGCACATCCATAATATCAAATGAGAGACATGGGAAGTGCAGCTGATGAAGACGATGAGAATATGTGGATTGGCCTGCCTGCTCTTTCTTAACCCAGCATTACTGTCTTAATGCCTCCTTACACTGCTGTTAAGCTCACGACCATCAGCAGAATCTATCATGTGGACAGAATTGCTGACTAGCTATTACTTCTCTGCAGTTGCCATAAAACCCGGCAATTAAATGCTATTGGCCTATTCTGCTCTGTTTTAAACCAGTGAGCTCTGGTCGGACGCAGCCACTGGAAATGGGAAATTAAATACTGTGACAGTTTCTGTGAAATTGCACCTGATGAGGTGGGCCTATTCTTGTCCGAGCTTTGGAATAACTTTCTTGTCTTCATGGAAAATCAGCGGCCTAGAGGGATTACATTTTTTTAAATCACAGAATGAAGATTTCCAGTGTTTTTTAAATTAGTCTCTATCATGTTATAAGACGAATAATATATTAAATAATAATAAAACTGAGTTGGTGCAAGTATTTGTAATGAATGACAACTTTCACATAGGTCTTGTCAGTGTTCAATTCTTGACAATTATGACACATTTACATTTTAAAATATAGAAAAAAAAGTGAAAGAGTTTTGAACAGGAGTGTAATCTGAGTGTATATATTGGCATGCACAGTTAAATATCTGATAGGATTCATTTAAATATAACCAATTTGATACTGTGTTTATACTCAAATCAGTTTCAACTCTTTTCAACCCTATAGCTAGGACCTTTTGAAGGAATGTAATATGTTAGGTGGTCTTCTTGCATTAACTAAGGGTTCCTAAGGGTATTTGCCATATTCGAGTTGTAAGTTTGTACTGTGTGTGCTTAGGGTTTTGGTGTTCAGCTTTCTCTGGCAATATCCAACCCGATCACACTAAATGCGTCTTTATATGTGTAATTTATACGCTAAAGTGAGTTTTTACGTGCATATGATACGCATTGGTTGGTTAGGGTAGGTTTAGGTGTGGTGTGTGGTGTGGGGTACATGTGTATTATACGCTTGGGTAGAATTAGTGGTGTGGGGTGCGTGTGTACACGCAAATGAACTGCGTATCAAATGCACGCGAAAAAAAGTGCGTGTTAAAGAGACGCATTTACGTGAGAACAGGCTGCAATATCAGACATGGCCTCAGGCTTTGCAGCCCCCTGGCAGTCCATAATTTGGCTCGCATCACTCTGTACTGTAATTCACTTCATAATATTTACAGTTCAAGATGGTGCGGTTATAAACAAATCCCATGTTAGATGCCAAAATCATTTAGCTGTACACCTGTTGAGTAAATATGAAACTTTCAAACTTTGTGTTAAAATTTTCAATTAGTGTACCAGACATAACTTCTATTTGAGATATGACATAAAAAATGTACTCTGAAAATGCTGGTATAGGATCTGTATCCTATACCAGGTTTAAATAGGTTTTACTGGTATAGGATCTGTCAATCTGCTCAATCGCCAGCCATGAACCATATTTCTTTTTTTATCCATCACTGAATTTTATGATCTTTTTATGATCAGCACACCAGAACAAGCTCCAAGACCTTTCTGTGACATCTAATTTACTGCACCGGTCAACATTTTTGTCTGGATTTTTAGCTGAATAACACCAGGTCTCACGTCATCCACTCAGAATGCTTTGACTGTTTAGGCACCTGTGGCAGGATGAAAGACAGACTCAGATCTCAAATCTTCATTCTTAGATCATCTCTTCATTATGAATAACATATATAAAACAATCGTTTGTGTTGATTCCAGTTTATCTTTTTTATGCTGCACAGTACTGATGTCCACAAGGACAAAGGAATGTCCATGAGAGATTGCTGCCAACTCTGCAGCTGTTTTCTCCTCTGTCACATAAGAAAAAGGTTCGTTCATTCTGCCACCACAGTCTCCATATCCTAAAAATAAATTGCAATCAAGCAGGATGCAGGTACGCAATGCACCAAAGCATTACATGCACCTGACTCCAGTGAAAGGAGCCAAATGGCTTCATGTCTCATTAGTGGAGCGAATGATTTTACTTTCATTTAAATCCAGATTCCACCCACTTATCCATCTTGTGTCTAATGCTTGTCACTGCCGGAAATTGGATGGATTTGAATATAAAGCAGCCGTTTGACATTTTTAGTGAGATTTGGTATCCATGTACTGCCATGATGGTAATTGTGGTAGTGGCAGTGTTTTTGTGCAAAAAAAGAAAAGGCTTCTGTAATGTGCTTATGATTTTTTTGCATGGATGTAATTAATTGCCATAATGCCTTTCCCTCCAGTCAATACCCAGTTTATATGAGAATGAAATTGTTGCCGTGCACTATTAAGCTGAGAAAATGTAAGCATCATTTTACATTGCTTTTTGACATTTAAACAAAATGGTTTGTTTTTTTAATTACTCACCTGTCTTTTGAAACCTGTATGACTTAATTTCTTCCAATGAACAAGGATTTATGGAAGCTGCTCTTTTCCATATGAACGTAAATGGCAACCATTGTCAAGCTAGATATGTAATCTGTTCCTCACACAAAGCTATCATATATAATAGTGCACAAGTCATATGGATTAGTGGCACTTTTATTGTCCTTTTTGTAGCTTGACATCCCCTGGTCAACATCCACTTTCACTGTATAGACGGGAGCAGCATACCATGAACATGTTCTATACCATGTTCCACAAAAGTAAGTAAGTCATACAGACAACCTGTAAGTGAATGACGACAAAATATTTATATTTTAGGTGAACTATCCCTGGAAAGGAAGCTATAAATATACTGAATCTCAAAATAACGAGTTTGCTTGTTAGATTTGTTGAACATCTCAGCCAGGTATTCAGAACCCATATATTGATTTCCCCTCAATCATTCCGTCTCTATCTCTCCCACTTTTTTGTTCTTTCAGTCCATTGATGCTCAGTGATTCAGAATAGTGACCCTCAGCCTTTCTGTTTGCCATGGTTTAAATCCACCTCTATTGCAATGGGACTGATCTAGTATTACATCATGCCATCCTCGCTTTGCACATCGCCTCCTTCTCCCCAGGCAATGAGTTCTAGAACTGGCAGTGAATACTTATTGCAATGTTAGCAGTAGATTGTCACTGAACTTGTTCTGTCTCTAGAGCTCAAAGTACAGTGGTAGTGAAGTTTAATTCAGGAAAAAACAGAGCTGTCATTTTGATGTAATAATTTAGTGCAATTAACTGTAAAGAAAAAAACAATAAAAAAATAAGCAATTAATATTTTCCCCCCTAATAACTACAAATTTTTCTTTAAAAATTAAACAATTGACAGTCCAAGGGAAATAAAGGAAAAGAAAAAAAAATCACACTTTACCAGTAAGTCTTACAACTCTATCTACTGGTTTTTAGTCACCTATCTGCTGTGAGGAGGAAGTTCCTCTGATTGCACCAGATAAAAACAAACACTTAGCCAATATTGGTTGCCATCTGGATGTGCACGTACGCACATTGTTTTCCTGGCAAATCGATGACTCCCTGTCGCAGCAGGGGGTGTCCACTTCAGCCACTGAGGGGGGTTGGTGTAGGGGGGGGGGTTGGTGTAGGTACATGCCTTTTTAAAATCCAACCAATCAATGCACTCCACAATCAATAGAGACCTCCTATTAGGAGTAATTAGAAAGCAAAACTTAGTTCTGCCAAGCACATCTATGGTCTAGTGCCTTGGCCATGAAATAATGCCTTAGTGATTTAAAGGAGAATACATTAATATGAACGGTTTCTTATTTTTCAACTCCTGTAAAGTCTCACTGAAGAATGATTCAGAAAATGTGTATTGACGTAATCTAATAGTGAAGGAACAAAAGAACTGCAATGCTGTACACATTTGAACATTTTCTTCTGTTTAACTTTTTTATTTTTGTTATTATCCTTGTTTTGGGAACAACATAGTAATAAAGAAACCTTGACTTGGGATCATTTGTGGTATTTAAAAAAAATAAATAATGCAGAAAACACATTAGGTGGTTCCATTTATAGTTTGTGCTCCTGTTCTATAGAGGTGAAATTATCTATTTATGTAAGGACAGGTATAGCCAATGGTCCTTTTCTGAGAATAAATTAATTTTGATTGGTTATGAAGTCCAGTCATATTCTGCCAACCCTAATTTGCCTTTTAAAATCAGTATTCACCTCATACTACTGAGAATTGTGCTACAACCTGTGCAAATAACAAAGGAGTAGCCATCTGCAGATGTTATTTACAGGTGGCGTTAACATCACAATTTTCATCACAGAAATGATATGGCACACGGCTCATTCTCAGATCCCTTTTCACCCTTCCTGCACTTTTTATCAAATTACAGGGTTGTCTTCCAAAGAGTGATTCTAGAACTTCAACTGCTTCCCTCTGGCTTAGCTGGCCCTCTGATTCGGAACAGGAGGATTAGCATGATTGATGTAATGTACCCTGCACCCAAGCTCTGCTTCTTTTTCAGACACAACATGCAGTGCTAGCCCAATATACTGTAAGGAACAGCCAATTCTTCTTTAAAGTCATCCCTTCGGTAATGTGGTATATAAATGCATGGTTATGTAATAAATGGAGGTTCTGTTAAACATCTTGGATGCATCATATCCATCTAGTGAGGTAGTGCATCTAAAATAAAAGGAATGTGCAATGAACCCACAATGCTAGATAGGTGAAAATTAATTTTATTGTGGGTGGAAATAGGATTTACGCATCAATGCAATTGTGCTACGTGCTTCATAAATGTTTTTTTTTTTTATAGTAGCAAAAGGAAAAGGGTCATTAGTAGATTTTGATGCACAGATCGGCTCTTTCTTATCAAAGGCAAACCCATGTTTTCGATATGCTTTCTAAACAAGGTGCAATAATGATCTGAAATATTAATTAGGTAACATAACATTTGTCCATAACTCCTAAATGACTTTCTGAAAGGTGATTAAGTAGGCTAGTCATAGGGTTACCGCTTACATGTTCATTAAGTCTACTGCCGATGCAACCAGTTGGCAAAGGCTTTTGCAAAAGTTGTAATTTTTACGTGGTCGACATGGCTTTTTTCTCTTTCGCTGACACATTCAATCGGGAAACGGACTACACTGGTTGCACTATAAGTTTTTGATTCACAAAAAAGAACCAACTCATTTGTGTCAATCATTAGCTAATCAGAATTCACTGGACTGTGTTCTTTATTAAATAAAAGGAACCGACTCGTTCTGTAATTGGACTACACTGTTCGAACGCTCTGTTTTTGATTCAGTTAAAAGAAACAGCTCATTCGGGGAAACGGACTACACTTAAAGGCAGAGTATTTGTTCCAGAAACATGTTTTGATATGCTGATTGAAAGTCTATTCACATCCAGATAGCAATCACTAACTTAAGTGGTCTAAATGTATTTACATGTACATGTATATATATCGTCTGTGGAAGGCATAGGACCATAAAATGTTTGTCTAATTCCAAACGAAAAAGCAGCCACCTTTTACAGTCCCTCCTGAACCAAAACAACAAGCCTAGGGCGTGTTCACACTTGCCGTCTTATGGAGAAAACCGTGTTTTCAAAAAAGTCCTGAGCGCTTTTTAATACGCCATCGTTTTTTGCAGCTAAACTTTTTCAGAATAAAGTTAAACTTTTCTGAAAAAACATCCTACGTCAAGCGCCTTTTTGACAGCTGACCAATAACAAGCGAGTAGTAGGACCTGTCGTTTCCACAACAAGAAAAAATGGCAACGGTGATGGTAGATTGTCGGAGCACAAGGAGTTATATGACAGATGAGCACAAAACTCTACCATAATATACACCATAAAAGAGGCTGTGTGGGCACTGGGCACAGATTGGACAGATCCTTGGTTGTTTAGGTAAGTGTGTATCATCTTCTACTTGTCGCTAACAAAACTATCTGTTAACGTTAGCTAACATTAACGTTCGCTCAGCAACAGTTAAGCTGTTGTTATAGCAACAAAAGACGCCCTTGACTGCTATTTGGAACCAAACCAAACTACACTCACCGGCCACTTTATTAGGTACCCCCTGCTAGTAACGGGTTGGACCCCCTTTTGCCTTCAGAACTGCCTCAATTCTTCGTGGCATAGATTCAACAAGGTGCTGGAAGCATTCCTCAGGGAGTTTGGTCCATATTGACATGATGGCATCACACAGTTGCCGCAGATTTGTCGGCTGCACATCCATGATGCGAATCTCCCGTTCCACCACATCCCAAAGATGCTCTATTGGATTGAGATCTGGTGACTGTGGAGGCCATTTGAGTACAGCGAACTCATTGTCATGTTCAAGAAACCAGTCTGAGATGATTCCAGCTTTATGACATGGCGCATTATCCTGCTGAAAGTAGCCATCAGAAGTTGGGTACATTGTGGTCATAAAGGGATGGACATGGTCAGCAACAATACTCAGGTAGGCTGTGGCGTTGCAACGATGCTCAATTGGTACCAAGGGGCCCAAAGAGTGCCAAGAAAATATTCCCCACACCATGACACCACCACCACCAGCCTGAACCGTTGATACAAGGCAGGATGGATCCATGCTTTCATGTTGTAGACGCCAAATTCTGACCCTACCATCCGAATGTCGCAGCAGAAATCGAGACTCATCAGACCAGGCAACGTTTTTCCAATCTTCTATTGTCCAATTTCGATGAGCTTGTGCAAATTGTAGCCTCAGTTTCCTGTTCTTAGCTGAAAGGAGTGGCACCCGGTGTGGTCTTCTGCTGCTGTAGCCCATCTGCCTCAAAGTTCGACGTACTGTGCGTTCAGAGATGCTCTTCTGCCCACCTTGGTTGTAACGGGTGGTTATTTGAGTCACTGTTGTCCTTCTATCAGCTCGAACCAGTCTGGCCATTCTCCTCTGACCTCTGGCATCAACAAGGCATTTCCGCCCACAGAACTGCCGCTCACTGGATGTTTTTTCTTTTTCGGACCATTCTCTGTAAACCCTAGAGATGGTTGTGCGTGAAAATCCCAGTAGATTAGCAGTTTCTGAAATACTCAGACCAGCCCTTCTGGCACCAACAATCATGCCACGTTCAAAGTCACTCAAATCACCTTTCTTCCCCATACTGATGCTCGGTTTGAACTGCAGGAGATTGTCTTGACCATGTCTACATGCCTAAATGCACTGAGTTGCCGCCATGTGATTGGCTGCTTAGAAATTAAGTGTTAACGAGCAGTTGGACAGGTGTACCTAATAAAGTGGCCGGTGAGTGTATATATTTTTTCCTACTAAAAAAGCACCTTTGTCAACTTTTTCTTACAAGAAAGAAGCCACGTGTAAACGCCGTAAGCTGTGTTTACGCCATTTGGAAGAGATGGAAACCGGTGACGTTATACTTGGAGCACTTTTTATGCGTTTCAATGGCAACACTTTTTATGCTGATTGTAATTTTAATCCAATAGAAGGGAGGATGGGATCTCATGCTTTCAAAGCTAACATGCTATTGCTAACCTCTCTGAAAATTGCCAACCCTACCTTTAATGCACTGCCTGTTTTGCGCTGTGGATTTAGTAACTGTGGTCCATTTTGAAAGTATTGCAGTAATCTCTATCAGAGTATGTTCGATATTTCTTCCACATCGGAAGAAGAACACACAGGTGAAACCTCGGTGAAATTATCTCACATAATGGAACCGAGCATCAACAAAAAAATACTGATGATTCCCAACCCTTTTTGTGGTTCACTAGAGCCCGACTGATTTATTGGCCGATATGAGCCTGTCGCAGATACATAGGTATCGGCGTATACGATGCAGATTTGCCGCCGATATTTTTTTTTACAGAACATATATAGTGGATAAAATGCTTGTAAATTGTGTAACTATGTAGTTATGTCTGCACTCCATTGTTTGCTAACATATCCCCAAATTATTATACACCTGTTTAACCGAAGCTAATTTGGGTGGGTTTCTCCCATCCCCATACAATGTCACTTCTCTGTATTTTACGGCCCTGGCGAGAACGTCGGTCTCCTCGACTGTGAACCGCTCCTGGCGTGCGCCTGGCAAATCCACCATCATAATAGCAATCTGACATGGAACAAGCGCGCCTGCATTTAAAGGACATGTGAGATGACACTCTGATTGGTTTATTTCACGTTACGTCCAAACCACACCTATGAGTAATGTAGCTACTTCAGACCAACCCATTTTAGATTTGCGTCGGGCACAAGAGTAATTTATCCCGCCGGTATAATAGCAACAGCACCTGAGATCCGTCCACAAAGTTACTTGTGTTTCACGTTTGATACTTGCATTTCAGATTGTTAAAATAGGGCCCACAGTGTTAAAGCTCATTCTGCCTATAACGCTACGTTACAACATCAAGCAATATCCCAATAATTTATATAATTATAACACTTTATATAGGGCCAGTCTGCATAAAGAGTAGCCTAGTTTCACATTTAGTACATTTTGCTGACTAATTTAAAATAGTATAAAAGTACTGTACATATGTAGGCTAATTAACTATGTTTTCATTATGGTATTATTACTTTTACTTTAGTAAAAAGATCTGAGTTCTTCCTCCACTGGTAGAGACTATATGATAGATATATTTATTGATACAAGTTCTTTTTTATATAACGTGACTAAATTAAAAGACAAAGTTATTAGTGAAGATTATGCAACATTATTTAGATTATAATATAGAATAGAACATGCAATGCAAACTAGTTTGGTTACAGCTCAAATGTATCATTCTCATTCTATCATTCACCCTGCCTCCATTACCTTTGTCACACAAGTGTTTGATCACCACATTTGAGTGATCATTGCAAAACATGTGTTTATATAGATATATATTCTGTTTATGTACACTCTAAAAAACGATTCGTTGGCTGAACAACCATTACTTATAAAAGTAATTAGATTAAACACAAAAAATTAAGTATTCGTAACTTTTCAACCTCTACTTAACATATACAGTGTGTGTAACACAAAAATATAAGTTAATAGGTGAACTTAAATGTATGCATAAATAAAATGAAAAAACACAAGTCATGTCAACTACTATAATAATTGCTTCAAAATTAAGTAAATGGAGCATAACATTTTAAGTAACTATACGAGCCACGTGATATGCAATTTCCCGTGATGCCTTTCCAGCCAAAAATTTGAGCCATTTTGTGAAGCACATATGTGAAGACACTGAAAAGAGGTAAGCTTAACTTTTTTTAACTTAAGGTACACTCGATCGTTTATTGCATTTTTGGTCAAGAAATTAACTTTTAAACTGAACTTCAGAACACAGGCCTCGACAAGCAAGAATGAACATTTGTTTCTGGTTGTATTTGGTCATGATATAATTAGTAACGGTCAGAGGAGAAAGGCCGCGAAATTTAAAAATACTACTGTTATTGTGTCACGAAATTGTAGTTTTAATAATTTTCAGTCGACAATGTAGTTGTTTAAAGCTCAAATCTGTGGTTTATTTATAAAGATAGCGCCTATTTAAAAACTGTATCTGACGTTTTCGGAGTTCGGAGTGAAATCCAGGAGATCACTGCAAGATCAGCGGGCGCTCAGCGCTCATGAACCCCGCCTGGAACAGCCGTACCTCGGCTCGTGCTTCTGACGTGTGCCGCTGGCTCGGATGTCTCAAGTCTAGTGGTTAAACATGAGATATAATTTGTCTTATCTAACGGGCGATCTTTGGTCTCATTAATCTATCATTTGTTCCCTGGCAAATCGTTTTGGCTGAGGGCAAAGTTAAGTTTCATAACTTTAAATTTAGGCTATTTTAACATTGTGTCCTGCTGTGTGTTTGATTGAATCGTTTACTTTATTTCTTGTCTTGTAGCTTCTTATACCTTTTAAGGCTACTTATACTGTTATAATGGCTATTACTGATCAATAAAACTGACATTTTACAAAAAAGAGTTAAATTTAAGTCACTATTTAACTTATTTTTTATTGTCTTATGTAATTGATATTTATATTGCTATTATTATAGTATTGTACATGAACTATAGCCTATGCTATTATCAATATTTTTATGATTGTATTATTGTACTTATGATATTATATAACTATAATACTATTCATTACTATTTTACTTGCTGTATACTGTTTGTTTGTTTATTTTATTGACTAAACTATTTACTATTACTTCACTTTATCTTATATTTACTATTTGCATTGCACTGTAGTTGTACCATAGCATATGTATTACCATAAAGGATCCATCAGTTATCTTTGTTATTGTTAAAATGGGTCAATCACAGAAAATGCTTTTTCCACAATAAGAAAACTTTATATCATATAATATGATAGATGAGAAGCAAATTTTATAGACTTATACAATATTTTTTAATAAGGAATTGTCAAAGCTCAGGCTTGTCATATATCTGGCTGAAATAAAGTTTTCTTATTTTAGAAAAAGCATTTTCTGTGATTGACCCATTTTAGCAATAACAAAGATAACTGATTGATCCTTTATGGTAATACATAATATGTTACAAACAAAGTGCAATGCAAATAGTAAATATAAGATAAAGTGAGAAGTAATAGTAAATAGTTTAGTCAATAAAATAAACAAACAGTATACAGCAAATAAAATAGTAATGAATAGTATAGTTATATAATATCATAAGTACAATAATACAATAAAAATATTGATAATAGCATATAGTTCATGTACAATACTATAATAATAGCAATAGAAATATAAATTACAGAATATAGACAATAAAAAAGAAGTTACATTGTGACTTATATTTAACTCTTTTTGTTAAATTTCAGTTTTATTGATCAGTAATAGCCATTAGGCTATAACAGTATAAGTAGCCTAAAAGGTATAAGAGGCTACAAGACAAGAAATAAAGTAAACGATTCAGTCAAACATAGGGTAAAGCAGGATACAACGTTAAAATAGCCTAAATATAAAGTTATGAAACTTCACTTTGCCCTCAGCCAAAACGATTTGGCAGGGAACAAATGATAGATTAATGAGACCAAAGATTGCCCGTTAGATAAGACGAATTATATCTCATTTTTAACCACTTAGACTAGAGACATCCGAGCCAGCGGCAAACGTCAGAAGCACGAGCCGAGGTACGGCTGTTCCAGGCGGGGTTCATGAGCGCTGAGCGCCCGCTGATCTTGCAGTGATCTCCTGGATTTCACAACTCCGAAAACGTCAGATACAATTTTTAAATAGGCGCTATCTTTATAAATAAACCACAGATTTGAACTTTAAACAACTACATTGTCGACTGAAAACCTATTAAAACTATATTTCGTGACACAATAACAGCAGTATTTTTAAATTTCGCGGCCTTTCTCAGCCTCAAGCAGCACACGAAAAAGGCATTTTTCTCAATTCCCGGTATGAGAGATATGAGAAAGTTGCCATCCACAATATGGCGGTGCCGTTGACGACGCTCCAGCGGCCAATAGGGCGTCTATGTATTTATTATGTCTATGGCGTATACAGGCAGGAGCCATCTTGGAAAACTCGACTAGCTGAGTCACGAACACCGTGCTAAGTGAGCTGGTCGATAGGAATTAGGTTTGTGAAACTAATTACATGGAAATGCATGAATTATATCTATTTATTAAAATAGTTTCTTCTGGAAACAATGGACCATATGCGATTCCAAGTCACAGTTCATCTCACTTATATCGGGCGTTCGTGGCCCGACTAGTCGAGACTGTTTTCCAAGATGGTTCCTGCCTGTATACGCGTAATGTACTGTCTTTATAAAGTATCTTCTTATTAAACTGTCTGTACACTTACACAGTTCTCAATGCTTCGGTTTGCATGTAGGGACCCTCATTATGCTGCCTTGTTAGTGGTATTAATAACTAGCGATTTACTTTTGCTTATTCTATGCCCCATATACTAGCGTTATAATCTAATCTGTTTTTAGAGATAAAACTCTTTACATTCGATTATCATGAAAAACGCATCCCAGAGAACGATCAACTCGGGTAACCATGTGTTAATTACCCCTAGGTTCATTTTTCACCGGAATTGTCCTTTAAGAGGTTTTTTGTATGTTCCAAGAGTAAATGTTGGAAAAATTTAAATCTTTTGAGAAGTATTGCAAAGGTGAAAAAGTGACCTGTTAAAAGTGATTTTCCATTTGTCGATTTGCCACATTTTGTTACATTTCAAGTGTGGTTTCAGGCTTTCAAGCCTTTGGCAAAAAAATAAATAAAAAAATGATAAAGTTAAATGCTATATTGTGTGTGATTTGCATGTTTAATTTATTTTAAGACACTGAATGTACTGGAGCAGTGCAGTAATCAGACCAATAGCTGAAGATCTAAAATAAGTAAAAATGGTTGGTAACTCATTTAATTGTCTTATTTTTATATACTGTATAAGTGAGCTTAAATGTTAAATTAACAGAACTAAGATTTGTTTTAATCTCACATGGCCTTTACTGTGTTGGATTTACTTAAAATATATATGCACCATTTTTGCATCATACTTTTTAAGTAATCCCAACTTGGAATAATTTTACATAAAATTAACAAGAAAACCTTTGTTATATGTACTTAAATATTTGAGTTCACGTTACATTCTTTACTTAAAAATATATGTAACGTGATGCATATATTTTTAAGTAAAGAATGTTGTGTGGACTCAAATATTTAAGTACATATAACAAAGGTTTTCTTGTTAATTTTAAGTAAAATTATTCCAAGTTGGGCTTACTTAAAAAGTATGATGCAAAAATGGTGCATATATATTTTAAGTAAATCCAACACATCATTTTTTAGAGTGTATACGGTGTATTCTATATACAGAACCAGTCACAAGTTTGTACACACGAATGGGAAAGTGTGTCCAAACTTTTGACTGGTACTGTACTGCTGAGAACAGGCACGCTCAACTCCCAAACTGTTTATGGGTGTGAGTTATAAAAAAGTTATCAAATAAAGATGAAAAAACGCACTCTCTAGATATATCTCATATTTATTTATACCATGTCCACACAGACGCATTTCAGCCAAAGCCATCAAGTACTAAGTACTGTACTATAACATAAATAATATTGCTACTGTATTATAATAAATAATATCGGCCGATATATCGATATCTGGCTTTTTTTACTCCCTAATATCGGTAGGCCTATCGGCATCGGCCCGCAAAAATCCATATCGGTCAGGCTCTAGGTCATACTTATAATTTCAAAGCAAAAACCCTAATTTTCCACTCTCTGCACTGTCAGTGATAAGTTACCAGCTTCAAATAAGCCAGAATGCTTTTATTCTGTGCATATTTATAAATAAATAAAATGAAAATAATAAAAGAATCAGGATATCATTTTAGCACAGCAAGAGATGTGTTGAATTAATGTGCACGTATGGCAGCAGGAACAAGCAGATGGAGCCTGAATTTCTCTCTCTTTCCATCTCAGAGACTACCAATTAATTTCCAGGTGGGTGGGAATTTAACTTGGAGGATATGTGAGGGTTCTTTGCTGAAGAGGAATGTGTTAAAAAATTTCTTCATTTATCTTCAGAGGGGCTAAAGCAAGCTGGAATGGTAGAAGCTTTTTGTACTGAATGCAGACAGAAAGCAGACCTGCACTCCATTAGCATGGGACCATATTTACATATACCTGTAATACACGTGATTAAAAGAAACACATCCGTCTATGATATCAGACATATCAATGAGGAGTGACAACGTTTGAGAAATGTAGTAAATAGTTTCTACTAAGGTGGGTCAATCGGCCATTGTTTCTTATCAAATAATTAACCGCATCCAAATCTATTGCATTTCTGCATGTCACTACATATTCTAATGAAACCACAAAATAAAATGCAAGGAAATGTAGCCCAACTCATGATGCTGTACAACTGCAATTTTGATTTATTAAAATAAAAAGCTAGGGCACATTTGAATCCAAAACTCTGTGTCCTCAAATAAAAAATGCTACTTAACATTCAGACTGATCCATTTATCCGCAGTGCTACAAAATCTCGGGGACCAACAGTGGCAGATGAATGAATATTTGAGCATTTAATTTGATCAGCAAGAAAAATTATTCCCTAAAATGCCAGAGATTTTTGCTGTATTTGAAAAATAGCAACTCAATTTGCTATTGATTTGGACATTTTTAGACTTGGAAATGAGAAAACACTGTGCTACAGACCTGGGTCAATTCATCATATAGGCCTAGAGTATTTACCAAAATCTTATTTTAAATTGTTAGTGCATAACATAATTATTATTCAAAAGCTAAGACATTTCCATTTTGTGATGATACAATCAGCACATCTGTGCACCACTCTCCCTCCAACAGTCCCTATCACTTTATAAACAAACTGATGCTTTCACTGTATCCTTTGACCTCCTTCTGTTTAAATATTTAGGTCTATTTTCCTTCCCTTTTCTCTGTGAGCATGACTGTTGTACAGAATGCATTACATTCAACCAGGTCGTATTCAGCATTTGGTAAGTGTGATGATGCATATCCGTGCCTGCTCTTTTACAAGGTCACTCCTCTGCTTGAATATATATATATATATATATATATATATATATATATATGTATGTAAATGAGGCCAACAAAGCCTCTGTAAGCTCAATTAATTTCTTAGAAAAAAGAAGTGAATCAAAGTGTTTTAGCCTCATAACCAAGGTGACTTTATTAGATTCCAGCAATATAGTGTATAAAAAATGATCTTAAGAGCATTCTGCTTTTTTTGCTGTGTACTTAGAACAGCTCGATACACGTTGAATGGAGTGCTTGTGCAGAGGCACTAATAAGAAATCATTGAGACTCACCTCATTTAAAATGCATGAGGCAATGGATCTCAGATCTAATCCTGGCAATTAGTAATTAACAAAAGAGACTCACAAGCACGCTTGAATCACGGAGTTGTTTAGATAGCACTTTGCAAGACCTATTTGTCGTTAATATCAGCGTACTTCCTTGACAGGCTGAAAAATAACCAATAGTGATTGAGTCAGACAAACTTTATGCAGTATTTTGTGTGGACTTGTCTTTGCTGCTGCCCTGTGGTTATTTGCGGGGGAAAGGCTTTCATTATTGCTTGACCCGTTTGCAATTAAACTGACCCTAGCTGTCCACGCTGCACGGAGTGGCGGAAGCTCCCATCACTCTCGGGGTGAATAACTTCAACATCCGCTGCTGTGCATGCCTGAGCACTAATAAACATGCAAGGTGGAGTCTGTTAACTAATGCTGAAAAAATGTATGCTGCATTAATACATCAGAGCAGCCCCAGTACACATTTCTCAAGGGTTTTTGTTACGTTTGGTTATTGCTTTGACTTCAGTTTTTATTGATTTTTGGATCACTCGTCACTTAAAAATGCAGTGTGTGATTTTTAGCGGCATCTAATGGTGAGGTTGCGAATTGCAACCAACAAAAGTTACGGTGGCCGACAGGAAAATATGTCATCGTCTGAGACAGCAGAGACTAGTGTGACGACCTCTTTTGGGAGGTTTTGGGAATTGCTGTTTGGTACCTGAGCCCACTAATTACATCAATTGGCAGTCAACTGTAAATACCTGTGACCGTGCCTTAGACGCTTCTTAAGAGATCACCAACTGAGCCAAGGGGAGGGAACTTTGCTTTTGCAGCCATACCACCCTGTAGCCCAAGACTGGTTGCCCACTGAAGCTAAGCAGGGCTGAGCCTGGTTACTACCTGGATGGGAGACCTCATGAGAAAACCAGGTTGCTGCTGGAAGAGGTGTTAGTGAGGCCAGCAGGGGGTGCTCTCCCTGTGGTCTGTGACGGTCCTAACAGCCTAGTGTAGTGACAGGGATACTATACTGTCAAAGAGCACCGTCCTTCGGATGAGACGTTAAACCGAGGTCCTGACTCTCTGTGGTCACAAAAAAATCCCAGGATGTCTTTCGAAAGAGTAGGGGTGTAACCCTGGCCAAATCTGAGGCCTCTGTCCGTCATGGCCTCCTAATCATCCCCATTTATATATACTAATTGGCTTCATCACGGTCTCCTCTCCTCCAGTAAGCTGGTGTGTGGTGAGCGTTCTGGCACAATATGGCTGCCGTCGCATCATCCAGGTGGATGGTGCACATTGGTGGTGGTTGAGGAGATTCCCCCCTTCTATGTAAAGCGAATTGAGTGCAAAGAAAAGCAATATATATTGTGCTTGCGTTGTATTTTGTTACCTTTTGCATTTACATTTCAACCATGCATCTTGCTTTACACACTGATAACACTGTTATTTTCTTTAATTGTTTTCATTCTATTATTTAGTGTTGCCTTATTTTTGTAATTGAATAAACATTACTTTTTAGGCTATAATTTGGTTTACGTGTGTCCCTTGTTTTTGTTGCTTCCCCTTCCCTTCCCCTTCCCCGTAACTCTAGCCAGTTAAGCAATGAGGTTTCTTTACAAAGTTAAATCAAGAAATTAGGGGACTTTATTATTCAGTAAAACGATATGTTATCGCGACTATTATTGTTACTTCTTCATCGTTGTGTCAGTGTTTTATTCGCTGACTTTAGCTAGCTTCCTTGCACGAAGAACAACATAGTAACGTAACACGTTTGTCTGTTTAGGGCCACTGTAGAAACATGTTGGCGCATTTCAATGTAAGGAGACTCACGGTGTATGTAGATAGAAATGGCTCATTCTAAGGTAATAAAAACATAACAGTTCATTAAGTAAGGTCTATATACACCACTGGAAACATAGGCTAGTTATGTTTATGATATTGCAACGTTTCTGTCAACGGATCCCCCTAAATATTACACAATGCACCTTTAAGGTGTGGTTGAGTACATCAGATGACCACCTCCCCCCCTCTCTTAGTTCTGGGCACCAGTCAAGGTCTTTTACCTTGGCAGTATGAGAAAACTCCCCACAGGAGGCTGTTCAATCATTTAGAATTACTGTAAAGTGTAGGAAGTTGGTCAGCTGATTTATCTGAAAGATTGGTGAGATTGCTAACTTGTAGAGCCTCTTCTGTATTATCAGCACAAGGAAGACACAAGTGTAATAAAATAAATAATTGAATAACTAACAACTACTATGTGAATAACATCAATGATAAAGGAATAAAGTGCATAAGATGCATAAAATACAAGTGATTAAAGGGGCTATATGGAACTTTTTCCCCAAAATAAATGTAACACTAGCCTTTTTATTTGACCATTTATGACTAAAACATCTCCTGGTGAGCATACTGACACCTTGTCCGCTCACAGTGGGTGCACCTATAAGCCTGTATCCTATTTTTCCTATTTTCTGTCGGGTCGGATTTTTCCCGCGCTGTCTGCGGATGTGACGTCGAGCGCGTTCAAGTTAAACGTTTCAGATCACTCTGCCACCACCGCTAGTCAGCAAGTAGCCTACACTCGCAAGCAGTGCAATGGAATATATGTATTTGACTGTTCTTACCTCTGTAAACTTAATGTTGACCTCCTTGGAGCAGATGACTTGTGAAGTGTGCACGTACGAGCGCGCTGCGAGAGCGAGCAGAAAGGAAGAGCAGTTCGGTTTTTTGGCCACAGGTGTCAGTCGTGAGTTTAAATTTCAGAAAAACGCATATAGCCTCTTTAAGTTGAGTGTGGCTATGGAAGAGTTAAGTTATCTTATGGAATGATAAATTGTTGTTTATCTTCTCTGAAACTAATAAGGTGAAGAACCTTAGACCCCATTTACACCTGGTATTAAAATCAGGATCTGTATCCAGATAAGTTATCCGGATAATAAAAAACGCATGTTAATGCAAGGTGTAAATACGTTGTGAACGGATTGTGATCGGATCTGCCTGACCACATCTGGAGGTAGTCTGGCTTGCATTGTGTTCGGATCTTTACTAGGTGTAAACGCAATCCGTACGACGTGATGGCATTCGTACCTGCCAATTCCAAACAGACACCGACGACCGCAGCAGAGTATTTCTCCGTGACAGCAGAGGCCGCAACTTCTCGCAGATGTAGTCGAACAAATGTCGGTTCATTCTGAAGTTTGCCATCCAGTCATCTTCGCCAAAAGACCCCAAGACAATACGTTCCCACCACTCATTACTCCGTTCTCTCATCCACAGAGACCGGTTCACTGTCGTAGCATTCACAGTAGCCACAAAAACAACAGCTGCAAATAGGGCCTGTCGTCTTTTCTGTTTGCTCCTAATAGAAAAACGTTGAAAATGACCCCTACCGCGACAGAGAAAAAGTAGAAATAGGCGGTACAGTAATAGCATCTCTAACGATCATGTTGACAAACTACAGCTGATTTCCCGCCACTTCAGTGCTCACGCGCAGGTGTCACTCTGGAGGACAGAGATCCGAACTCAATGTGGATAACGAGAACGCATTAAAAAGGTGTAAACGCAAAGGTAAGATCAGAACACTTATTATCCGGATAACTTATCTGGATACAGATCTCATTTTAATACCAGGTGTAAATGGGGTCTTATTGTGCATCAAACAAATAAAAGAAAGATTATTAACCAGCTATATTACCTCTAAAGTAAAATCATATACTGATAATATACAACAATGCCAAGGTCTCTGGAAAGAGGTTTGGTTAAGTGATTTTTACGTTCCACGTGGTCGAGTGAGCAGTCCGATGACGGTGACGATCTCCTGGAGCACCTAAGGGTCCTAAAATCTGAAACACGCAGATGAGGCCCTTAAGTAGGTGCAGAAGGTCCTTGATCTGGAACATGCAGATTAAGGTACCTTGAAGTAAAGGTTTGCTCACCTGAACCTTGTTTCTCACCTTGTTTCAAATGTCTCTGTTTGTCTCTCTGGCACATCCCGCGTGTGCTGTTGTCGTTACAGTCTCAATGGATAAAACTCTGAATGTAGTGTTTGTTCATGTCTCTTTCCTCATAGACTGGAGGCTCAGAACGTGGTCATATCTGTTGCTGCCTCACAAGCTGTGGGCAAAGATCATAGAATCTGTTGTTGTCCCTCTCTCGAGACGAACAAGAGTCTCAGAACTGTGTATCTGTTATGTCTCACCTTCGCAGGCCTGAGACTCAGAACAAGGGATGTCTGTTGAGGCCACCCTTAAAAATATTCTTGTTTGCCGTAACCCGACCGACCCAGTCAATTTAGGACCGACCCAATTTTTTTCTTTTAGTCCGACCGACTTGCCGTTTGGAAACTTGCGTTAAGACCGCCCGATAAATTTAAAAAAAAAAAACTCTTCAAGCAACTAAATGCAATAAAATAATATTAGTTAGCCTATATTTTAGTAAGTATTGTGAATATAAATTGCCTAGGCCTACATATAAACGTAGGTTACGTTCTTTCTTTTAATTAAAAACCCGTGGCGCGTCTATGATTATGTTTACATGTCACACTATGGCCTGCGCGTTCGCTTCGTTTTATCCACTGTCAATGGTTGGCGCTTAGTAATGATGGCTGCGGCTTTCTAAAATAGGCTACTCTAAAGATTATTTTATTTTTATATGTTGTCGAATATGGTTTATTTAAAAATTAACGTGTGAGAGCGTGTTATAGGCTTATGTTATAGTCAGACTCAGATATGACGGCGCTACTGTAACACATCACCGCAGATGATCATCAAGCCAATGCGCAAACTATCGCAAATCAAAGTGAAAGTAAGTCGCAGACACTTAACACACAATCATCTTCATTAAGTAAAGAAACGAAATGATCTTACCAGGATGATTATTAAAATGCTCATCAACGAAAGTAACGTGCACTCCATTAAATCTGCATATAGCGCGGGATTTGAAGATCGGATTTATATCCGCAAAAAGGAATTTATGTGACCAGGTGTAAATGGAATCGTTTTGATAAATCAGATAGCTATCCTTTTCTGAGAAAAGGCATGAAGTGGCCAGGTGTAAACAGCCCCAAGACATCAGTGAAAAACTAAATATAGTGTAACGTATGTTTTCTCATAGGTATTACATTGCATTTTAATGAAATTAACTGTTATTTTGTGAATTCTAAAGTAATTTTAATTTATTTGTTTCCCTCTGAAAATCCATGTCGTTGATATCTAGTGGCTTCTTTCTTGATTCTACCTCATTACCCAAGACCCAGTCAGTGATGTCACAATATGCAAATTTATTTAAATTCATACCCATCTAATCCCCAAGACCAAAATGTTACTTTTTTTTTCCATTGAATCTTGAAAAAAAAAAAATAGACCTTTTTTTTTTTTTTTTTTGTGCTGTTACTGCAAACCAAAATATTTTTAAGGATGGCCTGAAAGGATATCTTTATCCCTTTTAGATGAGGATGAGATTGCAATTTGGCGCTTCTCTATTTCACTCCTGTGATTGGCTGCTGGCATCAGAAGGAACACACACAGTGTGGGCAACCATTCTTTGCTTTGTGCAACTTATTTGCATAAAGCACACAATTAGTAGTCTTTAAAACGTCTTGAAAGGTTTACCAATGCATTTCTCACTTTCCAAACCACCACCAGAATACCTTTGACAATATTCTAAACAAATAGAGTCCAAACAATGTGGGAAAAGATTGAACTGTCATGCATTCATTCATTTGTACATCAACAGCTGAATGTGTGTGTAAGATCTTGCAATACAAATAGCTGCTACCAAGAATACATATTTCTCTGAATAAGTATGAAATGGATGCGTGTAGTTTACATCAGTTTTAAGGTTTCCAAACATGAATGGATTTGGATGGATCATTGTGGTCTCTCTTTGTTTCACCCACTGCTGCTGAGGTCCTGAGGAATTTGTATGGCAGTCACAGTCACAGGCCAACCTTAGGAATTGATATAGATGGGGTGAAGGAAAGAAACTGCATGTGGACCAATGAGAAGTCATATCCTTCCTGGGCTTGGTACCAGAAGTCTTCTTCTTGCCATCTAAGAGGTGTCTGGCTGTTGTCCTAGCATCTTTATCTGATGGCGTTGGACAGTTTGTTTGTTTTCGTCCACCAAGCCCCAATCTTAAATGTAGCAAACCTTTGTCCACTGTTATGGACAGAGCGGGGCCGGCCATAAACTGGGCCCTGGAATGCGCTGTTCACCACAATGTGAAGTGCTCACCATTGTTGACCTAGTAACCCACTGCCCACCCTCTATTTACAAACAGAGAAATTTTTTTCTATGCTTGCTTCAGAAACAAACTCGTGTGGAGACAGTATTGACGCTCCAAATGGTTACATGAACAGTTCTCGACTGGCCTCCTCTCAAATATGCCGTGGGGAGGCATAAAATATTAGCTTCCAGGTGCTAATTAAAAATTCCAGTGCTGACAGACAACACCACGCCAGAGATGCAATCGCCTTGTCACTCCACGGGGGAGAGGAATAATATGATTATCTTTTCAGAGAATCAATTCAGCTCAGTTTCTTGAGACAGAGGGACTATCAGCAGAATGAGCTGTTTGAGGAGGAGAAACAAAGGGAGTGTAATGTTTTTGAAGGTCCTGCTTTCATGTCTCCAGCATCTGGTGCCTGGAGTCTTTGCATACCCTTTGCACACATAAATGCTTCAAACATTTGCCTTTCTTCCTCAAAACCAGCTAAGCATAGAAACTGAGCTTCTGAAACCATTACCAACAGCTGAGCGCTATGAGAGCGAGTCTTTGACTCATAACTGTACTGAGGTCAAAGTGGTAATATCAACAAAGCAAGCTCTCATTTTCCTTAGTACACTTTCTCTGTAAACATGTGAAGATGTGTCCTTAAGGGAACCAGTCCAAGTGTTTTAGATTCTTCGTTTACAGGAAATATATTTAGCTTCTTTTCCTAGTTTTATCTGAAAGTATACTAAGAATGTGCAATTGGAAGATCAGGATTATAATTAAGGGATTTAGGCTGTCTCTATTATAACAGGGAGCTGCAGATCCTACAGCCACAAAGATAATGATTTTTACTAGATGATTTATAATTGTTTCATTGAATTTTAAAAATTATATCTTGGAACTACTATTATAATTTTATTTAGCAGTGAAAATATTTGACAGAAAATATTTGACAGTGTATACTGTGCACCAATAATTGAATTGTCATTCATCTATAATCAGTAGATGCCAGTTTAATATATTAATTTAAAACAATTTATTAAATAAAAAAAACATTCAACCCTCTCCTCTGTACATAAATTACAATCTTTTTGAGCTTAAATTAGAGTATCAAATGTGAAGCGTATTTTTTGCAAGTCCACAATAAAAAAAAAGAAATGTATAATATATCTATTAGTGGTAAGGCTTTTTCAGGTGACGCTTTCTGTTGCTAACATCGTTGCGCCAGTCATTTGAATCACTCAATAAGTCGATTGGTTCAAAAACATTGATTTATTCAGAAACAATTTACTTTTATGAGTGAGTCAGTGATTCTTTCATTCAACCAATAAAAAAAAAAGAAGCTTTAATGTCATACACAAATCGGTCTGCTCAGTGCCTCTTCAAGTTGACCACGCCCACTGATTAATTCAGAAATGAAACAGACTGTTTTAAGGAGTGAGTCATTAAATTATTCACTCAAATGATTCATTCAAAAATACTGATTCATTCAGCCACTTCAGTAATCTATTGACTTTTCATGATTTTGGTGATTTTTCTCAGCATTTAGTATTGCAATATTTATTAATATTTTTAATTAGCTTTAATTTTTTATATTTTCAGTTTTCATTAACTGGTTTAGTAATTTTTTATTATTATTATTATTATTATTTTACAGTTTTAGTACTTAAACTTATTTCAGTTAGTTGCCAAAGAAACATTTACGATTTTGCAGTTTTAAGTTTGACATCTAATATTTATATTTGACTTTACTTCAATTGCCGAAAACTAAATCTTTAATAGTTTTAGATGTAGTTACGGTAACAGCACTGACATATGCAACTAATTTGAGTTTGAAACTAATTAAACAGCCTAATGAAAATCTGGAATCTTTTTTCCCCCTCTGATCTAATCCCTGGTCTTCTAATCCCAGGTTAAACATAAGACTCAAGGCAGGGGTTGGGCCCATGTTGAGGCAGTAACTGATTGTTTGGCCCTGCGTCGTTTTTAAAGGTTTGAATCTAATGTCATTCCTCCTCATTACAGTTCAGCCTTCCAATGCCTGTGCTAATTCCTCTGCCAGTCCCTTAGAGAAATCTCTCCGCTGCCCTGGCTAGCATAAATCATTTTTATCGCTGGTACTTCGGCCTCGATCTGCACAGACGGGTGATGTTTTAAACCCTATGTGGATGGTAAATCTGCCAACTTTAATTAAAATGGCATCTTTCCCCTTTTGTCCTGGTGACATAATGGCCTCCAAACTTCTTCCAAAAGATCTCTGAGGACTGACCCAAAGAAAAAAAGAAAATACACATATAAAAACAAAGGGACTAGCTCATGCATTCTCCAAAAAAATGACACGTTTTAAAAAGTTTGAGCCAAAATAAGTTTCAGAGATGGCGAATAATGCTATTAATAAAAAAAATCTACAGCACATAATACCAGTAAATGACAGAGAACAATTGTCGTTTAACATTAAATTCCACTACACATAAAAGAAAAGGCCTGAAACCTAAGGTACTCCACAACTGTCGAGGATAATAAAATGTTTCACTTTCATTTAATGCAGTCATTTATCACGTTTAAACTGCGAAACAAAAAGGTTAAGTGAGATCCCACGAGATATATGTTTTAACGTCAAGGCTTTCCGCCACAATGAGCCAAGTCATCCATGGCCTCTTGTCTGTCTTCATTGCTGTTAATGACAGTGTGAAACTCAATCAATGAAAGCAATTCATTTCGTTTTGCATGCTAATCATTCAGCTATGCTAAACACATAAGCCCTTTTTGAGAAGCGCATGAATTGTGGCAACAGTTTCTGCTCGCTCCAGCTGTAGTGCTGAAATGAAAAACTCATTGAGAAAAGTCAACACTGATTGTACTGTACTGCATTAAAACGCAAATATTTATGCGGTGACATTTTCCACAAATCAATAACTTAATCCACTCTCTGCCAAATGCTTTTGAAAAAGGCCATGCCGTACTATAATGGTCTGGCCTTTTAACTACAAAAGCCTTTCTGTGGATTGGAACTCAGGACCCTGAATCCATCCATTTTCATCATGGACTGGGAAGGTCTAGCTGTGTGTGTGTGTGTGTGTGTGTGTGTGTGTGTGTGTGTGTGTGTGGCCACGTTCACACAGAAGCAGAATACAGTCTGTCCTTAATGCTAAGTACAGTTTACACACACTTCCTTAAAAAGTGTTATGCATCGCAGGCGTTTATATGGCATGTTAAATTTTAATTAAAATTGTTGTTTCATCTGACTGAAAACGAATTTTTAAACTGCTTTTTCAAAAGAAATAAATACTTTTATTAAGCAAGAAAGCATTAAAAGTGATCAAAAGTGACAGAAATCTTTAGTAACATTATAAATGTCTTTACTATTTCAAATAAATGTTGTTCTTTTGATTTTTCTATTAATCAAATAATTATGAAAAATATGTAGAAAAGAATCATGGTTTCTACAAAAATATTAAGCAGCACAACTGGTTTTAACATTGATAATAATAATAAATGGTACTTTAGGACCAAATCGGCATATTAGAATAATTCCTGAAGGATCATGTGACAATGAAGGCTGGCTTCTCAGCTTTTTCATCACAGAAATAAACTATTTCTTTTTAAAAATATATTAGAATAGAAAACACTTATTTTTAAATCGGAATAATATTTAGCAATTTTACTGTTTTTACTGTATTTGACCAAACAAATGCAGCCCTGGTGAGAATAAGCAACTTTACATAAAAAAAAAAAAAATCTTTTGAACAGAAGTGTGCTTCATGTGAAACTAGCCTATGTGAAATATCCAGCTTCCATAATTTGCTTTTGGGGACAGCCAGTAATTTTCCCATTTCACTCTTCATCTGGACCCTGCTCTTTACCAGCAGTCATCTGTGTCTGAGACATTATCAAGACCTGACAAAGTGCCCCAATCTGGGTCTAATAAAGATTCTTTATGAGGCTGAGTGCATTAGCAGGTCTTACAAAAAGCTGTGGGCTCCATTGATTTCATGCACAGTGCGGTGTATTTACACTTCCTCTCTATTTGTTACCAGACAGAGGCTGTAATTGTTTTCTCTAGCGTGGGCCACTTATGATGCTTGTTTTGCGAGACGTGTTCCTTTAAGTGTGACTGGCATGGGGAGTGGCCAGACTATGGGGATATTTTTCCAGCGATTGCCTTCATATACACAGGCATCTAAAATGGTTGTTAAGAAGGAGAGGAGGTGAGCTTTAGTATTGAGCGATGTATTTGCATTGATTTAGCACCCTGGACAGCTACTTAGAGACCACGATTTCTCTGTGAAGCAAAATCAGCAATTAAATAGATTGAGATGTTACACTGTATGCTGCCATTTGCATAAACATTGTTATTGTTGAAGGACTAAACAAAAACACTACTTTGCAATGAAGGTTTGATAATGATAAAGATTCTTCTCGCTGACCTTTCAACACAAGGCAGTGTGATGCTTTTGTTAGACTGCAACATTGGAACTTCAAATTCTTTTATTTTTCCACCACCATCCCACATTAGATTTTTTTTTATCAATTCTTTCTTTATATATGCAGTAAGAAAAAAAAAGCTATTTTAATAGGCAAATAATAAATCAAATTTGATAAATGGATTTTGAATATCTCTCTCTTCACACTTACCCTCTGATGCTCTGCAAAGTCCCCAGTGGTCTTCTGAAATAATAAGAAAAAAAATAGCATCATATTATTTTCATCAACCCATCCAATGTAATAATTTAACCTTTTTATCAAATTCTCAAAGGTGGAAACTCAACCTTTTATAAGTGAATGACATAATAATTTAGTCGTTTTCATAATTCATAACAAGCACAGCGAGAACTGTACTGTAACACAAATAACTGAATGGTTGAAGATAACAATTAAGCTCCGCTCTATGTCGTTTGCTTTGAAGAGGCTGCTCTTTTTGTTAAAGGGGTCATAAAAGCTTAACACTTGGACATTGGTTATGCAAATGTAGGAATGTTAAAAACAGAAATGAATAGAATAGAAAGCCGTTACATCTGCAAATCCCTCCTGTGCTTGCAGTCTTAGGAAAGGCTTTCATAGTTAAAGTCTAGTTTGCTGAAGCACACATAACTATGCACTATTTTTGTTCCCCCTTATAAATGTTTCTTTTGAGGAAGACATTACCAGAGGATGTTCTGCACGTAATAAGGAATGTCTTTCATTTCATAACCAGAGTACAAAACATCCTTCATTTAACATTTGCTTATAAAGGCTTATCTTTTCTACAGAATATATATTTTGGTAAACACCATGCATTACTGCAAAGCACAGTTAAAGTAAGCATTAAAAAATACATAAACAGAGCAATTCCAATAGGGTCCTCACACCATCGGTGCATCGGGGCCCTAATAATACAACAATCTGGATACCATTATGTAGAGTTATGTGGCCACATTAGTTTGTTTGGTGGTGGTGGTCTACAACTCAGGAGAACCTTAGCAACTGTCATGTGAGTATGATGCTGATGATTTATTTATTTATTAAATTCACTCCATGGCCTATGTAATCTACTCATTAGCCCAAGATTGTATTTTTTTATGTATTGAATAACTGACAGAATGAATAATTAAGTTTGCATACAGACAAACATGTTATTAGATATTGTTTTATTAATAGTTTGCACAATCCATTCGTGGTGGAGAGTTCTCACAGAGTGTGAAAAAAATAAAGGTTCTTAGTGGGTCCATAAAAAACAGTAGTTACGCCAAATACGTGGCAACAAGTCACTATCTTTAGTGAGTCATTGAGTCATTCATTCAGCCAATTCTTTTTGAGAAGAAAAGTTTTTGTGAGAGGAGTTTGATTTTAAAGGAGCTGTATGTAAGAAATTTATTTCAATTAATCATACATTTTCCCTGATATGTCACTAAACATTAAGAAATCATGTTCATTTCAAATACTTATATCACTGACAACAGTAGTCCGGCCAGGATATTGTCATTTAAAAAGTGAAGTTGCAGCCCTCAACTGATGTTGATGTTGATGTTGTGTTTTGGTCTGAGCTTCACCCTCCACCGATCTACCAATCACAAAGTCAGTAGTGTTGCTGCATTCGGGTTGCCAGCTCTGCTCTAGTTCCCACAGCTGCAGATACAAACGTGTTGGAATCGGATCCTGCAGCAGATCTGGCAACCTTGAGTCAGTAATTTGAAAGGGATTGCAGTACCAGTTTTGGCCACAATCTTACATACGGCTCCTTTAAGATTTTTTGTGATATAGTGACATTTATAGAGTGATTTGTTAGGCTTACGTTTAAATGTACACATTGACTGATAGGCTAGAGACAGACAGAGTATACATAGTGACATTAATAGATGCATAGATAAATATATATAGATAGATGAATAGATAGATACATATAGGCCTATTAATATAGTATATTAATATATTATTTTATTAATATTAATTTTTCATGACCAAAATAACATTATGCACAGTGAGGAGCCTACAGGTTATAAGCTTCATATATTAGAAAAATACACACATTTTTTTTTTTTTTTAATGGCTCGTTGTCAAGGTTGTTTCAGTTCAACACCTGCAAGTGACCACTAGGTGTCACTGTTGAGACGGGTGTTGGATTGTTTCGAAGGCTCGACACAATATGGCACATTTGCTTCAACTGTTTCATTGTTTCACAAAGCCTCGATCTGCCCACCACTACAAACAAGCTGATTCATTCAGGAACTAAACAAGTGTGTCTTTAAGAGTGTTACGAACTGCTCTGAGACGCAAAGGTAAAGGATCCAAATGCAGTTTATTAAACAGAGTAATCCAAACACGTGATCCAAATCCAGGCAAGGGTCACACACAGGTAGGCAGTCCATACAAACAAACAAATCCAGAGGGTGAGACAGGAATGGGAAAACCAGGGCACAGGCAGATATCGAAAACCAGGAACAAGGGAAAAAGCTCAGAATTGCAGATGAAACAACTAACAAGACTTTGCAGATAATGAATGAGTGTACATGGTTTAAATAAGCTGAGACTAACAAGCTAATGAGACACAGGTGGATGCAATCATCGATGATGAGTCCGGGCAGTGAGTTATGGGAAATGTAGTTTGTGAGGGAATGACAATAGTCTGATGTGGAGTGCCCTCTGGTGGGTCTAAAGGGCACTCAAGCTGATGACTGTTACATTGAGTGAGTCATTGAATCATTTATTCAACTAATTTGTTTAAAAATGCTGATTCATTCAGGAATGAAACATCACTACTGCGTGTTGGATGGTTCCGCTGTGGCATTTTTTAAACTTTGTGTTGGTAGAACAAAAACAAATTAAAGTGATGATTGAGGCGAGAATTTTTTTGGGGGGATTTGAGATTTTGGGCTATGTGTCTTCTTTCAGACTTGTGGTGAAAAAAAAAAGTCCAAAATACACATTTTGGTCTTTATTTTACAACACTTTGTCTTTGCGTCTGTAGATTTCTCCTAAATTCAACAAAAGTTGGCGTTCTAAATCAACATGATGCTCCGCAATCGCTGTCTGCACCCTGTCATCACATATACCGTTGGAAAGCTATCTCTCCTGTACAATGTTGTCGGATCCAAATATGGTAATTTCCTTTTTTATTAGCAACCAATCGTGAAAGTACAATGGGGCATTTAACTCTAAAGTGAAATCTCATTGGCTGATGTAAATTTTAACGTGATTCTCAAAATTGTTTTTTTTTTCTCGTACTCTGAGTCAGAAATCTCCACTTCTGAAGCACTTACATACACCACACTTTCCAGTTGTATTCCTATCTATATTCTCAAGGTTTTTACAGAGGGGTTTTTATTTTTTTTATGGCTTTATAGTTTTTTATTAATGGAGTGATAAAAAGAGATATCCAAAATCCCCTCTGTAAAAACCTTTGACTCTAATATGTCAACAAAATGAAACAAGAATGTTGAATCTGGCTTTATTCAATGTTCAGATTTCTCTTCTGGAAAGATATGCAAACTAGTGCATATTTAATAAGATACTACCTTATTTGCATATTTAAACGTAAGTATTCTAAAAACTTATAATAATATAAAAATATATATATATATGTCTTAATGTCAGTAATCAACTGGGGAAGTTTCATGCCGATATCTATTAGTTAATTTTTTTCCCTATTCACCTGTGGTGTCTCCCCTTAAACGGGTTAAAGTTGTTTGTTAAACTTGATGGACAATATCAAAGTGTCAATCATGCGGTTTTTCTGAATATCAGCACTCTTGTGATTACCTGCAGATAACCATTCTCATGTGATATTGCTTTTATTCTTAGATGATTGTCTGTTATTGTTGTGTTTAAATTTGTCACCTTGTTTTTTAAGATAGATAAATGCAGACTGAGACAGGATGTCACATTTTCACAGAACTTTAGTGTGAAAGCAGAGGAATGTGAAGGGTGACCCTCAAGGCAGAACAGATCTATAGACAGCGCATTAGTCCTCTGTGATGACGGACGTGAGTTTGAATGATTAATGTGGTTGAAAGAAAGACTTATTGATGTGACCTTTGAATGCAGGATTTAGGTGCAAATGGAATGACATAAAACTGCAGGACTCTCCTGATATTTCTGTACCATCATCGCCCTTGCCAGGAGAATAGAATAGTGTAGGATTGTGGCACAGATGTCATGCACTGAACATGATGCAGATATATTATGTTAAACGTTTGTCAGTTTATATCAGCAACTGACAATATTTTGTAACTTTGTACATTTAGAATAGAAAAACTGATATCAAATAAAGAAATAAATAATTAAATATAAAGATATATTTTTTTTTTTTACTCCGGTGAATATTTATCAGGGTATGTCAATTAATAGACACACTGTAAAATCTTGACTTCAAAAAAGCTGATAAACATTTTCACAATTATCATTCAATAAAAATAGATGTAAAAAAAAAAATTCTATACAGAAAAACAATCCATAAATTGTTAAATAAATTGCCCTAATAATACGTTTTTGAAACTAATAACATGTTTTTGAAACTAAACACAAATTAGTTTTCACTTAAAAAGTTATTAAAATACAGTCTTTGTGAAAGTCTTAATATAACAACATACAAACCAAGGAATTAATAAAATACTGTACACATTCTAGACTGTTTGATCATTTAATTTTATTATAGCCTTTTAACCCCCTGGGGACCAGAAAACACCTCTTCATTTCAAGGCCTTAATTTATTTTCATAGCCATGTATCAGTTTTATCTACAGTATGAACTTAATCTGTGTGATGAACTTTAAAAAGATGACTAATTAGTCATCTTAATAGTTCGGATAAGGACTCCATACACTGCATAATAGCAGTAAAAAGCAAACAGCATTTCTAGAAAACTGAACACTGTGATTTTGGCTGATGGGATTTTAATGAGTAACAATATCTACTTTTTACCTCGTAAGAGGAAATGCTCCCGCAGACATTGTCTTACAACAGATTTAATGTGTCATTACAGCACAGGCATATACCATGTTGTAAGACTCTCAAGCGAAGCTCATTCAAACAAACACAGATGCTTCCATCTGTTAAGCTCATATTATACCACCCCGTACCAATTCTTCTCTCTCTCTCTCTCTCTCTTCTGTGTGGGCAGTCCAGGTTAGTATTGATCGGGGTACTCTTGCCCCATTCATCAAGCTCTCTGCCACTGCCCACTACAGCTCAAGGACCCAAAAGCTTGGGGGTCCAATTTTGAATAGGTCTGTATGGCCTTTTAATTTGTGAGATACTGCTGGCCAACTTAGGTTGTAATGTAAATGAAATGTCTATGTGGACTATTTCAAAAGGAAAGCAGGAAATGTCAGCTATTTTGAAAAGCTGTTTAAAGGTCATGTAAGCAGTGTCTGAAATGGCACTCTGTTTTCTCCAGTAATTATCCTTCATTTAATCATTTATTGAATACACTTGTCCTCTAGATCTCCTTCTGACAATTTGGCTTGATGTATAAGCCAGAAACATTCAGATAACCTCTTTATAAGAATAAGATGGGGTTTTTGTGTTTCTCTCATATATCCATATGTATAATTGATGGCAAGCTCAACAGCCCCGTTTTATATGAAGATGAACTATGGCTAAAGGAACATTTCTGCAATAGTTTTCTTTATGAGCATTTAACATAGCTAGAAATAGTGTTTCCCTTCTTTTTTATTTTATTTTATACACACGCAGCCCCATCAGTTCATATTGTACTGGGCATAATTTAACATGATCATTAATTTGATTATAATGACTATTATTAAAGCAAACTAATAATAAATGCAGTAAGTAAATCCAGTATGTAAACTGAACTGAATTGAAGCAGATTAAGATTTAACCTCTATATATAGTTTATAGTGTGTATTTTGCACTAATTATGTGTTTAAATAATTTTAAAATGGTAAAAAAAAGCTGACCTTAACTTTTTCATGGCATATATACTGCATATGTATACTGCATACATACACACACACACAATGTATATATATATATATATATATATACACACACACAAGGCAGAACATTAATTGATTGTGAAACTAACTGGTTGTTACGCTGTTAATTACAAAAATGAATAAAAAATAAATCACAAGATTAAAAGTCTTTTGACAGCCCTGGGGCCTCATTTATAACCGTTGCGTACGCACAAAACAGGCCCTGAAAGATGCGTACGCCACTTCCGACGCATAAGTTGTGATTTATAAAAATAAACTTGACGGGAAAATGTATGCACCTGCACGCAAACTCTGACCCATGCGTACGAACGTTTTGGAGATGGAGCAGTTTGGCGACACCGATGGTGAGCTGGAGTTAAATGTCTTTTGGTCACTTTTAGACAGAAATTCTAAAGAAAAGTATACATATACAGAAATATAATACAAATATAATTTCACTCACCAAGCCTATCACTTGAGGCAAATATCCATCCCTTCTTAAATGTCCGCGCCAGCGAGCGCTTTGGGCCGTTTGTGAAACGAACGTATAGGCTATATAGCCTATCTAATGGCAGATCTTCATTATGAGTCCTAATAATGAGCTGTGTTTATTGCAGCCCTGAGAGGACTACAGACACTCGATTTTTATATTCTCTTTTTCAGAGTACTTACATTTTAATTATGCATTGATATATAAAGACAGTTTAAACAAATTTGGAAAAAAGTTTGACAAAAACGACCTACCCTACCTTTAAAGGAGTTAAACACTTAAACTACATGAAATCATTACTGAGAAGTTACAACATTTTTTACATTCAATAAATATAAATATGTGTTGTGGATGCGATGCTTTTGAACACGTTTCCTCTGGCATGCTGTGTTTTAACTACAGAGATAATTGCTTAACCATGATGATAATAGCAGATTGTCTGAGAAAATAGTTTCGTGCAAATAATGTACAACAAGGTCTATCTGTTTACATTCAAAATATAAATCAATTACAAATACTATTTGGCCAGTGGAAAAGATTGAGAAAAACTTTATCTGAAATGTATTTTACACTATTTGATTTATGTATTCAAAAACAAGGCAAGGATAGGCTACTAAATGATTGTTATTAAAGGGATAGTTCACCCAAAAATGAAAATTCTGTCATAATTTACTCACCCTCAAGTTGTTTCAAACCTGTATGAGTTTCTTTCTTCTGCTGAACACAAAAGAAGATATTTTGAAGAATGTTGGTGAACAGACAGTTGCTGGACCCCATTGACTTCCATAGTAGGAAAAAAAGATACTATGGAAGTCAATGGGGTCCAGCAATAGTCTGGTCACCAACATTCTTCAAAATATCTTCTTTTGTGTTCAACAGAAGAAAGAAACTCATACAGGTTTGAAACAACTTGAGGGTGAGTAAATAATGACAGAATTTTCATTTTTGGGTGAACTATCCCTTTAATGTAATGCGACGGCACATCCGTATTTTATATTTTCCTAATATCTTGTACCGTTAAACATATCACGTGGATGAATAATCATATGCAAATGATATGCAGATGAGGTTATGCATAATAAAACTAGGCGTTGTAAGCTCCATATATGGTTATTTCGGGGTGGAGACGCATGTGCGCATAATCTTCCGCTGACTGGGATTTATAAAGTGAATTCTGCGCAGATTCTGGCCTACGCACGATATTATAAGTCTGAATATTTTTTGCCGTACAACATTTTTGGCTCACTTTTAGTAAGGATATTTTAATCTTAAAAACAAAATCACAAACTTTTGTGCTAGAATACATCAATTTCTCTGTCCAGATGCACTAGAAATGGCCATGGCTGAGCTGTCATGTCTGCCCCTTTAACAATGGTTCTTCAACAAAAGATGAACAGCAGGATGGCAAACAGTTCTCTCTGCAATTACTGCCTGATGCCTCCCTTGTGTTTTTGCTTATCTTTAGCTTTTGTTTGTTTCTTATCCTCAGTGATTTAAAACACACTTTCCGTATAGTTGCATCCACTCTAGAATGGTTTAGTTACTTGCAGCTTCTAAAAACAGTTATAGTCATTACAGCAATATCTACGGTACATGGATGAATTCCCAAACCATAATTTGACAGTAACACATATTTAATAAGTAAAACCACTCTTCCGCAAATAATTAATGAGAAAATCCGCATCCTTCATTAATCTCAGTCAATTTGGAAAACAAAGCCTTGGACTTTGATCCATATTAATGTTATGAGTTTTCTGCTGAACCAATCTTTAGAAATTAAATCCCCACTTCACCAAAGTAAGATTCGAAGTTTTTATTTACTTATTTTTTGGAGAGAGAAGGATGTAGCTTTGTTTTGCTTAAGAAGGGCTGTGCTTTATTGCAAAGCTGAAAACTGGGCTAGATAAGAAGAAGAGGATTTTATACAAATGTGTTTGCGGACACACTGACCCACAGTCCCTTGAATCCCCATAGTGTGTGTCGATGATTAGTGATGGCTGAGCAGGAAGGTGCTTTGATAGTTATTGCATCTCAGAAGACCAAACTGAGAATTTGTACTCAAGAGTTTTATTTGAGAAAAAACGTTTCTGCTCAAAGAGGATTTGGCAAAAATGACAAATTCATGTTTGATAGGATAATCCCAAGGTACTCCATCATGGGTGAGACATGCATCAATTCTCCTTTGAAAATTGGAGGTGAGGCATCTGCTACACTCCTCAGACAGCATGAATCCCATGAGTACCTCAAAAAGACCGCGTTACATTCTTTTTCAGATGAAAGCCTATTGCTCAACAAAGAGAAATTCATCTTAAAACTTTTTAACAGAATTTTTTCATACAAAAACATGAAAAACCCCTGTTATAGTGTCAGCTGTTGTCACAGTCAACAAATTGGTCAACAAAACTAATTCTGGTAGATCTAGATTTATCCCATTAGGCAAGCTAATCACTCTGATTGAACATTTTATTTTTCCCTGAAAGGGTTGTGTGCATCAATTTGAGTTGAAACTGACTTTTTAAATAACAATCAGAATGCAGAAATGCAGTTTGAATTTGAATGTAAATAGACTAACTAATTTTCAAGACAAACTTTGAATGTTGATAAAGTCTTGTTTGAAAGTGTTCAAAGCAAAATAGTTTTATAGTTAGTTTGCTTCTCTTTGTTTCCTGTTTCTTTCTACCTATGTTCCCGCTCATCATTTGTTACCATGGTTTTTGATGACGTACTCACACCTGTTTGCTTTTAGCTCATTATCATGTGTATATAATGTCCTCTGTTTCAATTCCTTTGTGTCTGGTGCTGTTTGTGTTTGAGTAAACACTGTTACTTTGAAACTCTCGCTTGTGTTGTTTAAAGTTAATTTACTATTTGAACAGATACCTTGCCATTTGTCATTTCTGGACTAAATTGTGACAAATAAATGGCTAGTGGTATTGGAAAAGTGTGAATAAAACAAATTAAATTTGATATTGGCTTTCGAAAAGTTTGAAAAAATCGGAAAATCTTAAAGTATGAAGGGGATGGATGGATGGATGCAGCACATACATAGTGGTGTGTAGTCAATTCACTTCACATTCAACTACTGAATTAAAAAGAATCCAGTACTGGTTGGAATTCAGATTTGTGCTAGGACATTCACTCAGGAAAGGAACAATGGGTCGTGCTACAGTAATGTGATATAGTGATATCACACTGGACTGGACAGTGTATATTTATTTCCCAGGCCTCTTTGTCATCGCTGGATGCTGCTGACCTTGTGTACGAATCTGTATCAGCGAACACAGTCTTTATTTCCAAGATTGGGAGAAAGTGTGCTTACTGGTCACCTTTGTAACCTTGCTCCAAATGAACATGTCCTTTCCTAGACAGGGGTCTTTCACACTTTAAAGTGATAGAATCAGCAACACAAAACACCCCTTGTTTGGGTTATGTGTAGTTAAAACACTGCACAAAAATATGTAGTGTTATTGACATATGTATTGTATGTGAATGATTCACCACACAGATCTATTGGTGAACTATTTGTTAGATCTCATGTCAGTGAGATCAGCAAGGAATCTTGGGATCATATGTGATGACCAGCTCAGTTTCACAGAACACAAAACAACTGAACATCAGGAACCTTTTCAGATCAAAAGCTGCATAAACATAGATCCAAGCCTACTGACTGCCAGTACACATGGCAGAGGCGAAATCAGTGTTAGACCCTCCAGCAAAGCAGACTTTGGATGTGTCCCTTATCTAAAACACCAGATTTAACACATTAGCAGAGTGTTCCATGATCTGAATTGGGTTGTCAGATCAGAGAAAACTAAAAGGAGTGCTTTCAAACAGAGCTTGCACCAATGGTCAACTGAAAGAACATGCGAATGCTACGTGATAATCTTAATATAGCTGTCACCAAATTAGCCAACCTGCCATGTTACCTAATTAATATTTATGAGCCAGGCTGACAAGGTATGGAATGTGTCCTTCACTCCTTCAATAATTCCTGAGAGATGTTAACCTAGCAGGTCTGTCCACCATTCAGAAATGTTTAGAATTTAGAATGACTTTTAAATTCCATCTCAGTTCCTGAAAATTAATTGAGGTAACAAACAGAATGCTTTATTTAACTTTAATTAAATTTAACTAGATTGATTTTTATGCAATTATTTTGTAGACCAGTGTGAAGAAAAAAAACGTAATTCCAATTGAACTTCCTATAGGCAGTGGCCAATTCAACTCTCAAACTGAAAGGAAGCCACATATATTCAATTCTGAATTATGCACAAACCTGGAGCTCTCCCAACCTGATGTAAAATTACTTCTTTGCCAACAACACTGCAGCTAAGAATACAACTTTTCCAAATGATGATCAGGTGCCGTCTTTGGCTGAGATTAGCAGACAATGCAAAAAGTCAACCTATGAAAATGTATTGGCCCATATGGAATCCCTGGCAGGGTGTTGAGAGAATACCTTAGTAAGCTGTTTGATGTCCTCACAGATCTCAACATCCCGCAAACACTGGCTTCTGTGCTTACATTTCACAACTACTACAATCACCTTTGTGCCAAAGAAGTCAATGTTAACATCTCTTAATGACAACTGCTGCCTTGAACTCACACTCGTCCTAATCAAGTGTTTTAAATGACTGCAGGTCATAACCCACATTAAGGCCTCAGTCCCACCCACACTAGTATGTTTACAGCTAGAACCGTTCCACTGTGAGTAACATCCGCCACCCACTTGGTTATTTCCCAACTGCACAATAAAAACACTTATGCTTGAATGCTCGTTGACATCAGTTCATACCACTAACACTAATTGGCAAACTCTCTGTATGAAGAACAACCACTGGCCATGAGAGTTTACAGAGTGCCTGTGAATTGCATAGAACAATAGACAAAAGAGAGGAATTAAATTATTACTTTGATATTCTGTTAATTTTATTTTTCAATGATTTCTGTCATACATGCAAGTGAATATAAGACGTTGCAGAATGCCACAATCAGTTACTTAAAGGAGCAGTATGTAAGATTGTGGCCAAAACTGGTACTGCAATCCCTTTCAAATTACTGACTCAAGATTGCCAGATCTGCTGCAGGATCCGATTCCGACACGTTATTAGCTGCAGCTGTGGTAACTAGAGCAGAGCTGGCAACCCGAATGCTGCAACACTACTGACTTCGTGATTGGTAGATCGGTGGAGGGTGGAGCATCAGACCAAAACACAACATGACAACATCAACATCAGTTGAGGGCTGCAACTTCACTTTTTAAATGACAATATCTTGGCCGGACTACTGTTGTCAGTGATATAAATATTTGAAATGAACATGATTTCTTAATGTCTAGTGACATATCAGGGAAAATGTATGATTAATTGAAATAAATTTCTTACATACAGCTCCTTTAAGCTAGGAAACGACTTGTAAATCATACTAATATATTTTTTTTTAAATGTAAAAATGCAGAAAGCTTTCTGTTATGGGTAAGTTTCAGGGCAAGTTTAGGATTAGGGGATAGAAAATGTCATTAGCTCAGTATAAAAAACATTACGCCTATGGAATGTCCTCATAATGATGTGTGTGTGTGTGTGTGTGTGTGTAAAAAGAATGTTAAAAATCAATGTTACAGTTTGAAAAGACAGCCTCTCAAGCACACTTACATGACAGGTTAATGAAACTATATTCCTATGAGCGTTATGAGTTTTCAATGCCATTGACATTGTAGATTGCCCCATTGTGCTCTGATATATTAGAGTGACAAATAATACTTAATGCAGCACATTTCTTAAGTTTATTACTGCAACGCTCAACTGTTGCAGCATTAATTGCATAGAGAAGGGGGTGGGGCTATCAGACTTGCGATGCTGAATGACAAAATAACCATTTAAAATCATACACTACACCGTTGAATATATAGTGCAGAGGTACATAGTGTATAGTGCTTCATTTGGGACACAACTTCTGATTAATTGTGCTCAGTTTTTTGTACACATTTATTTAATTATTTTATTGAGTGCAATTAATTGTGTTCCAACCCTAATTGATGGAGTGTGTAGTTTTCATTTCTTAAAGGGGACATAACAGTTTCTGCCAATCTCATGTTAATCTCAAGTACTTATAGAGTAGTATTGCATCCTTCATATCTCCTAATGATATGTCTTTACTCTACTAATGTCTTTAGTTTTATCAGATTTAAAAAAGACAAATACAGTGTACCGCTTCTTTCCGAAAACAGTCGAGCTTCTGGAGGCGTGCGGTGCAGCACTGGCGACGACTTATGTAACACGAACGAAGCACGTTGATGAGCGTACTCGTGCTCTTGCTCTCGCTCTGGTTGATGTGCGCACACTCTTCCAGGAGAAGTGTCCATACAGGGCAATACTAAAAAAAAAAAAAAAAACTTTCCGAAACCTACGAACCCTGAAGGGGTGTTTTGGCACAGAAATACTCCGTCATACCTACAACTCGTTTTTTGAAACTTTGGCCATGTTTAGCATGAGAATCCAACTCTTTAAAAGTGTAAATAAGTCAGAATGGATGAAATGGCATTAGACATCCCCTTTAAACAACCATGTAGGAAGACACATCATGGCCATATTGCAGGATGAAAATGTCAAGATTCATCTGGCTTAAATTGTGAAAGAATGGTTAGGAGGGAGCATGGAGATAAATGTGATGTTATTTCCATCAAGAGGTGCATACATTTTTGGTCAAGATCTTGTATTGACAAAGCAACAGTCAAGCACTCTGTAAAGTCTACTCCAGCACACCCCAAAGACTGTCAATGAAATTAAGAGGTGTCAATTCATGACTGAAAATTATTCTTCATACTCCCTCCATACCATTCTGTGACAATTTGAGCCTGATGCATCTTGACATCGTCATCCTGGAATATTGCCATGATGTGTCTTCCTACATGTTTGCTTAAGAAATGAAAATCTACACACTCCTAGAAGAACTGTTGCCAAACATATAACATGCTAGAAACATAATAATCACGGCAATAATGATCCAATCATAGACTCTAAAGCATTTGCCTAAAACCCAAACAGCGTATTTTTCTTTGGTTTTATTGAGCCCTTTGAAGCAGAAGTAACACAACAGAATCAGAAAGTGACAGCAGATTACACTGTTGAATTACGAGAGCAGCTTTGAGATTTAGACTTGTTAAACCCCACTTTGCTTTTAAACTTGTGCATCTGAGTGTGAATTTCTATAGTTTAATCTCAGTGAGATTGACATGATTATAGATTCTATTTAATAACAGCATAAGTTTCTGTTCCATCCCATTTGAACAAACTGATTGCCATTCAATGCACTAAAGAAGCCAGACAAATCTCACTCTACTGTACAGAAGAAACACCTCCAGAAAGATCAGGCAAAGTTATGCAGGAGAAATATGAATGGAAAGGAATCCTTAATTGCTTTATAATAGAGTGGGCATTAAAGACTTGAGCACATTACATTAATTGGGCAGTTCTCAGAGACCACAAACACAGACTGTGAAAAATGAAAAACTGAAGGAAAGCCAATAATATAGTGCAAACACCAGCAACTGTTGCCTTTTAGTTTATGGAGGCCTTGTAATTAATCAGTGTTCAAGAGGGTGAGGATAGTATTTATGCAGCCAAAATGTCAGAGTTACTTTGAGGCACTGAATTGAATTCAGCTGAGATTCAACCAGGGAGCTCACATGGTATAAATACAAATCTAGCCCTGGGCAACTTCAAAATTATGTTAATAAAATGTGAAATATGGCTGTGATATTTCCTCCCGGTTGTGAAAAGGAGGTATTTCTCTTTGGCAAAGATTGGCTTTATGGGGTTTATGGAGTGAATTCTAAAACTCCATAACTTTGTGCTCATTAATTCACTAATGAACACAAGCTTCTTGAACTGTTGTATGTGTGTGGGAACGTAAGTGAAATGTCAGAATTTCTCAGGGCTCCAGACTAAAATTAAAAATTAAATAAAGCTATATGGCTCATAGAATGAAACACTTTTGGGCCAAGAACTTTTATTTTCTAAATACCATTATCACTCAAAGACCAGATTTCAGAAGTGATTTACTTCATTAAGTGCTTAGAAGCTAAAGAAAGAAGCTATGCACTTAATGAAGTAAATCACTTCTGAAATCTGTTAATACAATTAACATTGTATTATAGAATTTGACGATTTAAGTTGCCGTTCGGGTGGCCAGGTCGGAGACTGCAGTTCTGGCGGCCAGGGCGGGTCGGCCTTCGTGGCCTTTCCGTGAGAGCCCGGCTTGGCCACTATGGCTGGGGACCTGTGGGAGGGCTCAGGTGCGGCGGCGGACAGCTTTACCAGAGATGGATTCTCAGGCGTGGCGGCGGCCATCTTGGCCGGAGACGAGGGCTCAGGCGTGGCGGCCATCTTTGCCGGATGGCAAAGTCCATATCTGGGAGATCTCTGGGATGTACAAAGTTCACGCCCAATCTGGTACGCTGCTTTGATGATTTTATCATTCAAGGGGCAGGTGACTGCGAGATGACAGAACCCTTCTGTGTATTCGAACAGATCGTGGCTATTTTGAGCCACCGCCGCGATCTGTCCTGCAAGGTCGAAACTCATGGTTTCTTAAGGTATGGTCTTCTGTCATGAAACAGAAGGATTCACACAGGTAAAGTAATCAACAGGTTTATTTGCAGACGTATGTGATAGCAACGATGAAAGCAGGTGAGAAACTGATGAATATAGTGTCCAGGATGGATATCTGGATGAGTAATGGTCTTACCTGTTGCAGATCCAGAAATGGAAATCAGGGCAGGTGACTTAAGACAGATGAAGGAAGCAGATGACTGAAGATGAATCGTACTGATAGGTATCATGCAGGTGTTCTTTGAGGGGAATAACAAGACCAGACCAACCATGGTGATCTGCAGTAGGAAGAGTTATATAGTGCTGGATGATGATCAGTGAAGATTGGTGACAGGTGACAGCGATCTCTGTGATTGGGAAGTGCATGCAGGTGAGGGCCAGGGAGGATGATGGGAAATGTAGTGAGGAGGTGGTGACTAGCTGGTTACCGTAACACGTGGCAGGTTTGGTTTGATTAAAATTAAAATAAAAAAACTCTGCTGCTCAAAAATGAATTCATTACCCTTACTTAATTTAATTAAAGCAAGTACATTTAATTTAGTCAACACAATTTTGTTGGTTTAGGTCAAATTAATTTACTCTAGTATGTTTAACCTTAACTTTATTACATTAGAAAAACAACGTTTTTTTTGTTTTTATGTTGGTCCAACTTAATGTTTTTTATTAAAGAACTGAGACTTACTTTTTTAATGTTCAAACAAGCAGTTTATTACATCAATAAACACATTGTATTTAGTAAACAAATAAGAAAAGACTGGTGTCAGTACTGACATTAGTATTGATTAGTGATGTGTTGATCATGAACGATTTGTTCATTTTGAACTAATCTTCAATATGACTCGAGAACAACGAGTTGTCTCAAAGAGTGATTCGTTCATTCTGTGTTGACCGCGCATACACCTTCCTCACAAACAAGCGCTAGTTTGTTGTTTCTCAAATTGTAGCTTTTTTTTATTTCTTACAATTTATAAATTTGTGAATTTCTGTCATGACTCATGATGGATCTTTTCCATAACACTGAATGTGGTAATAAAGAAATGGCTAATGCTTTCAACTTTATCCGTATGATGTGGAAAATCACTTTGATAAAGCAAAGATGCCTAAATATAATAGAACATAGTCAATAACACTAGCGTAATGTTGTGTTTGTTGTAAGATACCATACCATATCATATCATAAATATCATCACATTTACACACATAAGAAAATATTATCACATATATGCACATACCACGAGTGCATTTAGCCCAACACAAAGCATTATTTTTAATGTTCGGTAAGTTCCGTCACAAAATATATATAAAAGTCATAAAAGCGTTTTTTTGTTTTGTTTTGTATCTTTAGGTTTGGTGTGGAAAAATTACAGTGTGAATGCTAAGGGAACCAGGACTAAATGTATCATTTTCTTTTTTGGTTCGGAACAAAAGAACCAAGAGAACCAAACTACAAGTGTGAAACCCTTAGGGCCCTTTCACACCTACCTTGTTTGGTCCGGACTTTCTGACTTTTCAGTTTGGTCCAAATCAAAATTACAGGTGTGAAACCTACCTCGGACCACGGTCCGGACCAAACAGATTAAATCCGGTCCGACAAAAAGAGGTAGTCTCGGTCTGGATCAAACTGAACAAAGGTTTGGTTCGTTTCTAGTGTGAAAGCATTTCTGTATGGTTCGGACTTTCAGACCTTTTACAGGAGGTTCCGGTGGTTCCCGCATTGCCGAAAAAACAGAAGGTGGCAGGAAAAATTAGCCGTGGTAGCACATGGGGAGAGGAGGAGACGAGGTTTTTAATTGAAGTATGGTCTGATGACATAATAAGAAGTCAACTAGCCTTGTGTATAGTTGGTGCTGCAGGTAATTATGCCATAAAAATAACAATATAGTTGCAATGATATGCGTCTGTTCATTCATGTTGTCAAAGTTACCCGCCGAATTGACAACACGCTGACGTCAGACGCACGTCCATTTACAAACCAATCAATGTCAAGATGATGACGACAGGACGCAAGTATGTCACATAAAGTGTGCTTTAGTGCGCTCGCATAATTGCAGTGTGAAACCAAACCAAAACTTTCTGAAAGTATAAAATGTATCAAAACGTGAACTTTGGTTCGGACCTTAGTGCAAAAACGCCCTTAGTCTCAAGAACCTAATGTACACGTTAATATTGACTTCCAATTTCAAAACAGATTATTTTGTTTATTTTGTACGGTATGATTAATACCGAAAAATTATTTGGGTTTTAGTGAGGGAGTCAGTTGTAAACTCAGTAACGGCTCTTACTTACTCGTAACAACTTACTCGTTTTAAAGAACCGGTTCCATTTGTGTGTTTGGTGCTGCCTGCAGGAAACACGAGCACACACATGTATTTGATGAATCCTTATGTGGATACACTCAAAGATTTCCTGACTGTTTCATTTTTTTTTTTTTTTTAAAGCATTTTCATCAGAGTCTGGAGACCGGTTTCTTTTTTGGCTCGCTGGCTCATTTGCTTTAAAGCTTGTATTCAAATATCTGCTTTTACAATCATGCACTCTCGCATACAAGGTGATATTCGAACTGTACACTTGGTAAGCAGTATCATTCATCAGGCCAGCACAGTAAATGAGCTTACCCCTCCATCCAAACTGCATTTACACACAGATACAATGGCGCTTTTTTTTTTCTGAGCTCTATTCAGGACAGGCTATAAATGGCTATATAAGGACACCTATTTGTTTAATGTCAAAGACTGAAGTACTGTGAATTGAAGAGGTACACAGTACACACTAAGGCATCTTTTCCCAGTCATAACTCTACCTGGAGAGAATTTCTATGCATACATAAGAGAGTGCAGGAATTTATGAGTATTGCTTTGCAACAATTGCCTTAGATGAATTGTGTACCTATACAAATTGCTGGTGCTCTTCATATGCTCTCTGTCTTTATAAATATGCTTTATGTACACATGTTGAGTTATTATTTTTCCAGCAAATATGCTGGAATTACAAGTAGCTTATTCCTAATTGTTTTTCATGAGTACACTGAGTACGCTTACAGAACATAGATTTATATGGACAGCTCTAAAACTGTAAAGCGATGCAGTCGGGTAGAAGCTGTTTTTGAAGGAGAAAATCCTTGTGTGCTATTCCTTCAACCTCCCACACAATTAACAAAGTGATTTTCACAGCTCTCTATACAATTAATCATTCAACACAGTTTCTTGAACACAAACGCACCACCAACCCCCACAGATCCGAGCCACAGAGGGTTGGAGCTGAGGCCAGTCTGAGGCCTGTTTCACGCCACACATACAAGCGACATGTAAGCAAAGCAATACAGTCTCTTGTTGGGCTTTCACACTGAAAGGATTCTGATGGATTACAATAACTAATAATGGACCAATTATAAAATGGTGATCAGGAGCTATTGAGAATTATTACAAATTTGCAATCTGTGGTAAATTAATGTACACAGAATGGAACCCGAACCCAAACCCTATAGGGATGTACTGAAATTTCAGCCGCCAAAAATTATTTTCAGTTTTTGGCTCAAGAGAAAAAGGCAGAAAATATATGCCTCAGTGCAGTTTCAGCCCAGAATTTGTATTTCGGTGCATCCTCATAAACTAGCCTGTTAAAATGTATTGTACAAGCCTGTGTTACTTTCACTGTTCATTCTGTTGCTCTATCATAATTAAAGGGATACTTCACCTCTGGAAAGATGAATGTGTATTTAAAATGGGTAATTTATGTAGAAGAAATGTGAAATTATTTTTGAATTTGGAGCTTTCTAGACTGAGAAAAGCCAGAAAATGTATGTTTGGCTTATGTGGATGAAAGACAACAACTCCCAGAATCCACTTGCCTCGCTGCCCTAGGAGGCCACCTACCGGTAACAGAGCGCAGTAGTTAAACAACAAGTCTAGGCTACTAGTGAGTCTCTGTGATGAGTCTGCCAAGAGATCGCCCAAAATATCCGGGATTTGGCTTTGCGTTCTACAGTCGCCATTCATTATGTTTACTGTGGCGAGCAGGACGAGGCTAGGGCTGCGGGAGAACGGCGTACGGCCTCGTATCTCTTACGGAGGAGCGGGAATTTTCTTAGCAATGTTAAAACGCACATCAACCGATCACTTGTTTAGCGTTCATGTGAACACTACATTCAGATTCACCAATCGGAATGAATTCAGTTAGATTGAAACAAAAGGTGTGCATGTAAACAATGAATGTAAACAACGGCGACTGCAGAAAGCAAAAGCTGACTACTACTACTCAGCTTTCTCCACAGAACAAGAGCCTGCTAGCTTAGCTTCCAAAAAAAGATGGCTGACACTATGTGTATATTCTGTGAGTGAGATCCCACCCTCTACGGGCGGGTTGAGAACATGCGGCACAGCCCCTACTACTGGCTGTAGTCTTTAGCCTCTGGCCCAAAAGTCCTCAGATGATGCAAAATGACGATTTTTGCGTCATCGGAGGACTTTTTCCAGACAAAAAAAAAACATAAATCTCTCGTCTCAGGGGGATATGAGGGTGGAAAGCACGGTAATTCGAAAATACTACAGGTTTTCTACTAATACAAAGCTTAATGCTAAATCCTGAAGTATCCCTTTAAGCATGAAAATATATTTGCTAAATAAAAAAAATGAATGAATAGGCCCCTATGCATTTGTCATTTTTAAATAGGTAACCAAAAGAATATGAATAAGTGAAAATACAGCTATAGGTATCACCCAAGTTCTGGAAAATCCTATAAATCCCTAGTGGATACTGTAACTTGTTAATATTGGCTCTGAAATAAGCTTGATAACACATATGGGTGTGCTGCCGTTACAATACACCTTTGCTTCAACTACACAGTGACAAGAGCCTAGCGTGATGTCACAACGTAAATGGGCTTTTTATCAGTGTGTAGGAACAGCAGTGAGGCACACAGCAACCCAGTTATGAGTTAATAAAAGGTAGGAGACTGAGATGAAAGTGACACCCAGCACCTGTGAGTCAGAAGGGCAAAGTGAGACTGCAAAGCTAGAAAAAATGTGCAAGGGTGTCTCAGAGGAGACGTTTGCATCTCAGCATGATGGCAAATTCAAACGCAGGTACAGAAGCAGTGCTGCTGGCCCCAAACGTGCACTTCAGAGCTCTCCAAGCTTAGAGAGATGAGAGGAGAACTCTTCGGCCAAGACCCACATCCCAAGCCGAGTATCTGCCAGCCATGTGGGGGTGCTTAGGAAGATAGATGAATTTGGAAGGAGTTCAGAAGGATTTGATGGTTGTCGCTGAGGTGGCAGCACCGTTTGGCCTGTAACACTGTTGACATCTCCATGACGGTGCAAAAGTTTCAGCTGCTTGGCAAGTGCAGGATGCCAGCGAGAAAGGCGATGTGGTGGAGAGAGAGGTATTGAGATTCAGCTTCCTCTGCCAATAGTGCCGAACACTTTCCTCAGGGATCTAGTGTTTTATTACCCCTTAAATGGCTACTGACTGCTCTGTATTTGAAGCGTGACAAGAGTGTTTGCTTAAAACGTGTGACTGGAGAAACAATTGTCCTATGCCTGTCGATACCAAAAAGAGTTTTGAATAATTAGTAACGCTGAGATCTAGAGAAATAAAAGGCTGATTACAGAACCCAGCATGAAAAGTGGGGCGTAAACAATGTTGCCTCTTGTTCTACAGAGTCCTCTTGGTACAGAATTACTGCAACCCTATGATTATGGAGAGGAAAGGAGAGGAGAGGAGAGGAGAGGAGAGGAGAGGAGAGGAGAGGAGAGGAGAGGAGAGGAGAGGAGAGGAGAGGAGAGGAGAGGAGAGGAAAAAGGAAAGGTAAGGGCATAATATAAAAGGATAGTGCACTGGAGAAAAGAAAGGATAGAAACCCCCAGCTAAACAAAACTCTGCTCAAAACATTTTCTTAAATAGATTTTCTGGTCTTTAGCTGATTTAGGTCAGTTCAGTTCAAAAGTACCCAAAACCTCTCTAAAACCAGCAAACAGACCAGCTTGGAGACCAGCTAAGACCAGAAAACCAGCTTAGACTGGTTTAAAATTTCAGCAAAGAGGAAAATAACAGGTAAAAATAAGCACACAAAAAAAAAATAAGACAGAAATTAAAAGAAAATGGAGAAGAAAAAATTAAATGAAAGTAAAAAAAGATAAGAAAGAAAAATTAAAGGAAAAAGAGTGAGCAGAAAAGAACAGTCTTTGTGGGAATTTTGAGTGAATACATGTATCGCTTTATTTCATCAAATGACAGAGTTGAAAGAATCCAGTAAACAAATGTAGGTTGAAGTCAATTAAGACAATAAGCCAAGCAGACAGATGACTCCTATAATTTACAATTAAATGAAACTAATTTTCTTTTCACAGAATCACATCAGCTATCAAGCAATAATACACCAGCACAGCAGTATTAAAGGAAGCATCACAACATGGCCGTCCACACCCATGCTTATGTATTGATCACTCTCAGTGTCAGACTCACACAGTTCCTTTCTCCACGTACAGGTTGACTGATTCCATCTAGGCAGAACAACAGCTGAAACCGCTCAACTGAAAACGGGAACTTTTAGTTGCCCAGGTGAAGCAACATTTGCCCTGCTCTTACCGTCAGTGTTGATGAAATGCCACAGACCTGGGCTGGGCAGGTGGGCCGATTTTACCAGTGGGTACAGAGACTAAACTCTGTTTCTTAGTCAGCAGCAGGGAGTCGGATTGGGCACCAATTTACAGCAGTTGCCCAGGAGCCCTGGGATCTCGCCAGCTGGACATTTGGCAGTTTATTGAGTGGTTACATGATCTGGCGACTCAGTGGACTGATTCATAGTCCGGTTCTGCCACCGCTGAATTCATAAAGTGGCTCCTCAGGGAGTTTTTTTGTGCAAAACAGCACACAAACTCATAATGCATGTCCTTATCTTTACTGCGATGCCAGCGGTGTTAGCGGGGCGGACCACACCTAATGGGAAACACAGGACAGAGTGCAGCAGACCTGAGAACCCCTGTCTATTTCCAACACCCTTCATCTAATCCTGACACCCGTTTCCTTGGCAACCACATTGACAGTACAGGGGGCTGTGGGGGTCGTGAAGTTCTGAGACATCTGAGACAGAAGAAATGAGAACTACTTATGCAGGTCCTGACACTACTGGCTAGCTTTGTCTAAAAATAAAGCTCCTCACCTCACCCCAATATTCTCCCTCACTTCCCAGCCTAATTGAAATCGAAATTTATGCAAACCAGTTTTATTTCATTTTAATGCCTAGCGACATTCTCTTGTTACTTGTTGTACGCGTTGAAAGAAACTACATAAAGAAATTACATTTTATATTAAAGCTTAAATTTAAACCCACTCTTTAAACACTATTTTACCAATACAATGAGTAAGGGCTGCTTTCCTACATCTTTGCACATTTTTATTATAACTAAAGCCAAGCCAAATTTTCAGCATCAACTCTTTCTTTCTGAAATCATGATCCTTCAGAAATCATTATAATATGCTGCTCTGGTGCTCAAGAAACATTTCTGATTATTATCAATATTGAAACAGTTTAATATTTTGTGAAAATCTGTGAAAATATTTTGTGAATGATTGATTTTTCAGGATTGTATAATATATATATACGTATATATATATACGTATATTCTAATATATACGTATATTCTAAGTAAGGACTAATCTTACCCCTAAGCCCATCACACAAAACTTTCTGCATTTTTACATTTTCAAAAAAACATTTTTTTTTTCACTTATTATGATTTATAAGCGGTTTCCTCATGGGGACCAAAAATGTCCCCAAAAGGACAAGGGTTTCAGATATTAGCATCTTTGTGGGGTTTTTGTCCCCACATTGTAGGGTTAACAGAAAGAAAGAGAGAAAGAAAGAGAGAGAGAGAGAGAGAGAGAGAGAGAGAGAGAGAGAGAGAGAGAGAGAGAGACGTAATATAATCACGATCGTAATTTAATCACGATGTCAAGCCTATGCGATTATATTGCGCAAAATGCTGTGATTTTATGTGAAATAAACAAATTAGGGCTGTACACTAGTGTTACATTATCCCGTTCTTATTCGTGCGAATGCTTTAATCCATTCATTCGCGACAAGTAAAAAAAGAGTGTGCTGCCTGTGAATGTCCAACTGTGTATCATGCGCATGGACAGACTGCACGCCAGAATTGTTATCTTTCGAACAATAACGCACAATTATGCCAAATTATCGTTTGTCGAGTATCTTCATAAGAGCTGTCTTATGATGGACGTAAAGAGTTGTGAGAGAATGAGGCGCGTGTGAGATCCGTGTCTCAGCCATGGCTGCTCTTAAAGGGCCAGCAGCCAAAGCTTTCTGTCAGTAAAGTTAATCAAAGAACAAAGGGAACAAAGAAAATTACTCTCTGCTCTTGACTAAAGAACTTGTGTAGCTGTTTGATAACTTTATTCAATTTCTGTATGTGCTACCTGTTAGACAGGAAGGGCACAGGTAAATATGACATTTATTATGGGTTTATGTGAGTATTGTTTGAAGTTAAAGGTGGGGTATGTGATTCTCTTTTTTGTCAATTTTTTCAAAATCACTTGAAATCCTATTCATAACCATTTACATAACATTTAATCATCTGTGGAGCCGGCAGGACTCGAAAAACTCCAATCATTTCCAAGACCACCTAGAATCATTGGACAGTAACTCCGTCAATCAAACGGTCGTACCATACCCCCTCCCCTCATCCCCCTTGCGCGAATCAGGGCCAGAAAGGCCCTGGAAACAAGGTAGGACCATTTGAGTTGTGTATTTTCAAAATCTGCCGGCCGTTTTGCAAATCCCATACCCCACCTTTAACTTATTAAAATATTTTTTGAAGCCCCATAAATGTTTTTATTAACATTTAATAAAATGTTATTAAACATTTTTCATATGTTTTAAATATTAGGGGGGGATTCATTTTTATCCAGACATCAGTGGCTTATTGATCATTAGAGATGTTATCAATAATTTAGTTTAGTTTGAGTTGAGCTAGTTTGAGTTGAGAAATACACATTTCAGAATTATCACTAATCTGTGTGTGCATTTTGCTTTAGAACCAAGCAAGTTGACTCATGAAACCATTTGTTTATTATATCGCAATCGCATATCGCAATATTGACCTCAATAATCGCAATATGATATTTTCCCCAAATCGTGCAGCCCTAGTTAGAATAGAAATATCTGTGAAAGCAAACGTGCCACTTCCTAAATATTTTGTGCAAACTGCCATTAAACATTGCTTGTCAACATGAATAACACAGCGGCAGAACAGATATGGTCTACAGAGAATCCCCTTCTTCTCTTTCTTTGAAGAATAATGTATGATGTTGTTCATGAGTGGCACTCTGTCCCACAAACCCTTTCCTGGGATTATAGTGAACATGCACAAACCAACGCAACACTGAATGAATAATATATGCATTTTTGGTTTTGATATGTTGATGTTCAACTCTGCTGAAAATCTCAATGCACCGGTGGGCCAAAATGTGATTAAAAGAGCAAATATTTTGACCTTGCACTTGATAACTGTCATGCTTGTTCAGAACAGAACAGTTGAAAAGTCCAGAGGTGTTTATTGATCCTTCCTGCATTACTCCATATATTGAGGTCTGCCACTGTAGAACATAAGTATAAGGGTATTGCTGGATAATTTAGGCTCTCCAATTTGTCTCCTGGCACCAGCAGCGCACTGCAACTGACAGATATGGCACAATGAACAAGGACTAGTTGTTATTATTGTTGTTTAATAGCATGGTGAGCTTAGATTATTTTGAAGCAGTGTTCCGAAAAAAATTAGGTAAATGGAAATTGCAGAACTGTGGCTGCTCAGGCTTGTTTAAACTGGATCACGACACACAAAAATGCAACTTTAGAAATATGTTTAAGCCCCTTCAAATAAGGAACGTCGAATGAGGCTGTAACTTCTTCACGTAGCATTATTATACTTTATTTCAGCAGTCTGGATACTTTGAGCAGTACAGTGAAGACAGATATAGTGCTTGAGTCTGTAAACGAGCAGCTGTGCCACATGAAAGGACAGGTACGTTTAGTTAGATGACAGGAAGTGGTATTCATGTAGTTCGCTGTAATCCAATGCATTTCTCTAAAGCTATTTTTCCTTTTATATCTGCCTTTAAAGCTGAAGTGTGCCATTAATGCCACCAAATCAAAAGGCAGAAATGATTAACTCAAATAGGTTTCCCTCGCTGTGTGCCTTTTGTTGGACAAACAGATAATGTGCGGTCACATTAGCGAACTTTCGCAAGCAAAAGGGTCAATTATCTATTGCCAATATTGTAGCGATGAACCCAGCTATCACAAAAGCAGCTTTCTGTTGGACTGTGCGGCACAACCTCATTACCAAATTCAATCCTTTTGTCAAATCTGCATGGAGAAATCTTTTGCTGACGATAGCATGGATTCCTATTGAAATGACTGGATTTTGCAGATAAAAATTTCCCAAACAACTGCATGTGACCGCATCTGTAGCCCTGTACCAAACTCATGACATTTGTTGCGCAATGTTGTTGTGTCGGGTTGGTATACTCAGCAAACAACGACGGCAACAACAAATAGTAGTAGTAGTAATAATAGTAATAATTGAATATTTTATTTACTTTAAAATTCAACCTTATTACATAGTGTTGCCATATTTATTTTAATGGGATAATAATAATAAAATATTATTATTAAAAAAAAACATTTAAAATAAAATCAATTAAATTTCAATTAATAAAGTTTTTTTTTTTTTATTACAGTAAAGTGTTACAATATTTCTTTTACTAGGATACTACTACTACTACTAATAATATATTTTAACTCATTTGTGTATAGTTACTTTTTTTCCCCCAATAAAATAAATTCATTACATTAACCTAGATTAATAAATGCTGTAAAAATTGTGATACCTAATGCAGTAAATTATACATAATGCAGTAAAACGCTAACAAACTGAACCTTTCTGTAAAGTGTTATATAACTGATAAGAATATGATAAGATACTAACTGTATTAAAAGTTTGGGCATATGTCGAGGCTGGGGTCTAAACTGCAATGATGTTACCCAGGATAAAAATTTAATTTTCTCTCAAAAACATCGACCCTTGGGAAGTCCAGTGAGATTTCATTCTGTCTCTTCAAAAGGATTTTAATGATATAAATGTGATCACTTTTTTATCCCCCACTTCACCGTTTCTTTTGCAACATAATTGATTCTTTAGTCCGAAGGTCTCTCAACCATAAAGGTGTGCACTGTAAATTATGGTCAGATTTGAAAAGCAGTGACCTTTGAAGTGCTTCGCGATAGTCGGCTCTTCATGATTCTAGCCCATGAGTTGCTTCTTCATTCTAGTGATATAAGAATGGCTAGAGGACATAGGAAGGAGGGCGATCACTAGAGGCTGACAATAAGTGTGTATGTGATCCAACATGTCTGCCTGAATATGTGATTTCACTCAATTTCAAGCATGACTGGCCCTGCACGACTCACGTGTTTCCTTAAAATATTCCCAGAAAACATTTATCTAATCCCTTTCAGGGCTTCTTGGCTCTGCAGGCTGGATAGTGTACAACCAGGTTGGCACAAACTTCTGCACGGGCAACAGTCCTGCAGGAGCTGGAAGAAAAGTGTCAACTTTGCACATGGAAGTATTGTATTTTTACAGCTAATGCTGTCAGTTTAAAAAAAATACCAAATTACATATTAAACACCTTTTTTTCAGAGATTGGGTTTTCCTTCCCTTCAATAGTTTTTGTTTTTGAGTCTCCAGTTCACTTTCTCTCATTTAACTCTGCTAGCTTTAATTTTAATAATCACACTTCAAAGGCTTCTTGCTTTTTAAACCACCGTGTGTCTGTGCACTGAACGGCTGCCATTCTGCTCTGAAATGGTTTGTGCCTTATCTCAATAGACAGATGTCTTCTCATCTTCACTATGGTGATTTCAACTTCTTGTGGGTCTAAAAATTTGATTCAGTGACCAGCAACAAGCTGGAGGATGTAAAGTGTGGGGTAAAATCTGTTTCTAAACCAGATTATCTGATGAACAGAGGACTACTACAAAAATGTATTATGCTACAGATAATTAATTAATAAAACCAATAGAGCAGGAACAAAAATGTTGGTAGGCTTCCTGTCCCGAGGCCGGATTAATAATATGGCTATTTGGGCACATACCCAGAGGCACCATGCAAAATAGTGAGAGATGCAGTACAATGATCATGATATAATAAGTACACCAATCCAATCAATGAGCATGCAAATTTCATTTGCAAATAATGACAAGAGAAAAGCACTACATAACTTAAATGTCTTAGATATCAGCGATCTTGCCAGTACAATGGAGAGAAAAAGGGGAATACATTTTCAAATAAAAATAACATCTACTACTAGGTGACAAACTTAAAGGAGCAGTATGTAAGATTGTGGCCAAAACTGGTACTGCAATCACTTTCAAATTACTGACTCAAGGTTGCCAGATCTGCTGCAGGATCCGATTACGACACGTTATTAGCTGCAGCTGTGGGAACTAGAGCAGAGCTGGCAACCCGAATGCAACACTACTGACTTCGTGATTGGTAGATCGGTGGAGGGTGGAGCTCAGACCAAAACACAACATGACAACATCAACATCAGTTGAGGGCTGCAACTTCACTTTTTAAATGACAATATCCTGGCCGGACTACTGTTGTCAGTGATATAAGTATTTGAAATGAACATGATTTCTTAATGTCTAGTGACATATCAGGGAAAATGTATGATTAATTGAAATAAATTTCTTACATACAGCTCCTTTAAATGTTTTAAAGGTAGGGTAGGCAATTTTCGGAGAGGCTAACAATAGCGAGCTAGCTTTGAAAGTATAAGATCACACCCTCCCTTCAGAGCGTCTCCAAAGCCACGCCTCCATCAAAACACATGAACGTGTACAGCAGAGAGCAAAACAAAAGCATCATGAGAGACGGCATTAAACTACCTCATGTCTCAATGCACATAACATTACAATAATAAAGAACAAACAACTTGCACCGACCTGTACCACCTGACTGCTGCAGTTTCATTTAGGCTATGAAACTGCATAGGACCATAATCTTATTGTTTTTGACCACTTTACTTAGTGATTGCTATGAGAATGCAAAAAGCAAACATCTACTAGGTGACAAACTTAAATGTCTTAAAAATCAGCAATCTTACCAGTAAAATGGAGAGGGAAACATTTTTCAACAATGAACGCACTTCTAGGGAGTTCAGGATCCACAAATAATATACTTGATTTCTTTCCAAACATGCTTAAAATTGTAATCTTACTAGTAGTAATCATTTTTTTTAGCCTGTTGATGAACACAAAGTGTGTGAACAAAACTGGATTTGATGCAGCAAAAAAGGATAGAGTCGAAATGATAATGAATAGATGAATAAACAAATAGAACACATGAATAACTTCTTATTTCAACTCAGAGGCAAAGCTAAATGTTCACAGAATACAAAGAAGCGCTGCCTATACTGACTGCTCTGAGGATTGGACTGTGAGAACAGTATAAAGCTGACTTTTTATTTTACCCAAACTGGAGCTTTGAGCCTGGAGCTCAAACATGCATTTTAGTCTGGACATTTTTGTTTTGACTAGCTTATGCCTTGTTTGCTAGTGTTCTTAATTTGAAATACAGAATTTATACCAGTAAATACTTTAAAAATACATCATTCATGAATTTGTATAGAGAATTTTTATAGAGTTCAATAATTTTGTCCCTGATCTGGACACGGACAATAAAAGGTCAAAGCATTTTTTTTTGTGTGCATTTTGTTTGGTCAGTTCTGTCTCGCTACAGTGCACAAAGTCAATACACATTGAGGTCAAGTGAATATCGAGCGTAACACATGGAAATGTCATTTTGTTTCTGTCTTTAGGATTTCAGTATATAAATCAGTTGAGCAAAACAAATATGACACCAAAGCAAACCCATGTACTATGATGATAGCTTCACCTCGCAACAACATGTCAAAGGCTTGGATATATACTTTGTGAACGACATTGTGATGCCTCTCACAAAATGTCTTTGATATTGCACCTGTACCGAGTGAAGCTTTTATAGGCTGCATCTGGTACACTGATTCACCTGCAACCAACAACTCATTCTTTAGAAACATTAAGCACAGACTGGGTTAGTTTTTTCTTTTTAACACAAAAGGAGACATTTTGAATGTTTTATTTCATTCGTTTATAATGTTAATGACGGCTGGAGATAAAAAGAAAGCATTATGTAAGCTTTATGTCACAAACAGATCAAACGTTATGTCATTAGAGTTGTTAACTGGATAACTGAGTCAGATCAGTCTGATTCCTGAACCATTCAGACCAGTTTTTGAACCAGATCAACTGATTCATTCAAAAGTTCTGGCTCAAAAGAATGATTCATTCATGACATTTCTGACAGAAAAATCAGATAATTATCTCAACAATGATCATAAAAGTGCCAAAGAGAGCTAGGGTATACCCTAGATGAAAGAAAACTGGATATTCTTTTTTGAACAACAGTAGTTTTTGGAACAACATACAGTATAGGGTGAGCAAATAATGACAACACTGTTAATTTTTTAGTGAACTATCCATTGAAACGAAAAGGAAAGAGCCCATTCAAGGCCTGATTAGAACAAAGACATGTTGCCAATTCTCGTGTCCGTTCCCTCATAACAGTTCCTTCACTGTAACACAAGCACACACTGCCTGCCTAAAAAGGCCTCATTGTACTGGGCTGCGCTGGTCGGTTAATGTAATGTGAAATATGAAGTCAGACTGCGCGGACCGTGGCTAGATTTTATAAACGCTAATCAGACTGGAGATGTTTTCTCCAAGGATGTGTCTTCCATAGGCCAGCACACATTAACACCGCTTAAAAACATGCACAGGCCATTTCGGCTTCATGGCAGTGGGGAGAAGGAGACGTGTCTTGCTTGTTTATGAGGAACAAACCTGACAGAAAAAAAGCTGTGAATAGTAGGATGACACTTGTGATGTGCAAAAAAAAAAAATAGAAAGAAATCACATTATACTTTTAGATATTGGAAGTACTGGACTGAATTAATAACCCACTGTTCGCTGGTTGAATTCTTGAACAAATTTAATTGTTTTTATGTTACTAGAAACTCTGCATGCTGTACAGTAGTACTACATTTTATATTTATTTTGATTAATTAGTAAAAAAAAATTCTCCTGAATCCAGCATGGGGGATAGTTTTCCCAATCATTCTGTTCATGTCCAAAACAGTATGATTTCCTTTCTTCTGTGGAACACAAAATGAGATGTTAAGCAGAATATTTTAAGCTGCTCTTTTCCATGTAATGTAAGCGAATGGTGACCAAATAAAATAGCACAATAAATTAGGGATGCACGATGATATCAGCACAACATCGGTATCGGCCGATAAAAGCTTAAAATGACCATCATCGGTATCGCCAGATATGAATATTTCTGCTGATGAGCCTTGCCGATGGGGTGGCGTGTTTCCTATGCGCACGTGACGACCGTGAACGTAGCATGAGCGCCAGCAACTTAAACTTCCAACAAGTGGAGGCATTTCATGCATGGGCATCAGTTTGGCTTGAAATGTACTGGGACAGAGACGCATTTGGAAATGCATTTTCAGAAGTGCTGGGTAAGCCACAATGACGCATTATTATTTTTTCTCTTTCGTGCTGTTGGTCAATCGATCGATCGCTCATGTTTTTAAAGACGATGTGCTCTCCAAGCTAGTATGCTCTCCACAGAACATAAAATATTCATTTTATTTTTCGTGTTCGCATTTATGAGGAACAAACAATGGACGTGAGCGCTCTGAAAGCGGCACTAAAAGACTGCTTTAAAACTTTCACAGAGACCTCAAACAGAAAGCACAAAACCTTTCTTTAAAGTGAATTTCGTGTTTGTATTAATTGTATCTTAATTTTAATCAATGTTTCATCAACCATTTGCCTGGATTTAATAAATAAAGCAGATAATAGATATCACGACACGGACTCACGGAGGCACCGGCGAATGAACTGGAGCTCGCCCTCATAAATGAAATGAAACTCAGCATAGCCTACTTCCTCACAGACCTGAGAAATGAAATGATGAACTACAGAACGCTTGAAATCATATTTTTAAACAGAACAATTCAAAACGAAAGAAAACGATGTAATCCGTATGAAATGTGCATTTCTCTCTGGCGCGTTCACTAGCCTACTGCAAAGATCGCGAGTCAGCATCGTCAAACTTCATATTTGCAGCCGACACAGAAAACATATTTTTCTGTTTAAAATGTCTTTTATTAAAATGTCTCCTTGCTATATTTCACATATTCATAATCATTACTTTTGCCGGTTCTTTGTGACAGCTTTTAGATACTTTATTGGCAGCGCCACCCTTACATGTTACATGAAGGCGTCACCGCTGCATCAGCACCGAAAACGGGAGTATTTGGTAGACCTGTTCAAGTAGGAGAAGATGTACTGTACATTTTTCTATTTGAGAATTTATTTTTATTTATTTTACTCCTAAGGACTGAAGTTTGAAAACTTAAAAATAAAATGTGGCACTGGCTTATCATTTATTCTCCAAGTTAGGCTAAATATTTTACCTATTTTTCAGGGGTGAATGTCTGTCTACATTTGTAAAATTATACATATGGTAGAATCAAATGTTGTTTTGTTTGTCTTGTGTATTGCCTTATCTACAACACGAGTGTAATACGGTAAAGGTACTACAGGAGAGAGACTTGGATTTTTCTTCAGTAAAATTAAAGTGTAAATATATCAGGGGAAAAATGTGTATGTATCTCGGTATCGGTATCGGCATCGGCCAAAATTAGTTTGAAAATATCGGCATATCGAATATCGGCCAAAATCCAATATCGTGCATCCCTACAATAAATAGTTCTAATGACTCTTTGCCAGGGGTGCAACGGTTCAAATAGCTCACGGTTCGGTTTGTATCACAGTTTTAGGTTCACAGTTTCGGTACATGCTATAATTGTGGAAAAAAGGACTACTGTAAAATAAAAATAAAGAAAATAAGAACAAATAAACTAACTACAAGCAAAAGCACAAATAAACAAGAGAGCAAAGATACAAATAAAATAAACAGTGCTTTTCAGGTTTTTCATGTAGAAATTGAATTAATTAATCAAATATAAAATAACATTGCATATTTGACTGTATAAATGTAAGATGAATCCTTATTGAAGTTACAAAAGCTATTCAATCCAGAGCTGTGAGTGATTTCCTTGGCTTTCTGTCGTTTGATTAACATTAAAAACACAGACAGCAGGAATATTAGGCTACTGTCCCTTTCAGACATAATGCACGGATCCAAAATACTGATCCGGTCTTTCTCGACCGTAAATAATTTGTTTGTTTGATTATCGCTGTTGTAATGTATTATTGGGGAGCCAGCATGTGCATCTATCGACATCTGTTTTACGTGTTATTTTCAACAAACCATATTATAGATGCATCATCAGATTTCAGATCAACCGCGGTGCAAGTGCTTGAGAACCGTTACACCCCTACTTTTTGTTATGTTGCTATAATGCTATCTTTGTGAAATGTTACATCATTTACATCAACTTCCCCTCCCACTTGCAATGAGATCACTTCTTTTCTTTGATGACGTTTACTGGCGCAATAACCGGTCACTCACATGAGATCGCAGGAATAGCAAATGACAACGTTCCAATGATCCAATCAATTCCCAATGAAAAAAATCCCGCCCCGCCCTATCTTTTTCTTGTTTAAGAAGCCGCTTCAATTTGATATAAATCACAATAGGGAAGAAAAGATTATCACAACTTCCGTTTCATGCCGAATTTAACCAATCACAACCTGACAAATTTTATATGTACATATTCAAATTGCAAATGTATTTTTTATGGTGTATTTCTTTTTGTCATTTTTGTAGCTTCACAGCCCCTGGTTACCATTCACTTTTATTGTATGGAAGAAAAGCAGCATGCATATTTTAACTCCTTTTATGGTCTAGAAAAGAAAGCAAGTCATGCACATATGGAACTACAAGAGGGTAAGTAAATGATGACAGAATATTCATATTTGGCTGAACTACTGTATCTCTTTAATCATTTTAAAGACGGTCCTAGAAGTCTCTTTGAAATGCCTAGAGGCAACTACAAACAGCTCTTTCTACGACGAACACAATGTTGACCAAAGGAATTTACATCAAATGACAACATGGCACAGATGCGGTGTATTTGAATGTAAATCTCTGAGTCTCCTCACAATTTCTCACCGACTCTGTTCGGCAGGCAGAATCTATTTAATATTACACTCGTCAGCAATTGAGTTGGCTTTTGTTTGAAGATCAAGTCTATCAGACAATCACAATGCACTTGTACATTCAAATAAGACACACGCTGATATTTTTCACATGCATTCAGCTGACAAATCAAGACTATTGGTTAGCCAGAAAAGTCCATGAAAGAGGCAATGAAATGATAGCTGGACCGCCTAGTGAAGACACAAAGGATCCAAAAATGCTTCAATTTTCTCTTTTAACCACAAAGCAGGAAGGATGGCAATTGGCAAAGAAAACTTTATGTGGGAGTGTTCATCCATCTGCCCGCACAGATGGGGAGAACTAGCGAGTGAAAGACCAACATGAGCCAGCCACACAACTACAAACAGTAGGTCAAAGCAAATATCCACAAAACAGATCTGCTGATTCCTGTTACAACAGGAGACCTGTGAGTGATCAATGACGTGACGTGCAATTTTGATGTCCAAACCCCTTTATGAAGTCAAAATAAGGAAATGTTTAATAAAAAGCACATTTATTGAATCTATTGATCTCTGTTTATCAAATGATATGAACATATATTGAGGGTATTACAAAGTGTAAGAATTATTAGACATTATAGTCACATAATGTCATACCGGATAACTGTCTGGACCTTAGAGTGACGTACAAAAAAGCCAAACAATCTGTAAAAAATCTAATAAATGAGTCTATATGAGTCTTGACAACAATATATTTAAATATTACAAAGATTATGACATCCAGTTGATTGTTATGCTTCGGAGCATTCTGTCCCAAAACTGGCAGTCAGCCAATGTCATCCGGGATAACAAGCAAACTGGAGCAATTTTATTGTGAATTTTATTTTGACACGATGTGAGACAGCATGTTACACAATCAGGAAGACCCTGAAGGACCCCCAAACAATGGTGAAAGGTAAGTATGTCTTTCATAAAATGTGTTTAACTTACCCCTTTTCCTCACTAGCACACTATGTATTAAAATCCTGTGTCATAATAATTACATATAATTGACCCTTCGCGTGGAGCTTGATTGACAGGTGTTCTAACCAATCATACTTCGCCATCCGCCATTTTGTCCGAAAAAGCAGCCAGTAGAGATAGGAGGATTTGAACTTGGTAAAATGAATATACTGACGCCTTTCCGCGGTTAAAACAACATTACTTCTTATGTTCGTTCATGTTTATTTGATGCTATAAATGAACTAGAAGGAAGAGATGATCGGATCACGAGCAGCTTTAACTGATGCTATACAGCGATCTGTCACGGCACATTAAAGAGCCCCAAAACGGTATTTATTGTTTAAATTTCTTTCAAAAAATGACCACATTTGAAAGCTGAGACTTTGTTTAATATGTTTAATATCAAAAGTAACCGAAAAGTAACCTGGTCTGTCCTGTCTATCCGCGTGTTGTCAGTCTCCTCTCTGCTCCGCGATGTATTTTTCACTGCGTGAGAACATGGTGAGAGCGTGAGAGCGGCGTAGCTTGTCGGAACATAGCGACAGTAACTAAGGAGGGCGGGTCTTTGCGAAGGGTCAATTACATAATAATGTGGATTTTATGTAAATATGTTTATTTAGCATGAATTTACATATTTGGAAGTTGAAGATAAAGGTTGCAGATTTCTATAGGTAGCCAAAAATACTGCCTGATTAAGATTTAAACTGAGTTTTGTCATACCATAACAATTTTGTCATATAGGATAACCGTTATTTTCTGTTAGCCCATAATGTCATCAGTTATGTTAGATGACATGTGTTTGACATTATACAGTTTTCAGCTTTAAATTGTGCTTAAAACATATCATTAACATTGTTTAGTTGAATATTAGCTAATATAATTCATAATATTAAATTACATTTACTAAATAAATTATGTCGCCTACTTTAACCCTTTACATTATTTATGAATATTGATGTAGAGTGATGATCTATGATGTCTATGAAGACTATGATGATCATCAATAAAATGGTTCAAGGTACTATTCGGTACTAAATTAAACCTAATGTTGAAAAGTTGTGCTGTTTTGATATTCATAAACATGAAAGAAATGTTTAAATGTATTTGTATACTTGCCAAATCTGGGGAAAAAAACACACTGAGGTGGGATCTGTATTTCTTTACAGTGGAGCCTAATTCATTTCCTTGGAAAAACCTTGCATTATAACATAAACATGAATTATTTATGAACATTATTATGTTAAGTGTTGTAAAAATGACAATTCATGTGTTAACTCATGGTGTCATACCGAGTAACAATTTAAGTCAGGCGGGATAACCCTTTTTTTTCCATTGAAATGCATAATTTCACTTCATGGAGTTGAGGAAACAATAATAACATAATACCAAGTCCTGTAAAACATTCTCAGACATTTTGCATTTTAAATCACATTGCAGTGTTGAAATGTGGGTACAAAACTTGAACAAGTAGGGTCACGTTTAAAGAAATCACAATATAATGAGAATTTTTTTTTCTGAGCTCTAAATATTGTTTACTGCATCACTTTATATATTCATTAAGTATTATTGATTTGAAAAGTTTTAATATCATAATATTTAGAATATGCATTGACATTATCCCGTATGACATTCTGACTGGTGTCGTCACATGATTCTCAGTTAAACTGCTTAAGATGCATTGTTTAAAATTGAGATTTTAGTAATAAGTAAAAAACATCATCATAACGATAACTACTTTGATGTGCAGTTTTAACCTATTTGAATTTTTTAGCAGTTGAAAACCTTATTTGTCACTGGCCCACATATCTATTTTTCAACAAACCACCTCTTTTCAATCTTTATCTATTGACAAAGGGACAGGAAAGTCCGTTGCACAGAATGTCAATGTGTCTGACTTTTATTGCACTTCTCAAACCGCAGTCATCTGATTGGCCTATTGCTTCAGGGAGAACAGGAAGCAGTGGATGGTGTATGTGTTCGTGAACTGGACTGTCTCTCTGTGGGAAATCAATGAAATTTGTTTAATTATTGGGTGAACTTAATCAGTTCCACTGATGTAATTACTAGCACTGCCTAGAAGTCATACAATCATTTGTTTTATGCCATCTTGGGCTGAAATAATAAATACAATCAATTTTGGAGTGCAAAATAATAAAAACATTCGTCTACGGTATTTGTTTCTCTCTCTCTAACGTGGCAAGCGTGCATTTGCATGAGTGCTGTACCCTGTGTCCTTTAGCAATATAGATTTGAAACATTGTCAATGATTGCTTGTGACAGCATTCATTGACCATGTCTCTTCCAGAATCCAGTGGAAATGTCGGAATACTAGCAATAATTGAAAATGACATTGTATCAGAAAGATTAATATATTACATGTAGGCTGACATCAGTATCTCCGAGGGTGGACCACGAGTCGGCACATTTCCATTCCCAACATTTAGCAGATGAAATTTGTGAGCAGATAACATATTAAGTTAATGATACAATTCTAACTAATTGAAGACAGATGGAATCTTCACTAGAGCAAATAATTGTTTTACTCCTTAATCACATGTCAATTAAAAGGCGCAAGATCCGCATCAAACCTGATTGGCTGAAATAAATGTGACCTCACCCACGTGGAAATCTAAAATTACTGTGCTAGACTAAAGAGATAACACATTACAGTTTATCTATTTTGCCAGCTTACCATAAACAAACAGGCAATTTAAAAATGAGAAAACAATATTCTTTTCTGGAACTTATACAGTATGGATGCCTCAGATCAAATCAAAGTGTGAACTTTTAATCACAGTTTCAGTGCAGCAACTGCACTAGTCTTTAAACAAGCAAGTTTTAGCTGTTTAAGAGCAATAGCATGAGTGTCGGTACAGAAAAACATTTGAAAAATAACATCTACCAACCAGTTTGGCCATCAAAAGGGGCTATTATGACACCGTTTTCAACTAAAACAGTTATACTTTTATGCGTTTTGGCCATTCATTTACAGGACAACAGCGTTTTGGGTGCCATATGCAAACTTTTTGAAAACGGTCTCCGTGTAAACAACAAAAACGAGAATCTCTGAAAACGATGACCACATGCGTATTACATGTTCAGTCTATAGTGTTTAATCGTCATCTAATGGCCTGGCAGCAGAACACAGCTTTTTTTGTTGTTTTCGCAGATCCGTGTGAATGGGAAACAATTTGACAATGGTGTCGTCTGTACGCAGAAAACTCAAAAGAAAAACTTCTCAGTTTTAAGCATATCATTGTTGAGTAAATGTTACTTAGGAAATCATATATTTTAATCGAATCAATTGCATTATATTCAAATTAATTAAATCGCAAATATATCACAAAGGGGAGAAAAAGGTTCAATGAATGCATTGAATAAGGGCACAAATCAAAATAAGGGTGCCAAATTCATATTTATTTGAGCATTAATCTTTTTTTCTTTTTTAATTGTGTTTTAATTTGGTTTGCACTGTTTTTGACATTAATTTCATTTCATTGGTCTACTAATCGTGTTTTACTTGGAAACGATGGTTGAGTTCTTTAATTGGCTGCCTATCTTGGAAGAGATGTTTTCCTGCTCCACCTGATGACCCTCCAGTGCAACAGAGATAATCGACACTGACTTTTGCCTGCAGTAATTTTCAATAATGCATTTTTTAATCACATGAAAATGTTAAATTATCAACCCTAATGTATACTAACATAATTCTTCATTCAGTTTCAGCATTCAAATTCAGCATTATCAACAAAACAATTGACAAATTAAACATCTGTCTTATTTGTCTATGTCCCTCGGTATAGATGAACATAACTGGCTGTTGACTACCTGCTGTCTTCTCACTTCCTGTCCTCTTTTAGATGCTTCTCCTTTACAAACACATACACAGTAGATCAGCACACTTGACCATTCCTGATAGAAGCTAAGAAATACCTGGCTCTTATCTGTGCGCTTGTAAATCACTCCTGATTTATTCATTTCTTCCATTTCCTCCAGAGCTTTACAGAGCAATCAATCGCCCTGTTAGCTGGCCCTGATCGAATGCGAGCTGATAAGTTAAATGTTCTTTGTCACTGAGCACTATATAACAGTGTTTTTAGCCCTATACTGATTGCTGATTTTCTTTGGCTCAGCAAAGCTTTTCAATATGATAGTAGTTGGAAATGTATCTAATATTGTCAGGCTACCTGTCAGGTATGCCTGATTTAATTCCAATAAAAAAAAATAAAAAAAACACACGCAAAACCTAAAGTGCTGACTTGGTGCATTTTCACTATTAATTTATTTATTTATTTTCTTGAATACCAAGCATAAAATGTTCCAACTATGACAGACATCACTGGAATAGGTGTCCAGAGAAATCACACCGGTTTCTGTGACAGGCTCTGTAAAATGCACAGCTCACAGTGTTTTAGCCAATCAGAAATGCTCTCCACAAGTAAATCATTTTGCGCTTTCGAGCTTTCTGACATGTTTGTGGTCGGTGGGGTTTTTATGAGTTTGCACACGGTCTAATTCATTAGCTAAGTCCGGCAGAACTAAGCATATTCTCTTACAGCACATTTAAAATGGAAGTGTGTAATTTCTGCACTACTACAGCACTGAAAAGAATTGCATTATGTTTGTTTGTGAAACCCGACTGAGACAGACATGCTATTTTCTTATTCCCAGGCATAAATTTGGGATGGGACTATGTTTGCTAAACAATGGCAGACAGAGTATGTGTTTAAAACATATTTGAATTCATAATGGTGTTTGGTGTCGCTACACTGCACCTTTAAATAATGTTGATGAATCTGTTTTTTAACAGGATTTCTTGCACACTCTGAAACCGTTCAATCCGATTAACTCGTTAATCAGATTAGCCAAATAAACATTAATCCCATTAATTTAGAGCATCACGCTGCAGCTCAGTCATTGTCTGATGTTCTGAAATGATCATCAAGCCTGAAGCACATTTTCAAACCAACGCAAGAGCACACCGTCTCCCCCTATTGACTGAACTGGAGTTTGGGGATCATCTGCAAGAATGTTAAGGAGGATTGGGACATGTTTGTAGGCAGAAAAATGTGGCAAAAAAAAAAAAAAAAACAGGTGCACAAGCAGTGGGCAAGGGTTCAAGTAATTTTCTTTCCCCAACTCTATTTGTACCTAGGTATTATTTAAAGCTAGCGTGGCTATCAGAAGGTGAACACCAAAACAGCACAGAGCCGGCGAAGCATTTATCAAACAGATCGAGCCCATGACAGAACAGACCACAGCTTCATGTTTGATGGGGTAAATGCGAAATGCCTCCTTTATAATTTTCTTCAGCAACAACAGTTGTCGTCGCCTACAAGTCCTTGGCTTATGCTGAACATTTAAGGTTGGTAATTAAATTGAGAACAATAGTGCTCAAAAGGGTCATTTCAACAGCAGGAGCGCATTAAAACTGCACACAAACTGCAATAACATAGCGTTATAATAAACTGATCCATCAGCTAAGCTGTATTTAAGTCAATGACGAAAAAAATAAAATAAAAGCGTAGTCACTTGAAAGCCATTTAATGGCAGTTGAACAGGGAGTGCATAGAGTGCAGCCGCCTCAACCTGCTTTCATTTTGGACAATGATCCTCGGGTGGTCCAATATATGCAGCCCGATTTCTTTTTTAAACATTTGCGTTCTTCCGCAGAGTGCATGCAAATGGGGCCCTGGTTTAATTACCATTTAGCAGTCTAATAGCAAGAGTAGAGGAAACTTCTGCAACAGTCACTGCTGGGCATTGTGCAGAGGCAAAGCCCCTGGACTGAAATATTATGTAAATTATTAATTTCCTCATAGACTAACACAGTTGTGCTATTTGGTTACCCACAAGCGTGCCGCTACATGTTAATTAATCTCACCGAGAGGGAAAAGTATCAGAAAATTTTATTATGCAATCATGATTAACACAAGATACAGCTACGCAGATGCGTTTATATTAAATTAAAGAGGCGACTCATATTTTTTACTTACAAAAACCTCACAGAATTGATTAATTATAATGAATTAAAACCATTCATTATATGGCATAGGCTATCTTCTATAGTATTTTATAGTAAAATGTTATGCATGTTTATGGATGTTTTCACCATATATTGAAACATCCGTTTGCTTTGTTCTGAAACCGAGACCAATGTTTTATTTTCTGCTTGGTTAATTTCGCAACATTTCAAATTTCAAACGAACCTAAATTTGTTAATAAGTCACATCTAAGCAAACTATCCCCTCATTGGTCAGAATATTCAACACATGGTGACATTTTCAAATTGTAAGATGGATAGACAACAGCTCTGCAGACTACTAATGAGCACAGAAGAAAGAAAGACAGACATGATTTGTCATTACATTACATCATCTTAAAGGGATAGTTCACTCAAAAATGAAAATTCTGTAATCATTTACTCTCCCTCATGTCGTTCCAAAACTGACTGACTTTTTTTACTGACTGACTGAGATATTCTGAAGAATGTTTAACTGCTTTCGTCCATATAATGAGAGACAGTGGGGTTCAAAACAACATTGGACCACATTGGCTTTCATTGTATGTAGTAGAAAAAAAACACATTTAAGGCATTTTTCTAAATATCTTCTTATGTGTGGAAGCGCCATTTGAATTTGCCCACAATTTTCTTAGAATAACATCTTTCCATTTAAGTGCCATTCTCAGTACCTTTGTCCTAGCAATGAGTGTGCCATTTCAGCCAAAGCAAACATTTTAAAATGTACTATTTGCTGGTCCACATTATTGATTTACATTTCCATAAATTTGACTGTGTTGGTTGAGAGAGAGCCTTCTGACGGCTGCATGTTTAATAGATAGGTCTGTGTGCTAGTGGGAGCAGAGCGCGTTATCTGAATTCTCAGACTCAGGGAAAGCTTTGAAATCATGCCTAAGACTAATGAAAGAGTAGCAGGAGGAAGGAAGGAATGAGCAGCGGAGAGGTGTGATCTACCTACGGAGAGATTACCATGTACCCCTGGGCTCTCATCTTACACTGTGTGGGGAGGCATGCGGTATCGTTCGTTCACATGGCAGCGCGGTGAAGAAAAGGTCTCGTAGCTGAGGTGTTAGGATTTATTCTCAACTATAAATCTGCAGAAAGAATCCCCCACACCAGATTTTTAATATCATGCCGATACCACACTATCTGCCCATGGACAATATGTTCAACTGACTTTGACAAATCAAACACTTAAGAAATATTACAATATCCCTCACAGTGCAGCTCTGCAGGGAGGAGGAATGGATGAACAACAGCAAGTGTGAGAATATTTCTCCTGAAAGGTGCCACAGGATGTAGTGGAACAAATAAACAGCCAGTTTATCCACAGGATGGATGTGACATCATTATCTGCCCATAACAGCGTCGCCAACTATTTGGATGGAAAGTTTTCCCACTGCACAGAATAATTGCTCACTCTGGGGTACAGTGAGGCTGGCATTCAGAAAACATCTATGCAAAAAGGCACAGAGCAATCGGATCCTACTTGTTCAATTCTTGAAACAAACCGCATCTTGATTTGAGGGGAATTGCTGGGATATGTCAAACTTTGAAATAATAGAGCTGACCCAAAAAAACATGTTCTACATAATATACTGTTTTGCATTTCTATTTCTAAACCATTTATATGCTGATATTATATATAGCCTATATATATTCAGATATGTAATTTTGTCAGTTGTTCAATATACTTCCATATAGTTTTGCATGCATCATATAGAACATTCTCTTCCAACAATTTTAAATACATTCCTCATTACTTAACTATATTCATTGCCATTATCTAAATGACAGATATTACTGAAAAAAAAAAAGTTCTCCAATCATAAAATGCATCAAAAGAGCATATTAAACCAACCTCTTTAAAACCCTCCATGCAATGTTTTTACTCACTGTAAAACAACAAATGCATACTGATACTTCTGGAGTACTGTTTTAAAGAATTCAACTCAATGCATGTTCAAATAGAATAATAATACAGCTTTTGGTTACATCAGACAGTCTTATCCCTGATGTGACTTCAGTAACCTGACATTAGCTCTGAAGCTCAGATTGATAATGTTTTGATATGCAGAAAACACAAACCACAATCAGTCCCCTCATGTACACTACAGCCGCGGTGAGAAGAGAGTACTTATTAAAGACAAGCCGCTCAACTTACCTAGTTTTGGAACCCGGTGCTGTAATTGCCTCAGATCTTCACCTTATCTGCTCCACCCTGGTCCGTGAGCAGCTTTCTCCCTCTCACAATGTTACTGGCAAAGGTCTATTGATCGGTCAAGCTGTGTTTTCAGTAGTCTATTGTTGCCACCGGTTAGATTGGAGCTCCTCTCTGGCTGCCTGTCGCGGCTGCAATGAGGATGGCTGAACAACGTGTACACCTTGCTCTAGCACCAACTCCGTCTCTCTCTGTCTATCCGCCTTTCGCACCCTCCTCTCTCTCTCTCTCTCTCTCTCTCTCTCTCTCTCGCACACGCAAATGCACGCTATCTCAGTCTCCCTCCCTCACCCGGCGACACCCCCCGCTCTCGTTCTCTTTCCTTCTCCTACCCTCCCTATGCCTTTCTACCCCCTGTCTTGTTCTCTCTCTCTCCCATTGTATTGATCTGCTAGCGCTGGCGTTTTCCTCCTGCTGCCTCTAGAGGGTGTTCCAATAGCCGACAGTAGCCAGTCCAGAACTAATCCCACTAGCTTCAGTTCGGCTTCGCTCTGAAAGAGAAAGCTGTAGCAGAGAGGAGAATGAAAGGAGAGAGAGACAAAAGGATGAGATGTGGATTCTCTCTCACACACTATATAAAAAGCTAAATTTACAGTAAAAGCTGGCAGCTTTAGTTGGCACAGGTTCACTGTAAAAGTACAGTGACAACATTTCAGGCATTACAGGAGTCATTATTTTGGTGCCTGTAGGTTCATTACAATATCGTATATCGTAATGATGGGATGTTAATATACCAGCCTGTTATTATTCAAACCCTATTATTGTAAATTATTCAACCCCTAATGCAAATCAGGTTTACTGGCAAAATGTACAGACTTTCAGCTGTTTACAATGAACAAATCAAACAAAAGTAATTGAAATAGCACAACACAACAAATGTGTCAAGTGGCTTCCTCAAATTTAACTGAAAATGCAACTTTTAATGACTTTTAATGACCGCAGTTTAGAAATTATTCAACCCCCTGAATATCTCTCACAACAGCACAAATCTGCAAAAAAGGTGTTGTCTCAAGCACCCAGATGCAACTAATCAAGGGCTTCATTAGTTGCACCAGGTGTGCTTGAGCTAGAACACAAAAATATCTGAACTGGCTAGGTTAGTTGAGTGTCACGTTTGACTGCATGTTAGAAATATGGCTAAGTCAAAAGAATGGTCCAAAAAGTTAAATGAAAGTCAACGACTGCAACCAGATTTCTGAGAAGGCAGGTTTAGAAAAACCCTCGAGTGACTGCAAAAGACCTGCAGCAACAACTGGTGGCACCAGGCACTGAGATTTCAGCTTGCACAGTAAGGTGGTCCTAAACGCCAGAACTCAAAGACGTGAAAAGAAAACATTCTGCCATCAGTAAGGAAGCTGAAGCTTGGGCATTATTGGACCTTCCAACAGGACAATGATCCCAAGCATACCTCAAATTACAACAAAGCTTGGTTGCAGAAGAAATCCTGGAAGATTCTAGTGGCCATCACAGTCACATGACTTGAACCCCATAGAAAATCTCTGGCGGGATTTGAAGGCGGTGGTTGCAGCATGCAAACTCAAGAATATTACTGAACTGGAGGTCATTGCTCATGAGGAATGGGCTAAAATTCATCAGAAACACTGCCAGAAGCTGGTGTCTGGTTCTACGTCTCATTTGCAGCAGGTCAGAACAGCAAAAGGGTGTTCTACTAAGTACTGAAGATGCTTGGCATGGAGGGGTTGAATAATTTTGAAACTGCAGAAGTCATTAAAAGTTGCCTTTTCAGGTGAATTTGAGGAAACCACTTGAAACATTTGTTGCGTTAAGCTATTTAAATGACTTTTGTTTGATTTCTTCATTGCAAACAGCTGGTAGTCTAATTTTTGCCCCCCCAAAAAAGATTTTAATTCCAACTGTGTATATATATAGGCTATATAATTTTTTTCAAATATAATTATATACAATATTTTTTTAAGATATAAAGTAGTAATATATATAAAAGTAATATATAGATGTGATTTAGTGACATCTATGGTCAGGACGAAAAGCCTAATAGAGTGGTAAAATAGAAGATTGAAAAGACTATGTAAATAACTTTTAATGGGACATTACATATTTAGGCTACATTTAATTTAACTGTAAGAATAATGGAATGGATGGTTGAATATACACACCTTACAGGAATTACACGTAATCAGGAAATGTCCCATTCAAAGTTCTTTACAATATTTTTTTTCCATTATTTTTCCATTAAAATTACAAATATTTTGCACTCTTTTACTCTCACGGTCTCCCTCTTTCTCTCTGGCAAAGCGCAATCTGTGCTGTCAGCTGGGCAGCGGGACCCCTGCCTCAGTGAGAAACAGTGAAACTGAGACAGGCATTAATGTTTCAGCAGGCAGTCTGAAGCAAATGAATACAAACAGAGAAGGTGAAGTCATATCCCCGCTGCGCTGGTCTTTACAAATCAAAATTGGAAAAGAACCTTTATAGCATCTCCTAGGAGGATGTCAGACTATTATTAGTTGATATGTTTCATCATATCGTCAGGGTGACAGTGTTCAACTTGCCTTTCAAGAAATATTTTGCACAATCAGCATTAGTGCTTGCAGCAAAAAGGCTGTCATGTAACAATCTGTCAATAAATCAACACGCCTGTGGCGCGACACGCAAGGTAAATTACAATGAGACTAAATGTCTCATCTCAAATTCTCATCTGAGGCAGGGTTTTCCCACAACACAGAAAAAGAAACAATTATGCTTATAAAGTCATTATTACTGGTTGGGTAATTCCTTCAGTTCCTTTGCTGCAGCTTTTTGTCACAGACTAGTCGCACGCCTACACTGTAAAAAAAAAAAGTTAATTTACAGGTAAAGCCCTGTATTTTTTTACAGAATTTTGCCGTTTTTTCATTATACAGTGAATACCTGTTAATTTACAGATTTTTGCTGTAATTTAAAGGTCCACTATTATATTTACAGGTAATTGTTTGTATTTTGGTTTTACATCAATTTTACCGTTTTTTTTAAGGAAATTGTCTGTATTTTTACAGGGTTGTGTGTAATTTTACATTAAATATTCAGTAATATTTTACAGATTATTTCTGTGAAATTAGAAAACAAAGAAAAGAAGGTATAACTGCAGAAATCAGCAGTCATTTAACATGTTGTCCTTGAAGATCATTAAGCATGTGGATGTCAAAGTGAGTTTTAAGGTTAAATAATTGTATTTGTATACAGTTGTATACAGTCTTTTAAATGTTGTCTTGCAAATATAAAATCTTTATAGTCGTAAGCAATAAAGTCTTGCAAATCTTTCAGACCGTATTTTAATCTTGTCTGGCAAATGTGCTCATTTTGATAATCATTTGTATTATTCTCCCCTAATTTCGTGTTATGTGTTTTATGAATATTTTTCCAAATCTGCGTTGCTGCACACATTGCGTGGCTTTGTGTGCGTGCGACTGTGTGTGTGTGTGTGTGTGCTCGCGCGGGCGCGCGCAATGACGCAGATTCAAATTATCCGCCAATACTTTTCCGATGCTTAGTCCCGCCCACCACAACGGTTAGCTGTTTGGACCTGTGTCAACTCAAGCAAGCGGGAGATTTGAATTTAGTCTACGGTTGTGAAGTGGATTGTTTGCGATCACAGTGGTTCAAAGCTATAATCGTATTCGTCAGGAGCAGCCGTAAGCAGGAGCACTGAACACAAGAGTTATGTTAACGTTACAGTCCGGGTGTCAGTCAGTCCGTTCGGAAATAACGCGCCCTTTTTCATTGAGCCTGGATCGTCACAGCGGACATCATCATGCCAAGCAACCGATCACCGGCTGAGGTAAGAGTCTCTCATACTATTATGTAAACGATATTTTATATTACATTGATTTGTGTAAAATTGACAGTTTCCAAGGTATCGTTAGCATTAATGTTCAGTCATAACTGTTGCCGAGAGCTGGAGGGCAAAACACTGCAGCATGCCTTTCAATTTGCCATCTGTTTTAAGAAAGATCAGTTGAACATCTCTAAAGACCTAAAACAAGCTTTAGTAACGTTAGACTTGTTATGCGTATCAAAGTCCGTCCAATTTTGTATAAAATCTTCGTTATGATAACTTAGTCAGTCAATCAATCTCTTAAACGGCGGGACATTTTGAAACACTGTCTGGAAGCTGAAAACTCTTCTCTTAAAAAACATCCTTGATTGTATTATAGTAAAATTGTAGTAACCACGTTTTTGGCAGATTTATTACCAATTTAATAACCACAGTTTTACTAAAAATGGACCTACCTTTTTGTTTTTGTTTTCTTAGTAACGTTAGTTAAACCATGGCTAATTTTGAAATGGTTAACGTGACTAAGTTACGTTGTTACTTGTTAACTCTATCAAGAATGTTAAGAAATCGAATTCAGTTCTGTAACGTTACTTGTTAATAATACAGCGAAGACTAGAGTATGAATATAACATAATGAACCCCTATGTGTAACTGATGCAGCTAGGTCACGGTAAATCATATTCATTTTTAATTTATATGTAGCTAAAATCAGCTCAAAACATACTGGTAACCTTTCCTGCTCAGCTTCCAGATCATAGTCAGTTGAGTTTTTGCACTGTCCCAATGCAACACATTCTGACATGTGTAAATGTAATACTGAGTTTTAAAATAACTTATTTTTTTGTGATTTCAGGTCCTGTGGAAAGCAGATGATCATGGCAAACAAGGTATGGGAAGAATTAACTTTAAAAAAATAGTAATGACGAGTCTTCTGATTTCATGTGATTGCACTAAAAGTGTTCACAAGTTTTGGTTTTGCTACAGTAAGACCACGATTGTGTTAGATTCCACCCATCTATTGTTTTTTTGTTTAGTTTTTTTGTAACTAGGCTCTGTCATTTAGATTTAGAAACATGGCTTTTCCTATCACTGCTATCTTAATGACACACATCTCTACCTTTCTTTCCAGCCAGATGATCTGACGGTAGCTGCTCGCATCTCGGCCTAGCTGATGGAACATTCTTGCTGGATGAATGACCTTCACCTTCAACTCAACCTTGCCAAGACAGAACTGCTTATGGTTTCAGCCAAACCATACTTGCTGTGATCCTGCTGATTTTCCTTACACCATTAGGAGGACCAGGCCCTTCCTATCGGAGCTCCACAACTCAAGCTCTTGCTCTATCCAGACTGTATATTGTAATTCTCTCTGGACAGGCCTTCCAGCATCAGTCAAACCTCTGCAACTGATCCAGATGCTGCAGCAAGAGTGCTCTTTAAAGGTTGCCCTATACATAAACTTTAGATCTATGTGTCCTCCAGAAGCTTGTGTTCTGCAAATGAACGGCGCCTTGTGGTGCCATCATCCCAAAGAGACACAAAAACACTTTCTTCAATGAACTTTACCTGGACTGTTTCCAGCTGGTGGAATGACCGGCGCAACTCAACACATTTTCAAGAAACTGCTAAAGATCCATCTTTTTCATAAACACTTGCCCCAATAATACTAAACCTTTGTTTAAAAAAAAAAAAACCTTGCTATGTGTACTGTGCTAGACTAACTGGGACTTGTCACTGCACTTGTTGCTTCAATCGTTATCTTAATTGGTAAATCACTTTGGATTATATGTAATTGTAAATGTTTAAAAAAAGTTATATTAGACTATAAAGGTATACAGCAATTGTCTTTTAATGTGGATATTTTTACAGGTTTTAAATGATATACTAAGCTTCTATTTCCAATTAATCACTTATCTTGATGTTCAGTGTTTGTTCAGTTACTAATACTGTAAATGTGCAGGTATTCTGTACTCATACATTTAGTTAATTAACAGAAAGTGACTGTAAATTTGCTATTATTAAGTACTTAAATAGAGATTGGTCAAAGTTGTGAAATTGGATCTGTACAAATAAAAAATAAAACTAAATTTACAAACATTTGTATTTTAATTTATGCATTTTTATACATCATTTCATTATTTAACACAGAAAAACTATATATTAAAAGATAATTACTGTAGATAGACAGCATTATTATATAAAATAACTTTATAAAACCCTAAATGTACAGTTTAACCTGAAAATTAAATGTCTTTTTAATGTAATTTGACATCATTTATCCGTTATTCCACGGTTTAATAAGCCATTATTAACAGTAATATACTGTAATTTAATCCATTTTGACTGTAAAGTAAATTCTGTATTTTTACGGTTTTTCCATGTAATTTTGTGAAACGGTTATTTGCTGTAATTTAACGGAAACCGTCTGGAAACTTTGCTGCCAGAGATTTGCCGTTTTTTTACGGGATTTTTTTTTACAGTGTATAGCTTCAGTCTTGTATTGTGCACTGTATGAAAATTCTGTCATCACTTAAACTTGTGTGGTCCCACACCATTTATTTAATCTGTGAAACACAAAAGAAGATTTTTTGAAAAGGTTTTCAGATTATTTGGTCTATACAATTATAGCCTTCATTGTAAAAACCTTCATTGTATAGACAATAAAAGTCCACAGAAGGAAAGAAAAGAGAGTCATACAGGTGTAGAATAATGAGTAAATGATGACAGAATTAAGTGTGAATTATCCCTTTAAGCTGTGAGAAAGCCTTCACTGTGCTAAAGAGGGGGCTGCTTCTAACAATAACAGGCATCAGGAAAAACCTGCAATACCATGATGAATAATTGAGAGCGCTCATAGTTTTTCAGAATTGCCAGATCCTCCGGTTCCTGTACAGTAGACCACCAGCTACATTAAGAGTGTTAAATAGGTTGTCAGCGCAAATAGAGGGCAAAGCTTAAAGGCAGCAATGGAATAGTGATAGTGCTTGTGCTCTGCTTGAGTCAGAGGTTAAGAGAGTCGACAGCTTTTGCAGCACAATCTCAGAGCTCCTTAGAACAACTTTTACGAGTTTGGTGAAAGTGAGCTTTGTATGTACACGATGTAAGTTTAGGGCCATTTTAAGTGTTATGTGAGGTACTGTAAAATATGAGTCACAATACACAAACTTTGTCTTAAAAAACAAACCCACCAACCTTTTTGCATCTTAAAGAGTAGATCACCCCAAAAATATGTTGTTCCAAACGTGAACGACATTCTTATTTGAAACACAAAAAAATATATATTTTTTCCCCCCCCAATGAAAGTCAATGGGGTCCAATGTTGTTTTGGACCCCACTGAAATTAGGGACAAAAACAGTTCATCAAAAAATCTACTTTTGCATGCCACATAATCTCTTAGTGATACTTAGTCAATCATTGTGAGATATTTTCACAGACATAATAATTATGCTTTTGTATTATTGTTTATTCCAGAAAGAGAAAGAGAAATCATGACAGTAATTATTATAATTATTATAATAATAATAAAAAAAATTCAATGAATCATACTCTGAATAAGGATTATTCAGCCCTGAACATAAAGTACTCTTCCATTCATCTGTTGTGCTTCTGCTGTATTTTTGCTGATCTTAAAAGTATTCAATTTCCATCATCTATTCATTAATAGAATCACGAATAAAAGAGCAGGACATTATCTGTCATCAAAATCATCTTTTAATGTATTTGTGAGAGTTTCCTGATTACCTGGCACTATTAGTGCCTGCCTTATATAAAGATATGATTAGCTGGTTTTGTCATTTACCTCATTTTTACTTATATTATGAATGGGCAGGGGCATTCAACTATTCTGCTGAATACCCAAGTCAGGAAATTGTGAGGATTACAAAAATAAAACCTGTAATTTCAGGCACCACAACACTGAAATTCGTAGGGGGACATCACAGCCTAATCAGCACCCTTCTGTGGGTCAGCTGACAGCCATTTTCAGTTACAAGCAAAGAGCAAGTGTGCACAAGCTGGCAATAAAAGGAACCAAGGTAACTGTCCAAATCTTGCTTGAAAATTTGGTTAATAAAACTGTTCAAATTCTGTTATGCCTCCAATCTATTGCAGGCTACAATGTTCCCACTTCAGCCTTTATGGAGCAGTTATTAGCTCAAAGAGGTCCAGTCTTGACAATCCTTACATTGTTATTCCAGATACTTACACTAAATCTCCAAATTGTAAACTTAAAATATAATAATAAATTGTAAACAAAATATAATCTTCAAAACTGCTTTTGTTTTCCAGTATACACAATAGATAGTGTAACTGTGCTGCTCTTACCACTATATAGAGAGATAGAGAGCATAGTGGAAAAGGATCTATTTACAGCAGTCAATACATTTATTAAACAAAATTTTAAATACAAAAGAGGAACAGAACAACCGTAATATCGCGACGAGAACTGACAAAGGCAGCTTAAATACACAGAACAAACCAATCAATGAAATGAACAACAGGTGGAACTGATAATCAAACAATGAATAACCAAGGTTACCAACAGGGCTAAAAACGTCCAAAACAGACACAACGACAACAATATGTGACCCGTCACGGAAACCAGTGACACAAGTGGGCAGCACAGCTTTCGAGCAAAATGAGAAAGAAGCGTTTTTTTTTGCAGAATCTGTTAGTTGAGATCACGATGAGGCCTCTCCATGTTTGAGATAGCAGTATTGGTATATTTAAAAGCGTACATTTTGAGGTTGAAATCGGCTTGTTTTTCAGAGATTCTAGCATGCAGTAGGGGCGTGTCATTGTGTATTTCCATACTGGATAAGCCGGCCTTTGCCCTCGCCCTCCAAGGGAACAGCGTGGCTACTTATTATGCAGCGCTCTGGCCAGCTCTATCTGATATCAAAATTCAATGAAGATGGATGCCGTAAAGATTGTCGCAGACGAGCTGAACCGTGGCCGTTACACCGAAAATGTTTTGAAGTACTTCTTCGACAAGCCGGATGCTTATGAACAATGCGCGGTGGTGACGCGCTCATGTAACATGTGGTGGCGCTGCCAATAAAGCACCTAAAAGCTGTCACAAAGAACCGGCAAAAGTAATGATTAGGAATAATTAAAATATCTCCTTGCTATATTTTACATGTTTATTAATAAACAAGTGTTTTCTGTCAGTGTCGGCTGCAAAGATGCTGACTCATGATGTTCGTAGTGAAGGTGCCAGAGAGAAATGCACATTTCATACGGATTACATAAGCAGAGAGCAGTCTATAGTCTGTTTTCTTTCGTTTTGAATTGCGCTGTTTAAAAGTAGACATGTCTGTGAGGCAAGTAGGCTACCTTATACACTGAGTTTCGGTTCATTTGTAAGACGAGCTCCAGCTCACGCACCGGCGCCTCCGTTTCGTGATTATCTATCGTCTGCTATTTACTTATTATTTATTAAATCCAGGCAATTGGTTGATGAAACATTGATTAAAATTAAGATACAATTAATTCAAAACGAAATTCACTTTAAAGAAAGGTTTTGTGCTTTCTGTTTGATGTCTCTGTGAAAGTATTAAAGCATCTTTTAGTGCCGCTTTCAGAGCGGTCACATTCGTAACGGAGAACTGTCACGTCCGTAACAGTTTTTTCCTCATAAATGCGAACACGAAAAATAAAATAAAATTAACATTTTGTTCTGTTGAGACTGAGAGCCAACCCTTCTTTATCCGGTGGGTATTACTTTGGTTTGCGCAGTGTAATGCACAGAATTGTTGAAAAATTTTGAGAAAATGTTTATTTCTCTCATATTAAATATAAAACGCATGTGTAGACAAATATCTGTCTAATGTCTGGACTCGGAAATATAAACAGACGTTTTATTGGTAGGCCTATTAAATGCATTTTCTGAGAATATTTAGAGGCCGTTTTCTCCCCTTTGAGCTTTTTTGAGTGCCTACCTTGAAATGGCCACAACTTCTCCAAATATTATCAGATTTCCATGCGTTACACATCATTGGAAAGCTTGGAGACTACAGTTTCAGACTCTGTGAATAACTCAAAATGCCCCAGAAATGACTTGTGTCCCTACTTTTACTTAAAACTGCTAAGTTTTTCCTTTGAGTTTTCCGCATACAGACGACACCATTGTCAAAACGATCCCCATTCACACGGATCTGTGAAAACGACTAAAAACCCAGTAATCTGCTGCCAGGCCATTAGATGGCGATGAAACACTATAGATTGAACACGTAATACCCATGTGTAATGTGCATGACGTCATCTTCTTCAGAGATTTGTGTTTTGTTTTTTACACGGAAATCGTTTTCAAAAACTTGTCTTGCACTTTGAAATCTGTTTTCAAAAGTTTACGTTTTCAGGCACCCTAAACGCCATTGTCGTGTAAACGAACGGCAGGAACACACAAAAAGTTTTAAGCTTTTAGGTCAATATTGTGTTACAGGCCCTTAGACTTTTACATTACAATATATCAAATAAATGCTGATTTTTTTCTACCCATCAAAAAATACTGGAAAATGTATCACAGTATTCACAAAACAAATTAACAAGAATAAATTACGTTTCAAAATATGTTAAATAAAATATTTCACAATATTACCATTTTGATCTTGTTTTGATTTTTGATTAAAGGACAAGTTCGGTATTTTACACTTAAAGCCCTGTTTTAAGATTGGAAAAGCATCTTTTGCAGCGATTTTTATGTGAGCTTATCAGTGAACACCCCAGACCACTCGGTGAGTTTCACGTCTTTGTAAACTAAAGTTTAATGCGTTTTAAGAAGGATTGTTCCAGTGTAGATCTACACAGAGTAGACAGAAATAAAGATTATTTAGGTTAGTAAATAGTACAGTAATAGTATAGTAAGTCAGAGCTCAGAAAGAAAAAAAAAGTCACAAGCAGACTTTGATGTAACAGTCGTTAATATTTAAATGCATAACAACCCTTAGCAAATCCACATATGCTCAATAAATATAATTTTCTTTCAGTCAGACAGGGAAAAATAAGTAGTTGAATAACTGCACAGTAACTACAATATTTTTGTTTATAATATTAATTTATGAGAAATTATTCACAGTGTGGATGAAACCAATCTGGAAAATGTCCATGGCCCAGAAAATGTGTCAAAATATTGCATAGTGTAATTGGATGCTAAAAAGTAAAAATACATCTGTGATCAGAATGTTTAGATAGTGACCCACCAGTTGAGAACCAATGCAACAGGTCTTGTTAGTGTTGTTATTTTGCTTTCAAACACATTTAGAAACAAGGCAAAATCATTATTTATTTATTTATTCGCCCAGTCTCGCTGTTTCTAGCTAAAAGCAGTGCTGCCTCGAAGCTTAGTCTACATGCCATTTGTACGATTTACAGTGGCACAGTAGGCGCTTGCACAGTCACCATAGAGATATATCTGGTATCATAGCAATTCTGTAGCAGCCATCTTTGATCTACCACTCCAAATTGCCATGGTACAGTGGCCTGATCTTCTCATTCTAATTCTATGCGCTTCTCAATGAAACTGCAGTGTTTACTCAAGCACTTACGGAATATATTGCGAACCATATGAAGTGAAACAAAAACATTTTAGGAAAAACATCCCTGAAAACCTTATTTTAATCTTATCATAATTAGCATTTTTTTATTGACAGAATATTAATAACCTGAGAGAATGGCAGATGTTCAGATGTTACAAGTAAACGGCTTCCATCTGCAAAGCTGTTAAAATAAAAGTAGGTGCTTTTCTTAAGGATAAAGATCCCTTAGGCTGCTCGAGGCGCATCAAGGGTTAGCAAGAACACTGTAAACGCAATTAATCATGCATAACATTAAGGACACACTCACTCCCACACGTGACATGCTATTCACACTGCAAAGATGCTTGAAAATTGGAAACTTCAACTTCACTATTTTGTGAATTAATATTAATGAGTTTAAGTATAGAAAGAAACAAATAGCTACAATGCCTCAAGAGGACAAATGTAACTATATCAAAAGTGGGTTTTTTTTTCCTGACAAAGTAACCCAGTAATCGTAATGATTTTCATAAACAAGTGCTCGTAAAAACGACCTTGTCTTGTAAGCTGCGTATTGGCTACTATAAAGTACACTTTATTTCGATAGTCACTTTAGATGTTCTACTAATTATAAGTAACTTTTCAACTACATGTCAACTAACTCTCATTAGAGTATTAGTATATTATAGCAGACTGTCAGTAGACTGGTAGGTTATGGTTAGGTGTTAGGGTTCGGAGAATAAGTTGACTTGTAGTCGCAGTTACTTATAGTCAGTTGAATGTCTGTTGGGGGACCAACAAAATAAAGTGTTAGCAGATATTAAGCTGACAGTCTACTAATACTCTAATGACATGTAGGCTAGTTGAAAAGTTCCTTATAGTTAGTAGAATGTCTAAAGTGGACTATCGAAATAAAGTTTTACCCAAAAAACAAAAACATGCCAACCTCGCTCTTAATAGCTAAAAGCTTGAAGCTAAAGTTTTTCATTTCTGTGTCATTAGCATCACCAAATAGAATTGTAAAGATTTTCAAACAGACTTCCCAGAATATTTTCCCATATGCCATCGAGACAAACAGATGTTGTCCCTGTCGTCTGTTTATTATAAAGCGGTATGTCTGATCATGAAAGCTTTGAGAACTTTGTTGCCATGGGTTTACATTTTTAAATATAATCATACAGTATGAGATTTTCTGTAAAATGTGTCAACTCAAAGTCTGCAGAATGGCTCTATCTTTCGGCAACTGACATTGACTCATCCAGACTGCAAATTGGGCCAAAAAATCTGGGCAAAAGTTTTGTTGTGTATGCCAACAAAACAAAACCACAGGGCCACCTGGGCCAGTGTTCACATGTTTTGTGGAAATCAACCTATGAATGACCTGCCTACAGTTGTCTCTGCAAGTTTTCTTTTAAAATTTTATATAAAAAAAACACACTTTTAAAATTATGGAGATATTCAGCTCACAAACTGAGCTTCAATAACAATCCAGTAAGCTTTAAACATCCTGCAGGTTCACGCAGCAGTAGAACATAAAATGAAACACATCAAGATGTGTTTAAATAAAACATTTTAACCTTTAAGCTTCCAATCCCGTCAAACTAAACACTCAATCTAATCTGTGAATCCTGCGGCTATTCTTGGGAAAATGCAGGATCTGAACATCCCCGTTTCAGAGAAGAGTTTTAAATTAGCCAATGTCATGCTGACTGAAGGTACAGGCAGACCGTGATCAATACACTTTTCTCATTGTTTCACATGCGGTCCTGCCAATGCCAATAATCCAATTACAGGCTGCAGTCACAGATACACTTTGACAAAGGAAAATAGCCAGAGAGAAACTGAGTGGGAGAGAGTGTCACACTAACTTAACTCGCATATGGGCTTTGACAGAGTCCGATTAATTAACACCTCGGTTTCATCACAGGTCTGTTAATGTAGAATCGATATGTCCTTCCGAACATAAACTCAAAATGTCTTTAAAGATTCAACAATGGCTAAATGACTATTTCTTTAAAGGAAACATGCAAAATGCATTATGCAGCATCTTTAGAGTCCCAGGGAAATCCACGTCTTGACAGCAAGGATTCAAATCCTTTGTAAGTCAACAGAGTTGAAAAAAATCTGTGATTCAGTGTTTTGTGAGAGATTGCTGAATACCCCAATCATGTGAAAGCAACCTGACCAAAGAGGATGCCATTCAGCAATGACAAATGAGTACAAGATCTTTAAAAACATGAATAAAATCTCAATTACTCACACGGTCCATGCCAGTTTGGGACTGATGTCCCTCAAGATGGTCTATACTATGGAGTAAGCAATAAATTAGCATTTCCATTGTTACTGAGCAGTGACGTTAAAGGCAGACAGGAGAAAAAAAAAAACTTTTAACACTCAAACATTTGAGATGCATTCAGATCGTCATCGTTTGGCTATATACTCCCCAAGAATTACATTGCTTACAGCGCACATGTATGCAGTCGTAGTACTTAGGTGGTGTGCAATGCCTGGTTGTGTATTGCATTTTAAGTTTAAGAAATGCAGTGAGTCACAGGCAGCATGGCAGAATGCATACAATTTTATTCACCACTACTCGTGAAGTGATATTTTGATGTACACCTGTTCCCTATGCTGTTTGCAGTGCCCTTCAGACTGATGTGTTTTGAATTCTCATGATAGCCAGACAGCCTGTGAAGCTCACTCTCAGGAAACTATTGGACGATTGGAGGATTGCCACATACACACTACACACATACACTGCCACATACACACACACACACACGGAATACATTATAAAGTACAGGGGCTTTGTCAGGTTGTTAATTTGTGTGTATTGTTCAACCAGTATATTTTTAATTTATTAAACTTTTTAGAAATGCATCAAAAATTAAAGTACATCGGCTGGTTGCAAGCTGTGCGTTAGCCTACAATTTATCCTTGTTTTGACATAAATGGGCACTAATATTTAAGTCATTTCTTATGTTTTTTTGTATCAAGTGTTTATTTATTGATCCTTATTCATTCATTTTTCAAATAAAGTTTCTGAATGTTATTTACATATAAAACACCTATGTTATAGCAGCTGTGTTATTCATGACTAAGTATCATTGAATGGAAACTTATTTTTACTGTTAGTTATTTGAGGCAAAAGAAGTTAGAATGAAGGGTAAACTGAAATTCACAGCATTTAAACAACTTCTGCTGCTTGAAAATATTTGTAGGCTGCTTTTGGATCATTGAGGGTAAATCGTCAAATGTGCATTACTTTACGGAGAGCTTATGACCTACTAGCAATGTTCTGCCTTGAGAACAAATGGTGCAACCCAATAAAGTACAGAGTTAGTTACAAACGAGCTAGTACTATGCATATGCGAGTAGTATGCAAATGTTCTGTATGCATGGAATACCTGAATGACCTTTGCCAGCATCTGCTCAAAAACACTCAAATCTGTGTTCTGTATGGAATACAACCATAAAGCTCCTACTATATTGCAGTATGCATTGTTTACTATGAATAGTATGAGAATTTTCTGTATCCATGGAATTCCAGGATTACCTAGTACATTTGCTGAAATCTGATGTATGCATCTGAGGACACTGTCTGCATGGGATACAGTTTCCCACAGTGCAATACGCGATGTTTCATCCTTGTGAAGAGTACGGTGTGAGTGAACTTGAGGTGGGAAATAATAACACTGTAAGAAAATATATGATCAATAAGCTATGAAAACATATGTTTTTACATTGCTTTAACTCATCAAAATAAGTTTTTTTATAAGTTACACAAGATTCAACACATTTGTTTTAACCCGTTTAATGTAATTTAAGTTTAAATGACTAAACATCCAAGTTGATTTAACTAAAATTAAGGCAGAAACGTTTTTAGTGTAAAAATATAGCCAACACTTTTATAAGGTGGCTATGTTACTGTAAAATACAAGTTAGCTGTGTCATCGGAAAAAAATATTGTTACATAAATTGCACTTTAATTTCTATGTCACGTTTCAAATCAGGTCAAATCAAATCACCTTTATTTATTTAGGGCTTTGTAGGCTACAATACAGATTTCAAAGCAGCTTTCCATTGATAAACAGGAAAACTAGCTATGATTCAGTGATGCAAACAGTTTAATGCTTCACTGCGGTTTCGTTTAGAAACTGAGACTTTTTGCTACGTTTGCATCTCCCGTCCAGACTAAAACGGCAAAAACGAAGACCTAAAACAGATACGTTTAGAAACGGTGCCGACCTCATTGGTGAATGGTCACGTGATCCGCGTTTTCAGTCGTTATGTGGGCGGAGATCAATTCTAATACGCAGCCAAAGCGCTGGTGTGGACAGAGATCGTATTCGTTTTAATTCTCCGTTTCTAAACTAAAACGCAGTAGTGTGGATGGAACCTTAGGCTAATTACACCATTACATTCAACAGAAAATAATCTCTCTCTTTTATGCGTTCTCATCCTGAGTTAACCAGAGACAAAAGTGTCCTGAAATAAACAATAGCTATGCTATGTCTAGGCTATGCACCAAGTGTATCTATAGTAGTTCATTTGCAGTGTGATGCAATCATGGCCACAAGTTTTAAGGAGCAGATATTGGTTTGGAACAGAACTCGATCATTGTAATTGTATACCTTAAAACTCATCTTTGATCACAAATGACATATTTAAAAACATTTTCCTTAAAATAGCTTGAATGTAACTCTACACCCTTGCCTCATTTAGTACATGCGGTTCTATGTATATGCAGATTAGCCCCGCCCCCCACTCGCGCCAGCTCAGAGATCCACTCATTAATGATCACATGTTGACGTGATTGATTACAAGGTAGTGTGACATCAGAAACACCAGCGATTTCAAGCCGCGGTTTTGAGACTTGGTTCACTGCAGTTTTAAGGAGAAAATATTCCGTAATGGTGACTTATGAATTTGCACATGGTTTGTCTTAAACAATATTAAAAACACCACATGGACATATAAAAAACATTAGAAGCTTGATTTTCACCACAGGGGGACTTTAAGACAATTATTTGTGATGTTTTAGAAAACCCAGCTATGAGGAGTTATTTTTACCCATGTATAATTGAAGTATTCTACACAGTAAAAAGTGGTAGGTGTTTCTGTAAGTAGCTTAATTGTTACCTGAACCCTTAAAATTAGCTAACCTAATGCAGTCAATTGGATTCAAAACATAATTATATTTTTGACTTGAGTCAAACCAGTCAATTACCACATTTAGCACATTTTTATGTTGTAATTTTTTCAGTGTATATTTTTGTCAAGCAAAATAAAAATCTAATCAACTGCTTTTAAGTGAAAAACATTATTTAATTTCACAGAATCAACTTGACTTTACACCAGAAAACTTTTTTTTTATGGGTTAGATCAAGACCATTGGTGAAGACAGTCAAAAGGAAGGATATTTTCACTCAGGTTTGCACATAAAAAAAAAGGGTAAGCACATTTATTTTTAAGGTAAAAACCTGGACAGCCGTGCTGAATTTATGTTCAATGTCTGTCATGTGACAACACTGTAGCACAATACTCTGAAACATTATTTGTTGCATATTGTGCCGGAGCACGTATTGTTTTCAGAGAGAAGCGTGATCAACGAAAAACGAAGCCTCACTTTCGTTCCAGTCACGTGAATGCTTCACTTTGCGTGTCGGAATGTTTGAACCCAGACCACTACTCTACAGGTTTTTGGAAGTTTAAGTCCATTTACTAACATTTTTAAAAAATATATAAATTAGCCTATAGCCTTTGTTACATGATCATATTCTGACATATAAATAGAAACCATAAAATACTTAGACCAACATTTACTTGCATCAAGCAACTCTGTTGGTATTTTTATAATTAGTATTAATATAATTGTTACATTTAATTTATTGCCACACTTTAATATATGAATAATATGATCAGAAAACTGAACATTTAGCATTGTCAGGCTTTTATTTACGCTTAATGGATAAAAGAATGTCGCTGTGCACTCGGGTTTATGGCTGCCATAAATTTGACCTGCCACAAGATGGCGCTGTTTTCGACACTCTTGATGCATCGAATCTTTTCTCGAAACATTCAGGGCAAAGCCTCAGTGCTTCATGAGGCTTCATTTGTCCATGCCTAGTAGGCAGTATGCACTGTGTACTGAGCAGTAAGCAGTAAGGTAGTGCGCCATTACGAACACAGCCCAAGCCTTGGCTTAATTTAAGAAAGAACTTACTAATGGCTGGTGCAACCCTACCCAGTAGTACAGTCATACTCTTGGAAATCTACCTTCCTGCAGAGTTTAGCTCCCACCCTGCGGCAAATTTCAAATCATCTCAACAGGGCTTTGATTCGCTGCTTCAGGTACATTTGATTAAAGCTGGAATTAAACTCTGCAGGATGGTTGATCTCCAGTAGTAGGATTTGGCATGGCTGGTATAGGACACTCATTAAAGCATTACCTTTAACACAATGTTCTTCAAAGAACATGCAAAGACATTCTTTGCCAATTAATATAAAGGTGCCTGTAAAGCAGATCAGATGCTAGTCTCACAGTCTCTCAATTAAATCATGAAAGCACACAGACCATAATTCCTTTAAGGTAGACAAAGACTTGATGCTGAGGGAATATCATCCAGACCTTTGACCTCTTTTTCTACCCTAAATGTCACTGGTAAAACCAAATAATATTTTGAATCTATATTTCTGTCAATCAGTTCATATTTGATTTTTATTTAAAATAATGAATTAAATTAATTAAAAAAACACAATGAAGAGTGTATAAATATACATTTTAGGGTCAGTATCAAAAACATTAACTGTTTTTTAACATTGATAATAATGAGAAATATTTATTTAGCACCAAATCACCATATTATGATTTATGAAGGATCATATGATACTGAAGACTGGAGTAATGGCTGCTGAAAATTCATCTTTACGTCACAGAAATAAGTTTTATTTAGTAAAATAATACATTCAAATATATAACAGTTATTTAAATAATTGTAATAATATTTGGAAATATTACTGTTTTTACTAAAGATCTATTTTAATCATAATGCATTGGAGGCACATTTTGAATAATGAGAAATTAGTACATTGGTGGTGTGTAGTATAGTCATTTCCTTATTGAAGATAATTTCTTTCTTTTTTTTTATCAATCCAAACATGACAATTTTTTTTTAGTCATTAGGTCTCATTATGGCAACAGAAACATTATGTGCTTAAATTCAGCATTTCTTAGGCTACACCTTTTACAAGTCTTTGATCAGCAGGCAGGTTTTTCTTTGTCCATTACGTCTTCTCTAAGTATGATTATAGGGGACTATTTGGTTCACCCCACCCCAACACTGTAGTCAACAGCATTCCTGAAAAAAAAAGAAAAAATGCTGAGTAGAAGAGTTCTGCACAAAGAGCCGATCAGGTAAATGAGCTACAGGCTGGCAGTGTGGGTGTCACTACTCAACAGATGGAACGTCTGATTGAGAGGCTGCAATTATTCAGAGAGAAAGGCAATATGCACAGCCCAGGTAATATTATAAGCCGTTCCATAAAACCACCCATACTGCTGTACAAAAGTGTCCTCAAGCTGATGAAATCACACTGTGTTTGTTATACATTTAGCTATTTGTTGTCTTCCAAAGGCCATTTGTGAATGATGCATGGGTCTTACATCACCTAGAGCCATTCAAACTTCAAAGCTCTTCTTCTTTTCTGTAGCCTATACCAAATTACTGTTCTGCACCAACACTGCAGTTCTATCCAAGAAAACCCACTTGAAGCAAATTAAAATGACAAAGGGTAGGTCTTGAGGTCATGGCACATGCTTCATGCAGAGTATACACAAACCTATACAGTATATTGCTTCTGGCTCGTCCTTTATGCTAGATATTTCACGTGAATCTTATACTAGAAATATTACACAACACAGTGTACAATTATCCTAAGACTCCCATATTCAGGAACTTGCTGTGTTCTTCTTGTTGCAGTCAATCACCCTGACCTACAACTCAAAACTAATACTCATTGCCCACTATAATTAACCACATATGGGTATGCAAATGCATCTACTGCAATGTGCAAGTGGATTGTTAATGTAGTAAAACACCAGTGCTGATTCCCTTGCTTTTGCTCTTGTTCTTTCTCTTATAGTATGAAGGTAAATGATGCCATAAAGAATTGCATGTGCAGGGTAACATTTGTGGAAGTGTACATAAGATTGTAAGCGTAAGTTAAAACCGTAACTTTGTAAACGTGTAAACTGCGATTCAAGCGTAAGAAAAAAATATTTGCAGCATTTTACTGTTATTCATAAGTGTAATTCATGTATTGTGAAACTGCAGCTTCATGCTAATGCAAAATAAATATGATCTGTATTCTTCTTGCTTACACTTTTGGCACGTTTTCTTTTTTTGCTCCAAAATACGACCAAAAGCATTGCAAGCCAGTGAACAGAGATTTGCAAGCGAAACTGAACCAATCTGTAACTAGCTGTTGTAAATGTCTAAACGACTTGTGTACGTAGGGCAAAAATTTCCCGAAATAACCCGATATGTACTGCTGCGCTTACAGTTTTGGCATATTCTTTCACTCATTGATTATTGCAAACGTGAGGAGGAAGGCGGGTCCCACCTTCTTGTAGCCAATCAGATGAGGTTCTCGCAGTCTCTCGTTTTACCCGTATCTGATTAGTTCAATAAACACGCCAGAAGGCAAGATCTTTATTTATTTTGGTTTAGCATTGTTCTCGCTGTCGGAATGGTACTTTTAACTCGCACATATACACTCACCTAAAGGATTAATAGGAACACCTGTTCAATTTCTCATTAATGCAATTATCTAATCAACCAATCACATGGCAGTTGCTACAACGCATTTAGGGGTGTGGTCCTGGTAAAGACAATCTCCTGAACTCCAAACTGAATGTCAGAATGGGAAAGAAAGGTGATTTAAGCAATTTTGAGCGTGACATGGTTGTTGGTGCCAGACGGGCCGGTCTGAGTATTTCACAATCTGCTCAGTTACTGGGATTTTCACGCACAACCATTTCTAGGGTTTACAAAGAATGGTGTGAAAAGGGAAAAACATCCAGTATGCGGCAGTCCTGTGGGCGAAAATGCCTTGTTGATGCCAGAGGTCAGAGGAGAATGGGCCGACTGATTCAAGCTGATAGAAGAGCAACTTTGACTGAAATAACCACTCGTTACAACCGAGGTATGCAGCAAAGCATTTGTGAAGCCACAACACGCACAACCTTGAGGCGGATGGGCTACAACAGCAGAAGACCCCACCAGGTACCACTCATCTCCACTACAAATAGGAAAAAGAGGCTACAATTTGCAAGAGCTCACCAAAATTGGACAGTTGAAGACTGGAAAAATGTTGCCTGGTCTGATGAGTCTCGATTTCTGTTGAGACATTCAGATGGTAGAGTCAGAATTTGCCGTAAACAGAATGAGAACATGGATCCATCATGCCTTGTTACAATTGTGCAGGCTGGTGGTGGTGGTGTAATGGTGTGGGGGATGTTTTCTAGGCACACTTTAGGCCCCTTAGTGCCAATTGGGCATCGTTTAAATGCCACGGCCTACCTGAGCATTGTTTCTGACCATGTCCATCCCTTTATGGCCACCATGTACCCATCCTCTGATGGCTACTTCCAGCAGGATAATGCACCATGTCACAAAGCTCGAATCATTTCAAATTGGTTTCTTGAACATGACAATGAGTTCACTGTACTAAAATGGCCCCTACAGTCACCAGATCTCAACCCAACCCATCTTTGGGATGTGGTGGAACGGGAGCTTCGGGCCCTGGATGTGCATCCCACAAATCTCCATCAACTGCAAGATGCTATCCTATCAATATGGGCCAACATTTCTAAAGAATGCTTTCATCACCTTGTTGAATCAATGCCACGTAGAATTAAGGCAGTTCTGAAGGCGAAAGGGGGTCAAACACAGTATTAGTATGGTGTTCCTAATAATCCTTTAGGTGAGTGTAGATCTGTGCAGTGTGACATATGTTGCACGTGCTACGGGAAAAAAAATCGGTCTGTGCGATGAATACATTTTTCACAGTACGTGTGCGATACAGGTTTGCATGTGTGAGACAGAGCCGCTTGTTTGTGTGAAGTGTATTGTACCTGAAAAACAATTTGTTTAATTCATATTTTGTTATATTGTATTTGTCCTATTGTTTCTATTTTGCTCCTTTTTTCTTATTTTTAATAAAAGAGATGAGATAAAATAACACAAAATAACTACATCGTGACATATATCGTTTTCGTGAAGTAAAATTTCTCATGACGTGAAAGAATTCTGTCAAATCACACATCCTTACGAGTAAGGAATACACATTTACCTTTACATACCTATACAACTATGGTGAGTATGTGCATTGTGCATTAAGTTATTAACAAAGATTACAATCATCCCTGATGTCCCCTATTCTGAGGATAACCATTGTTCGCTGATGCCAGTTAATTCATTTTAGTGTTTCCTCGCAATCTACTAAAAGCATATTTATTATTGAGTTACTGTGTAAACCGTGACTCAACAATACGACTGTTTTCTGAACACAGGAATAATACACTCCTAAGCAAAAAAATAAAAAACAAAACAACTCAACTTTTAATGGTCTTCACCAAAAATAGCTACATTTAAGCAAATTAACTACTTAAAAAGCCATTACTGTCTCAGAAAAACAAAGACAGAATAAAGTTTTTGGCAGAATACAGGAAGTTGTGTGTGGAGTGATCACAATGAAACACGAGTTGCATGGTGATGCTCCAGAGCGGTGTCTTCAAAAATATTTGAAGAAATCTACCACAGTGAAGCATGGAGGAAGAGCGATGATTGTCAAGTCAAGTCAAGTCAAGTATATTTATATAGCGCTTTTCACAATACAGATTGTATCAAAGCAGCTTCACATTATCAATCAAAACAACATAACAATGTTTGTTTATTAGTGGAAAACAATAAAATAAAAAAGACATCCAAGTTTGGAAGGGCTGATCAATGTTATTAATGATTGGTTAATTCATTTGAATATCCCCATATGATTGTGTGTGGGGAGCCTTTTTACCTGCTAATATTTGTGTACTTCCTCACTGAAAAGTCATTTAATGCTTTGGAGTACAGAAGAATATTGCAGAATGGCTTGCTTCCCATCAATGAAAAGTTGTTTTCTCAGGGAGTGATGATCAGATGTTATTTTTCAACAAGACAATGCTCCTGGCCAAATTTCAAAGACAAGTGGCTTGAGAACAAGTCAATCAGGCTCATGTTTTGGTCTGGTCAGAGTCCAGATTTGAACCCTATAGTGAATATTGGGTCTTGCATTAAACTCAAATGAACTGGAAGACATTTTTCAACTACTCATGAACACTTTGAAACCATTAACATTGAGTGGAACACTGACTCTTCTTCCTGTAAAAGCTGTCTGCAAGTTGAGGAAGGCTATTCCTTTAACAAGTTACTTTATCTACAGTATTTGTGCAATTCTTGCTACTTTCCTGACCAGTGATTTGTGATTAAAATGGTTAAGATCATTAAAAGACCACTAAATGTTTTCCGTCCTGTAGATTTAAGCGTTCACAAACCAGTTGTAAATAGTTTAAAAAGACGAGTTACCGATTTGAATATGTCTAAAACACTGCTCTGCCTATACATTAACATATAAAGAATTTATGTCATATTGAAAACGGACATCATGACTGAAATGTGCCCACATGAATCAGAATCAAATTGGGAATTCTACATTGATACCCAGCTCTATTTACCAATATAAATAACGTCCTAACAGGCCCTTTAGTGCAAGTAATTGATTTGATATCCAACTGGTCATTCAGTAACAGTAAATATACTGCGCTTTGTGGTCATTTTAAAATGTTTGGTGGTTAAATAAACATTACTGTAACTTGATGCCTGGTAATTGCAGCCAATTACATTAGGAGAATATGATCCTTTGTGATGCAATATTAAGCAAACCAATCGCTCAAGAGCTTGAGGCCATGAGGACCACTAATATTGAAGATTGGGTTGTCAAAAGACCTTTGAAGTCAGTTTGTTCTAGCCTAACATGCCCAAAGGCTTATTTGAACATTCTTCAAACATTCCCCAGCGTCAGTACAAAAACCTGACAGCAACTTTCTGTTGGCCCCTGGGTTATATGGGGAAAAGATCCGTTCTTTATTTTGATTAAGACTTTCATAACAGAATTCCCTAAAGAAGCGAGTTTGTTTTGCCGTTCTGTTCTCGGGAACAGTACTGTGTGTACCTCTTTGTAGATGGTATGTTTTGAAGTCATGTCATTTGACAGCTGTGTTAAAAAAAAAAAAACTTGCTTGTAGTGCAGTAACTAACAAAATCTCAACATGATGTACATGGCCTTCCACTCTTAATGATTATAATTACCATAAAAGGTCTTAAAGGTGAATTTATAGGTACAAGCACTGGCTAACAAATTATATTTTAAATATGTTTTAGCAGTCAGCTTAAAAATCAAAAGTGAACAAAACATGATTTTTGGTCAAAGGCAGGGTTCTGTATGATGGCCCTATAGCAGAACATTGTGCATTATAGCAAAATGACAAAAGTTCCACATCAACAGCATGGATAATCATGAAATGGAGAGACAATCAAATAGCCTACTTATCACACCTCAACACATTATATCACAACACTGCATTTAAAGTTGCTAACAACAAAAGTGATCTGCACGACAGGGAGTTGAATGTGAGAAACGATTCATGCCTTTGTTGTGTTAATGTTTTGTTTGCTTTGCTTATGCAATTGCATCATGGTTAAAAGACATGACTCTGAATATAGTGAAAATAATTCTGGCTTAATGTAAATACTTAAGCTTCCCTTTTCATACATCAGTTAACTACACTACAAGCTATTAAAGGGGTCATGAACTGCATTGTTTTATATAAGTTATATAATGTTTCCTGTGGTGCACTTTTAATGTTAGTATGATTTTTACGTCAAAAACTGTTTTTCCTACCCTGGTTTTAGCCCTCTGTTTTGAAAGCACTGTTTTAAGGGGCGTGTCTGCTGTGAGACCACTGCTGTGATTGGCTAACATATTTGCATATGAAATGGCTAGTATTACATGTGGAACTCTGTCGAAAACTTTTAGTACGTTTTTTACTGTGACAGCTCTCAAGGTTAACTAATTGTGAAAAGTGTAGATTATAGCATTGTATTTAGATTTATGGTATTAATGATTATATTCAGATCGTGCCATCGTGGCAAGAAATGTTGCGGTGATGAGCATTGTAGCCAATCACAGACATGTTAAGAGCATGAATGCAGCGATCTCGTGATTGTAACTCGATTTCTGCACACTAATGAATGCTTTCATCATAACTAACAGTCCAAACACAATGTAAAGAAAGATTACAGGAGTTTTGGAGCGAGTACAGAACAGTCACTGATAAACTCGCGCTATTTGATTGCCAGCTCCAGCGATTGCAAAGGAAGCATTCTTTGATTGCTTTCTATGTATAATTTAATCACCGTTTAAATAACAGATTATTTTCATCCTACTAAGAGACACAATGTAAAGTTGAGCATTTAGTCACTGGTTTGAGTCACTGACGACTGTACATGAATCATTACATATCAGAAATCACTGGTCACAGATCAGGCATTAGAATTAACACGGTTACTTACATGTTGTGGCATTAGTCGACTCCATATTGCAAAGCCTCCAATTTGATTTTCTGTTTGCAAAGCCTACGCCTAAATTGCGACTGATTTACCAAAGAATCCACAGTGAAATGTAGGCTACTACATACAAATAAATTAGTGCTGCCGCGATTAGTCGACTTAGTCGACTTAGTCGACGTAATCGACCATGCAAATTAGTCGACGGCAATTTTTTTAGTCGACGTGTCGTTTTACTATTGACCGCCTATTTATTTTTGGACTCCCGTCTCAAACGGCTCACTGTAATTCACCTCCACACACCAGTCTGTGCGCCGTGCGTGCCCTGCTGGTTAATCTGCTATCCTCTTCCTTCACGTTCCCGCCCCCCCTTCACTGCTTTGATATGAAAAATTGCGGAGGCAGTTGACAGTGCTTCACAGTGGGCCCGAGCCCGAGCGTGATTGTTCCCGGCGCCCCCCGCAGCGTTGGTCTGTTTCACACTCAACTATCAAACCCTGGTGCATTTGCGTGCATCTAATCGCAAACATGCACGGCGCATGATAGAAAACAGAACGCGGTTCAAATTGTGTTTATTTATTCTGTGCAATAGGCTATATGCGCAGCTGAGTGAACAACAACACAGGTTTACTGTGCGTGTCGCATAAGGTGGCCTTCTGCTGCTTGCAAACGGACTCTTTTGAGGAGACTGATTCCTGATTCCACGCGCAATGCGCGAATACACTGCAGGCTCAACTCTCGCTCATATCCAAGTTCAATCGTCAACACTATCATCCCTTACATGTGTTTTATTTAACTAAATACATCATAATCAGCTAAAACGCATGCGCAAGTTACTTTACTTCCTGAGCAAGCGCGCGCGCACCCGAATCCGTGTTGCTTTCACATTCACGTGAACCGCGGCACAGGCCAGCCATGCGCGCAAGTGTAAACGCGAGCTGCGCGCGTGCCTGCTTTCAGCGCGACTCAGCAGAGTGGGCTAGTCCAGACTCTTTCAATTCAATTCCAATTTATTTGTAAAGCACTTTTCACTATATCATTTTCAAAGCATACTTTAAAATTCAGTAATGCATTTCAGAAATGTACATATAAAATGTACAGTAAGCTAATAATGTATTAATTTAAGGCAGAACAAAGAGCTAATTTAAGTAATACATAGGCCTACATGTTTGTTAATAGAGGATTGGGACTCTGACTAATATGGTATAGTCTAATGGAAATGCAGATAGATAGCCTACTTAATGCTTTGATTGTTAATACATAATGTTTTTGAACAGGTGACATTTTATGTTTTGGCCCTTCAGTTGAGTTCAAAATAAAATGGACAACGAAATAAACACTTGATTTTTTTTTTTTAATTAGTCATTTAGATTAGTCGATCTAATCGGAAAATTAGTCGAAAGATTAGTCGTTAGAAAATTAGTCGTTAGTGGCAGCACTAAAATAAATCATGTTTAACGGAGACATTCACAATGTTGAAAATTAACAAAATAACCACATTCCTAGCATTGGGATCCTTTGGAAGGTAATGTTATTTTTAATGTTTCGCTCTTCACTCCTCGTCATCTAACATGCTAGTGGGCGGCGCAAAATATGCAAATATGAAGTAGGCGTTGATTTTCTTGAGGCTGTCTTTCATCTATCTGGCACATTCCACAATGAGTCGTTATCTGGCCTTGGTAACAATAAAAGCTGTTTTTGGACTGACAAAGACATTTTCAGTTCTGAAACTTATAGGATATAATACTTATATATTACTGATATATTATTACACGGTTCTGTGGAATACTTAATTCTGATTGATCAATCACGCCATCCAGCGGTATGTTATTCGCAGATAACAATCGCTGAAAACAAATAACACAGGCTCATCCGGGTTACTGAAGTCAGCAGCGATATAGGAACGGGTTTTTATCGTGGAAATTTTGCTTTTGATGATTTATTAAAATATTTTATAATTTACTTATGTGGCAAGTAGCCACGTAATAAGCAGGATAATGTACATCCAGCCAGTTGTTATCTGAGAATAAACCCCTGACAGGGTGATGAGGAGCAGGACGCATCACTTCGCTTTATTTTTTTATTCTCAGATAACAACCAGCTGGATGTACATTATTCCCTAACGTATGATGACCTGTCAAAATCCGGAAAATTTGATTTCTCAGTTCACGACCCCTCTAACACAAAATTGCTAACCACATTGAGGGCCCTTGAGTACATTTTTATTGTCATCAGATTGCAAATGGTGTCATTTATCTGTAGCAAATACATTTAAAATTTCAATTAAGGCAACTGCATCAAAGTGCAGATACTTGTGAATACCTTCTACAAGTGTCACTACTTGTAGAGGGTATTTACCACAAGTTATATATATTGTGTTTTGGATGCCAGTCACAAGATGCTTTTGTGACTAGGTCCACCAGTTAAATCCGCTACAAATCAGTACACAAGTCTAAAAAACATGCAATGGAAAATCATTCTGGTCTTTTGTCAAGGATGCCAGTGGGTAGAAATTACCACCTGCTGTTAAAATACTTGCCATCTCTTGCCAGACTGCTGGCTGAACTAATTAAACCGTCACAAATTTCACTTTACCCAAAATCATTTTATCCTTATTTTATTATAATCCCACCAGAAACTAGAACATAAATGAGTCCTTTTGAATTGAATGGCACCACTGATTAATGTTCCATGCCACAGTCACTATAGTCCAGCTGGCTCTGCTGCAGAAAACCTCACTTAAACTCCCCATGATGCCCGGCAGCATTAAGTTCATTATCTCTTCAGCCCTTTATAACTGGCACAGTCCCAGCAGACATCTGAGAAGCTTCCTTCTGCCTCTCTGCATGCTCACTAAATAGACAGCCATGTTATAGTCACGTTGACTGGATGCCCCAAAAGAGGTAGATCGATACTAGTCACCTTTGTCCCACTAAATGTCCTTCGATCAATACAAACCGTTTCATTACAAATGTTTCTGGGCTTGAAGAGATCCGTGGCACAGGGGAAGTGGTTACGCCGTAATGTGTTGCGGTTCTATTGAATTAATCTCAATGTCACTCAGCATCATTCTGCCGTGCTATAGAAATACATTTCATGTATGATTGAGTCTTGCAGGCATTTGTGATATGCTTAAAGAGACAAGGATATAAGTATGCAATTTTTAAATCTTTCATATTTTTATAATTTAAAGTGTGATGCACACTTTATCTTAATAAATAGCGGTAACACTTTATTTGAAGGGGTGTGCATAAGACTGACATGACACTGTCATAAACATGACATAACACCTGTCATGAACATGAAGGAGTCTTTATGAATGTTTATGACTGTTGTCATTAAGTGTCATTCTGTAAATTATGACACTTTTAATGCAAAGTTGACATTGTTTAAAATGTCTTTGTTATGACAACTTGACATTAACAAAGACAAAAAATGTCTTTGTTATGACAACTTGACATTACCCAAGACAAAAATGTCTTGATTATGACAACTTGACATTAACAAAGACAGAAATGTCTTTATGACAACTTGACATTAACCAAGAAAGCATAACCTGTCAACCTGTCACAAATATGTCATAACAGGTCTAATTATCAAACTTAAAGCATTTGACAGTGTAATAACCCTTAATGACATCTTCATAACTAGTACAATGTGTTCCACTTTACTTGAGGACAAGTAAAATATTCATGACACAGTTATAATGGTGTCATGACGGCCAAAGTTGTGACAGGTTGACAGGTTATGATTTCTTGGTTAATGTCAAGTTGTCATAACAAAGACATTTCTGTCTTTGTTAATGTCAAGTTGTCATAATCAAGACATTTTTGTCTTGGGTAATGTCAAGTTGTCATAACAAAGACATTTTAAACAATGTCAACTTTGCATTAAAAGTGTCATAATTTACCGAATGACACTTAATGACAACAGTCATAAACATTCATAAAGACTCCTTCATGTTCATGACAGGTGTTATGTCATGTTTATGACAGTGTCATGTCAGTCTTATGCACACCCCTTCAAATAAAGTGTTACCTAAATAGCATTTAAGTGTTAACATACAGCACTGTGAAAAAGTAAGTACACCCCATACACCCAGTTTTGTCATATTTACTGGAATGTTATTTGGATACTATTTATTAGTGAACCCTAACCCTAACCACGACAAAAAAAGCTACACTTTTTCACAGCTCTATTTTTTTTAATGTACAGTATGTAAGCCTATATATATTTTTGGGAACCCATACTGCTAGTCCTTCACGTCCATAAAAAAAATGCAATGATACAAAACTGAATTTTAGAGATGCACCGATTGACCGGCGCGTGACCGGAACCGGCCGATTTTCACGTGATTGCCCATGATTTTCACGTGAGCGTCAATCAGGAGCGTCGCGTGTGTGTGTGTGTGTGTGTGTGTGTGTTTGTGTGGTGCCGTGTCTATTTTTGCTGCGCTGCTCACGCTCAATTAAAGCAAAAGCACACTTTTGATAAAAAAAAAAATAAAAAAAAAAGGATTTAAAAGTGCCCAAAATGCACAGAATTTGCATGTCGTGTGTTTTAACAAGAACTGGAGTAGGCTATGTCAGAAAAGAAAATGAAGACTCTTTATAGAAAATATTTATAGAAAATGTACCCATTTAAACTTGTTTTTATTATTGAGTTTGAGTAAAAGTATATGGTGTTTTAAAATATGTATATATATAGAAAATAAATATTTGTGTTATTGAAAATAAAAAAGTAGTTAGAAAAAATAAAATTGGAATCGGCTAAAATCGGTATCGGCAGGTCAAACTCAATGAAAATCGGAATCGGCCTAGAAAATTGTAATCGGTGCATCTCTACTGAATTTTCAGTGCCATTACTCCAGTAGTTCAAAAGAACATTTACTAGAAATACACATAAATGTCATAAATGTCTTTACGGTCAATTTTGATCAACTTAAATCTTAAGGGGGTCATGACATGTTTTTTTGTTTTGTTTTATTATGTTCCCTTAGGTGCAATTATAGTATTACTATAGTTTTTTGGACCAAAATACTTAAATGTAGTGATTTATGACCTTTTCCCACTTTGTTTCTCATCCTCTGATTCAAACAGTCTGTTTTTAGGTGTTTCCCCTTTAAGAGTTCAGTGTTAACGCCCACTGTTATGATTGGTTAACGTCAGTGCTTATGCATAAATTATTATCGCCCCCTAGTCAGAACATGTGCGGATTCCGCGGAACTGTTTACAATAGTAGCGGGTGCTGCCGATTGGTGCGAGCGAGGTGATGGCTTTTGCAATGATACAATCCTATATGTTTGAGCCAGAATCATATGAGGAATCAGAAGAAAATGAACCATCACCACAACTAAGAATGAATCAGCCCGTGTCCACATGGAAAGTGTGAAACTATTTTGAATTAATATGTCATTTGTAACCAGACACTTGAAAACGGGTTATTGTAGCGTAATTATCCTATAATTTGCTTACAGTTGAACATTATTTAACTAATTTCAATGAAATTATAGGGTGTACCACAGACAAAATGCATGCACAGGCCATATTTGAAGATGCAGCATTGATATGGCAAATTTTTTAATTTTGTATCACATGTAGGCTACACAATGCTCCACCACGTGAAACTTCAGTCTTCTGATCTTTTACCATCGTATAAATTCTCAATTGATTTTGATTCATATGCGCGAGGGAGGGAGAGAGAGAGCAAGACAGTTTGAAGGCGCGTGCGCGCGCGTGCCGGGGCTCGCTCTCTCTCTCTCTCTCTCTCTCTTTTTCTCTCTCTCTCCCTCTCTCTCTCTCTCTCTACTTGTTCTTTCAGTAACATGCGCCCTGTCACACTCATCTACATCACTCACGGATCAAATAAGGCTTTGGCGGGACAAAAATTCACTGCATATTTATGTGCTGCAAATAAACTGCCTCGAACTGCCTTTCCTGACGTCTGGATCGTTCGGCAGCGTATTCAAGCATGTTGTTTGTCCACAGCCAGGAACAGCACATCTGCGTGGCATCGCAGTCTTCTTGTTAACAGACCCACTCGCTGCACGTCAACTGCTGGCTACCAACAAACAGAAACAAAACATCAACTAAAATCAGGCCTGTTCCTCTCTCGATCTTCAGCGTCGTCGCTCCCCCTTTATGCCTCCGCTCCTACGTGAGAGATGCGAGACCGGTGTGGTCGCAGGTGACGCTCATTAGCGCTCGCATCACCGGCCTCGGGTCGCTCTCACGTCCCTCGGCCACGCCCTGCTCGCCACAATGACCCTCTACTTCTCTTTCATACCCATGAGGGGAAAAAACTATATAATTTGAGAGCAGTAGGACCTCATTGGCTTATAGGAAAAAAGGTAAACTAATTGGAAATTGTTTGGGCATTAGAATAAGGCATACATCATCTCAGTGTGGCTACAGTGGTGCTCTCAGCCTCCTGTGGGGAATTCTATTGAGGCTATTCATATTAACAGACAAAAGGATGGAACGGTTCAGGCTCTCAGAAAGTTATTTGTGGTCACCAGTGAGAATCACATAGCCCACAAACACATACAAAGATGGAAGCAATCAAACGATGTCATGATAATGTTTCTGTGGTTCACTAAACCATGTAGTTAGCTACCTCAGGCAGCGTTGTCAGCATGTAATGCTGAGGTTTCTATAGTTACAGTAAGCCAAGGGTCTATGGGTATATGTTGTGATGAATCAAGATGGTCAACAGGTCAAGCTGTTTATGCACATGGACATTCTTAATCAAAGCTTCTCTCATCCCACCCGAGCTGGGAGACTTCTCACTGTTAGCTCTGTGGAGATATACATTTACATTTGAGCCTTTTAGACTTTGAATAATAAATGGTTTTAAATATTCCCCCTGGATCTAAACAGCGCAGCATTGCTCATCCACTCTAATGGTTTGTAAGAGGATGCAATAGTTGCTTGGGGAAATGTTTAACTCAGTGATGTCCTGATATCGTCTGTTTATTCTGATGTATTTGGGATCATTTGCATATAGATCATGTTTTTCTTTATACAGAGGTGTCACTTCCCATTATTTGCACACATTTTCTCTTCAACCATTCCTCTCTTTGTTTTATGTATCTTTTGTTTGATCGCGTCAAGGGGTTCCAATGCTTCAAATGATTGTTTTACTTGTCAAATGTGCAAGAATACAGAAGAATTTCTTACAGTTGAGAGTAAATTATATAATAATTTAAATTAATTATATGCTGTGATATATATATATATCAAATTTAGTCCTGTAGTCTACAAAAACAGGATTTTCAATGGAGACTTAAGATTTAGAATGCAATTTAGTTGTGAATGGGTTTAATCAGTCCCTGAAACAGGCTCTGAATAATTACGCATTAACAGCTGATGTGGCATTACAAATGAAATGACAAATTCGCTTAAACGTGTTATACATCTAATTATAGCCTAAGCTTCATTCGTTAAACATTTTCAGAGTCTCGCCCTTGTAGACCCGATTTGGCCCTTGTAGACCATCATTAGCCAGTCCACATCAAATATAACAATTAAGTAAGTTTCCACAGTGTGTCTACTGACTTGCCAATAAAAAGGCAACATAAAATGGAGTATTGATCAACGCAACATGGTGCTAAAACCTAAAAGTATTTACCTCAGGTTCCATTGGCTAAATTCTCATGCCAAGTTGTATCCAAGTTTATTAGATCCATGTCGTACAGTGTGATTTGTAATGATCTTATAAGATTGCCAAAATTGCACATCTGTAGCAGGAATTAAGGACAAGTTGTTCAGAAAGACTACATATGTACTCTGAATCAGCATCAGAGCTTTTCAGGAACAGACAGTGATGGAAATTCATCAGTTATTGGTCTCTCACTGTCATTTAAGCCTGGTTAAAGATGATTTTTAATTACATTTTATTTGAGCAGAAACACTTTCACATCAAAGTTGGGATAATAAACTACGTGTACTATGACTGTCTTGAACCTTTGATGTAAGGAGAATGGATAAGAATTCAAAATTACGCCTGGACTCCATTGTCTATAACTGCAGTATTGTGCTGTATTACTACTCTATTTAAGACATTTCTGAAGAATCATTTCAGCTTCCCAATAAAAAAAAAAAAGAATAAAAAAAACAAACTCACTTTTAATCAGACCTTGGAGGCATGTCATAAGACTGAACTTAGAAACCCATTTCCTAATGTATTCTCTGTCTGGGCAGTTGGATGTTTTCTCACCACAGGCTGACAGCTAATTCCACTTAAGCTCTATTAACCACAACCAGACATCTCTGCAACAGACAAGAATAACCAGATCGGAGACTAGATCTGTTCAGATCCTTATGCACACCATAAAAAAAAAGCTAATTTCATATTGTTATTATTTTACCAATTCAGTGGAATAACAATGTAATCAATTCATTTATTCATTCATGGAATTCAGTAATTCCATAGGTAGGCATAATAAGATACATTTTTAAAGATGATCTATGGAAAAATAGCAAATAAATAGATTTATATTGCACAATTTTCTAATAAATTTATTTGAGGAGTAACAGTGTTTCACTTCAGTTGCACCCCTGAAAACGACAGCAATCTAACTGAAGCAGAGCAGATAAACTTGGTGATCTGAGACGAGGACAACATTAATCACAGTCTATAATAGATAAAGGCCCAAAGTGAGAGGGATGGTGGGTTGGGTTGTGTAAGGGCAGAAAAATAAAGGCCACGTGATCGCTCACCTCATTTGAATCACATGGATGGTAATTAATGTGGCCGCTGGGATGCCGTGATGGTGTCAGTGTGCTGTTCTAGGTTTTTGCCCTTGAGGAACATTGCCACCATGACACACCCTGCTGGGAGACAGCAGTGCCATGATTGCGGTGATCCATATAAGGTCATCGGTCATTCTCTATAGTGTGGGTGTGAAGAGCAGGGCTATCCTGACCCTCTTTGTTAAAAAGTTTTTTTGGAGGAACAATGTGGCAACAAATGGGTTACTGAATTCGTTACTCAAGCTACATACATGTAATGTTAAACAAACAACACAAAACAGAAAGTGAACAGTTCAGCAAAGAGTGGTGATGCAGTTTTACTGAAATGTTCAGTGTCCAGAGGAACTCGTCTTGAGTAGAATGAGGCTTGAGGCTTTTTTCCCTCCATTATATTACTTTGGTCTTACCCCTCTCAGCACACTCACAGTCATCTATCATCTGGCCCCCAGTGATGAAAGTGGATGAGGCAGTGTTTTTTTTTTTTTTTTGCTGGTTTGATGGATCTTGTGCCACTAGGTTCATCAGCAAATGAAAGGCTTACCAATTCCCAACACACCTGGTCAGCGAGCATGCAGGCCCATGACTTTGATTTGTACCAAAGACTTTTTCCTTTTTTATCCACTTTTGGAATCTTAGGATGTTCTTAATAGTATTGAAAACAAAACCTGTATGACTTGATGGAAAATAATTCAGCTTTCGAAATAAAAAATTCAAGCTTCTGTGAAAAATTATTCACTAAATGAGCAAAACCTCCTAGATATCTCATATTAGCATTCACACATTATATTTTAGATTAGTTATTTAATAAATGTCTTTTTTTATTTCTCATTTGTTTACATGTATTAACTAACATATTAACAATAAGCAATATTTGTACACCATTTGTTAACCTTTGTTAATGTAAAAAAAAAAATGTTCAAGTTATTTCATAGTGCATTTACTGTTAACAGATTAAAAAATATATCTTAAACATGTAAATGTTATTTATGTAAATAAGTAAATGTTGTGATTCGCATTAACTAAGATTAAAGGGGTGGTTTGGAATTTTGGACATCGGGCCTCATTTCCAAGAGAGCCTTAGTGTTATTTATCAGTGGAGACAGTTTTAAAACAATTTCATCCAGTCGTCCCAGTTGCATAGTTCGCCGGTGCTAGGCTAGCACGAGTCAACGGTATCTTTTAGCCTGCCATTAAAAACAGTTTTACTCACTCCACAGTACACCAAAAGCAAATCAATTATAACGCCAGACTATCAATGTAAGTGTCTGTTGAGAGAATAATGTTAGAACTCAAACTATCCTTTTCATCTCAATGATTGCATTACAGATACAGGAACTAGTTTCTCATCAGCGCGGAATTTTACTTCGCTCTGGTTAGTAGTACTGCGCCGAAAAGTAAACACAGAACAGAAGCGCATGACAGTCGGGACGTCTAGCTAGCTAGTAGTAGTTTAGGTAAACTAAGGCAACATGGTGATTCAGTGTGCATTTCGCAATTGCAAGAACAAATCTACTAAATGTTCATCGAGAAGTTTCCACAAATTTCCTTTTAAAGATCCAGAAAGGATTCAACTTTGGATTATTTCTGCGGGCTTGGACAAGGAGACACCGGCAGAGACTCTAAAACAATTGAGAATTTGCAGTGATCATTTTAGACCAGACGACTTTAAAGAACCATTTAATCGCTAGTTATAGCTAGCTAATGAAGCTAGTCCCTTTCATAACTGATTGATCGACACTGACAATGTTTGTGGAGATAATGTTACAGTTCAATGCATTGTGTAGAGTGACAATAGTGTAACTAAGAGTAGTTATTTTTTTAATTGGTCCAACAGTCTGTCAAACATAGTAGTCGTATTGTCTTCACAATCCACTAAAGTAGTTTATTTGTCTTTAAGTTGTGTGTAGCAATACATTATATTTATGTAATTCTGTGTAAATCTGTGTATTCCGGCTCATACAGTATGGTTCGTTGAATAACACACATTCCTTGTCTTCATCGTCTTCAAAGTCCAAAACAGTGGTATTGCTTTCAAACGTTGCCATCGTCCTATGTCTTGATATTACATTCATCATACATTATATACTCTGTTTCTGTAGTGATGAGTGTCAGCGGAAGGTAAATACACTTGCGTGATTGTCATGTGTACCGTCTCTCTCGGTTGCCTAGGTAACTTCCTATCACTCCGCCGCTGCTGTAGACTGTGCTAATAAATATAGGTAAAAAAATATAACTATTGCAATACGATGAAAGGATAGTTTGATTTCTAACATTATTCTCTCAACAGACACTTACATCGATAGTCTGGCGTTATAATTGATTTGCTTTTGGTGTACTGTGGAGTGGGTAAAACTGTTTTTAAAGGTATTGTAGGTAGGATTTTTATAATAAACTTGTTTCCAAATTTGTTTAAACTTTCTATATATATCAATGCATAATTAAAATGTAAGTACTCTGATAAAAAGAGTATACAAATCGAGTGACTCTAGACCGTTTAATCTGCACTAAACACAGCTCATTATTTCCATTCGGGACGAAACAACGGATTGGCTTAGGCGACTGTCACTCTCTCGCAACCATGGCAACCACCCTTTTGCCACACAGGACCTGCCCACTTGCGCGTACCCGTTTGATTTTAGTAATTCAAGAGCACGGGTGTCAGTTTGGTTTGAAATGTGGTGGGGACAGAGACGCATTCGGAAGTGCATTTTCAAAAGTGCTGGGTACAAACCATAGTCTTTAAAAAATAGGTACAAACTTGTCAAACTGTGCAGCCTCTCTGCTCAACCCGTAAATAAATGCATCAATCCGCTAATTTTGTTTGAGTTCTTCAATGGTGTAGTGGCAGATCTTTTGCCAAGCATGTCAAAGGTTACGGGTTCTAATCCGCCCTCGGTACAGTTTTTTTCTCTCTCATCAAAACCGAATATGTTCATCATTGGTTACAGACAGTCTATATCAAGCAGGAACACGTTTGTGGGCATTTTATTTTGTGATTTCACCGGAATGAATAGAGAGTCTCCACAACTGCGATCAGTGCCGCTGCTAGCCGTTTTGGTGCCCTAAGCATAATTCCTTTATGATGCCCCCCCCCCACAAAAAAAAAAAAAAAAAAAAAAAAAAAACTTTATTTTTGCCAGTGTAACTTTAACTTTTTAACGCGCAATCCAACGGACAACTGAGGCGGCTGCGGCCCCATCGTTACTTTGTAGAGCAATTAAATACTCTTGTTCCGCCTGTTTTTGTTTTGTATGCTAAAAAGTGGCTAATAATTTTTCTATATGCCTACTGAAATAATATCAGCATTATAATTATTATGACATGGGGCGTTTCTAGGATTTTCATTTAGGGGGGCTAAGCCCCCAATGAGGGTATGATTTATATAAAATAAAAAAAATAAAAAATAAAAAACACTTTAGGGTCTAAGCCTCACTATTAAGTTTCATTACGCAATGGCATGGTTTTTATAATCACTGTGTTCCCGAATTTGAGGCAGGTTAGTTCGGGCTTTCCCCGAGAAAATTTTGATTTCTCTGAACTACATATGTGCATTTTAAGATGTTTTGAAGGCAAAAACAAAACAAAACAAAAAAATGGATAACAACAGCTTTAAAACCATGTCAGTGGGCAGCTGATTATTTTTCTCTCCTCATCAGCATCACACTCTTTTTCTCTCTTTTTTTTTTTTTATCTTGCCCTGTCTCTTCCCCTCCTAAAATTGGCTTTTTTAATTTACTAAAGGCTACAATTTGTATTATATTCTCAATATGTACATTCATTATGGATGAATGGACGTCATCCATCCAAGGACGTTACAATGGCCTATATTCAGTTCAAAATGGCGAAATTAGACAAAACTATATTAGTTTGCCTGATTAGTTCTTCCCATTCGTTTAACATTTATGACCTAAAAAACTGTCAAATATGAAACGGTAAGTTTAGCTACTTAGTCTGCGATAGATTGAGGAGCGCGAGTGAAGACTGCGCACGCCACAGAGAACAGTCCTCATCAGAGTCAACAATGCTTTCATCATGGAAACTCTTACATGCAGAACACCATATATGTTATGAATCTTACACGAAATTCATCTTCATCACAGTGTAAATGATGGCAATGGAAAAACGTGTATCATGCAACCTGTTTTTAGCTTTGCCTTATAGATATAGCTCGTTAGAGAATCAATAGGGAATGTGGAGGTACGTCACGCCGTGTTGCATTATGGGACGTGGGCGCCATCTTTACAGGCACAATCTCTGTTTACCTTCGGTAAAATAGTGGGTGTTTGGCTAAAACGAGGTAAAATTAAAGAAGAATGGAAGAAATGGAGTTGTTTAAAGAAAAAGAGAAGGGACCCTACCGGGATAAACTAAATGCCACTGCCAAAAAACGTTATTTGGACAAACTATCCGCGATAAACAACGTCGATACATCTGATTTAGTTTTGGTGTTCGAAGCCTATGCTAAGTTGATTACTATTGTACATAAAGTTCAAGCTATTTTACCTGTAAAGCAGCTCTCATAGTTAATGCTAGCTTGCTATTTTTAGCATATGTTAAGTTTTCATAGGTTGTGCAGGAAAAAAAAAGTACGTTACTTTATAATGCCACAAGATGTGGTAACTTGTTAAATACAACTGTGCCTTGTTGTCATTATTTAATGTTAACACGTGTAAAAATTAGGGTATTTGGTCGTTTTTTAAAAATAGTTTGATGTATCTTTGCCTAGTTAATATATGTGTACTTAAAGGGTATTTGTGGATGCAATCAGTACAGAAACGGAGTCACTTAATGTATTTATTAAGCAGATATATAAAAACATAAATTCAACATCATTCATCAACTATCTTCCTAACTGTTAGTCATCGAGGACTATACAATAAACAACCTCTGGCTTTGTACAACTTTTAACAAACGTAGTATGCAGTGGAGGACAGTAAGTAAAGTTTTTCCTCATGATTGCGGCAACCCACGCTTCTCGTCAGCTCCTCGACCTGCTTCCCTTGTTGTTTTTTCCAAGAAAGAAAGGTGAAAAAACTTATTCCGGTGTTCAGTTTCCTCCCTGAACGATCGTGTGACCTGCTATGGCAGTTGAACTGAACAACCATATCGACGTTTATTAAAATCTCGACAGAAAATCCAAACACAGCCTCCAACACATGCATTTAAATACAGCTGTATTGGGCGCGATCCTGTAAATATGGCGACGGAACCCATAATGCAACACGGCGTGACGTCATCTCCACATTCCCTATACTTTATGCACTGCTTCATACAGCGTCTGTTTGAACAAGAATAAAGTTCACCATAAGCCTACAGCTAGCCTACTATCAATGAAGTGGAATCGACGTTTTTTAATCAGTTTTATTTGGATAAACATGACACAATATAACATTGCGATTACGTGAAAAGAGTGCTTACTGTTATAAAAAATGATTTGTGAGCTGTAGAGGAACTAAAGGTGGTCGAATAAACACGAAACACACGTGATCGTTGTCATCCGGTGAATCCGGCCAATCGTGGAACAGCTGTGTCATCATCAGGGCTGCTTTCAGCGCAGACAAAACGTTGCAGAAAGTTTTTTACAGAAACGGTGACACGTTGAACGCACTGTTGTGATGACGCAAGAGTTGCAACTACGGCAGCTGAGAAGGCTTTTTGTGTTCTTTGTGAAGAATTTTCGGAGCCTGATGAAGTCGGTATAAATATGTGTTTAATACTACAAAATATGACCGATGTTACAGTTACTGCACTTGCCGCCCAGAACACAAGAGAACATCCCAATCAAGTGAAGGGATTTGTGGAAATGGAAGCACACATCTTACCTAATTCAGACTAAACACATCTATTTAGCCTCACATACTGACATTATTTGTTGTTCATACTGTTTTATTAATACCCTGTATTTTCTTTCTCATTTTTAGGAAAAGCACTTTACATGCATTGTTTAATTCTATACCAAATGTCATACACTTGCAATGAAGATAAAAATATAAACAACTACATAATTATGTTGATATCCTATATTTTTACAATAAAACTTATGACAAACATGTCTTCTAATATCCTCAGTTAAACACATTCTTAAATTACTTCCATTGTGCGCGTTCACTTTAACACCGCGTGCTTTATTTGCATGTTGCTGCTGATTGGACTGCAGTTCTGACACGCCCACCAAACAAGAGAAAACGCATCTCAAACCCCGTTGCATACCGGTGCACGCCGTTTCCAGGAAACATGACGTTCAACCCGGAAACCGCAGCAAAACGTTGCGCACCGTTGTGATCTTGAACGTGCCCCAGAGCTCGTGCAGCCCAGAGCAGCCGCTCTTCAGAAGCTGCGCTGGCTGAGTTCTCCGGCTACTCTCGAATCGCTCTCGCGTTACTTTGATGGCATACGTCACAGTCACGTGGCGTCGGCGCTGTATCAAGTCGGACAAAATTTCTAACCGGCATGCACTGCTTCAAGTCAGCCGCCGATCTTTCTGCGCAGAGCTGCATGAAGTCGAACAAGCCTATTGAGACGTGGGTCTGGGAACCACGTGTTCATTTTCTCGTATTTGAGGCGTGGTTTACGAATGCCCAGAGCCATTTTATTGGGTGCTACTAAAGTCTATCAAATGCGCCTGTACGTAGCTCATAGCCAATCGTTTCAATTATACCAGATGACGTATGTAGAGTGACAGAAATTAGACGAGGAAACTAAAATTGAAATTCCTATTAATCATATAAAAAGTCTTCACAGAGATATTAAGAAATCAGCGACTCCATAATGCACTGCTTGGGAGGAAACATGATGCCCATATACACCGTTAACTAAGAGGAATTTCAGAAAATGAGTTTATACAAAGCATTTTACCTGCTTAACCATGCTTAAATGTCCCTGTTTGTCAGGACAGAAGGTTCTTCAAACTATCTTATTTTCATGAGCATACAAATGTTCTTTCTTATTGTTCCATTTATTTTATACTATTGTATTTAATTTTGTAAAAAATATATTTATATTTCAAAACACTGCATTTAGTTGTTGCTAGTTTTAGTTGAGAAATACACATTTCAACATTATCACTAATCTGTGTTTGTGCATTATCCTTGAGAACCAAGCAAGTTGACTCATTAAACCATGTTTATTATATCGCAATCACATATCAACATCAATAATCGCAATATGACATTTTCCCCAAATCGTGCAGCCCTAAGTGACACGTCGTGCATATGATAAGCTTTAGTAATGATGCAGCACTGGCCCGATTGGCCCAGTGACAATTCTGTCCCGAAACACGAGTAAGTCTTGTATCTCAGCACACAGCTCGCTTGTATAGACAATGTGGTGATGTGAACCCATGTGAACATTTTTAAAGAGAGAAGACACGGTAGCGCTGAATCCCTTTCACTGTTTGTGAAATTATGTCTCACAGAGTGCTTTCAAATTACTGATTTGATTTGATAATATGTGTGGATTAATTTGCTCATTCAACCAACAAGCTAATTGAATAAATGTTTGCGGGAATTTCCCACCTTATCAGTACAAAACTAAAATTATGCCCAATAGCAGCAATCTTGTGCTGAAATTTGAGCTCTGTTGTGAAGATTATGTACGATACAAATATTTGTTATATACTAGCTCAATAAATCATTTCCAATAAAGAATTAAATGAGAAATCCACTGCAGTGTACCTTTACTACATTATTTGTACACCGGATCATTAGGTCTACGCCACATTTAATACACTTCAGCAGTTCTGGAGCTAATGGTCTTTGGAAACAACTTGACCCATGTCTAGACGAAGTGTACGGGCAGTTTTAGTTTTCAGTTTCTGGTCAGAAAAGCTATCCATAAACATTTCTAAGGTCATTCTACTAGTCTGAGCAACCACAATGTCCAACAATAAGGGACAGGCATGTTAGGGAACAGACGTTTTTCTTATCTAACTCTTTAAAATGAAAGGCCAGGCACTCGCAAGGCCTGTGGTTGTTCTACGTAAATGGGGGCAGAGGGTTAGGGAGTGCTTTGGTGATATGTGCTTTGACAACTGAAAATCGAATTATGTGTGTATACAGCAGAATGGTGAAAGTAGGGCTGCCTGTAGGCATGGCTGAGTACTTGTCAATGTGCCGTCCTTGACTGGGGCCCTCAAGGTCAGGCAATAATGGCTTCATTACTCTGCGAGGTTGAGAGCTCATGAAAAATGAGTCTAATCATGAAACAATGATCTTCTCTTAAAAGTGTGATCTCTTCTGTAGAATCTTATTTTTTAATACTATCGTCAGATTTTAAGCAGGCTATTGACCATTTTGGCTAAACTGTTAGACACAACACAAATTAAGACCAATAGTGATCTGATAGGAAGCTCTGTGAAAGGAATCCAGGAATGTACCGCCAAATGCATTTTCTTCAGAATTACTAGAACTAAATTAGTATTAGAAATCAATATGATCAAATGTAACAGCTGCAAGAGATTATATAGACCTTCAGATATATGTCTGAGGAGTATGTTCTTAGAGTAAATATTAATTATCATTTCTGTATGATTAAAAGCATTCCAGTGCCTCCCCCAAACAGCATCTGTAAGTTGTATAAAAATCCTCTCAGACATTCATGATCTATAGTGCAGTTAAAAAAATAGCTTTTACTTAATTTAACCTTTGTTAGGCTTAAAAGTGAAGAGCAGTGGCAGCATGTGTTGCGAAAGCGATGAGCTAACCGGTGAGATACCGCAAAGAGTTGGTTGAAAAAAGTAACCAATTAGTTAACGGATTAATTTCTTATTCAATTTAGCAATGGATTCTGTAACCAAGTCACAAAAAGCTACATTCCTTTGCTGTTCTCAAACCTTTTGGGGCCAGGGACCCCTTTCAGAATCTCCATCTCCGGCCCGCCCTGTCATTTTATGTGGCCCGCGCAAGCTCAAAAGGCATATAGAGAGGTTTCACCAACGTCACATTCTGTGATTCTGGGCGGTAACCCGGATGCGCGGCCATTATGGAGGCACTCGGATGTAAACAACAGCATGGATTGCACATGGGATTGCACTGTTTATGTACTAATGAACATTGTTACACTAATAAACCACGGAAAAAAAACACAAGGTAGGTGCGAAAACATATAGAGAAGACTTAGTAAGCAGGAGAGAGCACAAAATTATGACAAACTAAAGTTAATATGTGGTAAAGATCCGAACGAGCTAGCTTCTCTAGCCCTTACTGCAATTCTTCCTTCTATTTCTTATCCTGACATATCGTCACCTTCCTAAAATAATTGGCCAAGTTATTTTTTCAGGTTTCTCAGAAAACACAAAAAACGGAACCTAACTTCAGAGGCCGAGTAGATTTGTGAACTTCTTGATGCAACTGCCATCTTGAAAAGCTTGTAAAATTGCCTAAGTCTCATTGCTACACTGGGTAAAACTTAGTTGTTAAAAAAATAAAAAATAAATCAGAGTATCAGTCACATTTTAGTACATTAAAAAATCATGTAAAACACCAGTGAATAAAACAAACATTATAAAAATTTATTTTAGTCCCCCTTATGTTTATTTTATACTAGCCTTTAAAATAAACATACATTTTAGTGGCATTCAATACAAACAATATTTATTTTAAAGCCTAAACTAATTTATTTAAAGCGAAACTCATTTGGCACAAATCCAAATGTTTCCATACTCGCATGTATTTGGATGCTAAACTATTACTTATTATGTAAGCAAGACTTTGTACTTCACTCGTGTCCCAATTTCCACATAAAACAGCATCCAAAAATGTGTTTGAATAACATCAATGTGACAGTAAGGCAGTGGTCACGGCCACGCTGACCAGCACAGCCTGCATATTGTACAACAGACCATTTAAATTGAGCCGAACAACTTTTTTCTATTTTTGTCTGACTGCATTTTTTGTTTGATGATGAATAGGCTGTGATATCAAGTTAGCAACACTAGAACTGATATGTTGTATGTGGGTGAGAGGCACTTTGATTTTTTATCTTATTTTACTATTTATTTATGGACAATGGACATGCAGAAAAGAGCACGACATCTTTCAAAACTGTATTATTTTTGTGTACATTCCAAACAATTACAAAACGTTTTGCTTTTATAAAATAAAGAAAACAAACAGGATGCACTTTCTGCCATCTCAGTCTACGTCAACTGTTTTCTCGCCTCACTGTTTACTTGCCTCACAGACATGAGAACTACTATAAAAACCTTTAGGCTAAGTGTCTGCGTTTTGCTTATTTGACGTTAAATGCATTATATAAGTCACTTTGCAGCACGGGACTTAGTCTGTAAAATACGGTATAACAAATTATTTCACTGACCCCCAGGCTATTGATCAAGGACCCCACTTTGAGAACCCCTGCTTTATGTACCTTTTAGCTTTGAATTTAATAGCTGTTGTCACTTGTCAGCAATTTGGAGGGAAATAATGTGTACAAAATTAGATACCTTTTTTATTTGCAATGGCTTAAAAAACCCACAGAAAGTACATTTTTTGTGCTGACATTACTTAGGTCTTAAGATGTGAATTTGCACAAAGCTATTATACCTGTCTTTCAGAATGCGGTCAGATTCCTGTAGCAAAATAATGTGTCTGGATTGCAGAAATGTCAGAAAATAAGGAAATCAAATCCTTATTATATCATACATAAATCGCACTTATGTTATGGAATAAAGTATTTAAATATTTAATTTTACTCAAATAAATAAAATAAATTATATATATATATAAATCACAAAACAGTTAACAGGGCTATGGGAAAATTAAAAAGAATATTCACTTATTTATTTCTCTCAAAACAGGTTACAAGGCAATGAGATAAATAAGTAAATCAATTATTTTTTACTCTCAAAACAGGTAACAGGGTAGTGTAAATAAATAAATAAAATACCTTGAAAGGCATTAATATTTGAGTTTGTCATGACTGGCTTTTTCTTCAGTTATCGGTTTCTGTATTGTGAATGTTGTACAATTTGTCAAGGGGTTTCTGTGCACTGGCACTACATTGAGCTTCAGACAGACATATGTAACCCCTTGTTCATAACAGATTCAGTGGGTTCGTCTTGCTGGCTATCATTTTGATTGACAGGCATGAGTGAGTGCCATTGACAACTTTTTTCAAGAGATTTTTTTTGGGACCGAAGTAATAGATGCCATAATAGAGTAAGTGGCGCTATGAAAGCCGGTTGTTAAGGAGATCTTATAAGGAAAGTCTTTGACTCTCCTTGAAACTGCTTTACTGAACCCCTTGAGAGAAAAGGTCCTGGTACTTTCCAACAGCGGTGCTCACCTGTGACCCCGAGAATACGTCATAGCTAGTGTGCTATAGATAGAGCGGACATCCATTGCCAGCCAGTTGGGATTAAAATATTATGGTATTCTTCTTTTTGTAAATTAATAGTGGAAAATGTGTGTGTGTGTGTGTGGGGGGGGGGGGGGGGCATTAAAATATTATGCATTAAAATAGCTATAATTTCAGAAATAAACCTGCTGAGTATTGTGAAAAGCAAACTAAATAAAAAAAGATTATAAAATATATATAAAAATATGTTTTTGTCATGTTTGTCTGGGGAATACTGTATAGAAACACAACAAACATATTGTGCTAGAATAGGGAAGAACGAGGGTAATTGTAATTTTTTTTACAATGCCTTTCAAAACTTAGACCACTGAAATTCATATGACATCTTTTGATATAGCCAACTGCCAAACTGCACTCTAATGAAAAGATTGTAATATTGAATACAACTAATTATGAGCGATTGTAAAGGCTGAAAATTAAACCCAGTGTATCTTAAATAAGATCATGCATCAAAGCACGCATAATTACTGAATAGTTTTAATCCTTAGCCTAATTATTTTAGCTGCCATGAATATCGTGTGATTAAAACAAAAGCCTAAATTACAATGGTAAAGTAGAACAAATGTTATAATGATCTAAAATAAGTTAAACCCATTTGAGCGGTTTTCAATATCCTTTGATGAAATAATGTTAATTAAAACATTTAAAACAAGTTACACAATTTTTATTTCATAGTGTTAAAATTGCCACCGACCTCACAGTCAAGACATAATCTTGCATGTACACTACAGCGACAGTGTAAGAAACTGTCTTAACATTCAACCAAGATAAAATAGATATTATTATTTGAATTCAAAATTATGAAACAACTGCACCATTTTCTCTCAAGCAGAGAAAATGTGCATGTGCTGAATAAGTGTCATCATTTACTCTGATTATTTTTCATTAAAGGTATCTAGAGGGTTATATTCATCCCTACCTTAAAAGCTGGCAGAAATTTTCATCCATTTCAAGCAACCATTTAACAGGAACCGGATTGCCGGGAAAGAAGACTATCATTCATTCAAGGCGCATTCATTCAGATAAGCCGATTGACATTAATCAGTGTTTATTGTTACAAAGATAAACATTAATTTATCAATTTATCCTAAAGATTCACTGTATATAATAGTAATATTTTTAATTGGTTTAAACCTCCTAGAGGACACAGGCGATTTCAAACTGTCCGATAAAGCCATCCTCTGTGAACTTACTGGCAGAGTGTGGTATGACTAAGAGAATCTAAGCGTGCACATATAGGCGCTCTTTTCTCTCCTCCCTCTCATCAAATCCAATTACTCTTCCTACCCAGCGGGCTCAGGGACAGCAGTCTGAGAGACGTTCAAGAGCATGTGGTTGGAGCTTCACTGTTTGCCACATGCTGTCAGTGAACCTCTGTTTCCTAGTGTTTCACTGCAGCTGTATAACAGCATCCAAGAGCAAACAAAAACAGAGACTAAATGCCACATATCCTGGTACCAGCTGTCTCAGGGTGTTTTCACACCTAGTTCGTTTGAACCCTCCAAACGCTCTCAGAGCGGTTCAGCGTGTATATGTGAACAAACTAAGTGATCTCAGACCCCCTTAAAGGGACCAAAAAGCGAACCGTAGCCTTCTTTTGGTCGTCACGGTTCGTTTGTGGGTCCGTTTGTGGTTCGATTTCTTTGTGATATGTGAAAGAGATGAGGTCCAGGTCCACTTTGTGTTTTCGTTTCAACATACTGCTTTTGAAGAAATATCGTACTATCGTGCAACAGTGTAGCCTACTCTATGCAGTTCTGGCACCTCAGCTGTCATAACATACTGTACAACACGAAACACATTCACTTCACATGTTAACGCAGCGGTAGAGTTACGCTCACGTGACGCTGCAGTTACTCGCAGTCATGAACGTGTATAATTTGCATGCAAAAATAAATGCATAACATTTCATTAGGAGCGCATACACATGAAGCGGGCGCACTCTAGAAGGCAACACGTGAGAACTGAGCTAAATTTATCTTTCGCGTCTTGTTGGGCTTAAAGGGCATATTGCAGGTTTATATGGTTAATCATGTATGAAAATATCATATGAAAAGTTAATGCAGGATTTTAAATTGTTTGCGAGACATAAGGGTACAAATTTAGTAGAAAACGTAACAGTTTTCTTGACCGTGTTGAAAACCCGCTTTTTTTCAACACCGCGTCATATTACGTCATGGGAGGGAGTCATTTGCCGGGCTCTGCGTTTGCTCAGTGCAGAGTAGGCTGGGATTCAGTAGGAGCGGTCATGATTCAGTGTGTTTTCTGTGGTTGTTGTATTTCAATTAATTATCGTCGTGGTAATTATTGTGAATTACGGCCTGTCAGGACATCGAGTCCACAGGTTTCCGAACCAAAAAAAAGAAGGGTCTAAATACTAGCTTTGTTATTGCCTGATACATGATAATAATCTGTACAATATTGTGATCTGAGTATAGTGTTATACATAGGCTATCGTCGGCTAACGTGAATATCGATAAGCTAACACTGGTCTCTCACCAAGACACCTGCCCTGTTCTCCTCACATCACAACTCAATGTGTCTCTTCTGACCGTTCTGTCTAACCCTGGCCTGTCCTGCTCTCTTGGCCGCATATCAGGCTCATAACTATATGGCTGAGGTCCGTCATACGAGTAAACATTTAGGCTGCAATTTCCTCAGCGTCCGAACTGTCATTGCGACCCATTGCTTTCCTGTTGTTTACTTTGACCGCACTCCCTCCCTTTACGTCACTTCCGGTTTGGCGGTTTTCAAATACGGAAGTAAAATTTCCACACAAAAATGACTCTAGAAGTCTAAATAGAGTTTTATAAGTATATGTTTATTTTTAAATCTAGTTCCTACATTATTTTACATTGTCTCACTGGCTACTCTAACCTGCAATATGCCCTTTAAACTGTCAAATACACACAAAAACATAATACAAACACATAAACACAGTCGGTTCTGTCTGTGAAAGAAGACAGCTGGAATATAAACGGATGCGTCTCTTTATCCGTTCTGTGTGAGCTCTTAAAGTGGTAGCAACCAAATAATACACATGCTGCCGCTAGTCCTTAATTAAAACAACAAAAGAGAAAATCACTCACTGATCTTCACTGAAAAGCTTCAGTAGCTTAAATAAGAATCAATGTATAATGTTTACAGTGAAGTGTAGCATTTTTATTTTTTACATGGGTTTATTCAATTTTGTATGGTGCTGTTATACACCAACTGTGGCTGAAAAAAATAAAGCACTGGTTATTTAATTTGTATAGTATGTTTTGTATTTGTAATGTGCAGCTTTGTTCTTATTCTTAATAACAAAGATAAAATAATGAAATAAAGATTTTTGTCTTCGCACACAGCCCTACATGGTCTGTCTTTAATTTTTTTGTTATATTTTGATGCCTTGCAAGGCTTAGTTTTTAAATAGAGACATAAGTGTGGCTGTACTGCTCAGTCACTTGCAAAATAGTAAAAACAACATGAAAAGAATCGTGATGTATTTTTTACTACATCGGCCACCGGACTAAAAGAGGGTATAACAGAAGATAAGCGTTACAATGCCACGTAAAAGTTAAAAAAAAAAAAGTACATGAGCACATGTGAAAAAATGCCCATACATAAATTTATACATACATTTCCCATACATTCATTTATTTGTGGCGAACCGCCACAATATCAACAATGACCGTCACAAATAGATTTCAGAGCTTACACTTCATTAATTAGACTGTGACGGCCCAAAAATATAACGTCTCATAATAACATAAAAGGTGTTTAAATGTCATGTTTAGCGACATTGCTGTCAAACAAACTAAAATTGAAAGCGCAACAAGGCTGTGTCCATATCAAATCGCAAAATAATAATATTAATAATTTGTTACAGTTATATAGCGCTTTATCTAGGACCTCAAAGCGCTTTACAAGGAAGGGGGGAATCTCCTCAACCACCACCAATGTGCAGCATCCACCTGGATGATGCGACGGCAGCCATATTGCGCCAGTACGCTCACCACACACCAGCTTACTGGTGGAGAGGAGACAGAGTGATGAAGCCAATCAGTATACGGGGATGATTAGGAGGCCATGATGGACAGAGGCCAATAGGCAGATTTGGCCAGGATGCCAGGGTTACACCCCTACTCTTTCGAAAGACAAACCCCTATGGACAGAGGTGCATGCACCACAGTTTGACGGGAAACACTGTACTCAGAGAGTCAACAGTATGCATTCTGAAGACTTTTCAATAACTCTTTTCACTTTTCAATGACAAATATTTCTGAATGTCAGAACATTCTTTTCACAAACATTTCTATAAACAGATACATTTTTATGAATTAATCTTTTTAATACTTTCTTAATATTTATTCATAATACTACTTACTGAAGACAAAGAAATCTAGTGCCCCTTAACCCTTAAAGACCTAAAACATTTGGTTCACCCAAAAATGTCATAATTTAGGCTACTCAACCTCAAGTTGTTCCAAACCTGTATGAGTTCCTTTCTTCTGTTGAACACAAAAGAAGATAGTTTTGAAGAATGTTGGTAACCATTCTTGGTAACATTTTTGGTTTGTTTGGTAACTGTTTGGTCACCAAACTAATTTTTAAATGATGACAGAATTTTATTTTTGGGTGAACTAAGCCAATATTGATGTAGCATAAGGAACAATATAGTCAATAGTAGTCATGTACACTGCCTAAGCAAAATATAGTTGTACACAATTAATATGAAACATTTAAGAGGTAAAAAAAAAACATTTTTTTTTGCAGTTTGTTGAGTCATGATGAGTCAGAAAATATATTTGTCAATGTTGCAAAATCTGTGTCCATTTATCTTGCATTAAATATGTAGGCTTAAGTAATATCACAAATTGCATGCAGCCATGTGGGGAGGGGATAGGCCATCTTTTTAAGTAGATGGGCTTAAAGCATTTGGAGGAACAAAATAAAAAGCAGATTCTCTGTTGACCCAATTCAGACAAGATGGCTTGAGGAAGAAGTTGTGCCAATTTTTGCATCATTTAACTAAGCAAAAAACTTTAAAGATGGCAATGACAGCTTTCTGCTCCTCTTGATTCTTTTTGAGCTAAGAACTCGGTCAGACCGGAGGGAATTAAAGTGCAAGCTGTTGCCTGAGAGAAATCGGGAACACTGCCCAAGACAACGGGTGGACCATTTGCAAAATATGGTGACAATCTGACTTACAAAATGTGTATTCATAAATCCCATAAAAAGCTGATGTTATGCATTTTGACATCTTGAAATTATTACTAATAACTAAGGAAAACTTTACAGTTGTTACATTTAATTATATTTACTGTCTTTATTTCACAAATAAAACAAGAGTTGTGTCACAGTGGCAAATTCTCAAAAAAGCCTGCACAAATTGAAATGCTGATTACATTTCGCTGAATTTCGGGACTTTACATGCATTTAGCTGATATTCTTCGGTCAACCTTTCATAATCACAAAACAAGTTTGAATGTCCGCTGAGGAAAGCAAACATAACATTTAAATGTTGGCTGTCATAAAAACTTGTCAGATTTATTCAAACATTCATTAAATATTGAAGAACATTAAATTATAATGAATATGTAATATGGTTCATTTAGCAAAATGATCCTCTCTAGAGTTAGCTGACTAACGAGTTTATTGTCACATACGTTTTTTCTGAGGTAAATGTGACGTTACCTGACATTGTTTATAAGCTGTTTAACTGACGTCTTTACACGGTTGAAACTGATTGAGCGATTCCATGTGACATGATACATTTCGATAAGTTCTCTTTTGACACACTTTCAGATGCTCATTCATGTTTATTTCACGCTGTAACTGGTATTATTAAGGCGGAAGAAAAGATCACGCTGCTGCTTCTCTTGAGCTGAGCTGAGCCAGAGCGATCTCACGCCACAGTGCCAAAACGGTTTATGACGGTCACGGCATATTTTAATAAATCTGGCAAGTTTTTATGACAGCCACCATTTAAATGTTTATATTTCATATTATCTTCTTATTATAAAAAATAAATAAAAGTGTAATTTAAGTGTTTGTATAGCTACAAAACAGTTAATTATTACCTTCATATTAGGCAAATGAAGCCTAGTAGGCTACAACTAGACTCCCATATTTTACAGCATTAGTTAAGAGATTTGATTTCCTTGAGAAAATTTGCCATTTATTGTAACTGATATCCAAAATAATCAATATTGAATCGAATCGGACTCGAAATCGAATCGAATTGCAAGCTTGTGAATCGAAATTGAATCGAATTGTGAAATTTGTGTCAATACCCAGCCCTAATATATATATATATAAAACCATTTAGTATTATTTAATAAAATGTGGGTTTAAACCTTAATGCCTTTTTGTGATTTCTTGGATATTTAGGCTAAATTGTTTTCATTAACATAATTTCTTAAGGAGACTTTTACCATATTTTGAGAATGCCTGGGTTCAGAATTCTTGCAAGGACTATGGTCTATGCACAGACTTTAAAACATGCAAGGACAAATCCAAATGCAACTGCATAAAATGGCATCCTGGTGCTTCTGACTTAGTGGCAACAGTTTGGGGAGGGCCATTTTCTGTTCCAGCATGACAATACCCCTCTGCACACCAAGTGCCATAAAGAAATGATTTACTGAGTCTGGTGTGGAAGAGCTAGACTTGCACAAAGCCCAGACCTGAACTCCACTGAACACCTTTGGGATAAATTGGAACACCGACTGCGAGCAAGACCCAATTGCTTGTGTCTGAATGGAAGCAAATCCCTGCAGCCATGCTCCAATATGGTCTAAATCAACCAAGAAAAGTGCATGCAGTTATATCAGCAAAAAGAATAAAAACCAATCGTTTTTAACCTTAAATGCTCCACAAGCACAGTTGTAGTGTGTCCACACACTTCCGGCAATAGTGTAAATATATACATGCAGTTTATAAATATGCAAACTATATGTAAATGTAATCATTCATATACATTTCATGTTTGCATATTTGACATGTAAATACGATGTTAGATGCAAATTGGATTGCAAACCCTAAAGCATAGGAAAGTTATTGAGCTACAGGACTGCACAGCCAAGCAATAATGTTGCTATGGAAAAATCAGCTCATGCACAGGGGGGCTAATTGAGCTCGCTCTCAGAACAGAGGATTTTCTCAGGATAATTTCAGCATCTGCAAGATTTAAATCCACACATTGCATCTTTTTAGCGTACACTAATGTTCAAAAGTCTCTTATGCTCACCAAAGGCTGCATTTATTTGATAAAAAAATACAGCAAAAACAGTAATATTGTGACATATTACAATTTAAAATGACTGTATTCTATCATAATATAATATATTTTAAAATGTAATTTAGTGATGGCAAAGCTGAATTTTCAGCAGCCATTACTCTTCCTTGTTACGTTGCCTCAGAAATCCGTATGCTCGAAAAACACTTCTTATTTAATCAAATGGTAAAAACAGTTGCTGCTCAATATTTTTGTGGAAACCGCTATCCATTTTTTTTTCATGATTCTTTGATGAATAGAAAGTTCAAAAGAACAGCATTTATTTGTAACAAAGTGAAAGTTACTATATTGTCACTAGACAATTTCTTAAAAAATAAATTTAAAAAATCTTACTGAGCCCAAAGTTTTGACCGAAAAAAGTAGTCAAAATTCAGCAAACCATTCTGCACATCATTTTAAACAGCTTTGACAATCCACCATAAAACAACAGAGAATTGCCTTTAACTTGAACTAGTCTGATAACACCGTATATTGTTTGTCTATATACATTCTGCTTGTCAGATATTAAGAAGGGAAGCATTTTATTATTGTCCGGATTCTTTGTATTCTTATTTCGATGCTCTCAGGCAGAATGTGGTGTTGTGGTAATGGAATGAGATTCAATCTTTTTTCCATTCAGACTGACGGGCATTTTTATGTTTGTAATTTATGAACTGTTGTACAGAGCTTCATGGAACACCGCTTCTAAATTAGACCATTGTTTAGCATTCATGACGGCTAGCATGAACCTTTAATGGTTTTAGTCTTGAGAGAGGAAGAAAGCTTCTTGGAGCCACACTTTGACCGGCAAGGCTGAATTCCTGATTTGATGGACCTGCATGTTAGCCTGGTTCTACCAGACTCTCGTACATTTCATTTGTACAGAGAGTCTGGCACCGCTGCATTGACAATCGTTAACTTCCTTGTAGGCGGGTACTCTATTTAAGTCTAAAACTATTGGATCTGCCCAAAGTCACTCTGGATCTGCCACCAATCGCTAACGTTTGCTCGTGACGTATGTCGAACCCCGTGGGGAGGAGGGCCACAACATCATGGCCAAAACAAAACTATGCAAAGATTGTTCTTGCTCCGGCTTTAACTTCTTGATATTCGGCAGCGTTGCTACAACGGACCGAATGGCTTCGCTCGCATCTTTCTCCGCTGCCATTACTGAACTACAACTCAAAATAACGCACAACGTCATCGTTCTCAGCCACTCCCTCTGTTCGCTGATTGGCCCTACAAAAAATTGATCTGAGAAAACCAAAGTCTACAGCAGAATCCCAGACGTAGTACTGAAGGAAAATGAAATTGAGCGGAAGTGCGTAGGAGGGCGCAGCCAGGCTACCTGCATGTTACATCATTAAAAGTTTTTCTAAATCACTTATATAAAACAAGGATTAGTGTTTGATAACTCTTAACATATTGACTAGCACTGGGAAAAAGGTTGAAACAGATAAAACTTTTTCTTTATTAATAATCTATATCTTAGAAAGGAACAAGCCAGACGGGTGCGTGCACGGTCCATATCGATCGTCTGATAGAAATGCTGACAACAGAAGTTCCTTAGTGTGCTAGTTAGTTCAATGTTATCCAATAATGAGCATTACAGTACTGTTCTGTTCTAAGCTCTGTTTAATGACATGGTGTCATTTTGACAACATGAAAGTGCTTTTTAAAGTCACTGTGAACTCAAAATGGGCAATTCTTTTTTTTTTTTGTGGAATATTGCAGTATTTATTATAAATTATTATTCTCATAGCACTATGCAGAGACAGAAATGATCAGTTATTAGGCTATAACAACAATAATAATAATAAAAACTAAAAACACATTAACAATAAAAAAGAGATGGACATCAGGGACAATAATAAGATGGAACTTTTTTGTCTTTCAGATGATGTTTATTGTACATAATACATATATTTTGATAATTTTATGTTAATTCCCAACATATAAAACACATTCAGACTCAGTCAATAATACGAATCTAATGTTTTATTTGATGCGAGATACCAGCTGTCACGTGACAAAAGAACGAAGGACTCAGACTCGAAAGATGTAGGCCTACTAATTATTTGTGTCTGTGCATAGTGCTATGGGTTTGAGTCTGACTTGAAGAACGAATGACTCGAAACCGAAGAGATGAACTAATCATTTCTCTTTGAGGTACTGACAGCATAGTCTCTATGGGACTGACAGGAAGAACGAAAGACTGGGACCCGGCCGAACCCGAACCAGATGAACTAATCATTTCTCTTTCCGGTACTGAGAGCATGGGACTGACAGGAAGAACGAAAGACTCGGACCCGTCCCGAACCCGAAGACTCGAGACTCGCGAAAGATGAACTACTGGTAAGCATTTCTGTCATGACTTCATGTACCTTATGCGATGTTGCGCGCATGCGCGGTCAACACAAAATGAACGAATCACTCTGAGACAACTCGGTAGTCCCGAGTCATATTAAAGATTCGTTCAACTTCAACGTTCAAAATGAACGAATCGTTCATGAACGACACATCACTACAGTTACTTATTGATGCTTTTCTGTTACATCTTGAACAACGTTGCACACATTGCTATCTGTGTTTAAACTAAACTCATTTAAGTCTTGCCAATTTAAACATTCACGCACATGTTGCCATGTCACTGAAAATAGAGCCATCAGTGTCCCAATGTGTAGTGAGTCAGCTATGGAGTGAAAACAGTCTCAAAACCTTCCACAAATGCACGCGAGAGATCCACATGCGCGCGCACCAATCCACAAATGCACGCGAGAGATCCACATTCGTGTGCACCAATTCACAGATGCACGCGAGAGATCCACACACGCAAATCAATCCACAGATGCACGGGAGAGATCCACACACACACACACACAAAGCAATCCACAGATGCATGCGAAAGATCCACACACGCAAATCAATCCACAAATGCACGCGACAGATCCACACACACACATAACAATCCACAGATGCACGCAAGAGATCCAGACACACACAGCGATCCACGAATGCACACGAGAGATCCACACACACATATAGCAAATCCACAGATGCACGCAAGAGATCCACACATGCAAATCATTCCACAAATGCACGCGACAGATCCACACACACACATAGCAATCCACAGATGCACGCAAGAGATCCAGACACACACAGCGATCCACGAATGCACACGAGAGATCCACACACACATATAGCAAATCCACAGATGCACGCAAGAGATCCACACACACACACAGCGATCCACGAATACACGCGAGAGATCCACACACACACATAGTAATCCACAGATGCACGCAAGAGATCCACACACACACACAGCGATCCACACACACAGCAATCATTCATTATTGTCCTTAGTCACATTGCTTTGCTCACGATCCACAAATGCTTTATCTGTACCTGTAATTTCATGTACAGTAAATCACGTGACTTTTGAGACTGTTGTTCCGCGGCCTTGATTCACAAATGCACACAAGCCTATCTGTCCACATTACCTGCAAGGATGCGATATGGTGTCTTCCTTCAGAGGGCGCTAACCGGCCTTTGAGCTGAATCTTTCAAAGGGCTGGATTCATTTCGGTTTCTGACTTTCGAGACAACCGAAGCCTAAACATTAACTAAATATCCTATACATAGATGCAAATATAGAGTAAAACCAAACCTCTTTTTTTATTCTTCACAACATGTTTTTTCCATCACAAATTAAGAAATTTTTAAGAATGTCAGAAACCAGAGAGTAGCCACTGACTTGCATAGTATATATATTTTTTCTCCTACATAGATGGAAAAAAAACATGTTGTTTGGCAAATAACCCATTCAATTTAAAGTGGTTGTTGCTTTGTAATAAATATTGCCTTGAATTGAGTATATCATTCAGTCTCATTATTTAGTTGGTTGAAATAATATACCCCCCCCCCCACACACACACACTTTTACTATTTAACTCTTAATAAACTTAGAAATATTTTGCTAAAGCCTTTTAGTAAATGGACAGTGAAAAAAAGACAAACAACTGGTTAATCTGATTCACCACAAAAGGAGCAACTGAGGCAAATCTCAAACTTTTGCACGTAATGGTTTGCTTGAGAATTATTTACTTGAGGGTAATACTTGTGGATTCTTTTGAAATCAATCTTTTACTTTGTTGGTTAAATTATGTGGAAGTATTTATCCTTTCTTTAAAAATAAGGAAAGCAAAACATATAGGTAACTGCTGAAAACATATTATTTTCCATTTAATATGTGTGTGGGGGGAGGGGGTATTATATTACCACAAAGTACATTCAGAATTACAATAATATAAACAAAAGAAAACGTACAGCCTAGTAGTTGGCTAACAGTTACAGAAATAGTTTAAAGCTGTCTTGTTATCCGAATGGTTTTCTTAATAGGCTATATATTCTGATTATACGTTGAAGAATAAAAAAAGAGGTTTGGTTTTACTCTATATTTGCATTTATGTGTAGTGATCCCCAACCCCCGGTCCCCGGACCGGTGCCGGTATAGGATATTTAGTTAATGTTAAGACTTCGGTTGTCTCGAAAGTCAGAAACCGAAATGAATCCAGCCCTTTGAAAGATTCAGCTCAAAGGCCGGTTAGCGCCCTCTGAAGGAAGACACCATATTGCATCCTTGCAGGTAATGTGGACAGATAGGCTTGTGTGCATTTGTGAATCAAGGCCGCGGAACAACAGTCTCAAAAGTCACGTGATTTGCTGTGCATGAAATTACAGGTACAGAATAGATAAAGCAATTTGTGGATTGTGAGCAAAGCAATGTGACTAAGGACAATAATGCATGATTGCTGTGTGTGTGTGGATCTCTTGCGTGCATCTGTGGATTGCTATGTGTGTGTGTGGATCTCTCGCGTGCATTCGTGGATCGCTGTGTGTGTGTGGATCTCTTGCGTGCATCTGTGGATTTGCTATATGTGTGTGTGGATCTCTCGCGTGCATTCGTGGATCGCTGTGTGTGTGTGGATCTCTTGCGTGCATCTGTGGATTGTTATGTGTGTGTGTGGATCGTTATGTGTGTGTGTGGATCTGTCGCGTGCATTTGTGGATTGATTTGCGTGTGTGGGTGCATCTGTGGATTGCTTTGTGTGTGTGTGGATCTCTCCCGTGCATCTGTGGATTGATTTGCGTGTGTGGATCTCTCGCGTGCATCTGTGAATTGGTGCGCGCGAATGTGGATCTCTTGCGTGCATTTGTGGATTGGTGTGCGCGCATGTGGATCTCTCGCGTGCATTTGTGGAAGGTTTTGAGACTGTTTTCACTCCATAGTCAGCACCCTTACCAGTATCCTAATGTGTGTACATGATACAACTAGGGAGCTGATTGAGACGCACCCTTGATGTTCCCCCAGGAACAGGGCTCCCTGCTACTGGGTCAGTGTGCATTTATTTTATTTTGCTTATTTGATAATAATAGTTAAAGGGTTAGTTCACCCAAAAATGAAAATTACCCCATGATTTACTAGGCAATCCTATTAGGTGTATATGACTTTCTTCTTTCAGATGAATACAATCGGAGTTATATAAAAAAAAAATATCCAGGCTCTTCCAAGCTTTATAATGGCAGTGAATGGCTGTTTCTGTTTGAAGTTGGCTGTTTCTGATTGGTCAATAGCTGTGTTTTATTCACGATAAAACACGGCTATGACTGACCACTTCACCCAACGGTTCAATGTATAACTACACAACACCCCTAGCAATCACCCTTAGCAACTTAAACACATGTTTTATCTCATTGATGTTGTTCATTGAAGCTATAGAGTATTGTGAGAGATCGAGTAAGCGACTGTACCTGCATTTACAGTAGACATAGCATTTTCCTTCAGGTCAGTCCTATGTTCATAATTAATACAAAAATCAGTTTGAATGTCCGCTGCGATATCTTGTCCTTTTAACAGTTAAGGGGTTTTCCGTTCTTATAGTCATCTGTCAGTGCGTCTTTCTTCTCCGTGATCGCAAGTTTGAGTCCTTTCAATGTAAAACTCTTCTCTACTGACTGACTCACTCATAAAGACAGTCTTTGCCGCCATCTATTGGCGAAATAATGTATGTGACTTCTGTTGCTGTTTACGGTCAGGGACTATTTTTTCCAGCGGAGGGAAGGCTTTTAGTGACTTTACCTGATGAAAGTTGAATGAACTTGATGAACTCCGCTTCGCGTCGTGCCTAACAACGCCCTTCAGCCGTTACTTATTCACGATACAGCACAGCCTCTCGTACCTTATTGCTTACATATACTATAATATGAATTCATTTAATCACTTAAAATCAAATTCACAATTATGAGTATTATTCATACTCTCATCACTCCCTTGTCATTATTTCCCTTGCTGCTGCTTGCTACAAGCGACAGGTAACTCCTACTTTGGTTGTAAACGGCAGCCGACGTCCATTTTAAGTGGCAGGTACTGTCGACTGCCAGTGGCAGCAATTTCCTGCTGCCAATTTCTCGATGAACCCCCTCTCACGATTCGCTTGAAAAGTAGATTTTGGACATCTTCAAGATCAATCATGAAATAAAATCGTCAGAACGCCCACCCCTTCCTGATGGATAAAAAAAAAGAATATTTTTCTTGCTTGAGACTCCATTTCATTTGGATAAATGTCATAGAGACGAAACAACCATGGCAAATTCCATTTCATGCCAACTTTAACAAATAAACAAACTGGCCAATCAACAGATTTCTCCATGTCTCAGGAAGCTTCCAATACCTCATTCTTTGGGTTCCTCTTAGTTGTGGGCTAATGATGTGGTCTAACTAGAACTACTGGAGACTCACTAAACCTCCACATTAGGGATGGGCATTCGATTAAATTTTCTTAGTCGATCGTCGGGAGAATTAACGATCGACTATCGATTAATCATTAATATTTTTATATTAAAATTTATTATTTATTTAAAATTTTATAAATTAAAAATGCAATGAAAATACAAAAATACAGCGTGTTTTCCCTCGATTAGATCTTTACTACAAGATGATCAACTTGTGGCAGTTAAACTGGACGTTCGTTAGGCTAAATTTGAAGATATAACGTTACAGTAACTTATGCGCTGCGGGAACCTGCAGCTGCGAGTTGGCGTTCTTAAACAGAGACCCTCGTTTGTTCCAAAATAATAAATAATAAAAAAATCATGTTAAACAATAACTTAACCAAAAACATCATAATACTTAGATCTGACAGGTTTTGTCAAAATGTAACTCAAAACTATCCAAGGCACGGAGTCGAGAAAGGGTGAGAGAGAGATTAGCCTACCTTACAATCAATTAGGCTAGGCTACTGAAAGCCTCATAAAAAATAACTCACATACAACTTCTACACCAGTCTACTGATTTCTGTTGAGAAAGATAAGCATGTTGATGACATGATCTGGGGTCAGACGCGACCGCAACCTGGTGACCGTCAATTGTTTACACTTTCGCCTGCCTCTTCAGCGCGAGTCTCCGCAGACTGCGCGCGCACCTCTCCAAACGGACGAGGCGTTTATACTCGACGCGCTCGCCTGTGAAACACCGAATACCGCATTTTTGCCGCGCTCACCTTCGCGCTCGTGCGAACGCGTCGAGTGTAAACAAGGCTTCAGTCCAGCCGCTGAAAACACCGCTCTGATGAGGGGACTGACATTGCCGGGATGCACAGGTACCTCCGCGCTAACATGACCAGCCCGGGGAACACTTTCCACTCACACTACTCAACGCAGCAGCATTAGTTTAAAGATAATCGATAACAACTGAACGTGATCGACGAAATTCTTAATGATCAATAATCGATCGTCGATTAATCATGCCCATCCCTACTCCACATCAACCTGAAGAGAGCCCTAAGACTATGGGTCCTCACGAAGAGAGTCCCAAAAAAAAAAAAAAAAGAACTTGTAAGAGAATAACACAAGACTATGTTAAGAGGGAGGGTTTAAAAAGCACCCATGTGTACCAGTATTATGACCAAATTTAGGTTATATGACATTAATGCACTTTACGCTGACTGATATACTGCAATATTTTTGTCCAAGGTGTTTTTATTTTTATTTTTATCAGCACTTTATCAGTACTGATCTGGTAGCTGAGCTACAGGCAATGAACATATTTTAACTGGGGGAGAAAAAAAACTGTACATACTCTAAACTGATCGATATCTTATTAGACTTGACCTTTACATGGCTGGTTAGACATTCAGTACCCTTACAAAGTATTTACGCCCCTTCATTTTTTTGTCTTTTGTTCCTGGTAAAACTCCTTTGCAAGCTTGTGTATGCCTCCGAGTAAAGAAATAAGGTAATTGTGATTTCTCAAATTGCATTAATCTGACATTACATTTAAAATTTAGACTTTATAACCTGACTTTATATCTCAAGATGAGACTGTAACAAGATGTTAAAATGTAACTTTAATAATCAAAAAGGGATTTTAAATGTCACAATGTGACCTTATGTCTCACAATCAGACTTCATCTCCGAAAATTATATTTTATATCTTAAATTGTTACTTTGTAGGTAAAAAATTTACTTAAAGGGACTAACTTATTAATTTAATCGATTTTTATTTCCAATGTGTGAAAAGATTGCACAGAAAGTAAAAAAAACGATTCATAGATTGTCTATGAAAGTAACTTAGACGTTTTTGCCGGGAAAATCAAAAGGATGTGAAGTTTACAGAGCCTCGATCTTTTCGGTTCTAAATTAGCAACAGTTAGCTTTACAGCGTTGCCAACAAATGCACAGCACAACACAACACGAACTACAACACGAACTACAATACAAACTAAAATAAATACAGTTTTCTGTAACGTTATAGCAGTGACATAAAACAATGCTAATCTGTAAGGATTCAACAATCCGCAATCGTTAATGTCAAAGTCTGTATAGTTTGATTAATTCGATATTCTCACATAGCCAGATCTGTACTCACATAAAGCTATAAATGAAACTATCATAACATCTAATTACCTCATCTGTCGACATGATGTCGATGAATAGTTGATCAGATGCTTTCTTAACTGCTGTTGTTTTCTCACCACTGTCAGTTGTGTTGTGCGTTCATTATGTTATTTGAGAAAAGCGCACCGCACAAACATGTCCATGTTCAGCAGCGTGGACGGCGTCTGGATGTTATATCGCTACTATTTTCAACTTCTTTTTGTACTTCTAAGTGAAGAACAGTGGCCTTCAATCACGTTCCGTCTCTTGTATGTTACGGAGTGTCTCTCTGTGCACCAATAAGTTGCTGGCTGCAGCTCACTTACGGCCACCTGTGTCGCTAACAAAGGTTTCTGAGGGGAAAACTGACTTAAAGCATAGACTTTATGTCTCAAAATGCGACTGTTTTGGTCAAAATGTGACTAAATATGTCACAGTGTAACCTTTTATCTCATAAACTGACTTTATATCTCACTAGTGACTTAATAGCCTATGTCACAATATCTCATAATCTGACTTCATATCTCAAAATATGACCATCTGACTTTGTTTTATAATGTGACTTCATATCTCACAATCAGACTTAATATCTTGTTTTAAGGTCTCTCGAAATTACATGTTTTTTTAACACGTTAATAAATATTAATTTTCGAAGAATTAATTCTCAATAATAAAATAAGTTTCGACTTGTCCATAGTCATTTAGTAATACTTAAAGCTAGGAGTCTTCTAGGGTTCGTTTTATACTGAGGAAATCACAACACCTTCATCAGAGCAAATTTGCTTCAACTGCTAAATTAGAGAGAGTCCCAACACAGGGTAATTTTCAGGTAATACCTATTTTCAATTGGACTCAAGTCTGGGCTTTGGGCCATAACTGGATACTAATTTCCTGTCTTTTTTCCCCTCTCCTTTGTGTTTTGGTTCATAGACCAAATAAATCTGCCTTTTGCAGGTGACTTAAAATGTTTTAAAAATATTTTGGTCTTTAATGGTAGAAAGACTTTTTTTTCTTTTAAAGTCTTTCGAACAGCCTGACGCTTCTGCCTCCATGCCTGACAGTAAGGGGTGCCGTTATCAGGGTGCCAGGCTAAATTTGTTTGCGCCACATGTTGTATCGCTATGGTTTTACACATGGCTTGAAGCAAGCTTAGACAAGTTTCCTTCTAGCCACTTTCTCAGAATAGAAGAAATTGGTCGTTCCTGTCATGCAATATCTTTAACTTCACTTAGAATAAATATGCATATTTTGTAATTAAAGGCAGTATTTCTATAATGGAATACCATACTCAAATTAATGTCAAGTTCAGGCTCAACTAAAAAAATTAAATAAATAAACATGGACTGAGTTCGCTTACATGAGGGCATCAACTAAATGTAAGTTTTGATTTTTTTTAACCACCTTTTAATATTTCGATATTGTCATGCTGATTTCTGTAATTGTATCCGACAGGATGGATGTTTTAAAGTGAAACAAACCAGCTAAGACCACAAGCATCACAGAATTTATAACATTCTTTCCTAACATACTTCTGTTTGTGCTGTTGCTTTGCCACCAAAATGATGTCACTTCCTAGAGGATGAATAAGGATCTGGCTTTTCTTAAAGGAATCTTATATAATCCTTAGAGGATGGGAAGTGATATAATATAAGAAAACCAAATAAAAATTATACACTCCCAAGATTATGTTTACTTTGAAACATTTCACTTAGAGAAAAAAAAAGAAGAATAATTTAAGTTTTTTTTTTCAATATTAGAAGAATAAGTGGCACAAAAAAAGACCATGTATACATAATTCATTGTGATATTGCGATGAAAGAAAACAAACTAGTATGATTTAAATCTTTACAGATTGTTGAGTTTAAGACATTAAGACATGACTGGGACATAAAATGTACTGCATAGCAAGAACGACCCAAACCCATAACTGCAAATACAGTTATCTTCTAATCATGTCACTGCTTGACTTCTACATAGCCAGGAAACTACTTTAAAATATAATACAGTGGAGAGAGCATTTCTATCTGCAATAGAAAGTGTTTGAAACTCGTGTTCTCTAATATTACCATTCCAATGCATAAATGCAAATATAAACACAGTATATAACCAAAGGGGAGAAAATCATTTATTCATTCAAATGAATGTTAAAATGAGTAAATAAACAAACAGAATTACTGAGATGCAACAGAGGACTTACGAATAAAGCTTGAAACCTAAAGGCTATTATGGGTCCAATGTTCACACAATTTCTATAAATTATTAAAATAAATAACACTTGTACAAGAAGATGAAAGAGCAGCAATGTTATGGGTGATGTTAAACAATCCCAATGAAGTATACATAGTGTCATTAAGCCTTGACGAGTTATAATTTAGTCCATGTTTGATCAGTTGTGACCATGTGGAAGAGCCCTGCGCATCAGTGAATAAAAAGAGTCAAATATTAGATCTTGAAAACTTGGAAAAACTGACAACCTCATCCAAAGGTTGTCGGATGAGTATATGACTTCCAGGGACTTTACGATAATAAAATCATTTCAAAATGTGGTAAATACCAAATTAAGAGTATATTATGAATACCTAAAAAATACCCTTGATATAGACAGCCACTTAACCAACAGAAAAGCTAAAGAAAGTCCTGTAATTTAATTTGGGGAGACCATCGAAATATGCCTAAGCTTACACATATCTTATGGATAAACAGACAGTTTATCAAAAAATAAAACAAACAAGTAAATGGATACAACAGGCTCAAAAGAATCAAAACCAGCTAATTTATAGAACAAAAAGAATTTCATTGTGTTATGGTCTTGTGCTTTGGCCTTAAAACGCCTCATAGCTCTTGTTCTGGCTAGAATTACCTCTAGTAAAGGTTTCGCTTGAGAAGGTTTCTTCCCCTCCACATTTAAAGATGTTCAGTTATTCACCAATAACTTGTTAATACATTTATTCAACAATTTATTCAAAAAGGCATTCACGCTCGTCTCTCTGTCAGCACTAACAGGTCCTCACCTCAACATTTCACATACAGCGATAGTATGACGATGCAGAATGATCCGAGTCTTTTACAAATATAATGCTGATAAAAACCAGTTCTGCTGGTTGTTTCCATGGAAATGTTTGCTTCAGTTTTGTCCAGCTTTAGCATCCTTCCATCAACCCACCAGTGAAGCAACAGTTCTTTAGTAGGCTCAGACGATTCGAGTGGACCATCAGACCAGCTCAAGTACCTTCAGAAATGAGGGGAAACATTTGTAGGGCACAATTCATGCTTAGTATCAATTTAGAGTTGAGAAATGGATGCAATATTCCAAAACTGAGCGAATGTGACTACAGATCCTCCTGCTTTTAGTAATAGAGCTCTCAGCAGTAAATATCGACCTGTATGTAGCTATTTAGCTAGTTTTGCAGTACAACTCACCTTGATTGTTCCTTGACTGTTGGCTGCAATCAACACATTTGACTCCTGAGAATCAAAACAGAGAGAGTACATTGATAGAATGTGGCAAACATTATTTGGCTGAATCTCGGGTGGGACGGTGGTCTGACAATGTATTTGCCTGTCTGGGATATTTGGCATAAACCATCCTGGTCATTCCAGACTCAATTTCAGTTTGCGCTTCATTATTGTTATACGTTCACAAAAAGGCCTTGACATTTTACTTCTACATAATTTATGTACAGATGAGAAAGGCAATTAATGAAGACCAAGACACTAAGCAGAAATTCAGTCTGGTCAGCACATTGGTTTAGCACACAATTATTGTGGGGTTTTTTTTTCTCTGGGAAAATGTCAAGTATAAAAGGTATGTAATACACAAGGGATCTGGAAGCAAACGTAAATGTTTCCATGGGGGGTTCAGCTGACAAATCAGGCACAGCATGAATCCACATTTTGCATTTTCTAAGATTTCTGAGCTGATTAGGCTTGATCAAAATTACTTGCATGTCAATTCTTTGGGAAACCAAAATTACTGTGTGTGCATTTTTAGGCTTGATCAAAATTACTTGCATGTTAATTCTTCGGGAAACCAAAATTACTGTGCATTTTCATTTTCAAATAAGAAAATAGTGAAAATAGAAACTGAGTTGTGTGAGCACACCAAATCAACTGGGAATGTGTCAGTGAATTTTGCTGAATTTAACTGAAACAAGTTTAAGATGAAGTACTAAAATACTAAAAACTAAAACAAAAAAACTAAATAGAAATATTTAAGACAAAAAATAAACAAACTGAAATTAAAATGAATACTAAAAATATAAAAGCAAATTCAAAATATTAATACATACTTTAAGGCTATATAAATTATACCAACATAACACCGGATCGCAGAGTGCCAACTTTAAATGTTAACTTTAACATTTGCATAAAGGCAAATTTTGGGGTCGTTACAGACACATCATACAAAGTTAACTGATACACAAAGAAAAAAGATGACCCACTTACTCTCTATGAAAGAATAAAGGATATATGAGAAAAACAAAACAAAAAAACAACAAAAACTGAAAGGTCTTCCATCATCCGAAATGAAGGTTTGCCAATTTAATAGGGCTGCCTTGAAATTACGCAAGTAAGATTTTAGGATAGAAATCGATCACTGTTCCATAACAACATTCTCATGTTCTATAATAATAATAATAATCAATATTATATTGCCATAATACATCATTCAGTTTGGCTGTGTTTGGAAAACTAAAAATTAAAGCATCCTAAAGAGATATATTTTAAACATTAGTAAATATTTCAAAATTGAAAAAAACTAAAAACTATTTTTCATATCATTGTGACCCCATGAAATTTGCCTACAAATTCTTGAAAGCCAAGACAATTAAATCATTAATCACAAAATGTCGTGATCGTGAAATTGCAGTTTGGTCCTCCTCCTAAAGAGGAGAGCAAACATTATAAATCTTTTTAATAAATGAATACAGCACTTCACATGGTAAATTAGCCATGGGCTAAAATATGACTTTATAGCAATGCCTTTTACTGCAAACCACACTATTTAGACAGTGAAGCAGAGGAGTGTGGGTTTAATAAGCATGGATTTCTGAAAGCGGATGCCAACCCACTGCTCTATTCTACCCTGCCATTACTTGTCCTTGATGTAACAACAAGTTCAGTTCTCCGGTCCCCATGTGCCCCCATGGCCCTACCAGGTCATGTTCTAGAAGAGTGATTTTTCATGTAAATGTGAGTGAGATAAGACCGAATCATACCCCATCAGGTAGAGCTCGCCAGCACACTGCACTGACAAATTCATTGGTGTCGTCCTCCTTCTTGTCCTTGTCCAGCACACTCTTCACAGTGTCAAACTTGAAGGTCAGCAGCGTCTTAGAGAGCCCCTTGTAGTACAAGTACAGTGAGTTGTTTTCACTTCCTGTGGGGTATGAAGTGAGAGCATTATTGAGGGTTTTTACACTACATAGACATCTATTACAGAGTAAAAGTTTGTTTTATTCTCCTTTTTCTTTAATAATAAACTGATTTGAATGATCAGAGGGAGTTTAAATCAAACAGCATTATCACAGCTTTGATTATAAACCAACTCAACTTTTTTTGTGCCAAAAGTAAACCTTTTTAAACTATTTTTCATAGTGCCACTCACCACATGCTACATAGTCTCCATTAGATGCCAGACCCACAAAGTTCTTCTCGTTGATGTGGCCTTTGAAGGAGCGCAAACAATGAGGCTTGTTCACATTCCAGAGTTTCAGCTGGCTGTCCGTTGAGCTGGGGATGTCAAAATGTAACTTTAATGTTCGATTTTTAACTCAAAAGTTGTTTGTAATTGACCCTTCGCAAAGACCCGCCCCCCTTAGTTACTGTCGCTATGCCCGACAAGCTACACCGCTCTCATGTTCTCACGCAGTGAAAAATACATCGCGGAGCAGAGAGGAGACTGACAACACGCTGACAGACAGGACAGACCAGGTTACTTTTGATATTAAACATATTAAACAAAGTCTCACCTTTCAAATTTGATCATTTTTTAAAAGAAATTGAAACAATAAATACCGTTTTGTGGCTCTTTAATGTGTCGTGACAGAACGCTGTAGAGCATCAGTTAAACTTAAAGCTGCTCGTGATCCGATCATCTCTTCCTTCTAGTTCATTTATAGCATCAAATAAACATGAATGAACATAAGAAGGAATGTTGTTTTAGCCGCGGAAAGGCGTCAGTACACTCCGTTTTTCAAGTTCAAATCCTCCCATGTTAATCTACTATCTCTCCTGACTGCTTTGTCGGACAAAATGGCGGATGGCGAAGTATGATTGGTCAGATTACCTGTCAATCAAGCTCCACGCGAAGGGTCAATTAGTGGTGCAACAGATCAGATTTTTCATGGTACGATTTGGATCATGGTTCTAGTTGATTTAAAGATTAGGAAATGTATAACCAATATTTTTGTAACACTGTAAACCGCTACTGTTCCAATAGCTGATGTTTTGTTTAAGTATCGTGATGCAATGTACAATACAGGTAGTTACCATGGCATGCATTTTCCACTGATAAAAGAAAAAGTACATAGTTTTCAGTGTATACATACGCAGACACAATTTCTTCTCCATTGACAAACTTGGCGTAGGACACTGCTTTCCTGTGGCCTTTGAAAACCATGATGGGCTGCTTAGTGTTTCTCAGGTCATAGTAGTGCACACAGTGGTCTGGAAAGGATTTAGAATGAGCTGAAAGGTTTTACGATTATTGCGGGAAGTAAAACTTTTAATAGATCGAATCAAATGAATTATGTACCTGCACAACCAAAGGCAAGGTGATATCGAGAGGTTGGACTGAACTTGACACAGCATACATTGGCCTTCGCTTCAATGCTGGCTACTGAATTGTCCAGGTTGGTGGACCATAACTTGACTAGGATAAAGAGAGTATTCACAAGTATTTATAGAAGAGTATCACTGTAAGAATCCCAAATCAAATAACTAGATCGGAACAGTTCAGTTGCAAAAATACCTTTTGCGTCATCTGACCCTGATGCTAAGAGCTTGGGATCCATGAGGTTGAAATCGACACTCCAACACCGCTTTTCATGCTCCTGTGAAAAATCAAAATCTAACTTAGATTAAGTCGAAAGGAATTGCAAATTACACACGTCATGTGTTATATGGCATATTAAATTCAAAATTAACCCACAGCTCAAAGTAAATATATTTTAGGCTGCAACAGCTAATAACAAATAGTTTGTGCTTCTGTTTTAATCAATTTTTGTTAGCACATAATGTATAGCATAGCTTACAGTACATTCCTATGTACATTTATACTTTTTATATCCTTTAATTTGCACATTGTTTAGAATACATTTATACATGTTTTCATAGCATATACAGATTTTTTTTTTTTTTTACCTCATCAATTGAAGAAAATACTCATTCAATCATCAAAACAAACATACAAAACAAACGTTTGGGGTCAGTATGATTATTTTTTCTTGAAATAAATTAATACTTTTGAGCAAGGACAAATTAAATTGAATAAAGATCACAATAAAAGCATTTCTTTTATTTTTCAGTAAAAAGCATTCTTTTGAACTTTCTATTCATCAAAAAAAGCTGCATATTCTTACCATAAAAATATTAAGCAGCACAACTGGTTTTAATTTTGATAATAAGAAATGTTTCTTGAGCACCAAATCGGTATATTAGAATAATTTCTGAAGGATCATGTGACTAAAGATTGGCGTAATGGCTGCTGAAAATTCAGCTTTGCTAATTGCCATCATAGGAATTACATATTATATTAAAATAGAAGTGTTATTTTAATATTGCACAATATTACTGTTTATTTCTGTATATTTAAATCAAACAAATGCATCCTTGGTGAGCATAAGAGACTTCTTTTGAAAACATAAACAGCAGACATAAATATATTAATAGTACTGTTATTTTTGCAATACATGTATGTTTCTTACAACAAAATATGACATGTAGATCTGTAATAGTTTGTGAGTTAATAAGGAAAATGCAATAATTGTTCTCCTACTGAAAGGGCTACAAGAATAATGAATGTCATCTGGTGCAGCCCTACACATAAGGGTACCTGGTAGACCTTTGACCTCTGCCCCGTGAACCCATCCCAAAGAATGACAGTCCCCTCGTAGTCACTGCTCGCCAACAGATTTTTGTGGTAGCTACTCCAGCTGATACAGCTGAAAAGAGACGAGACAGAAGAAAAATTCGACATACTGTTATGCCACTGCATAATCCACCAAGAACATTCAGGCCAACCGCTGATTTGATACACTTTATACCTAATTTTGGAGTTACATGTCATCTCGATGACAGGATAATGAATGTCCACAGCATCCTGGATCACATTGCCGTATTCAAACACTTTAATTTTCTTAGTGACACCAGCAATGGCAAAGTAATCACAGTCGCGGTCAAACTCAATGCTGCAAAAGAGGGGAAAAGAGAGGAGACAGAACAAGTGTTAGCACAGCGAGTTCTCCTGACTGTGGCATGCTCATTATCTGCTCTATTTCCACTCAAACATGGACACTGAAAGAGACAAGTGCTGTAATGCATCCAAACAGCCTCTCAGGTGATCAGATACAAGGATGTCTGAAAAATTTGTGTGTGATGAAAGCCGGACAAGGTTCTATGGCTAGTTGAGGATTGGTGTAATATTACTGAACATTAGATAAAATACGGAAATTACAGTTGGTTTGAGCCAATGATTATATTTATAAACCCAGTTCTATGGTTGAGAATTGAGAACTGAAGCAAATGTTTTACATGATGTTCAGATTCGTTAACAGTTCCTGAACGTCTGCCATCTTTCACCAATGCGGAAGAAACAATTCTGAAACACTCGGGATAGCGTTTCCTGCACTGTTAAATGAACAAGAAAGTACCCCATGAAATATACACTATTGTTTAAAAGTTTAGGGTCTGAATTTTTTTAAAAATGTTTTTGAAAGTCTCTTATGCTCATTAATTATTTTAATAAAAATACAGTCCAATTTTTTTATTTATATATATATATATATATATATATATATATATATATATATAGTGAAATATTATTACAATTTAAAATAACTTCCTATCTTAATACATCTTTAAATGTAATTAATTCCTTTTACTTCTTTTATTACTAATAATTTCATCTCTATTTATTCCTTTTGTCTTCATCACATTCAGAAGCCATTCTAAATATGCCGCTTAACATTGACATGTGCAAATAACACTTTCTATTATCAATGATGAAAACATTTGTGCAGCTCAATATTTTTGTGGAAACAGTGATAAATTGTTTTCAGGATTTTATGATGAAAATAACTGATCAAAAGTGCATTTAGTCAAAAAATAGCCTGAATGCTTGTGAAAAACAACAAGCATATAGCGAGATCTGTAGTCCAGTTTATTTGTTTTTGTTTTGTTTTTAATGAATCTGTCAAGCTATAAGCCAATTTATTTATTTAATTTATAAATAAGCCGAACAAATCAGCCTACTTGGCTCACTCACTCAATTTATCAGCCGTAGTAGTTTTGAATTAACGTCTGATTCACCATTAAACCACAAGCTATTCATTTTAACAATAAATAAGAATTGAGAACTGTCAAGGTGTTGTTGTACTTAAGGTTTAGAAGACTGTAATTAATGACTAATTAATGAGAAGCATTAGGATGGAGATCATAAAAAATATATATAATTTCTCATAAATATATATATTAAATATATATTATTTAAAAAAACAAATGACAAAAAAACTAAGGAAAAAATGGCCACAATTCCAACTTTTGGAAAATAGATAGTCTTCAAAATGCTCACAGTCAGTATCTGTGATGTTATTCAGAAATACAACACTACCCTCTGCTGGTTACTTCAGAAAAGGATCCTGACAAAGATTAAAGTCTAACATTTGGTCTTAACCCACTTCAATGAAGTTTTTGCCACCTTACCTGGACACAATACTGGAGCCATTATAGAGGTCACTAGCGTAGGAGAGGGTGGCCAGAGGCCTCACAGAGTTGTAACGGGTAAATTTTGATAGACACTCCATGAAATCATCCAGCTGGTTAACAGTCCTGCTGTCATCTATTACCAAGAAAAGCGATTGTGTGATTGTGTGATGTAATTATTTTTTTATAAACTATATATTGGTTTGAATCAACCAACCAACCCGTTATGCGAGACATCCTATTGGAGAAATAACACTGCTCTAGATCCTCAAAGTGTGCCGTCAGTCTCTTCCGCCTCGACGCCAGAGTGCTGTTGTACCATGTTTGTCTTTTACCCTAAAATGAATAACAAAAAACAGTGAATAGCTGCATTACTATTATTAACCAGCTATAACAGCAAATGGGAACAATTCATGAAAAACAACAACAAAAACAAGTTACCTGCGAACTTCCACCAAAAGGTGGCTGAATGTATTCTGGGGGGTCTATTATGCTACTGCTGTAGACAGAAACAAGATTTGAATTTTTTTTAATGCAAAAATACTGCGTAAATGTCAATAATTAGGTTAGCATCTCATGTGTGTAGAAATTACATTCATTTATTTGTGTGCAATAATTTTTATTGAGGAAAAAATTACTGCGTGCACCTGCAATATAAAACTCAGTCTTACCTGGGTGCAGGTGAGGGAGCTTCAAACTGGGGTACAGTACTGTCTAAATTAGGGTCCATGTCACTCACTGGGGAGTACATACCGCTCATTTCCTTAATGAAAAAATAAATAAAAATTGTACACATCAGATGTAAACTACTGTTCAAAAGTTGAAGGTCAGTGATACTTTCATTCAGCAAAGACACATTAAACTGATCATAAGTGACAGTATACGATTATATTACAAATGATTTTGTATTTAACATAAATGCTGTTGCTTTAGACTTTCTATTCTATATATAATTTTAAAAACATCTCACAATTTCCACAATATTATTCAGCAGTACAATATGTTTTCAACATTGATAATAACAAATGTTTCCTGAACAGCAAATCAGTGTATTAGAATGATTTCTGAAGATCATGTGACACTGAAGACTGCAGTAATGAATTGCCGTCATAGTAATAAATTAGACTTTAAAATATATTCAAATAGAAAGAAGTTATTTTAAATTGTAATGGCATTTCACTCTATTCTTGTTTTTACTGTATTTTTTATCAAATAGTAAATATTTAAGACTTCCTTCAAAAGCATAAAAAAAAATTTAAAAAAATTACCAGCTCTAAACTTTTGAACAGTTGTGTATAATTGTATATATATAAATATATTACTTTTCACACCCATAATTTTCATTGTAACACAATAAGTCCCTTTTTTGGAACAATGTTGCATTTACTCCTTGGTTCAGTTCGCTTTCACAAGGCAACATTTCAAAGCGTACCAAAATGTGTTTATGCAAATCACATGCGAGTAAAATCAGAGTTCACCTGTTCCTCTGCGTCAACAAGTAACAAGTTCGCTTGGCGGGCTTTTTGTGGCTTTATCTGTTGCTGTCATGACACACGCAAACACTTACATGAATGTAGCCTTGATTCCCGCTCTGACTGATAAATTATATACATTTAATTATTGAATTATTATACTGCTCGGTCCGTTGGGTCGGTTTGCTTTCTCAGCTCAACCAAACTGCCCCAGAGTTTATTTTCAATCAGACTTGACCACCTCGTTCAGGCGGTCTCGGATCGATTGTTTTGGTACGGATCCAAGCACAATTGCTGTGTTCATGTTTGCCAAAATGAACCGAACTAAGGGAGAAAATCGCACCAGGTTCCAAAGCAAATGCTCCAAACGACCCAGGTGTGAAAATGTCCTTAAAAAAATGCAAAACATATCTATGCTAAACCAGAATAAAAAAAAAGTTCCTGTCTCTGACAATTCTGGGTCACCATACTAAACTGACCTCAACTCGTTTGATATCCTCTTCCAAAAAGTTCAATTCTTTTTGTAACTGCTCCAGTTGCTGTTGAAGTAAAGACAGGGAGACTTTATGAGTTAATGACCTCATAGCTGTCAACTCTGCATTATTCAACGTTTTAAAAAATAGATGTGGAGGCTAAACCTCTCTTTTATTTCTTCTGGCTTCTTTCAGGAATTCCATTAAGATCTGGCGCTGAGCAGCTTGTGATTCCTGTGAACAGATCAGTGAAAGATCAGCAAAAGATGAGCAATTGGTCTTTATGAGTCACACAGGGTGGGGGTGCAAAAACATAAAATGTGTCTTATGTTCCTTTATAAGACAACTTATTATGGCCTATCATGATAATCAGCAACGCTTCCAGGCTCTTCACACAAGCAGCTTTAAGCAACAAATTTTAAGCACTATATAATGCTGATTAAGTTTTGATAAAAAGTTTATATAAATTGATCACATTTAACCTTTGACATCGATCAGACTTACTAACTGTAGGTTTTGACCAATGCATATTCCTTCAAAAGAACTCAGTATGTGCCATGCTGCGGTGGTAAAATAGCAGTTTTTGGTTTATTTGGCCTTATATTTGTCACAGCAGTTACACTTTGGAATTTAAAGACAGTGGTTTGTAACATTAGGGCTTGAGTGAACATAATTTGGGTTTGTCAAATTTGGGTTTATTTTTATCCACCAAAAACGAAATCTACAGAATACCACTTTTCAGTCAGTTTCAGCTGAATGTGTATAAAACGCTAATATAAAACGGCTATTTCCAGGGTGTCTGAAGAACCCAGAAGTGTTGCATCAAGCAACAGTAATGTTATCTGTAAGTATACCAACCGCCTCCAGTTGTTTCTTTTTTTGCAACAGGTACTCTAATATGTAGTTGACATTGGCTAAATCCATATTCTCTTGATCTGCACCAAGGACGTCTTGGAAAACCTGCCATTTGGTTCCATTCTATAAACAGCATGAGAAACGAACAATAAGACAAAAATCATTTTTTGTGCTACAAATTATCTGCAAAAGTCAATAAAATTTGTTTAAGAAGTTTCCACTCATTATACAAATGGTGAGCTTGGTGCACTTACGGGATGATCTCGTTTCAGACGCTTCTCTTCAGATCTCTGTTTTTGTTTCAGGATCAGTTCATTCACTGTAAAACAATTAGAGAATCAGATCATCTTCTAAGCAGACTGAAAAAAATATCAACCAAATGTCTAATTTGATATAGAAATATATACTTTATGTGGGAACACTAAGGTTTGCAAAAAAAACAACTGACATGCAATAGCATTCATATACCTAAGAAGTTGGGGTAAAGTTGATCCACATTGTCAATGATATAATTGCATTTTGGGCATCTGTTGCTGTCCTCCAAACTCTGTCGTATACATTTATAACTGAATAGAAATTAAGACATGATTATTTGATCAAAATCTATAAATGGTCTGCAAAATACAATAAATTATCGGTTTAGAGAACAAGTGCTTCTCACCAGAAACTGTGGCCACACTTCGTCATGTGAGCTTCCTCTATCATTTCAAAACATATAGGGCTGTTAAGAAAAAAAAAACAACAAAAATCATGACACATGTAAGGCTTGCTTCCCTTTTCTAACACATCAACAAAAAGCTGAGACTTGACTGCTGTTTTGAATTATACAGTAGAGTTTAAAACTCTTGAGATCACTATTAAAATGATTTTCAGTGTTTACACATCACAAATTATACTATCAGGATAATTTTGACAGAAAGGTTAAAGCATAAAAATAATTTGAACACACACCCACACGCGTCAAATCAAAATGATTTGTCAGATATACAAGTTAATCATTAAACTTGTATGACTTTCTGGTATTGTTGACAAAAAAAAACTTTTTGACAACAAATTGTCAGATTCTAACATTATGGCCTGGCTTCACAGACAGGGTTTAGATTAAGCCAGGATTAGGCCTTAATTCAATTAGGGCGTTTAACTAGCTATTAATTATTACTAAAATGTTAAGTATTAACGTTACTAGTGTGCATGCATCTTGAGACAAAACAATGGCAATGACATATTTTAAGATAGCCAGTGCAATTTGCTTTCAGTTAAAACAGCTCAAACATGCACTTTAGGCTTAAGCTTTGTCTGTGAAACCGGGTGTGTGTGTATGTAATATCTGATTTTGTACTCAACAACACACACACAAAGAAAATCATACAGGTCCGAAACAACATGATGGTACGTAGTACACACGATTACAGATTTTCCTTCATGGGGGAACTAACGTTATCCCCTTTAACACCATGTTGACAATTAACAATTAGCTTTATCATTGGAATTAAATGATTAAGTGCGGAGTAAATCACAGGATTTGCCAGATACACCTGCAATTAAGACCGTGTGTGGGAAATTGTTCAAAATAAACAAAGTGATGACGTTACTTCTTTAGTGGATTTAGACCTCTGCAGAGACTTACCATACAAAATCGTTACTCTTGTCCTCATAGGGATTGATCAGACCGTTGTACAGGGGTCTTTTCCTGCTTGACGAGGGCAGTCGAGCACTCTGTCCCTCGGCTACCGAGCCCAGAGTCCGCGAGGACACACCGTTACCCGAGCTGTTACCGTTCTGAACGCCGCTGCCCCCGCTGTTCGCTCCACCGGCTCCACTGCCACTGCTGCTGCTGCTGCTGCTGCTGCTCATTCCCCCAGAGCTCGTACCGGGGACGGACCCCGCTGCACCGCCGGACTGCTGCTGCTGCTGCCGAGTGCTTGACATGATTGAAGCACGTCGGAAGGCCAGAGCTGAAGCTAAAGCTGCGGGGCTTCACCGCATCCGGGCGGCTGTGGGAGGTACGCTAACAAGCTAAAGCGTCACAGATGAGAGAAAATAGCCAGACACTTCCAGCAAGCGCACTGCTAGCACTGCACGGCGCTAATTGGAGCACAGATGAGATGGTTCTTCGGCATGCAAGTTTGTATTGGGTCAACTCGATGCTAATGTGGAAATGAAGCTTCCGCAGAGATTTGTTGACAACTCTGAGAGCTTTAGAAATTTCAATCCAGTGTCTGCAGGATGTTCACGCGAGAACTTCCCCGAATGAAACGTTCGTGTGACTATCAGCAGCACCTACTGGCTTGGAGAAAAACTGCGGGTATCAATCAAAACAATCTCCAAACGTCAAAGCCTCTTTATGTAATGCTGCCCACTGGCTAATATAATATAATAGATTATAGATCTAATATAATAGATTATATTTTAAAAAATTGGATTATCAACTAAATTGTTTATGTATAGCCTATCCAACGGTAGGCTATATAGCCTACTTTATAAGTGTAGGCCTATATACTTTACAACTTTATAAAACATATGCAAACCGTTACATTAGCTTTGTTTTGGTTTTCCTTAAAACAAACAGAAAAAAAACATGAGCTTAGTCATGATTAGTTGTTTTAATTTTGTTCTATTTTATAGGTTTAATCTTCTCAAAAACACCACATGTTAAAATACAATGTACAGTGGCTTACTCGAAAGCTTGAGTTTTTGTATGTTTATAGCAGTTTATACCGTTTATAGCCTACACTTTATCACTTACTATTCAATTCTGTATTTTTATTATAATTTTCAGGAATGATGTAGTTGTTTAATTGTAAAAATGTAACTGATATTGTCCTAACCAACCTCTAACCCTAAACATTATGGCATGGCATGTCACAATTAGCTGACCAATATGTGTAATATACAATATATGGTACATAGGTGTTCTCATAGATAGATAGATAGGAACGTAATGCTAGTCCAGAGTGTTTTGTCTGTGAAAGCAGTGCAGGGAAGGGTTCAGCTGAATCCCTTTTGCGTTCCTCATCAACTTTTTTTTTTTTACCACTTTACTTGCAGTGTAGTCAGGATGTTGTCCAGTAGCTTTATTTGTTTGTGTAAGCTGTGTAGTGAAGGTTTCAGCTGAAGCACCCCCCTGCCCCCCCCAAAAACATCTTCCTCTACTTCAAAAACAAAGTGGTCAACATCAGTAGCCCACAGCCGAATACACAACCCACTCTGATCCAGACTTTTTTGAGACCATGCCAGAGTAGAAGCTGCTAAGCTTTCTACCACCCACCGTGTGACCACCTGCCCTCTTGATCTAAAATATCTTCTCTGATCTTGTACCATACTTTCTCTCTGTCATCGGTACATCTTTGACCAGAGGCTCCATCCTATCAGACTTCATAAAGAGATATTTCATCCAGAAATAAAAATGATGTCATCATGTACTCAAGCTCATGTTGTTCCAAACTCACATGGCTTTTATTCTTCTTTTACCTGCTTTGATGATGACCAGCTACTGTATATTTCAAGATTCAATAAGTACATAAAAGCACTAAAAGTATCATAAAAGTATAGCCCGTATTATTTGGGCACTATATTACAAGTCTTCTGAAGCTATTACTGTCTTGAATGAAAAACAGACCAAAACTTCAGTTTATCATTGCCATGTTAAGCCTACACTCTAAAAAAATGTTGGTTTGGGTCAAATATGAACAAACCTAACTGTTGGTTTACATTTTTACTTTAATATTTAAACCCAACTGTTGGGTTTGTCCATATTTGACCCAAACATGGGTTGAAACAACCCAGCATTTTTAGAGTATACTGTCAACTTTATAAAGTTTATATTTTAAAGGAAATTAATCATTTTATTCAGCAATCACACATTATATTGATCAAAAGTGGCAGTAAAGACAATGTTACAAAAGATTTGTTTTTCAAATTAATGCACAAGTATTTAACACTAAATTGATCTGCCTGCACTGACACCATTATATGAGAACTGAACTGTGCTGTATGATGACATCACTGTTTTCTCTATAGCAGCTGTATAGATTATATTCCTGCTTTCACTGTAAAGTTGCTTTGAAACAATCTGTATTGTAAAAAGCGCTAAATAAAGGTGACTTGACTTGACGAGTATTGGACTAATAGTTATCAAATAAAAGTCACTGACTCAATGTTTAGTTGCAGTTGTGAACAACAACACACTGCAGAGGAAGATCATCAGTGAAGAATGACTCAATTTAGTCTGTACTATCTCAGCAAAACGTCAGAAGACTTGGAATAAATTGCACAAGTTGTGAACTACTTTTTATAGTGCATTTATGGTGATTTTGTGTCCTTTTTTGAAGCACGAGAGCTTTTGTCTCAATTCAGCTGTATTCGGCTATATTCAAATAGACCACAGAAAGTAGTAGAGAAGAAAACAAATGTAAAGTGCTGATATGAAGAAAGCAAATGCAATGTAACCAACGCAATGAATATGCTAATTAGCGCATGCAGTCAGCGACATTCAGCGACTTTTTAAGTTTTAGCTAAATTCCAATGAAAAATAGCAACAGTGCATAGGACATATAGTGCATAAGACTATTTTTTCCTCAAAGTAGGCTAATATTAGCCAGTCAATCACTGAAGAGCTTGAGGATATTAGTGAGATTAATAGTGTCAGTCTACATGTTAGGTCATTGTTTACAATATGCATTAAGTTCACACAGAGACTGGATGGCAGTATAACAGCTACGATTAATCTGCTTTAATTCCTACTGACACTCATGACTGAAGTTTTCATTTTACACAGCAGGGGGAGTTATTATTGTATCTTTAGAAACATTACAGATTCAAACAAGGACACTCACATATAGCCTAACTGTGCTATATTTGACAGTCAAATATTATTTTCCAATGCTCAATTACAAAAATTAAAATCAGCTTGACACTTACCACATAATTGGATTTAAATGCTTACCCATTTAATAATTCTAACTACATATATATATAAAACATTCAAATTGTTTTAAATGATTAATCTAAGTAATTTATTTTTATATATACTTAAATGTATGTAAACAGATTTTTTGTTAAATTGTTATTCAGATTTTCACTGTCCATGATATTGTACACTGTAGAAAATAAAAATGGAAAATATATTGGTAATTTTCTACTAGGACATTATCCAGTAATTAAGTGAAAATTTTCGTTAACCCTAAACAAAATAGTCTGTAATTCAAAATACAGGTACAACTAACCACATGTAAAATAAATAAATAAAAATGAATAATATGGGGAATTCCTTCATATTTATATAGTACATTGTGCCCTGTTTTTACAATATTTATTAACGGTATAAGCTGGTCATATCAGGTTAACTGGATAGCTTGCAGAACACATTAATTTGACTGAAGGACAGATGTAGAAATAATCTTGTAATATGTATTTAACAGGGAACCATATCAAAGATGAGCTTTGCTGATACTATTTTCATTGTACTCCACTATTATTTTCTTTTGGCAGGACAGATCATTTTTTTCACATGCAATAAGTTAATTACAGCACTGCTCTCATATGACCTCCATAATGGAGCACACTTCAAAGCCCTCCAACACTTACTTTTGTTGATTCAGATGTCCTATACTTATATCTCATTGGAAATTAAGCTCTAATAGCTGGCATTGTTAACACAGTTAACAGAAGTGTTTAAAGCCAACTTAAATTCCAAATGGATAAGCCATCATGGGAGGGGATCAGGCAAAATGTCTGGATGAGTTGTGTCTGCTCACATTGGCCAGCGCTGTGTCTCAACTACAAATGGGGCTAACTGTGGTTGCCATTTCAAACATTTATATCTCTAGTGCTTCTGTTATGGCTCTAAAGGGAGAAATAAACCCCTTTTAACTGATAGTAATATACTTCAAATATATTGGAGATACTTGACTGATCTGCCACTGTTTGAGTACAATGTCTTTTGGAAGGAAAGTGGTAAATTGCACCACACACACACACGCACACATACACACACACACACACACACACACACACACAAAAAAAACCACAGTTAGGCTGCTAATATCATGCTGAATTCATGTTCTTAAAGGAAAATCATTCTGTTGTTAGTCTCTGGCTAAAAGGATAGCTTGGATTGATTTTAAGACTTTTTATGTGAGTGTCTTTCTTACCGTAGTCAAAAGTGTATCATTTAATTTTTGAGACACCAATTATTTGCTTGGAGTGAAGATCTAGTGATCCTAAAAACAATAACAAAATTAAATCTGTTAAAACATTAGGCACTTTAATTGGATCAGATGTCTGCCTTCGATATTAATGGGCAACGCAGGAAAATGAGTAACAATTCCCAGCTGTCCGCCTCTCGCCTGCCAACACACACATATGCAAACACACTGTCATATGGATACAAGCAAAAAACAGATATGATGCACTTACCTATATTATGCCATCAAAGTGCTTTTATGAGGCGATACTATGAGACAATACCACTTTATTTAAAGAGTCTCCTCAAAACATATTTTTTTAAATGTTAACATTGTTAACATTTCACAAGCACACAAAACTTAAAATATTAAGGTAAACCTTTTTTAAGAATATATGTTTTTTTATTTATTTTCACAGCATCAAGAAAAGTGGTTGGAAATCATTATATAGAGTCCTGGCTTGTTGAAGATGAACAGCGACAATTCCTTCTGCAAAGCAGTCGAATCCACTGAGACATGTTTTTGATGTATATCTAGAACATAAGGAAGGGAAATAAAGAAAAAGAACATGCCGTCAGATGCTCGCTCAGAATAATCCAGTCTTAAAGCCAAGCCAGCTATGACTAACTAGGAAATGACGTTATAGTTCACACAGTGCACACCTGTTTCCCTCACTGTATCTTTTCAGATATCTATTCGGTGGAATTATTTTCTCCCTGTGGAAGTTAGTTGTGTCTCCTAAGTAATAGAATAACACTTTTGTCACTGGTTGAAAATGTAGTAAATATCTGTAACAGATTTACTTTTGATTTTCTACCTCTGCTGATAAGTGCATGGGGATTACCTTTGGACTTTGCTTGGCTCCTTGTTATTTGTCCAGCTCATCAGGTTGGATTTTCCCATTGCGTTTCTGGTCATTTAGAATTGGATTGGGGTAGGGCAGCCTCAAATGAAGGATAATCTCTTAGAGGTCCTTTGCAGTGGGGGGTGAGGCCCGGGAGCGACCATTCACTTTTTTTTCCTCTTTTTTTTACACAGTTGCAGCTGTGTCTCAAAGCACTTTGATACAAAAAAAGCTGAATGTTTTGCAGGCAGATCCTTGGGCTGGTTGCGGAATTCTTACCTCCCACTGTTAGGGCCCTTTCTACCCCTGAAGGGGCCCCTGTCGTAACTGCCAGTTACCCCAAGTCGGGGCCGTTTGCAAATTGAGCCTGACAAAAACTGTTACGTTTCGGAAATTAAACAGCGGCATGTCTAACTTTTTGACCATTGCGGTGAGATGTTGTACGTGGTCGCGGAGTTGTTGTGCGGTCACAAATCTACTCATTTGCAAGTCACATCACTCCATACGTGCACCTGCAGTGCTGAATGCCATTCAGGGCTGTTATTCACTGTACAAAACAGTACTTCCACATATTTAAAATGTGGCAGGCAAACACTGACATGTTTGAACTCTCAGCCGAAAGTGTGAATTACTGGATATTTTTGGAAAGAAATATGGCACACTAGCATTAATGTAAGATCAAAGTGCTTATACAATGGCACTCCATGATTCTGAAAAGACCGAGATGGCTATATAAGCTTTTCTCTATCATTTTAGATTCTTTAGATGAGAGGAATGTTACAAAAGCTAGTACTGCCTTTGAAATGCACAGAAAAGAATTGGCACATTAAATTGCAATGTGCAGTTTATTCACAAACATGATCAAAAATATGATTTAAATCATTCATAATTTATGGGTCCTTTGGTCAAGATTTTTCAAGCATGACAAGATAAATTCAAGATAAAGAAGTCGTTATAACGATAACGGGGAACCACTACGGCTTTCACTAGCTGCACGTCTTCATTTGCATAGCCCAATGACTGAAGTAACTACACAATTCATTTATAGAAGGAAAAAAAAAAGTCACATTAGTAATTTAGGTTGACTTGCATTATGAAATAATTTGATGATAAAACTCAGACTGAGGAAGAGTGACAAGAACAAAGGATTCTTGTAGATTTGTGTGAATTCTCATAAATGAGAATGGTGGTGGTTGAGGAGATTCCCCCTTCCATGTAAAGCAATTTGAGTACCCAGAAAAAGCGCTACATAAATGTAACAAATTATTATTTTTATTATTATATGCATGCAGGAAAAAGCACTGTAAAGAGGCAAACTTCCACACAGGAAAAATTGAAGCACACAGCATGTTGCAACCGACATTTTAATAATCAGAAATAGTTCAATTTACTGCAGTCATATGCAGTTGTCTCTCTCCAACTGTTTCACAACTGAATACGTAAATAAATTCAGGAAAATGTGTTTTGTGGTAACAGACTGGATCTCAGGTATTATAAATACACAGAGAAATTAGTATTTCATACATTTTAACAGATCATTGTGAAGTATAGAGGCTGAATTGTGTTCAGGGGCCTTCATGTGATTTCTGTAAAAGGGAGAATTCCCTCATAATATTAATGCTTTGTATACACAGGAACTACTTATCAACCGCTAGTAATCACTGGTTAACTAGTTTATTCATGTTTAATGAAAGGAGATTTTAATATATGAAGCAAAAATAACAATAACAATCATTGCATACTATATTAAAAGTGTAATCTACAATATAATCATTATTAATTAAACTTTTAGTATCAAAATTAATCGTATAGTTATTTTATGTTTTATACAAAAAATACAATTTGCAAAATTTGGCAACTGTCCTTGCATGTTTTAACTGTTTTTTCTAATGTATATTTCATTTTAATTTAATTTTTACATGTGATATTTAAGACATATTTAAAATCAGGGGGGAGCAAGCCAAAAATGGAAAAATATTCAGTGGTCTTTTAATGGTCTTAACTGTTTTAATCACAAATCACTGGTCAGAATACTGTAGATACAGTAGCGTAGCAGGGAATAGCTTTCCTCAACTTTAGACAGCTTTTTAACAGTATGAAGAGTCAGTGTTCCACTCAATGTTAATGGCTTCAAACATCATGAGTATAAAAAGTCTCCCAGTTCGTTTGAGTTTAATTTAGTTCAATATTCTCCTGTACTCCAAAGCATTACATGTCTTATCACAGTGAAGTAGCTCCCCAATATTACAAGGCTCTCCACACACAATCATAGCTCTTCCTCCATGCTTCACTGTGGTAGAGATGCATTTGTTATTATATTCATCACCAGATTCTCGAAGACATCACTATGAAACGTGTGTTTCAGTATGATTCATCTCCCCACACACAACTTCCCAGTAAGTAAGTAAATATTGCTAAATTCCTAATCATTCATTTGCAGTTAAGACAATTAAAACTTGGCCCTTTTTTTGCCCAAGTGTATTGCAAAATAAATAAACTTTAATAAAATAATTGTTCTATTGAAGAGAGAGAGAGAGAGAGAGAGAGAGAGAGAGAGAGAGAGAGAGAGAGAGAGAGAGCAGAACTCAAATCCACCTGACTATTTGCTTTTTTCCCCCTCAGCATCTTTTAGCCTTTCCTGTTAACTTCTCCATAAGAGAGTGTTCTGGAATTGGTCATAGGTCCATCCCTGTTTTTCAGTGTTTACACATCCCTCACTTGTCTTTTCCTATTTCCTACATGTGCAGCGTTTCAGCCCTGCTTCACATGCCAGGCAGATGTGCTGTCTCTTGCATTACTGTACAGAAGTAGGTGTAGCAGCTAGATGTCAATGGCACTGGGGAAGAAAGTGAGAGTAGCATGCATGCGGGGCTGGGTTGGACCTGGCCTGGGTAAAGTTTTCTTTCCTAATGGTTGGGTAAGGGGCTGGGTTTGTGATGTCAGGCTGCAGGAAACAGATAAAACGTTTAGCGCGTTAGTTTGATCTGATGTGGAGATGTGGAGAGCGCATGCAGCGGGACTCAGCCTGGGAATATAAACACACACGGAGCGCAAGAGGAGTCTCCGCACCATCTCAAGGTGATCCAAAGAGCCGTATTCACTTGGAACAGCATGACAAAAAGACAAATCTCCTTTCAGTACCTTCACATTGTTGGATTTTGATCCATAAATGTGAGAAAAAAAAATATTTTTTTAAGCTGACTTTCACAGCTCCCTGATATCTGAAACACTCCACTGTTAGATAAACCTCGACTTTTTATTTTTTTATTTTAACATTTTGGCGGTTTATTCGGGGGAAGAAGTGTGACCGCGAGCATTTGGACGCGGCAAATGCGCACCGGTGAAAGGTGGCAACCTCACATAACCTTTTTTCCAGCGTGACATCTCTTCAAACAACCTTACACTGTACAGACAGCAAGCTATGTAAGTCTGCAATCAAACGCGATATTAACCACAATGAGGATACATTATTGCGCGCGTAAATTAACTATAAGTGAATGACAACTAGACCTTTGTGCTGTCAGAGCGCGCTCCAGAGACAGGTTTGAGGAGATCCTCTAGACACGAGATGTTATTTGTTTGGAGCTAAGCACTAAAAAGGAGGGATAAAAGACTTAAAGTAGACAGTTTGCTGTCGCCTTTTGTAGACTGAGGAACAGAATATCCACCTTAATGCACTGACAATTTCGACTTCCCTTGTTATCATTTATTTTTAAACAATAAAAAAGACATTCATTAACACACATATGTTTAACTTTTAGACACAGTATACGCTATCGTTGATGAAAAAAAGGCACCCAAAACAATTAAAGCGAATTAAATATTACGCTATCTCCCTTCCCAAGTGCAATTCAAAACAATCAAACAGATGTCCACGCTTTGAAAGCTGCACTATCTCCTCAATAAAATGACGTTTTTTAGACTACTGGCTATTATTCTCGCGGTATTTTACACATGGCTGCTGAACAGCGCTCAATCAGATCATACCCAGAAGTATAAGCGGACACTGGCACAGAGAGCGGACCGAGCGCTGGCTGGAGAGCAGTGCGGCTCTATCAGCAGCAAGCGGCCGCCGCGCTCCACCACGGCGCAACAGTTCCCCCTAGTGGGCGTGATCGGAAAGTACTCTCGCCTGATAGACTTGCACTTAAGGAAAACTAACACGGCGAGGTCGTGTTCAGGTGAGTGCAGCTCTAGTGACACAAATGCGGCTGAATTAACTAACTGGGATAGTAATGAGAAGGGAAAATATTATGACCTACAAGAAGAGACTTTCATATTGAAGAAAGAAAGCAAACAATCACAGGGGGCCACTGCGCCTGGATCTACTAAGTCACACAGACCCTTTAAATCCATATCAAAAGGACACCCTTTACAGACAGAACAGGGTGGTGATTTGATAGACAGCTTGTCCTCACTAAGTAGGGTTGCACGGAGCCTTCCAGAGCTCAACAAAGAAGAAGATACCCCAAATGATACGCAGGACACCAATATCCACCATATCGACTACTCTAAAGATAGTTATGAATACTCTGGGGAGCAAGAAGGGCTGCAGAGCACTGCTGGGGAGCTATGGAGGGCCGATGTACGAGATGTACCTGCAAAGTGGATGACGGCTGTGTATTTCAGAGGTCAGACGGAGCAACTAAAGGTGAACCCTGCATTTGGCATAGAACTTCCCCGTTCCAGCTTCACTTTAGAGCTGTGGGTCATGCCGGAAGGGGGCCAGAATAATCCTGCCATTATTGCAGGTGGGTGTTCATTCATACATCATTCTCATATTCTCAAATCACTCTTTTCATGTTGGAAGCATGGATGCAGTTTTTTTTTTTTTTTTTGGTTATCAAAATTGTTTTTCTAGGAATTGGAATTGTCATAGGCTATTACATAAAGCAGTAGTTATTGCTTGAAGGATACATAATTCACAATTAGCAACTGTCTAATCAGAATAAATTCTGCTGTAAGGCATACAGCCATGCAGACCAAATTGATTATGGGAAGTCAGATTCATTCCTCGAACTCCCCTCGGTTCATCAAGTGCACCGAATGGTGTGCGGTAGAATCTGTGTTGTGTCACAGCTTTGACACGTTGTTGTTTCATTTAAGAGGCCTTTGTTTGAGGATATCAGCTGACAAGCAGATGAAAGGAGAATGGGGAAATGAGGTGCAAACGATGAGTAGTGCTAGGGCGGAGTGTAAGAGGGACAAGTGGTCACCACCTGCTCAGTGTGTCCTGTCTGCTTTATTTAATCACTTGTTTAGTGCATATGGCACATTGACACCACGGTGTCCAGAACATGCTACCTATGAATCAAATCTTGGAAACACAACCATACAATTGACATTGACAGCTACCTTCCATCCAGCTCAATAGTTTGGTATATTTAAAACATTTCATTTGCTGCAGAAAGTAGGTGATTTTTCATAATGCAAAGCTGATTGCCAATGCTTTGTAATTTAAGTATATCATTTATTTATCTTTTATTCTACGGTGAAAAATTTGATCTGATTGGTTGATGAACATAAGCTGTGCAATTATTACTTATCACTTCGCCAAATGATTTCAGTTATTTCAAAGGTCCTACAACAGCAAAAGAACCAAAACCCACAACGATATATATATATATATATATATATATATATATATGTATATATATATATATATTTTTTTTTTTTTTTACTTTTTATTTATTTATTTATTTAATTTCATGCCCAGCAAGCCCTGGTAGGACAATCTGCCAAGTAGGATGAAATGTCAGGACAACACCATTAATAACTGCATTAGCCTTATCAATGGCTCAACACTGTAGTAGCTCTTAAATGGCATTTTGGAATTAGCAACGGAGGTGTGGGATGAGATGTGTAAGAAATTTGTCCTACACACAAGAATTATTTAAGGACAAAAACCTGACAAATGTCTTGAAATACATAATCTAATCAATGTTGTAAGGTGTGGTCACCATAGTATAAGAGGAATAATTGACTCCGGTTTGTTGATTTATTAGAAAACAATGCACACACTCTTCGTGTCTTGGATGCATTAGGTGTGCATTATTATCTAATAATTCATTGGGTCAGGCTCGTTTATACCTAACTTGATAATATAATAAGGAAAATATATGATTTATTTATTTATATTTATTTTTGTTATTGGAAACCCATCACTAAAATTCATGAAATTATTATTATTTAATTTCTATAGAGGACCTTATTATGCCTTCTCCTTGTTATAGGGCTTAGGGCAGCGTTCCAGGTTTTCCTTAACTGTTATATGGTTTTGACAGGCAACTGAGTTGACGTTCGATGCACATATTATGATTACCAAAAAAAAAAACAAAAAAAAGTGTGGAACATCACAGAAGGTGCCGGATCCCTCAAAAGAGCTTTTATAATCAGGTAAATGGGCATTTTCGTATGGCTGCTGAGGAGGGTCAATGTGGAAATGATTATATCTGGAAGTGCTTCTGAGACTAGTTCCGAGTAAGAAGAACAAAGCCCAGAGTTCTCTGGTTGTAACCTGCACAAGGCTTTTCCTCTACCATGGATGCCAAAATACATGCTTTTAGGCAAAAAGGGGTGCAAATATTATTCATATGTTTCTAACACTGATGAGTCATCTATCAGACCTCAAAGAGAGCATTAGATATTCCATTTTAAAATTATCCACCACTTGGATAAAATCTGTATTCCCCAATGACGTCAAATTTCACAAACCTCTTAAATAAATGAGGGTTTCTACCATCTTGCTATTGTTAAGATTGCATTATTTCACTTTGACATATTCGTCATCACTAAAATCATGTGAACATTCACTCCAGCTCCTTCTGAGGTCAATAGCTTTCTTTTAACAATCAGTGGACGAATCTATTGTTATAAAGCCAGTTAAAAAAAAAATCACTCACTCTGCCAAATGAGCGTTCAAAGGCTTTACTGGAAGTGGTTGTTTCAACGCTAACTTTTCTTTTCTAATAGGTGATACTATTCAAAAACATTTGCTTTTTCTCTGTCTGTCATAAACACTTATCCTATTGAAGCCATCACTCATACAAGGTTACAAAAAAAGTATTTCTTTAGCACACTTTGTCTCAAGGCAAACTCAGCACTCCGGGCCAGTCTGAGGTACTACTTTATTTAGTGGGAGATAGACACTATAAAAACAGTAAGATAAGAACCTGGGCTTTGAAACTGTAGTACCATCCAAGTGGATAGTACTCTGGAAAGGTTTATCTTCAACGACTTCAGGGCTGATACACACAGAAATTAGCAGATGTTGTCACACGCAGGAGCTCCGCACACACATCGGCAGGCTTTTCCAATGAATGAAATTTCAGTGTGGTCCACGTCCCATTTTGTTTAAAGCTGCCCATCTCTCGTTCCCCTGTTTGCAGGGAATGGTGTATATGTGCTCGCATGTGCGTGTGTTGTTGGGAGGGTGAAGGGGTTCCCTGACCTCTCTCTGTCCTTCAACGTTAACATCTGTCTGCCAGATGTGACTGCTCCTTACGAAAGGCAGCTGGGAATATCAGTGGATTTGTTGAATGGAAATGACTTAAACTCTTAAACTCTTCAGATAATTAAATGACAATTACTCTGTGCTTGATGAAGCTACATTTCTGTTCATTGACCTTTTTTTCTTCTAGGCGTGTTTGACAACTGCTCGTATCCCTTGAGCGAAAAAGGCTGGTCTGTCGGTATTCGAGCGGCAGATCCTACAGGAAGAAAAGATGGCAGGTTTTTCTTCTCCCTTCGCACGGATCGTGCGCTCAAATCCACCACTATTGTCGGACACCAGCGCTACCAGCCCAACAGCTGGACTCATGTGGTGGTCAGTTATGACGGCCACAAGATGGCGCTGTACGTAGACAACTCCAAGGTCAGCGAGAGCAGCGAACAGTCAGGTGACCTGTACAGCCCCTACATCAAGGCCTGTCGGTTGTTTCTGCTCGGCGGGGACCAGTCTGATCATGAGCACAGTTTCCGGGGGCATTTGGGAGGTGTCACGCTATGGGGTTATGCGCGGACTCACCAAAAACTTAAAGGTCACCAACCCCATGCAGAGAGACAGTCTCCCCTCCTGTCCCAGTGGGCAGATTTCTCAGAGGTCGAGAATCAGTGGGCGCCCTACAAAGACCGTCACAACCCAGTCATCGTGGCTCTTCCCATCCCAGAAAAACAGCTTGTGTCTCCATTTCTGCCGCCTCCATGCGGCGTGACTGTGTGTGACAACACCGAAGTCGCCCTCAGTTATAACCAGCGGTGGCAGCTGCGCGCCGAGAAGCACCTACGTTACCGCGTTGTCAATATCTGTAAAGATGACGGCACTGACCCAACAGTCTCTCTGCAGCAGATCCAGCTCCAACACCAAGCCTTGGAAGACGCCTTCCGTCCTTATAATATCACACTGGAACTCAGCATTCACAGCGTCTACAACTCTTCTCTCCAACAGCGCTTCGTCCTCAGCAACTGCCATATTGCAAATGTGGGGAACCGCCAATGTGATCCTGAGTGCGACCATCCTCTCACGGGCCACGATGGGGGTGACTGCTTGCGCATGGGGCCTTGCTACAACTGGAAGCGGAGAGATGGAGTCTGCAACCCAGAGTGCAACAGTATTCACTATGATTACGATGATGGTGATTGCTGTGACCCTGAGGTTACAGATGTCGCAAAGACCTGCTTTGATCCAGAGTCTCCTCAGAGGTAAGCTTGTGCTTCAATATGGTTCCACTTTGGCAACTAACTTGAACCCAGGCATAATTTTAGTGGTATGTGCAAGAGGGTTCATGTTTTGCTCCTAATTCGAGGATTGCAAAATTTTTCTAGCATAAAACCCTCGGGATGATATTTGACAGACTGATTGCCTCTATTGAAATCGATTCAGGTTCCGTAGTCAACTACCATGTCATTATATCAACTATGTACATTTATATATCCTTACCTTATATTCCTACCAAACTGCTTGAGTTTAAGTTCTAGGCCTTAAAGGTCAAGACAAAATTATTGAAAGTATTCCCTATCCCTCACTGAGGATCTTATGTTCTTGTTGTTCTCATAGTAGCATCAGGAAAAAGGAAACCAAAGTGTCTTATTGTGAAATAGTGTTTGCTTTTTTTCTTTTTCAAGATTGTCAGAGCATTTTGTATTACTCAACATGCAAAGCATACAAATCGGCCTTCTGGAATAGCTTTAAAAAGCATGTAAAACTTGGATGTAGAACTGAGCCAAAGTATATGCTTAATGTGGCTGAACAACAAAACCAGAGGTCTCGGCTCTATTCATTGTGAAAGGCAGGACAGTTTTGCTCCCGTACAGACTGTTTGATTGCTTGTCATAGAGTCTTTCATTTTTCTAATGCTACAGATATAAAAGTAGATGTTCACAAAGTCGCACTATAGCGTAATCCTAAAAATGTGATCTATTAAGATCTTCTATCTATTCTATGCAAGCATAGAAAATACCTTTTTTATACGCGTTTTAAACTTTTTAATAATTAAAAATAAGATTTTGAGCGTACCATTTAGAAGATTATATAATTCAATTGGATATCATATATAATGTAAGATATATGGTAATAAATGCATAATTTTAACGTCCTACCTTTAATAAGTGCAGACTGCACTTATTGTATTATATAAATGTTCACATAAATGTTTAATCATATTCAGTCTGAATCTTGTAGCAGGATAAAGTTGCTATACATCAAAATTCCTTATGCAGTCTGGGAAGTGTTGTTCCAGGCTCAGTGTGCGTAGAGATAGTGTCTCAGCCTCCAGCTGTTGTCATTTTATGGTTGCTTGAGAACAAGCTTTCTTCAAGGTATGCCTTTCTGTTCCTGAAGGGTTCCTATAGAGATAAATAGGGCCCCAATGATACCATTGGATGGTGGTCTCACTGGTCTGAGATACACTCATTTTGGTAGATTTGCCCTGGGACACTTTTAAAGAGGACATCAAGTTTATAGCCAAAATCCACAGGAAAAGAATCTAGTGGTCTGAAAGAATCTGGAATCTTGGTTGGTGGACAATAAATCAGTTGAACGCCATCTCAACACTGTTTCTACAGGGCTTAACTGGTTAGCATGGCCTGTTAGATGGTGGTAGATTATGCTACACTATAGGCAAAACAAATCTATCTTTCAGTCATTCAAAAGTAGTTGAGTATTCTTATAGTGTTATTATTATTATAATATGAAAGCCACAGAATAATATGTTTCCGCCACAGAATAAAAAAAGTCTTTTTATCTCCTGATTTTTCAGAATTGCGTGATATAAAGTCGCAATTGCGAGTCATAAAGTCAGAATTGTGAGATATAAAGTCGCAATTGCGAGTTATAAAGTCAGAATTGCGTAATGTAAAGTTGCAATTGTGTTATAAAGTCAGAATTGCATAACGTGGCAATTGCGTGTTATAAACTCAGAATTGTGTAAAGTCACAATTGACCCTTTGCGTGGAGCTTGACTGACAGGTAATCTGACCAATCATACTTCGCCATCCACCATTTTGTCCGACAAAGCAGTCAGGAGAGATAGTAGATTAACATGGGAGGATTTGAACTTGAAAAACGGAGTGTACTGACGCCTTTCCGCGGTTAAAACAACATTCCTTCTTATGTTCATTCATGTTTATTTGATGCTATAAATGAACGGTATGTGTTCATTTGAAATTTCAAATGAAATTTGAAAGGTGAGACTTTGTTTAATATGTTTAATATAAAAAGTAACTGAAAAGTAACCTGGTCTGTCCTGTCTGTTGTCAGTCTCCTCTCTGCTACTCGATGTATTTTTCACTGCGTGAGAACATGAGAGCGGCGTAGCTTGTCGGACAGAGCGACAGTAACTAAGGGGGGCGGGTCTTTGCAAAGGGCCAATTGCGTGCTATAAAGTCAGAATTGTGAATTAATAAACTTGCAAGTCTGAGTCAGTAATGATTTAATTTTTTTTATTTTTAAAGAAATTAATACATTATTCAGCAAGGACAAGATTGGAGTAATGTTCGATTACTCCAGTCTTCAGATTGGCCATTACATGAATAAATGGCATTTCAAATAGTAATAATATTTGACAATATTACTATTTTTGCTGTATTTTTGATTGAATAATTGTTACCATTTCACAGTTTTGTTTTGAAAGGCTCTTACAAGTGTGAAATAGATAGTTTTTCCTTTCTCACATATCAGGATAGTCACTAGTGAAGGGCTTGGGACATTAGCATGATGTAATTTTCCTTCGTTCCTGTGCCAGCCGAGCAACTGCCATTGAGATGAATAGGAATGCTAAAAGATAGATTTCTCCAGGGAATTTAAGACCTCCTTAATACTATCTAGGCCAACAATTTGTAATAGTGGTGAACTGGAGTAGCATGCTGTCCTTGGCACGCCATATTCAAAAAGCAAAGGTTTATTCACTGGACTTATTTTCCTCTAAATATGATGTGTCAATAAGTAGAAATGCTAATAGCCAATGGGACCGGATTAACCTTGGACTCATAGACTAAGCCCTCAGATAGGTCTTTCCTTACCATGCTGGAAGCACGTATCGCTAAGGCAGCGGTCCAGAGTTTGCGGAGAATTAATGCAGGGATGACATTTTGATGGCAATTGTATAGCGTGCTTTTTATGTGGATGTCTGGGATTTTAATGCTTTGCTGTGTGAGTTATAGTCCAGGTATCTGCTACTGGGCAGTAAAGCTCGAGTACCTGCCAATGGCTGTCACTACTCAAATTTGTTGTTGAAGCAGAGAGAAACAGCACAGGGGAACCACCAGGTGCTTTTTGGCAAGCTCCAGAAATGGAACGAGAAGAAAGCAAAGAAATTTTAGTTCAGACATTTAAGCCAATAGAACTGAACTACCTGATATCTCTTCTCTTGAGTAATTATCTTTGATAGATGCTTAGCAATTTTAGCGATTTATGATGTATTTATTTGGATGTATTTATTTCACAGAGAGCTGTGTTATTCAAAAGGATTGTCCACGGTGAAGTGTTCAGTTTTTTTTCTTTCCTTAAAATACTTTATTCTATCCAAGTTTCGTGCACAGTAAACCCACTTCTCTGAAGTGTTAAGCTCCGGAAACACACAGAAAGTGTATACAACTACTTTTAAAACTTTGCTTTGTTTGAGTGGTCTGACACGTTGGAGGACATGAAAAATGGAGGATGTGGCAAGGCGTAAGGGGCAGTATTTTTATCATTTTTGCTGTTCCATTAGTTCTGCTAATAGCACAGAAATTAGGGGAGACTGTGGTTTGTTGGCACAAGTCTCTGGTGAAATGAATATTAAGATCTTAAGTAATTCATTTTCAAAGTCAAAATATTTCATAAATCGCGTTAAAGTATATGTTTTATGAAATATGTTTTGTAAAATTATACAATATAAAATGATTATAAAAGTACAATTAGGAATGTACCATCAGTGAGATTTAAAAGTATAAATAAATAAAAATATTCAGCAAGTATTTTAATTAAATTAATTAATAGTGACAATAAAGACTTTTATAATGTTGCAAAAATATTTACATTTTAAATAAATGCCGTTCTTTTGGTTTCCTCAAAAATATTAAGCAGCGTAACTTTTCAACATTGATAATGAAAAATATATTTTTTGTCCAAATCCGCATATTAGAATAATTTCTGAAGGATCACATGACACTGAAGTAATGATGCTGGAAATACAGCTTTACCATCACAGGAATAAACTACATTTTAAAATATGTCAAAATAGAAAACAATTACTTTATTGTAATTATATTTGACAATATTACTGATTTACTCTATTTTTGATCAAATAAATGCAGCCTTGGTGAGCACAAGAGACTTGTTTCTAAAACTTTAGAATTATAAATTCTTTTTTAATTATATTTATATTCATATTTATATTAATATAATACTATTATTATAAATATAAATGTAATATGTATATATATTTATAATATATAATATAATATTTATATTTATATTAATATTTCTGCACACGATCTATGCCCACATGTATTTATTTATTTATTTATGTTTATTATTGAAAATTTTCTATATACAATATATAACATTCAATCATTTAAAATTTTGTTTTGACCGGGAAAAGAAATTACAGTTGTCCTCACCTCACTATAGGCTTTGACCTTGTAATGTCTCAACAGAATCAATGAGTGAAGGTAAAGAGGGCAAATACTGAGTTTATATTCAATATTCATTTTTGTGGCAGAACCCAAATAAACCCTGTGCCAGTCAATCCGTGGAGCCGACCAACTCTAGTCTCCCTGACAAATGTGATTACTCTGATTAGAGGACTGTGCTGACATTTTCATTTGCTGTTGTTTTTGTCATAATGTGTTCGTTCCCTGAATAAGCATTTTTGTGGCATCAGTTGGTTTTGTTGTTAGTATTAGATTCCCCTGTGCGAAAGCTTAGGGAAAAACGGACAACATGTTTTCTTTGGGTTTTTTTTTTGGTAATTGATTTGATTCATCTGTATAGAAATATGTTCTTCCTAAAGCATATTGAAAGGCTGGACTGGTAAATACCGTCAGCACTCACAGCTTACAGTTATTAGTTAACCACTAATGTCCGGGGATGGAGGAAGTATTTGTTTATGTGAGGCTTGAGTTTGAGTGTTGTTTAAAAAAAAGGAATGTCAATTTAATGCATCTAGGTTACAAACTTTTGTACTTTTTTAATAGCATTTTTGTCTATGGCCGGACTTAAATGTCCTTGTGAGTACACAGCTTATATTTGATATGAGATATTGTGCCATGTCTCTTATGCATATACTTCATTATTTAACCTCTCATAATCCTTTACCAACTTCCTCCTACTGTTGCTTCTTACTTATGTTTACTGTAGATTTGTTTAAACCACACACTGATTGGATTTGTTTTTCAAATCCAATCTTTAGGACTGACTGACCTCACTGCCATACTGCAGTTCAATGATTTCAGATCTGTCATTGTAATGACTTAAGCATCAGCTAGATGGCTAGAGACATAAGAGAGTCGTTGACATTTTGGGACGGGAGGACAGAGAATTGGAAATTCTGCCCTTGCTCATGCCTATCCCCCCTCTATTTTCTCACCTCTTTCTAGTCACGTGATGTGAATGTTTCACTGCGTGTCAGAATGTTTGAACCCAGACCAGAACCCAGGTTTGGAAGTTCAAAACCATTTACTCATTTTTCTTATATATATAGCCAATTAGCCATTATCATAGATTCTGCCATATCAACAGTATAAAAACCATAAAACATTTAGAGCACCATTTTTTAGATGCCACTGTTTTCGACACTATTGATACTTCGAATCTTTTCCCAAAACAATCAGAGAAACAAACACAGAAACACACACCTTTATTTATTCTGCATTCTCTCTTGCTTTCTCAATATGTCATGAGTATACACAGATAGATTAATAATCAATAAAAAAAAATATGTAAAAAATAAAAACGGCATTACTTAGCGCCCTCTCATGGTACGCACAGTGCGTACAGCCGTACAGCTGCGCCACTGATGTCCATGATGTTGAATATTTAGTCTAAGCATTCAAATGTAAGTCAGGAAGGTTTTAGAAAAACACTGAAATGCATAGAAATTATAAATCACAGAATTTTAACTGCAAAAAATAGTTTTTCTTAATCTTCTCCTAATCAGTAGGCTATTTTGTCTTAATCTTCTCCTTATTTTTGTGCTTTCTAATGAATAAACAAGATAACATTTCTTGAGAAGATAAATTGCCAATAAAACCAATAACGTGATAATAAAACATAACACAACTTTTCAGAGAATGTATTTCAAATTACATTTATTTTTCTTACCCCTTTGGCAACTATTTTATTTCAGTATAAATCTAACAAGTTTATGATTAAAAAAAGAAAAACAAAATACTGATTAAGAACCTGTCAGTCCTGTCATAATGTGCAACCTTCACGTTTTATTTCCAATATTCTGCATCTGATTGACTTTTCTATCAACATTGATTCACTGTACAAAAGATTGTGGTCCAAAACATATTTGTAGCACTTATTTTCCAGATCATATCTGGAAAAGATTGTTCACCTTTAAATCATGCGAATATAAATAGTTAAATCGTTTGAATTATTTAGCTGAATTAGCCATATAGGAAAGATTTAGGCAACTGGAGCACTCAAAAAGATTGGCTCTGCCTTAGCTTGTTTAATAAAAAACGACGTCAGAAGTACGATGCTTGGTTTATTCTCGCATGGAACAGGTCCAAGAAACAGTAGGTGGTTCAGCTAATAGGCTCGACCCTTTGGAATGATCCAAAGGGCATTAAGAAACCGGACCTCTTCGAACCAATGGGCCAATGATATGAGGTGCAAAGGCTTAAGGAGCTATGAAAGCAAAAGAGAAAAATGACATGTGTCATATTCCAAAGTAAAAATAAGTTAACATCACACATCAAAGCCCCTCTATGGCGATTCATCACAGCTGGGAGTAGAATGAAAAAGAGGGTCGTTTCATGCGCCATAACCAGTTCGAACAATTATAATCTCTAATCATTGTGACATAAAGTGATTTTATAACGATATTAAAACTGCTAATAAAAGTCAAGGGGCAAATTTATAAACATGTACCGTGTATCACATCGTACCGCAGTAAATTTTATGTTAGTTCATGTACCATAAGTAAAGGTGTCGTTAAAAAAAGTAAACTTTTAAATTGTCAGTCCCTTTTAAATCTCGATTTGACAGTCTCAATCTTTCAAAGAAAAAGTGAATAACTTTGAACTTTTAATAACTTTAAATAATAATCAATGTATCAAAAATAATTTGTTTCCTCTGTAAAGCAGTTCTAAAGTCAGTTCAATAGACAATGTAGAGTTCAATAACTGTGTATCAAAATTAGAAAATGAGTTTTTGAGCAGCTCTGCAGAAAATGGTTGTGTCACCATCTTGCTCAACTGAGATCACGTTTGGTTCTCATCCAATAATGCCAGTGCAATCAAATAAATAATATTACTGAATATTAAGTGCCCATAGAAGCAAGCAAAATGTGATAGTGGCAAGGAACCTAAACTACATTAGGAGAGATAAAAAAAGAATGAAAAAAAAAAAACCTTGGGAGAAGCCAGACTCAGTTGGGTTCTGGTTCTCCTTTGAATGTCTTTCATGCTGTTCATTCATGTTTATAACACTTCTCTTAAAAAAACAACAACTTATTTTCTATGCAAAGTGGTTTGACTGTGTGTCATCTCTGCTACAGGGCTTATCTGAGTATAAAGGAACTGAAGGAGCTTCTTCATCTGAGCAGTTCAGACATGCTCAACGTGTTCTTTGCTAATAATTCAGCACGTGAGGAGCTTGCTGGAGTCGCCACCTGGCCATGGGCAAAAGAAGCCCTTACTCATCAAGGTAAGATGTCCACTTGAATGTAACGCAAGAGCACATGAACCTGACAAAATGAAGAACCCAAGTCCAGTTTTATTAAAAGCCCAAAACCCAAACCCAAACTATAGACTGAAATACTGGACTTGAGTCCAGAAATCGCCTAAGGTTTGGCTGGTAAGCATTGCTCAGTTAGCCCCTGCCGGTAGATACACCATCTGGTTTTAAAAAGCATATTTTCAATTCCGATTGATGGCCTTTTAAAAGGCAGAAAAAAATAAATAAACGTTTTATTGCAAGTAACTTATAAATCACTAATATTTCACCACATAATAGCAGATGTTTTATTTCTTGTTTTTTGAAATGCTCTTAAAAGCGTGAAATGGATTTATATGTTCCCCCACATTTGGCTTCATAGCTCAGTATAGTGGCTAGTGAAGAGGTTGCATGTTTTTAGATATAACATGAGAACAAAACTTTAAAATAAAAAACCAGGGACTTAACACAACAGATCTACCTCTTGGCCTCCATACCCAACTGGGTTCATTCTACCATGGTCAATGTCAAGTCAACCTCAGTTGTTTCCTATCACTACATTCCCCAAAGCACATGTGTTTTTTTGTAGCTAATGCCATACATCTTCTTGTTCATGACTTTCTTTTTTTTTCGATCGCCTTAAATCTTTTCTTTAAAGAAACACATTCTTGTCTCTTCCTCCTTGTTGTCTGTATTTGCCTTTACGAGATTAATGGGCCGTAATCTCGAGCATAAAAGAAAACACTTGCAGCACGCATAGATTTCCCTGTAGATTGCCCCTTAATCATTAAGGCTGTCCACCGGGAGAGAAGAAAAGGAACTCGACAACAACCAAACAAAAACAAAATTAGGGTATTACCCGGTTGCCATCTCCATCCAACTGCCAGCTGATTTTATAGTACCGGTCGTTGTTGTGTTTTAGAGCTCATTAAAATAGTCTCTGTGAAGTCCAGCTCCTTTAAAAAGGAGATTTCTCTCAAGCAGGAAGGTTTCTTATATAAGTCCCCCTCCAATTGGTTCAGGATCCATGATCAGACATTTTGGTCTTGGCTTTTTGGGTTATAGCTTTTGTTAATGAGATGATTTTGGCCTGTGTGTAAAATGTGAACTTTTAAACCGACATTAGCATGAGTAATTAGCACCAACCTGTTTTTATGAGTTTGAATTTGGCTACAGTATATTTCTAAAGTATATATATAACACTTTACATGAATGCTTAAAGGGTACATATCATGCTTTTAAATCGTTCCTTTTTACATATAAATCATACATTTGTGGTCTATATAAAGCGGAACTGCAATGCTTGGGTCTGAATTCCTCATTATTATAGCTCCACAGGCCCCTTTTCTACCCCTTTTCTTATGTGTGTCTGAGAGCAACTCGTTTTGGTGCGGTCTCTTTAAATCCAGGTTGCAGAGGTGACACTCGGTTCAACTCCACGCCGTTAGGCCATTTTTGTAGTTTGTTAGCAGAGATACGATTATCTAGCGGCACAGAAACTTTTTATTCCACACGTTATTAACAAAATGTCAACAACGGAAGACTTGTCCATCAAGCCTTACATGTTCGAGCCAGAGTCGGAGCGAGATGAAAATAAAGACGACGAACCTAAAGTTACAGAACAACGTCTTCATATGGATGTATCGCAATGGTGTGTTACTGTATTTACAGTTAAATAGTCGTTGTAAAACATGCAGTATTGTAGTAGTGGGCATGGATGGACCATCCATGCCCACTACTACAATACTGCATGTTTTACAACGACTATTTAACACTCACAAAACAAAATATAAGTTAACAATTAAAGAAAAGTCGATTATTTCTCTTGTTAAAACAAGCACACTAATAAGACAACTGCTAAACCATGACCACCGTGTGTTTTAAGAAAGTAGTACTTTATTTTTATTAACGTTATTTACAGCTAACCGAAGTGCTCTGTTCGTCGTCTCCAAAGATAGAAGGAACTGACCCCTCAGCTCAATCAGACAAAGTCTATCGGCAAATCCTTCTTTATACTGGCGGAGGTTGCTGAAGTAAAGTTAGTTATCCTTGAAGTGCTTCGCGCACACAAACATGACTTTACCCACAGATGTGGGTACATTTCTGTGAAAAATAAAACTCAACCAGGCACTTCAAAGAGGTTCTGATGCTGGGAGAAGGTGTAATGAAGCGTGTGGGCATTTTGACGTACCCTCTCGTAACTTCTGCATCCTTCAACTTGGACTACAAAATTGCAGCGAGAAATAAAAATGGCGGATTGCTCGAAGTGTTGGGCCGGAAGTCGATGTCCTTATTTGGCAGTTCCGCTGTAAATACTGTGACGTAATAGTTCAAAAAACGTCATAGATTACAGAAAAATCTAAACCGGTTGAAAAATGTGACTAAAACAGAATATAAAGATATCAACGAAGTTCCTGAAGAGACTAATTTCAACTTTTCTGTACTTATAAACACTCCAAATATACAGCAAAAGGCATTTAAGGACTAAAAAAGTAGATTTAGCATGATATGTCCCCTTTAATTTTTAAACATTTTATTAATTTATTAGGAATCATTTATTAATTCAGAGTAATGCTCCTTTGTTAATATATTATTTTTCATTTTTAATTATTTTTCATTCATAATTCATTAAGTGATTTTAATTCATAGAACTTGTAAATGTAAAAATAAAAATGTATAAGAACACGTAAAAATGACTATTAACCAACATTAATAAATGCTGTACAAGTATTGTTTGTTGGTATTTCATGTTGCATTAATGTTAAGTTATATAACCTTTGATTTTATATTTCGCATATTAATACAATTAATTAGATTTTATATTTTATTTATTTATTTTACATACCTTGAAGATTTATTTTAATCCCTCAAATGTTATATTGGTATTCTATACTTATTTCCATGATTATCTTGATTACTTGACTGGATAATTATTTGTCTATAACTTTTGACTGCTAAATTGTATAATTGCACTATTATTTTCTTATTTGGTAGTAGCCATGTAATAAACAGGATAGTCCAGTCAGGAAGGGGTCCCTGGGGTCCTGGTCACCCTGTCATGCTTTAAAAAGAGCCAAGAAGAATTGTATCCCAATAACCATGGCAAGTCAAGTGGCCATGGCCAGAGTGATGAGTCTTAAATTTAAAAAGTTAGTTTTCTTTTTTATTTATCTCGGATGAATAAAACATATTCCAGAGGTGGTCTAAGACACAACATAAAATTCATAAATGACTGACCACGCTGCTTTTAATCACTCAGAGATATGGCTCCGTTCTTATTATTCCCATAATCCACCTCTGCTTTTGATTTACTGTCTTTGGTGCTAGACAATCTTTGTCCACAAATGTTTCAGTGGACTTGCATGGAGGTTAAATGCGAGATTAGTTTCTCATAAATTAGGGGGCTCGGGTTTATGGTATGGGTTTGGGCAAAAGCCTGCCCTGGTTTAATTCCACATAAATCATGAGCTTATTTGCAAGAGTACCTTGATGTCTATTGAGGCACAAGGTCAAACTACTGCTCTGAATGCTTTAAGTGAAATCAGACCATAGCATGAACTGCTGATCTTGTGGTCTAACTGTAAATGATCTGTGTATGTCAGGCGTGTCTAGCCAAGCTCTGAACGTTTGGCTGAACTCCCATAAAACATGGATATTTCCTAAATAAAAAGGTCGTTCTCTCTGATCTTGTATATCCGCTGTAAATGGCCCTTCTGTGGTGGAGCACAAATCTAGAAGAGAAAGCTTTTCTCAGGGCCACATAAACCAACTTCTGTTTTTAATTAGTAAACAAATTCCCTTTTTTGCTTATAAGTACTATATAGCTAAAATTATGAAAATTATTTTCACAATGTCATTTCATGATTGCTCTTAAACAGCCGAACATCTGCATGGATTTTAAGCAGTTATAAATGTCACATTGTTTTAAGATATATATTACATTATTTGGATATAAAAACAGATGCCAATGTGGTACCATTCAGCAGGTGTGGGATCTTAAATACATTGTAATGTTCTGAAAGTGGTTAGAAGAACATTGTACTGTTTTTTCTGGTAATCTTAGCTGCGGTGGTCCTGTTTACAGGTTAGATTAATGTTTTATGCAGCAGTATTTCAGAACAAATCAGTTTGATATACTCACAGACTTTTGGCTTTGAGATTAAAGTTAAACTTTAGAATCTACACCTCATTGTTCTTTCAGGTTAAAGTTAATATTGTTTCATCAACAGCAGAGATGTCCATTTGTGTCATTTTTCAGGTGGAATGATTCTTAACCCCTCCTACTTTGGCACCAAAGGACACAACAACACCATGATCCATGAAATGGGTCATATTTTGGGACTGTACCATGTGTTTAAGGGTGTGAGTGAACGCGAGTCATGTGATGACCCCTGTCAAGAGACCACCGCATCCATGGAGACTGGAGATCTGTGTGCCGATACAGCACCAACGCCAAAATCGAAAGCTTGCCATGACCCTGATCCAGTCAATGATACTTGTGGCCTTACCCAGTACAAAAACACACCGTACAACAACTACATGAGTTACACAGGTAGTCACAATCAGTTTTCTGCTTCTGTTTGCCCAACAAGAACCAGTTTCACTTTAAAAATATTGATATTAGTGTTTACCTTAAATGATACATGCTTGTAGTGTATATACATGTTCAAAAGTTTGGTATCAGTACGATAAAAAATAAATAAAATAAAGTTCAACAGGGCTGCATTTATTTGATCAAAAATACAGGAAATGTTATTATAATTTTATATTTTTTTTCTATTAATTATAATTTGTAATGTAAATTATTCTGGTGATGGCAAAAGCTGAATTTTCAGCATCATTACTCCAGTCTTCAGTGTCACATTATTCTTCAGAAATAATTCTAATATGCTGATTTGCTGCTCAAGAAACATATTTAGTCGTATCAGTTGAAAATGGTTGTGCTGATTAATAAAAAAAAAATTCCCCCCATGATTCTTTGATTAATAGAAAGTTTGAAGACAGATAGAAGTAAAGATCTTTTTAACACTATAAATGTGTCAGGGTGTGTGCATGCAGAAGACGAGGAAGGCAGAAGACTCCAATACAAAGTGTTTACTTACAGTTATAACTGAAGAGATACAAAATGGCAGGATACACACACACACACACACACACACACATTGCGTAGACGAGAACGGACAAAGACTGACCGAACAGAGGGAACTTACAGACACTAATGAACATAACCCAAGTGACACAGATGAAAGTGCTTGACAAGACACAGGTGATGTTTTCCCGTCACTCATCAACGAATGAGTGACGGGAAAACAAAATACATGTGACTAACAAGGCTGAACAGAAACACAACAGTTACAAAATGTCTTTTCTGTCATTTTTAAACATTTTACTGCATATTTGCTGAATAAAAGGAGCAATTTCTTTAAAAGAAAAGTGATCCCCAAAATGTTAACAGTATAGTATACATGAGGACCTTAGTATTAATAACATAATTTGATTTAATTAAATTAAGGATCAAATTAATGTGAATAAAACAATGTAAAGTTTCAAATGTGAAAGATTTCAACCTTTTCTTTTTTTTTTTTTTACAGATGATGACTGTACAAACCATTTTACACCCAATCAGGTAGCTCGGATGCACTGCTATATTGATTTGGTCTACAAATCCTGGGTCCAAGGCAGAAAGCCCACCCCTGTTCCTCTTGCACCAGTGGTTATTGGTCAAGAATCAGATTCCATCTCAATTCATTGGCCGTATCCAATCAGTGGGCCACTTTCCCACAGGTAAAGTAAGGCGTGTACATATAGCAAACACAGAGGAAATAAATATTTCTCAATACAAATGTTTATGCATTCATGTTACATTATTTTTTGGATTCTCAAAGCTGGTTTGTTTACTAACAGCCAGCAATGCAGTTTAACCATATGTTAAATATGCTGCAATTCAACTTTAATTCTATTAAGTGAAGACACATGGGAATAGATGGATGTTCACTTGCTTTTGTAATGTTTTGTATGTGATTGCATGTATTTTGGAGGCCTTTTTAAACTTTTTTTTTTTCCATCATCAGATAGCTCACTATCAATAAAAGCGCATAAAGTGATCCAGTCCATATTGCACTACAAATCAGGGCGAACATTTTTATTTATTTATTTATAACACTGACTTTATATTTCATCATCCACTGTTTAAAAGCTATTCTCTGTGCCTGTTTAGGGAGGGTGGCATAAACTGCCATCTCTGTGATGAGAACGGAGCGCTCCATCAGTACGCCCATGAGGCCACTTCTCCTCACGCCTGTGATTCCACTGGATACTGGACACCAGAGGAAGCAGTGGGTTAGTACTCTGTCATTCTTTATTATAATACTAGATACTTTAGTGCTTTAGTGCTTGTGCAAAATACAGGCAAGCTGAATGATACAAACAGTAGAAAAAAAAAGTCCCATCGCTGTTGGACTGTATATCAGTACCCTTGAAACGCTCAAGGCAATCAAATTAGAAGACTGAAACTAAGTACTATAGCATTATATCAGGATCCTACAAAGTTCTTCCACAAGCATATGTCATGAATTGTAAGATGGTGAGCGCATGACTGAATGCTGTCTCTGACATAAATGCTGTTGGATGTGTGCTTGATCCTCAACACACCACTGAATATGTCACGAATGATCGTCAATGTTAAAAGCAATTCCTGCACTTTGATTAATGAGGATAGAGAGAATTTAGCCCTGGCTTCTTTCTCCAAGCTTGTGCATTCACATTCAGGTGGATCGTTCAGTCAGGCCAGGTGCGTGCGAGTCTGGAAAAATTTAGGGAATAAATCATTAAATCATAATTGCCAGGATAAAGAACACTCGTTTTGCCATCAATGAATAAAAAAAAGACCCTTGGCACAGCATCAAGTTTTGGTAATATTGGGTGGCGTCCAGAAGCGGCCCGTCATAAAAAGCGATGTGTATCCTGTGCAGCTTTTCAACTTTATTCCTCACCTAACAGATGTTACTGATTATTCTAATCAGAAATCTCTTAGCATCTGGTCTTCCCACTCACTGACGTGTCACGGATAAGATTGTGCTTTGAAAAGTCCACCCAAAATGTGGAAATCCTCCCCTGGTATGCAGGCTTTTTCATAAAGCACAGTATCATGAGAGAGGTCAAACATAAAATCATCCCGTTAGGTGGTAGTGGAGAGTGATTTTTGGCCCAGAGACTTGTTTTGAGAAACAGATTGATGAGAAATGAAGCCTTAAATTTGAAAATAAAAATATATATATCTCTAAGAAAACAATTTCTTTGCGATATTAATGATGAATGATATTTACTACCATCGGTTCAGGTCTGTAATAAATTACGGTAACCTATTGTTTTTGGTTTATTTTTAAAAACATGATGAAGTGCATGATGACTACCTAATGTGAATTATTTTGTCGGTCAGTTAATCACGTCAGAAAGACTTTAAGAGCAATATGACACTGTTTGTGTAGTATGAAATAATGCTTATGGTAATACCACGGTCAATCATTTGATATCCAGATTAGCGCAGGCCAATTCAATACCAACAAATCATACTTGGATCTCAGATCTCACATCTTGTGAAACTCGGCCCTGGTTACCTGTACTGTAGCCTCTGTATGTACCACAAGGCAGCTTTTTAAGAAATAAGGCTTGAGTCAGAGCGAACAGAGACCTGGTTAAGGTTGCTGAAAGAAGGAAGGATGACACGCTCACAGATCTTGCCGCATTGCTTCTCCCTGCGGTAGCATTACAGCACATCTGATACAGTCATTAATTCTACTGTGTGTGGAGGCCCTCGCTCTGTTTATCTGACCAATTGAGTTTTATGGTTTGCCTTTGCCTGCTGCTGTTTACCCTGTACACATCCACACATGTGAGGCCACGCTGGGTGCAAAGGAGCGCTCTGTGACTCAAAGCTTCTGCCTGTCTATCTGTCTCTCTCTTGACCGGGAGTGCAGTTTAATCGATCATTGTAAAACCTTTTTTGAGGCAGGGAGTTCACATGGCCTGATAGTAACATTTGTGCTCTTTCATACAAGCATATAACCTGACATATGATGTAGTCAAGCATGCTTTTACCTTTCAGACATTTTTCAAACCTTTGATTTTTGAACTATTTTACTATGTTTTCTGGTGTGTAACATTTATTTCTTTATAAAGAGCTGATTATACTACCATTCAAATGTTTAGGTTCAGTAAGTTGTTTTTTAAAGAAATTATTCAGAAAGGGTGCATTAAATTGCTCAAAAGTGACAATACATCTACAATGTTTCAAAAGATTTCTATTTCAAATAAATGCTGTTCTTTTGAACGCTGGATTCATCAAAGGATCCAGAAATGTTATCATTATTTCCAAAAAAATATTAATCTGATTTAATTATTAAACTGTTTTCAACATTGATAATAATAAGAAATGTCTCTTGGACAACTAATCTGCATATTTTTAATCTTTTCTGAAGGATCTTGTGACACTGAATGAATTACTTGTGTAATGATGCTGAAAATTCAGCTTTGCCATCACAGGAATAAATTGCATTAGAAAATATGATAAAGCAGAAATTGCCATAATATTTCACAATTTGACTGTTTTGACGGTATTTTTGATCAAATATATGCAGCCTTGGTGAGCAACCCTCTACAGACACACTGAAGCTCGAGTCGCCATAGGCTAGTAAATTTTACTCGCCAGACTTTTTACATGGAATGCATGAACAATACAAAATTAAAAAAATCTATTATTGACAGAAATTAAAACAGAGTCAGACACTAAATAATCAAATGTAAAAAAAAAAAAACATTGCACAGGCTTCCCTGTATAAATTATGTAGTATATGTAATATAGATGAATCCTTATTAAATTTACAAAAGTTATTCAGGCAAGAGCAGTGTGTGTATTTTTTGTTGTTTGATTAATATTAAAAACAAGCAAGCATATTAAGCTGTTGTCACTTTAAGACATAATGCATGGTTTCAATATAACGATACTGTTACGCAAGTGTTGTCTTTCTCAACTGTTTACATTCACTCCAACATAACTTCACTCTAATTACTAGGATACTCGCCAAGACGGCCATTTTGACCTAATTTTGTGTAAAAGTGTCCATTCATGTGCAAGAAGATGTGAAAGAGAACTTAATCCAGTATTTGCGTGCTGTCAGACATGATTTTCTGGGATTTAACTGTGATAATTAAATTCTATTTACTGTTCACTACTGAGAATTCAATTCAAATTGAATTCTCTTCCATGTCTTCTTGCTTTTGAATATTTAAGTTGGCAAAGCTTAAAAACACGTGCAAATGATAAACTTGATGCAGCACTGGCCCGATCGGGACAGTGACAGTTCCATCAACTCTAGGCCATCGGGCAGTCCTTATTGTCGAGCCCTGCATTCAGATCTAGTGCAACAGTGGGCGCTTTCAGAGTTTCCAAATCATTAGGCTAGTTTGCTGGGCATCCCTGTGTGTGTAAAAAGCGTTGTGGACCCGCCTATAGGCGCACATTACTAACGCTCTTTAAATAAAATAAAAAATACTGCGTCATTGACCAACAAATATTTCAAGAGCGTGTTAGTAATGTGCGCCTATAGGCGGGTCCACAACGCATGTAAAAGATTATTATTGTGTACATAAAGATATGGTGGAATCCGGCTTATTCCGTAGATGGTCTGCTTGTGAGCTTCAACCTCGCGCATGAGCAGATCCGTTAGCGCTCTAGAGAAGCATTCGGTCTTTCCGCTTGCAAATTTCGTCATATAGCAATCCGCCATGGTGCAGGCACAACTGGCTTTCTATTGGCCTCAAAATAGCAACGCACCAACAATGTGCCCAAACACACCTTGTTTTCAGAACAGCACGCCCATGCACACAAATGCATTTGCTATTTAAACAACATGGCGCAGGATGTGACAATTATAACTGCATCAGGCTGAAACTAGCAAAAAACAATTACGTCGCACTTGCCACTGCATTGCACCGATTGTATGATAGGGCCCTGTGCGTTAAACTTATTTTTTGCCTCTAACTCTCTAAAATTGTGAAATTTACTAGCCATTGGCTAATTAAAGAAATTTTTTAGTCGCCTAGTGTGAAATATGGTTGCATATGCGAATGATTTACGCGCATTGTAGAAGGTTGGTGAGCGGACATTAACAAATCTTTGAAAAACATACAAAAATTACCGACCCCAAACTTTTGAATGATAGGGCAGGTTCCTGGATCACAGTTGTGGAGTGATGCTGCACACTCCCAGAAAACGGTGCCAGATTGCAGTAGTCTGCTGCATTCACCATCTGAACACTGACATACATTATGAACCACGGTGGCGCAATAAATGTGTGTGCAATAAATGTCGCTATCAGTGGGCACAGTAAAGTCCCCAAGTGTGTTTTTGTGAGTGCTGCCCCAGGGCTCCTGGGATTACTTTCCCCTGTCTTGCTTCTGTTCTTCATACCACCGAGGACATTAACGCTTAGTTTAATCAATTATTTTGTGAGTCCTGTCTGTCCCAATTAAAACGCCAATCTGTCTCCTTTGCCAAGTTGCACCTGGGTCTTACGGTCGATTGAGGTCTGGGGAAATGTGCTTCACATCCATTGCCAAGACATGTGGTTTTTCCCACTCTCTCTCTGTTTTCTCTTTCACTTGGTTTCTTCCTCTTTGCCTCCCATCCTGTCTTTTTTGTGAAAATTGTCATGACAAGATGGAAGATTCAAGAGATTAAATGGTTGTTCATAATAAACACACAGAATTGCTAGGTTCCAAAACCTAGTGAACTGCCTGTGGAGGTCCTCAAGCAAATGCTGTTCTAAAAAGGTTTGCAAATTAAATATGCTGCCTCCCCGGTTTTAATTCTAAGGCAGCATTGCATACATCACAAAGAAAGCAATCCCAGAATATGTTTTGATGAGCACAATTTAACCCAAATTTCAAATGAAAAAATAAATCCAGGAGGATGAAAAAAGCAAGATAAATTGATTTAACAATTTAATATATTTAAAATTAATTACGTTTAATTCACTACCGAAAATTATCAATACAAACAAATGACTTTTACTATTTTTGTATACTACCCCATTGTTAGCTTAGCATACATCCATATCTATTGAAATTGTTTGTGGGAGCACAATTTGTAAGCGGATTTGCTGCATACTGTATGTGTGTTCCAAATCAGTCATTAATGAGTTTTCACGACAGTATGCTGCTTTAGAAGAAAGTAGCAATGTAGGCAGTATGGCAGCTCACTAGGTTTGTAAACAGAGACAGTGTGCATATAAGTGCACCGCAAAGCAGTTCACTATTTTGCTAAGTTATTGAATGCATTGCTATGGAAATGCTGTTTTAGGGCTAATATGCCAGTTTTATTGCAATAAATTATCTCATCCTTCCAGGTATGTCCCAATTGCCAAAAAGATCCTTAACTTTTGTATGGCAAGTTAGAGCATTTTCTTTTTTGCTTGGGATGAGGTTTGCATATGTGTTTTTGCAGGGGCCCCTGATGTGTACCAGCCATGTGAGCCCAGCATGCAAGCCTGGAGTCCTGAAGTCAACCTGTATGAGCCCAACATGACCACGCCGTGCCCCCAGACTGAGGGCTGTGTGTTGGAATTGCACTTCCTTCATCCGGTCATCCCTGACAGCTTGACCATCTGGATCACCTACACCTCACCCAGTTAGTACTGTCTGAACATATAAAACACCTGACATTATGGAAATATACAGTAGGGTACAACGGGGCTAAAGGCGCACTGGGGTAAAAGGCGCCTTTGATTTTTCTCCCCTCCAAACCACTAGATGGCACAGAAACTTGCCGCAGCACTTTCCAAAACATCCAAAACAGAAGCACGTGGATTTTTGGCTGATTCTTGACGCAATCGCGGGCAAAAGCACAAAGTTGATTCTGTGTTCCTTTAATCTAATATTAGATTTTTTTTTTAATGTAGATTGAAGTAGCAAACGATAATCGCTAAAATTATTGAATATATTTTGAGACCAAGGTCTTCTTAATGATTTTCAGTTTTGTTCAAGCTAATTAAAGCAACAGTTTTTCAATAACAGAAAAAATGTAAAAGTATGGTATTTTTTGGGTAAAATACATCCCTGTTGTTGGGGCTAAAGGCACAATTATTAACATGTTAATAAAAAGCTGGCTGACTTTTCCATTTGTTGACATGACATGGTTAGATTCAGATGGTAAATATAATATATTAAGTTGGGCATCTTAGAGATAATCACCATATCTATAATGAAACCATCATATTTAAAAATACGACATTAGTCATATCATAATAAAATGTATTTATTGTTACTACTGTTTATCTATATTACATTATTTTGGGATCTCCTTTAATGCTTTCAGAATCATTAATTTTTTTAATAATTTTGTTTCTGTATTTTTAAAATATGTTTTTATATTAACATTCAAATGACAAAAATGAATGATTATATTCCCAAAATAAACAGAAAACAGTACAAACTTTGCTAAAGTGGTTGTTTTGAACAAGTATTAACTTAGACATTATTAAAAACATATTTGTTTAGCTAAAGTATTTATATCACTTATTTGTGCCTATTTTGCCCCATGCTTGTGAGCCTTTTATCTTGTGTGTGTGTGCTAAAAAAAGCCACTTTTATGATTTATTTTCACAGAAAATCTCCATATATATATATTTCTGCAATCAGACACTATGGGAGCAGTGAAAAGCACAATTTTCTTAATGTCTGCCTTCAGCGCCGCTGTACCCTATTGTTAAAAAGTTTGGGGTCAGTAAGATTTTTCTTTTTTGGAATGAAATTAATACTTTTATACCGATCAATTGATCACCAATTCTACTTTGAAGTGTCAGTTCATGTTTAAATTGGTACAAAACATTTCCCCCCAAATTAAAAAAAAAATCTATTTCAAGTAAAATTTCTATTTCAAGTTAATGTTGTTCTTTTGACATTTCTATTCATCTTCCTGAATCCTATTTTTTAAAATCACATTTCCACTAAAATAGCAACACAACCGTTTTCAACATTAATTGAACTAAGAAATTATTCTTGTGAATTCTGAAGGATCATGTGACAGTGAAGATTGGAGTAATGGCTACTGAAAATGTGCCTTCACAGGAATAAATTGTGAATTTAAAATATATCAAAAATTCCACTGTATTTTTGATCAAATGAATTTGGTGAGCATAGGAAACTTCTTTAAAAAAAAAACCTTCTGCCCCCAAATTTCTGACCGGCTGTGTATTAATGGTTTATTTGAATCCAATCCTCTGTTTTTCCACAGATCAAAAAGCAATTGCTAATATTAAGTTCATAATGGAGAACAACGAGTCGGTCAACACAGGTCCCCAGCATGCTTTCTGTGATATTCCTTTGACACTCCATTTACACACTAGTAAGAAGGTCAAGGCCATTAAAATCTCCACCTTTGACAAGAAGCTTGAGATTGATGCTGTTTTGCTGACCTCGCGGCCCCAAAATCCCCTGTGCTCTGGATGCCACCCCCTTCTCTACAGAGTGCTCAGAGAGCCCCCAATCAGAGAGGACCTGAGTCCCGTCACCGTCAGACAGCCCACGTACACTGACAGGTAGGAACGTGTGTCTGTGTGATTAATGATAGCACTTTATTTTGTATGTAGACACTATTATAAAGTAAAGACTATAAATTGAAATAGTTGTTTGAAATTGGTGAGCCATTAGTAATCCTGTCAAGCTTTTTCAAAAGATGTCTTCGTCATGTTTTATTGTGTTTCTGGTTGATTTAGAGTATTTCTGGGAGTATTATTTTTAAGTGTGGCTTAAGTGTAAATGCTTCATTGAATTGTATCTTCAGTGTATCACTGTTCAAGTATTGTTCAACCGTTCGAAGCGACTCAATAAGTCATTAGCCATTTCATTAGCCAGTCAAGAATCAATGCATAGCCAATTTCTGCTCTGTTCCTGTCACATTTTATAAATAGAAATTTATCAACGGGGAACTGGATTGTTGTTCAAGACCTTGCAATAGGTCAAAATGTCTAGAGATTAATAGTGTGGATCAGAGAATGTAACATATCCAGAGAAGTTCCCTCCACAAGTCCTGTAAGCTCAGAAAGATGGAAACTCTATTGGGAATTGAGCTATGTGGACAGGGAAAGGAAAGAAAGACGGATTGTATCAGAGAGAGAGAGAGAGAGAGAGAGAGAGAGAGAGAGAGAGAGAGAGTATGGTACAATGAAACCCTAGAATATAAACCAAATGTGACCGCTTTACCCGTAGAAACAGAAAAAACCCATGGTTGTTTGTAGCTGCTCTAAAATTGTTTCTAATCTCTGGCTGAAGTTAGTAGTGTAGTTACCGTGCAGTAAGTGAGAGACCTGTCATTTGGCATGGGAGACAAAAAGAGTGACAAGGAGAAGAAGGGAAAATGGAAGTGGGATTAAACATGGTTTTGTGGGAAAGTGGGCTACAGTGCCACCGTGAGGTCTGCAGCAAAAACAAAGCACTTCCCACGAATTGGGTATAGGGTAATGAAGGCGATCTATACTTTTTTTCACAATGCCAGTGAAGGATCATTAACCTCAGGAGAACCCATACTAAATATTTTATGAGATTTCTATCTATCTATCTATCTATCTATCTATCTATCTATCTATCTATCTATCTATCTGAAACTCACAAAGAAAAGTTTTCCTTTTAAATATTTTGAATTGTGAAAATAGATTTTTTTTATTTTTTTTTACATTTTATATATATATATATATATATATATTAGTTTACACATTTTAACAAATATAACACTCAAAGTTAGTTCAAATAGTGGTTTATTATTTTATTTTCCATAAACTAAAAAAAATATCAATATAAGGGGTGTAACGGTTCACAAAATTCACAGTTCGGTTCGATACGATACTCTGGAGTACGGTTCGGTACGTTTTCGATACAGCAAAAAGAAAAAAATGCCAGAGAAATTTCCTTGATTTATTTTTTTATTAAAACTAACATCATAAAGTATGATCATTTTTTACTTTGAGCAATTATGGAGCTATACTTGACTCTTCTGAGGAGCATATAAAACAAAAACAGCTCCTTGCTCCTTGGGAAAAAAAATTAAATGTAATATTGCTTGCTTGCCACGAAATTTTGGTTCGGTTTGTACCATTATGGATAATTGAATCATTTTGTACCATTAATGAATAATTGAATCCAACACCACAATATTTGTACTTTTGACAAATGTAAGAATGGCTTCTTAGATTATATTATTGACTAGTTATGCTGTAAAAAAGGGTCTGAATGTTATTTCTAGAGCGTCTTAATTATGTTTTAAGAAAGATTATGTTTTTCATTGAATGATTTAAATAGTTGTATACAGTCAAGTAGGTCGAAACATCTGAAGTTAGACAATTTAAGTTAGACGTTTAAGCTCAAGTGTGCGAAGTTCTCCTCTCCTTAGTCATAGAGATAAAGGTTTTAAGAGACTAATGGCTATTCTACTTTACAATTGACAAATAAAATTGTATACCTCACCAGCACCATTTTGTACTGTAAGTAACTGCCTCTCTCTATAACTGTCTGTGCTACGAAGAGAGAAATATTACTTTATCTTATCACTTGCACAGAATCCTTCATTGGATCTCCCTTTGCGACCTCAGAGCAATAGCTTTAAGTAGTCTCTCTCCCCTTCCCTGTCCCTGGAAGTGATCCATAATTAATAAGGGCAATTTGTTGAGTAATAAGAGGAGAAAGTAGATGATGCTCAGTTAGCTAGGCATCCTCTTACCACCAGCCGGAAAATGACTGAAATCAAACAAGCCTTGGCAATCATGGCGAGACTCTTTTTATAGGGTCATTGAATCAGATCAGATCGATACCCTGAGGTACATCACAGTGGGACATGCAGTGATACCCTCAACATTAAAAGGTCGTTTCCATTTTTAACAAGGTTAGATTTGAGATCACCCTGAGAATAAATATAGCTTAGATCAAGTATTACTGCTGAATGTTTTAAAATCATACTGTGCGTTCGAGCAATAGAGCAATAGCAAAATAAACACACACACACACACACACACACACACACACACACACACACACACACACACACACACACACTAACTAATTCATTCAACTTTTTAATGTTCTCACCACTTGCTCATCGTTTTCTATATGTGTTTGCATTTGTTTGCTTATAGTGATGTGCAGAGGGATGTTCAGTACCTGTACAGGATCCAGGTGGTGTCGGACGGTTTTTTCAGTGAACTTTCCCCAGGCTTGGTTTATACTCATGGAGAACATTTCTGTGGTGATGGCACACTACAGGGGTCAGTATAAACCTATTGGGTCTGTCAGAGGCTTTGCATGTTATGTGCTTGAGTCATTTTTAAAGAATGTTTTATATGTTTGAGTATTTATTTGAGTCTTTCATGTTTTGAAGCATAGCCAAAGAACTTCCACATATTTCATAACTGTAACCCTTGGCTTCAATATCTTTCCCCCACAGGACTGAGGATTGTGATGACGGGAATCTCTTAGATGGAGACGGCTGCTCAAAAAAATGCCATGTTGAACCAGGTTTCAAGTGTCATGGTGAGTCACTCTCGCAAAAACAAATAATCTCACTGTCCACTGAGAACTCTGGCTCTTAGACTGTAAACACCACAACAGAAACACCAGAAAAGTCCACACAATCATAACCAGCTCGCAAAACAAAACAAACCAAGCCAAAACAATATGTCTCCTGTAGATTCGGATTCTTCTGCTACTGTTTTTCTCTCTCAGACTGAATTAAGGAGAAAATGTGGAGGTCTTCAAATGAGCCTGTCTTTAAAAATCTAAATGCCTCTACATTTTCAGCATTGTGTAATATTATATATTGAGTATTCCTTCTGAAAAGCATTATGAATGAAATTAAAAGACAATGACAAATTCCTGAATCTATTCTTATAAGACTAGACTATCTGTCATCAGATGCACAGAATCGTTACTCTTTTAAGTGTAGATGTATAATCTGTAGATCAGAAACTGTACAAGCAAACAATATTTAGTCTATTGTTGGATATTATATAGCAAAATACAGAAATCCTTAATGATTTTGTTGATGTTTTTAGGGGGCATCATATAATATTCAATATAATACAGAATGTGTATATGAATATGTGAATACAAATCTTGGATCAATCATGTTACTGAGGTGTGGATTATCGACAAATCACTGTTGTTTTTATTTCAAGGCTGACCAAAAAATAAAAAGTAGAAAAAACACTTCCCCAATATGAATTATGAGTAATTTTCTTGACAGCAGAATCTGTGATGTCTGATCATTCATTTTTAATCTTTACGCAATATATTTGGCGAGATATTCAAAGATTAATTCCAGACTTCAAAGTATCCAGTCCAAACTGTGGATTTTAGGTCATTTACTGCAAAACAACTGGTGCTATTTTATACAATGAAGATGTTCTTAGTCAATATTTTCATGCCTTTTATGCCATCACATTGGAAACATTCAAAAGTGGTGCAAGTTCATGTTGTAGGATGCAATTGATCTCCACAACAATGAAATCATCCAACTACATGCCATTTTTACATAATGAGAGTGAGAGTGAGACAATCCAGGAAGACTCAGGGAATTGTTCACAAATTTAGTCAATGTTGTTTTCGTGACTGAAAGTGCATTTTCTGTGAGCGTGAAGCATGAGAAGTGTCTAATTCAAACATGATCATAGACGCAGCAGCGACTGACTCACATGCCTCAAACATCCCAATGTTTTCATAGTAGCTTGTAACCTCATTTTTGTGTATTTAGGGCATTCAGGAATGGCTTTTTTTGCGATATTTACTCTAATGCCACATTAGGAGCTCTCATATATTATCTCCACGGGCGTATTTGGGGAGCAAAGATCAACAAAGCTTAGGAGTAAATCCTTTGGCATTGGCATGTGGGTTAGGTCAGCTGTTCTGCAGCAGTGGCGGCCAATCAAATGCTTGTGTTTTTAATTTGTTGTTAGAACCCTTTTGAGCCCCTTGCCTTTGATAAGCTGTTCCCACCAATGAGTCATCTTCCTCTTACCTTGCAGCATTCTCAGACAAGAGCTCATGCAAGACATGATGTAATTCACACGTGTCCCTCTAACGAATTCCCTTTAATGACATGCTAATTCTCCTTTTACCTCCACGTGCACTTCTGTCATAACTCATTCATATGTAATGACATCATCCACACATTTCAATGCGACGTCTTGATTGTTTATTTAATCGTTTGAGTGGAATCACGTTCTTTTTTATTTTCAATTCGCACACAAGTGAAGCCTATTCTCACTGACTTGCTATGAAAACACAATTACAACCTGGCAGTGGAGACATTACTTGTTACTTATTATGAGTTTGTGTTCACTCTCTCTTACTTTTTTCTGTCTCTTTCAGGTCAGCCGAGTTTGTGCTACGTGTTTGAAGGGGATGGAGTGTGCGAGGAGTTTGAAAGAGGTTCCAGCATCCAAGACTGTGGCTTTTTCACTCCCCAAGGGTTCACTGATCAGTGGGCATCCTCCGCCTCAGGCTCACATCAGGACCAGAGATGCCCTGCCTCTAGGGTCACCGGGGAGCCTGTGCTCACTCAGGTACACAAATATTGCCCTTCGAGCTAAGCCCTTTGTTTATATGTCATTCTCCGTTATGAACGATTTATCTATTGGCCCTATTGAACATCATCTCAAATTAACCACTTGTTACAAATTAAGCTTATGATTGTTCTGAATGAAATATATATATATTTTACATTTCTTTTTTTGCTTTTCATATCAGATGTGCAAGTCGCAGTATTTTGACATAAATGAAGTAGTGGCTCATGATGCATGGAGCCCCTGTACTGCCCATCTGAACAGCTGTTATACTCAGGATCAGTCTGTCTGGCTAAAGGTACACACACATTCTCAGTGTACGAATGGCTTTTTACTGATTATTCTATCAAAATAATCAGGTCTATATCGGACCTTTTTTATACCTTGTCCCCAAATAATGCACATTTAGTGTTTCCAGTAAATTCTGAATAATGTTTTGTAAAATAAAGGAAATCAGTTTGAGTAGGTTTATGTATGTCACCATTCAAAAGTTTGGGATCAGTAAGAGTATTATTATTATTTTATTTTTTTCAAATAAATTATTACTTTTACTCTGCAAGAATGCATTAACACTAGAAGCGCCACGGGGTTTAAATTTTCCCGTGGCTGTTTTTCAAATGTACATAGATTTTCATCAGAGGTGTAAAGTCCAGGGGTCAGAAAGTAAAAGTCCTGCCATATGTTTATTCCACCCATGAGCTCAGCCAGCTGATTTCATCAATTAGTTCAATCTCCTGGCTGAAAAAACTGTGCTAATAAGCAAATCCAGGTGATTGGAACAAAATACTGAGGAGGTCTTTTACTTTCTGAACCTGGACTTTACACCTCTGATTTTCAGTAAAATATCCAAGTCTCCCAGTCATTGACTTTTACTGAAATTGTGTTATTTACAATCCCCTGTTGGCAATTATTATAATTTTTAGTATAACTAGATTAAAATGCGGCGTTTATACCTATAAGTGCCAGCAGGTAAAATTTACCTATATAATGCCACTATTTTTGTGTTGTCATTTTCGCGCCGCTTATGTTTTAGCATTCTATGTTACTAGGCAACACCTTTCACCCACTAATACTGTAGCAGTAATCAGTTTCCGTTACAATGGATAATTTTACACCACCCAAATATGTATTTCCTTCTAATTCTTGTCGTCAGTGCAGGCTGGTTTATCCTATATTCAGTGATCAATGTAGCCTGCTTTAAATAGCCTTGAACATAAAACAACAGGACTAAAACATAGTTGATGACTAAAAATAATAATTTAATGACTCTAGACATTACTTTGTGAAAACAGTGGCATAATACAATGACATAATACGTTTTTTTTAAAACTGTATCAAAAAGTCGTGTGCATGGGTAAATTTTACCCGCTGGTGGTTTTTGTGTTTAGTGTAAAGTGACAGTAATTTTATAATGTTACAACAGACTTCTATTACAAAATAAAAGCTTTTCTTTCTATTTATCAATGAATCTTAAAAAATGTACAAGGGTTTTGACAAAATCATTACAGGGTTAGTTCACCCAAAAATGAATATTCTGTCAGTAATTACTCACCCTCATGTTGTTCCAACCCCGTAAGACTTTTGTTCATCTTCGGGACACGAATTAAGATATTTTTAACTTGTTCCCCCGAAATGTTATTAAAGACATCGTTAAAATAGTCCAAGTGACTACAGTTGCTCAATCTTAAGTTTATCAAGCAACGAGAATACTTTTTGTGTGCAAAAAAACCTCAAATATCGACTTTATTCAACTATTCCTTTCCTTCTCGGTCTCGCTCGCTCGGTTTTATTATAAATGATTTATCCATGCACTTATACCGTGTATATAACTTTAAATTAATGTGCCCTTGTAATCTTTAATCAAAATAACAAATCCTTGCATCAACATCTCTTCTCTTGACACGTGGGACAACCTGTCACTCACATGAGAAGGCAGCAATACCAAGCAACAACAATCGAATGATCCAATCAATTCCCAATGTCCTACCCTACCTTTAATCCTGTTCACATATTAGTTCAGCATATTAGAATGATTTCTGAAGGACCATGTGACAGTGAAATTCAGCTTTACCATCATATGAATAAATTACAATTTGAAACGGTAGTGCATAGTGCATGTTCAGAATTATTCTAGATTTTATATTAATATTTTAATATTTCTATGTGCCATCCATGGCCACTCACACTGTTAATAAATTATGTTAGCCGAGGAGGCATATATCCACTGAATGTATAAGCATTACTGAAACTGATACATTGTTTTTGCAGGTAGAATATGAGCGACCAGGTGTAGCAGCCTCTGTTATTATCTACCTTGCCTATGATGGTAGTTGGCATGGGGAAAATTGCAGGAAAACAGTGACCATTGAACTGTGTGACACCACCGGAAAAAAACACATGCTTGGTAACACATATAATATCTATAATTTGTTTGGGAAAGTTTGTAATCTTTGCATTATAGTATTTGTGTGACTTTTACATGTTGTCTGTGCTTGTCGACAGGTTCGTACGAGCTGTCATGTCAGCGTAACCCCCTAGTGGTGAATGTGACTCATAACCTGAGTGTGCCGTTCTACCAGACTTCAGGAGTGCAGCTGAACTTCTCCTCCTCTCAAGTGGCGGTGCTGGCGGTTGCATTGCGTACATCTTGTCACTTCAGCGCCTTTGCCCTGACCGGGTGCGCTGAGGGTGGGGTCTCCCACGACTTACAAGCACAAATACTTGCACGTTTACACGATATATTCACTATTGTTCAAATGTTTGGGGTCGGCAAGATGTTTAGAAAGAAACAAGGATAATGTTTTTGAAAGAAGTCTCTTATGCTTACCAAAGTGGCAGGTGTTTGATCAAAAATATTGTGAAATACTAATATAATTTTAAATAGCTGTTTTCTATGTTAATATTATGTTTTACATGTTATTTATTCTTGTGATGGCAAAGCTACATTTTCAGCAGCCATAACTCAAGTAGTCACAAGATCCTTCAGAAATCATTACATTGGTTTGATTTTGTGCTCAAATAGCATTTCTTATTATTGTCAATGTTGAAAACAATTGTGCTGCTCCATATTTTTTGTTGAAACCAGGATACATTTTGTAAAGATTATTTTATGAATAGAAAGTTAAAAAGAACAGCATTTACTTGAAATAGAAATCTTTTGTAACATTATAAATGTTTTTACTGTCAGTTTTGATCAGTGTAATGCATCGTTGTTTAATAAAAGTATTACTTTATTTTGAAAAAAAAAAAAACCTATATATCTTACTCATCCCAAACGTTTGAATGGTAGAGTACAAAGTAGAATATATAATACATCACAGAGACATATAGACAAATACATAATACATAAGTAAAAATTGAAAAAATCCTTCATGTTTGACAATGGAAATTATTTCTGTATATGTTTGCCAATAATAATCAAGCTTAATATGTGTTTTTCTCACTCAGATGTGTGCGTAGGCTGTGCAGTACCGAGTCATGCAGCCCTCTGAGCATCGAACACGCTTCAATCCGCTGTACTCCAGTGTTAGACTCCAAACACTGCTCTGTTTCTTGTCATCGTGGCTATACGCTCACTGTTCTCCATGGCCAGGGCCTTCCTTCTCATCATGTGTGTACAAGAATTGTTAACTGCCTATTTCTCTCTCTCTCTCAACAAATGAGGTCTCTTTGATGTCTCGTTTCTGCTAATCAGTAGTAAGATTAAATAAGAACATTTTCTGCAAAGAGATCTCAACAATGACTGTTGACATGCACAAGAATATTCTGATATTAATTGGATTAGTAATTTTCCAGTTAGGTAAACTTCAGGTAAACATGTTTACATGACCCACAATTTTGATTAATGCAGCCAAATGCCAGATTTCTAGGAATATTGGCTTAATCGGGTAATGTAAACATCTAATTCAGAAAGTCCACCGTAACTAGAGGCTCATTTATATCTGTGCATTTCCAAACAAAGAAATTCGGGGTGATATTAGATATAGACCGTGTTTATTCAATAGCTTGACTTTTTTGGATTAAGAAACAGTTTGCAAACATTAAAGGGAAGGTCGTGGCCTACTTTTGTAAGTCTTGTGACCTACATTTTCCAAATCATCATGCTCCTGAGAGCAGGAATGCATGGCTTTCAGATTATTCATTTTATATAGATTTCAAAAATATTCTCATAGAACATCTTAAAATCATGTTCACATTGTCATTTGTCTCGAATTGTGCTCACATTGCAGAGATTCTAAAGTCTGTGAACTCAACATTTCTTATCAAATTATCTAAGATGCTGTGTCATGTTGTCTAATGAACCTGTCATAAACAACGACTTTACATGTGGTTGTGTTTCTGTGTGTTTCGTCCTGTCTTCAGACGGAAGCGGAGCTGATTTGTGTGCATGGAGTTTGGGACCGTGTAGTGAGCTGTCAGCCAGTGGACTGCGGCCCACCCCCTCAGTCACATGTCTACTTTGCCTCCTTCTCATGTCCCTGGGGTACCACATTCGGCAAGCAGTGCAGCTTTTCCTGTAACGCCCCAGCGATCCTGCAAGGTGAGGATGGGAACTAGGCTACAGTGTGAAACCTGAGGGTTTTTGGACCCACTTGCATTCAGTGCATGTGTCTGTTTCTGAGAGACCTTGGGCTTCCTTTCTTTCAAAAATAATAAGACTGTAAGTCAATAACAGTAGATTTGCGAATGACATGGACCTTTCTTGTGTGTTTCTTGTACACTGGAAACAAATCCAACTATTAATAGTGCTTATGAGCATTCCTAAGGTCCTTTAACCCACAACTGGTAATTAGGCCAGCAAGTCAAGTCAAGTCAAGTCAAGTATATTTATATAGCGCTTTTCACAATACAGATTGTATCAAAGCAGCTTCACAGTATCAATCAAAACAACATAACAATGTTTGTTTATTAGTGGAAAACAATAAAATAAAAAAGACATCCAAGTTTGGAAGGGCTGATCAATGTTATTAATGATTGGTTAATTAATTTGAATATCCCCAACTGAGCAAGCCAAAGGCAACAGTGGCAAGGAACCGAAAAACTCCATCAAGTGACCCAGTGGTGTCCTGAAACTCCATCAAGTAACCCAATGGAGAAAAAAAAACCTTGGGAGAACCCAGGCTCAGTCGGGGGCCAGTTCTCCTCTGGCTTTTATGAACTAGAGGCCGGATTTACAGTAACTGTAAGTTTTAAAATTTTAACTTTATAACTTTATAGGTAACCAATGAAGTGATGATAAAATCGGTGTTATATGATCATATTTTCTTGATCTAGTAAGAACTCTAGCGGCTGCATTTTGGACTAACTGTAGCAAGTCATATCATATTATATTATATTTTATCCTATCTTATCTTATCCAGTCCTGTTCTGTCCTATTCTATTCTGCCCAGCTAACCTAACAGAGTTGCCTGGAAAACTCATATTAAGAATTGTTGCTACTTACAGTGTTACTTTCATATTCCCAGCATGCATTGCTGTATGTATAAATTACATGGTTACATGTCGCAATATGAAAATGTTTTCCAGGCAACTCTGTTAAGCTAGTTGGGCATGACATGATATACTAGCCTATATAATATACATTAGTTAAAGGTGGGGTATGTGATTTGCAAAACGGGCGGCAGATTTTGAAAATAAACAACTCAAATGGTCCTACCTTCTTTTCTCCAACGCTGGCTCTGATTCGCTCGAGGGGGATGGGGGGAGGGGGGTATGGTACGACCGTTTGATTGACGGACTTACTGTCCAATGATTCTAGGTGGTCTTGGAAATGATTGGCTGGAGTTTTTCTGCAGCATTTATTAATATTTTTTAATGTTAATTTCAACATTTACTAATACATTATTAAAATCAAAAGTTGTATTTGTAAACATTAGTTAATGCACTGTGAACTAACGAACAAACAATAAACAGCTGTATATTTATGAACGTTAACAAAGATTAATACATATAACAAATGTATTGCTCATTGTTAGTTCATGTTAGTAAATACATTGACTAATGTTAACAAAGGAAACTTTAGTGTAAAGTGTCACAAGATATAAGCCTAATACGATATGATATTAATTTTTATTATTCTTAAGGATTATTGTTTTAATGTTTGTTCTTTTCATTTTATACTATCGTTAATATACTATCGTCATTCAGAGCTCTTTTTTTACATTATTGATGTGTTTGTTGATTGTCAAAGCTATTATGGTTAAAATGGTATTTTGGCTTTAGTAAATGAACACTGACAGGTCCTTCAGTGCCTTGGCCCCCAAACTCTGGAACCGCCTCCCACAATCTCTTCGCGACTGTCCTTCTCTTCCCTTCTTTAAAGCACATCTCAAGACCTTTTTGTTTAATGATCATTTCTCCACACCAAACTCATAGCTTCATACAGATAACTTGTCTTGTATTATTTTGGTTGTTTGTTGTGTTTCTTGTCTTCCGACTATGTAAAGCGACCTTGGGTTTGAGAAAGGCGCTATGTAAAATAAACTTATTTTTATTATTATAAATACAAATTAAACATATTTATGCTGCATGATCTTCTCTCATTTAGAGGCAAATCGTGATTTAAAGCTGTGCATGATACAGATCACGAGAAGCCACAATGATAGTCAAAGAAGTGCATGTGTTTACATCGTGTCCTAACCAGACGCGATGCGATAAGATTCCAGCGACAAATAATTTGTCTTTCCACACTAGACGCGACGCGGCTGCGATATGCGTCAAAATCAATCAAAACACACAGCAAATCAGTACAGCGTGTGGGCAGAGTCTCGCGGCACAGCACCAGAGAGAGTAACCTTCATGGCACTCGCTAGAAAATGCACTAATATTACACCATTTAAACATGATTAAAAATACATAGGAGTTACTAAAACAATTTTTGTCAAAGAATACACTTGTTTGTTCACAGTTTGAACGTTCTTATTTCCATTTGTTTAATCTCAAGATCTGAGGTGAATTATCGACTGTTGCTTCAGCTACAAAGCTAGGAGCACTAACGTTAAATTATATTCAAAGTCACATTGCATGCTTTTAACATTAAATAAAGCACATAAACAGTATCTGAGATTATCATTGCCACACTTTATGTTTGTTGTTCCAGCCGCGACGTCGAAGAAAAATAGAAACCGTTTCTAAAATAGAATTGTCGCCGTCGTGGCTGATTAGGACAAAAACTCAGATTATGGAAAAGACAACATTAATTTATCTTTTGTCGCGGCGTCGCGTGTAGTTATGACACAGTGTTAAGAAAACCCCAATCAGTCATGTTTCCTAGTTTTTTTAAACACTAAAAAGCTAAATATTTGGATTTTTTTGTTGTTGTTTGTGTGTGCTTATATATTCATACGACTACTGTATACTCATTTCATTTGTGTGTCAGTGTTGCTCTTGCACTCATTCTGGAACTTTGCATCGGTCTGGCTGTGGTTCCAGACCTCTTTCCTGGCTATGTAAATAGGAAAGTAATCCTGAGCTGCAGAACAGCACACAGGTGGAGATAGGAAACATGCAAGTAGACGAGAACAAGAGTGCATTTCATCCCATACTACTGAAGCCCCCAGAGAACTCAGTTCAGGCAGCGTAGAGCAGGGTGGCACCTGGCCCTCTCGCCCCTTCATAGGTAGCAGGAGCCCTGCTAGGGCAAGGTGGCTCAGGGGTCGAGGTCCTTACACTTTCACTATTTGTTTTAAATGCAGGCCTTTGATGAATCGGTCTGAATTATTTCTTTTGCTGGGACTGGTGCAGTGGACAGTGGCTTCACTGGAAGGTCCAGAACATTGCATCACTGAGTAGAGTAGCTATGCTTCTTGGTCTTGATGGCAAGGTTCTTGTACTGTAGTGTCAGTGTGTTACAGTGATGGGCTGTATTACTCCTCTGGGAGTCGTAGTAGTTTAAAATCTATTCATGACTTGACATTAATTGGAACACACAACAGTAATGCAGTGATTTATGTACTTAGTGAGAGCATTATAATGCTTTTTATTCATAAAATCACAAAGATTTTTGTGTATCTGTGCATAAAGTTCAATAAAAGAATGATAAAAAAGAAAAACAATATTCAGCATAAACTTTTAAAAATAATTTGACAAAACTACTTCACTGCTTATCACTGTTTGTCCACTAAATGAAAGTCATAGGTGTGTGCGACCCACAAAATCTATGTGGTGAAATATAATGCAGAAACATACTAAAAAAACAAACAAACGAACAAATAAATAATTTTAATAAAATCTTTTTATTTATTTATTAGGATTAAGCTGTGTACTCCCAGAAATAATAGAACTGACTCTCTTCTACTTTCGAAGAGAGCTCGGCCAATTAGCTTCTGATGGTCTTAGAGAAGACAGTGATTGTTCCATTTTAATTCAGTTTTCTTATCAGAATCTGTTTTTCAGGAGAAAGTGACACATTGGTTTGTCTTGAGGATGGACTATGGTCATACCCAGAGGCTTACTGCAAGATTGAGTGCCCGGATCCACCTTCCATACCCAATGCCACGCTACTAGTTCCTCAGTGTCGTGGAGGCAGGCATGATGTGGGCAGTGTGTGCCGCTACAAATGCAACCCGGGCTATTACATCACTGGCACTCTCAACAAAAAGTCAAAAAAGTGAGTTGCAACCTGTACATTTTGAGCTGATTTTTAGGCATAGGTTACTGTGTTGACAAATTTTAATGGGAAAATATCGGTTTCCAGCGTCTAGGTTGCTCACATGTTTCTAATAAGATCAAAATCTCAGTGTACTTTGATGAATGGTCTGATGGCGTGTTGTTTTGGTATTCCATCCAATCAAGCTATAGCATATTTTAGCACATCTGAGGGGACTAGCATTTGCACCTGCCTTGTCTTTATGAGTTATTAAAATGGCTGGTAAAATACCTCTGTGTCTTTTAACTGCTTTTAATTGGACATTAATACCAGAAGCGATAGCCAACGTGTCTCATAAAGCCATTTAAATGATCCTGTTTATTAAGACCATTGGCATGTTTGCTCTAAAAGGCATTTCATTTTGAAGGTTCAGAAAATAGTTTATGGCTGTCTAAAGAGAGGTGTTATGCTATTATCAAGGTAGTTTTAGCCTGTGCTTCCGTATGATCTTTCTCAATGAACACTACACCCCAATTAATTTTTTCAGGATTTATTGGCTATTTAGTCGTACCAGATGGTTTGTCACATGGGTTAGATGTGAATAAATCCCCTGTGTCTGGAGGGGAATGTCATTCAAGAAACATAGTAATTGCTGAATTCGTGTTGTGCGAAAATTCACACCAGAAGCAGATCGAGATCCTACAATTTAAATTTCACAGTGTGCTTACTGTAACGGCTTTATTGGCCGTCTCAAAATACTAGTGAGTAACCTAGACTATCTATAGAGCTTTTTGAGGCATCAAAGGTGTATTCACAAAATTAAAGCTTTTCGTAAACAACAAAAGTATGATTCAGTATTAAGTACTGAAAACGATTACAGTTTTTCTCATTCGCTTTGGTGCATTTCTCGGATCACAACTGAAATTCTCAAAATTACTTATTCAACCTCCACATCATCTAATCACTTGTGCTGATCAATTTCTCATTCTTTTGAACAAATTGCAAAGGCTTTGGTACATTCATGCAATTGAATATGTACAATTGTCTGCTGTTTACTACATTATTAATTGCTTATGTCATGCTGATCAAAATATATTATACTGGTTCTCTGTTAAGTAGTCTTACCCCTCAAAACATCTAGGCATTAGTTCCTTGCACATATTTGGCATGCTGTCCGGGGGGAGTGCTCCGAGCTCGGAAATTGGGCCCGAACCCAGAGTTCTCCCCCCGTATCTTTGGTTAGGAGGATAACCAGCAAGTGTGAGGAGATGGGGTGGTGGAGGGATGCTGAAAACTGTCGAGGAATATGGGTGAGTCGACTGCGTTTATAGGCTTCACTCATGCTGATTGAGTGGACCTGTTGATTACTGATTGCTGAAAGCTGGTTGGAATGACTTGATTGTTTGATCATAAGAACGTGTTCCTCCCGAACCTTGTTAATAAAACATCTTTTAAAACGAATAGTGCTCATTTCATTGCTTGAGTCATCACATACAAAAATTTTAAAATCGAAATAAAACTAGTTATCTTTTTTTTTAATGAAAATGTCTCCTAAATTGAACAATTTCTCTCAGGTGAACTTATGTGGCCAGACAGAGAGGAACGTCTGGATGTGCATGAATGATTTACAGTACTATGTATGTTGTATGTTCAGTTCCAATATGTACTGCAATATTGTTTTCAGTTGAACACAGCTCTACCAAAAGGGAGTTTATGTTTGTTGTAAATAAGGGTGTATTTTTTTCTTTTGCACAATGATGTGAACAAATTAGAATAACAAAGAACATATGCAGTAAAAATGTGAAACATTCAGTGTCTTGTACTCAGTTACCTCACTAAATACAATAATGTGTAACTTTACTGTAGTTTTAAAATGGCTGTGCAAATAGTATATAGTGCTGTCTATAAATAGTCTAGTGCTGAGTAAACTGTCATAATGAAAACATGACAAAGCCATTTGACTATCTTGTTCATAAACAATGGTGTCAGGACTTTTCATCTTGATGACTATAGCCGCGTTTCCATTACCCTTTAAATTGCACACATTGAAATTGCGAATTGAAAATACGCCCAATGGAAACACGTAAATTTCGCAAAAACTCCCATTTATCGCAAAAAAGTTTTTACGCTCGCATGAGGTGGTTTTTCAGGCAATTCGAAAAATTTATATTTTGCAAAACTGCAATAGAAACAGTTTTTGCGCATTTACAGTCACCTGACGTTGATGATGCGGTGTGTTTGGACAGAAGACGAGACCGAGTTCTTCATTAAACTCAAAAAAGACAAAGGTATTACAGGAATACTGGATTCTAAACAACAAAGAAATGGCACAATTTATCAAGACCCTGAAGCAGAAATGAGTGAGAAACACCAGATCCTCATACGAGCCGCTCACAGTAGCCTATAAGAGTCTTTCCTTGTCATTAATGCTTGGATAACACACACACACACACACACACACACACACACGTCTCCTTCGGTTAACAATAATGGCCAGTTCAGTGGCTGGGATATACGTAAAGTAAACCCACCAACATCCGTTGCCATGATTTTTGGAATGACTTAATATCGCGAGAGGAAAAAATTTTTTTAGTCGCATAACATCGGTTAATGGAAACGGCGTAATTTCGCAATAGTTTTTTTATCGACATTTAGAAAACATCGCAAAAGTTTTGTGCAAATCTGTATTGGAAACGTGGCTACTGACACTTTCATTGACATGAATGCTTGCTCTTGAGGAATGAGCTATGCATTTTGAGCAAGTGACACACTTTTGCAGGTTATCAACTAGGTTTTGCTATTTGTTCTAATTATTTTGAGAACTGCATTAACTGTTGTGCAAATGTAAATAGTGATGTGAGAAATGCACTAAAGCGACTGAGAAAAACTGTAAAAACAGTAAATGCAGAATGGTTGAACTAGTTGTCATAAACTGTCAAGCATATATTTTATACATTTCTATTAGACTTTTTTGTCTATATGTGTCCTGAATTGATGAATTGTGGGAAAAATTGTGTGAATTTCAAGAGAAGTAAGGATGCATAGTGGAAGGGTATGGAGGCAAAACAGTGGAAGAGGTAAATGCCCAAGAGGTTACTATTGTGGACCAGGTTCTCAAACATGACCTGTAGCGGGTCGAAAGGTGCAGCCGAATGTTGGGAGAACCATTACTCATAATCAAACGTTTGTAGAACAGGTATCAGACAATCTTCACTATACTGTAACACTGTATACTTACTGTTATGCCATATTACCATATTTGGCATTTTACAGTAAATATACTTTATAAAGACATAATAATACAAACACACAAATACAAAAAGACAAGACTATACACACACACATAGCCTACTGTATGTGTATGTGTGTGTGTGTGTGGTCTTGTCTCTTTCTTATATAGCAATGACATTGTACTTTAATTTATTGACAGACCAACAGTAAAAGTGTAACTGTGAATCCTGCCTAGTCTCTTGCAATTAATATCCCACATAGAGTAATGCGTAAATTTGTACTGTTGAAATGTATGTCATACATATAAAGTGCAGTCTTACCTGGTTCAGATTACACGATTTTAGCCCGATTTTGTCACGATCCATTTGACGCAGGGTGTCGTGGGGATTCGTAAACGACAACGGGCGTCGGGACGCAAGATTCGATCGTATCATCTCGTATAGTGTGTCATAGTGGGCGACAACCTACGTCGCGTCTGCGATGCTTCACAACATCACGACAAAAAGACTAGCCTGTTTAATTTTTTTAATGGTCGTCCACGCGACGGTTCCGTCACATGTATGAGGTTTTAACAATCTGTTTTTGTAATATGTTATCGTTGTGGCAAGCTAGCAACATTATTTTACTTGTACTAGCCTAACGTTACTGGCTAAAAGTAAAAATATAAGAAAACAATATTTTACCTCAAGTTCTCTTTGGAGGATTGACAGCCCATAGCCTACTGTCCTGTTCGAGCAATCCAGGAACGTGTCCATAGTCGGGTTTTCTTTCTTTTTTTACGTTTTTTCTGAACACAGGACAGCCAATACAACACTCACCGCTTCATCCATTGTTTGTTTACGTTCGTCTCCGGAAGTCACTCGCTAACTAGTTTCGCCTTCTCGATGACATCACGCGCGTCGTTTAAGACGGCACGCGATAAATGGTCAGGAAGCAACGTGTAGTCTGACATGTTTCTTGTCCACGACACGACAAGACAAGATTTTAGGAGTCAAAATCGCATAATCTGACACAGTCACAGTGACTATCGTAACAGACAAAAAAATCGTGTCATCTGAACCAGGCATTATCCGTTTTCACATCAAAATCTTAGCTATAGTTTACATCTGAAAATACTGACAGAGTAAACTGCTTATATTGACTTCATGACTATCTTGTTTGTGAAAAATTAAACTTGTCATTATGATGGCACTGATATGTTCATTGACATATTCTAACTTTTGAGAAATGAACTAGATTGTGAGCAAGTTACAGGCTTTTTCAGGTAATCCATTGTGTGGTGCTGTTTGTACGCATTGTTTTGAGAAATGCACTGTCTGGTTTCTTAAGGATGATTCAAGAAATGTACCAAAGCGACTGAGAAAAACTGTAATATGACATAGTTCAGTTTATTTTAAAAGGCATGATTTTAAACAAATATTTGTGCGTTACCTGCTTAGCGACATGCTTGCATCACATAGGTAAGATAGGATAGGATGCTCTTCATGAAGACAGGTGGCCATGTACAATTTCTTTTAATTATTCAACAATTCTTCTTTTATTGTGCAAGCATGCATTACATTGTTCGAAAGTGACATTACAGTCAAACAATTGTTAAAAAAAACAATCAAATAAATGCTGTTATTTTTAACTTTCTATTCAATCAAAGAATCTTGAAAAAAATGATCAAGTATTCCACAAAAATACAACATATTACAACATTGATAACAAAAAGAAATGTTTCTTGAGCATCAAATCAGCAAACTAGAATGATTTGTGAAAGACCATGTGACACTTAAGACTGGAATAATAACTGCTGGAAATTCATCTCTGCCATCACAGGAATAAAAAGAGACTTCTTTCAAAAAACCTTTATAAATCTAGTAGTGTAGGCCTTGGAAACATAGCCAAAGTGATAATTTTGTACTGCTATTATGCTGTATAGGTGTGTGTGTGAGAGAGAGACTGTTTTACCCCTCCTTCATGCCAAATGACTTGCCTTTCTCAGGAAGTTTCTGAGGTTGGAGTGTTTGGAGGGTGGGTCGTGGCAAGAGGGCAGCTGTTCACCTGTCACATGCCCTTCTCTTCCACCGATGTTTGAGGGCATGTACACATGCACCAACAATTTGGACTTTGATAGCATCTGCACCCTACAGTGTCCCGATCCAACAGAAAGGGTATTGTAGAACTTTGTAGGCCAACTTTATATGTATTCCTAAACTCTACAGTCATGAAACACTCACTCACACATTTTTTGTCCCCGTAGCCCAGCATTCGATGCATCAAAAATGGCAGATGGACTGAGGACTTCACTATGTGTAAGAAGATAGAAGGATCATGCCAGGCTCCTGTTGGCATTAACCTGGTGGAATACATCTGTGAGGAGGGCTTTGACGTAGGTAAGTATCTGGCAAGAAAACGTGTTCACGTGCCAATTTGGTTATCAGATCAAAGTTACCCTTTTAAACTATGGAAATGACTAGTCAGCAGATTTATAAGAAAACTATTTTTTTTTTTCTAAGAAATCAGATTTCTAAATAATCTCAGTCATTTGTCTGAACATATATTGCATTATGCATCTTCTTCTGCATTGTATTTTGAAATATATTGGATTTATTTGGTTATTTATTTAGGCCACTGCATTTATCCTTTCTAATACGCAGTCTAGACATACCCGAGCCGCTAGACCACAGACAGTTGCATGCAGTGGGATACATTTGAGTGCCAACCTGCCAAGCTGTTCAACTATGGATGACTAGTCTGGAGCTTGGCTATTCATGTGCTCACATGAATAAATTCAACAGATGCAAATGATGGTTAAAGCAAAGCTTGCTTTGTGTCATGACAGGTGCAGCCTGTTACCCAACATGCATTGTGGCCTTGAGTGACCCTGTGGTGTTAGGCAATGGCTCCAGTGCTGATACAGTAGAGCATTGGATGCTTCCCAGCAAGGTTCAGGTGAGGTGGTCGGGCCAGTTTGCCACAAATTGTTATTTGATATCACTGGCTGTTCATGTGCTTTAACCAAACTCCAAGTTCAAGACTTAATGCAATCTTTGTAAAGTCCAAACCATATTTACTAATTATAATGTATTCATTTAATTAAATTAAATTTCTGCATACTAACTATATACATTTGTGTATCAATCTATATTATATTAACACGAATTAGCAATTAACAGTAGTATATTTATACATAAATAAAAAATGAAATATAAATATTTAAAAATTTAAATGTATTATGAAAATAAATATGTATATACTTAACATGAAGTTAGATTGATAAATGTTGTAAAAATGTTCATTGTTAGTTTGCATTATAATGCATTGTTATAATAACGAATTGAACATTATTGTGAAGTGTTACCCTATCGTTTGAAATATCTTAGATAGTCTTTGTTGTATTTTTGTAAGCAGATAGATAGACAGATAGATCGATAGAATCCCACACAAAATGTTTGTGCAATTAGTACTTTCCTAAGATTAACATGAAATGTGCTTTTCCCCCGTTTCACACATCATGACATGTCGGTGTGTTTGACATGTATCAAATGTAAGAAGGGGACATTATTTGGCTCTTAGAGGCAGAGGAGCTACAAGACTGAATACTTAGTTTGGACACAAAATTGGAATTGTGTTATTGGCACATCAGAGTTATAAGTTGGATTAGGTTACTTTGTTTCTCGCTCCAAAACCAGATTCAACTCACCTTACTGTTGAAATCTCAATGCGAAAGTGTTGATTCTGTCTGTCACTGTCATATCAGCTTGTGTGAGTAATGATTACAGTGTGATGTTTTTATAAGAGACGCTTAAAATATCACACGTCAAGCATGACGCCTCTGAAGGTGTCAGACTCTCATTGTTTATAAAGATACATCAGCACCCCTAAGAACAGCCTGCTTTCCAGGAATGTTGTCCAAAGTATTGCAGATTGGGTAAGAATGATGGAGGAAAGGTCACAGTAGGAGGGAGATGAATAAGAGATAAGCAAGTTTATTTCCAGAAATTCTGCTGTAGAAACAGGTCAGCTTTCCAATTCTGAGAAAATGTCAAATCAGTGAAATATGTGTTTAAATTGAAAGGACAGGAGGGAAAAAGTAACTCTGTCATAGTTACTAATTTGCAATATAATTTTTAGGCACCATGGCTGACTTTGTCTTTTAAAATTAAGTTAGATGTTATTAGATTTCTGGAAAAGTCCAAATAAAATAGAAATAAATAAATAACTCTCTTTTCAAATGTCCTCTTTAAAAAATACATGTTACATGAACTCAATCAATAGTAATGAATCCGTACATTTTTGGTTAAATGCAGTTCAATTAAAACGCAGTAAGTTAACTCTGTCCTTCCGCTTCCCTCTCTTACTCCTCTATTTCTCTTCCTTTTAAAGAGTATTGTCTGTACTGGCATGTTGAAGTGGCATCCGGAACCAGCACAGATCCACTGTATTCAGTCCTGTGAGGTGAGTGACAATTATATGACGTGAAGCCTTTCTGTCAGAGGTGTACAAATACAGTATCACAAAAGAGTCAAAAGAGTCTGTGAGCTAATGTGATTTTATGCAACATGTAAATTATTCTAGATGCTTTCTATATTCTAAATGCTTCTGTCACCCTCATATCATAGGCTTTTTTTTCAGTAGAACACAAAAGGAGAGTTTTAACAGATGTTCACACTCTTTTCCATATAGAAACAGTTTATAGTGACCAAAACCTTCAAAAAAGTTAAAAACAAAGAATACAAGCACCATCAAAGTAGTCTATATGATTTTAGCTCTATGTTACAAGTCTTCTGTTTTCATGCAATTGCCGTCTAGACAATTATAGAAGTATAGAAGTTAAAATAGTTTTGAAATGAACAGTGGAATGTTTTGGAAAAACTTTATTTTTGTAATTTTAGGTCTACCAGTGGTCAAGCAATTTATTTTAAAGGGAAAGTTGGTGTTTTCCTAAACAAACAGGGCACATGCTGCCCATTTCACATACATGTATAACTGAAGAAAAACTGAACAAGCAGAACAAATGAAATGATATGTTATCATATGTTAGTAGTAGTACAGTATTAAAGACTAAGCCTGTTTCCGAAAAGTGAGAGGCAGGTTCTTTTTGATGAAAAGAAGCTTCTCTGCATTATCAGCTATGAGCCTGTTTCTGTTTTCATCTACAATGTGTGACACTGAGCTAATGTCACGTTGCCATAAAGGGCCATTCACATATTGCGTTTTTTGCGCATGCAAATTTGTTATTTCAAATGAAGGGCGCGGGAAGCGCACTCTTTTTTCTACTGCTTTCCACGCGTTTTTAGGCGCGATATGTGAACGGCCCCTTTAAGTGGTATCGGGTGTGGTTGTATCGGGGTAGTTTTACGAGGACGAGTACATAAGCATAGTATCGGGCCGAAACCCGAGTACTGGTATCAGTATCGGTGCATCCCTACTGATTTGTAATGTACACCAGCAGTATGTTGGTGTTTAATGGAAGATGTAGAAACAAACAGCAGAGTTCACATCTGTTCCCTGTCAGATCTAGAGAGGAAAGAGCACTCTGACAGATAACCACCAGCAGAGCATTGAGGTGGTCCAGGAGGAGCAGGGAGCACCATAATCAGTGATGAATGATGACGGTGTTGATTAATTTTGCTTTAGTTTCCAATTATTGTGTCATGGAGGTCCAATGCGAGGGGGGAAGATGTTTTGCTCTTCACTATCTCTGTAGTCATAACCATATGTACGTCTATTAACAGGGTCGTTTGACCAAAAATGGAACTCGCAAATCAATTCCTGTGATCCATTGAAACATTTTTTTAAAGCATATATAAATAAAGCATAATAGGTCAAGCCAGAAGTATGTAATATGTCTCATGAGTGATTTTGGCTGAAGCCATTTATGCCCACAGGAATTGTGCTGCTTGTGATAAACCTAGTCCAAAGGGTCAATAAATAGAATTATTTTTATTTTTATTTTTATTTTGTCTGTGTATTTCTTGGTTTACACATTCCCGAGTTTACATTTACATCAGCAACGAGGCATTTTGCTGTCAGGGATTTCCGACACCATCCGCTCTTATATGGAGACATCTTGAACATTTCCCGTGGCCAAGAGAAACATTTAGCGCAATGGTTCCCACAGCATGCTGACAGATTGATTCTTACCGGTGCTCCTTTAATCGCAAAAATAAAACCGAATGAAAATCTCATTGCCACTGTAAAATGTGGTATATACATGATCATAAAACATATTATTCCGGTTTCTGTTCCTCCAGAGTCCTTCCCGCAATTCACAGAATCCTGTTTAAATTCACCCCAAGCACTAACTCATCAGACTTTGTCGACAATCTTAGTGCCAAAGCAAATGATCTTATTGGTGTGTGTGCAGGTCAGAGAGACTTTAGAGTCTGCAGAGTTGGACAGAGAGAATTTAAAGGATGCTATGGAACTGATGGATGCATTAAACCAGTTGTAAAATAATCACAAATGATATGTGACGAAAGTAACATACCAGGCTTCGCTAAAAGTCAACAGAAGTAACGCAGCAGAGTCATGTGAAGCCTGGAAGTGAAAAGAGTGTTGAAATTAACAGTCGTGTGTTTTGAAAAATAATGGATGACTGTTTACTGTAATTCATTCTGAATTTTTAACCCCATGTCTTGAATGTGAAAGGGTGGAGCAGTGTTTAGAACAGTATGCCATTCAAATGTTAGTGACTTGGATAATTTGTTTCAAATTAATTTAAATATGATATACAGTATATATGTATATATATATATGTATATATATATATATATATATATATATATATATATATATATATATATGAGCAACATCACTTGAGTAGCAGTGCGAAATTGCTGTATATCAGCACAGCTGTAATTCGGCAGTAGTTGAGTGATACAAACGGGGAAACGGTTCCAGTTCTGATAGGTGAATATCGGATAAGGCTCTCAGCCAATCAGATTCAAGAACCAGAAAGAATTGTTGTCTACTGATTCTATGGCTCTCAATCCTAGTTATGATCAAACTAAATGTTTCAATGTGAGTGAAAAAAATCTAAAATGATCCTGCAAATGAACACAAGTCCCGCATCTGAAATATATAAACAAATGACATGGAATTCTTTCCAACTTTCCAAGCAAACATTGGATTTACAAGTACAATCAGTCCATAAATGTTTCTTTTTTTAAAATTATTTTATAATCAGAAGTAGTTTTGTGCACATACATAAATGCCTAACAGTTTAAATTAAAAGGACCTGCAAGATGCAATGAATGAATGTTTAATGACTGTGAATGAGCTGCACTGGGTCTACAACGCCCAGCCTTGTTCAATCTCTTTCAATCAATGTACTTGTGGATCACACAAACACACAATCCAGAACAGAATGAAAGTCTTTAATCAGACCATCTTAGCAGCATATATATACTGTATATTATCTCATTTTATCATCAGCAGCATGTCAAAGGTTTTCTTTTTCCACGAACATCAGAGTTTATCATTTTTAATATAGTTTCAGAGTAAAGTTGACAGGTTTTATGAACTATTCATTCTACTTTGGAACACATCTGTAGAGGGATGTTTTATGATATTCAAATACCCCTCATATCTGCCAGACCCTCTCATCTCCTCTTGCCCTCATTTGTTACCAAGCAAAACAGTTGCTTTTATATTGCAGACTCAATATAAATTATACCACAGCACATGTTCCAGTTGCTCTGCACCACATCCAGAAGGTCTTTCTCATTTTAGGCTGATGATAAGTGAAGATTTCGGCTCAGGTTATGCTTTAGTTTATGTGTCATGATTAATATTTTATTTTGAACCAACAAGGCCAATCATAGGTAGACGTTCAGTCTGCTCTTGTAAGTCATGGTTCTGGAGGTTTTTTCCCTTTTTTTTCTGAGATGAATGAGAATGCTAACAGAAAGTTTTCTTTTCCCTGGTTTCACAGACAAGGCTTAAGCCTAGTCTCAGACTAAAATGCATATTTGAGCTGTTTTAACTGAAAGCAACTTGCACTGACTGACATATCTTAACATATCAGTGCCATTGTTTTGTCTCAAGACGCGCACACCAGTAATGTTTCTTTCTAAGGAACGTTTATAAAAGCTACTTGAATGTCCTAATTGAACTAATGCCTAATCCTGGCCTAATCTAAGTCATGTCTGTGAAATCCCTCTGTTTGTCTTCATTTGACCCTTATATTATGTATGCGTTTGATTTCGTTTATGATCTTCTGAGCTGTTATAGTGGACTATTGAGGTCGTTTGTTTTGTTTCTCTCTCTCTCTCTCTCTCTCTCTCTCTCTCTCTGCTACTGTCAAGCACAACTTTTTTTGACCGCATCAAACCAGCATTGGAGTCAACATTTTCCCCTTTCTTACCCACAGGTTTATGAAGAACCACTGTTCACATTCCTTGCTGCAAATATGGTTAAAAGAATGGTCATCTGATTCCTCTCAGGGCATGCACTGGGTTTCTTCATCTTAATTTTATAAGAAAATCTGACACACACACACACACACACCATTCACCCTTTCACTGTTGTGATGTGTTACCTAAAATTGGTTTTTCAGCTTGCATTTAAAAACAAAAAGGAAAAGTTTACATTACAAATGAAATGGAGGGGAACATAATTAGTTGTCTTTTGGGAACTCTGGAGAGAGCCAATCAAGGGGTGCATACTTCAGTAAAGTGAGATGCCAGCACTAACATGGGGCCTCAATAGATTGTTGTCCATGAAAACATGTTGTTGCCATGGAGTTTTTGTTTATTCTATCTTTGTTTTATCATTAGATGTGGTCAGTCAGTCAGGCAACCTGTGGAGTGTGTCATCCCTTGCTCCCATGGGATGTTTAGGTATTTCATGTCTCCTGACGTCATGTAAGGTGAAAATACACCTTTATTGTTTGCTTTAGATAAGATTTTGTTTCGTTGTTCTTCGGTGTCTCGGATTGCAAACTTTCATTCCAGAAACTGTTGCTAGGGGTTAATTGTGTTTTTTGAAAATACATCCTTTTAAGTGACTCACAGAGGGTTTAATTTTCAATACATTTCTGTAATCTAAATCAAGCTTTGGATACTGCCCAAAAACATAGCAGGGTTGCCTCCGAAAAAAAAAAAACCTCTGAGAGGAGGCCAGGAAAAAGCATTTTAGAATAGATACCTCAAAGTAGACAGCTTGAACTTAAATATACACTGAGCAGTAGGCTATCTGAGATAAATATATATTCATCATCGGATTAAAGTAGGGTCATGGTATCTTTCCTATTAAGTCTCGAAACATTGAGAAAAACACCTAACAAATTGCACCGCAGGTCCTATTGCCTAAAATAAAACTAGGTAACGCTTTATTTTATATTGTCCTTCTTACACATCTTACATGTAGTTCATGTAAGAATAATAATAATAATAAAATACCAAGTTCTGGCACGAAACTCTAGATGCCACAGGCTGATAGGTCCTTAACTCATTTGGTTGCGATCGCATCGTCATCTACCTAGCTGTTTTGTTGCTGTTGCATTAGCAGCCAGTGAGCAGCGGCTCAACATTCAGATACCGCTAGTGTTGCTGTTAGCAGTCTGCTGCGCACTTTCAGAAACCCTCCACCTTCCCCAGCTCCAGCTGTATAGATCTGCTGTATGGGGGTTATTTCATGTATGTGCTTACAGCAATGTCTGTGAATGTATTGGCAGAAGCAAGTCTCTGTACTTGTTCTGCAGCAGCAGCAGTGTAGCAGATATATTCCACCAAAACCAAATACATTACCATTACCAGGCCAATCTCTCCGAGAGTTGTCCTGATGTATATTTGCGTGTAACTAGCCCTAAAACCAAACCCTAATCCTAACCCTACAGTAAGTACATGTAGTTACTTATTATTACTCAGTACTTATGTGTAATTACACTGTATTAAGGACACCATAAAATTGTAACCTAAAACCATCAAGCCAAAACAGAAAGAATGATTTTGTTGGCTGTCAGTTTAATGTAATAATTTAGCAAGATTAGTTATGATTAAAAAAAAAAGTCAACATGAGGCTTAAATGTGATTTATATTATATTGTGTGTCTTCTGCGTGACACGATTTGGACATTTCCTGACTATTGTTTTGTCTTGTGCCAGATATACACGAGGTCCAGGTCAGATGATTTTGTGTAGCGCTTCAGATGGTTGAGTACAGCGTTGTTTAACATTCACTGGCAGTTTTCCTCTTGTTGGCCGGAGCAGATGCATTCCACACATCCTTCCCATTTACTGTTACACGATTCTTTAGTTTAGGCATTAGGTCATTTTTCTTTTTCCAGCCTTTTCTAAAACAACATTAATAACGCACGTGTTTTAGATTCAGATATTTAACTTGTAATATGTAGCACGTTCATTTAAACAAGGTTGTAAGATAGGTTTCAAATTGTTATTGCCAATAAATGTGCAATGTGCTTAAGGTAATAAAATGGATGGAGAGCAAGAATAAAGAAATAAATGAAGTGTACACAAGCTTGAAACTGAAGAATGAAAAATGCTATTGCTTATGACTTGGAGAATGGGACCACGGCAGGAAAAACATTTTGGATTGGGTGTATGTTTAGCAGGGATAGATTCTACAGAGATCTCCTTGCCAGCTGCTCTTGCACAGGGATGTGGAATCAGGTAGAAGCTGGGCTCTATGAAAGGACTCCACAAGCACAAGAGAGCCAAAAGTAACTTTGGCAGACTGCTCTTTTTTTCCCAGTAATTGGCATCAGATCCTTTAGGTTAGGTAAATTCCTTTAGGAAGGCCTTATTACACATTTAAAAGTGTTTATGCATGTTAAATTTGATAATTGTAGTCCACTCGGGAAGTTTGGACTTCGCTCCCTTGGGCATTGCAAATCAGGGATCCATGCTCTCGCACAGGTGAAGTAATGACATTTGAAGGAAGTACAAGGAAGTTAGGAAGTTTTGTCTGGAATAAAAGATGCAGTTTTATTTTATTTGAAAGGAATAAATGAGAAATGCCACCTACCATAAAATATACAGAAATCCCTTTGGCATGATTCATGCATTTCATTCCTCTGAGATTCAAGGAACATCCGTACAGCCTCATGTTCAGAGAAAACAGTTAATTGAACATTGTAAAATGAAGTAACTCATGCATGAACCTTTAAAGAACTTTAAGGGCACATTTATTAGTTCAATCTGTTTAGGTTTTTTGGACACGTAAACGGTTTTGTAAGGTTCTGCATATAGAAGGCTATAGTTTTCCTGTTAGAATAAGATTAATTCTATTGAAACTATGATTCATTCTTAGATTATTTTTGTATAATGTGAGTATGATTTTAGAATTTTTTTATTTTACATCATATTTTCTTTTTTTGGTATTATTTTCATGTAATGACTGATAACTGACAAATGGCCCATATCAAAATTGTATACCATTTGTTTTCTAAATAAATCATATAAAACAGAAAATCAAATCAAATTAGTCATTGCATTAACTAATATTAACAAAAAATGAGCAACACGTTTGTTAGAGTATTTATTAATCTTTCTTAATATTAGTTAATAAAAGATAATAGTTCATTGTTAGTTCATATTAGCTGAGGTCTATTAAATACTGTAATATTAACAGATACAAAGTTTGATTTTAATAATATATTAGTAAATCTTTAAATTAACATTAACTTAGATGAATACATTCTTTAGAACTTATATTAACAAATGGAACCTTATTATAAAGTGTTACCTGAAATTATTAGTGTTTTTCAAAAATGAAGCGAGAGAGATGACGGCAAAGATAATTTAAATGAGCAAGCACAATTAAATGTCCAATATCGCGCGATACTGATAAATTAATTTCTAATATAATAATCTCATAACCGATATGGAATCATTTAAAATGTATTAACATGGAAACTTATTTAATAATACAAAAAAACTTTTTCTTTGTAAATGTACATAAAATAAACACTTCTTCCTTATGTACTACTTCTTATGTAATCAAATATCTGATATTTCATTTAAATGAGTTTTCTTTTTTGTTTTGCAGCCATTCGGAGGAGACGGTTGGTGCGACACCATTAATAACCGAGCGTACTGCCAATATGACGGAGGAGACTGCTGTCCATCCACTCTCTCATCTAGAAAGGTAAATCAAACCCTCTACAGCTCATCTGAAGGGCTATTCCTCTCATCCTCATTCCATCCTATGCTGCTTAGTCATTTTCTCATTCCTCTCCCAGAGTGCCAATCTCAGTCTCATATCATGCCGTCACATTGTCAACCCTTTCCATGAACGTTGCCCACATCATTAGGCACTCAGGTGGCGTGTTCTGCCACAGAGAGAATGAGCGCGGGGAAAGTGTCTGTCATTAATAAATGACTGGATAGAGCAGCTTTTATTAGCAGAGGGCCAGGTGTCAGTGGTCACGGGCAACTGTGAAACAAGCAGGGTCTGAGAAAGTGAAATAAACCGTGAGGAACAGCATCCTGCCACTGTTGGTCCGACGGAGCTGCCATGCTGCTGTTTACGCAGGCCATGGAAAAGTCCGAGTACGTTGGTGGGGCAGTCTGGTTTAAGAGCGTCTAGGACGAGAGCCAGAGAGAACGGAGAACGAATTGGACAATAAAGAACAAATTCCTCTCATCCGTCCTTCTGTGGCTCCTTTTCTAGCATCCACATACCTGCCATATGCACAAGAAACAAAATTATATACTCCGATACTCTTGCTCTATTTTGTGTGGGTGATCCAAAAGCAAATATTTGGGTATTTTAAAATGTGTCTGTCATGATTATTTAGTATGAAACTAAAGCTAAACTTCAGCATTCCAAAGAAATGCATCACGAATGAGTGAATGGTCTCGATTGGACTGCAAATGGACAATTGCATCCCGTAAACATCAGATGAAATCAGCGCTTATCCTCTAGTTTCATGTTTACTTTTCCTGCAGTAGGCCGCTTAGATGGAAATTTGGGTTTATTTTGTAACCTGTGGTGATGGCACGAATTCTGGACAAGAACCTCCTCCTGTTGATTCTTAACATGTGTTCTCCTTCTTCCTAACATGTGTTCTCCTCTCCTCTCATCTGCTCACAGTCGGGCTTTCTCTCTCTTTTTTTTTTTGGTTCCCTGCAGCACTGAACGTGACCATCCTGTCCTAATCAATCCTAGAAATCCTTCTAGTGTAAAAACCCCAATCCTTGATTTTCTAGTTATGAAAATAAACACCCGATCAGGCCATTTTCCAAGTTTTGTACATATTTCTTCAATAAACTGTTTGGTCATTTTGAGTAATTTGGTCAACAGTTGATATCGATCACACATCTGGAAAAAGGTAACGCTCATTGTTTTGATCTACTGCAATGTATTTTCGAGCCGAATGATCCGAACCACACTTTGATCTCTCGTTCAAAGACTGCGTGTGGCTCCCACATACCTTATAAGATGTTTGTGGCCGAATATTTTTTGGACGCTGTTTGTAAAAATGTCCGTTTGATTGACAGGTCATTCAGTTCGGGGTGGACTGCGATCACGATGAGTGCACCTGCCGTGACCCCGAAGCCGAAGAGAACAAGGGCACAGCCAAGCGAAAGGAGCCAGGACCGCTGTGAATGATAGCAAGGTGGAGAGCGCGCAGACAGCTCTCAGACTGGCTTGAAAAGAAAATGTCAAACAATAACCTGAATGTTGTTTCTCGCGCCACATGAGAGAGAGGCTGATCAAAGGCAGTAATTCAAACCATAGCATTGCATAAAAACAATCCTCCTCAACACTAATCTATAAAATAATACCTAATATATTTTCAAAAAATCTAACATAGGTGTAGATGTAGATATGACCAATATTTTAGCCCACAATCATTTACGTGCACCAATCGAGCACACAAAAATTGTTTCATGTGTAGCATAAAAATCATAAATATTTGATACAAATAACTTTTGCTTGTTGTGAGCCACATTCTTTAAACTATCTTCACCTATATGTCATTAATACAGGTATATAAACAAGTGCTTATCTTCAGAATTCTGGATTTATTTTATACCCTCTACATTTACATGCAAAACCTGTGAAATGCATGTGTGCTTTGGGAAAAGACAGTTCATTTATAGCAATTGTAACGGAAATATATGATACTATTTTTGTATGCTCTTCAGTCTGTAATTGTGTAGTGTCACTGTCATATCAATAAAGTATAAATACACACTATTAAAGACAAGTTTGGTGGGATTTAAAAAGTCTATTGTCCATTATTGCGCTCAATATAATTTATTATTAATGTATTTAATTTAAGATTCTAATTACTTTTAACTATCAAATGGTACAAAATGAAGACTTAAAGGAGTCATAATGTAGTATTAAATTTGATACCCACGCTCTACTATAGTCATTTCATGCCCTTCTAAAAAAGAAAAATTGGAAAAAAAATAAACACAGAAATTTAACTTTAAATTTAAAATAAACACAGAAATGACAGAAATTTGACCCTTATTTCTGAATGCATTATTGTCTCGCGAGATCTGATGCGAGGTTTTGGCTGTCGTGGACGGTCATTTTAATAATGCAAATGAGGGGCGCGTTGATTGGTGGCAGGAAGGAGGGGGCTTGACACCGCAGGTAACTTCAGCATATCATTCCAAAAAGAGATCATGGCGCAAGTTGTTAATGAACCCGACCTGGCCGCGACCTACGGGATTCAACCGTATATGTTTGAGCCAGACTCTGAACCAGAGCTGGAAACGGAAGATGAACAACAGTCAATGGAAGGACGTCTACATCTGAATGGTAAAGACCATTTTTTTGACTGAGACATACATTAACATCAGTAACGAGCTAAAACGTTTGTTGCTATTTTCTCCCACATAAGTTTAGCTTTAATTTAATGTAGATTACATTAACGGAGATGTAGTCTACTTTTTTTTTCAGCTTACAGTGGTTATAGAGATTAACGTTTGCTATAATGTGTTGTTTTTGCCTTTTTTGACGTTGTGGTTTTTTAGACATTCAATAATTTTAATCTACAGACATGTAACGTTATGTTTTTCTTTATGTTTATTATTTCTTGACTGTTTTTTAAATTTATCTATCCTTATCTATTATATAAAAAAAAACAATACAATGATATGTTGTCCAAACGTAGCTTCGATGCCAACTTCGCCTGATATTGCCCCAAATTTGTAAAAGATTCTTTTGTGAAATGTTTAGCGCAGACACCTAACGTTGAGCAAGTTGAGATGGTTGTTGGAACAGCGTCATTAAAAATAAATTTCATCCACTGGTCCCTTGTAGTTTGGTCAGTTTTGGGTAAAGAAAAAACATTAGAATGGGGATTATGACAGTCAACCACAGAGCAACTCACGTGTGCAGCACTACGTTTCTGCATCTTTCTTGACTGAATATGATGGGGAGAGGGGCAGGGCGGGCCTCCTCTGCGGTGTCCATATATGGTATATCCGGCACCGTCATGACGTCAAGTCGGGGGAGAAATTGAAATCTCGTATTTGAGTGCGCGTGCACGTTGGCTAGTTTAAGAACCCTGGGGTAAACAAACGCTTCACTTTTGAATATCGGCATCCCGGCCAATGTATAATCGTTAGTCAATCATAACATGCATTGATTCTCATGGAAAAGTGAAAATTGCACATTATGACTCCTTTAAATACAATATGAAATCAAGTTGAAAATTAAATATATTAAAGGATAAAAAATTTATAATATAAGGAAATTAAATGGTAAAGAAAATCTGTTTTTTAAATTACGTTATTGATCTTACTGTGAACGTTCCTTGCAAGTTCAATGTGTTTTACCTTCAGACTCTCTGTTGACATGTAAGACTTCTCCAATCATTTAGTCCTCTTAAATCCCACCCCTTTTCTTACAATCAACTGCTAGCTTTGCTTTTAGATCTGGCTCCAACCAATCAATATAGAACCAAGTCCTGGCCCTTTTTCCACCGATAATTAATTTTACTCGGATGTACGCCACAATACAGAAGAAAAGATCTGCCACTATACTTCCATTTTGACTTGAAAGAACGAAGACGTTACGTCGAATGACGACGAAATGGGGTTTTGCTTAGAAAGCCTATCAACTTCGAGTATTGCAAAACAAACCAATGGCAAAGAAATGCCATGGGTCTGCGGAATTTGCATAGCGTAACTCCGCCTCACCTCGTGGGTATAAAAGGAGGACGCCGGCAACATGCAGATATGTTTCAGATATGAACTCAGGCAATTCCCGCGGTAAAGCGGAGGTGGCAGGGATACGTAACGTCTCCGTTCCCTACTCAGGGAATGAGGGTTACATTCGTAATCGAGATGTTCCCTTTTGTAGTCACTTTGAGTTACGTTGAATGACGACGAAATGGGGTTCCCAGTCTAATCACGCCACTTGGCTGTCTTCCAGTGCCCTGCGTAAGTCTGAGATCCCTGTCGTGAGACTAGCATGGACGAAGGACTCCAACTTAACACATGAACACCAAGGTACACTGGGAAGCATATCTCAGTGGAAAATGGAGGCCAATGCAACCAGGAGCACTGTCTTAACTGACAGGACTTTAAGCTCCACTGATTGCAGAGGCTAAAATGGAGTTAAAACCACTGAGGGGTCCCAAGAGGGAACGAGAGGAGGGCGAGGAGGATTCAGTCTTCGCAGCCTTCGCTCCAACCCATCTTGCAGGAAGGAAAGCATGACACTGATCGAGCATTTTCTGGGGTCTTCTCGGTGAGAAGAGCACCAGTTGACGAAGAGGTTCCACTTCAACGCATAGGCATGTCTCGTGGACGATGCTCTAGCGGAAGTGATGGTAGCCACCACCGCAGGTGGTAGGGTACTCAAACCTACCTTGTCGCATCCAGGAGCCACACGTGGAGGTTCCAAAGATCGGGACGAGGGTGCCATAGGGTGCCCTGTCTCTGAGAAAAGAGGTCCTTCCTCAGAGGAATTGGCCAGGGAGGTGCTGTCGCGAGGAGTACAAATTCGGAGAACCAGGTCGGGTGGGCCAATGAGGCGCTACCAAAATGACCTGCTCCTCGTCCTCCCTGATCTTGCACAGGGTCTGTGCAAGAAGGCTCACTATGGGAAACGCATACTTGCGGAGGCCCCGCGGCCAGTGCATCCGTGATGAGCGTGCCCTCGGTCAGGGAGTAAAACAGGTCGCAATGGGACGAGTCGTGGGAGGCAAACAGATCTATCTGTGCATCGCCAAACTGATCCCAAATCAGCTGAACCGACTGGGGATGGTGTCGCCATTCTCCAGGAAGAGGCTGAAACCGTGAGAGCTCGTCGGCTGCACAATTCAGGACCCCCGGAATGTAAATGGCTCGAAGCAACCTCAGATGCTTCTGACTCCAAAAGAGGAGGTGGCGGGCGAGTTGCAACATACGGCGGGAGCGTAGACCACCTGCTCGGTTGATGTACGCTACTGTCACAGTATTATAAGTGGTCTCATATGAAGCAAACCCATATAAGTGGTCTCATATGAAGCAAACCGAGCAGCGTTGCTATGGCTGCCATATACCCCAGGAGCCTCTGAAAGTATTTTAGTGGAACCACACTCTTGCCCTCAAAAGCTGCTTTAGCGTGATCAATGCCCAGACACACAAAGCAGCTATTGTGCCCATCAGATGGTGAAATCACCCGACCGCAACCAGAAGTGCACGGACGAGACATCATTCACAGTTTTGTCGGAAAGATGTATCGCGCATGCAACTCAAATGAGAGAAGATTAAACCCCGCAGGTGCTGAAGCGACCAGGGAGAAACACACGACTGGCAATCACTGCACAGATCAGCAGGCAATGTGAATCTCTCTGGAATTCCCGTCTCACCAACAGCTGGAGAGTAGCTCATCTCGAAGAGTGAAAACTCAGAATGGCTTGTGGAGTGAAGAATAAACTTGCCTCCGAAGCGAAAACATATCTGCATGTTGCCGACGTCCTACTTTTTTACCCACAAGGTGGGGCGGAGTTACGCAATGCAAATTCTGCAGACCCATGGCATTTCTTTGCCATTAGCTCATTTTGTAATACTCAAAGTTGATAGGCTTTCTAAGTGAAACCCCATTTCGTCGTCATTCCACGTAACTCGAAGTGACTACGAAAGGGAACTGTGTAACTCATTACTTTTGTTCAAATTTCAGTTGCAAAATTAAATAGGCTAATCATTGATTTAATTTGGCCAATTTTATTTAGAATAGGAAATAAAACATAAACAAGACATGTTATTGTACACAACTTTTAAAATGATTTTTTTTTCATAATACTGCTTATACTTTAAAAAACTTCTGTACAGTTGCTTGACCTCGCATACCTTAGTTTGAATACTACATTCAGCACATTAGTAATAGATTTAATATCTAATTAACATTTACATTTGCTATAGCTCTTTCCATATCTATATGCACTACAGAGACAGACATTTTCATCACATGAAGAAGATACAGTTTTAGTTCTTGTGAAAAAGTCTTACCTATACAAGCTGGTGTATACACTATTTGATAAAATACACCACTAGTTCTAAATGACACTTTAATGCAACTTTCCTTTGCCTGTACACTGTACATTTGTATGTTCAAGCCCAAAGACACATCGATTGAATGCTTCTTGAAAAATGAGGATGGATTGCTCACGTTCCCTCCAAATACTTTCCCCTTCATCATTAAATGGCCAATTAATGTTAAAACGGATGGAGCAGATTCTCTAGAGAGAAGCCCTAAAGGGGAGGCCATGTTTAGGTACTACAACCCCTGACTAGTCCTCTAGTTGTCCAAATAATTTAAAGTTCCTTGGGTTCTCCATAATCATTGTACATAACGGAGAGCATCTGATCTTCACATGCCTTACGTAAGTCTGGGCTGAGATTCACCCAGCTGAGCCCGAATGCTTTGGTATCTGTATAACGACAAGACAGATATTTAAGGGATGCTCTGCGCAAGCCAATTTTTGGTTCCTGAAGGAGACCCCGGCACCAACCGCTGAGTTCATCCAGCTGAGACAGGATCAATCCTGCTTTCCTGCAGTAGCAAACACAAAGATGATATTAAATTAGTAATATGTTAATATAGATACAGATTTTCTGGGTTATATGTATATGGAACACATATCAAGCAACTATACTATATTATTATTATTATTATTATTAGGGGCCAAACACCAAAGTTATTGTACCTATTATATCACATACCTATACCTATAGATATTAAGCAGCACAACTGTTTTCAGCATTGATAATAAGAAAAGCAAAAAAATCAACATTAAAATTATTTCTGAAGGATCATGTGACACTGAAGACTGGGGTGATGGCTTCTAAAAATTCAGCTTTGCCATTAAAGGAATATATTGCATCTTAAATAAAATACAAAAGAGTTTAGGCCACAGTGGCTCAGTGGTTCTATCCCCAGTTCCACCTGACCAAGTGTCGAGGTGTCCATGATCAAGACACCTAACCCCAGCTGCTCCCGACGAGCTGGATGGCGCCTTGCATGGCTGACACCACCGTCGGCGTATGAATGAGTGATTGAATGGGTGAATGTGAGGCAATATTTAAAGCGCTTAGGTGGCCATGGGTCTGTTGAAAGCGCTATATAATTTACCAACAAAAGTTTTACGAAGTATTTTTTCTTTGAAATATATTATTATAATTTATTCATTATCTTTTGGAGAATTAGCCAACAAATTCTCAGTAAAATAAAAACTCACTCACTAGTTTCAAATCTAATTTGATCCCTTTATTGTAATATTTGTTTAATTTTTGTACCATCTAATTACAACAAGGTCTTGGTATGAACGCACACAGCACATTTCTTGTTCCGCAAGTGATGTGCAAGTTAGTATTTTCTGCTAACAGCCATTGTGATATTCATACCGCATAGTTTTTAGAATATTGCTGTTACACAATGCTCTTGACACTGGCTTGAAATTTTTCTTCCTTCAGTGGTTTAAACATTCAGCATTCCATTCCGTTTATCCATTCTGAGAATGCCCACCTCACAAGCTGCTCTGGAGCATGAGACTGAAAGATTGATGGGAGACTCCAATATAATAAATATGAACTGCAGGCGATGGCCATATTCAGCTAAAACACAGGTCTTCTGTCTGCACCCCTTAAATGACGCTCTTCAAATTCTGGACTGAGGAGATTGATCATAAATCAAGCCTGTGGTGTACTCTAATGGCAAAGCCTTTAAAAATGAAAAAGTTTCCCGTCAAGAATCTTTTGAGGTAACAGGACTGATTAGGTGAACAGCGGTTAAGGTTAAGTAGCTGTGAATTCTATTAGCGACAGTGACTTTAGAGGACGTTTATTGAGTATGTGTGAATGCGATGAAGCGCCAATGTCCTTCGCAAAAGACAAAAAGCTGAAATGTGATACCAAGAGTACGGAAGGAGCGCCTCATTCCTAAGTCATAGCTTCACTTCAAACCCCTGCCAAACCAGAAGCTCAACACTCTACTGTATAAATACCAAAACCCAAATCTGTGAGGACCAACCAGGCTTTGGGGTAGCTAAGTGCATTTTTAAGTTTACGATTAAAATGTGGCTTAAATCGATTAAACTGATCGCAGTGTTCCGATTTGTGTTTTTTTTTTTTTCAAATTATTGAACTGAAGTATAAAATCATTATTTTCTTTGGCTTCCTCTTAATTCACAACGTATAATAATGGGATTTTAATGATGTCAGAAATCACTAGCATATTAAATGAAAAATATTCCCATCTGCAGTAGAGATGCTGTCATTTATATCATTCTTTTGAATGTATTTGTGTTTTTAATATCTTGCCACATTTCAGTGGTTGTAGGAATTTGGATGTTTATTTGCTTAAAACAAAACCCTGTGGTTTGTTATCCTTAAATTTTTCAAGAAAGTCAGTTTTGGTCTCCAAATAGCAACGGTTGTCACCGTAAATTCCAGCATGTATGGAAGTGGAAAGTGGCCTCTAATTTCCAAGGTACGTTTTCAACCTCTTGGCCTCTGCCAGTGCCTCTCTCTCACTCTTGCTTTTCCGAAATCTCTTGCACTAGTCTGAGAGGAAACAATCAGCTGCATTCCACCGACACCCACAGTAACACACCAACCCACCTTTCATAACACCCATCTGAAATAGCCTCATGAGAGAGTGACAAGGCTCCTTATAGTAACTGTATAGCATTAATCTCCTATGAAAACAAAGAAAGAACCTTGACCGAACACACTGAATTCCACCAATTATAGCGTGAGTCAGTCTAACCAATTAAGAGTGAGTCACAAGACGACCTTTATGATATCTCAAAAAGAAAGAAAACATAGGAAATATATTCTTCTTTTTAATCCATTATGTTCCAAGTCAGGACCTGAGTGGGACCAGTGTAGTGATAATTGTCTTGTATTATGACTAGTTGAAGAAAATTGCATTTAAATGAGGAAACCCCAGTGAACTGCATTCCTTTTGTATCGAAGACTTAGAAACAAATTCTCTTTGTTTATATTTCCTTCCTATCCTATCCCTTAAAAAAATGCCGTATGGGCGTAATGAGATTGGAAATGACGCATACGAGTTGTTTGGAAGGCAGATGCTATGGAGATAATGGCCCATCTCCCCAGACCTCCACTTGAACGGCTTATCTGAAGTCTAAAAACTTACGCAACTTTTCATGGAACTGGGTCGATCACAGGGGCATGATCACACGCTCCCGTCATTGTGCAAATATCTGGATGAATTAATATGAATGAATGTTGTTTTTGAGTTATCTTGATGCATTCGTTGTAGGAGACAGCTTTAAGGGGTCAATTAATACTAATTGATCTACTATCATTTAAACTCAAAGTTCTCAAACGTCAATGACAGTGACAGTATTGTGACATCACTTGACTCAACACAACAGACCCTTTGCCCTATAGCACTCATAGGGTCCTCCTTATGGAAAGATTAATAATAAATAGTAACTTTATAAATAATGCAATGTATAGCAGCTTAGTAACTTAGCTAACTCTCTTCAAATACATGTAAATAGCAATTAAATGATTAAATACATCATAGAATGGTGCAATAAATAAATAAAAGAATAATGAAATATAAGTGCACATTGAAATGAAAAACAAACTGAAATATACAACTTGAAATAAAATGTAGCAGACAGCATGAAGAAAATCAATACATAGTGAAATTGAATACATTATGAACTGTTGAAATAAATAAATAAAAATAAGCATAATTAAAAAATAATACAAATAAATAATAGCACATTAAATGTATGTACAATTAAAAGGTGGTACAAAGATGGTATTGTTATTGATTGATTTCATGGTATTGATTGACAGATTGATTGTTTTTTTTTGCAATATAAATGTTTCTATGAAAAAAACAAAAACAATTGATTGCATCAGGATATTTCAGCTACTTTTGAAAGTCTGTCAAAGGAGAAAGAGAGGTATAGTAAAGGGAAGAGCAAACTGGAACATGCTAAATCATGCATGACTGAGAAAATATCCTAGGCCTGAATTCAATTAAACTACCATGAATCCATGATCTTGGTTTGAAAGCAGCACTGTTGAAGTCCTCACAGCGGTTAACTCTCATCAGTCACACTGGGTGGGATGGAGTTTGATATGAGTGTGTTTTAGAGCAGTAACTCAGGAGCAAGAAAGGAAAACCTTGCAACATGGAGACAATTAAATACAACCTTTTAATTTGAACCGAGGCCTCAGGTACGGTCGTCCAAATGGCCTTAATTAAATTCACCTGCCTCTACTGTGCATCAGCGAGGAAGCGTTCAAGTTTTATATCGAACACATGGCTACGTTTAGAAAGCGTTTCAGTGCAGTTCTAAAATCCAAACCTTATTTGTCTTTGGTTTGTTTTGGAGGGTGTATGAAGATTGCCACCCTGTTCTGTGGTCAGCGTGATGCCTTAGTGATCCCTTTAAATGTACTGTAATCAGTTTGATTGCAATTTAAACCTAATTAGCACAAATTCCCTAATCACGTTTGACGTTAGGATTACTATGTAATTCAAGGAGCAATGAAAAAAACATAAAAAAGCACATACAAGCTTGTGAAACAAGATATTAGGTTTAATTGCAATCAATAAAAATTAATGTGTCCCCCTAACATTCCCACATCCATTCCAAGGTAACATCCCATAATGCACTGCGCTGAGCTCAATGAAAATATTAATCCAAGATTGCTTAAAAAGCGAACGAAATGTTAATGTTAATATTATAAATATATTTCATTCCATACTAAATAGCTTATAAAAATAGTTCATATAATTAATTCAAATATTTAATCATTCAAATTCCCGCACATAAATAAAAAATAAGTAAAACTAATTGATAATTTTATGTAATATTTGTGTTTGTTTTTAATAGCATTGCGCTGTTAGCTTAGCAACATGCTAACATCAAACGCAATTAAAATCAATTGCAATTGTATCCAGTTTAGAGTGCAATTTGGAATCAATTTGGGACACTCTACTATAGAGCATCCCAAACTGGTTCCTTATAAAGTTAAATAATGGTTGCATTTAACTAGCTTTTGTAACAGAGCTTGAGAATCGTTTTACAAACCTGGGCCCCAGTTCATCTTCACAGCGCCAAGTGAACTCTCCAAAGCTCTCATAGCGCTGGTTGTAGTGGTAAAGTACTCGGTGGAGGGTTGGTGAGCCCAGGTCCATAAGCGTGTTGTAGGCCGTCTGCTGTTCCTTCCCGCTGGTGTAGCCATTGAACAGGTTGTAAATCTTGTCTGCTATTTCTGAGGGGATATTCAACCAAATCAAATCACTTAAGATCTTCTGAAAATTGCCCTGACCAAAGAAGTTCATTCTACAATAGGCAAGCAGTTCTTTACCTTGAGCCTTGACGTCATCCACGGCAGGACAGGGAGTTTTGATCGTCACCTCACTCGGACTGGAACGCCGACCCGTGTTGTCCACCGCCCACAGCCGAAACCTGACATTGCACAATTAGACATTGGTCACATACTCAATTCTCAAGTTAAACTTGATTTTGATAGTCAACTTTAGACATTCTACTAACTATAAGTAACTTTGCAACTACATGTCAACTAACTCTCAGGGTATTCGTAGACTGTTAGCTTAGGGTTAAAAGTTACTGTAGTATGAAGAAGAGCTGGTCGAGAGCATGGGACATTTTACACTGTTTTTATTATGCCTATATTCTGCAGTCAGCCTCTGCTGATCCTTTTGTTTTATGTTTTTTTTTTTTTTTTTTGACAATTAAAGTTACGATTGAAGTTGCATCTGCCTCATTACATTTGATCATTGTATTTAACATTATTTTATTTTATTCTAATGAAAAAGCCGCAAGTGCTGAATTACTACTCATACATGTCACTGTATTTGACTTATTAAAATCGTGGGGTAATGCAGCTCTGTTTTACTAGGTCAAAACAACCATACTAAAAATAAGTTTGAGTGTGTTGATAGTTATGTAAATGACGTCACAAACAGGCGACGCAATGACACCGGCCGTTACACTGGTTAAAATAGCTGAATTCTCGGGATTTAAACATTGCTGTAAACATTTATTTTAATAAAAAAATCTTACATACTGTGCCTTTAGCAGAAAGTCTAGTTGACATGAAAGTGGACCAAAAAAGAAAGTGTTACCAATTTTTTTTAAATCTTTGAGCATTATACAATATGATTGGGATATATGTTGCAGGCCAGATTTGAACCACATTTTCCAACATAAGCACCACAGCTCAACATGTTCAGAGAATGTTCATTAAACAAAAGGCGATGATTCCCAATAAAATATATCACAACTACTAATACTATTACTACTAATAACAATAGTAATACTAATAATTTAAGATGCATGTCTCAAACAATAACATTTATCAAAATAAGCTCAGGGTTAAGGTTAAATGAATAAATAAGTGTTTTTGGATTCATTCCTAGATTTGGTTGGAAATAACACTTCCAAATAGATCTCGGAAATTATGAACCATTACCTTTTTAGGAGTCCTTTGAAGTTCAGAGTCAACAAATTGTTTCAGTGTGTGAATTATGTAATCATATAACAGCATATACCTCCATTAAAATCAAAACGCATGACTGCACCACTCCCATTACATAAGCATGAGTTTACCTTCGGCTCATGGCTTTGATTTGAGAATCCCTTAAGTACAGACAACTCAACTTGAACAATAGCAACCAGCTGTGGTGGTGTACCCACTCACTCCGAGAAGATCGCTACAATGACTCTATCACTGATGATATGTGCCGCCGGCTATGAGAGGCAGGTTGTAAAGATTATGTTGAACTACATCCCCATCTAGTGGAAGATATCATAAACAACTACCACCTGCAGTCTCACAGCAGTGAGATCCTCAGAGTGCCAGGAAGAAGAGAGTGCACGGAAGCTAGGGGAAATGTGATCCACTGTTATGTGTGTCATTTATTAATGAAAGGGATCTAACCTATGAACACTGGCGTTCTATAGTCTTTTCACATCAAGTAGAATACAATATGAAGCAGAAGTAGAAAAAAACCTATATTAAAACCTTGATTATTAATATTAATAACTATATTTAAATTTCACACACCTGTTTTGGTGATAGTAGTGAAAATAAAGTCCAAGACCACTGATGTATATCAATGACTGGATTGCTCATTGCGTTCTAAATTGCCAGCAAGCGGTGAAGCCACCGGAAGTGTTTAAAGAGCGGCCATCTTACGATTCCCTACCAACAGAAGGCATCATTGACTAACAGCCAAAACATTGACGTTAAACCACCCGATCTATTCAGTCGCACGTGACTAGTTTTTAAGATGCGGGAAATATTAAGCATGAACAATGTAACAAATGGCCTTAATCAAAATGCCCTAGTCATTATTAAATCTTCCCCATCTCCCCTGTTGTCATCGGCCCTCAAAACAGTCTTCTTCAAAGTCTGTTATCACCTCTGCTCACCCGAACGATCTCAGCAAGAGACTGTGTGTCTGCAACCCTCATAGATAGCACAGCAGACCAGAAGGCACGAGCCATTTGGTAAAAGACTATAGAGACAAACTCCAATACATAAAGGACATTTACTCCATTCTTACCCACAAACGTTCCCATACGTTTATAGTATTTCTCCTGTGTTTTATGCATGTCCCTATGTTTTATTAGTTATGACTAGTTATGATTCTTTAGTTATGTTAGAGTGACTTCAAATGTTGATATCCAAAGATGATGTATCACTGCTTTAAAGTCTTCAAATACCCTCTTTCTTGGTATCAAAATAATCTTCTTTGATTTTATAATCAGTGGTGTACAATATGTTATGATACATTGCATCATGATATTTTTACCATACTTTTGTGTAAAGACTGCACAAATACTCCATGCCACCATGAATATGCAAATGGAGATAAGATGGAACAAAGACTTTCTCCCGGTCAACTTTTATTGGTCACCTCACCAAAAGGGTGTGAACTGATAGGACCCTTAAGAGTGTCTGATTAGTTCAATTCTTGGCTCAATCTCTTTGAGACAACAGTCTCCTGTCTTCTTCCGGCAACTGCATCTTCCAGTTAACTTCTTTGGATTCAACGTGGACCAACCCAAGAACCCAAACAAACGCTTCAGCGCACTCCTTGTGAAATCATCAAGAATCTCAAGAATCTCCTGCATCTGGACTTGTTCAGCAACCAAAGTCAATGCAAGTACCTGTTCACAAACCGTTAGAAGCGTTCCTAAGTTAATGTGCCCTTTAAAGTGACCCTGATTCTCTGATGTTTCTTGTAGGTTGTGGTTAACTGATTGTAATCTTGCCATTCTCTTTTCTTCTCTCTCTCTTTCTTCACTTATATAATCTGTGCTTAGTTTAGTTGTGTGTGTAGCCTACCGTAGTTTAAACCATTATATTCACGCTTTTATTGTCTCTGTGTTTGCCACATATCTTGAGCTACCTATGCTATTACCCTGCTAGTACTGGATTTACTTTAGCTGAAAAGGTTATTCTTTCTTTTTATTGACCAACATCCACTTCAGACTGGAGATCTTGGAAACCATTAGTAAGCCACAGGTCAGCTCAAATGATATGGCTTTTTACTAGCATGTTTGTAAATGAATTAAGTGTTATTTGTATATTGCTGAGCTAATTATTCATTTAACCAATATTTAAGTCATCTTTACTGCTTCTAAATACAAGTTGTTGCTACCAAAACACTGTTGAATCATTTACAGATACTGTATGAATAAAAACAGTATTATTCTGTTTACATATTTACATAATCACAGTGAAAAACTGTACATGATGGATGCTGTATACACATGCCTTATAAAGCATAAATCTGTATTCAGATTTCAGAGGAATCACTGTGACATTTGCAATACAAATGCTGAGGCGTCTCGTCTGATTTCACTACTGTGATGAAGGTGAACGTAACTTTTTATAAGCAGGGGAAATTTCCGACTTTTAACAAATAAACATTTAAGTGTTTAGGACGTTTGCGTTCTAAGAATGTACAGAGAGACTTCAGATATAAAAACGTTGACTCGTTAGGTAAAATTCTCTCTTTTTCAACTAATATTTAAATTTTATTTGAGCTTTATTTCAATAAATAGAAATTATTTTAGTTTTAGTTTTTATTTAAAGATAATAAACCTGCTAAGACCACATTGAACATCTTGAAATTAGTTTTTGGTGGAAAAAATACATGCAAATAAGAAATTCACTGTTTATTTTTTTGTTGATATAATTTTTAGTTAAAGAAATTATTAAAATTGAAAAAATAAAAATGAAGCATTTTCACTAGCAGTCTCCGACTTTTTTCACCTACTGTGTTTTTCGTGAAACTTGAACCAGACAATAACACTGAACCAGGTGAACCAGACAATAACACTGAACATGTCCATAGATAATATCAAGACAATCAGTGCTTCTTTGAACAATGGTCAAATATCAAAAACATTTGGAAAGAAGTATACTTAGAAGGACTCAATCCACCCTCTGGGCTGGTGTAATCTCTCCAGCATGCCCTGCATGTCTACTGTGCGTGTGTGTGTGTGTGTGTGTGTGTGTGTGTGTGTGTGTGTGTGTGTGTGTGTGTGCTAACTGCAAACATATGTGCATGTAGCAGGGCGTTTAAATTCAAGCACCTACATGTTGGAATACCCACATGAAAGTTGCACCAACACAGACTATCGCAAGTAATGCTGCAATGTGTTAAACTGCAAAGACAGATGTTTGCAGACTTCAGGGGTTATTTTAGAGTAGGAATATATAGCAATATTAATGCTAACCTCAAAATATTTTAAAAATATTTGTATATAGATATAGACAACAAATGCTGCTCTGCAAAACTCAAATCCTTTTACTAAGTTATTTTCCATACAGTGTTTGTACATCATATATATATATATATATATATATATATATATATACACTCACCGGCCACTTTATTAGGTACCCCATGCTAGTAACGGGTTGGACCCCCTTTTGCCTTCAGAACTGCCTCAATTCTTCGTGGCATAGATTCAACAAGGTGCTGGAAGCATTCCTCAGGGAGTTTGGTCCATATTGACATGATGGCATCACACAGTTGCCGCAGATTTGTCGGCTGCACATCCATGATGCGAATCTCCCGTTCCACCACATCCCAAAGATGCTCTATTGGATTGAGATCTGGTGACTGTGGAGGCCATTTGAGTACAGCGAACTCATTGTCATGTTCAAGAAACCAGTCTGAGATGATTCCAGCTTTATGACATGGCGCATTATCCTGCTGAAAGTAGCCATCAGAAGTTGGGTACATTGTGGTCATAAAGGGATGGACATGGTCAGCAACAATACTCAGGTAGGCTGTGGCGTTGCAACAATGCTCAATTGGTACCAAGGGGCCCAAAGAGTGCCAAGAAAATATTCCCCACACCATGACACCACCACCACCAGCCTGAACCGTTGATACAAGGCAGGATGGATCCATGCTTTCATGTTGTAGACGCCAAATTCTGACCCTACCATCCGAATGTCGCAGCAGAAATCGAGACTCATCAGACCAGGCAACGTTTTTCCAATCTTCTATTGTCCAATTTCGATGAGCTTGTGCAAATTGTAGCCTCAGTTTCCTGTTCTTAGCTGAAAGGAGTGGCACCCGGTGTGGTCTTCTGCTGCTGTAGCCCATCTGCCTCAAAGTTCGACGTACTGTGCGTTCAGAGATGCTCTTCTGCCCACCTTGGTTGTAACGGGTGGTTATTTGAGTCACTGTTGCCCTTCTATCAGCTCGAACCAGTCTGGCCATTCTCCTCTGACCTCTGGCATCAACAAGGCATTTCCGCCCACAGAACTGCCGCTCACTGGATGTTTTTTCTTTTTCGGACCATTCTCTGTAAACCCTAGAGATGGTTGTGCGTGAAAATCCCAGTAGATTAGCAGTTTCTGAAATACTCAGACCAGCCCTTCTGGCACCAACAATCATGCCACGTTCAAAGTCACTCAAATCACCTTTCTTCCCCATACTGATGCTCGGTTTGAACTGCAGGAGATTGTCTTGACCATGTCTACATGCCTAAATGCACTGAGTTGCCGCCATGTGATTGGCTGCTTAGAAATTAAGTGTTAAGGAGCAGTTGGACAGGTGTACCTAATAAAGTGGCCGGTGAGTGTATATAGTGCATATGGATGAATTATGTAATTTCTTTGTACATTAACATGTAGTTTAATGTCCGTAATGTCCTTATAAATGTATATATTGACTTTATATATACTTTAATTAATACATGTATTATTGTTATTATTATTAACCATATTATTTTTAACCATATTACAACCCTCTGATGAGAACCACAGATTTATAGTGTGATTTATCATTATTCATATATTGTGGTTCCTGTTTTTTATCTACACTCACAATATATGGCTAATGTCAAGTGTTTACTTAAACCTTTTCATGTTTTTGCAGCACTGTTTAACACATCAATCTTTCTATTGCTGTTTCTGCTATTACCGCAAAGTGCACCCTTTGACGCACTTTAAAACCATTCCAAAGTATGAAATGTTTTCCCATGCTGTATCTGAAGCATGTAAAACTCACCCAAATTGAATAGGCCCACTGGGCGAGCAAACCATGTTCTTCCCCGTGGCAGAAAATTAAACGTTCCTGAGAAAAGGATGTAATACATCACATAACTATCCATGGGAGTCTAAACAGACAGGGGCCCACCACGCAATTACCACTTCCAAGAGAAGACGTTGGGCTGATGTCACCAGCTTTTATACAAAAGCGATGATTGGGCCAATTATACTTTCCAAAAAGACTCCTTACCTGCTACAGTGACTGCCAAGCTATTTAGTGAAAAGCACATGTAAATCAACTACTGATATTGGACAATTGACATAGGTAGGAAGTACTCCAGACATATTTTACACAAATCATTATCGGATTTTCACAGCCTTGGTTGGATATAATTGCTTAGACTCACGCAGATATTAAAACCCCTCATCTGACTGAAGACATGCAACTCAACGTCAGTTCAACGTCCAAGTGAATCATCCAGCCAAAAGTGGGGCCTCTATGTTTTGTTTCTCACTGAGCGCTCAGCCGCTCAATGACGATGCCTCTTGCAAAAGCAAAGGAAACAGGTGTTCCATGCTGAAGAAACACTTAGGTTAAGAAACATTGTGAACATGAGGCCTGGAGATGACCTCTTTGATTTATATTATTTATGATGGTCCCACTTTATATTATGTGTCTTTAACTTCTATGTAATAATATTTGAATGAATCATTTGATACAATGCACTTATTGTGTACATACATGTTTTTACATTATGTTTGTTTAAAATACCTGCATGTAATTACATCTGTAATTAGGGGGGCTTATGTAATATAATCTTGATAGAATTAAGAGAAAATCAAATAAATCGACACTTTTGTGAACATTCTAGTGTTCATCTCTAATTAATTTCAAAGTGGAAGTGCTGATATTTTAATAAAAAGACTCAAAAAAAGTCATAGGTCATTATATAGCAGCAGAAACTCACATGTATGTGGTGTCTGGCTCCAGGCAGCGTATGATCAGCGAGATAGATGAGAGGGGATCAGGGATGTCCCCGAGCATCACACATGGAGATTTGGCCCCGGACATGATGTCATCCACAAAACTCAACATAGTCTCTGCGAAGAGGAGAAAACTTTGTTTAGCGCACACACACACACACACACACACACACACACACACACGTCTGGTTCGCTATCTTTGTGGGGACTCTCCATAGGCGTAATGGTTTTTATACTGTACAAACTATATATTCTGTCCCCTTACACTGCCCCTGTCCCTAAACCTACCCATCACAGGAGACATTCTGCATTTTTACATTTTCAAAAAATATTACTTAGTGTGATTTATACGCTGTTCTCCTCATGGGGACCGCTGACTGGTCCCCACAATGTAGGTGATCTCAGGTTTTACTATACTTGTGGGGACATTTGGTCCCCACAATGTAATATAAACACGAGCACACACACACACACACACACACACACACACACACACACACACACACACACACACACACACACACACACACACACACACACACACACACACACACACACACACACACACACACACACACACACACACACACACACACACACACACACACAGAGAGAGAGAGAGAGACAGGACCTAAAAACCCATTTTGATCTCCCACGATCACCAAACCATTTAAAATATTCTTTGTTTTTCTAGTGTTTCTAATGAAGTATGATTAATGATATGTCTTTAGGAAGCAAGCATGCATGTGCAGGGAAAACAAACATCAGCAAAACAGCCCATCTTCTCAGGAAAGCCTCCAGACCATAAACACTGGATGCTGTTTTGCATGAGGATTTCCCTCACCCTGAAAAACCCTGCCTGACTCTGACCCAGTGCTATGAAAACAAGTGTTTCCCCAATTCCCCTGCTCGCTGGAACACGCTAGAACCTTCCAGAGACGGAGATCCTGTGGTTTGGACATTTCGAGCGGAGAAGATGTTAGTGGTTTGATTTAACACGAGACACGTGACCCAGATCGAGCTGTGAGAGTCAGCCGTCTAAAAACCCAAATAAAGAGTCCATACAGAAGTCACCTGTGCTTTGCCTTTCTTATTACAAAGTGGACAGGAAGACTGTTTGCCCAGCTGGCCTGCATGCGTCACAGGACATAAGCACGGGGGCCTCGTGCGCCTTTAATAGCAAAGAGAAACCTCCCGTCCGTGGATGGGGAACCTTTTAAAAGCGGTGGTCACCCTGCCTGTCTTCCTGGGGGCCTCCTCTTTGTAAATACCAGGCTTCTGAAAACATGATGCCCGGATAAACGTGGAGGGGGTGTGTGTGTGATTATGTGCTTGCTGTCACCAGTAAGTATTTACAGTGCTTGTGGAGAAGACAGTCGATGAACACATGCTCTGATGTTAATGAAAAGTGACATTGTGAGAGACTGCAGCACTTCGGGTCATATTTATCCAGTCATATACAGTTCCACCGACAACAAGCTCTAACATCTCTGTTTTATGTTGAAAAAAGGTGAAATGTAAAAAGGCAATAAAATGTTGATGTATGTGGAAAAAGTGTGTTTTTATGAGATTTATTAATTGAGGAAGACGTGATGTTTAAAGATTATTTACGGAGAACATTTCAACAGGAATACAGAATGGAAAAAAGTAGGAAGAGCCTAGCTGTTCACTGTTTTTTTAACCATGTTACAGAAAATTATTAATTATTAATTTATTATTTTTTAAATTATATATATATAGTATATATATATATATATATATATACTTTTTTTTTTAATTTATCCAAAAAATGATATAAAATGTTTTAAACATTTGAATTATGCTCATGATTTTAAACATATGATTTTAAATGTTAATCGACTCAATATGACCTTGGCAAAGACTGACCAGCGCCCTGGCAAACCTGTTGGTGTAGTTCTCAGAAAACAACACAGACGGGGGAAATTTAGGACTTAAAATTTATGATTTGACTTTTCTATGAAAGATTATAAAGAACATTTCTTTGGAAAGGAAGATAAATCTGATGCATTCAAAGATACATTATGGTGACCGCACTATCAGTATAATTATAAAGTAGTACACTCTTCTTGTTTCTTAAGCTTAAAACATATTATTTGCTCTTGCTCATTCCCTCCATTTTAAGTGTCATCATCATGCGTTGGCATGCAAACTTAGTCCAGTTCCCTACAGCAACAGGTCAGCAGGAAAAAGGCTTCCAATAAAACGTCCACATAAAAAACATAAAGTCATCAGTATCAAGTGTACACAGTGTTTCCACTTCGACACTTCAACAAATGTGTTCCCTGACACTTTAAATCTCTTTGACAAATGGTGATATGAAAAAAATAATAATTAAAAAAAAATAAAATAAAAAGACCTATCAAGATATCTTCACTTCTTTATCAAACTAAAGCTTTGTCTGACAATCATTACAAATACAGGTGTCTGGCAAATACGCCTAAATTATGGTCTTTCATCATGTTCCATCCTCTTACCTCAGTCTCATTTTTCAACGGGAAAGACCTGGGTTGACATGACCACACTACGATGTCTGGCTGCCCTTTCATGGCTTTTGACCAAAAACCCTCTCTGATTCTCATTACTTTGTTAAAACATCAAGGCCCAGCCAGGTATAAGGATCCCAGCATACCCAAGAGAATTTCCATGACATTTTGGAGAAGAATCTCCCATAATGCTGAAGAAACAATACACATAAGGCCAAAGCAAATCAAAAACTGATAATAAAAAAAAAAACATTTAGACAATCTATCACCTTACAAGCCATCACACTCTTTAAGGTCACAAAACCCTGGGCTTCTGGTAGTACCTAGAATATAAGTCCACTAAAGGAGGGAGAGCGTTTTAACATTTGGCTCCTAAACTCTGGAATAGCCTTCCTGATGATGTTTGGGGCTCAGACTCTCTCTCCTAGTTTAAATCTAGATTAAAGACATCTCTTTAGCCTAGCATTCACATAATGCATCTCCTAACCTTATACAGTTATATCAGATCAAACGCACATGATAGTCTTGCTTAATGTTATGAACAGCTGCTACGCTAATTATTTTCTATTTGCTCTGTTTTATCTTGAGATACCCATCCTGAGGTAACTAGAGAGTATGTCAGCTCCAGTTTGGATCCAGCCTATTATAAAGACTTCAGATGCCCAACACTTATAAAGATACGGCGCAAACTCCTGCGAAGACTTCAGATGACGCAGACTCTGAATCAACATGCACCAATGCTACATTTTTCTAAATGTCAAAATCATTTCTTAACAAACAAGTATTCATTACTTCAATGAGCCCATTGTTTCTGCACGTTTAAATTAATACATTTTTCGCTAACTGTGATTTTGTATATGTACCTCTGATAACAGATCACTCTAAATTGTAATGTGGACTCGATGTGAAATGATTTGTATTGTGAAAGGTGCTATACAAATAAATGTGAATTGAATGGAAACAGGTCTGTCGATAGTTCTTGATCAAAACTTGAAAATGACATGTCCTCAACTATTTGGCAGCAAGGAAACAGTTTGCTAAACAGTTCAAACATGTGAAGGCACTTTAACTTGGTCTTATGCTGCGTGCTTCTCTGTGTACAGAGAATAATACTTACAGTACATGTGGAGGGTGACCATCTATTTGGGAATAACCTGTCCTGGTATGACCTCATTCTGGGACTGAACAACAAATCATTCATTATCCTTCTGTTTTATCCAGAATCAAAGAAAATAAATGGGAAGGTCAAATTTATGGAAAAACGCTCAATTTAAAAGCATTTATTGTTTTAAACAGATGTTGGTAGTGAAAGAAAAACAACAACAATATATTTTCTTAAAAGATCTGGAATCGTATATATAATAACCAGCCAACCAATGGGACAATCTTAGACCAAAAGATGATGTCAAACAGAGAGTGCATAACATCCCAAGCAGTTCAAGGCAAGACCACCCTCAACATCTGAGCCAAAGACAACATTTCTCAAACGACTCCTACATTCAGCCTGAGAAACATCAATACCTTGACGCAAGTATCAGATTTGTGCATTACTGAAACAAGATAAATCAACTGCAAATAAAAAGAGAACATAAACCCTGACTGAAATACACGTGTCAATGGTAAATATTGAGCCATCGTGTACAAAAATATTTATTTCTCCAATGAAATACTGAGGATTCCATTAAAAACATACAGAGGCAACAGCTGTGGAGTGGATTCATGTGAGCTGCTAGTGTTTTGAGCCTAAAGCTTTTCCACAATGTTTGCCATATGTTTCCCCTAAACTAATGTGTTGCTACTTAGACACATAGACATTACTGTTTCTCCCCTGCGGTCAACCAGGAAGCTTAAATGTGTATAACTTAAATAAAGAGAAAGACAGAGACAGACAGGTAGAAAGAAAGACATGAGAAAAGATAAGGTTACTATTAGAAATTTAAGGAAAGAAAGAAAGAAGAAAAATAATAAATAAAGGATGCAAGGGAAAGAAAGAAAGAAAGAAAGAAAGGAAGAAAGAGAGAAAGAAAGACAAAAAGAAAGAAAGAAAGAAAGAACTGAAAAAAGGAGGAAGGAAAGAAGTGAGAAAAGGAAGCAAGAAAATAAATAGGGATGCGAGAATAGGAAAGAAGCAATAAAAGGAAAGAAGAACGCAAAAAGGAAGGAAGTTTCTGAGGCTCTTGGATGCATGGGGTCTTTGTTTCTACCAACTTAGGTCAAATTTACAATTAAAAACTCCAAGATCAAAAAGAAAGAAAGAAAGAAAGAAAGAAAGAAAGAAAGAAAGAAAGAAAGAAAGAAAGAAAGAAAGAAAAAGAAAGAAAGAAAGAAAGAAAGAACTAGAAAAAGGAAGGAAGGAAGGCAGGCAGAAAAGGAAGTTTCTAAGGCCCTTGGACACATGGGGACTTTATTTCTACCAACTCAGGTAAAATTTACAATGAAAAAAGCATTTCTTTTTGTCTTGAAAGTCTTGTGGGAACAGCCTGACCACACATAATGAGGATCTTTTGTTTCTGTTAAACAGGTAAACATTTCAATTAAACATCTCCAAATCCATCACAGGAGCAACTCCGTATCCAAAGTGCTGGAAGTTTTACCAGTTCCATTAAACACAACACTCTGGTACCAAACACACGTGGCAGCTTCGCAAAATACTCCACAAACAACATCTGGCCTTTGTTGTCTACTTTGATGAACAGAGAGAGAGTGATGGATAACAACGGTTTGTAATGTATCAATTCTTGGCATTTCTTCCCCAAAAATGATTAACAGACTCGATCTCCCAAGTGGAACATATTGTCTTTTTCAACAAAAAGAGGATATAAAAGGTTAATTGTAGCAGAGTTGGAGGGGATGGGAGTGAAACAAAAACTCTTTAATCTGCATTCATTTTCGTGCAAAGAGCTTTTGATATAGACGTTACACTTGCCATCTACGTCATAGCGCTGCTAAGAGGTTAGCTGCCGCTCAGCTTCGATTAAATTGTGAAACATGCCCTTTCCTACAATTTGATATAATCCCACGCTTGACAGAAACCAACAGGTGATAACACTTAGACTCCATGTGCTGTGAAGGTAAGAAAAAAAACGTGACTAAAGACCGACCACACCAAAGAAAGCAAAGAATGAGAAAATATAATGGAAAGCACTCACACAGAACACATTTGAGAAAAACAAAAACAAAGATAAAATAAGCAGTTCCAAAACCACAGCAAACATTATTGTACATGTAATAAGGAAATGATAACACCATTACGGTAGACTTAAGTAATCATAAAACACAACACGATCAAAAACGTAACGAAAATTCAAGGGGAACCAAATGTAAGTTTGAGTCTGGTATTGAAAAACTAACTAACTACAAAACTGCATCTGACCAATCAGAGTCAAGTAGAAACCATGGGGATAAGGTGAATATTTAATTGTTGTGATTTATAGTGATGTATAGTTTGATATTAATGATAAACAGAGGCAGTATTGTCGGGTGGAGACACGCTCGGAGTCGGCCGCACATGTTGATGGCTCCTGGTCAAATGGGCATTTGACATCTGGGCAGGAAATAAATGAAGGAGGGCCTTTATAGCACAGCTCAAGCCACCTTCATTTCTGTTATATCTGTAGATCAGCGACTGTACATCCTAACATCATCTGCCTGGACAGAAACCCTGAGGCCCTTGACTTCAATAACGGGTGGAGACAACATGTTTTTATGGAACTCCGAATATTGCTGGACTTTAATATGATCCTGTTGTTGTTCCCTGGATATTATGTCTAGCAATTTGCACAGGTGCAAATGATCACGCACACAGTGGGGTCCATAAATCTGAGGTCACATTGAACATTTGGGATTCTAAATGCAATTAAAACAAGAAATAAATACAGTAGTCAACATTTGAAGTGGATCAAAAAAGGAGTTAATCAAAGTTGTCCTATAAGAACGGGTATTGTTCAAAATTCATGTATAACTTTGAGGAAAGGTTTTGATCCACTTCAAATGTTGACTACTGTAGAATGTTTTAGGAAGTTTGGGGTGGGTAAAATTTGTATTTATTTTATAATTTTTTAAGGATGCATTAAATTGACGAAAAGTGACAGTAAAGATATTTATAATGTTAAGATTTCTATTTCAAATAAACACTGTTCTTTTGATATTTCTATTCATTTCCCAGAAGAAGAAAAAAAAGCAGCACAACTGTTTACAACATCAATTTGATAATAATGTGAAATGTTTCAATGCAGTATATATTTAAAATATTTCTGGTAAAGCATTTGCACTAGTGGATCCTGGTGCATATACCGAAAAACCAACACATAAATTCAAACTTCTAAATAAAAATAAATATAAAGACACAGACACACATACATCTGCACAAACTTAAATAAATACAAAAATAAAAGCACCCAGCCAAAAGAAAACAACTCATAACACAGAGTTAGATGCCTGTCCAAAAGTACGTGCACACACAGACACATGGATTTGCGTGAGTATGAGTGAATCAGTGCGAGCTGTGCCAGCTTCCGCAGTGCACCTGTTCGGCTCCAGAACCTGACCCCTCTCACAGTCACCGAGAGTGAGATCATCCTCCAGGAGCAGGGCTACGGAAACATTCCTCAGGAGTGAAACTGTGTCTTCCACCTATTCAGGGGAAAAACAACCCCCTTTATTTTTTACAGAAGATCTTGTTTTGCCTGCTGCATGGAGGATAGGTCCCTCTACTTGACTTTGGGAAGTGTGGCACCCGGTTCTTTATGCCACCCGTCAGTTTATGGGTAGGATGTTATGTCCCTCTGACCCTTGAGTAAACCCGGCTATCATGTGATCAAAATCCTGACATCAGTCTGGTGAGGAAAGCTGTTTGTTTTCACACTGTTTCTGGTAAGAGTGATATGACTGAAGGCAGACTTCCCATTTACTTGGTTCCCACACCACGAGAGAGAAAAGCAAGAGCTGATGATGTCACGTTGTGTGCCTGATTCCTATTAAGAGCTCTATTAGCATGCAAAGCTGGCAGTCTCACTGTGTGTGTTATTTTATAGCAGACTGGTTTTGTAGTTTTTAGATTTACTAAACTCCTAACACAGTATGTCCAGTAAACACTTTAAAATCCACAAGTCAATTTTTTTTATATTTTTTTTTACAGGAATAGTTCAGCCAAAATGAAAATTGTCAATATTTGCTCATCCACAGACAAAAGTAAAATGAGCCACAAGGTAAGATGAGCCACACCTCGTTTCTAGGCAACTGTACACAAAATAAAGCACTGGACACCATTTTCAGGACGAGACAATCATTTCATTATATACGTGGTGAAGGAAACCATATGGGAAATGTGGTTTGTGTAATTTATTGCCAGAAATGTGATTTTTCCCTTTCCAAGTGAATTCCCAGCATGTCCAGGGTTACAATGATTTAGAGAAACTGAAGTAGGAGCATTTTCAAACACGTATGAGTTTAGTTTTCACTTTCTACTAAAAACTGAACAGTTGGAAAATTACAAACTAATAATAAATAGCCATGGTGACTGCACTGTATTCCAAGTCTCCTGAAGTCAGATGAGAAACAGACAACAATTTAAGCTGTTGTTCACTGATAATCTTCAACAGTCAAGCACTGTGTCGAGTTAAACTTAAGAACCAGATCAATAGAATATTGATTGAACTGAATCTTTTCAAACAATAGATCCATTTGACAAATGAAACTGTAAGGGAAGATTATCAGTGAATAATGATGGATATTTGACAGGCATGATTATGAACTGCCTTTGGAAATGGTCTGTGTGAAGATTCTTCTAACTTCTAATCGATTAAAATGAAACAAAAACGTTCAAACTTTGAACTCAATGTGGACAAACAAAGTGCATTAAATGACAATGATTGTTTCAGTCACTCAGTATGTATATTTAATTGTGTTAAAATATTTATGATTTTGATTATGTATTTTTCCAATTTGTTGCGATTGGAGTGCGCTTGCAGAGAGACTCCGCCCCCACAAGCTCTTCTGATTGGCTGTGATTGATTTAGTCTTTTCTCATAGCCGTGTCGCATCTGGTGTAGACTGACAAATGGCTTGTCGTTGTAATTTTATAGCATCGCATCTGGTTAGGCCGTTGTGTGAGACATCTAAAAAAATCTTCTTTTCAGATTCGCAGATTTGGACCGACAGTAGATGAGTAAATGATGAGTGAATTTTCATTTAGGTAAAATACAGTTAAGTCAGATGATGAAATGGTCATTTGTTAACAAGAAAATCTGTGCTTTGTGCAGTAATTAGCACAGACTTGTCAAACAGATCCTGGCAAACCATAAACATGGGTTTGCAATTACTTGCAAGTTACAGCCTCTGTTTTTTGTTTTGTTTTTGTTTTTTAAACCAAATGAAGGACAGCCATGTACGAGATGAGAAAATCTCTCATGTTACTAACGAGACCTTACAAATCAAAAGAGGTTTTATAATCAGTATTCTGACAGCCTGTGAAGTACATTCAGAACCTTTCAGGCTGAAAAGTTGCTTGTTCTGGCCACCTTTAAATCCAGGGCTCGTAAAGAACAAGACGTTACCTCTACGGATAAAGAGGAAAATGCAGAAACACTTATATGTATCTGGATTGCAGCAGGACCTCTATGATCATCTCCTCATCAATCTCATTTTCACTATACCACATTTGGACTTCATTTAACATGGTGTTCTTTTCTGCTTTAACAGCCACAAAATGTCTGAAGTCCAACTTGGACAGGGCAACAACAAAGGTGGGGAAATAAAATGGGCATGTCTTTAAAGCGAATGAGGGGAACGGATGAAGATAGAGGAAGATATAACAGGAAAGCCAAAGGTTGTCATGGTGCAAACACAGTTTGGGACTCTGCACTATATTTGGTAAAAGTAGTGGTAAAGTGGGAGGACATGTGTTCCACATCAGTTTTTATTTTATTTATTTATTTTTGAGCTAATGATACAGGTGTAAGCCTGACATAATTTACAAACAGTACAAACAAGGATGTAGCAACTAAGGGGAAATTATTATATTTCGGAAGCTTAATTTTTCTTGGCCACAGTTCCAGAGTAGTTTGCCACATAAAAGAACTTTAAAGGAACACTCCACTTTTGGAAATAGGCTTGGAAATTTTCCAACTCTTGGTTTACCGTTTTCTAATCCATTCAGCCGATCTCCAGGTCTGGCGGTAGCACTTTTAGCATAGCTTAGTATAGCTTATTGAATCTGATCTGGGGGGTGGGGGGGTGGGGGGGGATTGCATTGTTTAAAAAAAAGATATAAATATTTTGAATAACACAAAACAACTAAATGGTGGTAGGTAATACATCTGATTTTATATACTGCTTTAGTTAAAAAAATCAAATAAATCAGGGCTCTGGGTCATGTGATAAGTGACAGGCTGACGTAAGTCCAGCGATTCTCAGATAGCATGTAATAGCGTTGTAGTTATGTGTTCGGACTCGTTACACCAAAATATGGACGTGTGCCGCGACAGACCGCTCCACTGGAGGGATAGCCTCGTAACCCTTATTCGCTCCTCCGTCAAGGGTAGTGAGGGAGGAGGAGCTATCTAGGCAGTTTCTGGCAGTAAAAGGTGTCGTCCACTGTGCACTGGGGCGGCGGGCTGAGAACCAGCACGGCCCGCCCCGAGAAACCAATTATCCAACCGAGAATGAACGGGACACGGTGGAGGATTCCACTCGACAGCCTAGGCGGCCCTTTTCAGCATGGCTAACATTTCTGGATCTGGCTCAGGCAGCGTTACACTCCTGGAGGGAGATAACCAGAGGTTCACCCTCCAATGCTGCAATTGGAGTTCTGTCCTCTGGAGGGGCCCCGAATGAAATGGCTGTCTGACTATTACAGAGGGACCAGCATGCTCAACGGGGGACTCCACCGGCTGCAGTGTGATGAAGGAGTGAGGAGCCAACAGGGAATGGTTACCGGGCGGTTATTCCATCACTATCCTCTGATCACCCATCCCACACAGCACCCTAGGGTGGGGGCATCGTAATGGGGACTCCACCTTTGCGGACGAAGGCGATTCTCGGTCTCAACACCGAGACAGTCATATTCCTGCAATGGGAAAATGAGCCATCCACAAAAGCTGCTTCAGCGTGCTGTAAGCCCAAACACGTGATGCAACAATTGTGACCGTCAGAGGGGGACAGGGAACGACCGCATCCAGAAACGCACGGGTGGAATGACATCTTGAAAAAGATGCAAGTACGCACCCGTGTTGCTCTTTCAGGAATTGAAGACTCTCACCAGTGTCTGAGCACACAGGGGAAAGATCACAGCAACACTGACAGGGATGGTGCAGCCTGTACCAGTGAAGCACTCACTTTGTTCTCCCTCAACCGGCCGTCAGACAAACAAACACAAACACAGAAATGTGATGCTGTTAACAACAGCAGTTGAGAGCTCAGAAGGCTCACGACCACCGCTACATTCGCACTGTAGAACCACCAGCACCGGGAGAAACTTCCTAAAGAAGCGGCGACACACTTGCTCGTTGTCTAATAACAACACTTTTTCAGAGACATCGACATGAAGACCGATTGACAACTGGTCAACTGGTGCGTGCATCTACTTCCGTATTTATACCCACGCTGTGGGGCGGAGCGTGAGATGCAAAGCTTGCACGAATGTGCATTGGCTTGTTTTATCAACACTCGAAGATGACAGGCTCCCTAAGCGTGATCCCAATCAGTCGACACGTCGACTATGTCGAACGTGAGTGACCGAAAGGGAACTGGTAGCAAAGGGAAGTGCCCTGGATTAAAAGGTTATTTAACATATGCCCATTTTTGCTTCATCCTGAAAGGCTTAAATCCTAATCATTACCAGAATCAACTCTTGCCATGGTTCTGCCCTTCCCTTGCTTCAAGGTGGTCTTTCTCATTGTATTTAAAACACTTCACAGTTTAAGCTGTGAGCAGATCAATCAATCATTGGATATGTCTGACGCATACAAAACACAGCATATTCTGGAACCCACATGTGTGTCTCACGTCCTTATGAACCACAGCAAGTCCAGTATCAAGACCTGCTTTCAAAGCCTTCTGAAGAACCATTGATCATCTATGTGAAAAATCTATTGGAATAAAATCTCTGGCGCTGGTATAGAGCACAGTAAGTTCTGAAGTACGAAGACCAGAGGGACTCGAGGGGTGAAAAACGCAACTTAAGAGTAGGAAGCACAGGGCATAGTGAGGTGGGCTTCTATTTGGCATGCCAGGCAAAGAGGAAAGGGGGTCATTCACGTTAAGACATATTAAATCTACTCAGCAATCCCTGGCAGAACAATAACGTGGTCTTCATCCAGCAACATGATAAATATGGCTTAGAATGAACATACATTCACCCTGATTGGGGTGAGTGTTTTTGATGTTCATGGATAAATCCCATGTGATGTGAGACACATATTGATTTAATATTCACCTCAAGGTGTTTCATTCTTTCAAAATTACACAAATACATCACTGTCTATAACCTAAAAAAGGGAGAAAGCAACATTGAGGGTTTTTCAGATCATGTTGCAGGGTTATTTCAGACTATTCTTTATTTAAAGGTCAAATGGGATATTTACACAGACCTCATAGTGGTTAAAGCAGAAAATATAGGCAATATGTCACAATTATCAGGCCACAGTGAATGAAATCAACTGTATATAGTGAGAGGTTGGCAGTTTACATTGAATTCAGACTAAAATGCTCCATCTTGGTTTCATCTGACCACAAAAATCTGGTCCCATCAGTGGGGATTTCTTTAAGACTGCAAGGGAAGCTCAGCTTCCCCTATAATGTCAAAAAATTATTGGTCAAATATGTACTGTGTTAACATTCTTGACTAAAAATGCGTTAGAACACGTTCATCTCAAACTGCTGCAACCTATTTCTTGGTATTTGCTTGGTGAAATTGCTAGCCAATTTTCATCATAGATTTCACACAATTATACATTTATACCTTTATTATATTATTACTAATTATATATTTTTATATTATTATTAGTAATAATTACAAAATAATTATTAAATTATGTAAAAAATAATTATTAAATTATGTAAAAAATTATTATTATTATTATTATACTTTATTGTATTATTATTTATACCTTAATTATATCATTAAATGCATACAATTATACCTAGCTCTGCTGGCCATTGAGAGGACACTGGTCATGTCACTGGAAAAAAAGCCTAGTTGGTACGACAGGGTCAGAGAGCTTTTTCTTGAAAAGGAACGTAGGGCAGAATTTACCTATAAATAAATGGACAGTTTTTATGATGTAGGCCAAAAATGAGCTTCCCCTCTTTGAAAGACCAGCAGCCACCAATGGTCCCATGACACAAATGGCAAAGTCTAGATTTGCCTTCACTTGTTAATTTTAGTAATGGCTTCTTGCATGCTTCCCTCCCTCATGATCCAGCGGACTAGTTCACCTTTATCTGCTTTCTGCTACTGAACTCTGAAGTTACTGTAAATCAAAGTGACCATTGACTTCTCTCATGGTTTTGTCTTAAATGATCACTCTGTCTAGGCAGTTTCTTTGCCTGATGTGGCTTCCATTCCCTGATAATAGGACCAACAGCGCCAACTGAAACATCCAGAGACATGGGTAATTCTCTAAATTTAGGCATTTGTTTTACTTTCTCTCTGGAATGGTCTTTAATCTTCATTTTAACAGCCATTCCTCAGATTTATAACACTTAACTGTAGGGCTTTTCTCGATAAATTGTGGTGGTTATTTAATTTACAGGTAAATTTTAAGGCAACTGTGTGAGAGGTTTTTATTGTACAATCAAAGCCTCTACATAAGAGGAAATGAATATCTTTAGAAAATATGAATGCATTTTTTTTCCATCGTTTTATTATTGTCAACATAAAACGTGGTCACATTTTTTAATTTTGTGGTTCAGTCTTTCAAATTCAATTAAAATGAATTTATATTTCAAATATTCATGAGCAGTCAGTTGTCATTATCGCACATAAACTTTGGCAGGGTAATCAGGACCCCAGTGTGAGTCAAAGGGATCTTGTATCACCCCAAAGGGTTTTACAGTAATTTGTGATAATGACTGGCTGAATGTACATTATCCCGCTTATTACAGAGCTACTTGCCAAATAATTGGGTATTGTTTCTCTTTTTTGGTCTTTTAGCCTTTATTGAGGCAGACAGGAATATGAGGATATTATCCCAAATGTTTTGTATAAGCTCATATTATAATTTATTTACCTGTCTCAACTTTGGAGTGATCGGTCCGCTCTGTCACCTTCTCTTGACTGATGAGGTAATCAACAATTCTCACTCCGATTGGTGGCTCTGCATGATTCCATTCTATGATGATCAGTGAACTGCTGGGTTCATATGAATGGGATAGCTTGAGCCTGACAAGAGTATAAATGAAAATAAAACATAGAACACTTATGACTTAGAGTTTGACCAGGATCTGAAATTTTACTTTTTACATTTTAGCCATTTATGCTAAGGATATTCAAACTGTAAATTCCAAGAACTCACATAGGTTGAGGCAGAGGAGCACAAGTCGGGAGTCCATCTGTGCCAAAGGCACTGGAATCACATCGACACCAGTCATCAATAACATCACCTTTAGCAGAACACCACAGTACACTCATCATGGCCTCCTGCAGAGCCTGCATGATAAGACAAAGATGCAGAACATGTTCAAAGTTTGAATTTAATAATACTAATAATAATAATAAGTGTGAGGAAATGCTCTCTACCTCCACTAGAGTGCAGCATCTACCTGGATGAGGCATTAGCATATAAACTGTATATTTTCCCTAACCTTAAACCTACCAATCACAGAGAAATATCTGCATTTTTAAATTTTCAATAAAACATCACTTACACTTAAAAATAACAAAAAACGTCCTCAAAAGGATAATGATGTCATAATTAACCATCTTTATGGGGACATTTTGTCCACATAATGTTTACCTGAACCACACACACTGACAATATATATGCATATGGGTAACACTTTATAATAACTGCATGCGTTTAATCATTATGTAAGCATTAGTACAGTTAATTACAGTTAATTTATCATTTATAAAGCATTAATAGACATTAATAAGCAGTTTATAAATACAGTTATAAATGCTTTATTCTTGATTTTTAAGGATTACTATAATGTGTTTATTAATTATATTGTCATACTTTATTAATGATCAATTTATCATTTCTAAATGAAGTATTGCATTATTTACAAACCAGTTATTTAGGAGTTGTCAGTGATTCATAAGATCAATTCGAAGTAAATGTAGTACATTGAGGTAGTTATATAGTAGTGGTCAGTTAACTATTTCTGTGAGCTCATCTAAAGTGAGGACTGGTTATGCCTTGTAAAGCATTTATAGAGGAGATTTAAAGGCTCATTTATCTTATAAACATAAAAAAGAAACAAATACAACACAGTGATACAGAACATAGAAATATTAACAGGCCTTTAAATATCCTTTGTAAATGCTTTACAAGGCATAACTAGTCCTCACTTTAGATGAGCTCACAGAAATAATTAACTGACAACTACTAAATGCTTTATAACTACCCGAATTAACTGTAGAATTACTGTAGAATTACATGTTAATAAAGCATTTATTAACACACTAAGTTACTATTACTATATGTCTGAATAATAAGATGTATGAATGTACATTTAAATAGTTTATTAATCATTTACTTACACTTTCTAAGTGATCTTATGAACCACTGAATACTCCTCAATAACATGGTTTGTAAATAATGCAATACTTAATTTAGAAATTATAAATTGATCATTAATAAAGTATGAAAATACAATTATTAAACACATTATAGATATGCTTTTAAATCAAGAATAAGGCATTTATATCTGTATTTATTAACTGCTTATTAATCTCTATTAATGATTTATAAATGATGAATTAACTGTTTACTAATGCTTAACTAATGAATAATAGCGTGCAGTTATTATAAAGTGTTACCGCCCCGGAAACAACATTGCCTTTCCCTTACAATGCATGAAGAGAAAGAAAATAAAATTAGATTCATTTTTAATTACATTATAAAAATATTTCACAATTACAAGCATTTTTGATAAATAAAAAATGCAGCCTTGGTGAGCATTAGAGACTTCTTTCAAAAAATCTTTAAAAAGTTACATTTTCTTTATTATTATTATAAACTTTCCAAACACTGTATATAAGTGTTTTTATTTAAATCGTTTTAAAACAATTGTAAATATTTGTAAAAAAAAAACAAAAAAAAAACTATATAGGCTATATGTTTGATCATTTATTTTACTATGATGATATACTGTATTGCTGATAGATTGGACATTGATACATTTAATTGACAAACACACTGTACATTTCTTCTTTACTTTTCTGAACACCTTTTCTGAGCAAGACAGAATCAGAGCCCCATCACTATACTGGTGCAATTGGACACACAGACCACCTGCTGGCTTCACTAACACTGTCCAGCAGCAACCTTTGTTTTCCCCAGGAGGTCTCCCATCCCGGTACAGGCCAGGCTTTCGCTGATTAGCTTCAGTGGGTCACCTGGCAAGAGCTGCATGGTGAGAGTAATGACTCACAGATACCTGGTAGGTGTCGTTGCCGTTGACCAGTTCGTAGATTGGCGTGGCTTTCGTGATGTTGAGCAGCACAGGCTCTGCAGGACGTGCAGGCCCAGGGCTCATGTGGCAGAGGTGACAGGACGAAGGGCACTGGCCCTGACTACTGCAGTCCATGCGCACCCCTGCCGCCATGCGCTTGGCACCCGAGTCCAGCAGGCTGGCAATGTATGCTGGGTAAGTGAGCGTGCGTGGTTCTTTGTCCCGCTCCTCTGACTCGTCAGACGGAGAGTTTCCTGAAAAAGACAATTCCACATGATTTAGATTTTAAAATGATAGTGTTAGAAAGTAATATTACAAAACAACTAATAAAAAAAAAAATCATGTTAAAATAAACAATAATATAAAAGTACAAAAATATGAAAATACTATTACAAATGTATTTAAATTGATCATCTAAATAATTAAATAATTTAAAAAAGGAATATGCAAAACAAGCTGAATGATTAAAAATAAAAAAGCATATACAATATGTGCTCTATCAGCACTGTTTCAAACACTAAATCATCATTTGAACTGTACATTTATTCCGTAAAGCCTTGCTTCTATTTGAAGCCCATCCCAAATTAAAATATAATTACAAGTCACCTTCATTTACATAGCGCTTTTAACAATATGGACTGTTTCAAAGCAGCATTGCAGTGATAATAGGAAATTAAAGTAAAGAGATTGTTTTGGCTTTACAGCAGCTCTAGAATAAAGTTACATTTATTAAGTTGAACTTTATTCTAAAGTTTTTTCAAATTCAATAACAATTTATTCAACTAATAAAGAACAATACTATTATGCATTTATTTAAACAGCACTACATTTGGTGTACTACAACACTACAGCAGTGTAGCACATCTAGTCCACCAATACCAAATAAAATGCTAAAATTACTCAGAGAACTGTCATGACCAACAAACTAAACTGCATATCGATTTTTGATTTATTACCCCTATTTCAGACACTGCATCACAATTTTTGCATAAAATGAACTGTACATTTATTCTGTAAAGCTTTGATACTATTTTAAGCCCATCCCAAAAGTATATGAACTCATAGTTGCTTACTCTGCAGACCTCCACACATACACGAAGCAATCTGCAAGCTCAACTGCCAATTAGGGAATACCCTTTCACTGCAGCACACTTTAATAAAAGACACACACACTCAAGACTTTAAAGACGCACACACAAAACAAACCACACAGAGATTTTATGAGTCAACAGTGTGAGAAGAAAATGCTCTGTGAGAACCCATTATTCCTTCAGCCTTTCGCAATATCAGATGGGCCACGTTTAGCCCACCATTTTGCATGAGGAACACACAAGGAAATGAAAATGCATTCTCCCGTAGTACACTTAATAATGCAAACTGCATTGCCATTAAGCCCTGTTGCAAACTGCAAACATGTCAATCAGTCCACCCACACATGGTTTTGCTTTCATTTCAGCAAGCTTCCAGTCAAAAAATTTTACTTATTTACTTTTTTTATTATTTAAGGGGAATCTGAGCAGTTGTTCAATATCCAAGCATAGTCTGGTCTGCAGGAGTAGTGCAAAAGGTCATGCAGTTGACCTTTGGGGAGCAAACCAGCCCCAAAATATGGTGCTTTCTTAATTACTCGTATAATTCCAAATCATCTCAACTTTATCTTCCGTTGTATTTCTTTGATGAAAAGCATTGTAGCTGTGCCAAGAAAACAGCTCTTGAAAAGAAAAGTTCCTCAAAGTTAATGGATTAAAAGGCCTGGAAATTGCACATTTTGGATGCCAATCAGAAAGCTCGAGCTCTTCTGAAAATACTAATGTGTTAAAAGTGTTTCATCAAAGTCCATGCCAGCTGTAGATTAAGAAGGCATTACCAATATTACTTTTAGCCGGTGCTTCAATTAGACAGAAAGAGAGAATGAAAAAAGCAAGAAGAAGTGAGGAAGAAGAAATAGAGAAGGCTGGAAAAAGAGAGCGAGAGAAACAGTGGGAGAGCAGCACACTCTACAGTGTGCCAATTTGCTTTGACATATTTTCTCTACAGCTCTGGGTTTTGACAGTTATCAAACCGGCATGATGCATTGCAGTCCAAATTAAAATAGGAGAGTGAAGGAAAACATCTCATTAGATAACTTTCATTTTAGGTGGGTGATTTGCATGAAAAAGCCCAGAAAATCTTGTCATCTGTAGTGTCTCTTTAAGCTCAGAGCTTTTCACGGTGAAGAAAAAGCCTTTGATATTCTCAGTGGTTTGAAGGATTGCCATTTATGACATGCAAATTGTCAGCTGTGACAAAGGTAAGCATTCGGAAATTCCTCAGTAGTACAGCACACTGTATTTTTTATCACCACTGAGTAATTCCCTAATATGAGACCTGCACCTGAGAGACTAAACACTAGATGGTGCAAGAACTCTGTAGGAGGGGATGCCAACCGTGCATGAAACCAGAAGGGAGGGGGTGACCAAACAAATTGCATTATGTCTGCACAGATCCGAAAACACAATCTACACGATAAAGTACGAAGATAATGAACATTGCTTCCTCTTCTCATGTCCTTTGACAAGTAAGGAAAAGGATGAAACATCAAAATCGAAAGTAAAAAAATTGCTCTGCGTGTATCCTAAATCCAAGGACTCACCGGAGCTTTCAGTCAATAATCAGGACGTTTAAGCGCCACAGTCAAGCAATTTAAATGTGCTGCAATGTGTCGTCTGGGCTCAGGATATATTTGAACACTTTAGAAAATCCTTGACAAGCTAATCTTGCAGGAAAGATGCATGATGATTATCACACGGCCCTTATTCAAGCACTTGCTCAGTTCAGATTGTGGTGTTAGTTTATGTCTGATCAAAGAGAGCTGAATGCTAGTCCACAATGGCATGTAAATACTCTTCCAGACAGTCTCTTTCCATCTCACTTCTCTCGCCTCTCCCAACCAGGCTTTCAATCTTCCTTGTGTTGGTTTTATTCCACCGGTTTAAGCATGCGGCCAGCTGCTGGTCTTCCCTCAGTCTCTTAATAAAAGCTGCCGGTGTGGTAAAGGTGAGAGTGACTGAGTTTATTTACCTGTGATTGGGCCTGCCTGCAGACACAAAGAGCAGTGACATCTTGTTTGTGAGGTGCGAAGGCTAAACTAATTCATCTGTTGGCACGGTGGAGCTGGTTACGCTCCCCGAGACATCACTGTGCAATCTGACATGAACTGCTAGGCTGAGGGGCTTGAATCTGAAGCAATTTGCAACAGATCCTGACCTGCCTTACATACAACCGGCTGAGGGCTTTTTTTTGTATTCTCAAACAAGTATGGTGAGGCTTATATTTAAGCCATATTGCACAGTAATTGTCACAATGTAAAACACAGGGCACTGTTTTGAGTCGGAAGGAGAGGCTGACTGGCAACAATTTTGGATGTTTTGGACAGAGAAAACCAGGTGAAAATGAGTCGCATCAAAGCAGGTGGTGATCGTACAAAATTTTTTTATGGGAACTACAACAAATGCAATTTGTGCTGTGCACTACACTATATAAACACTTTTTGTGCAGTGTTTTGTTTTAGTTATCTTTGAATATTTTGTCCTGCCATATTTATTTTAGTCATAAAGGCCCCGTTTCACAGACAGGGCTTAGATTAAGCCAGGATTAGGCCTTTATAAACGTGCCTTAGAAAAAAAAAAAAAATTACTGGTGTGCATCTTGAGACAAAACAATGGACCTGACATTTTAAGATAGGCTATGTCAGAGCAAGTTGCTTTCAATTAAAACAGCTCAAACATGAATTTTAGTCAGAGACTAGGCTTAAGCCTTGTCTGTGAAATGGGGGGAAAGTCTTTTTAGCCAGCATTACATTTTAGTTGACCAAAATTTTGTTAGCATTTTAGGAGATGAGAAATTGCAACATTTTAAAAACCTTAAAATTGGTCCTTAATGTGATAATATCCTTTCTAGACTTTTCTTCAAAAACAAATAGTGCATATCTTGCAGTTTTGTTTCGAATCTCATTTTCACTAACATTTAATTTAAAATCTACAATAATAAATCTATCATGACAACTCTCTGAAGATTTTTGATATGGTAATGGATATGACAATGTTCATGTATTTGTTCTTGGCAGAATAGACGCTGCTGCTGCTGTTGTTGTAGATTATTGCTGGTGCTTCTGTAGATTATTGCCTGCACAGAAACAGGAACTTGCTACTGCCAATCCATATGCTGATACGGTGCTGTGAGTATGTAAGACATACGGCTGCTGCACACATAGAGTATATCAGTTCCCCATAGCAGCTCTATACAGGTGGAGCTGGGGAGGTGGAGGGTTTTAGACGAACTCTGAAAGTGTGCAGTAAACTTACATAGTGAATGGTAACCAGCAATATAAATGTTGAACAGGAAGCTCAACCAATCAGCTTGTGCCCAGTAGTTAACGTTGTAAATATCATAAGCCTGCGCCATCTAGAGTTTCAAGAACTTAGGTTATTAATAATAATAATAAATTATGATTTTTTTTTTATAAGCAAGCAATTTTAGCTGGCATCTAATTTTAGTTGACAAAAATAATTAGTTGGCAAAATTATTTTATTAATTTGAACATTTGTGAAAATTGTCCTTGACGACCAAATAATATTCTTTCCAGATTTTCCAGATTCTTCAAAAGCAAAAGTGCATTATTAATATCTTGCGTTTATTTCTCTAATCACATTTTAGTCAACAGTGTTTTTCTTAAAATCGAATAAATCAATAAACAACTACAATAATAATAATAATAATATGCATCCGTCTTCACTAACACTGAAGACATAATAATGACTACATTCATTACCAAATGGATTTTTGCCAGTAATTTCATTAAAGAGATTAACCCTTAGTTGTAGCTGCAGGTTTAAGTGAGCAGCCCACTGCATGCCCTACAGCAACAGTGCCATAATCAAATATTTGCAGTCTGCTGCAAGTATCCCTTAGAGTTAGAGGACGATCTCAGCAACAGGGATTCTGTGCCAGCCAGGTGCGGTTTCCCGGTGCCTTATCTGTCTGCGCACGGCAAGCAGCTGGCATGCCTTTCACGAGCGGATTACACGCTAACAGTGCTGTTCGCTCGTACTATCATTTCCGCTTTCCAGGGGACATGCTGACCTTCAAGCGCAGCTCAAAACTTTCACCCTTTTTAACTGATGGATGACTTAGAGTCTGTGAAAGACTTCTGAAAGATGCCAAAGAAACAGGATGAAATGTAAAATGACAGATGCATTAATCTGAGATTAGAGTATGGCGAGTTATTAGCCTGAGGAACATTGGATTCTTATTTCATTTCTTTGTCCAAGGCTGAACTATTTTGAGTCTTAATACAAAAAAGAAGAAGAACAAAAAATGCTAGGAGTGCTGATATATGCGTTATACCTCTTATCCTCGCAGTGAGAGATGATTCAACCTATCTGTGTTTAAGAAAAGGTGCAAAAACATTTTGAATGTGGAAGAAAAACTAATTTCACAGAAAGATAAAATTTTGCAGTTCAGATAATAAAAAACAGAACAGTTTCCTCTAAGCGTTTGTTACAGACACTGTTTGCAAAACTGGCCGTTTCCAGAGTTTTTGTTATACTTTGAAATATATTATAACTGTTAAATCTCTGTTTAAAGGGACACTTTCCTCTAAAATGAAAATGCTGTCATCATTTACTCACCCTCAAGTCAATGGGGTCCAAAAACATAAAAAAAAAAAAAAAGGCATACAGGTAACGGAAACAAAATGATGGCGAGTCGATTTATTTTTATTTTTAGGTTAGCTATCTCTTTAAGAAGAGTTGAACATGCAAATAAACAGCAACACAATGTGGGAACTAATTGGTTTGCAGAATACTGATAAAGTTGGAGATATAAGTTGAAGAACGCCTACTAGCAACCAACAGCACAGACTATGTCGACCTCCAGAAATGAAGAGGTCTTACTTTTAGCACGTTTCCTGTCAACTAGACTGATGAATTGCTAAATTTCCCAAATATTTTCCTCAATACATGTAATATTCCCCTGGTGCTTCTATCAAAAATGAAGCATGCCCTAACCCAGCAAACATAGCGCAGCAGAGGCCAGAATTATTCAAGCGTGCCTGGGTTGCCAGTATGAAGAGAAGGGTTCCACAGTGACCGGTTGAAAGATTAATTAAGAGGAGAAGTCACTGGGGTCCGGTTTGTCCTGACCTCTAAAATGAGTAATCAGGGACAGGAGATGACTGCTCCATCAGGTTCCTGTCTCAAGCCCTCATTCTGTCACACAAGCACATATACACACAGGTCACCCCGTGTTGACATGGCAACGGGTCTGCTCATTTTTAATCTTTTCTCTCCATTGTAATGTCTACATTCATTCAGCTCTCTTGGCTTCACCTGTTTGAGGCAGAGACCATCTGTGAATGCTGTAAAGGAATAAAAAAACGTTGTATCACTAAAAACATATAAAATTAGAACAAAATACATGAATAATAGAAATAACCTTGAGCTTTGCCAAGCAAAGAGTTGGTAAAAAAGACCTCGTGCTGAACTTTTTTGCTGAAGTACTGTAGTGATATGACACCGATGACCCAAACTCATATATAATATAGACAGGTTCTACAGTATGCTGGAAGTGCACATATACTTTAGCAATGGCAACGTCTTTTCAATCTGGAATATGTCAGTGATATAAAGTCAGCATGTCTTTTTACTTTCTTAATGCGCATAATCCTGGTCATATTGTGAACAATTTAGTTGCATGTTATTCACAACACTAATACCTTTCAGAGTAAGTACAAAAGAAATTAATACTTGACAGCAAGGTTTTTTTTAATTTTTTTATAAATGCAGTTCTTTGGAATTTTGAACTTTCTCGAAATCAAAGTATCCAGGAAAAAACTGAGAATAATAAGCCATGTTTCTTGATCAGTAAATAAGCCTATTAGGATTTCTGAATATTCATGTGACACTGAAGACTAAAGTAATGGCTTCTGAAAATTCAACTAAATTACATTTTAAAATATATTCAAATATACTATTTTAATAATAATATCTGAGCTTAGTAAAATGTAGTAAAATGAGCTTCAAATGGCCAAAAATAACACTTTAATTGCTGTCCAGCAAGTGCTTTGTTAAACTGTGAAGGAGAACACTACAGGAACGACAGATTAATGTGTTTCAGCAGAAAGTGAGGGCGTGCTAAATGAAGTGGCACAGTTACTGTGAAGCTGCAATGATACATCCATCATGGAATCCACCAATGAAGCCTGCATATGGTTTGGGTTCTATGCCAGTGGTCTTTGAGTAGAAGAACAAGACAAATGGGTTGTATTATCAGGTTTTAATTATCATTACTGCACAAAGATTAACCAAGTCGTCAAGTGTCCAGCCAGGTATAATTAAGAAATTAGTCACCTACAAAATAAGCAAGGCTTATCAAATCCTGTACTATTATTGAGCATGCTACTCAAGCTTTGAAGTGTGATTTGACAGGACTAACCGGAACACGACATCATCATATTATGCAAATTTTAACACAGAAATAATTTCTGTGAGTATATTGATTGAATCAAAGTAACAAAGCCAAGGACATGCGTTCAATTATTATGGTGCACAATTACTGATAAAATAGGGTTTTTCACACTGCATATGCTGGGTTAAGCTAAGTTTCACACTTGTACTTTTGTGGTGCTAACCACGAATTGCAGCGCTAAAGTTATACAGTGTGAAATAATGCAGTGCTAGAATGTAAAGCAACTTGTTTAGCAATGGACAACCAATCATAAAATGCCTTGGGTGCTTACCTTATTAAATATTCATGAGCTTTTTACAGCAGAAATACAAGGGCAGTGTGCGAGAGACGAATGACAATAACAGTGTTAATCTTTACAAAACAGTGTCAAATCAGGGTGTGCACTCACTGCAAATCAGTTCGGATAACTTCGGCATTTACACATTGGATGCTTTCATTATAAGCATGTATGCAAACAAGACTCTTAATGTGCAGATAATTTGAACATATTTTTGAATCATAATTGAGATATTCCAAATTCTCCCTAAACAACCACTCATTTGCGCTGAGAATTAATGATGCTGGTGTACTTTCATTTTTCACCATCACCAACCATAAATCAGTCTCTCTGCAGCATCTGTAAGTACGTACAACTAATCAAGCAGAAAAATATCACTGCCATGCTACATTTTTATTTGATTTGTATCAGTTAGGGATGTTACAGTATACTGTATTACACTTTTTATTTCAGGGTTATAGTAGCTAATTTTTTCACTAAGTACTTAGTGTTTTGAATAGATCAAGGTGCATTTTATATTAACTTTTTTTTTTGCGACTAATAATAAAAATAATATATTTAATGTAATAGTATTTAATATTATTTATATAATTTTATTTGGTCCTTTACTATTTAAAATTCACGTAGCTCAAACAGTAGCATATGGCACAAGCAACATGGGTTCAATTCCCCGACAATGCATGAACTGAACAAAAATGTAAACCCTGAATGCACTGCTTTGAGTTAATGAAAATGTGACAATTATGAGTAAAAATAAAAATAAAAAATACATATAGCACACAAGGACAACACAGTCAATAGCTGTCATCAGAGAGCTCAGCATCTGTTTAGGAGTAACATGGTGATTTTGCCATTTAATTTGTAGTCCTACGGGAGGCAAGCTGAAGAGGACAAAATACTGAAGCTTCCTGATGAGTCAGGCAACAGTGCCGGTTATGCTGCACAATTTTAAGAACAAATCGATCAGCACGGGATAGCAGTCTGAACAGCTCAAACATACGTCTTACTTGAACTTAAAATACTTATTCTGGATTCCTACTGCGGTCTCCCGCAGTGAGAGTTGGATCATGCCGGTTGCTGTCTAATTTCTATGATCAGTCTCTGCACTCATCTCCCACACATCAGATCACTGCCTATTGTGTGTTTGTCCTTCATGGGGATGCCATTGCTTTCTGATGGCCTGCATCATAATAAGTCCCATACATTCATGTACTGTATCTCCCAGGAATTAATTGATGAAATGTATACCTGCAATGTAATGCAAGTCGCTTTGGATAAACGTGTAAATGTAAAAATGCTTGACCAACAGTGCCCTCCTTACTGACTAGCCCATAAAAGTCTTTATGCATAGATATGCGAGTTGCCAAGATTATGGAGAACAGAACTGAGACTCTCGATAAAGTGTCCTAGCAGCAGTTAAGTTTCAAGATGTGTCATTACGTGGAGTTATAATGGAGGGGTCTGTTTAATGAGATATTTAATGTCATCACTGACCTGCTGCATTCCTACTAAATTAAGTTTCAGTCTTTATCACACCTGCCTGATGATATTGGAAGAAATATGCAATTGCATGTGACTTTGGAACAAAAAAGTCAGGGTAAAATATAATTTACACGCATTACCTTGAATACCACTACATATTTGACCATATTCAGCAAAGATTCAATAAATGAATCAAAAATGACAGTTTGACAGTAAAAAAAATAAAATAAATCCATTTAAAATAAAAGCTGCTTTGTTTTAACTTTCTATTCATCATGCTAAACAAAATTGTATCACAGTTTCCACAAAAATATGAAACAGCAAAATGGTTTTCAACATTGATAACAATGCTTATATACACACAATATTATGGTTTTAGGGTATTTTTCATCAAATAAATGCAGCCCCGTCAGCATAAGAAAAAAAAAAAAAAAAAAACCTTTTAAAGGTAGTATGATTGGATGGACGGATGATTATGATTTTCCCCTGGTAAATCTTAATACAGCTAGAAACTGGTGAAAATCACAGCTCTCCGTATTTCTCCTGAACTAAAGTAGCTCTCAGCGTAACAGGTTTTCCACACGTCTCGAGCTGGTGTGTGGTGCGCTGTTGTAGCGTGTTGTTGTTCCAGTCAAAGTGCCCTGAGTTGATGTGAGAGGAATGTGTTGGTGGTCATGCAGAAAAGCAGCCCAGAGGGTTCAGTCATGGGTCGGTGCACCACTGAAACGTCCAGGTCTCTGGCCCTGTCCGATACCAGCCAGGTCTTGATGTCAGATAAAACACATTGGCTTTCTCTCGATCTTTCCCTATTTACTGCAACAATGGCAGTGACCCTATCTTCAAATTGAAATCCCTCCCAAATTATGTATGCATGTGCTGAAACTCCCTTTAGTAACACAGTCCAACAGTTTCAGACCACAGTCATTTTTTTATGTAAATTTAGAAATAAACAGAAATGTAACATTCCAGATTTTCAAAGCAACAAAACATTATTACATAAAATGAATAAAAGTTGCATCTTTTGAAACACTTAGCCATGCAAAAAAGCAATTACAATACAATGTTTGCTTTCTTGACTCCCCGATTCTGATATCAGCATCTCTAATCTTTCATTCCCTCTAACCTCAAAATGAAGGCCACTTGGCCGATGATCCATAACACCACACATCTACACGTCTCTTCTCGTTCCTTTTAAATGATAGACAATAAACTCCCACCGCTCCCACTGCCACTATAAAGAAGTCAAGAGTGTTTACAGATTACCAATTCATTCAATTCAAGTGTTGTGATAAATCAGAGAGGAGATTATTTGCCATGATGAGCCTGATAAGTGAGTGTGTGTGTGTCCTCAAAAGTGGGGCAAAGGAATGAGGATTCACAGCATGGAGGATGGCTGGAGGATATATGAGTGGCACGAAGGGGGAGCTTGTTACTGAGGAGACTCACACCGTCTGCACCGAAAGCAGACTAGTGTGTAAGTGTGCCAGTTTAGCAATCGTAACCCCCCCTCCTCCGCTAAACACACACAAACGCACTAGCACACACACTGCCCTCAGCGTTTGCGAGCCACTTTCCTCCACCCACTCCTCCCATGAGATGTAATTAACAAAGAAATTACAGTGAAACACACTGCCGACGGGTCTCTCTGTCTAGAGCAAGGCTAAAATGTGACAGAGAAAATGAGCGAAAGAAAAAACCAGGGACAGCGCCAAAGTGTGTGACATTTCCCCCCTAAAGTGAAGCAACAATTAGAAGCGCATTAATTGTATTGTAAACGAAAGTCTGCAGCGTGCACAGGTAGTTCCTCATTCCCACCACAACACAAACCCTCGGAAGTCCTCATTAGTCTTAATTAAAATGCATTTTTCATTTAGCAAAACCCATTTCACTAATGCGTTTCAAAGACAAATATAATTTTGAAAGATGACAGCCAGGGATACTGGCATTGGCTTGTCTGTTGGACAAAACTAATATATAAAAACCACTGTGATATACAGGCACATCATGCACTTTTTTTTGTTTTTCTTTTGAGGGGGCTGGGAGTCCCGACCCCCTTAGTGCCCAAGACAAGACAAGATAAGACACGAATAAAGATATATATATATATATATATACATATATACATACACACACAAGTCTGTAAGATTTGTTATGTTTTTGAAAGAAGTATCTCATGCTCACCAAGGCTGTATTTATTTAATCAAAAATACAGTAAAACACAGTAATATTGTGGAATATTGTTACCATTTACGATAAACATTTTCTATTTAAATATATTTAAAATGTAATTTATTCCTGTAATTGGAAAGCTGAATTGTCAGTAGCTATTAATTCAGACTTTAGTGTCACATGTTTCTTCAGAAATCCTTATAATGTGCTGATTTCGGTGCTCAAGAAACATTTCTTATTATGTTCAATATTGAAAACAGTTGTGGTAAATATTTTTGTGGAAATCGTTTTATTCGGGATTCTAACATGCATGACAAATTAATTACTGCCACTTTTGCCAATTTAATGCATCCTTTTTAAAGAACATTGGGGGGAATAAAGAACATTCTTACTGACCCCAAACTTTTGGATGGTAGTGTACATGTTTTATTTTGCTTGGCTTATCTGCTTTTTGACAAACACCACTTATACAAACTTTTTTTTCTTCATATTTGTTGCATTCAAAAGCCACGTTTGGCTACAATTGCCAATCTTCTAATCTTTTAGAATCATCCCATCCCATTTTCAATCTATGAGAGACGCCGTTCATACATTTAACTATAAATGTGATGCAAATATAAATAACTATAAAAGACAATTATTACACTTCCATTTAATTGTTAATAAAATGTTTTAAAATACAAAGCATATAAAACTTACATTTTATTCTTGATAAAATATTTATTTAGTCACTGTTCTCAAGTGTTCTAATCTGGTAAAAACTAAATTGATATGTGTGTTATGTTGTGTAACTCCAGTAAGACATTAAAATTAATTTATTTTAATAACAGATGTCATGGAGCTGTCAAAGTCAAAGTGATTAAATCCCGAATGCATTTTAGCACTTAAGTCAGTCAAGCAGTAACGATCTTTTTAATGCTTCAGGCATACATTGTGACTGACTAGCTTTTTTCTTCTTCTTTAAACCATGCAGTCAATTGTCACCTGCACTAATGGTTTACGGAAATCTCAAATGACTGGTATTAAGAAATGGAGAGTGCGTCTTATTTCCATTAAGTTGGCAACCACATGCTTGACACACACACGCACACACACAGTTCACCCTGACAGCACATGAGGTGGTGGGGTGGATATCGCACATCCCTAGGTTTTCTTTTATCACAGCACAGTTGAAATCCACATCTCTCCAGCATAAAGATGTGCTGCTGGCAGATGGGCGCTGGGGGCTACGTGATAGAATGTGCGTTGAGGCAATAGAGTTTGACTGAACTCCCGAGGGAGTAAAAGCAGGGCACAAATCTCTCTCTGCAAACAATGAGATTTGGTTTCCAACCTAGGACGAACTAACCTTGCCCTCTGGCAAGAGGCTGTCCTTGACCGTGCCGGCACTGGACGGCGAGAGCATAAAAACCGTAAGCCTAGCCTGAGAGGAGTGAGTGATGTTTACTAAGCAGCTCTGCTTTCCTCAAACTCATCTCTCGATTTCAATGCGCTCATACTGGCTCTTTGCTGCCTATTGCTCATTCAACGTCAATTCATCTTCACTTCTGTTGCTGTTAATTTGGATTGACTTTTCGGTACAAAGATTCGGCGACATCAATTATAGCTGGGGTGAATTTTCTAATTAATATGCGGCGCCTAACAAACTGTAGGGTATAAAAATGTCAAATGACAAACAGTTAAAGCAGCCAGAAGGAAAATCTTTTAATGCCTCTGCTTAGCAGCTGATACCCACTGCACCAACCACGAGTGCTTTCCGAGGAGATAAGCAATGGCATGGAATTAGTACAGCATGGTGGTTTAAAAAAATGTTTTAATGCAAACATTTTAGATGCTGGTATATTCACCCCTGCAACCTATTTCAGGTGTGTTGGCAAGGAAACCTGCTGAGGCTGATGAGAAGTTTATAGCCAGGAAATACAGTTGAGCCAAAGTTATGGTCAAAGTTCAGATTTTTTTTTTTATGGACGGTTTCCAAGTCTGTTAATGTGTCAGGCTTAGTCAAGAAGAAAAATTGGAATGGCAAAGATGGAGTCTGGGCATTTAGTAAGACCATGCAGTACTATCACAGTGATCAAACATTAAAGAACAGTTACCAAACACTCTCAGCTGGAGACTTTGTAGAACAATCTGTATAGCAAAACACCAGACAGATATAAGGAAGAAAAAAATATGTGTGAAGAACTGTTATTTGAAGTGTAAAAAGACCTGGAGCCTCATGTATAAACAGTCTGAATGAACAGTTTGGGTGTCTGAAAGCATGTTCATTGTCAAATTGTCACATATACCTCAGATTTTTTTCAATATGTTCTATCTATATTGACCCAGAGATCCCAGTGATGTACATTAACGTAATTGTTTAATATCTGGAGTCTTTGAGACTCCAAACTTACAGTAAGGGATGCATAACTTTTAATGGAGGACATTTTAACCATGTTATCAAACAGAACATGTAAACTTGTAAACATATAAACTTACACAAATATACACACTCTGCCAACTCTGGACTACACATATGCATGCATTTAGGACAAAACGAACGCAAAGTTTTACACACGAGGCCTCTGATCTTTATCATGAACCTCTTGCATCATGTTCTAACCATATTATCAATGTTAAAAAATGCTTGTACCTGACATACACACACGCACACGCACACACACACATTGGTACTCCTATCATTGGCATAATGCTTTTTATAGCCTAATGACATTTTCTAGCCCCTAACACTACACTACACACACTCATCCTATTAGAAGTATTAAAATATCAGTATACTTCCACACAAACACTCCTTTTCCTTTCTCTTCCTTTTTCTCTTATTTCATCTCCAATCTCTGTTTCTTTATTGTGTTGGCTGATTTTCATCAAAGTAGCTAATGAGTTCCATTGGAACTCATTTGAAGTGGTGAGTATATTGCAGCAATAAATTATGTGTGTACGCAGCAGGATATTATCCTCCAATGGCTGTTCTCGATGGAGCAACACTACTGAGCTCTCAGGATGTCATCTTCATTAGCAGGCCTGGATTTCCCTGGCCTGGTCTGTCTCTGTCTATCTCTCACTCTCCTTCTTTTCTTTTTTGTCCCTTTTATATCAAAATGAATTTTCTGTTCTTACTCCTACACCTGCTTGAGAAAAATGAAAACACCCTTTTGTTTATTTTACTTATCCTATTTAATTCTTAGCAGAACACTTGATAATGTGTATCAATGACTCAATAAATCTAAAATTCAGCAAGGTAATATGGAAATATTCGGGAAACCACAAAAAGGAAATAAAGAACTCAGACATAGAACTCACACACACACACACACACACACACTATTCTTGTATCCTGTATCCCCTCCTACACAAAGACATACAGTTTCAAAGGTTGGTCAGTAAGATTTTTGTTATGATAGAAATTAATACTACTATTTTAAAGACTGGCTCTACTATTACAGTAAACACCGAATCTATTTCAATGAAAAACTGTTCTTTTGAACTTTCTATTATTCAAAGAATCTTGAAACAATGTACCACAGTTTTCACAAAAAGATCCTATGATACTGAATACTGTAATTACTTCTGGAAATTCAGCTTTCTCCAACAGTGAATGTGATTTCACCAAGCGCAACATGTTCCTCGATCAACATCTTTGTTGATCCTGTAACAACATTCCAATCAACCAATCAGATTTGAAGGACATGTTTACAGTTTATGTCAAGTTTAATAATAATAATAATAATAATAAAATATTTTATAAAGCACCTTTAAAAAGGATCTCAAAGCGCTTCACAAGAATAGAAACATGATAAAACATACAATTAAACAAACAATGCATTACTGACAGAAAAACCTGATAAAATACAAAATAAAAACATTATGAAATGTATATGTAAATGTATATGTAATAATAATAAGGCAATTATGAACAATTATGTAAAACTACCCGTAACAAATACGTTTTAAGGGATGATTTAAAAACACTAAGGGATTCGGCTTGCCCAATCTCAGCAGGCAGGGAATTCCAAAGTTTTGGAGCACTCGACGAAAAGGCCCCATCACCCATGGATTTTAGTCGAGTATGCGGAACAATTAAAAGGCCAGCTTCCGAAGAGCGGAGATCACGTGCTGCTGTGTAAGGGGTTAAAAGTTTGGCAAGATAATGAGGAGTCAGTCCATACAAAGCCTTATAGGTAAGCATTAGGATTTTAAAATCAACACGGAATCTGACAGGGAGCCAGTGTAAAGAATCCAGTACAGGAGTAAAATGATCCCTTGTCCTGTTTCCACACAGAATTAGAGCGGCAGAATTTTGTACGAACTGTAGTTTGTTAAGGGTAGCTTTTGAGACCCCGGCCAACAAAGCATTACAGTAATCAATGCGAGAAAATACAAAGTTGTTAATTCGCTTTTCAGCTACAGGGAGTGACAACATGGGACGCAATTTGGCTATATTTATTAGATGAAAAAATTATGTCTTGACAGTGCTCTGAACATGAGGAACAAATGTTAAGTTAGTATCAAATATCACCCCAAAATTTTGTAATTGAAGTGTAGAACCTTCTACAGTGTAGAGACCCAGCCTTCCATAGCTGGTTAGTTTAGGCTTACAGTCAGGGTTAGGTGCTTCTACTGCAGTGTTATTCACCTATCAGTTCCCTCTGATTTAAGGGATAAGTTATTGTAGTAAAGGTATTTTATTGTGGGGAGGAGGAGACGGGAACCGGCGAACATTTAACAAACTTTAATAATAAAATAAATAAATACAAATCTGAAGTAAAAAAGTTGTCCCCTCACGGACGACTGCCGCACGCAGATAATAGATAATAAATAACAAAACATAACAAATAGTCCAGGCCTGGTCCTCTCTAGTCCTTCACTGTCGTCGCTCCTTTTATGCTTCCGTAGCTCCTCTGTGAGAGATTCGAGACCAGTGCAGCGCGCAGGTGTCGCTCATAATCAATCATGCAACCGGCCTTGCACCGTTCTCTCACAGCTCCCTGCCTCGTCCTGCTTGCCACAGTTATGAGTAGGGGTAGGTTTATGGGGTAGGAATAAGGTTAGGACTAAATTTTGGGACAGGAATGTTGTTCCAGGATTATGGAGCGAATTATGTGCCAAAACCTCACACACACACAAAACGTGTTTTACTCACACCCAATGATTCACAAACAAACTCAGTGTGGTTTGTAAATACAAAACATCACTCACAAACTAATGCATATTGTTCTGCAAATAAAAAATGTACATATCAAACAAATACAGTATGTTTTACATATACATAGAAACGTATTTCTTCAATGACAAAAATATCCTCCAAGTACAAACTAAAATCTTTCAAGTACAAAACAAAATTCTCCAAGTACGAGACAAAAACCTTCAAGTACAAAGCAAAATTCTACAAGTACGAAACAAAAACCTTCAAGTACAAAGCAAAATTCTACAAGCACGAAACAAAAACCTTCACGTACAAAGCAAAATTCTACAAGCACGAAACAAAAACCTTCAAGTACAAAGCAAAATTCTACAAGCACGAAACAAAAACCTTCAAGTACAAAGCAAAATTCTACAAGTACGGAAAAACTGTCACGTAACTTTTGGCACTATTTTTCCGCGTCCAGGCAGATTTTCTTCACAAATATATCCAGGCGGATTTTCTCACAACTGCAGTTGAGCAACTTCCTCTTCTAGAACAGTAGATGGCGCTAAGATAGGGGATCAATTTCGCGCTAGTCTCTCGGGAGAAACACTGATGTGAAACGCGTGCTTGCCTTTCCCCATGGGAAAATGAGCGGTGAACAGGTGTGTTTATGTCTTACTTTATCTATAATTAACCTTATTGAGGTTTTGGTAAATGTTTATTATATAGACAGAAATCCACATTAGCACTTAGTAGCACTCCACTCATAGGATAAGGGCATCTATAAGCTGAAAGCTCTGCCATGTTGCTTTTTAGGCTACATTTTTGTAAAAACGTTTCATTTACTGAATGAGTCTATTTCTTTCGTTCTCCATAAATTAATGAGAACATTTCATTTAATTGAAAGGAGGGTCCCACTTAGCCTATTCATTAATTTAGTTGGAATTCAGTCAGCGTAACTGTTATTTCAAGCAGGATAAGATGGCCGCATTCTTACACTTATAAAAGGCAATTCAATGCGGGCGTAATCCCTCAGATTGAGTAATGCAACGGAAAACGTTACAAATTACATTTTTGGGCATGTATTCTGTAACGAAATACGTTTTCCCAACACTGCCTACAGCTGAGGAAAATGAGCGGTGAACAGGTGTGTTTCTGTCTTACATTATCTAATTAACATTATTGAGGTTGTCTTTTGCAAAATGTTTAATACATCTAGACAAAAATCCATATTACCGCTAGTAGCACTTCACTCTCTCTAGGATAGGGGAATCTAAGCTGAAAGCTCTATCATATGTTGCTTTAAAAAAAAAAAAAAATCTACATAAGACGCGTGTGAAATTACTAAATTAGTGATTACACTGAACGAATCTATTTCTTTCGTTCTCCATAAATTAAGGAGGGTTTCTTTTGTCTGTCCAAAATAATAATTTGGGCAATACGTCACAGGGAAGTTAAGAAACAATTGTAGCCTATATTGTTTGTTTTGTTCATTCATTATTTTATTACAACAGTTACGCTGACTGAATTCCAACTAAATTAATGAATAAGTGGGACCCTCCTTTCAATTAAATGAAATGTTCTCATTAATTTATGGAGAACGAAAGAAATAGACTCATTCAGTAAATGAAACGTTTTTACAAAAATGCAGCCTAAAAAGCAACATGGCAGAGCTTTCAGCTTATAGATGCCCTTATCCTATGAGTGGAGTGCTACTAAGTGCTAATGTGGATTTCTGTCTATATAATAAACATTTACCAAAACCTCAATAAGGTTAATTATAGATAAAGTAAGACATAAACACACCTGTTCACCGCTCATTTTCCCATGGGCAAAGGCAAGCACGCGTTTCACATCAGTGTTTCTCCCGAGAGACTAGCGCGAAATTGATCCCCTATCTTAGCGCCATCTACTGTTCTAGAAGAGGAAGTTGCTCAACTGCATTTGTGAGAAAATCCGCCTGGATATATTTGTGAAGAAAATCTGCCTGGACGCGGAAAAATAGTGCCAAAAGTCACGTGACAGTTTTTCCGTACTTGTAGAATTTTGCTTTGTACTTGAAGGTTTTTGTTTCGTGCTTGTAGAATTTTGCTTTGTACTTGAAGGTTTTTGTTTCGTACTTGTAGAATTTTGCTTTGTACTTGAAGGTTTTTGTCTCGTACTTGGAGAATTTTGTTTTGTACTTGAAAGATTTTAGTTTGTACTTGGAGGATATTTTTGTCATTGAAGAAATACGTTTCTATGTAGGCCTATGTAAAACATACTGTATTTGTTTGATATGTACGTTTTTTTATTTGCAGAACAAAATGCATTAGTTTGTGAGTGATGTTTTGTATTTACAAACCACACTGAGTTTGTTTGTGAATCATTGGGTGTGAGTAAAACACGTTTTGTGTGTGTGTGAGGTTTTGGCACATAATTCGCTCCATACAGGATCAACAAAATATGTCTTGGCAAAATCTTGGTGACCCTTTGCCAACACAGGAGTAAATTACATTTTGAAATATAATTAAATAGAAATCTTTTTAATTTTAATTTGTAACAATATATATATATATATTCAAATATTACAAAAACAACAGCAAGTGTACTCTGAATTGTTATGAAAAAACAAAATACGAAACCATCCACTTGAGGAATAGATGATTGCAGTGTGTGTCTCATTTTAATACCATTGCAGTCCCTCCGTGCCCTTCTCTCATTCCCCAGCATTAGTGCTCTGGTATCGTTAAGCTAATCTGATGCCCTTGACAGAAGCAGCTGGGTGGTGTGTGCACCCCTGCAGTCTGGTATGGACCGACACAGTTTGAGTTCGTTTGACAGCAAGAAATGGGCTGCTGAGCGGTGGGACACGTCGTTACATAGCACACTTCCCAATTCCTGCTCATTACCTCGCCATAATTTCCTCACATGCTGCCCATCCTACTGAATACTATATGTGATCCATGTAATATCCATTACAAAAGGAAACACTGGATGATGTGCTATAATAGCATGATGACCTCGTCCTCACGTAACCCTGGATCATTTGCAAAAATCCTGAATTTTCAATTTCCTATACTTGAAAAAAGGCAAGACAAGGAGGACTTGGAAAACTTGTGCAAAAGTTGCTTTGGAAGCAAAATACCAATGTATTGCACATCTTTGCATGACTTTTAATGGAAAGCAAAATCATTCCGAGACAGGTACTACTGAAAAATCAGATTTACTTGTTGGTTTGATGCCCCTTGTGTGGAGGGATGGGAGAACAAAACCATAATTAGATTGACAGTTTCCTTGAGGTAATTAGGCATAAATTGGTAGGAATCCCAGGTGAAAATCAGAGATAGGAGTGGCAACATGTGCTTGTTGAAAACTGATTATCGTGTGGAGAGCGTAAACAGGGAGAAGGGTCTTCCTTGCTTGTTTGCAAATCTGTTTGTCTCTGCGTTGCTGCTTGTAATGTGACCTTACAGGCAATTTCGCACTAATGGGCTTCTGTATATGATCCAGTAATTGTTAGGACTGACAATATGCATCCAATTACTGTTGTTATGCCATTAGGAAGCCATGCATTCATCTTGCCAACCTCGATTCATTACCCTGTAGCTCTGTAAGGACATTTATATACATCTAATCACCCTTTTCATTGCCTCTAAATGCAGGTCTGTTTTTCATAATGACAGTCCTTTCCAAAGTCCTAATGACCCACATATCCTTTAAAAGACACGATTATAACTTAGATTAGGGTTTCAATGAAGCATCATTAGTTTCCTTATATGAATGAAGCACATTTCCTAAATGTATCATTTCAATGCATCATCAACTTTGTGCATGATCATTAAGCTGAAAACATGGGAAAAGAAAACACAACAAATGGGAAGGGAAATAGAAAAATTAGCGCACTAAAAAAAAAAAAAAAAAAACATTTCTGTATTTTTCCTCCCAGTAACAAATATCTAAACATCCTTAATACATGATGCATTGAATTGAGAAGCAAAAGCAGAATATAAAGGAGAATAAGGATACATAGAATAAGGATACATTTAACATTGAAAGTTAAAATGGTTACAATTATATGTATTAAAATATGCTTAACTTTGCTGTAGGTATACAAGTAATTCAGTTCATGTCGAAGCAAACGCATTTATGAATTTTGTACATTTATCATCCTCTAAAGGATCCTGGAGTCAATGGTTTGCACAATGGTGAAAGTTTACAGAACACAGGTAAGATTTGAGCGTACAATCTCTTAGTTACCAGCCCAGATATTAAATGGCTACATTACCTCAACAACCTGACTACTGATGTGGAGCATTAAAAATTCAGAGGTGGACATTAATAATGAGATGAGCTCCTGATGAGATGCTGGAGTACGTTCCTCAACTGTATTGCACACAGGTCATCTAATCAATGCATGAACGGTCCCTGGGGATGGGGATGGGGATGGGGGGGAGACAAACATCTCAGGGCAAGGTCAGCATGTTCTTGCCCAGTGGAAAGCCTGGTATCCCAGCCTGGTAAAGCACCCTGAACACTGCCCCTGGAGGAGCTACTAGATGTGTTAGCGCTGACCCTTCACTACTGTTCCCCAAAGGACTTGAATTACCATCCACAACACAGCATGAACAACCAACTGCTAAATATTCATTTATCTCTCTGCCTGTCTCCTCAGATACCAATCAATTTTTGAAATTGCTCAAGCTATGTATTTCCTCCATGGCCATGTTCTCTTTTACACATACACATACACATACACATACACATACACATACACATACACATACACATACACACAGTCTCTAGCTCTTTCTCCTTTGGCGCAGATCACACCAGGCTTAGTGTTTGGATTGCTATCCAGAGAACGATCCCTAATGGTTATCTGACAAAAGTGGAGAGCAAAGAAGCTAGAGGAATTCAGAGTAAGATCAATACTCTTGGATAGTGAGTTTTTCTATGTTAAAGGCCAACTCCTTCTCAGGAGGCGTCCCGAGGGTCAGATATGAGATGTTTACAAGGACAGAACATCATACTGTAGGTATCTTCAAAGCAAGCATGAGGGTAAAAATTATGCTTTGACTGAATCAAGTATATCTTAACACAGTCAAACCCAGACTAAACTCAATGTGTTAATGCTAACAAAAGCAAAAGTAATATTTTGGAGAAAAACACCAACAATGGCAATACAAATCCTCATCAGTAGTACATCATTGGAAAGTACAAAAACACATTTATTCTCAAAGTTAATCTTTAAAAAGAGTAGCCTTTTAATAACATAAAAAATCTTAATCTTAGTATATAGAAATCATATCGTACATTACAATTCTGCAATGCCTAATTTCACTTGTAGCACTGAAAATCATTAATTTGAGTTTTTTCCCTTCTATTTATAGTAAAATGGAATACCATTTTAATATTGGTCATTATAATAAAATAGATTTTGAGCATTTCTAGTCATTATCAAATAATTTAAGTTACTACATACAGTGAGGAAAATAAGTATTTGAACACCCTGCTATTTTACAAGTTCTCCCACTTGGAAATCATGGAGGGTCTGAAATTGTCATCGTAGGTGCATGTCCACTGTGAGAGACATAATCTAAAAAAAAAAATCCAGAAATCACAATATATGATTTTTAAACTATTTATTTGTATGATACAGCTGCAAATAAGTATTTGAACACCTGAGAAAATCAATGTTAATATTTGGTACAGTAGCCTTTGTTTGCAATTACAGAGGTCAAACGTTTCCTGTAGTTTTTCACCAGGTTTGCACACACTGCAGGAGGGATTTTGGCCCACTCCTCCACACAGATCTTCTCTAGATCAGTCAGGTTTCTGGCCTGTCGCTGAGAAACACGGAGTTTGAGCTCCCTCCAAAGATTCTCTATTGGGTTTAGGTCTGGAGACTGGCTAGGCCACGCCAGAACCTTGATATGCTTCTTACAGAGCCACTCCTTGGTTATCCTGGCTGTGTGCTTCGGGTCATTGTCATGTTGGAAGACCCAGCCTCGACCCATCTTCAATGCTCTAACTGAGGGAAGGAGGTTGTTCCCCAAAATCTCGCAATACATGGCCCCGGTCATCCTCTCCTTAATACAGTGCAGTTGGGATGGTACTCATCATTCTTCTTCCTCCAAACACGGTTAGTGGAATTATGACCAAAAAGTTCTATTTTGGTCTCATCTGACCACATGACTTTCTCCCATGACTCCTCTGGATCATCCAAATGGTCATTGGCAAACTTAAGACGGGCCTTGACATGTGCTGGATTAAGCAGGGGAACCTTCCGTGCCATGCATGATTTCAAACCATGACGTCTTAGTGTATTACCAACAGTAACCTTGGAAACGGTGGTCCCAGCTCTTCCTTAGGATCAATGAGACCCTACGAGGTGAGATCTTGCATGGAGCCCCAGTCCGAGGGAGATTGACAGTCATGTTTAGCTTCTTCCATTTTCGAATGATTGCTCCAACAGTGGACCTTTTTTCACCAAGCTGCTTGGCAATTTCCCCGTAGCCCTTTCCAGCCTTGTGGAGGTGTACAATTTTGTCTCTAGTGTCTTTGGACAGCTCTTTGGTTTTGGCCATGTTAGTAGTTGGATTCTTACTGATTGTATGGGGTGGACAGGTGTCTTTATGCAGCTAACGACCTCAAACAGGTGCATCTAATTTAGGATAATAAATGGAGTGGAGGTGGACATTTTAAAGGCAGACTAACAGGTTTTTGAGAGTCAGAATTCTAGCTGATAGACAGGTGTTCAAATACTTATTTGCAACTGTATCATTCAAATAAATAGTTAAACAAATTTTTTTAGATTATGTCTCTCACAGTGGACATGGATGACAATTTCAGACCCTTCCATGATTTCCAAGTGGAAGAACTTGAAAAATAGCAGGGTGTTCAAATACTTATTTTCCTCACAGTAAAAAAAGATGCATCTTCTGAAACATATGAGAGTTGAATTTCTAGCACAAATAACTATTTAGTGATATACACCATTACTAAGGGACTAGCCCTATTCGTTTTTTATTTAAGGGGCCACCGGAGGAGTTTTGGGATCAGTAGTCAAAAAAGACTCGACCCTCCCTTCGCCATTAATACATTTTTCTATGACCCTCCAAAATGATTGTGAAAAAAGGCATGACCCTCCCCGATAATTTATTGATTACGTACTGTGTGCGCTTGGCAACGATTTTCAGATAGCCATTTTTTTACAACCATGAGAAACGACTAAACTCCTGCTTTCTCATCTTACTAAGGCTGTAACGATAGACCAAACCTACAATTCGGTTCGTATCACGATTTTTGATTTTAGATTAGAATTTTTTTTAAATGTTTTATCATGTTTTCGGTGCTGATGCCGTGGCCACCCATTCATGTAACATCAAATGTAAGGGTGGCGCTGCCAATAAAGTATCTAAAAGCTGCCACAAAGAACCAGAAAAAGTAATGATTATGAATATGTCAAATATAGCAAGGATACATTTTAATTGTTTATTAATAAACAAGGTGTCAGCGTGTCGGCTGCAAAGATGAAGTTGACTCGCGATCTTCACTAGTGAACGCGCCAGAGAGAAATGCACATTTCATACGGATTACATAAGCAGAGAACAGTCTGTTTTCTCTCCTTTTTAAGTGTTCTGTTTAAAAGTAGACATCAAGCTTTCCATATATTTCTCAGGTATGTGAGGCAAGTACATTATACGCTGAGTTTCTGTTCATTTATGAGACGAGAGTCCAGTTCACGCGCCGGTGCCTCCAGTGTCATGATGATATTTCTACTATGTTAACTTCTTATTTAATAAAACCAGGCAATTGGTTGATGAAACATTGATTAAAATTAAGATGAAATTAATAAAAAACGAAATTCACTTTAAATAAAGGCTTTGTGCTCTCTGTTTGAGGTCTCTGTGAAAGTTTTAAAGTCGCTTTCAGAGCGGTCATGTCCTTACTGGAGAACTGTCACGTCCGTAACATTTTTTTCCTCATAAATGCGAACACGAAAAATAAAATAAAACATTTTGCCACCTAAAAGTTAAAGATTTTTTGTGTCATGTCACATGTGTATTTCACTCATATTAAATAGGCTATAAAACGCATGTGTAGACTGATATTTTTCTAATGTCTTGACTCCTTTATTAAGGTAGTGTGGTATAAACAGACATTTATTATGTTATAACTTCAAATAATACTAATAGTAATTTAAAATGTGGTAGCCATGTCTACACTCTTAGAAGAAAAGGTTCTATATAGAACCTGAAAAGGTTCTATCAGCGCTACGTATTTGGAACCCCTAAAAGGTTCTATACAGACCCCTTTTTTAAGGGTTCAATAAAAATAACCCTTAAGGGTTCTTTGTAACCAGGAAAAAGGTCCTATATGGAACCTTTTAGGGGTCATTAATTTCATTTGTCAAAATCATTTGTTTTGTCCTTTCCAGATTAAATATTTCATATTATTGACAAACATCAAGACCCTAAAATGTATTTATGAATGCATGTGAATGATCACAAAATTCAAGATATGGGGGTTAGACAATTTATATATTTATATAATTTTATGTAGTTAATCAATATCACACGAAGAGTGTCATTTCAGTTTTTCTCCTCCAAAAATCAGCATGATTAAAATGTGATATTAAGTTACTACAACAGTTTAATAAACAATAATTTAATTACAACTACAGAATGTTGCAGAATAATGTAATATATGAATGAATAATAGCCTATAAAGAACCTTTGTGCCAAAAGGGTTCTTTCTTGTCATTATAGAACCTTTTTAGCATAAAAGGTTCTTTGGAGTTGAGTAAAGAACCCTATGCTTCATATATAGAACCCCAATGAACCCTTTTTTCTAAGAGTGTATACACATCACACTCCACTATTATGGTGGCAATTTCAGTAGATTTACTTACTAACATTGTTGTGGAAACACAATAAGAATGGAAACTAAAATAATATAATGCAGTATCGTGCTACAGCGCACATCTATCAGCTGCAGTTCTGGCGCCTCAGTCCCAATACTGTAAAACTCGACGTACATTCACATCACATGTTAATGCAGCGGTAGAGTTACACTCACAGGACACTGGCCTTATTCGCAATCATAAAAGTTAATTATTTGCTCGTGCTTTAAAGCTTTTCCGGGTAAACATTTAATTGGCGTTCTGTTCTGACATGATTCACTTTTTCTGAGCGGGTACTGAAGCGCGCGCGCACTGTCAACAGCGCCAAACTGGATTTTTGTTGGGTCAGACCATCTGATAGCGATGGGGGCCGAGACTGAGAGAGCTACATGGAAAAAATATGCAACAAAAAAATCAACTTTGAAATTTTGCTGTTTTCATGAATACAAAAGTTGGGTGACCCTCCCCCTAGACAAAAAAAAAGTTGAATGACCCTCACCTCAACAAATAATAAAAATACATGACCCTCCCCTATTTTCCTCCGGTGGACCTTTCTATAAATACTGAACGGTCCCTAAGATATCAAATTTCGTTCATAGCACCCACAACAATTCAGATTTAAAACAAGGTTGTAGTATTTGCTTAAAGAACTGTTCTAGTAACCAAAGTTGATGATTCAAACCCTGAAAGATATTTGGAAAGAATCAGACTCCCTTTCACTGCTGTAATGGCGTGTTTCTCCAATGGTTCTCTTTATCTGGTTTAAAAAGCAGTGCAAATAACATCCAATTCTTGTATTGTCCAATGGAGATAATTAATCATAATTTAATCTTGTGACTGACACAGTGTCAAGCCAATGAAACATTTTCGGTTGACATGCACCTTTATAAGACAGAATTTGGGGCACTGCCTTAGTTCTCACAAACCCCACCGAGTAAAATCAGCAATTACAGAGAACAAGGTGCACCTATAGCATACAAATAGCTAAACAAAGATGCAGTATCTCTCTGAGGTATTAGCATAGAAAACAATTTTCCCAGAAGGTGCACATCTTCTGCAACAATGGATTTCAAACAATCTTTTTCACCAGCTCTTTTCTTCTTAACAAGACAGTACTGTTATCTTCTCTGCCAAACACTGACCTAGACACTCAATCCAACACAATGCCTTAGTTTTCTTTTTTGGTGTTAAAATTCATTACATTCATTGAAACTTAAGTTAAATCAATGGGCAACGTTTTGATACGGAGTCAAAGTTCTGCAGTTTCTTATTCTATTGATAGACTCTAAGAATATCAATCCAATTTTCTGGTTGTTTTCCTCAGTGATCTTCCCTTAAAGAGTTATTTCTCCTAAGTGCTCTAGTCTAGAGAACCAGAGAATGTGAAGATCTATCACTTTTAACTGTCAACTTTCAAACCAAGTCAAATCTACATAGTTTCAGCCTCAAGCGGATTGCCCACCAGCTGATGCAAATTACTCATAATGCTGGCAATAACTTTCTGGCAAGCTCTGATTAGCTGACATTACACAACTTTCAAAAAAGCACACACTGTTTTTTAATCAGTTCACTGAAAAGTTGTGTTTACGAGGTTCTAGGTTGACCACAAGGCTAATTACAGAATTTGCCAAAATTTGCCAGAGTAGAGACATCAAAACTTTGGATGACACTCGCGATTTTTGATTGAGGATCTTATAGATATAGAAATAGACGACATTTATTATGCTACTTTTAAATGGGAAGAAATTCAGAGTCTATGTTGTCTGCTATTTTTCCATTTATTTCAATTATTGTTTTTAAGACAGTCTGTTATCTGTTTCAGATAAACCCGCCTAAAATTACGTTTCTATGATGACCTGGGTTTATTCTCTAAGTAAACTTCAAGATGTTTAATTACATCCAAACAACACTCTGTGATTTCTGTATCTATAATGTTGATATTCTGGGAACTGAACCAAGACCATAGGTTTCACACAATAGACAATAGACATGTAATGGCAATACAGTCATTTTCTGGAATGTCAACATTGGTGTAAGAAGTGCTAGATGTCAGCACAAAAGCTTATTCTACAAGAAGCAGCACTTGAAGTATGAAGAGGTGTCAGAAAGCTGGAAATTCTTCCTGCGGTGCTGAGCTCATGCGGCGCATCAGATAGCGTAGTATGTGCTTTATTTTCATGGTGCATACTGTGCAGTGTAGGGTATAGAATTGGAGGAGAATATATGAGTGGATGTCACATGTAGTTCTCAGAGCATTTGATGACAGCAGTTCTCTCGCCAACGCCTTTTTATTGTCCTATTTCTACCAACTATGGCATGAGATGTGGTTGTCATTGAAATGGCAAACGTGTCACATTCTGAATGACAAAAAAAAGAAGAAAAAAAAGAAAGAAACTCCCACAAGAATTCAAATCTGACTGAAACGTTGCTAGAAATCTGTTATTTGGATTGGGTTCTAAAAGGAATTTGTATATGTTGCCTGTTTTTTTTTAATGTATGACAAATACATTCGGTGCGGTTTCATCATTATTATTTCATAATTCTGAAATTATGATCTTGAACATCAGAAACGAGTAACTAGTTATGGCAATGTTAACTGTGATTGACTAACTAATTCCTATGGGGGAAAAAAGACAGATATTTATGAGGACCAACTAGTCTTTTTCTTGGGAAGATTTATCACAACATGAATGCAGGTGTGTGTGAAACCCCAAATTACTGAGTAATTACAATTACTCACAACATAAATCTTAGCCAGAATAGATTATGTATTTACAACCATAATTATATATAGTGGTGGGTAGATTAAAAATTGCAGTTTGTAACTGATTACAAATTACATGAAAACAATTGTGGTTAGTTATCTAGATTAATAATTTTAGGTAATGTAATTGGACTACTTTTTAGGTTGCTTTTGACCAAACTCATTTATCACACTAATCTAAATAGGATAATCTTGGACCATATTGATATAAAAATATAAAGAGAAAGAAAATATATTCCATTGTTTGTTATCAACAACGTGCATATCACATTACGTCAGGGTTTCCCAGACTGCGGTACATGAGTTTAATGAGAAGCTGTTTAAACATTCAAATAAATAATTTTGAATCAAATAAAAACAATAATAACAATAAAATAAAATAAAAACATTTACTAAAAAGCATAAATTTGTTTACTTGCATGTCATGTGACTATAATAACCAACATCACATAACTGTGAACTTTATTTTATTATCATTTATTATTAGTATTGACAATTTTATTATTGATCTTACTTATTTAATGAAAATCTAAGGGCTTACTTCAAGTAAATATAGGGGAAAGAGGTTCAGCTGACAAAAAAGTTGGGAATCCCTGCATTGCATGTAAATATAAAATGTACATTTTTTATGAATTTGTACATTTTAATGTGTTAGAAAGACAAAAGCCTTCCAAAGACAGTAGATTAAATGACTCACTGAGTGATAATTCAAATAATAACTATAATGTGTACGTCAGGAGCCAATTAGATTTGCAGTTGCAATGTTGAGAAAACTCTACTTAAAAGTGTAATGATTTCTGTAAATCCAGTGATCAAATGCTGTGAGTTTCAGCTTTCAGTAGCTGGTCTGTGTGTGCAATTCCACAAACCGTAAAGACCTTCTGAATGGGTATAAGCAGTAGGCTTTTACAGAAAGCACAATTTAAGAATTACATTTATGAATAATGAATAATTATGAATAATTTACTGCCATGTTGAGAATAACATGTAAGCATGCAATCAATAGAAAAATGTGTTTAATTCACGATAAAACATGGCTATGCTATGACCACTTCACCCAACTGTTGTACTGTGTATCACTACACCACACCCCTAGCAACCACTCGTAGCAACGTAAACATATATTTCTCCATGCACTGACACTGAGAGGGTTAGCAGAGAATGTCTAATAAGGGGAGAACTTTCACTCTCAGTAAACTTCCAGCTTCTGAACTGGTTGCAGTTCCACTCTGGTTACGTATGAGGGCGCTCACAGGACGAGTGCAGAATGAATGGAGATGGAGCTATACCCCTCAAAATCCACTTTTCTCAGGATAACATTTTTTGTCGAGAAATTTCAGCCCGTTCTCATCCCAAGGCGTAATATAATGACGCTTTTGCCAAAGCGTCTATATCGAACGCGCATGGTACCCTTTAGCGTCAATATGAGACGCCGATATATATGGGTCAGAAGGCGCCTCCTAGCGGTCTAACCCTAACCCTACACCATACCTAAACCTACCCATCTCTCTGCGTGTTATATTGACGCTAAAGGGTTCCATGGGCGTTGGATTTAGACGCTTTGTCAAAGTGTCAGAATATGACGCCTTGGGATGAGGATGCGTTGGAAATTTGAATGTTGTATTCGAAAGGAGATGCAAAGAAATTACACATTGCTGGGTGTTAGTTTTTTTAGAGTCACTTATTTGCTTTAAAAAGTCTTTTAAAATGTCAATGACGTCATATACATCGTACGACCAGAGATAATGCTTTACGGAAATCCTTCAGTCACTTTGGTGCTTTCGCGCTCTGCACTTCTTTTCTCTCGAGGCATCGACAACACAGCTGACACAGGTAAATACACGTCCTAGAAGAGTTTAGTCCGGCTTAACATTCTGGTCCCGCTTCAGATGCCACGATGCCATCAAGCGGTATCTCTGGTCGTAATCAGTCCTTCACTGACCAATCAGCGTTCATTAGCAGAATGCTAGCTGTTATGGGCAACAACAACTCAACCTGTAAGAAATCGAAAGGACATAAGTACTCGTTCATTCAACTTCCGACCTATAACCCATGTTGAACTTGCAAATCCTACAATCAAATCTGAGATTTCTCAATGACAATCAGGTGAAAGAGACAAATTTAGCTGTCTAGCTCCATAGACTCCCATTCATTTTGCATTCATGGGCACCCAGTGGAACTCTGGTGGAACTACAACCAAAATTCTGTACAATAGGACTTAATAGGGAGTGGCCAGGCTCTCCGTAGACAGGCTCTGGGGTTAGTCAAAGCATTTGTCATGTGACATGTGTTCACAGTCCACAGTCAGAAGGAAGGCTTTTTAGTGATTTTACTTCATGAAAGTTGCACTGATGCATATTTTTTGGCTTTAATATTTGTATTGTGTGGTAACAGTTTTATAAAACCAATAAGGTACTCAATGCTATTGCTGTATTGTGAATAAGTCACAGCTAGGGGTGCACCTTATTGCTGACATATAATCTAATTACAAGTACTTCTTTTTTTGGAATCTGATTACGTAATCCAGATTACATGTATCAGCTACTACCCAACACTGATGATCAGCTGTTCTTTAAAAGGAAAATTTATTTGGGGGTGAAATCATAGTGCTGGGTTGCTAAATCAGTGATACTCTCAGTTTGCCCTAGAGAAAAAACAGCATGATTTTCACATTTTGACACATCTGAGACGTGCTAACCGAATTCAGAGCCAAATCCCTTGGCTGTTTGAGACATTACAGGCGGTCCGATGCTTACAGCAACACCTGCTGTTCTCTCTGCTTACACAGGGAAAACATAGCTATAGCTTGCAGTAAGCAAGCGTACAGCGAAATGACTGCCTACTTTACTTAATCATCATCCCAAAGTACTCTGCGGAGTGTAATAATACTGAAGAAGATGTTATATATATCAAATCACGCCTGCCGGAGACTTTGACTGCATGTGTTTTCCATCCCACCCACAGGCTTTGCACTATTAAACTCACGAGGTGGATGAAAAGAGTGAGCGGGCAAAATATACATTATTTAACAGTCCTTTTCCAATAGTCCCTCTGCTATAATAATGCCAAAGTATATCCACAAGTGTCTTTACCTCAGCGGATACCAGACCCCAGCTCAACCGACACCCACTCGTGTATACAGGGGAAAAAAACACATTAATTATTAATGCTATGAAGAGTGACGCACACACAAACCCTCTGGGAAAAAAATAAATAAAATCACCTATGGCTCAGGGCCGAAACTGAAGATTCCAGAGCTCAGATGAGGCTGCAGTATGTTGTATTTGTAGTGCGGTAACCCATTCACAATATCAATAGGAAGATTGAATGCGACAAGGCATAAAGAAGCAACACAATTCTCACTGGACCCAATAGCAGAGAGATAAGGTCACATTGTTAGACACATCATGTTATGAAATTGCATAATGAAGATAGTGATTGTCCTTTGTCTCAAACAGAATGCAATGCTGATATCCTGATATATATTATATATATATTAGCTATTCTCACATCGATAAGCAAATGAGGTCATTCACAGAAATGATGAATACCTTTTTATGATCATTGCAAATGAGAAAAACATTTTTTTTTTTTTTTTTTGAATACCCTATTTGCATGTTTTCTTCATTAGTTTCAGTTATTTTCATGGCGGGAAGGATGTTTCAAAATTTAAGCTAAACCTTCTTTTGGGCAAATTCTAAGGAAGGAATACCAATAGGCAGCTTGGCTCGGGAAATAGGCAGCTTGGTTTGGGAAAAATATGTAACTGAAGAAGAAGAAGAAAAAAGAGGAAGAAGAAGAAGAAGAAGAAGAAGAGGAGGAGGAAGAAGAAAATAACTACTCAAAAGGGTGACGTTTATGTACAATTATGCTTCAAAAGCAGATGTTTAATAATTCCAAAACCATGTTTTTACAGTCTAGACATATTAATATACACTACTTTTAAAAGGTTTGTGGTTATTAAGATTTAACAACTTTAAGATTTAAAGTCCCTTTACTCAAAAAGGCTCAAAAATGTATTTGTTTAAAAATACAGTAAAACCGTTATATTGCAAAGTATTATTACAATTTAAAAATAACTATTTTCTATTTCAGTGTATTTGAGTTTCAAAATGATGTTTATTCCTGTGGTGGAAAAGCTGAATTTTCTGCTTTTTTAAATAATAACATTTTAAGCATAATTTTTTTGATTACTATCAATGCTGTTTCAAAAATAATTACAAAAACAAATATTTTGAAGCAACAAATTTTAAATGTTTTTCTTGTCACTGTTGTCTGCTGAATAAAAGTATTCATTGCTTTAAAAAAGATCTTCCTGACTTCAAACATTTGAACTGTATTGTATACTTCAGGTGATTTTATATGCAACAACAGTTTGTGCCATTGAACGTCTAGTTCTCTTGAGAGTGCTTGCCAATTATGTATGACAACACTGGGTATGAAATGATCCTCAACACTTCTATTGAAATGTTGTAAAACTGTTAAAATTCAATTCAAACAGCTATTTAGCTTTATTATAATTGCTGCCTTGCATAGATTAAATTGCTGTTTACAAACAGACACTCGACGACGACACTTCTTCTGGCAGCCTGGAAAAGTGGTGTTTTAGATTAGTGCTTCACAAAAATTGGACTAAAATGAGCGATAAGCACTGTGTGAGTGGTTGAAACAGCACATATTTAAAAGACAGAACTGTTTCAAAGGCAATTCCATGCAACTGCTTTGACAAACAAAAGGCCAAATGTGATCCAAGTATGATCATATATGTATAAACCTGCTACCAACTGATTTTTTCCCCGAAATAAAATGTAATTTCACTATAAACCAGTTTCACTTCATAATAATGTTCATTAATTTGAACTATTATTATAAAATGCTTAACGGATTGAATCTATGAAATTCTACAAGGCAACAGACATTGTTTAATCAACAATTATGTTGACTCTTAACTGACAAACTCCCCTTGAGTCACCAACTTACTTTCAGAAAAAGTTTATGACAAGACAACAAAATCACTGCACTAGGATTTTGACAAACTGATCAATCAGAGTAAATGGCTTCAGACTCACTGTAATGTTTACTTGTGCCCTTCAAAGGAAAGCCCAGCAGACTAACTTTCAGCAAGACACTTTTCAAAATATCGTTCAAAGAACAGAGCTTAAAATAGACAAAGACTGACAGATCATGATGTCAGAAACAATAACAAGTCACAACAAGACAACACTCTGAACAGCGCACAGAGACAGGAACCATTATAGCATTAGTATTGTTGTGAATCTACAGGACTAGACTATTTTGATTTAAGCAATGTAGGACTGGCACAGAGAACATTTGAAATTCAAAATGTCAAACGTTTCCATCAGTGAATTATGCTGCCTTTTGAATATCAAATTATGCTGTAAATAAATAAATAAAGATAAAAAACACTGAAAGTAGTTCAATTGTTCATGTTAACAAACATAGTCATAGATGCAAAAATTCAGATTTTTCATCATAGGAATGAATTATATTTTAGTTTCCAGTTTCATAGCCCCCAGAATATTTTGTTGTATGAATATTTGAACATGCAATATCAAAAGAAAGAACAAAAGATTCTAGCCTCATGCGTTATAATTATTATTTTTTATCAACAATTGAATTGTGGGTAAGTTTAAAAGCAACATTTTGAGCAAAAAGCTGAAAAGAAATCGTGTTTTTGTTAAAGACTACGTCTGGATCGGATTCATACCGTTTAGTAACATTAGGAAGTTTCAATTTATATGCTGTTTAATGTTGATATGTAAGCTCTTACATATACATCTGCTATCGCTTGTTTCTGCTGCTTCTTCTCATGTCTTTTGGTCTGGAGATACTGTAATCTTTCAGAAGATGTCTAATAGCGCCCCCTACCAAATAACAGTGAAAAAACGGAAATGCAGAAACTTCTGTCAATGGCAGGGAAGCGTTGTCTCATAAATTATGGAAAATTACGTCACTGGTGGGGAAAGAGTTCAAATAAAAAACAGCAGTGAGCATGAGAGACTTTTTTCAAAAACATTAAAGTCCACATGAAATCAAAGTTGTAGTTTTTTGGCTTTAAGTATATGTTAGCCTTACCTATAAGCTAGTGTGCTCCATAACAATTTAAAATTCACATTTAGAAGATATAAGCATTCAAAACTTACAGTCTCTCACCTCCACCAATATGGATCAATGATTTTGATGACATCACTCTGCACAAGCTTCTCATCAGATTTTCTGTCCAATCAAATGCTCTCTAGAATCTAAAGCGTCCTGACTCCTACATTATAAATAGACGCTAAAGCTGCAGCTAAAATCCGACACTTTTACTATTTTCTACATGGTGAATGTTACATAGGGGATAGGGAACGATTCAGACAGCGTAAATATACTTTCCACCGGGAAGAATGAAGTCTAGTTTCACGTCAGTCTCACGTGAACCGCACATGCAGTCTGCTCCGGTCCAGAGACACAATAGCACAGAGTGGATCATATGCGCGAGTCAGCGCATACCAGAAAATTCTGCAGTGAATGTGTCACGGTTCATGAATTCTCTGCCTTTTCTTGAATGCTAGATTTTAAAGTGATATGGAGAAGATTAGGAGGAGAAACGGTTAGGGATTAGAAGGAAACTGCATCTTTAGTGGGCTCAACAGCTCTGGCCAATCTGTGATATAAACTAAACGCAAATGAATATTTTAAAAGAGGGGAGGAGCTGTTTGATACATCCAGCCCTGGCTTCCTGTTTCAGTGGAAATGACATCAACACATTGAATAATGGTGAATTGCATGTTTCAAGGCACATCAGTGGGGCTTTAAACCATCATTGAAAAAGAGCAGCATAAACAAGCATGTTCTTTTTTTGTTCCACAAATGAAAGTCTTACAGTTTTGGAACAACCTAAGCGTGAGTAAATGATGACAGAAGTTGTATTTCTAGTTGAACTATCCCTTTAAGCACATGACAAATGCACATCACATCCTTCACACATCAGATTTGCATGAGCGCAATTTACATTCTTGCATAACGCATAATTAGGTAATCAGCTGAGTCACGGTGTCATTAAAGATTCCAGTTTTTCGCAGCTGATAGCTATCTGTCAGAAATCAGAGATTGGCAGAAAAAGCGATGAGCGCGCTCTATCACTAGATCTAATGAAGTCAGTTGGCACCACCCTGAGCTCTGAAATATGACACCCACTCTCGCCCGGGCATTAACACCAGCTGTGTGTTGGCTCGTACTGCAGCTGATCAATGCTGTGAAGCACATCCCACACAAACAACAAAGCTCAAACATGTATGCAAATGCAGGGGTCATTGGGATGGAGAAACATAGTCTGTAGGGAATGGTGGACTGTGTAACAATATTGTGGGAAAGAATGCTGTTTTTCAAACACTCTTAATAAATTTGAACTACTTACAATAATATTGTGTATCTTCATCTCAGATTACCATTTGAGTGATAGTTTAAGCATATTTTGACTCCACTAAGTCAACAGACCCTCTGGGATTGGACAGTCACCTGAGGCTCAATCCTTTCAATAACTGAGGCTGCAGTGCCGACAGCGACCAGCAGAGGGCAGTTTAGCTGCATCCAAGCACACAATGGAGGTTAGGGAGTGAAGAGCAATATATATATATATATATATATATAGGCTATATATTTCTTGATCTTTCATTTCTTCCACTTTTTTCTCCCCACTTTCTCCGCAGCAACTACCGCTCTCTGCCAGTTGCAGTCCTGTTTGTATTGCTCTGTATTAATTAGAACATCCATTAGGTGGCTTAAGTCAGAAACAAAGATATAAATCCCCTTGTTAATTTGGAAAGAAGAATCAGCGGCGCTCATTATGATTGAATTAGCAGAGATCTGCCGGGTGGCTGGACCTTTATGACATTGATTGTGATCATCAGCACCAAACATCGGACGGCAGTTTCCCTTTAACCTCAATTAGCATTCTGTACCTAATCTCCGATTTATTACTGGTTTAAAAGGTCTTCCTTGAAATAATCAGCTATTTAATCATGATAATGATGCTATATAATGTACAAAATAATTTTTTTTATACAGTACCCTATTTCCTTTTGCACTGTGGAAACACCCTACATTACATTAAGTCATATTTCGAACAGCTTGAAGGTGTTTGAAAGCAACCTGCCATTGATTAAACCACTCTTGAACTTATATTGGGACATATTTCTAGGAATATGGGGCCACCAAGAATGGAATGGCGTTTTCAGCTTGCACATTGTTCTGTGAGATGGCCTTATATGACTATTGCCGTTATACTGTACAACCATGCAAACCAATTACTGGACCAAAGGACTCCCATGAGTTGGATGGCAATACCATTATAGATCCCCCATCGTGTGTAACAGTTGGTAATTGTGGCCATCTTTTGGTTTCCTCAACACATAAACCAGTTCAGATGTTGGAAAGTGTGTGAAAGATGACCTATCAGACCATATTATGTTTTCCATTTTGGTCCAGGTTAGGTTCTGAGACAGGTTATGAGATTTTATATCTCGGCCTCAGAGTCAAGAGGTTTCTGAATGGCAGTACTGCCATAAATTCTAGAGTACAATGTAGTTTTTGTTTAGACAAGGTCAGAAAGTTTGGTGATTGAAGAAATTCTTTGAGGCTACATTTAGAAAACTATGCTAGTTAGTGTCTTTTTATTCATCTCAGTAAGATTCATCTTGCAACCACAGTTTGCTTCCTGATGCACTTTGTACTTTCGGCATATGACGTAATTATTTTTGAGACTGTTTCTCTCAACACATTTAACTCTGTTAAACTCAAATAGGGCTGCTCGCCTCTTTAAAGCTGCTGATTACCAATCAACCCAATATGACCCGCCTTTGCAGCTGCATTTGTGATTGTAAATGAGCTTCTTAAAAGTTTTTTTTTTTGTTGGCCCATTATTAAGACATCAAAAAAGTGAGTCATAAGTCAAAATGATTAAACATTATCAAAAGTTAAACATTATCACATTAAAATTAAATGATGACACAAAAAGTCAAAATTATGAGAAAGTCAACATTACAACAAAGACAATTATGACAAAAATGTGACTTATGATTTTGACTCATTGTTTTGACAAATTTTTACATAGTATGTACATTTTTACTTATCTCATAATTATATATTTTTTAAAGCTGCAGTCCGTAACTTTTCCTCTTTGCTTTTCCTAATCTGCAATTGCAGTTATTCGCGGAATTATCATCTTTACGTGGGTTGTAAATCGGCATGAAACAGCGCGGATGAACACAATGTTTTGAGGCGAGTGCTGCTGTCAATCACCGCTCTGTGTGGATACTGTCATTCAGAATCACAGATTCACTTTTTGAAAGTTTGACCAACATAAGAATTTTCACCGGAAAATGTCTTCTGAACAAGTAAGTAACATCCATTTTTGTTCTGATCAACTAAGGGGGAAAAAGCATTCGACATGACAAGCGGTCGTTAGATTTAATCAGCACGATTTAAGTTACAGCAACCATGCAAATTATACTTTGTTCTCAAATTGTTTATGTTAACAACATCAGCATTGTGTGACTAAGGTTACATTTAATGTGTTTTATGGTTACCTGTGTAGTTCAGAATTCATATTCTCCATAATAGCTAAACGAGAAAGGCACAACAAAGGAAACTCCATAACTGTGTGAATTAAGAAATTAGTGGTACTGTTACACGATTGAACTATTGAAATGTCTTACTTGTTAAGCAGAAAAAAGCCGTCTCTTCTTCCGTTTTGAACCCCTTTAAAACACGGAGTTCACGCACCTTTCAAAAGCCCCGCCGATGTTTATCCTTGTGTTCGCATGAGACGGTTTCTTTCTCTTTCTCTAGCCACCTTAAATCCGAAATACGAAGTCTTTTGGGTTTTATAACTGGTGAATCTCCAGTTAACACTGATGATTGTTGTTTGGATCTTTCTGGATCCGCCATAAGTTTAATTATGTTAAGTGCTGCAAGAAAAGCCTATACATCTCTACATCTCCTCACGCGCAGTATAGCCGGCTAGCCGAAAATCCTTTATGTGTACTGATGTGACGTAATGACACATACCACATACAATGTTTACGTTTTATGCCATTATAATGTTTTACTAAAAAAAAATAATAATACTTATGTGATGGAAATAGGCTTCCATGTGCTTTTACATACTTGACCTGTGCTTGCAAAGAAAGTAAAACAATATTTTTTTTCATCAATTTAAAAATTCAGATAAACTAATTATTTGTACAAAAGATTTTTATTCAGCAAAGATACATTCAATTGATAAAACGTGACAGTAACAACATGTATAATCTATTTATAATGTACAAGCTGTTTATTTAACTTTTAATTGATCATGAATTATTATTATTTTTTTTTTTTACCACAGTTTCCACAACAATATTAAGCAGCATGACTGTTTTATTCATGTATATAGTTCTTGGGCACCAAATTAGCATTTTGTAATGATTTCTGAAGGATCAAGTGACACTGAAGACTGGAGTAATTATGCTGAAAATACAGCTTTACCATCACAGGAATAAATTACATAAAAAAATAAATAAAAGACAACAGTTATTTTAAATTGTAATAATATTTCACAACATTACTGTTTTACTGAATTTGTAATCAAACAAATACTGCTTTGATGAGCATAATAGACGTCTATTGGAAACATTGAAAAACATATTAACCAACATGACTGAAAGTAAATGTAGCAAGACAAAAGAAAACAACAACAACAAAAAAAAGTTGTTTTTCAAAGCCACGTCTTCCATCAATTAGCTGAGAAACGCTGGCTTAAATAAATGGTTTGTTTTGTGCAGCTTCTGGCTCTTTAATCTTACCTATCAATACTGTCTTACATCACACATTTTAAGGCATCTTTTTGCCTACAGGAGCAAAGGAATGCCAATGGAAATCCATTTTCACAGTGCAACAGCTGAACCAAAGAACTATGGATCAGTGTCAGCCAATCACAGCACTGGATTGTGTTGATAAGACACACTTCAAAGCACTAGTGGCCTTGATAAAAAGCCTTGCACACCTTCCTCATCACTCTTCATTTAGCACAGCAAATCAACCATCCCAACATAAACACACACACACACACTATTCATTTGCAAACTCTCACATAGACTCGCAAAGCATAGACTCAAATCCAGACTTTTTCTTGCTCATAAATTGCAGTTAATACACTATTTAGAAGCTATAAAAAGATGAGTTTATTCCTCCTTTGATCTGATATAACAACATTGCTGTGTGGGAGAATATTATAGCTCAAATAATTTGACATCTCATTAAAGCAGATACTGTAAAAGAATAAATAAACTTTCACAATTTATGTATTCAGACCTACAGACAATTAGTCTAAAGGAAATGCAAGGTAATTCCCAACTGATACAGTTACAAAGTGAAGTTGTAAGATAAAAAAAAAATCAGACCATGCAATATGAGATTGTTTACCTATTAAGCAGGGAATAAAAAAAAAAAATTCTGTGGGTCATCTTCATTTTGACTAAAGTCAGAGAGAGTGAGAGAGGAGAAACGGGGTGATCATAAATTAACCAACACATGCATTCAAATGCCAAGGAAAAATCCGTTCTTTGCTCGTTTGGCGAGAGATTTTGAAGGTCAGTCCAAGGTTGTATGGAAAATATGACAACGTTGTCAAAACGAAACTGTATTTATGCATGCCAAGCCAGTATTGTGAAGTCTAACTAAACATGTAATACCCATGCGCAATGCGTATGATGTCAACGTTTTCATAAATCCGAGTTTTTTGTAGTTTACTGTACAAAGGGACAATAATGGTATCGTTTTCAAAAACTTGCACTTTGAAACCTGCTTTCAGGCCCTCAAAACACTGTTGCCGCTTAATTGAATGGCCAAAATACATAAAAAGTTTTCAGTTTTTAGTGTGAATGGTCCCTATAATGATCTCTGGCTAAAGGTTAGGACCTCTAACTAACCAAACCTCGGTCCACTTCTCTCCACTCTTCAGGAGCACTAACAAGATCAACGGGGAAATAGGGAATGTCAAAAGAAAGAAAATGCATGGCTTGGAACAAATGTACTCAAGTTTTCTTATGGGAATGACCTCCAGGCTTTTAAACTCCATTCAGAACTATACTGTTCTCTTTTCTTATGAATAAAATGTAATACCGTCACTGATTCGTTGGTCTTTATGGATGAAAAAGGGATTTTTCATCAACTTTGTTTCATAAAAAGGTCCAAAAAGTTGACAAATATCACACTAAACAGGCATTAGCGGAAACTTTAGATGTTCAGATTTTGTTTAAAAGCTTGAAGCTAGTTATGATCTCATGGCTGAAATGCTTGTCCCTAAGGTCGATTAAGTCTTCGTGAGCACGGCAGATTTATATTTAGCTTTAGTTTAGCTCTGTGAGCTCTCATTCCCAGATAAGGGCAATATCGAGATTGATCGTTGACTGACACACAGAAAGAGGATTTACAATGTGTGTCTTGAAGCCTCGAGAGCTGAAGAACTGAGGAAAATATGTCTCCTTTGTGGTTCTCATGCGGTTCCACAGCTATAATGACATTTACTGATCCCGTTCCCTCCTCTTCTCATCATTGATCATTTCCTGTCCTTTCTCTATTGTTCTCTCAATAAAAAAAGCTTCTTCTTAACTTAGCTGAAAAGGTGAAGCCAATGTGTTATACGAATGTATCTGCAAACACTAGATTTCTTTTTTTGGGAGGAGTGTGGGTGGGGGGGGATTGGTGCGGTTGGCGTGGTGCAGCAAAGTTCAGGAACGTGCCGGAAGCATGTACACTAACCACTTCTGTTAAAGAGAAATTTTTGTTCATCTGCCCTTATTCACGAAACATGAGCAGAACAAATTTATATGTAAATCATTTTCATGAATTAACATTAATCTATTCGTTCCTAAATTGTCACATTCAATTTAATGGGACAATTTATACACAATTGGTTTTCATGCATGACGTACACAGAAATCTGTTCTGGTCTGGCTTCACGAAGGTCCAGCTCATCTAATATATTGACCTCATTGAGCTCATTGTCATTACAGTCTTTTATGATAAGTCAAATATCTGAGACTGCTATGAACCCCACAGGATGTTTATCTAGATTATAACATTTCAGTAGTCCAATTTGTAACCCCCCAATGAAAATATTCAGTTAGTGAAGACATCTGCTTGATTTGAATTGTTTTACAGCAGAGCACCCAGAGCTCATTCATCAAGCTCCTGCACCACTGCAGGCATTGAGCTCCTGGCCTGCAGATGTGCAGCTCCAGGGAGCTCCTCTATGACAGTCAGGCCAAGAGAGCAGCTCTACACTCTTTCCATCCTTTAATCAGCTCGCTTTTTTTCTTTTTCGTCATACTCATATACAGTTCTGCCAATAAATGTGCCTTTTTGCATTTCTAATTATAATATAATAAAAAGAGCATTTTATTTAGTAGTCTTCCATTGAAGATATTACTATCCCATAGTACTAATTACAACAAAAGATCTCGCTCTCTCTCTCTGGGACTTTTTTCTCTCACTGAGATTTTTTTAAACATAATTAAACAATTCTATATGACATAATATAAATGCTTACCAAGGCTGCACTTATTTGATAAAAAATATAGTAAAAATTATAATATTGTGAATATCATTACAAATTAAAATAAATGTTATATATTTTAATGTTTTAAAATGTAATTTATTGCTGTGATGGCAAAGCTGAATTTCTAGCAGCCATAACTCTAGTCTTCAGTGTCACATGATCCTTCAGAAATCATTCTAATGATTTGTTGCTCAAAAAACATTTCTTATTATTAGGGCACAAGCACTGAAAGTGCGTAGGCACCTGGTTAAATCGTTGGCGTTCTTCTTCTTCTTCTTCTACTCTGGAAGTCTATGGCAGCCCATAGAACCACTTGCGGGAAAGTTATGAAATTTGGCACACTGATAGAGGACAGTCTGATCTGTCACTATCCTGACGTCGTCATACTCGGATCAGAATATGAGTCTGATACTGCTCCATTGGGCTGTGATTATGTGACGTGTTTCAACCGAACCAGGAAAGAAACAGAAATCTTTCTGACCTACAAATGCCTTGATCACGGTTCTCGGTTTCTCTTTTAAAATGAATGCGCTGTCGATATCTTCTATAACAGATGCAATGGCGGAATCTACACATCTCAATTCTCCAGCGGCAGCCATCAAATTAATACCCAAGCGCTCTTTGGTGACATGGATGATTACCTTACTGTTGATCATCTGTCCATCATCTTATAAAGCCCACCATGACAATTTGATTGGTCCAAAGTAAACAGCTCTGGTTCAAGCATAGTTGCTCCACAATGGATGAAGTCCAGACCGAACTTCCCGACCTCGAATGTTGTGGGAGGGGGCTAAGTTCGGCTGGCATCCAGTCTAAACTGTCACAATAGCAAATTTGGAATCTCTTACTCAATCCCTCTAGTGCCACCAACTGTCCAAAGTTTCACTCACGTTTATGCTAATAACTTTTGAACCATAAGGGCTAGAAACAAAAATATTGTTCCTTAGCTCAAGCTGGCTACTGTAACAATTACATAGTTAAAAACATTGTTGTTGATAAAAGTTGAAACTACGATGAAAACGCGTTGTCTTTGGGGTTGCGCTGCCTGATTCACAGCAAAAGGTGTAGGGGTTTTATCGATTTCCCGTGGGTGAGGACTGAGGAGGTTATAGCGAGTGGACGTCGTGTCGTCAAAAGTTGGAAATCTTAATGATCCCCTAAATTATATGATTCACCCAACGTTTACATTTCTCCTGCCAACCCTGCTTGCCCTTCAACTCTGCTTCGTGTATTCTCAAAACGGTCCATCTACAAAATCATAGCAGTGCATTTATCTTCAGCCGGGAAAATTCGAGACAATATTAGTAAACTTGTCTCTTTTGAAGATCAGACTCATTGCCAGTCACTGCCTGAAGTAAAGAGGGCTGCCCACTTACGCATTGACCGTGAGACTCGTGCAATTGTCCCTTTTCACACACTCTCACGCCACACATCCTCACATTTCTCAGGCAACTTACCGAAATGTATATTCCTCACACATAATATCAACCAATCAGTGTTTTTCAACAGCGCAAAGAGGTCAATATAACAGCTGGAGAACAATTATGTCACATAACATTTACCTCAGGAAAGCCATGACCATGATAGGCTATATAGCACGTTATTTTGGCTAGAAAAAAAAGAGTTAGAGTATTTAGCTAATTATGTGTAGGCCTACTATATAGCATATTTATTATATTTTTTTACTTATATCATTAAACCCAGTTGTTATTAAGATTTTTATTTTATTTTTTTATTACATTTTTACTGTCGACGGTGGGTCTCCCTTCCAAGCAATTTACTAGCGTTGCCACAGAAACGCTTCGCCTTTTGCCACCCGGAAGAGCATCTATTACTGTTGTGACGTCATGGTGAATTGTCGCATTCGATTGCACCCTATGACGTCATATTCCGTCATGAAAAATCCGCCATTTTGAATTCTCCGAAAAAACTACTTTTTCAAATTCCTCCTTGGCCGTTGGCCAATTTTTATGAAACTTGAACCAGATCATCTTCAGACCATGCTGACAAAAAGTTATGGAATTAATGTCGATTCGTTAAACCGTTCTCGAATACCACGCAAACTTATTTTATTACAAACTTACAAACTTATTGCAAGTGTGCGAAAGCGACTTATTTCTCTAACTTAATTGAAACCAATCACTCTAACCCAAAGGTTCTATTTTCTGTCATTCAGTCTGTAGTTAGTCCTTCTGTCCATTCCAAAATGTCCTCTTCCTAAATAAAGACAAGACTGATGTCATTGTTTTCGGCCCAAATTAAAACTTTCAGTGTATAAGTCCAGAGTTAGAGAGTCTATCGGCTTTTAAATCCCCAGGGGTACGGAATGTATGTGTACTTGTTGACCAGCCTTTAGACTTTGACAAACATATCTCATCCGAACACCCTGGCACTTGAGATTAGAACTGCCCTTACTCTGTCTGTTTTCAAGTCTCTGTTAAAAACCTACCTGTTTTCATTAGTTATTGATCTCTTCTCTAAGGTTGGTTCTACTATTTTATATTTGAGTTTGATACTGCTTTGCCACTCCTGTATTTCCATTCTATAGTTGAGTCTGATACTGTTTAGCCACTCCTGTTTTTACATTCTATATGTGAGTTTGATACTGCTTTGCTACTCCTGTTTTTTTCATTATATATTTGAGTCTGATACTGTTTATTCCCTCCAGTTTTAAGGTTTCGCTTAGCTTTGCTGCTCTTATTTGTGTTTTATGTGTTGTTATGCAGGTCTTAAAATATTTTAATCTGGTTGTTCTGTAAAGCACTTTGGTTAGCCTAGTGGCTGTTGTAAATGTGCTGTACAAATAAAGTGAACTTGAACTTGAACATTTTATGTAGTGCTTGCAAAAACAGACGTAAGGCTGTATCTCCGCAACGCTTTATCGTTATAAGACCAAACTTGGTACATGCCATCACAAGTATGACCTGAGAATACATGCTGCGTTTCGGCACAGCGCCACCTACTGGTCCGGAGATTAAAAATGGCTATTTTTGCTAATAACTTCTGAATGGTTTGTCCAAAAATCATAAAAGTGGTCTCGTTAGATGCAGTGCATCATGTCGAGTCGACTGATATCCAATTTTTCCATATCGACCAATTTAGGTTTCGGGCATTTTTAATTTTGTACCAAAATGCTGTATTTTATGAACGCAACGTATCGTTATGAAACTTGGTATGGGTCATCAGTACGATGCCCTGAAGGAGCCTAAGAAGTTTCAAACCAGCACCACCTAGTGGTAAAATTAAATGTTCAAATACTTATACTTTCAAATACAAATACCCCTGTCGGTTGAGTGGTGGTGTACCCATTTGTTTTTGTGTGCAGATCTCAGAGCCTAGGCTGCCTACAGAGATGCGGTTTTTGGACGGCATGCTTATGGGGCGGGCAGCTAGCAGATCGTTAGGAAAGATTAGATGAATGTGATCATTTATGTTTTGGCCTTTTTTGGGCCTTTAAACTGATACAACCTTTAATCAAAGAAACCTGAAAAAAAGGATCATGGTTTCCACAAAAATATTAAGCAGCGAAAACGGTTTCCAACATTGATAATAGGAACCATCATTAATAATTGAGCAATAAATCAAAATATTAGAACAATTTCTGAAAAATCATGAGACACTGAAGACTGAAGTAATGTAAGTAAAGTATATTATACTGTATCTTTCTTGTACACATCTCCCACACCCTGAAATACACTCTCTTGCAGTGGGTAATAATCATAATCAATAATCAGTTTCCTGATCCCTTTTCTCCCCTCTCAATCCTCACCCTCGTGCTTGGGTGTTACCCTCCAACCTCACTGTCATACAAGACATGTAATGGGATTAAGAAAAGAGAAAGAGAGAGAGAACAGAGTTGCGGAGAGACAAAATATAGCATGCATATCGTGTAGGAGATGGAGGAGGTGAGAACATGGCTGCCATAAAAACAATTCTTGTGTCTTTTGCTGCCCTGTTTTTTTTTTGTTGTTTTTTTTGCACAGCTTGTCTGTAAAATCTATATTGCATCTCTTGAATTCAGAATATTATGATGTTGAGTTGGTCCTGCTATCAATAATATATTGATCATCAAGTCAAATGTTATATGCTTAGTATTGCTGATGCTCAAAAAGCCATTTTAAAGGTATATCGCAGTAAATCTTACAAGAGCATTAGACGAGACTGCAATAAAGTTTAAATACCTAGTCGACATAAAAGTTTGGAGTGAATCAATCTGATCTGTAAACTATAAAGCTCTAATAGTTTCAAAACCAAATATGCCTTAAAAACGTACAAATGTTTTTCTAGATGAGTATTTTAATCTGCTCGAGTGGTGCTGCAGTCCAGAGTGCATCTTCACTGATAAATTAACAAATAACCATTCTACTCTTGAATGCACATTATGAGAGAGAAGATCTCTAATTCAAAAGAGAGGGAGTCATTATCTCAAACACTTACTGTTTATTAAAGATGACTTTCAAAACTGAATTGATGGTCTTTTTGATGGTATGATTTGAAAATTTAAATTTGCCTCTTCAAATTATAACCATACACACAAACACTCTTTTAAACACTCTCTCAAAAAATAGTAAAAATAATCATAAATAAATCAATTAATTAAGGATTTTCTTTACTGAAAACAAAATTAAATTAAATTAAATTAAACAAAACAAAAACTGCAGTAACTCAAAGCCTTTCATAAATGTCTGACATTCCCAAATGAAATACCAATTAGTATGTTTCACATGATTTTTTGCTGAGGCATCATTCCAATATTTTAATTTCCTTCAGCCGATTTGTGAATATTCATAAGCTGTGTGGTAGACATTTCCCCCTAAAAATTCAAAAATGATTATGTGGCACACTTCAGTTGCGGAAGGTTTGTGCTATTTGGGGCAATATGGTTTACCAGGGTCTCCAGAGAGCTCATTATCCATATCCAAAGAGCAGGACCTTTAGCTGAGTCACAGGGGGTATTAAAACCCTGCCCCGTGTCTGTTCTTATTCTCACAGTAGTCCACAAGCAGCTGCCTAACACTCAGCGTATGGATTCACCTGCATTCCCAGAGTCAATTGAATGGACTCGGAGGGTCATGACCGCAGATCTCCACTCATTTGTGGCACACGTGTAAATGTCATTGAATGATATAAATTGAAAATATATATATATATATTTTTTTATTAAACATTAGGGCAGAAATGCTGGTTTCGTCTCTACATTTAACACCATGATAGCATGTCTATGTCAGAGGCTGGCAAAATGAAGAATAATGGAGTTTTCAAGTAGGCAGGTAAACTGATTTAAAACCATCTGTCATAGAGCTAACATTTTTGTGTATTGCAAGGTGATGTCCTTGGGAAGAAGACAACGTGGTTGATTCGACCAAGGGAAACAAGTTATTGGGCCGAAACAGCAGCAGGAAGGCCATTATTTATCTGACTTTATCTAAGACACCAAAACTACCGGAGTGAAGGTGGATGGCTTTGAATGTCTCTGTTTCAACAAAAATATAAGCATTTAAAATGTTCGTCAATTTATATTTGCAGGCTTTGTGCTACTTGCAAATTGACAAACAGTCTGAGGTGGAGTAGAATTGGGGTGGTAACCAAAAGGCTGTAGGTAGTACAAATAAATGCTGAAAAGTTTACGCACATCCAACAACACTTAAACAGCATCACAAAACATAAATTACAGAATTAAATCTATGAAACTATGATATTACATTATCATTATATATTATTATTAATATTATTATTATTATTATTATTATTATGCAAGATCTCAATTCAGTGTATCTTTATCAGTCACTCATTAACATACAAATATTCGGTAACACTTTACAATAAAGGCTTATTTGTTAACATTATTAATGTATTAAATAACATGAACTAAAAATGAGCAATACAATAGTTACAATATTTATTCATCTTTGTTAACATTCATTTAAAAAAATACAGTTGTTCATTGTTTGTTCAAGTTAGTTCACAGTGCATTAACAAATGTTATAACAACTATAATCTTTGATTGTAATAATGTATTAGTAAATGTTGAAATTAACATTAACTAAGATTAATAAATGCTGTAGAAGTATGTTCATTCATAGTTCAACTTAACTAAATTAGTTAACTAATGAAACAACATTGCTACCAAATATTATACTGTAGAACTCTTAATTTCTTAAGTTCTTAATTTTAAAGAACACCCAAAACAACATTGAACCCCATTGACTCGTACGAAAAAAAGAAGAAGAAAAAGACTAAGACATTTTTCCAAATATCTTCTTTCATGTTCCAAATAAAACAATAAACTCATACAGGTTTGGAACAACATGAAAGTGTGTAAATATTGAGAGAACTTTTATTTTTGGGTGAACTATCCCTTTAAAGGAAACGTGCTCAATATGTACTGTAAATACACAAGGTTTTCTGTAATTTTTGTATACTGTCTGTAAGTACATTGTGTCCACAAGGACTTTTTATCAAATAGATAATGTGGTGATATCTTTGATCTTAAACACTTTACCTGAGTTTGGATGACCGAATTAATTATATTTAAAATGTTAAGTTATATTGAGAGCATTAAACGCACCCATAATTACCGGATGGGATGGATGGCAGAAAACGAGTACATTTGTTCTAAAGATAAATCAGCTCTTAAAACAAGGTCATGCACATTAGCAGGGAGATTGAATATAATTCATTGAAGACATAATGAAGAAAAGAAATCGAGCTGAAGATGTGCCAGCAGTGTTTAGGATCAACTTTTTTCTTTTCAATTTAGAAAAGAATTGTGCACCCAAAAATTTATATTTGGTGATCATTTACTCCCTCTTATGTTGTTCTTGTACAGTACATGCAGTATGCAAAAACCTGTGCAAATAAGGTGTTTTTAAGGCGCTTAAGGTGTTTTTGCATTCAGCACATCAATCATCCAACTTATATTGTACCAGGATGTTAACCAACAAAAGCCAAAAAAAAAAGAAAATGATCATCAATATAGACATGTATAGAATAGAGAGAGAAAAAAATGTTAGGTATATTTTGCTGGCTTCCAGTGTGTTTAGTTGAGAAACTTCCTAGTTTGTTATGATGGGTGGGGTGTACTGTATGTATGTGTCCTTTATTGCCAGTTTATCACATGTAAACATGAAGTGCCACTTGCACATTTTTAAGATAGCCTAATTAGTGATTAAATGTATTTTATACAATGTGTGGATGTTGTTTGCATATGTACTTATTTGTAGGAACGATCAAATCCCACAATGATCTCTGAACTATCACCTTTGTGCCCTTGAGCAAGGCACTTAACCTCAGGTTGCTCCAGTGTAGTAATAAGCGTACTATACAAAGTTGCTTTGCATAAATTGTCAGCTAAATAATAAATTAGAGCAACATTAATGCATAACTTGTTCCCCCAGCTGAAAAGACCGACACACATTTCCATTCTTGTCCAGGCTGGTCTATGCTTGTTAGTGCTGAGCTGGTGAAACTAGCTAGTCTTGCTGGTTAAGGTACAGTTGTTAACCAAAAATCAGCCCACCAAAAATCACATTCAAAGCACAGCTCAGAAGAAAATCATATTGCAATTGTCTCTGCATATTATTAAGGCACTGAAGAAGGTAATGTCGTGACTGAAACGTTTGCCAATCCTCAGTAAAGCTGTTTTTTAAATATTTTTATTTAAATTGTTTACCTTCATATTGTGTATGGCTTTGTGCAAATTTTTGCCTTGCCTATATGAAAGTTTTGTGGCTTACACGCCTCAACTTTTTGAACATTTCCAGAGATTTTTTTTTTTGTCTTCAGGAATTAAAAAATAAACAAACAAACAAATAATTAAATAAATAAATAAACTTTGTTTATAGCGCAGCTCACACAATTTGGTATTGGAAGTATTTAATGAGAAATGTTTGAGTTCATATAAAAATCTCTTCTTCTGAGTGACTTTTGACTTGACAAATTTGATCATTTTAGCAGGATCATTACTGTTACCACATGTCCATTAGTACCACAAAAAGCTTTTAGCAGAACAATGGAGTACTCACTGACACCTCGGATATAGATTTTCTAACTCCCAACAAAAGACACTTCCCCAATGACTGTGTGATTATCACACTGCAGAGCGCCCACAGCTTTCATTTTGTTGTCATTCACCTTCGTTCTCATTCCCTTTACCTTGTGTTTTCATTAAGAATAGAAGAGTACAGTTCGAGGCCTCTAACATGCCTTGTAGGATGACCTTAGTGCTTATTTCACGGTTTCCGAAGAAATGCCTGTGTATCACAATGCATTTTTTTTTCATGTTTCCACCACTGCTATTTCATGAATGCCCAAGGGCACATTGTCGATATACTAGACATAAGCATAGAAACCTAAAACCTTCATGGCTGAGTCACTCTATACTGTCTAGCCTATCTCCAGAGGTGCTTTGTCTGTTAACGTCACACTTCTGTTTTCTCTCCAAATAAGTTCCGTCCTAACCGACCTTGTACATATACAGGTGAAACTCGAACAATTAGAAAATCGTGCAAAAGTTATCATTTTGACTATTATGGCTCATAGCTTATGAAAACCCCAAATTCAAAATCTCAGAAAATTAGAATATTTCATGAAATCGATAAAAAAAAAAAGGATTTTAAATACAGAAATGTCAGCCCTCTGAAAAGTATAATCACGCATATAGTTATATATATACTAAATATATTAGGTTTACCTTTTAATTTGAATTACATGAATTTTTGCACTATATTCTAATTTGTCGAGTTTCACCTGTACTTGTATATGGGCTCAGCTGAGTGGAGCTGAAGCATAAAAACTAGGTGAGCCTGCCCAGGGGCCTCCTGAGTATGGAGCAGTGCTGGCCTGCATTCAGCCTTAGCCAGCCAGCCAGCCTTCTCACATCTGCCCTTGCCCCCTTTTATTGGCTGAACAGATGTGACCAACCTCCCATGGGCTGTGTTGAGTTTTACTTCCTCAGCTCCTGTCCACATCCTCTCCAAAATGGAGTTTATTCTGACAAAACCATCATTTGGGTGCACTGGGCCAAACTACTATCTGCATATTTAGACAATAGACTTTTTTTTTTTTTTAATGACCGTTCCAGTATTATTATTTGATTTGTTTTTAGCATAATCTATGGATAGGCAAAATATTTTTGCTCTGTTTATCACCACAAAAAATGTATAGGTTTATCTCATAAAAAAAAGGTGCATCCTAAAGCATAAAAACAATGGGTCTCATTTACTAACCATGGGTAACCATGTGTAAAACCAATGCGTCTTCATGCAGAAAACATTTCATTTTTTAGCTACATTTAGAACTAACTCAAATGTTACATAAGAACATGAACAATTTAATAATGCATATTGTAGAGTTACTTGTTATAAATAAATAACTTTATAATTCGTCTTAAAATTAAAAAGAACATAAACATTATTTGCACAGTATGAACCTTCATTATAAGTGAATGAGATGCAATATGCATAATAAAATCTAAACCAGAAAATTAAATCTTTTAAATTAATATATTTGTTTAGCTTACCTTTGCTGATATCCTGATATTCCAACCACAGCTGACGTTGGACTTGCTTATTGGGATACCATATGGTACAGGATTCCTCAAAGCCATACACTGCCTCCTGGATAAAATGGTTGCCAAACTCTTTTAAAATGGACACAAAGTCACTGCGCAGGGTAGCCCCATCCAGTGAATGAATAGCTGAACTGAAAGCTGAAGTAGAAAGGTAAAAGAAGAAGGCTTCAGAGAATCGCATTAAACTTTAAATTCAATTTTACATCTCGAAAAAAGCAGAAGCTGCATAATAGACAAACCAAGAAAAAAGATTCCAAATTAATTGAGTTGTGATTACAAAGCTTTACTAATAAATGTTGATTTTCAAAGCATTATTGCCAAATGGTGATTTTTAATACAGTTACACATACTACAGTGGAGTTAAAATGACAAATGAATGTGGGAAGAGAAAGAGTGAAAACATGATCTGTCAGTGTGCTGAGTAAAATGCTATCTGGGGAAACAAAGGAAGGATAAACAACAAGGCCTGTAGAGGTATTGAGTGCTTTTGTGTAGGGTGATGTCTGACCTTTTAAAAACTTGTACTGCTTTTTTCAACACATAATATACATCATAAAATTAAATGCAAGCTTTTAGTCATAGAATTGTAATTTCCCTGCAGTACTTTAGAATATAAAGTACTTGTTTGCATGCACTTTTGCAAAAGTATTGAAGATCTCTGAAAAGTCTGGTAGACAGCAGAACAACACATATTATTCATTTAATAGAAATGTTTCATGTGCGTACTCGAAGAATGGTCCAATATTTCAGCACAATGACTGAATGACAAACGTTGGCCAATAATTTTGGGAATATAAGGCATTTGCCATATTCAGCTTTCTCTCACAATTGTCATGCCCAGGTTTGTAAAATGACCACAAGTGATAAGATGCAGAAAAGGCAGGGTACAAAAAGTGGTAAAAATCAGAACTGAAAATGCAAAAATCCCACTTCTCAGTCATATGAAAAATGAATCATTTAATGGTAATGTGATGAGAAGAGAGGGGAACTGGTGCAAGCAATAAGAGCAAGGAAATCAAATTTTAAAGGCCAGTCAGGCCATTCATTAATACAGAGTATTCTTTTAGAACTGCACTTGGGATCTGACATCTGCTCATTAAATATACAGTGTTCCTTAAACAAATGAAGCAAATGTCCTTGCAGTGAAAATATGAGGCCAAAATAAAACTAAAGTGCCAAAAACAATGCCAACTTTATCCATCTTTGAAGGTTGCTTTTTGTCTTCTTTGACGCCAAATTGTGTAATTTCTGCACCACTAGCGTCACAGAATTGGGAACAATAATGAATGTTCTCAAACTGGTTTCCTGAACATTCCACCAATCTGCCACTGGTTGGTCAAAAATATAGTCCCACCCCAAAACTCACTCAGGCATAAAAAATTTTTTTTAGTAAATACTTGATCAATATAAATAAATGGAAGAAGAGTGAGGGTGTTTTACCTTGGGAGAGGGTCCACTGATGGAGCTTCACATGGTACATAATGGATCGTAGCTTCCAGTGCTGAACCAGTGGGTAACCTGTAACCTCACTGTAGTTTACCATTCCTAAAATATACAGAGGGTGAGAAACAATCATATTTTAAAACAAAAACAACTATAAGACCCAATTTAAGACCCAAAGCAATTGACGAGTTCATGAATCTCAAACAGTAAGTTGGGGAGTGATATATAGAAGAGATTGCCCCTTGTTCATCAACATTTTGGGTTTGGTGTATAAGAAAAAATAAGATTGAAAGTTTTAAAGGAGCTGTATGTAAGAAATGTATTTCAATTAATCATAAATTTTCCCTGATATGTCACTAGACATTAAGAAATCATGTTCATTTCAAATACTTATATCACTGACAACAGTAGTCCGGCCAGGATATTGTCATTTAAAAAGTGAAGTTGCAGCCCTCAACTGATGTTGATGTTGTCATGTTGTGTTTTGGTCTGATGCTCCACCCTCCACCAATCTACCAATCACGAAGTCAGTAGTGTTGCAGCATTCGGGTTGCCAGCTCTGCTAGTTCCCACAGCTGCAGCTACAAACGTGTCGGAATCGGATCCTGCAGCAGATCTGGCAACCTTGAGTCAGTAATTTGAAAGTGATTGCAGTACCAGTTTTGGCCACAATCTTACATACGGCTCCTTTAAATGAATTTATCTGTGTTTTTGTGTACTTTTAGGAGTGCACAAGCATATAATAGCCTCGAAGCTAACCACAAAACTTCAATTATGATAACACTGGGTATTAAAAATAAAATGTAAGTTTACAAAACTAAATTATATGATGACAGCAGGATTTTGCCTGGGTTCTGCTTTCTGTTGTGTTGACAGTTGATGTAGAATATGACTGTGAACTCCTAAATACACTGACAATCCCAGTATTTTTAAATAGTGTTTGCTAATTCTAACTTTGCTCAATTAGGTGCTTTCTCTAAACAGTTTTTCTGTCAATTCAAAAATGAGTCTGGAAAATAAAAGCACTGACTAGAAACAAACAAACAAACAAAATAATAATGCAGGATTTCTGATACAGTTATACACATTGGGAATAAACCACACTTGCTAATATTGTTGGATTATCTTTAAGTACGAAAATAAAATTTCATCGATGGTTATGTCAGAAGATAACAGTGATTCCTAGAAAATTCTTACCATAGAGGATAATTATAGTGTTATTAATAGAAGACAGTAGCTCAGCAGATTTGTGTAAATGAAATCCATTGTGGCATTCTTCATTTATCTTCCAACTCTTTTTTAACATACGAGGCATCACTTTTCTACCTGCGGTTATCCTGTGAGCTAGAATCCCACATATTGCCATATGTTGAGCGGGCGGTGTAATCAATCATCTCATCTCCTACAGCAACTGTCAGCCGTGCCTTGACATCTTGGGAATACACAGCCATGTTTCAATTTAACCCCACCTTAATATATAGCACATCTGGTCTGCAACATTCTGGCTAGGAATTAGAGCAAATTCCTTTCTAAACTTGATCCGCCATATCTTTAAAACCATAACCATTCTGTTCTGTTTGTAAAAATGAATTCCTCTTGCCATTATGGATTTACTCCGCCTAATCATTATAGACCAGTGCTAACATACCAATGATGGATTTGCAGAAATAAGGAATTCATTATATTTGTAAGCTGTTGATAGGAAGGATCTCATTATAAAGCAAGCACAGGTTCTGGGGACAAAAGCACTGCATCATCAGCTCAAAGACTTTTGTCTTAATGAGCGGGACATTCTCAGATTCTTAATGAGAAAGTCAGACAATGAGTGCGTTTACATATGCATGCTAACATCCTCAATAACCTGACAAAGTGTAAGGTCATATACACATCTGAAATGGTGTACACCCAAATGGCACACATTTTCACCTTTTCATGAGGCACGCATGGTTTTAAACAACATATAAAAGTAATAAAAACATGTAGGTTAGCTTGCTAATCTATTAGCAATATGCTAATATGTCAAGTTAACAGTTAGCATGCTATAAGTATACATACAGTGTAGATGTCCATAATATTGTGCTGGCTTATTATTTATTCCATATACATTTTATTACGTTTTAGTTTCATCAAGGATGTATCAAAAGTAGAAAAAGTGACAGTAAAGACTTTTACATGTTAAATTGTTTTCTTGCATTTCTAGTAAATACGGTTTGTCAAAGAATACTTCATCAAAGAATACTGATATTCAGCTTGTTAGAATGATTTCAGAAGAATCTTGTTAAATAATGTAATATAAAATAATGGGGAGCATAACTATACATCATAACGTAAATCTCTCTCTCTCTCTCTCTCTCTAACAATTATTTACAATAAGCTTCTTTTTCATAATTATTAGTGTAATTGTACATGTAGACACACGAAATTGACACTGTTGAACAAAGAGCCCAATTCGTTTGGAGCATAACACCTCAAAATCCACATGCTCCCCTGCTCTCTGGGGCAGACGGCTTTCTGACACAGAGCACAAATGTGATGAATAAGCTTCTAAATGCGCTGCTCTTGCACTATCCTAACCTTGTGCAGTTTCCACTTAAAACTATCTAAAGAGAAACCGTGCGTGCCCCTGTAGAGTGCGGCAGTGTCAGTGCGGCGCACGTCAGAGTTTGGATAAATAATAACAAGCGTCAAACGCACATCCCCACTTTTCTTTTTACTCCGCTAAAACCCTCGGCTTCAGAGGGCCATGCCTCATTTTTACCCCATGGGCACCTTGCTCTCATTGTCTGACAGAATGATTAATATGACTGAACTTCACATAACAAACACAAGTTCAGAGGCTGTAGTCATCTTTGCCATTCTGCCGCGTGCCTTTGGGTGGTGGCATCATTAGCGAGGAATGATCAGGCATGTAGGCAGACAATCAAGGCCCACACTACCATTTCAATATGAAAGTGAGCACAAAAAAAAACAAGCCTTAACTAAATACACACTATACATTTGTTTACAAGGGCTGAACAAATGCACACACACATGCGCACACTGTCAGACATATATCAAAGGGACAAGACAAGAGAAAGTCTTAATATCAAATTGTTCGCTCTCTACACTAAACAGTGAGGCGACAGCCCATAACTCATGATGGCGTGGGAGAATCTGCCTATTTAAAATCCTCTCGCTGTGAGATTCATAGTGAAAACCACTGGTAGCAGATATCATATGGCTCATGAAACCCCATTAATAGCTGTAACCCAAGTTCACTCTTGGATGAGCGGAGGAACGGATGACTACAGGTGAAATGATTGAACATTGGGACGTACCAAAAACTGCAACAGGCTTAATCTAATAGTTGGCTAATGGTAAAGCAGTGAAGCTGACTCAATCTCAGCACACCGATAAGACAATAAACATCTAAATTAAATAGTGTTAATAAAATGAGTACAAAAATTAGTGTAATATGAGTCCATACCTGCAAACTCAGAAGGTCTGAAGGTGACACATTTTATACCCATGCAACCCCTACTTAATACATATAAAATACTTTATACTTACAGCATAAATACAGCAGCACTAGTGGCTGGCTGGCAGCAAAACTCCACCCTCCTTTCACTGACTTATATTTTAGTCATCTGAATTGTTTTAGTTTTAGTCTAGTTTTAGTCGACGAAATACAATAAGATTTTAGTCGACTAAAATATAATGGATTTAGTTAAATTGTAATGCATTAATTTCGAATTTCCAAACCCATATACTCCCGGATAAAACATCTATTAACCTGTTAATATAATTGATTTTAGAGTTTGAACATTGCAATACAGATACAGATTCAAAATACAGTGACTTAAAAAATATCTTAAAATTAAATGAAACCACTTTTCCTAAAGTAGAACACAGTCTTCTTTTCAATTAATGATATATGCATTCTTTATAACTAGCTACTTGCATACATCATTCTTTATTCTTTCAAGCAGACATATTTATTTGTATGAATTAAATATAATTAATCCTTATTAAGGCTATTAACGAGCAGTGAATGCCTTTCTCTTTTCCTTTTGTTGCTTGATCAATATTAAGGACACAGACCGCATTAGGTTTATTACCCACTGTCACTTTAAGACATAGGAGCATTTCCAATGACATGCGGATCCAGAATTGCACTGAATCTGATGCACGCACATCCGATGATACACACACAACTATTTAAGACAAAGCCGACCTATTTTACGTGAATACTCATTTAGACATAATGGTGTGTGTGCATTTGTCCATTCGGAAACGAAACAGATCTCAATTTAGTCCGCGCGCGCTGTAGTGTCTATGGCTGCACGCTTCGGGTCGGATGGCATGCGCGCAGAAAGATGAGATCAACTCGTGTGCCGCTGGGTAGATCAGCACGTTACAGTACAAATGTGCGCATCTACCACAAACGCAGGACATCAGTTCTGACTGGATCGCTTCCCAAATCGTCACTATCTAACATTTCCGTCTAGTTTTTATTCTTTGACGAAAATGTCAATAGATTTTCATCATAGTTTTTGTTATTCAAAACTAGTTTTAATAATTTAGTTATCGTCTCGTTTAGTAGTTATCGTCTGTGACGAAATGACGAAAATTATTCGTCAACGAAATTAACACTGTAATGTAGTGGAGGAGATAGCCTTACCGAAATCCTTCACATTGAACTAACATTGTAACTTAGGCTAACAACACAATTTGCTGATCTTACGTTAGCTGACTAGCCGACAAGCTTGCTTTCCATTATAATGTTAATGTTAAACATGTTAACTAACAACAAAGTTAGAGAAAACAATTATATTGTTGGCAGATAACAGCACTTGCCTCAAAACTAATGTCTGTCCAAAGTAGCACCAGATATAATTTCTCAATCCGCTGGGCTTTTCAAAGAAGACACTGCAGTTATTTTGACTGTGATTGGCCAAATGACTCGCATGATGTACCAAAGATGTTTGTGGAGAAGACCACAGTTGGTTTGGGAAATGAATAAACGTGGTTCCGCCACGTGAAGACCCCCCCCCTCCAAAAATAAAAACTCTTCGGATCTACACGATTCACGTGGATGACATTTTCCCATTCAAAACGGCAATTTTCGCCGAAAAGCAACTAGTTTACAGGTATGATGAGTGAATCAACTTACATTATGTTACACAAACAAGTCATTTTTAAGAGTAAGCTCAGGTAACTTATTTTTTCCCTACCATTTTTTTTGTGTTGGAAACACATACAGGACCAACAGCATATTTACCAACAACATATTGGAAGTCAGCTGTTTGCAATTAACAAATCAAATCAAATTTAAATATCTAAACAATTTGTGGTTTCCCCAAGTGGTTTCCCTAAATTCTTCTGAAAATGCAACTTTTAATGACTTCTGCAGTCTAAAAATTATTCTACCTCCTTGTTACGTACTCGTGTGTAGTTAAGTGTTGCAATATGGATATGTGGGTGTGTTGTTGTTGTGGTGTGTGTTTCAGGTGTCCGTTGGATCAATCTATCTGCCAATCCTCATGAAGGGCGATGACGTTTCGGGTCACCTCCGCCAATCACATCTCACTACTGCAGTTAAAAACGTGATCACTTCAATGTCGAACAGCTGTTTGCTCACTTTTGTCTGTTGCGCTTGTTTGACTTGCTGTCATTGATTTTCTGTGTGTCTAAACATTCAAGTTCTGTTTATTGTTGCATAGTGTTTTGAAATTATACTGTTCAGCCTGATCAGCTTACACAGAGTGTGTAAAGCCGGGAAGAGAGCAGGTTAGTAGGTTGCGCGACATACACTTTGTACTTAGGATGTTTTGGATTATGTTATGACACACCAGTTTAGGAGAGTGCCCACTTTGTAAGTTTTGGTATTTAGTTAGTATAGTTTAGTTAGAGCGTCTTGACGCCGAAGACTTTTCTTTTCTACATTTTTTTGTTTGGTAGTTAGGTTAGTTGAATTAACTTTTAGCTAGTTTGTTTTGTTATATTGATTTCTTTGATTTGGCATCTCTCGTGCTCGCCTTCCCACCTTGGGTTTTGTTTGTGTTTAATATGTTTATTTTGTTTGTTGTTGTCATTCATTGTTTGTACATATTGTAAATAATATTTTCTTCAATCATTTATCATGGCACTGAGGATTAATAAATCCTTTCGAGCTGAGTTCTAAGAGTACGGTTTTCTTTTCTTGCTCTGTCCTGCACTTTGAGGTACACACACCATTTTTAAAAGTGTCATTCCCTTATTCTCTAGACAACATTAAAAAGGGACGTAACACCCCTGAATATAATCCCTCACAACAGAATAAATCTGCAAAAACAGGTGTTGTTTGAAGCATAATCATGGGCTTCATCAGTTGCACCAAGTTTACTTAAGCTAGAACACATGAAATGTCTGAACTGGCTAGGTTTGTTGAGTGTCACGTCACAATTCAAAACAATGGTCCAAAAAGTTAAGAGAAGATATTGTCGCCCTTCACAAACAAGAAACAGGATACAAAAATAAGAGCGAAGGCACTAAATGTTCCTAGTGACAACGTTGGAAGTATAGTTCCCAAGTTCAAAGTTAAAGGAACAGTGGTTACACTACCTGGAAAGGGCAGAAAAAGGCAGCTATCAACAACTGCAACCAGATTTCAGAGAAGGCAGGTTCAGAAAAACCCTCGAGTGACTGTAAAAGACCTGCAACAAGACTTGGTGGCAACCGACAACAAGGTTTCAGATGCCAGAACTCTATGACTACACAACGAATGACCCAAAAGCACAAGAATAGTCAACTCCAATTTGCTCAAAATCATATAAATAAGCCACAGAAGTTTAGGGAATTCTGTTCTGTAGAGCGATGAAACAAACTTTTGGCCCTATGGATCAGCAGTATGTCTGGAGGAAGATGAATAAAGCATTTGCCTAAAAGAAAACTTTGTCAAGCATGGTGGTGGTAAAGTGATAGCTCGGTGATGCTCTGCGGCTGCTTTGCATCCTCTGACACTGGAAACCTGCAGCGTGTGGAAGGCAAAATGGATTCATTGAAGTATCAGGAAATCCAAGGAGAAAATATCATTCCGTCATCAAGCTGAAGCTTGGGGCGTCATTGGACCTTCCAACAGGACTATGATTCCAAGCATACCTGAAATTCCACCTAGGCTTGATAGCAGAAGTAGTCTTGGAAGATTCTACAGTGGCCTTCACAGTCACATGACCAGTCTAGAACAAATAATAGAATAATGAGACCAAAAATTGCCCATTAGAAATACACAAAACAAATTAAATCATATTTAACCACTATAGAGACATCAGAGCCAGCGGTAAATTCCAGAAGTATGGCTGTTCTCTGCAGGGTACATGATCGCTTAATGGCCGCTGACATTCTGGAGCTCACATCACCAAAAACGTTGAATAATCAAAAAAGCAATTTTTTCAAATATGCAATATATCTTTATGAATAAACCCTGTATTTGAAGTTTAAAAACGACATTCTTGCTTGAAAGAATACTAAAAAAAAGTAGTATAAACAAATTTGCTCACCATTAAACTCGCTTTGAAAAATTAAACAAACAGAGAAAAAGTTTCTGTGGTAATACTGAATATCGCATGGCTGCAAAGACTTCTCAGCCAATCAGATTAGAGAAGTCAGTGTTGTATAATATATACACATCTCTAATATATATAGATTACCACATGCACACCCTTCTGGATTGGAGTGTGGATCGCCTGTGACTGACTGTATGCACCGAACCGTGACGTCTGGACCGTGACAATTCGAGACGAATACATGTACTGATTACTGTTTTGCTAATTGTATATGTTTTACAATACACTCTGTGGTGCTTTCAAATTATTTCACTGCAACAAACTCTGCCAGCAGTTTACAGTGTACTTTTGAGTAATTTAACCTAAAAAACAGTTAATTGCTTAGCTGTCTCTGCAAATCATGCTGGGATAGGAGGAAGTATTTTAACACTAAACTTACACGCTTCACCTTTAACACCTTCTTTGTGTAAAAAAAAAAAAAAGTAAGAATTACAAATCCCATTTTTCATTCAAGTCAGCAAACTCATTAAACCATGGATGTGAGAACTTCTTTTAGAACTTTCACTTTCTTTCAAATTAAAAAGACACCAAGATGTCACATTTTCAGCAGCACAAGCACACATGTGAAATGAAATGACAATTTACAGGCTGTTATTGTGTACTTTCAATGATGCTGTGAGGTGTAAATATGTGAAAACGCGAATATATTCAAATGTTTTTGGTTATTAAAGCTTCTTAGTGACATTTAAGACATATTTTGTCTTACTGACATTTACCGACCTTTAAATTAGCATACATGAAGGAAGCACACATCTGAGTGCATCCTGTAATTGAGTCAAAAAGTCATGCAAACAAATTAACACTCCAAACTATTTGGCCAACAAGACACTATCCATCAAGAGGATCTATCTATTCCAAATATAGACACTCAAGGAGAAGCCGACACTTCTTAAAAGATCAAGGTGACACACTTTCCCTCTCAGCCATACTGAGGGACGTCATATCAGAATCTCCAGACATCAGAGCAGATAGCAGCCTCTGTGCTTTACTGGTCACTGGGCCATATGCTGCCATTTTAATTGAGAGGGGCTTTGGGAGAGGGACTATGTGCTCCAGAATGAATCTCTGCCACTCAGACTGATGTCAGTGATTAACAAGGGTTCGCCAAACCAGCAAGACCACAGGGAGAACGGATGTTTGTCACCACCACTGCTGTCCACATAGACAGGAACCTATGCACATAAGTTCCTTCTTTCATTCAACTCATTACCTTTGTACCTTCAGATCCCCGTAGATCCCAAAATTGGGGTGTTTGCATCGGCCACAGGCATCTGAAGGGCCACCCGTGAAGGATCCAGGGCCCATGCTGTGGCACCCACTGTATTAATTATCACATCTAATGTTGTCGGCTAATTAATTGACGTTTACAGCAGGAAATGGCTCCAGCAATTCTATGCAATTAATCAGTGTCAAAGAATAAATTAAACCCCAAATGTGATTACCATTGAGGACTACGCCCAAAATTGAATTTAAATGAGGCTTCTTTTTTTCTCTCTGTGTATCCCACTTTGAGTTCTGTTCGCAACTGAAATTATGGATTCATTCCACACTGTTGTTGAAAATATTTTAGAAGTGGATATAGTAAAACCACATAAGTTGTGTAGATGGTTCAAATAAATGTGTGTATACGTGTGTATAGTATACTCTTAATTCCATCCACAAAAACTGCAAAAAAGATAATTAATTAGGAGAGGCAATTACCACCAGACAGGTTTGTTTAAGTTTGTACATTCTGTACAATGTTCACGCATAACTGGATCCAGTTGCATAATTATAGAATACCTATCAGTGATGTTTGTTAACGGCTCAACTCTGTAACACAAGCTGGTATAATAAGAGGGACACAAATGTCACATTGCCTTAACAACGGCACATTATTTTTTTTTCTCTACAAATGGGGACATGTAATGTAAAGAAAGTCAAAAGTCAGATTGTGAAGAATGCTTTCTCAATTACAGAGAAGACGTGTGGAACAGACAAAACTGTTTCACCCTCCAATTCATTTTGAATTTGAACTGAACAATTAGAGAAGGGTATAATTTTCTTAGCGTTCGACAACTGCAGCGTTACGGTAGACAGAAATTTCACATTTGTATATTAATAAGTGACAGATGCAGCAGACTAAACAAACAACAAAACTCACACAACATGCTGTCGTTGAAATGCATAAACAATCAAATAAACAAAGATGAAAAAATTATATATTCTGACATTATATAGCAATTAAACATCCACAGCAAGGCTCTGTGTGCTTTCTACTCGAAAGCAGAGAATTAAATATCTGTCAAAAAGCTTCTGAAAAAAGTCTTACCCAAGATGAAAAAAGTGTCAGACATGGAAACGTCCATGTTGTTTTGTTGAGATGTTAAAAGTTAATGCTTAACTAGAGATAAAGTTATAGGCAAGCTTTTAATACCTTTTTATGCTTGAATGTAGTGTGCAATGGCTTTGCAATAATCGAAATGCAGGAATGTAATTTATTGTATGTCCTATTTCTGCAATAAACTGTGTAAACAAATGCAAAGACAAATTGGACGTATGGGTGGTTTGAGCATCGCAATATTTTACTTTTTTAAGTATACGGAATTAACAATGACTTTAAGAAAAGTATCTAAGAAATTAAGTACTGCATTTAAATAAGCCTCAATGTTTACCAGGGAGGAATACCGGAAAAACAACTTCATAGACCCCTTATGTGCCGACGTCACAATTACGTCACGGCGTTAGCTGGAGGCAAAACCAAGGGGGTAATCCACCAGCTGGAAACTGAAGTCTGCCAGGGTGACGCCATTGGCTAACAAGCCTTCACCTGCTGTTAGCATTCCATTGACTCCCATTCATTTTTGCGTCACTTTGACAGTGAATAACTTTACATCTGAGGCGTTTAAAGACTCCATTTGTCCATTGTTTATTTCTAAAGAAACACGACAATCTATAAAGGGCTCCATTAGCTTCTATATTATGTTATGGCCTCGTAGAAGCAGTTTTTGTAAAAATAGGCTAACGATTGCGTCATAACATGCGACTCTCTGTCGCACAGTAGAGAAATGACCGTACAGACAGGAGGATAAGCTCGCGGGCAGTCTTTTACTGTCTATGAGGCAACTGGGGGGACAAGGAGGCATAAAGTCCGATAAAGTCAAGGGAGAAGCCCATAGAGAGTCCATAACAGCAACGGGACAAAATATTTTCAACAACGTTTTGAGGAATTCAGATTTCTCTTGGCACAGCTAGTAGAAGACGTACCACTGTTACCACAAGTTAGGTCGCTTACGTCACATCTGCGTCGTCAAGCTCAGTTTGAGCCTGCGCAGTACGCTTGGCAATCAGGAAGTGAGTGCTTCTAATTGACTTCACTTTTCTCCGTTGAAGTCTATGGGGTCGCTGTGTCCATTTCTTTTACTGTCTATGGGCAAAACAAAGGGAAAACTGGAGGCGGCCAATACAAACCAGCACAGATTCGGCTACATAATAAGGAGCTTAAATTATTATTATTATTATTTAATGTCATCTTGTTGTGTTGTTGGGTGCAAGAATCGATGAAAAATTAATATGCTGTATCTGGAAAAAAAAAAATCTAGAAAATATTCACATCATTAAAATTGCACCGTAATCACTCTTTACATTGTCATCTTCTTGGCGCTGGCTAGGCAGAACTACGGATCGTACCACACGAGTCTTGTACATGAGGATTCATCACATAGTTATGGGCATCTAAAGATTTATATGCCCTCTACGCTCTGTTTCTCCATCAGGTAGGTGTAGAAGTCAGGCCACTCAACCGGAGGTAGCGTTAACGTTAATCCTGTCAGATCGTCCATCCATTGACTGAGCGTGTATGAGTCAGCCAATCTGGTTCCGTCCGTTAAAATTAACTTTTGCAAATAACAATCAACAGCACATTAAGATAAAATCTGATTTTCTCCCGTCATTGTTAAAAAACAAGCTAACAAAACTTGCAAACTAGCGTTAGTGAAGCGGCCAGAGGGATCGTTCTGCCTCCACCTAAGCTCCGCCCACAAAAAACATCACCATGTTTGCCAACTGAAAAGGGTTCTATAGATAAACAGAGCAAAAACACAGTTGATGACAGTAGAAGACTGTAAGACTACTGAGCATCTAAGCTAATGTATAAAAAGATTGCTTTGCTGATGCCACGCTGGTTTGGGGACTGACTGGAAATGATCCCCTGAAGGTGTGACCTCCTATTCCAATTCAAATTACTGACAGGTCTAATAAAGTATAGATAGCATGTGAAGTTTCCCAATGCGAAGAAAACCTCCTAAAGGAGCACCTGTCATAACAAGAATAAACATGAACCGTGTTCTGTATACTGAGGCTACAATAAACAAATACTCAACCAGCCTTGGAAGTCATTAGAGTTTTAAATGCATTTATTTTTACTGGGAGGTATTTTATAATGTCGTTTATTGAAAAATGTACAGAGTGTATTGCAATTAAGCAAATAAATCAACTCATGCTAAGCTGTTTAATGTAAGCATGCATCTCATTTACAGGAGATGTAAGTCTGAATCATTATTTATTAAAGATGTGCTTTCAGCTCAAAATACAGATGTGGTTTGGTCTCAGACTCCTGCAGGGAGTTTTCTTTTTCTGACTGGTCTTTTATGAATCAGACAGACAGACAGACAGAGTAGATAGATACAGTAGATAGATAGATGAGCATGAGATACTTCCTAAAACATTTTTTAAAATCTTACCGACCTCAAACAACTTTTGAACGGTAGTGTATAACCCTTTATTTCCCAGAATGCATTACCTTAGTTGGATTTCTTTGAATACAGTATCTACTTGACATACCAATTCCAATTCCAATTCATGAATAGAAAGGGAGCCAATTCTTCAACTCTGAGTTGTGCACAACTTTCAAACACACGAGAGATATACCAGAGATAAGAGATAAAAAAAATAATAAGCACACAGTGTAGTAAATCACAGAAGATGCAAACAGTTTTAAAATTCACCGCAAGGTCACATATCAACTCACACACTCCTTATGCTAGACAGCAAAACTGTCCATGATAGAACTCAAGCAGAAATAACATACTGCCAAGCATTAAAAAGCACTGTAGATACTCATCTGTTCCACTTCTTCCAGTGTAGCGACTAGAAAACCTCATGGACTGAAACTGCAAGGTGGTATCTGCACACATGAGTGGTGATGAAAGAAGATCCAAACATGAAACAGGAAATCTCCAGCTCATCGATCCTGCCAGGCCATTCTTTGGGATTACAGGAACTCCCACTGCAGAGCATCCACAAAGGCCTAACTTGATTGGATCCATCCGATTAAATCTGGACCTTGTCACTTCTGTGCTGACTTCAAGAGCTGAAATCGGGAGATTGCCCAAGCACAGCTAATTCTTAAGAAGCGGTGAGAAATCCATGTGTCAGCCATTTCAGTCAACTCTCCGCAGCCTCCTTTGTGTTTGATGATCAATGCCATCTATTCATCCTTCGCTCACCGTCCAGTACCTGCCCAGCAGGCTGTAGCACCTGTGGTGTTTTTGCATCATGTAATGTGTGTTTTGAAGTGAATTCTTTTAGCATTTTCATTCCGATTGCCATGAAACTGTGCCGGCGTGCGCGCACCTTTGAAAGAATCCCCAGGCGAATTGTATGTCACAAAGACAAGTATTGCTTAACCCGAACACCCCCACCCTCAAAGAATCTCCATCTGTGGCCATGAATGCACGTCACCATATGCATCAGGAGGCAGAGATGATTTCCCTCCTTTCTTTCTTTCTTTCAGCAGGAAATCTGCTTAGTGCCAATGTGCTTTCTACCTGCATTCCAATTAAATCAAGATGTATTTGCCTTTCAAAGCTTCTCGGCCTTCTTCCTTTCCCATTGGAATAATTGATGGAGTCCTCCGGTCCTATGATGAATGACTTCCAACCCAGAGATGAATAGAAAGATGAATGCATTGCCCTGAGAGGGTTGGGAGGAAAGGCTCCAGGAGTGCTGACATAGTGACAAATACACTGACCGTCGCACCAACTTGCCCAAATCAGCAAGGGAGGGTGGCAGAGGCCTGACAACTTCAACGACTGCTCGTGTATGTGCCACTTGCCCGTACCGTACCCAATTACCTGAGCTAGTGACTAATTTAACCTCAGGTGAGTTTCAGAACTGACGCCTCGAGACAGTCGAGGGAAAAACACAGCGATGATGTATTAAGGGCATGGGCGAGAAACAAAAGCTTTTCTTAAAACAGGAGTTTATTATTTTTTTTACCCCACTTCTCAAATGCTGCAGCAAAGAATATTGCAACAAAGTTACAATGCGCAAAAAAAGAAGAAGAAACATTTAATTTAAAATGTTGCAAATTGGAATATTGCATAAAACATTTGCAAATAAAGCACCGTTTCCATCCCATGTGTTCAAGACAACAAAATTGTCACTCCCTAGGAAATTGGCACAACATATCTGTATTAAAATGGAAGTTGCTGCAGTTGGGGGAAGCCACTGTGGCTCTTTTTTCATACATCATAAATTACTTTCACCTCAGAGCACGAAGACGAAACGCAATAAACACTGCCATGTTATCTTGCGCCATGTTATCTTGTGTTGCGTTGCAATCATGTGACAGTTCTGGGAGGTAATAATACCCAACAGACTTTGGCTCAGGCATTTCAGAATGACCAAACCAACATTTGAGACAGTCTGCAATGAAATTGGTCCGCTGCTTAGTCCAGTTATCCAATCACATCCTTGTTGATGCAAGGTTTGTTAAGCATCCAGGGATTTATTCAGTAAATGTGTTTCCATCGTAGTTTATGTGCATGTCTTCAAATCGGATAAAAAAAAATTATCCACCTCAATTGAGCACATACATTTTTTATGCACATTTTTAAAATTATGCATATTTCAGTGTTTTTATGCAATATCCCAAAAATATCATTAAAAAAATTGGTTGATGGAAACATAGCTACTGTTAGACAAGGGATACATGAAGTCCTGTGATTTCCCGCATATATGACTACTTTTGAATGATAGTGTGTATTAACCAATCAGAAACATTTGTTTGCAAATGATCATTAATACAGTAGAACTAAAAGGAATAGTTCACCCAAAAATTTAAATTCTGTCATTTTTTTACTCACTCTGATGCCATTTCAATCTGGTATGACTTTCCTTGAAACATTCTCCAAAATATCATCTTTTGTGTTCCCCAGAATAAAGAGTCACACAGGTTTGAAACAACCTTATTCTGTCCTTCTTTTCAATTCCTATTTGTTGTGTATTTAATTTTACTGTAACAGCCTCATGAAGTACAAAAACAATCACGTATGACAACAAAAAGAGCTTTACTTGACTTGAATGAATGGTGGTGATGGTGAGATGACTCAAGATTTGCACTCCGAAGAGCTTTCTATGGTTGAAATTAAAAGTCTGAATCACACACACGTGTCAAATATGACTAATGAATCATGTATTAGGCATAATTTGGAGTTCTTGCAATAGAGGATTTTGGAGAGCATCAGGTGCAGGGGGGGGGGTGAGTGTGAAAGGTTGGAGTGCTTCATACTGAACCACTTTCTTCATATGCCTCCATTCCAGGTTGCAGCATGTCACACTGTAATAGATAAATAACCTCTGTCTTCATAGCCAAGGCCTCAAGCATGACTGACAGAGGATGACTCTTCCAGATTACCCATTTTAATCTTCCAGCAAGAATCCAATATGACCTCTCATAAGTCTCACCTGATGCCATGACCATTAGGTCTGAAGACCAGCTATGTCAACCATTGTTTCGTTGAGCGAAAGCACCTGCACCCTCCAGTAGCTCAGGCAAAATTACAGACCCACACCAGACCATGTCATACACTTATGACCTTTAGACTGGATTACAAATTGGAATTGAATGGTGGTTGGGGAATCAAGTTGACCATAATAAAATTGCTGTAAAATGTCATAAATGCCAGCCATGTCTTCTTTCATTTTAGCACAGGTCAAAACTAGCTGTCCTATGGCTAGCAGTTTAAAGTGTTCATCACAATTAAAAATGTGTTTTCAAAAATAATACAATTATTCACACTGCTTACTCTGCAAAAATGGAAAAATAAATTATTTTTGGTAATTTTTCCATTAAACATTCTTAAATCAAGATAAATTTACTTGAGAAGGAAAGTTTTGTCAGTTAAGACTTACAAGACAGTTAAGACTTACAAGACAGTACATAGTTTCATATTAAGTATTAAAGGGATAGTTCACTTCGAAATAAATTTTTGGTATGTTTTAGCTTACCTCAAGGGTATCCAAGATGTAGGTGTCTTTGTTTCCGCAGTAGTTTCAATTTTTATATTTTTAGGTGTAAACATTTTAAACATGATTTAATGACTTGTAAATGTAAGTACACATTGATGGCCTAAGACACGAAACGAGCGGTTTGTGTGAGAAAACGAACAGTATTTATATAATTTTTACCTCTTATAACCACAGCCACGTCCAAGTGATCTGAGGGCGAGGGAGTCATTATATGACTGACAGACAAGAACGTTTTGACCTAAAAATATCAAAATTGAAACTACTGCGGAAACAAAGACACCTACATATTGGATGCCCTTGAGGTAAGCTAAAACATACCAAAAATTTAATTTCAAAGTGAACTATCCCTTTCAGTTAAGTTCACTTATTACGTCTTTAGTTAAGTTATTAAGTTACTAAAAAAGGTTTATCATTCCATCATCTCCTTGTCAAATTGTCATTGCTTGCGTTAATCATACACCTCACTGAGAAACATACATATTATTGACTACTATCACTTTTTGGTTTTGTTTCATGTTCTTGTTTCATGTCTGTCATGTGATCCTGCCATGTGTCATGTTGTCATTGGGTGTTTGTCTTGATTGTTCACAGGTGTCCCTTGTCTAGTTATTAGTCTTTTGTATTTAAAGGGCATATTGCAGGTTTTTATTTTTTCAAAATTAATATATAACCTTGTATGCAAATAGCATCTGAAAAGTTAATGCAGGATTTAAAATTGTTTTGTAAGACATAAGGGCTACAATTTCCTCCGCGTCCGAACTGTCATTGCAATCCATGGCTTGCCTATTGTTTACTTTGACCGCACTCCCTCCCGTTACGTCACTTCCGGTTTATCGGTTTTCAAATGTGGAAGTACAATTTTCTCACAAAAACAACTCCAGAAGCCTAAATAGACTTTTATAAGTATATGTTTATATTTAAATCTAGTTCCTACATTATTTTTCTATACATTGGCTTACTGGGTACTCTAAACTGCAATATGCCCTTTAAGCCCTCATGTTTGCCATTTGTTTTGTCAAGTAATTGTTCTTTCCTGTCTTTGAATTATCATTTGTAAGCTTTTCTCATGAAGTGCTGATAAATGCAATTTGTTGACAACTTATGACAAGATATACAAGAAAAGATAGATGCTGAAACTGGCAACAGCTGCCAGATGAAGAAAGAAATAAACAAGCACATAAGATTTATATTTTGTTTGGCCTTTCCAGCTGTTAATTTTACATCAGACTATAATCCTTCATTCTTTGGCAGTCTTATATGGGTGGCCAAAGCGAGAGGGAAAGAGTATGATGAAAGATGCAGCATTCTGAAGCCTCATTTGACATGACAGGATTTCACCTCTCCCCCTTTTCTTTCTCATTAACGTGAGCATAAAAGTTGACCCCCCCCCCAGTATTTAGGGCAAGGAGGTGCCGTGCAGAATACTTGAACTGCGCTGAGCTCTAGAAATGAGTCAGATTGGTCAGCTAATGAGTCCTGACAGAGGCAGCAGCATCCAGAAGACCCTGAAAAAATTATTTTGTTAATATCCTCTCCATTTGTATGCCTCTTCATCATCCACTTGATCTGGCAGAAGATAATGCGAACAAGTCAACTGTTCAAGAACTTATAACATATGCACACAAACACACACAAACACTGAAGATTAATGTGATGCGTCTTGATCTGAAATGAGAGGATCAATTTATGAATAATTGTTCTTTCTTAATAAACAATTAATTAAGCATTAACGTACGAGAGGCTGTGCTGTATTCTGAAGTGCATCTATAGCAGCAAAGCCTGGACTCAAACTACAGTATCTGTTTTATTAAATGTGTTTTAGCATTATAAATGCTGAATGGCTTTGCTGTGATCATGCTAAGCAGGCAATCCAAGTGAAGAAGAGTGTTACTATTATGGATTTATAAAGTCAAGGGCGAGATTAAAAGGCTTATTTAATCAAGACAAACATTTATAATCCATAAGACTAATAGAATTGTTTCAAAGCTTTGTCAACACTTGGGGAGAGTGGCAAAAATTACAATTTGCTTAAATAGTTAATATTGTCAGATAAAATGAGATTAAAAACATTACTTTTGTCTTAAATAAAAAAAGGATCAGTGGGAGTAACAAAGTATTTTATCCAGTCTTTCTCACACTGATGAAAAAAAGTGCCCTCTTTTTCATTCTTGTTAATCTTTTAATCAAATTTCCAACCAATGAAAAATCAACCTAGCAGACCTGCAAGTACTTAATAGGTGCGTGGGACAAAGGCAACAATCACAGCCCAATATAGACTAGTAAAACAGGAAACCTGCACACTATCCCAACTCGCAAAACTGATAAAAATGTATTCGGTAATGTTTCAGTCCCATGAACAACTATATCAGTCATTTATACTTAAACAAATGCACGATCAACAATACAGAATAACCAATCCTCACATCACGACTTATTATGACATAACCAAACACAACCAATACCAAACATGGACCCAATTTGGAAAACTCAACATAATGTTCTGCATTCTGTTCAAATATGTAGATATCTTTGATGTCTATACGGTATGACTCAGCACCCTGAGCCAATAGAACACAACACCAAGCTTTTTCATGTCAGTGACTGACGAGATAAGCCTTTTAGCCAGTTGTTTCATCCGGTGACCTCGGTGAAGAAGTTATAATCAGATATTGCCCCTCATCTTATGCAATACTGCTAGTGCAGACACCATCAAACAACACAATGCTCCTCAAATGAACAAGGTAACAGATTACACATTTCATTCTTTTGAACTACTTTTGAAACCTCAAAACAAAAATATCGGGCTTTCAATAGATTAAGAAAATTACTTGATTAGGTAATCAAATTAATCATAAAAAAAGAAAAAATTTTGTCTTGGTTGTCAGTGGCTTCTTAAAGGAGAACTCCGGGCAATTTTTAAGTTAATCTTGATCGTTAGACCTTTGTGAGTACTGTCTATAGAAAAAAAAAACTAACCGGATTGGTGCTTGCGACGCGGAGCTGCGACAGCGAATGCCCAGAGCTCCCACTCAGCTAAAACGGCAGCTATGGGGGAAAAAACATAAAGAGCGTTTTTGTGCCTCTTAACAGACACAAAATGCAATTAAAATGTCTATCCAACATGAACAGGGGCCTTACATGTGAACAAGATGCGTTCAGCAACTTAGCCATTGTTTAAATTCACCTAAATAGTGTTTTAGACGGCAAGCTGTAGTCTCGCGCTGAAGTCACGTGGGAACTCAGTTGTAGCCGGAAAAGGTAAATAACCTTAGGAGCGTAGTGTGCGACTAATGATGATCGGAGTTGCTTACAAGTGAAGAAGAAATGGTTCGTGTTTGTGCCTTTCCGAATTGCACATCAAGTTGAAGTACAACTAGCCACAACACAGCTACAGAATGCGAAAATATAAGAACTTAAATTTTCATCGTCTTCCTTTTCATGACCTCGAGAATCTGCAGTTGTGGCTAGTTGTACTTCAACTTGATGTGCAAACTCCCATACAAGTACTACGCGCTAAAGATTACCGCATTTGCAGCAAACACTTTGACAAGGATGACTACACAGACACAACAAAGCGGGGCCGGTTGAAGAAAAAAGCTATTCCGTGTACGAAGACGGGTGCAACCACTGTGGAGGTATAATGTACACTTAATTTAACCTTCCATTTGGGCACACACGGCTTGAAGAGAGATGTGCAGTAATGTTTTTGTAGTCTTATTTGCAAAACTTTCATTTTTAAAGTTTAATTATTACTTTATTATTTCACTAGCTTCTATGACTTGAATTATATTTGTGTTTTGCTCATTTCTATGAGAATACAATGCACTTGCTAGAGAGAATAAATCCGTGTCCTTGAAGGGTTGATCTGCCAGTTGCCCTTCGGTCTGTCTCCTTTCCAACTCTTGTGAGGCAAGTTATTCGTCTGTATACTCAGCTTCGAATAAATAAGGACTACCATCAAACTAGGAGTGTGACGGTTATTAAATAAAAATCGTGTTATTAAAATATCTTGCATAAGGTTAGCCTATATAATATCAGTGTTGTAATGGAATGGACAGTAATGGAATACATGTACCGGCGTTACGTATTCAGAATACAAATTATGATAAACTGTAGTCTCCACAGAACATAAAATATTAATTAGATTTTTTTCGTGTTCGCATTTATGAGGAAAAAACAATGTTACGGACGTGAGCGCTCTGAAAGCGGCACTAAAAGATGCTTTAAAAGTTTCACAGAGACATCAAACAAAAAGCACAAAACCTTTCTTTAAAGTGAATTTCGTTTCGTATTAATTGTATCTTAATTTTAATCAGTGTTTCATCAACCAATTGCCTGGATTTAATAAATAAGAAGTAAATATAGCAGACGATAGATAATCACGAAACGGGGAGGCCGGTGCGTGAACTGGAGCTCGTCTCAAAAATGAACCGAAACGTGTAAGGAAGTCTCTCTCACAGACATGTCTACTTTTAAACAGAACAATTCAAAACGAAAGAAAACAGACACAGACTGCTCTCTGCTTATGTAATCCATATGAAATGTGCATTTCTCTCTGGCGCATTCACTACTGCGAAGATCACGACCAGCATCGTCAACTTCATCTTTGCAGCCGACACTGAAGAAAGAAAACACTTCTCCTTGCTATATTTTACATATTCATAATCATTAGGCTACTTTTGCCAGTTCTTTGTGACAGATTGTAGGTGCTTTATTGGCAGCGCTTTAATTGTTACATGAACCGCACCCACCAGAATAGGCCTGTTTTTTTGTTTTTTTTGTTAAGTATTTGTTTAATGTGTGTGATTCATTTAATGGAAAGCACATTCACTGCTAGTTGTCTTCACATTTGACTCACGTCATAACAATCATTACCAATTCTGAAACCGGCACACCCCTACATCAAACTCAAACGCCTCTTCCATATGTTAAAAATCTTCTATATTCTCCATAGTTACGTTACTACAAGCTTCTTCACTTGTAAGCAACTCCGATCATCACTCGTCGCACACTACGCTCCTCCCACCTGGACATTATTTATCTTTTCCGGCTACAACTGAGTTCCAACGGGACTTCAGCGCGAGACTACAGCTTGCCATCTAAAACACTATTTAGGTGAATTTAAACAATGGCTAAGTTGCTGAACGCATCTTGTTCACATGTAAGGCCCCTGTTCATGTTGGACAGACATTTTAATTGCATTTTGTGTCTGTTAAGAGGCACAAAAACGCTCTTTATGTTTTTTCCCCCATAGCTGCCGTTTTAGCTGAGTGGGAGCTCTGGGCATTCGCTGTCGCAGCTCCGCGTCGCAAGCACCAATCCGGTTAGTTTTTTTTTTCTATAGACAGTACTCACAAAGGTCTAACGATCAAGATTAACTTAAAAATTGCCCGGCGTTGTCCTTTAAAGACTACAAGCTGATGTAGTCACTGAGGTGTTGAGTGATTGATCATAAATCTGCAAGTTCTTACCAGTGAGGTACTCCGGATCAGGCACTGGGTCGGACAGCTCCTCATGACACTGGGATTCAGTCGGCACAGACGCCACCACCATGCCATCCGGGAGCTGCTGCTCGATGCCACGGGCAAAGTTTTTTTGCCTAGATAGCAGAAGATAAAGGAGAAAATCTACTCAAAACACAGTTCATTGTTTAAAGGGTCATCTGTCAATTACATAAAGCATACATTTAAGCCCATTACATTTATATTTATTTATATTTTACACATATTTTACTAAATAATATAAAAATGACCTGCAAATTACTAGGTGGTGGGAAATAAAACGAAACCATTTGAATGATAATGCTAAATAAAGAGCGAAAAATTAAATATTGTCAAATATGGATATTGCGCACCTAAAATAAACAGTAAACATTAACATATGAGCTTGTCATGAACTATGTTCACAGAAAAAAAAAATAGGGGTGGCTATCAGTGTGATAACTTTTTCTCTCAAACTTTTTTTTTTTCTCAGATAATTTATTTTCTTGCATTTAATAAAGACACAACAATTCTAACTCCATACTAAACGTCCTCGCGCTGCGCCGCGCAAAATGAATGGGTTTCACACTCTTTTACTGTCTATGGTAGCGCAGCGCCGCGCATTCCGCGTTCTGTCTGAAAGGCGCTTTGGAGGAACTACAAACACGAGTAAAAAGTGTTTAAAAAAAACTACAAAACATGACATGCGCGACCGACGGTGAGAGATTTAGATAAAAGTTTGAGTGACTCAATTAAAAGTTTATTTAATTAAAGTTATCCGTGACCGTGTTATATTTCATCTACAATAACAATGTCGACTTTTATAAAGATCCGTTGGGCCATTGACTTTTAAATGCATAATTAACGTTATGCATATGAGGAGAGTTCTCCACATGAAAGACCCGCGAGTTACAGATCAACGTGCTTCTGCATTTCTCTCCGATACGGTAGGAAATTAAATAAAATGTGGAGGATTTTATCTTTGACAAGATGATAGACAGGCCAGTTTACTGTGACATGAGACAGACTGTAAAAAAAATATACAGGGGGGGGGATTTTAAAGAGATTTAACCTGTGCGCGTGATGGACAGGAATCCTACTCTCAGTATTACGCAAGGTCTCTCTCTCGTGCCGTTCGCGCGCCCTACGCGGTTTGAAGCACAGTCTCTGTCTCGCATGCACGCTCGCTCTAGATTACGCCCGATTTGAACGAATTTGCGTATAACTATTCGATCCCGAGTGGCTCAACACGTAGATCTATAGATAAACTCATCTTTCAGGCATTTGACCGACCAGGTTGACACTTCAGCGTGAGAAATCAGGGGTGTGGCGTGTGCGCGTGTGAAACCATTCAAATGCGGGTGTCTCACGGCCAATGCGTGAGAGTTGGCAGCTATGTCACATGGGTCAATTTATTTTTAAATTGAGATGTACAGTATACATCATCTGAAAGCTGAATACATAAGCTTTCCATTGATGTATGGTTGTTAGTATAGGACAATATTTGGCTGACATACAACTATTTGAAAATCTGAAATCTGAGGGTGCAAAAAAATCGAAACAAGAGAAAATTGTCTTTAAAGTTGTCCATTTATGTTCACGATTGTGCTGCATTCACTCACAAAAACAAATATTTTATATATTTACGGCAGGAAATTTACAAAATATCTTCATGGAACATGATCTTTACTTAGCATCCTAATGATTTTTGGCATAAAAGAAAAATTGATAATTTTGACCCATGTATTGTTGGCTATTGCCACAAATATACCCGTGATACTTGTGACTGGTTTTGTGATCCAGGGTCACAAAACGGAGGATAAAGGAGTAAATAAAGTCATATGATAGGATACATTTAAAATGGTGTTAAAAGTTTTGTTATGTATATAATATGATGAAAATTTGAAAGAGTAGTAAGAGAACAAGAAAAAAGCAAACAGAAGAAAGCAGTGCACAAAGGAATGACTGTATATCTAAATGAGATCTGCTGAAGTACTCTAGACTTGAGGAAAAGAGTAAGAAAATACAGTTTAAATTTAAACAAGAATATGGAGATAAAAAAAGTGAGAAGATGTGTTAAAGTAGATATAGTTTGGTTTCAAAGCAATGTGAGAAAATAAGTATGCATTGGAAAGAAGGCCTGATGGGAAGGGATAAACATATAACAGCAAAAATGCAAAAACGCACAAATTCTGCATTTATAGAAGGACTGACTCAATATCTCTCTATGTATCTTAAGTTAGATCAAGGTTACATTATTCTGGGAATGAGTATACATGTGGAAACTGAACAATACGATATAAAAAATGTATGTCAAAGAAAAGTAAAAATAAAAGGAGCAAAGAAGAATATAGAATAAACAATTTCCTTTTCAAGGCAAAATAAGCACCCAGAAAGCACATAAGGGAAATATGCAGAACGCAACAAGATTCTAGAGTGCTGTTTACAAGAGCATCTCTTAAATGAGCGAGCATCCAGGAAATTGTACAAGGCAACATTATGCAATCGAAATCTCTTTTTAAGCATTACTGTCATATCCGATTTAAAAGTGGACTTGGATGAGAGAATTATATTATCTCTGAATACACAGAGCACTGTATAAATAATTGGGGTTTAACAGGGAAAAAAGCCAGAGGCTTACAATATGTGCTTTATGTTAATACAGGAATGAAAAGTGGCTGAAAGTGGAACACTGTCATTTATGTTCGACAAACAGTCACATATGCCTACAGTGCTAAATGCCCCCGCTTCCTAGATGATTTAAACATTCCTGCTTTTAATAAAGAAGATACTGTAGTCATTTCCTTGGCTTAATAATAACAATATCCTAAAATATTTGTAACCCAGAACATGATATATCAGATTCCACACATGTACTGTATATGCAACTGAAGGTTTTCTAGGCCAAATTAAATCTGGCATAAACCTCAAAAACTATTACCAAATACATCCTCTTGGGTGCACATTCTGCAGAAATTTCTCTGAACATCAGGGGATTTCCTCCCCACATCTAATAAAAATGTAAAAAAGTTGTTTCTCTTGTCAAACTTGAAGCTCACGCTTCAATAGATACTCACATATTGAAATATTAATAGCTCTGCGTTATTGCTTGTCAAAGTCACATCTGATAAAAGGTTCAGTTCCCCACAGAGTCGGTGCAGCTAAATAGAATTGTGCAATAAACTTAGGGGCCAGTAATTTTAATGAAAATGATACATACGGTTCTTAAGTTTCTGAAATGAATACCGGGTAACACTTATAACTACAACCCCTGTGAATTTAAATGTCTGTGAATTTTGGTGCATAATAATAATAAAAATAATAAAAGCAATACAAAATGTAAATGCTACTTTGTTGCTTACTACAAAATGTAATGGCTTACCACAACTTTCTCTATATTTTAGCTTACAATATGACCTAAAATTATTACAGCAAAATACAAAAATGTTCCTATACTGCATACAGAAAAGTCTCCCGCTATGTAACTTCATTAATCATACGGGTCGACATACAGGAGGGAGATTTCAGTAATAATATCTAGCAGCACGCAATTATAGACAGAATATGCAAGTTTTATGAGATGCTCTGAGCATTGCAGGTGGGATTAGAATAGAGAATAATATAAATAATTCAAAATGACAATAGAAAAAATCTGCATGTAAAAATAGGTTTAGCTTGTTTAAACTTGTACCTTGTAAACCACTAAACAGAACTGCAAAAATAATACCTGCTGTCAAAGAGGTTTTCCCAAACACACCCCAAACCTGCCATTGGTCAGTTGAACAGATAATCCCCCACCTCAAACACACGCCGCCATTGGTTGTTTTGAAAGCCCCACAAAGACACAAATTACATCCACTTTTCTAGAGAAATTGGCACATTAAAAATAACTATAATAATTTTTTTTAATAAAATTATAAGTATAGAAAAAATACACATTTTACCTTCTGCATTTTTAATTAATAGTGCAAATATCATAGCATACTGTAAACTGGAAATCAACATTCCTTTTCTATTTTATAATTATAGGGAAAAGTTATAAGAGCGTTTGAAAATATGCGCCATATGAAAACACCCATAATCCGACTCCTCATAGCGTATGTATGACACGCCAATTCGTATTTCCATTTTTGGCGTGCTATCAACACGCATAATCGCTTTTCAGCGTGTTTATCAACGCCATTGACTTAACGTTACATTACTATATATAAATATATGACCTACCCCAACGACGTCCCTAAACCTACCCGTCACTTGGGTTATTAGCATTTATGACTCTTCCCCTACCATCCTAGGGATAAAAATATCGCTCCCCATATGTAGATATTCATTTAGCTTAGTTTCGCTCGGAAATTTAACGGCGTACACATACACGCGGCGTGGACATACACGCGGCGTACACTTACACGCGGCGTGGATATACACGCAGCGTAGACATACACGCGGCGTGGACATACACGCGGATAGCTGAAAATGCGTATAGATAACACGCCACTTGATTTGAAAGTGGCGTGTATGTTTACGCAAAGTCGTGATGTCATGTTGCATGGCCTGTGTGTGTGATGTTTTAATTTAGTGCTGGGAGAAAGGTAGCACTTTGATTTTCTTGCTGTGGATAGAAACACCCAACTGGGAGATTTTAAGAGAGGTAGTCCCAATCATGATTCTGCAAACCCTTAATGAGAACAAAGGGCAGTAAAAAATTCATTAAAACCAGCACAAATCACGCTGGGAGGGAACAGAAGTGAAACTGGTTAAGGCTGGAGCCCAGAGGAGAGGGAAAGTAATTAGGAAAGGGCACATGTTTTAGGTGGAATGTCTCATGATGATAAGACAAAAATCGAAATGAAATCCTGGCAATGCACACAAGATATGGGAGTGGAAGTAGGCATAAGTACACTATTTGGAATGCACTATAAAAGTGTGTATAGTATTTAATTAAGATGTCAAAAAAAATATTTGCATACTTAATTTCGTAGCACTCTGATCTACAAAATCTATGGTACACAGATATGGCACTGCCATTAAAAAAAAAAAAAAAAAAAAAAAAAAGCTATAGAGTTTTGTCAGCAGTACCAAAGGGACTTTCTGGATAAAGACAGTAGCGCAGCCTCGAGCACAACATCCAGTGGGTAACCCGCACTCAGTGTACTGTATTTGAAGAATGCACTGTGTAAATGCCTATGTGTGTGTGCAAACTTCAACAATGTGCAGTAAAGTTTGGATTGTCAGTATTTGTATCCCCCTCTCTCTCTATGTAGATGTTCTAATGTTCTATGTAGCTGTCATCCAAGAAACAAAACAAAACAAAATTCTATCATCCATCCATCCATCTATCCATCCATCCATCCATCCATCCATCTATCTATCTATCTATCTATCTATCTATCTATCTATCTATCTATCTATCTATCTATCTATCTATCTATCTATCTATCTATCTATCTATCTATCTATCTATCTATCTATCTATCTATCTATATGGCCTGTAAAACCTTCAAAATTCAAGCTTTTAAAATTGTTTTAAATTTTCAGCAAGCTAACATCAAAGTTTGTCTTAAACTTCATCTGTCAAGTTTTTTTTGCACTTTTCCAAAAACACTGATTGTCCATGTTTAGAGCTTAGAATGCTTTGCAAATTCATCAAACTTCTGTTATTATTAGAGCAAGAGATACACTATACAGACATTTGTGTGGCTGAAAATTATAATTGGGACATAAATAGCACTAATATAATTTTTTTGTGTGGAAATGGCACTGGGACATGTCAATTACTGCTTGGGGAGGTGCCGATTCGACTTGTAACGTGCCAGATGCTACATCTCAAAAGACCACATATAATTAAAATGATGAGCACAGACATGCAGTTGGCTTGCAAATATGCAGTACCAAATCAAGATGAACTATAAGCCAAATCAAGCTAACAATTAACAACCAAGCTCCAAACATCACAATGGGGACATCAAACATCACCCCATTGAATTTGATTGTATGGACAAAGTTAAAGGGCCCCTATTATGATATTTTAAAGTTTCCTAATGTTGTTTTGGAGTCTCCTACAACAGGTTTACATGCATCAAACGTCAAAAACTGTTTCATTTTCTCATAATATACATTTGCACATCACCAGATTTTCAATGATTCTCAAACGACTCACCAAATGAATCAATCTCTCCAAATCCCTCCTTTCCGCAAGCTACTCTGCTCTGATTGGCCAGACAGCTCAGTCTGTTGTGATTGGTTTACCGCGTACAGCACGCGTCCTTCCCATTGCCATAACATCGACAGTTCTGTGTGTCCTTAGGGTTCCATCACCGTAAACTAAACACAGCAACGAACAATGACGTTGATTTTACCATATCAATCCGAGCGTGAGTCCGATGATGAAACACTAGAAGAAGAACCATTCATTCAACCCGAACCTCCATCGCAAGGACGACTCGAGCAGGACGTTTCAGTGATTCGCTACTCAGTTTGAGGTAACTTACATTATGAGATGTTGCTATTCCTCACCATCAGCATTAACAAGTGCATGTCCATCAACCGATTATTTTACTTGTACTAATTTATTTACAGAGTATGTTTCTAATCTATTGCGATGAACAAGTGTAAACTGTATCAATAACAGTGCATGTAGGCTATGCAATGTATACATTAGCCGAGCTCTAGCGTGCATGACTGATGTAACAAACATTGGTAAAACAAATCTTGCTCCATGCTTAATTTTTCCTCAAAGTAGTGAGAACGACAATCTGCATTAATAGACATAGTTTTATGTAATGGTGTCCCATAGATGATTAGCTGACTCCGATATTTGAGAAGCAGTCGTCAGTAAAATTAAGGTAACAGGAAAAGTTTAGGATTATACTGCTGTAGTATCATGGTAAAGATTCATTTTAACCACAGATTCTTCACATGCTCGTCCTTGGGCAGTGAAAAAAAAAAAAGATTTTCCGTCACATTGTAGAGCCACAGCGTCTCCTCGACATGATCTATCCAGTATCCACAGGATCAGCTGCCGGTTTGAGGTTTAAGTTTTCCTGGTGTATCTGCGCGCGCAATAAGGGGGCGGGCTAATGTTTCGTCTTGACGTCACGACGAAGCGGCTTATGACTCGTTTGAAAAACAATTAATATCATTGACTCAGAGTAGACTCTTACTTTTGAAAGACAATAACTCTATATACGGTGCACTTTCAGATTTAAAACTTTGCAGGATGTTTTCATTCACTTAGTCTTAAAGTGTATTACACACTACATGAAAGGTCATTTTCAAGAATCCATGATATGGCCCCTTTAAGAACAACATATTTGACTAAACATCTTTTGTGTTCCACATATGAAAGAAAGGCTTTTCATGAGGGTAAACAAAGGATTTTCACATTTGGGGGAAGGATCCCTTTAAATAGAGACCAAACCTTTTCCAAAACACTAGAAAATCTGAATTTTTAATATGATCTTGAACACTTTCATGTCCAGATTATCTTGGCTATGAAAAGCAACCTCAATAAATCTGTCCTATAGGTTCCCTTGTGTCATGACTGTCCTCTGTATTTTTTCATAAAAGTTACTTCACAGATAAAGTAAAAATCCAACAACACACCCTCGCTGCAATACAGGGCTTTCAAAATGGCATGTTCATCTGTCAGAGAACGCCACTGGCCTGAAAAGCATCAAACAAGAGCTAATAGATTCTCCATTGTCTTTTAGGCAGGTTGTCACAGGAAATGTGTTGCACCTCTCGTTCAGGATTAAACAGCATGAAAATGTAACCATGCCTTTCAGATATGAGTCAGATCATAAAAGCAGCTGCTGTGTGACAACCCAGACTTGTGGGTAGTAACTTTTGGTGAAGCGCCAAAGGAAACACATGGCATGTGTAACTTTAAAACAGAATAATAAACAACTTCAACCTCACTGGATGGGTTTTATCTGGCAGTTGCTCGCTCTTTTCCCTGTTGCGTCATTTTGGAAAGACATGAATCAGAGTTACCTCTGTAAGTATATGTTTAATTCCTCCTGAATTTATGTGCATATTGCATGCATGTGAGTTATATGAATCATTTGCCATTTTTCATCTAACTTCCTCTTTTAGAGAAGACTCAGAGGTGAATTCACTAAACTGCCACTTTTACATGCAGTATTTCAGTCCATCTTGCCTTATTCAATAAGCACTCGAAATCCATTAAACCTGGTACTATAGTTTTGCTATACACCACTGGTCAAAAGTGTAGGGTCGGTAATATTTTTATGCTCAACAAGGCTGCATTTATTTGTTCAAAAGTACAATAAAACAGTAATATTGTGAAATATTATTATTCCTGTGATGGCAAATCTGAATTCTGTATTTTAAAGAGTGAATTCAGGTGTCTGGATCCCATTAAATCACACCAGATTGTGGCAGTATGCCTAATCCTCTATATCCGTCCAGCGCATATATTGTGGGTGTATTGCACCTTTAACAGATTTGCATAATTTATTTAGTGAATGAAGCACTAAAACAGCACAAACAGTGCATACAAATAAATGGCACAATCATAAAGCACAATTTATTCTTAGTGTATTACAATTGAAATGCAATTTAAAAAAAACATACATTCAACAACAAAAATCTCAATCAAATTGCTAGCATAAACAGCTAATAAAAATTATTAACTAATTTTCTTTTTTTAACCTCATTTTAGATCAAATAATCTTACCTCGATTAACTGAAAGGCATATGCATTTGTCTCAGAACACAATCAATCATAAAAGTGCTTTGTTTATCAACACTGTTCACTTTAAATATTTCTATTCCTCACCCAGAAGATCAAACAACATTTCATTTCCAGCTGCTGCTTCTCCTGAGCACCAGATTTTGGACTATTTCCTCAGGTCTGAAATTAATTGTCGCAGCCCTGTGATACTCTATGAAGGATTAATGAACTGGCCGTAGCCTCCTTTTGTTCAACTGAATATCCAGTAGCTTCAGCTGGCCCAATTAATCCCCATTAAACCAAACTTGCTTATGGTCACTTTTAATTTACTCCTCGCCATTCCACATAATTAGAGCTCGCATTAGGCCCAATGCCTCTCAAAAGGTGAAGAGAACAGCACAGAGAGTATCATGTCCTAGAACATGAGGCCCGGCTGTGTTTTTCAAAGGCTGTCTAAAACCAACATCTCTCCGGGTGCCTCCAAATGAGATCAGAGCTTTTGAGATTTAGCTTCTTGATAATATTAACTCTCCTCCCACTATTTCTTCATCACTCAGGCCTCCCTCCTTCTCTACTGTGCCAATCAAACCATCTGGAGTAAATGGATAAACCGCTGCAGGAAACTGCCTCTGTAAGTGTCTGTGTTTAATTTAAAGGCAGTTGACGGCTTTGCATGGTGACCTTTAGGTCGAGCTGACCACAGAGCACCTCACAGGGTTCTTTCAATTAGAGGAACCTTCAAAGAGTCTTTGTGTGTAGCTAGACAGGGATTCCGCTGTGCTTCACAGGATTTGTGCTTTTGTTAAATTAGCCTTGATGATTGGATAGTGTTACAGCAGTGTATTTAAGATCTACAGTAAATTTCAGACAAACATACAGTACATAGCAGTCCCCAACGGTCTGCTAATTATTTTAGTATGTGTGTGTGTGTGTGTGTGTGTGTGTGTGCTCGTGTTTATATTACATTGTGGGGACCAAATGTCCCCACAAGTATAGTAAAACCTGAAATCACCTACATTGTGGGGACCAGCCAGCGGTCCCCATGAGGAGAACAGCGTATAAATCACACTAAGTAATGTTTTTTGAAAATGTAAAAATGCAGAATGTCTCCTGTGATGGGTAGGTTTAGGGATAGGGGCAGTGTAAGGGGACAGAATATATAGTTTGTACAGTATAAAAACCATTACGCCTATGGAGAGTCCCCACAAAGATAGCGAACCAGACATGTGTGTGTGTGTGTGTGTGTGTGTTCCACTGCATACGCATTTGGAATGACATGAGTAAATGATAGAATTTTTTGGGTGAACTATCGCATTAACTTTACTACATTATGAATTGTCTGTTACTGTAGCTTACGAGGGATACATTTCAAAATAAATAAACACAGGCTAATAAAATGTAGTACTTGGTGGAAAAGTGTAACCTTAAGGAAGAAAGTTAGCAGTTCCAACAATAACAAAAAACAGCAACAACAACAACAAAGACATTTATTAGGTAAAAAATAAACCTTAGACAAAACAAGAATCGGCTAGTGAACGGCATATTTAAACAAATTGTAATTATAATCAGTGTTGGGGGTAATCCATTACAAGTAACATGAGTTACATAATCAGATTACTTTTTCCAAACAATTTTTTTTTTCAAATAAGTAAAGCCTGGTTCACACGGCAGGATAATTAGGCCGATTATCGTAAAATAATCTGATCAGATATTCCTGCCGTGTGTGGTGTGTTAAGACTGCTCTCGTCTGCTCGGAAGGACGTCGGGACCGCTCCGATCTCAAATCGGGGATATCCAAAATGTTGGATTTTTTTTGGCCTGATTTCTCCTCGTGTGTGGTGTCCCCCGGGGACAAACGAGCACGCAGCCTGTGGACTGTGGCGTGTAGCCAATCAGAAAGCGAGGTGACAAGGCGCAGAGGAAGCACCGGGAAAAAAAATCAAAACAGCCGGCGGCATGGCGCACCAGAAAGTCCGGTGGACGTCGGAGACGTTTTTTTTTCCGGTAAAAAACAAACTACAAACCATTGCCAATGCATCCTCTTCGTCCCCCATGATTGTTTACTCTGAAGTCATGTTTGATCTCGAGGGATTTTGCGAGATTTTCCGTCTGACCTGGGAATGCTCGGGAGTCAAATCGGTTTGTGTGTGATGTGTTGATTTTGCCGTGTGGCTGCGCACCACACACAATGTACGACCAAAACTGTTAGACCCATGATTTTTTATCGCCATGTGTGGGGTCTCTCAGGTTTGGAAAATTGCCCGACAATTTTAAAATCGTCCCGTGTGAACCAGGCTTAATATGTTACTTTCTATTCCCATTTATTGTCTGACAGCTCTCCTGTCCCCATGTTAAGAGAAATCTGGAGTAATGCAGAGTTCACACTGAATGATTTTAGCCCAGATTTTTGCTCGCCGATAGGTTTTGGGAGATTGCCGACAAATGCCCGAAATCATAGGCAAATCGGTCCTCGTTCACGTGAGTGATAATCACGCAGCGTGAATGATCAAAGACGCGATCTGAGAGAATCTCAGATGAGTCGCCGCACCCGTGAGATATTTGACCTGCTAATGTCTGGACCTGTCGACAATTCAAAATCATGCTGTTTGAATGTGTTCTGACTGAAAACTACATCGGTGATGACCTGCAGCTAATGAGAGAGAAAGAAACAGGGCAGCGGGATGTTCAGGGAGGAGTTATAGAGTTATAGATGACAATATCAGTATTTTAATAGATATATTTACAATTATATCAAACAGAAACAAAGCACAAACATTTGCTTGACCAGCAGCAACAGCAGCACATTGTACAATTATGTATTTACCCCCAACTCTCTTTGCAGAACACACAATCCTTGCTCCCCTCGTCTCCCCAACCATTTCCTCATGCATAATATGTTTTTCTTTTTCTTCTTTTCGCTGCAAATCAGCGCACAGACAATTTGGATCGCAAGCTTAGGCTTTAATCTTTAATAACAATTTCAGTCTCGCGCAGGAACTGCGGTCTTTCGCACGCAAGATTTTGCGCTATTTCCTTATCACTTCTCGTGTGTGTTTGGTTGTGAAACGTAGTTTGCGGACCAGACAGAAGTTGTCAGCGATTCTTGCTCTTGAAAGTCGTGCAGTGTGAACACAGCAGCAACTAAGTGTTATCCTGGATAGTCGTGCAGTGTGAACTCGGCATAAGGTGAAGGCGTTGTGTGCGCTGTGTGAACATGATGGTTACTAAATTTGAACTTGCATTTACTAATTTCACTTGCACAAAAACATACAGTATTCAGATCAATTAAAAAGGTGAGATGCAAACTATTAAGCAAACCTGCAATAATTAAAATGTTAATTAATAAATGATTTATGTATTTAATCTCACTTTATTTACCAATGCCTTTGCTGCTGACCTTCGATGGTCCAATTCAACCATACTAATACTAAACATCACATTTGTGTTTAATGTTGTTGTTTTAATCACTTAAGTAAGTGTTGAACTTTATTCTCCTGCATTACTAAAAAGTAATAAAAAAAAAAATGATGTAATGCATCATCCAAGTGGATGCTGCACACTGGTGGTGGTTGAGGAGAGATTCACTGATATGATTGTAAAGTGCTCTGGGTGTACAGTAGTAGCTACATACACTGAACAAAATTATAAATGCAACACTTTTGTTTTTGCCCACATTTTTCATGAGCTGAACTCAAAGATCTAAGACTTTTTCTATGTACACAAAAGGCCTATTTATCTGAAATTTTGTTCACTAATCGGTCTAAATCTGTGTTAGTGAGCACTTCTCCTTTGCCAAGATAATCTATCCACCTCACAGGTGTGGCATATCAAGATGCTGATTAGACAGCATGATTATAGCTCAGGTGTGCCTTAGGCTGCCCACAATAAAAGGCCACTCTAAAATGTGCAGTTTTATCACATAGCACAATCTCACAGATGTTGCAATTTTTGAGGGAGCTTGCAATTGGCATGCTGACTGCAGGAATGTCCACCAGAGCCGTTGCCCATGAATTGACTGTTAGTTTCTCTACCATAAGTCTCCAAAGGCATTTCAGAGAATTTGGCAGTACATCCAACCGGCCAAAGCTTGTTGTATTATGTAGAGTACAGTATTATGGTAGAGAGATCAACGAAACGAGTGTATTACTTGCATCTGACATAGCATTCATTCTTCAGGTCGATGTCCATCATATTATATTGAAACAATCAGTTTGAATGTCCGCAGAAGAAAGCAATATTGTCACGGGTGTGGTGTATCCAGGAAGGACGAGGAGACGAGGAATCACGAGGAACAGGAACTTTATTCAATAAACATAAACTTAGGAACTGGAAACCACGGAAACATAGACGATCTCAGGTAACAGATGCAGGTAACAACAACGCAAGAACCGACAAAGGACAGACAGAACGGAAGGAACTAAATACAGATACAAATGAAGACTAACAAGGTGAAGACAGGTGACACAGATGATGATAACGAGGGACAGGCTGGTAAGTGAGGGAGTGAGTTCAGGTGTGGAGACAAGGAGGATTGTGGGGAGTGTAGTGAAGACGAAGACAGACAGGTGCAGACGAAGACTGTGACAAATATGTTCCTCTTTTTCCTTCCCATGACAGCGCTAAAACAACTTCCTTTTTCAGACTCACTCATAAAGACAGTCTTTGCCGCCATCTAATGGCATTAATAATGTAACTTTCACTGAAGTCCATTTCACGATCCTTTCTCAATACCAAATACGGCATATTATTTATATAAAATAATATTTATTGAACAACAATATTTATATTAACAGCAATAGCCATTATGAAAAACAATAGGAAATAAACAGAAGTAAACAATTCAGTCAAATGTACTTGCAGTGCTCTAGTACAGGATTTAAGAGAAATATATAGCCTAAATATAAAGTTAAGAAACTTTATTTTCCCCTTAACCAAAATCGATTTGCTCTGGAACAAGTAATAGATTAATAAGACCAAAGATTTCCCGTTTTATATACTCTAAATTAATTATATCTCATGTTTAACCACTATCTACATAAGCGCCAGCGGCAAATTCCCAAAGGACTGGCCAAGATGAAGCTGTTCTCTACGGGTACATGAGCACTGAACCTGGAGCTCGCATCTGCAAAAGCATCTTAACAGACTGTAAAATAGGCACTATGATTATATTAGTCACATATTTGAGGTATAAATATCTACATTCTCACCTAAAGAAATATGATGGATTTGCTCAACCGCCATGACAGTCGCCGCAAACAGAGTGATACAAACGGTGAAACGGTGAGTGCTGTTACTGGGTGAATAGGCTATCACACGGCTGGAAAAGGCTCTCAGCCATTCAGATATGAGAACCAGAAAGAACTGTGTATATAATATAATATGATATGATATAAAATGTTGAGTATTAGACACTTTTATCATATTGGTTTACCCATCATTATGTAAAAGCCATATGGCACTTTCTGTCAGAGATGTGCTGGGGTGGGTTAATGCATGCAGTGCGGATAATGCTACGACTTGTAATTTCCTGATCACATCCTTCTCTCTTTTCCCTATCATATCCTGTTACTCCTGTCACTCCACTGTCCTGTCTATATAATTGGCAAAAGCTCCAAAATAAAATAAGCCACTGAAGGTCATGTGTTATTTATCAGTTAACTTACCAAACCTAAACAACACACCATTGAGCCTGTTAAGATTACTGTACAGGCTCTAGTGGTATATAATTAATATTTCCGAAATGAAAATATGAACCACTGATTTAATAAATCGAAGAAAAATATAAAGAGAAAATTCAACCCAACATTTCACACGATCAGCACAATCTATGAATATAAGCACATAATCAAGCACATAATAAAAGTTCACCTGAAGGTGGCCTTAAGGATCTGTCCTGATATAATCTCTTTGGTGTGGTTATTATAGCCATAGAAGAGGTCCCCAAACACAGTCTGGTTGGCTGGGATGTCAGCTGTGTCCCCACAGTCCACTCCCTCAGTGCAGGCCTCTGACAGCGGCTGACATGAGCGGCCGTCTGATCCTCTCTTATAATCTTCAATACATCTACAAACATATGGCAATGAGAAGACATGAGAGATAAAGGGACAGAGAAAGAAGCGTTGACCTGCCAAAGTAAGATACAAATGCATGAGCCACCAATTAATTCTTTATTATTACACTTTTCCTCATTTTAGAATAATAGTAAAGTCATCAACAATTAATATAATCAGAATATGGGACCAACAACCAATCTGATTTGATGATTTCAGCATATTCTAATATCCAGTGTTCATTGGCAATAAAGCAGGTTACATTAATTTATTGTTGACTTTTGACAGGCTGTTGACTATGCTGCAACCCGTATTTAGTTTGATAGATTTTTGATTTAGATTTAGTTTTTAAATGGACAATTTATTAGACGTTTAAAATAAATGTAAAATTTAAAAAATGCAATTGTTTTTTTGATTCATGTTTAAAAATGTAGTAAAATGTCTGTATGTGTGGGGAAAAAGAGCTTATAGATCATTTTAAATTTTGTTTGTTTTTTATGTAAAAATTCAGATGTGGTTTGTTGTGTTTACGAGTTGGTTTAGGGTTAGGGGATAGACTATACAACTTGTACAGTATAAAAATCATTATGTCTTTGGAAAGTAATGAAACATGGAACCCTGTGTGTGTGTGTGTGTGTGTGTGTGTGTGTGTGTGTGTGTGTGTGTGTGTGCGTGTTTGTGTGTGTGTGTGTGTGTGTGTGTGCGTGCGTGTGTGTGTGTGTGTGTGTGTGTGTGTGTGTGTGTCGCAACTGTAGTCAAATCAAATGACTTAAAAATTTAAATGGAAATATTACAATCTGTATTATGTGTAAAGCATCAAGTGTGTATTATGTATGAATGTATGATTCATGGATAAATAAAGTTTCAGTTTCTAGTTGCGTGTTTGTTTGTTACATAGTACAACATTCAAATCTACCCAGAGGTACAGGTAGTGATCTCACAGCGTAGCATCCGTCATGAACATAAGGTTGACAATTCTTTTTATTTACTGAAAAACAGTATCATCCTAATAGCGTGACAGCACACAGGAGTCGTTTATATTTATGGAACTTTGAAACTTAGCTGTCATGTCTGCACTGTACTACACAAGCAACAGAGAGGAGGAGGTGTCAGGGCTTAAACGCTCAGTCTCACTTCTCTTGGTAACATACTACAGTTTTACAGGAATCTGTCATCAGCGTAGGTGAGACACATCCTCTCAGTTGCACATCCGAAACACAGACAACGATTTAAGTGGCTTCAGATTGCCTGTCGCATTATCAGGATCTCCAGAGAAAAAAAAGAATTATGCGCATTTGTCACCTTTATTCGATGCGATGTGCCTATAACAGTCAGCGAATGATCTCAGAGACCTGGATAGGTCAACAAAAGAGGTTGTTTTAGCAGGGAAGGTGTAAGAAGGATGCTATTTATTCTGACTGGGTCATATTCTCTGCGGCTGGCACGTGAAAGTTGAAGGAATGGTTAGTGATGTGTTATGCATGTGATGTCATGTCAGAATAAAAACACTTTCACCAAGACATGAAAGGACAGAAAAACATTTGAGTTGAGTTCCCTTAAAGGGGTCATGACATGAGAAACCAAATTTGCCTTGATCTTTTGGTATATAAGAGATCTATGTTAAAACTTCCTGCAAGTTTCATAGCTTAAGACGTCCTCCCCATTATAAACGAACCATTTATTTAATCAAGCTCTAAATACAGCTCGTTCTAGATCCTTTGTATGAAGTGACGTCACAGTACGAAGTGACGTACCAGTCGTTTGCATATGACCACCTCCAGCGCAAGACAACTACGCCTCATTTCGCATCAACGCATCGTTGTTGTGCAGCGAGTGGGTCTGTTTACAAGAAGACTGCGATGCCACACAGATGTGCTGTTCCTGTTTGAGTGTTTGAATAGCTGCCGAACGATCCAGACGTCAGGGAAAGCAGTCGGATGGAGTTTATGTTTGCAGCATATGCAGCGCGCCAAAGCTTTATTTGATCGGTGAGTGATGATGATGAGTGTGACAGGGTGCATGTTACTGAAAGAACGAGCAGAGAGAGAGAGAGCCCCGGCCGCGCGTGCGCCTTCAATCTGTCTTGCTCTCTCTCTCTCTCTCTCTCCCTCCCTCCCTCGTGCATATGAATCAAAATCAATTGAGAATTGACACGATGATAAAAGATCGGAAGACCGAAGTTTCATGTGGTGGAGCATTGTGTAGTCTACATGTGATACAAAATGATTAACGTTAATAATTTATGCATAAGCAGCACTGACGTTAGCCAATCATAACAGTGGGCGTTAACACTGAACTCTTAAAGGGGAAACACCTCCAAAACAGACTGTTTGAATCAGAGGTGAGAAACAGGGTGGGGAAAGGTCATAAATCACTACATTTTTAAAAACAAATTTTTTACAAAAAACTATAGTAATACTATAATTGCACCTAAGGGAACATAATAAAAAAAATTTTTTTTTAAAAAACATGTCATGACCCCTTTAAAAAGGCAGTAACATTTAAAGGTTTGGGTCAGTTATTATTTTTATTTTTTTTAAATGCATTAAAAAGGATCAATAGTAACAGTAAAGACTTTTACATTGTTTCTTTTGAACTTTTTATTCATTGAAGAATCTGGAAAAAACATGTATGATGGTTTCCACAAAAATATTGAGCAGCACAACTTTTCAATATTGGTAGTAGTAAGAAATGCCTCTTAAGCACCAAATCAGCACATTAGAATGATTTCTGAAGGATCATGTGACACTGAAGACTGGAGTTATGATGCTGATGAAAATTCAGCTTTGCAAATAGATAAATTACATTTTAAATTATATATATTAACATAGAAGGGAATGAGACCCTGTGTCTGTTTTGATGAGGCTATGGGGACGCTCCTGCTAGAAAGATGATGACTGTATTTTTTATTAAATAAATGCAGTCTTTGTGAGCCTAAGAGATTTATTTGAAAAACATTTTAAAATTCTTACCAACCCCTAGCTTGAGTCCTGCAGTCACACCTATATAAACTGAAACTATATAAACTTCTTTTCCATTTTCTCAGTATGTGAAAAAATATGTTTTTTAGCAATCTACTATAAACAGAGATATAAATTTAGCTTGTGCACATTTCTAACCACATTTTTTTTGCCGGTGAATGTGTGATGGTATTAGCATGTTTCAGCAAGTTCAGGTTTGCCAGTTTTTAATTTGAAGCCATGTTCACGATCAATTTAAATATACATAGAGACAGAAATGTGGGAACAGGTAAAAAGTGTGGCAATTCACACTCAGACACAAACAGACGCCATGGATTAAGAAAGAATGTGTAAAATTAGTTGTGAACTGCATGAATAATCAACTGAACTAACCATACTAAAGGACATAGTTCAAAAGAAAACAGCAGAAATTCAGTCTTTAAAAATACCAGGTGTTTTTCCAGTTTTTTTTACCAGTTCACACTCTTGCATGACTGTGACCATGAACAAAATATTTGTTGAGAAAGCCCTGTTAGCATGTCCAGTATGTGTGTAAAGTGTGTAATCTCACCCGCAGAACATCTGGATGTTGTAGAGAGTAGGGTCCTCCTCCAGAGGTGCCAGCTGCTGAAGGCACAGCTGCTCGCAGCCCCCATTAAAGCCGTCAGAACAGTCAATGCCAATGTGGTGGTCATAGCAACCGGTGCCATCTTTCATCGGGCTCAAACCAGGAGGACACTGAGAGAAAAAAAGAAAAGTCAAACATTCTCTGATGTGCCATAATTTCCCTTTTGGTATGTGGCAATTTTAGCATACCACAGCCATAAACAATAATACATAAGCTGATAGCAGAGCTTATCTGATTATTGCTTATGCCTGTGTTACAATGTGTTGTACTATTATGTATTTGTGTTTACAAATACAATAATGTATTAAACGTATGAGGCATAAACCTTTCTGTGAAAAAAAAAAGAGTGTGAATGGAATTAAGACACATTGCAGGCTGGTCTAATTATTGATTTATTTTTTATTTACTTTTTCTTAAATGTTAATTTTAACACAATATAACATTCCCCAGTACTGAAGTTATCCTTCCTTCCATGCATTTGTCTTTTCCACAATCTAGCGATGCCAAGTTTACACAATGTTTTATGCCAGTTGTTATAAGCTTTATAACCTCCTTCTTGCGGCGGGTGCCCATACAGTAGATTCAAGATGCTTACATGAAATAACCTGCAAGTGCTGAGAAATGTTTTCTTGCAAAAGAACCACTACCTAGAAAGCCATATTTTGTAACGAGAAAGAAATTATTTTGGTTACAGTGAAATTTCTACAAAAGATCAAGCTTCTCTACAATTAGTCACTCACTATTCAAAAAATCATTAAAATGAGTTTGAAAGGGCATAATTTTCTATCACAGTGGGCGTTGATTCACGAATAAGCAGCTGTTATAATAAAAATGCATTAAGAGAGCAGAATTGTAGCTTTAACCAAATAAAACCAAAGACTCTTTGTCCTATCTTATAATTCAATTGCTGATCATTTTTGGTTATTGATACAAGGCCCTCAAAGAACAAAAATACAGAAATAACAAACTGGTCCATCTCACCGTTGTATAAACTTCACCACCTCGCTTCCTCAGTTTCGTCAGTGGCAGGTTGAGTGTAAAACACACACTTTCTGACCGCCACCTTTTCACTTGACCTCATTCGTATTAGGGATCAAAGCCCAGATGTTGGCAATGCATCTTAGTAGCACATCTTGTCCCTAGATGCATCCGTATTGATTTTGTCAGTAAGGTACAGCTGACAAGACACCTGATTTATTACCAACAATGTAGAGTGCGCAGGGCACTGAGTCTCTTAACTCATCTGTGGCAGATTCCTTAAATCACAAATTCCCAGTTTGATCAGCTGAACAGAAGACATTAGAGGAAAGGGGAGGGTTGTCCGACAGAAAGCAAATTTTTCACATGATTTAACCACTCATTTGACATTATGACAGAGCTTTAAAGCTGCACTACTGAATGAACATTTTTAATTACTGAGTTCATAAAAAAGGTAATAAAAAAAAAAGATTCTTTTGTATTTTTTTTTTTAAAGTGTCACGATCCCGGTTCTGTGTCTTTTGACAGTTTTGTATGGACTTGTATGCTGAAATGTATTCTGTTCTCATTGCTTCCATGCTCCCTTCCTGCGTTTGGTTTGTGTTTCACCTTGTTGTCATATTAGGGTTCCGTCATAAAGCACACCTGTCATTCATTACCTTTGATTTCCTTGAGTATTTAAGCTCTTATGTCTCAGTAGTGTTTTGTTAGTCGTTAATGGTGTTCATGTGTTCGGTCGGGGGTGCTTGGATTTCTGTTCTTTGGATTCCTGCTGTTATCCTTGTGTGGACTGCTTACCTGTGTCCCAGTCTGGATTATCTTTGATTTTGTCTTTTATTATTAAAACTGTGCATGCACTTGGATTCTCTCTCTGCCCTTATCCCTATGCACCAGTAACACTAAGCTAGACAGATGAGGAAAAGAGTGCATTATAAATAAACTGTGATTTTACCAAATCCGAGTTTAGTTTAGTGTAAATGCATATACATTTTTTCAAACCACCTATCCTGTAGATAAATAAATACATAAATAGATTAAGTTTGTACTTTAAGAGGCAAGAAAATACATTATTGTGGGCAATACAAATATATTCCGATATAAATATATAAAACAAAATAATATAATAATATATAAAAAATATTGTAGTTAAAATATATTTACATTAACATTAGCAGTATACTACTTGCATATTTTGAAAAATGTTGCTATATAGGCAATGCAAAGTAAATGTCCTTTAGTAACTCGACAAGATTTTTGTGCATGGTACATTTTCTTCAATAGCCTTTTTAGTGGGCTAAAATTTAAAATGCCTCAGTGCCAAGTGAGGTCAAATACATATTTACAGTGATTGATTCTGCCTTCTATTCCAATCTTTTCTTTGTGATCAGATCTAATAAGAATGGATGAGTCAAAGCATTACTGTGAGGAAATGGGCAATTTATAATAATTATTTAAAACGCACTGCACAGATTTGAAGAGAAATAGTTTCCAAGGAAAGCATACATGAAAATGGCTAGAACATAGAATGTCTAATTCACAGAAAAAAGAAAAAGAAAAAAAACCCAGCAAATTTGTTCTGGAATGCCCTTGTGTCCATCTAACAGTGAATAATGCAATTCCTGAGTCATAGTTCAATATTACTGCAGTCTTCTATCTGAGCTCAAAGCATCCTTGATTGAAAAGCACTTTGTAGCGCAGAGGACATAGTGAGACAGTTAATGATGCCAGAGAAGTCATGAAGGTTTTAAATTCAAGATAAACTGAAAAAGCCCTGAACTACTGAGCCTTTTAATCTCATTTCCAAATGGGGATCTAGTCTCACAGCTTTCCAAAGCTTAAGGGAATTGCCCATGTGATTTTGTCATATAGGAACAAATCCCTTTCAGACTGTCGGATAAGCTATGCAAATCTAAAAACTGCCAAAAAAAAAAAAAAAAAAAAACAGAAAGGAGGAAAAGAACAAAGGAGACAGAACAATTATCCAATTTTCTTTTTTCATGAGAGAAAAGAAGAATATCCCTGCTAAAATTGTCATAGCTTCAGATAAAAACATAACATGAAACAGAATTATTGATTATATAAGCAGACATGCATTGCATCTGTAGATCTGAAAACTACGGTGGCCCAGAGAGCTCAACGTGCTGCAACTGAAGAAAACACATGCAAATAGAAATAAGTACATGCAAATAGAAAAAAACACCCGCATATTAAGAAAACATCTTCATCACAACGGAAATGTTTCCAGGTGACCCCAATAAGTGACGAACCCGGCTGGGACGCGCTTATTGCTCATGAGCATCCCTATGCCCTACTCCCTTCTAAGGGCAGACAGCAGAGCCCTTGAAGTGGGACTTTGGAGTGAGCAGGGCACTAGAGTGCCATTATGTAACCGTTTGGAACGCACTTGATGAAGGGAGCAACGAAAGACAACATCATTTCCTCATTATTTTCACCTGGGATGTTCCAGCCAGCTTCCCATGACAACGCAACACGGTGTCCATCAGCTGAATAGCTGTTCTTACGACAGAAATATAATGCTGTTAACATAATGGTTGCAAATATATATATATATGTTTTTTTTTTTTTTTTTTACAAAAGTGCTTTTAAAAGATGCGTTATATTTCTGTGTGAGTGTCTCAACTTTAAAAATGTGGACCCTACATTACCTACCATTTCTTAGAAAACTTCTCTTTATGAAAATTTAAACATAACATGAAAGGGTTTGTACAGTGTAATAATGTATAGATTAATATCTTTCCCTCATGTTCTTTTTCTCTATCTGTTTTATTTATTTTAGTTTTCAGCTCATTGTTCTTTTCTCATTTGTATTCTGATGACATTGAACATATTGCAAATACATTTTGTATATTGTATACAAAGTTGTGTCATAAAAATTTAATCTCTGTATAGTTTGCACACAAAAAAATTTAATTAAATAAAATAGACTTTTTAACTGTGGTCACGTCAGCCGGGTTCGTCACTTATTGGGGTCCCCTGGAAACATTTCCGTTGTGGTCTGTGTTATTTTGTAGCGCGTTTCTGTATTTGGTTGTGTTTGTGAGTATTTGGAGCACACGTGTGTCGTGAAACTGATGAATATGTTTTCTTAATTTGCGGGTGTTTTTTTCTATTTGCATGTTGCGCACACACACACACAGGACTGAATCGTGCCAATGAGGAAGAATGACAGGTGCTTTGTTACTTGCCACATAAACCCATGCAGAAAACCACAAGGTGTCAGAATAACTGATATACTTTGCAAAATGTCCAAATTGTTAGAATGTGCAAAAACAAGTGTTTTTTTGCACCCTGATAATTAAACAACATATTGTCATTATTTTTAACGGTTTTGCACTGCCTACTGACTGCTACAACTAAGCAATCATCAACTCAGTGTACTTAATGTATAAAGTTTAAATTGAATTTAAAGAAAAAGAATTTAAAACTATAGCAACAATTATTTTGAATAATAACACTACATTTAATCAATGACAAAGTTAACAAACTAATTAAAGAAAAAAAAATTGCCTTCCTGGTGAGGTTTTTGCAAATATACGGTAATATTTTTCTTCTTATTTACAGTAGTATGACAATGGTCAACCTGAAAGTCACAGTCATATTACAAATCATGCTTTAGGGACTACAGCTTGCTACATTAGTATGGTCAAGTATCCCTGCTGGCCCAGAATGTTATATAGCAGATAGTCACAGAGATGGATACAGTCCTCTTAAACCACCTTTTGATCCTGTGAGGAAAAGGAGTAAAAAAAAAAAAAAACAGTGGTGTTTCCTCCCTGCTGAGCATCTGGATCACTCCCACATAGTTTGCACACAGGAGACCTTTGCCAAGTATTGAACTCAGAAGTGCTTAACAGCCAGAACATGATAGGAGACAGAACAGATTTTGGGGAGATTGTGAGCGGGTTGTCGATGGAGAGATGGAATGCATCGGTAAAAGAACTCTACCGCCTAAGCATTTTCCTTTTTTTATTATTCTTTTGAAAGTGCATTATGTACCACAATGCGCAGCTATGACAATTTCAGTAAATTTCGAAATAATTTTAATATATATATATATATATATATATATATATATATATATATATATATATATATATATAAATTTTTTTTTAAAAAATATTGATACAATTAAAAAATATATTTTTAAATATTTTGGGCAATTTATTTAATAAATTTTGTCTTTTTTTCTCTGTTAATAGGTTGTTTGGCATAAGACCCCTACAGCGCATATGTATTACCTATGGAATTCATTTCCATTCTGATGCACTGGTAACACATAATTCATTCACATACAGACAGCTACTGTACCAGTATCTGTCAGCAATATCAAAAAGTCTTTGTTGAGCACGCTTGGCTGGCTCGCTCAGATCTAGAGAGGATCCAATTTGTTTTTCATGTGGACGGCTGGACGGACGACGGGCACCCCGATGTGTCCCACAAAAGCACTCAACACCTAGTGTGCTGGCGGGAAAGGAACTAATTAATCACATCATCATTTAGCGATTATCAGTGTATTTCCAAACTAGTGCACTGTTCCTCTCCCCAGGAGTGCTATACATCAGCTAGACAGAGCAGATCGGAACGAGTCCGCTCACGCAGACTGCGATATTAAAACACAGAATCAGCAGTGGCACTGCTGTCCTCAGACAAGGTGATAATTGATTAGGGGGGGAATGAGGCTCTCTGGGGGGCCCGCAGCGAGCTCTTATGATTGGACAGATTGAAGCATCATTTTTATAGCTTCAGTCATCTGTTAATTACAAAACATCGAGCTATGGGCTCAACAGAAGGGTGTGTTCTGATTATGAGGAGCAGGATGAATTTAGAGTTGAAATTTCTGCGAAATATTGAGGAGGCCATAACATCTGTTTCATTAGCATTAGGTTTAGGGCTGTCCATCCAGCCTTACTTGAAGGAAATTTCAGTGCTATAAGGTAGCAATAGAATATATGAAACTAGATGCAAGACATGAGAGATTAATCAATCACATTTCAGTATGCAAATACATGTAAGAAAGAAGGCCCAGTAGAATTCAGTGATACACCTCATCATATACATCATAAATCCATCCTTAGAATTTAGGCTACATCTCACGAGTACAACACAGAAGACACAGAATCTCATTAAATTACTGTTCAATATAATCTACAATTGTGATTCAAGGGTAATTTTATTCTAGAAAAAGTGATTTTTATAAATAGATTTACATAAATAAGAGCTCTACGTGTTTGTACAAAACAAAGTGTTACAAAATGAGCCCACTGGAAAAATCATCAGACAATACAAACTGCTATGTATATTATTATATTATAATTTGATCTGCCCATCCTTATTTGTGCTGCTATGATTTCCCCCCATAGAATACAAAGAAGCATGGTGACCACATTCAAGTTTAGTTGCAATTTTGACTGATTTATTAAGATATAATGCATATATGTGGTCAGGATTTGAACACTAAACATAAACTAGACTACACTAATTAAAAGAACTACCATGTTGTTAAAACAAAACAATTTTTTTAAGTAGCTTTGAATAAAAGCATCTGCTAAATGATTAAATGTAAATGCAAAACAGAAAGATGCTTGACACCCATTGTCACTCAGGATTGAGAGGCTTCATTGAAAATACAATCAATGCAAATAGCTCTCAAATTAAACGATGAACATGAACAGATATCCAATAAGGCTCGCGTTGGACACGCACCTGAGCAAATCTGGATTTACATGTTTATAAACATGAGCAGGAGATCATGAAGGAAGTGAATGTCAGAAAGATGGATGAGACACAGCACTTTTCATAAACCCTGGCTGAAACAATCCTCCCATCAGCAAGGCCAGCCAAACACACTAATCATGGCGCGTGCCAGAGTGAGAAATCAAGCACTTTAAGCGTACCTCAGCCAGATGGTGAGTGAAATCAGAGACCCTGGCTCATTTCATGGCTGCTTAACAGCCACAAGTGAGGAAGAGAGAGTGAATGTGATGTAAAAGAAAAAGAAATGGAAGAAACAAATACGATTTTCCATGGTAAGTGAAACAAACTCCTTGGGCAGACAAGAAAGGCCTAACTTATGAAAGTAAATGCTTTTTATAGAAATTGAGTACAAGAGGGTGTTCTTTCTTCACATTTGCAGAAGCATCGTGATGTTTATGATGGTACAGGCATAGAAATGGCTCATTTTATCTCTGTTTTGAGGCTATGACAGTTTGTAAAAAGTAAACAGGAAAAGCATCAAACGAGAGATAAGAAGAGGGCTGGAAGTGACAGGAAAAGAGATGCATTTGTAATTCCAAAGGGTGACAGACAGACAAGGAAACAACTCAAATAACAGGGGCTACAGTTTAACATATATATATATATATATATATATATATATATGTATATCATTATCACAACTTGTAATAACTGCTTAATGAGATCATTGTTTCTGCCTACATGAATACATGACGTTAGCTAACTGCATGATTTGTATTATTTTAGAATTGTACATTTCTGACATATGGACATTACTTGGGCCCAGTCACCTCTGATAACCAAGTACTCTAAATTGTAATGAAGACGCATGCATTTTTTGTAAAACTGCTTTGAAGCGATATGTACTGTATTGTAATAAGCGCTATGCAAAAAAATTTGAATATATAATTCAATTAGCTATTTAATAATCATCGATAAAAAAATTACAATTAAAATAATAATACGGGATAACAGATTCTTACCATTGAAGCATTTGTAATACGAGCATGAAAACAACAATATATGGTCTTCTAAAGTAATTTTTCAATCTATCAAACTTATGCATACTAGTGTCTGTGAATGAATTAATTAATTCTCTGTAATAAATGTAACTAATTATTTAACATAACATAATTAGTTTCATTAGTTTCAAGACAACTCACCACACAGCCAGTGGAGTCCAGCTTGCGATCAGAGATGCAACGGAAATTTCGGCTGCAGCCTCCGTTGTCTTTTGAACAGTCTCGCACAGGCCCAAAAGAGTCGAGCAGCACCTCCAGACTGTCGAAGGACGAAGAAATCATCAGCTCCTCCCTGATGGACAATGATGCATAGAAAACTCAGTTAGTAATGGCAGGTTAATTACACGGCAAACAACCTCTAGCATCTTTAGCCATCATTAGGAAAATGCATAATTATATTCTGATTGTTATTATGTTATATTAACTTTATAGAATAAACAAAAAAATTACCTACACAGGTCAATATCTGGATATTAAAGAGGCAAGTAATGTGAAGTAGAAAATAACTATTCTTTGTCTTTTATACGTTACCATAAATCCAGTTAAAGGGAAAAGCTTTACAGAGCATCAAAAGTAAACACCACCACTGATGGCTAAACCTTGAACAGATGAACTCCATTGCTCTGACCTTGGTTTCAGCTATGTGGCTGGAAAATTGCATTGGGTGATGCTTTTCCTCCCTTTCCTAGAGCACTTGAAACATCCAAATATTTATCATTACTATGAAATATGAATGGGCAGTGGTCATGATGAAGGATCAAAGCAGTGACCTTTTATTGTCTAATATATTTTAAGAGTGTGAAATCACCAGGCTGCTGGAGAAGTGGAGTGTTGTGATAAATGGATTCATAGTTCTGCTACTGTGATTTCAGTTTCAAGACAGAAATACTGCCTTTATATTACAAGTTGTTTTTACCATTTTTCTGTTATGAAGTGTCATTGAGTGTCAGTGTTTACAAAATGATGGAAATGACAATCAAATAAGTGCATATATAAAGACAAAAATAAATAAATAATTTAAAAAGAGAGAGGGGGAGAAACAAAGAAAAAATAAATAAACTAGAGGCTACTTTTTCAGATTATGTATTCAGTCCTAAAACCTGAAACTAATAAAAGAAAATCCTACAATATTTTGAAGAACTATATAAAGGGGTTATAAGTCCACTGGTAAAGTTATTAAATAATCACAAGTAAAACAATAATATTTTTTTTTAAATGTTATGTTTTAGTTCATTTTAGTTTTCCACCTTTCCGAACGTTAGTATTTAAGTGTCTATTGTTTGCTTAATTCTTCAGAATAACAATATAAAGCTGTACTTAAATGTGTCAATAATAATATGTGTCAGATTGAAAAGACTTTGTTAACAACAAAGATGGGAATAACAGTATCTGTCCTGCTAAAAAGATCAACATTTGATTCCTTATAATATGACTTAACATGTTTGTTTGTTTTTAAAAATGAATAAAGTCATACAATTATTGTCTATGATATATTGCAGCCGAAGAATAATTGAGATTTACTTTTTCATGTAAGAGCATCACAGTTAACAATATTCACTGGGGATTGTCAGTGAATGCCCACATTACTTAAAAAAAGAACATTGCGGTTCTCACCTCAGGTTCCCACTCCCACCAATCTTAGCTAAATACTAGGAGTACCAGGGAAAGCAGACCTTTTAAAGCCGTGACGTTATGGTTGTTAGGGGAAGATGTTATCGTAATAAGGCAGAATATATAATGACTCCTGTTCCACAGTAATGAGGGCACTTTGAACAAATTGAGACAAATCTACCTCTGTGAACAAAGCATCTCAATTGGCAGGGCTTAGAACAGAAAGGATTGGAAAGCTCTAATTAGTAGCTTAACTCCAAATACAAAGCAAGCATTTTCAGACTAGACACTGGTAAAGTGCAGCCTGCTCTTTTGAACAGCGGCAAGAAGTAATTAAAATGAACCTTCACTTAAGACTATAATAAAGAAGGCCATCCAAGTAATAGAAGATTCTCTCTGAAACAAATGCGATACATAATACTTTTTTTAATTAAAAGCTAAGACACTAATCAGTCATTATTTCTGTTATTGTTCTAAAGCTTTCATTATTACTGGAGACGTTATCCACAACTTTGCCTATTATTATTATTAACAACAATAATAATAATAATAATAATAATACAAATAATAACATAAAAAGGTTACACTACATTTTAAGGTGTCATTGTTACAGTGTAATTATATATTTGAGTAATATTAAGCAACTACATGTACTCACTATAGGGTTAGGGTAGGATTAGGGAGAGGGTTAGTTGCATGTAATTACACATAGTTTACTGCAAAAGTGTTACCCATAAAAATGATAAAAATAGTTGTTAGATCTGTCACCTCGGGTCTGTTTATTCTTGGTTGGGTGACAGAGCTCTGACCATTCTTTCTTTCTTGTCATTGTGAGCGTGCGGTTCCAATCACTCGGACCGTACGCTCTTCTGTCCACGTGAGTTGTTTTGTGTGCGGAGCATGGTGTTCGGATCCTGGCACTTCGGTCTAGATTGGTTTTGGTTCTGTGTCGGAGTATGGACATTCATTCTCTGTGCGCTCGGTTTTCTTGTGTGAGCATGCGGTTTTGAGTTCGCTCAGGCTGTACGCTCTTCTGCCCGTGTGTGAAGTTGTGTTCTTTGTAGCATGCGGCTTGTGTTTTTCATTGGCTGCGTGCTTTCATGTTGTCATCCCAGCAAGCAATAGCCGTCATTTCACCATTTAGGTTAACTATAGACCCGATATAGTCCGGCAATGAGTAACCCACTTCTAGACAAAATTTTAATTTGGTTACATGCCGGTTTTGCCGAAATAACTTGCGAGATGTATTAAGGTGTTTGGTTTCATTTCCTCACTCATTTGATTTCTTTGTTATCTAATTGATGGCTAGTCTATTTTTGGGCTATGGTTTAGACGTAGTAAATTTTCACTGACAGACCAATTTTGCCTTGTTTTAGCCTAGACGTCTAGGCTGTATTTGGACATGTTTTGTGCAAACACGCAGCTTCTCATTAGCTCTTCTCATTAGCAGTGTGTTTGTCTTTTTTTATTTTTTATAAGCACATGGCTTGTGGTTGTTTTCACTGGCTTGTCATGTTTGTATCTTTGTTCCATGTGCTCTCCTGTCTATTGTCTCCACTTCACCCATCTTATTATCTGATTATTGGTTCAGATACCCCTAGGGTTGCCAACTTCCGAAAAGAAAAATGCGAGACAATCGTGGTTCTTTACAGGAAAATAAGGGACACTCAAAATATTTGTACTGTATCACACAGTATATGTCATTTCAGGATTGTATGTGTTTAAAGGCCATGTGCTTGTGTTGTCTCGTTACCTTACCCCCACCCCTTTGTTATAGAATCAAATGAGTCGAGTCCTGTTCCGAGTCCCGCTTCGAGTCCTGTTCCGAATGATTCAAGTGATCCTTATGCATCAAGTATGGTGGACACTGCTGAATCGATTCCTGTTCTGGATCCTGCCCTGAGTCAAGCGCATTCAAGAGTCATCTCCCCAGAAGAACCAGTCCAGTTTGTCTGTCCTCTCGAGCAAGAACCTGTTCCACATACACCCGCTTCATCCCATGTTTTGTCTCCCTTGTCGTCGCCCCCGGTTGTCCCCATCAAGACTCCTGTCAAGTCGCCGTGTGTTTCCCCTATCAGCCCTGTCGTTGCCCAGCCCCGGTCTGTTTCCCCCAAGATCTCTCCTCGTGTGTCCCCGCCCAAGTCTGCCCGGATTCCTCGTCCCCAGCCCTCATCCCGTGGACCTAAGACCCCCAGCACTCCTATCCTCCCTGGACTTCCCCCCATGGACTCTATGTTTCCTCCCCCTCCCCTTCCCTGTTTGTTGTTTTTATGGTTCCATCCCAACCCTGTTATTGTTTTCTCTTGTATGCCTTTGTTAGTTCTTGTCATGTATTGTTGGTTTGTGTCTTTGTCTCAGTCTGTCATGTCCCGTGTTTAATGTCCCCTTGAGGAGCGTCTGGAAGCCGCTCCTTAAGGTGGGGGTTCTGTCATGATTCTGCCCTCTTGTCCTTGATTTTCTCTAGTCGTGAGGCAGGATCATGACAGAATCATGTTTTGTGTACAAGCGCATGGCCTGTTGTTTAGGCCATGTGCTTGTGTTGTCTCGTTACCTTACCCCGCCCCCTTGTTATCGTCGTTTTGTCATTATTGCCCAGTCAGTGTCACCTGTTTCCCTCATTAGTTTCTCCCTATTTAATCCCCTTGTGTTTGTTGTCCTGTGTCGGTACATTGTCAATCATTGCGTGTTATTCTATGTGACAGTCCTGTGAGTACGTTGTCTGAATCCTGGTTAATGAGAATTGTGAGTTTGTGTTGCTGTTTTTTTTTTGTCTAGTCTTCAAGTCAGTACCTTAGTCAAGGTGCACTCTCCTCCAGTCCTGTTTTGCCCCCTCGTGGGTTTTTGTTTTCTGTTTTTGTGTCATAATAAACCTTGAGTGTCTGCATATCGTCTGCGTTTGGATTCTCTCCTTCAACCTCATGACAATTATACAGTACATTTTAAAGAAAGTAGCCTACTTTTATTCAGCAAGGATGCATTAAATGAATCAAAACTGACAGTAGACATTTATAATAACATATTCATCAAATAATCCTGACTTAAAAAAAAAAAAAAACTTTAATAATAATCAGCAGTAATCAGACATGTTTCTTGGGCAGCATTACATCAGCATATTATTCCTTCAGGAAGATTGCATGTTTTCTTGTGTGGCTGGATGTTGGACTCATGAACAATAATCACGTTGTTTAAATTCACCAAAACTGATTTGCCGAAAACAAAACCCGCCGGACAGTGAAAGGGATTAGCCGCTAGCGCAAGACCGGTTCGAACTGGGAGCGACCAGACAGCAGAGGATTCTGTTTGCAAATCAAATTATTTGTCCCAAAAGAATAATTAATTCTCAATTTATAGTTTATTGGTATGGTCTGATGCGCGTGACTGGATGATGACCGGTGTCGTGTGTTGCTTTTATATCAGTCAGATCAGCGTATCACACAATAATCGGGACAAGAGAGGTCCCGTATGGGACAAATATATTAGGCCCAATAATCGGGACATCCCGGCTAATTCGGGACAGTTGGCAACCCTAGTTGCCCCTTCTGTCTCCCTCGTTACCTGTCTTGTTTGATCCCTATTTATTCTGCTTGTGTTTGCAGTCCTGTGCCAAATTGTTGTTGAATGTACCTCTTGTGTCCTGCTTTGCCTGATCCTGTTTAGCTTGCCCAGTCCTGCCTTGTCAAGTTGCCAGTCATGTTTTCCACCATGGGGGAGTTTTTGTTTGTTTTGTTTTTATTTTTGAAATAAATAAAAGCCAATCTCTGCATCACTGAGTCCTCACCTCATCCATTAACCCAAACCTGACACTTAGAGTAACAAGAGGTCAGCACGACTGCTTTATAACAGCTCAATAAACAAAAAGTTAATATAGCCAGTTACTTTCTTTTTTCTCTGTGCATGTGTGATATGTGAAAGGAAATCATCCTTACAGTGGATTTAACTAGAGATGCACCGTTTGATCGGCTGGTGACCAGAATTGGCCGATTTTCACGTGATCGGTCGTGACCGGCGACCGGCCGGTCAGTCTGACATGTGCCGATTTTATGCCGGTCAAATGCACTCGGGCGACGCATGATTAATATTGCGCAACATCAGCATCACACGTGCACACGGAACGCATATGTAGGAAACCTCGTGAATTACGTCCGTTTCACACCGCAAGCGTGAACGGCACGTATATTTTTCGCTGTGCATGTTAATCAATGTGTGCATTTACACCGGGAGCAGGAGCCGCGCGTGAGCGTCAAGTGGGAGCGTCGAGTGAGCAGCCGTGAAGCCCGGGTCTCGGCGCCGAGTCTATTTTTGCTGCGCTGCTCACGCTCAAATAAAGTGAAAGCACACTTTAGATGGACAAAATAGATATGATTTCACACAAAAAGTGCCCAAAATGCACAGCATTTGCATGTCTAGTGTGTTTTAAGAACTGGAGTAGGCTTTGTCAGAAAAGAAAATGAAGACTCTTTATAGAAAATATTTATAGAAAATGTACCCATTTAAACTTGTTTTTATTATTCAGTTTGGGTATATGGAGTATATGGAGTTTTATCAAATATATATATATATATATATAGAAAATTAATATTTGTGTTATTGAAAAAAAAAAAGTGGTTAGAAAAAATGAAATCGGAATCGGCTAAAATCGGTATCAGCAGGTTAAACTTAATGAAAAATTGGAAATCGGAATCGGCCTAGAAAATTGTAATCTGTGCATCTCTACATTTAATCGTAGGATACTTGCATTGCCGGGTTATTGGTTCGGATGTAAACAGGAACAGCGGGTTATTTGAATAAGCAGATTTTGGGGAACTTGCTAATTTGTACGAATCTTAACTCGTTGACTGGTATAACTATTGTAACCTCTAAAAAAGTCAATGACAAATCACCTCCATTAGCCAGACTGATATTCTGTCAGTTGATGTACCTGTACATGTACATTTTAATTTTAATAAATACATTTTAATCTAGAGGGCACAAATAGACTGAATCTCAACTTTTGAACTTTACATTTGGTTGAATTTAATATTTAATATTGTATATATATATATATTTTAAAATATATATTTTGACTTTCCCCCAGAAAATGTGTGAATCAAACAATATTTGGCAGCCCCCCTGCAATGCTGCTGCGGACCCCCTATGATCGCGGACAGAAGAATCCTGCACTAACATAAAAGCAATGAGGTGCCAAACATTTACTTGATAGACACCAATACAGAGTCTACACTGTATTCTCTCTAAACTGATTGTTCTGTGCAGTTCCAAGATTGCTTTTCCTTGTATCAGATTATGCTGTTGGGAGAAGAAGCAGTGCACTGGTTCACTTGCACAACAGTAGCGAAATGTGTTTGCTGTGCTTGAAATGAACAAATATTTACTGTGTGATGTACGACGTCGACAGCAATGGTAATTTTCCAAACAAGCAGGCTCTGACTAGTGCTGGGAATTGCAGTCGACTGACATTCAAATTATTATAAAAATGTGTTATTATAATATTTAATTCTCTAAGCAATAATTACAGCTTTAACAGTGGTCAAAGATGATCAGTGCAAGTAATGATGATTAAATATATAATTTCCCTCAGCCTTTAACAAGTAGGTTATGCCAAGTCAAAACATTTTAGACTAAATTCTAACCAATGAGACTTTTTTTTTTCTTTAATAGAGTTAATGACACCCCTATGGGTTTATATACAGTACTACGACCAATTTAAATAGTCCTTAAATAGGGATTTACTTAGAAATCGTAATTCATCACTAATGTCATCCCAAACCTGTAGGACTTCTTTGGAACAGAAATTATATTATTTGGAAAAATGTTTCAATTGTCTATGTACAAAACAGCAGTGGACACCACTGATATTAATATGTGGGCAAAAAAAAAAAAAGACTACTCTACAGCAGTAGTTCCCAAAGTGGGTGCCGTGACAACTGGCTAGGGGTGTTTTTCCAAGGCCTATGCATGTCTGTTGTGATGCATTCATAATATATTCATGCTGCTGTTTATGCTTCATTTGTTGTTTGCTCATCTAGATTTAATTTTATATATGGGTCAAAATCACTATAAAGTGCCTTTGGTGTCCTCATCAGAATCACTCAGTCATGAACATCATGCAAAATAATGAAATTCTGAGATTTTATGATGAATCAACAAACATTGACACACATAGATACAATGATAAATCTCTTGAAATGTGTTTTGCTCATTTTATAACATTGATTGGATGTATGTGACTTTGGCATGTCCCACATAACTAACTTCAGTGAGTGTAAAAAGTGGTTAAATGACACAAAATGAAAATACTTTTTTTTAAATTCTTATTTTTCTCAAGTTGTTTGATAAAACAAGTCAATTTGATCATGCTATTTTCATAATAATATTAAACATATGTATGTACGTTTACTTTAATTGGGTCTGGGTGCCATGGGGAAAAAAATGCTACAAATGGGTGCCATGCTTTAAAAAAGTTTGGGAACCACTGCTCTACAGTACAGAAGAAAGTAAGCCATACAAGTTTGGAACAATATGACACAATTTTCATATTTTAGTGATGTATCCTTTTAAAGGTCAGGCAGTATATTATCTCTATGACAAATGTTCAGCATAACATGGTCTTACTTCGAAATATTCCAGTGCTCTCAAAACATTTGGAATTGAGGCAATACTCAATATGCCCGGGCCGAGGGACCGCATGGCCTGCCAAATTCTCTACAGTGGACCCCGTGAAGCTAGCCACTCTGCGGGAGATCAGTAGGACACACTTAGAGGACCTTTTTAAAAGGAATAAAAATTGAGATAGAGGGAAGAAACCATATCCACCATGTACTGTACTTGGTGTATGTACATGGTACATGTACGTATATAACTAAATAAAACCTTCATGAGCATGTTTTTAAAAACAAATATGAGTTGGAAAGACAATAACAGACAAATGAACAGCCATGGAAACAAATGCATCGAGTGTGTACAGTATGTTAAGTGTTTTAATGTGTGTGTGTTTAAGGACAGTGAGTTAATTAGAGACATAAATGACTAACTATATCTGACTTTAACAGTTAGGCCTCTTCTAATTAAAATCAGACAGTGACATATATATTTTTTTCTTTCTGAGGAGCATTCTTTATAGGTTATTTCCAACTTTATTTTTTCTTATGAACAAAACCATATCTATAATTGAATTTTCAAAAGTAACTTTTCCATTTTACTGCCTTTAAGGCCCTGAGCACTGAAATATTTAAAACCTCCTTTAAGCACCAGCTACCATGATAATTTAGTGTGAGACTAATCACAAGATTAATCAATTTTGGGTAAAAAACAAATTAATCAAATCAGCATGTGCCCTTTGGCAATGCATTCAAAGCCCCTGCAAGGTCTGGATAATGTCAAGCCACATCAATTTTGAGGATTTAAAAAAAAAAAGGAAAAACCTCATTTGGTTGGAAACTTTAATCAGTTGCAGTTCAATAAAGAGGCTCAGTGGAATCCATTATCAATAAACCATCCTTATATTTGACAAATCACAAGATGTACCATACTTCTCACGAGGCTAAATTAAATCAATAGGTGCTAAAATTCACGACAGGAATCAGGAATCTCCACAGAATATCTGAAGAAATATTAAACTAAAAAGTAAGGATGTAGGTCTCGACACAAATGTTTAAGAGCCTTATTTAACTTGCAAAGTCTCAAACTGTATCCACATAATCACGTTTGTAAATGACATTGAAAGCACAGAGGCTACTTAAAAGTCTGCAACCACAGGCACTGAACAGGCATGTTGCTGTAATTTACTGTAATTATCCAGTCAACCTAAAGACACCCAAGACATCCTAGATCAGTAATTGTCCTTGTGGTTTTTCTAAAGTGTTTTTTTTTTCTTTTTTCGGTTTGTTGTAAAGTTCAGTTAAACTTTAACTAGAGTGAAACCAGTGTTTTCGAGCAAGTGCATGTAATGTCTGAGGAAAAACCCACATTTAAATATCATTATCTTTGACAATTCCTTGTGAAATATGGCATGAAGAAATAATATAAAAGAAAATACACGTAGTTCAACTTTAATTTGGTGATATTTTTAGTCAATAGCATCCACAGAGAAAGTGACCCTTTTCTCAGCTCTGCCTACCTTGGTTACTGTTCTCTCAGAAAAACTTTATTGAACATCCCATTATCATAGGAATCAACTAGAAATGTTCATGAACGGTGCAATTTTTAAACGCACTCATAAAGTGTTAAAAATGTAAACAATATTGTGACAATACAGTTTTTGGAAACACTTTATTTTACGGTGTTCGTGATACAACACTTTATTTTACGGTGATTCGAGTAATTACTTAATTAATTACTTAGTAGTAGACGTTGTAATAACATGTAACAAAATGTAATTAACATGTAACATGTAATGTGAGTTAATTCAAACTAAGGTGCATATGGATCAGGTAAGATAGAAATGAAGTACACTTAAGTACAATCTTGATACACTTTATTTTACGTAGCTTATACCTGTGTAATATTCTGTAATTTTAATATAATTAAGAAGCTACTGCATGTATTTAAGCTGTAACTAGTGGGCTAATTAAGATGGATAAGGTATGTAGATACACATGAAGTGCACTTGAGAGCAATCTTGATACACTTTATTTTATGTTACATATTATGTGTAATGCTACAGAACGCACAAAATTACCATGTGTAACTGCAGGCTTTTCCCGACCTTAGTAGCCTAAGTACTCGTTGTTACATTGTGTAGTACTAAGTACTATCTTATATAATTACACTGTACCAAGTCTGTAACACGTATGTAACCGACTCTGCTTGTTTCATATGTGTAACAGTAGCTGTCTATTACATGTGCATAATTACAATCTGTAAGTACAGGCTGTTCCATAACTTAGTTACATGTTAATTACATGTAATTACAACGTCCACTACTAAGTAATTAATTAAGTAATTACTCTGTATCACGAACACCATCAAATAAAGTGTTACCCAGTTTTTTTTAGACAGTTAAATTGCACTGATGTTTCTACAACACATTCACTGTGTTAAATACAGAATTAACTCTCTAGTTACTTTCTACTCTATTTTGACCTGAACCAACTGTCTGTTTTAAAATTGTATTTATGAACTAATGCATTAATGCATTTAATATGTCACACTCTTCAGCTATACTTCTTTGAAACTTAGATTGAAAATGTCATCTCCTACCTGACATCCACTGCGTCCTCCATGACAGTCATATCTGTCTTACACTTGGCAGAAGGGTTGATGGCCAGCTCAGCGGGAGGAATGACAAAGCTTTTGCTAAGTGGCAGCCACATGCCTTCTCCTAGAGTATATGTGAATCTGAAACACAAAAAGGCACAGTGAATATTTCAACCTGCACTTCTACATCGTGAGACAAGAAAATAGGCATTTGAATGACATAGTTTTAAAATTCTTTTTCTTTTCTTTTTTTATTTAACGGAAAAAAAGAAAAGGTGTTTTTCTCGTGAGGATCCCTGGTGGTTAAATTGAAATTCTGGGTAGGAATCTAAAAATAGTGGTGTCCAGGGTAATAACGAACGACACATTTTCAGACTGAAAAAAGACAGGTTATTGTTTATATAGTGAATGATTTCTGCCAAGAAAAAAAAAAAAAATCCATACATCCGTATGAGAGACTCCCACGTGTACAGTATGTAAAGAGATTAATTCACTTGGTTTATTGTATCCACCTCTGCACAGTTGCACAGGGGTTTAACAAATAATGTGTTCTTACTGGTCCATCTAAAGGTTCAAATTGATTGTATTCTTAAGTTGACCAAAAAAATTGCTTCCTAAGTCCTACTTTTCTCTCCTGAAACATCGCATAAAACAGCATTTCCAGTTTGACCCTGACTCTAGATCAGTAGCACATTTTAAAACTTGAGTCATTACCGGAATGCTTATCTGACCTTGAAACCCCCCCCCCCCCCCTGGTTTTACTGCTGAGAGACGTCCAGGCAGATAAGATCAACTCGTGGGTGGATATTCATAGAGGACTACTAAAAAACAACAACTGAGCATTGTAAAATAATGCCCAGAACAGAAAGCCCAAAGAGTTTGTAGGAGTAATTGAAAACTGGCACATCTACAAGCTAGCTCTCTTCAATTCACTTTGAATTAAATTCACTGAGGTTTCGACTTAGTGTCATAACATTCAATCAATAAATGCAGTTCTGAACTGACTTGCATACAATGGAAAAAGTATCTAAGACACGAGTATGAACATGCTTTTTTCTCTCTCTGAAAACGTGCATTCAAAACAGCCAGGATCTGCTTGAATTATTCATTGATTCATTCACTCGCGGATTCATTCCTTCATTCATTTGCTTTTCCCCTGTAAACTCAACTATCATGCACCCCATGCACCTCAGGAAGTATGTACATATATGAGCTAAACAATCTCCTCAGTAATTCTATTTGCATAAGATGTATTATGCAGCAAAAATGATTACAAAATTGGAAGCTCTTTTAGTTTTCCAGTACGCATGTGTAGATGTGATTTAAACCTACACTGTAAGAATAAAATGGCATTTTATCAAGTATACAGGGCTTTTGAGTCAAACATAGCCAACTAAGAATTGTGAATCACTTTGAATCTAAATTAAAACACTTGTTAGACTGACAATACTCACCCTAATGTTGTCCAAACTGCTAACCTTTTTATAATTAATAATGTTGCTGATTTGCTAAGGGTTTGCGAGCTCCCAGCACATATTGCAGCCTGCATTAATTATGTGGTTACTCTTACAAGAATATTGTTTTACCATGTGCTGGCTTTATTTATGCAGGTGCTGTTGTTGTTGTTCACATACATACTATTTAGAAGTTTAGGATGGCTAAGACTTTTAATGTTTTTGAAAGAAGTCTCTGATGCTCTGATGAAGAGTAATAAGGTGAAATATTGTAAAAATAAAAAGACTGTTCACTATTTTAATAAATTTTTTTTAAATGTAATGTATTACAGTGATAGCACGTCTAAATTGCAGCATCCATTACTGTCACATGATTGTTCAGAAATCATTCTAATATGTTGAACCTTATTATTAACGTTGTGCTGTTTACATTTTCGTGCAACATTTATGATACAAAAGGTAATATACAGTTCAAGAGAATAGCATTTATTTTTTACATTTGTCTTTAAATATTTTATCAAATTTAAATGTCTTCATGGTTACTTTTGATCAATTTCTACCTTGCTGAAATCAAGTAATAATTTCTTTCAAAAAAGGTATCAAACAAGAATAATACCAAGTAAACAGACCATGAATTAACTTCTAAAAACAAGAAAGAAAAGCAATTATAATCCTCAGATTACCCTCCTCTTGTGTACTGTGAATGGAACTGTCCGTCTGCTGTGGTTTAAAACGGTGCAATAAATAGTTTTTTTCTTGATTACAGTTCAGTCTATTAAACTTGCATCTTTTCCTATGTTTGAATAAATAAGCCACTGCCAGCAGGCTCATTTATTTATTTACCTAGGTTCAAATGCAGGTTCTTCAATTACAGCACTCTGCACTCTCACTGTGCATACAGAGCTGTACTAGCATCTGAGAACTGATGATAAAAGTAGTTGAAGGAATCTCATTATCTGTTTCCTCTAGTGAGACTGGGGATCTCCATATTCCCCTCTAACTAATTATTACAGAAGCTGGGGAAAGCAAAATATAAACAATCAATTAATCAACTGACTTATTTCATTTACATTTAAAACCTCAGACATCAATGCACAAACAAAATATTCTTAGTTGAAATTATGGCCTAAAGGGGGGCCATTGTGAAAATGCCCATTTTGAGTGGAAGGAAAAACATGCTTTTTTTTCGTGTATGTATCTTTAAATGCAAATTACATGCTGCTCCCCACCTCACTTTCCAGAAGAGGGTGGAGCCTTTACAGCTCATGCTTTGGATACTCTGCCAAAAACTAATTACAAATAACTATCTGTTTAGTTTTGATTATCATCTCTATCGAAGTCACACTCACGTGATATAGCAGTTTCATCATCATGAATGTTTATTATCTGCATGCGTTTTAAAGCCATAACAGCAAGTAAAACAATCACATGTGTATATAGTGAAAGCAGTGTAATATACAGTACCTACTGCTATATATGCTTTTAATGTAAATCAAACAACAAAAGAAAAATAGAAAATGACTCACTGTTCTTGAACTTTAATCCATTATAGCTTTAATAAAAATACATTTCTTACTTGAATGCTGCTGGTAAATGCTCTGGTGAGGAGATAAATATGGCAGACTGTATGCAGCTCATTCAAGGCAGGGTCTATGCTAATAGGACAGAGTCTGTCAGCAGTCGTGGGCGGGGCCTGTGCACTGTGACGTCACATTGCATAGAAACAAAATCACCCCCTAATCACTATTCCCTACATTTGTCCATTAATAGTTCACTTGAAGGAGTGATTGAAAACGAGTTTGAGAATTTGGACAGCCGTTGAGTGTACATCAGCTGTACACTCGTTATTGCGGAGCAAGGTGGGATAGAATAAGTGCACTTAATAACGACCACTATGGTTTCGGGCACCACTACAAACGGCTGTCCCCTCAAAAAAAATTCCTATTTGAGGGTATGGGGGTGATTTCAGATTCAGCCCATGTGTCATGTTTTGTTTGGTTTATTGTCTTGTCAGGTGACTGTCAGTTCTGTCTTCTCATTTGTTCATTGTGTTGATTACTTTCAGGTGTTGTTATTTAATTAGTCCTTGGTTGCACCCGAAATCGTATACTGAAGTGATTCTTAAGTGTGCATATGTTTTTTACTATCCAATGAGGCCACAGGAGAGGGTTTGTGAATTCTGCTTTTGAGAGAGCAAAATTTTCACAGAACCGATCACCGCTGATCACCGCGAAATGCATGCCAGTTAGAAATGTGTCCGAGTGGCCGTGTTGGATTCTGCAGTCAGGCGCAGTTGCTCTCCCCCAACTGCTGATCAAAAGGACAATGGGAAACAACTTGCTGACGACACAGCTTAATGTTTATTGGTTCAAACAATCGTGATGTATTGTTATCTTTTAAAATGTTTGATTTTGAAACTGTGATATCATGTTTTAATGTGTAAATTATGTGTGAATATTCCCAAACCCTTGGACAGTAGTATCTTTCCAAAATAAAGTAAACATAATATTACAAATCATATCTGCACAAAATGACGTGAATGCACAAGTGAACTTGAACTAATACGGTAAAACGGCAAAACCCAAATAATTCACAATGTTTTATTACAATATTGTTATCTTTATAATGTTACGTGATATGACAGTCCCAATAGTCATTATTAATCGTGCATTACCGTTTGAGGTGCGAGTGCTAAAGATCATGCTTTAGCGAAAAAAACAAAAAAAAAGTGCCAAATGTTGGTGCGACCAACTGAGAAAGTTGTAGCACCAGTGCAACCAGTGGAAAAGTTAGTCTGGAGCCCTGATTTAATGTATAGTTTAAATTTTGCAAAACTAAAAAATGCAATTGCATTTGAATTCTGACCACAATATGCTGCAATACACAGCAAGCTTGTTTTGCAGTTGCACTAATCCGTCTGGATTTCTCCACATGAATCTATCTCATCACACGCATGGTGCGCGTGCCTCATCAACTGTAACCACAAACTCATTTCTGTCAATATATCATCCATCATCAGCTATCGTTTACATTAAATCCAATTAAGCCTTGTTCATTTCATGTGCACAGCGTTTTCTCCTGCTGTTAATGGTAAAAAGATCCGTTAAAGTAAAAGTTTCTTGTCGAATTTGAGACTGAAAACAGACCAATATTTTAGTGCAATCCAATCCATCCTCATAGATGTTTCATAATTCCATGACATCCCAAAAAGGTATGTCCATACACCACAGATTTGCTGAAAACTGTTTTGTGATATACAGATTCAGGAAACAAAGGACAGAACGTGAAGCTTGACACATTTGGATATTGTCGCCTGCTACTGTGAGGCGGCTACAATTGAGTTTTGCAGAAAAGTGACTTGTAAATGGATTATTGAACAAAATCGTGAGAAATGGGATAAAACTCCCGCCTCGCAGGTGGAAGTTAAAAGGGAAAAACAAATCTATAAAAAAAAAACATCAGGGTACCTATCTCAGCACTCTGTCTCAATGACAAACAAAGACACAACCTCAGAACAGGACGGAAAAGAAATAACCATAAAATGCAGTTCTGTTAAAAGCAGCAGTATCCGACATTATCGTGTGGGTACCGAAGTTTGCACTGGATGTTTACTGACACAGTAATGCATGATTTGAGTGTGAAAGGCTCTTTCTAACTTTGAATGGTTTGCAGATTGGAAAGTAAATCAGATTACAGAGTGATTTGAAGTGTTTATAAAACTCCAGATTAAAAAATACTGACGTTTAGTTGCACCATAACACATCTTTTCTCCATCTCTCACTCTTGTACTGCCACTTTCAAAGTTGAGCAAATATCAGTCACATCATTTCTGAGTCTGATATTGAAAGCTATATATATAAATGAATAAGTGAAGCATTCGAAATTGATTATGGCCTTTCCTATTCATTCATGGCACAAATCAATGATGTATGAGGAAAGGCTCTGTGAAATTGAAAATAAATCTTTCATTCAAGTCGTCTCACACATTTTCACGTCTGTGCAGGTTTGTTTGGAAATAAAACATTTAATTGTCCCAATGAAATGTATTTGTTTGGATCCCCAAAGCAAAGGGATATGAGATTTTAAACTTTTGGGGGTATAACACAGATTCCAATTACAAGATGCCCTCCCGGCATTGTTTTCAAATGTGAAAGAACACCGATTCATGCAATTTGTAAAAAATTGCTTGCGATTTGTGCAAACGAATTAGTGTTGAACAATCAAAGGACTTTACAATGTCATGGATGAGATCTATGAATAATTCAGCAAATAAAGAAGATTATGCATGGCAACTGAAGGTAACTAAATGTCGCTACAATTGGATTAGCACTGCTAAATATTCCAAAACATACACCTCAAAGATTGAAACATCTCAAGTGCATAACGCAATGAACTTATTAGTCCTGAGTCTCCAGTAGCCAGAAGTAAACATTGTCTGCCTGCCTTTTTACATGGATAACATTTGTATTTGTAGGCAAATGCACTCGGTGGCCCCGTATTAAAAGTAATTACGTCATTCTTTCATTTTCAAGTTTTTATTTGAACTGTGAAAGGAGCTCTTTGAAGCTGAATAAAGAAATGTCAGCTTAGCCAAAATGACAAAATAAGTATACTGCATTTCACAAGTTACTCCGTCTCAACAGAAACCTATTACATACTTGTCAGCACCTTTTTTTCAAAGCTCATTTTCTGCAGTCATATATAATGGAATGTACACATTTTGTTATATAAGGTAGCCTCAAAAAGTATTTGGACATTTAAGATAAACTTAAGGATGTATGAATTGAACTGCGTTACAATTGGCACCTGCAAATAATTCTAGAACATTTTCAGAACTAACTTCATTTTTCTGAACTTTTATTATTTGTATTATTATTAAATTACTTTTAACCAACTGGTTATGTTTTGTGTGCACTCTTATGTACACAAGTTCTATATATGGCCTCAAAGGTTTCTGTCAGGCGCTTCATATAAAACATTTTAGGGGTTCACATCATGGGATAGTTTTATGGATTTATATTTAATGAATTAAGTTTGTTTTAATTTATTTTCACATCCTGGTTTTACACAAATTGTATGAATTAAGCAATTTGTAAACAAACTTTATCACTAGAAAAAAAGTATATATAATTTATATATAAACTCCTTATATATACTTTTTTTTTACACCTTCTACCTATCCAAATGACACCTTCCACCTTCCAAATCATTTTTTTTTTTATATTTTATTCATTTCGAACTGGGTCACAAACTTTATTGTACAAATAAACTGATATTTTTTTCTCACCTAAAAATACGATCAGATGGCTGCTCTCCCATCACCAAGTCAAAGCCACGTTGGAAAATTGTGTATGGCCATGGGCTGCAAAACAGAAAGGGCAAAAACAAAATGAATAATTCATGTTTAAAATAATAATAATAATAAAAAACCTGTATGTCACACCATTGACTCTTCATTCATTGTTAAACAGTGCCAGTCTTCACTAAGCCAAATGATCTTTAAAATGGCATGACTTTGTGATGAAAACACTCCTTTATGAACTCATATCAAACCAGTTATGTTCCTGATATGAACATCACAGGATTGCTTCCAGCAGATACAATGTAAAAACTGCGACCAACAACAGCAACTCAGTCAGTGCCGTACATGAGAGTGACTTCAAGTGTGTATTTATCCAGTTCTCTATGTGAACTGATGGAGATTAATGCAGGGAGGCAGCTGTGGGGACAGGGGCTGTCGCTGCAGTATAAGAGAAGAGACAAGGAGCTGATGCCTCTCTAAGTAAGCTGTTACTCACAGCAAAAGAGCACTCACAGACTGGTTAGACCACTTCACACCACAGATCACCTACTGCTGTTAAAACATCAACATTTGTCCTGCAGCATTCATAATTCATAAGGGTTCCAAAAGCAGGAACATTCGGAGAACACATTACCACAGGAAGGTGCAAAAATTAATAAAATAAAAAATAAATAAGATAAAAAATTTATAAAAATAAAAATAATACTGAACACTAAAGTCAGTTTCTTTATAACATGTACATTTTTTGTCTGGGCCACAAAGTAAGTTATCACACGGAATTGCAGGAAACAGTTTCAGAAATATCTTGGCACTTTGAAGCTTTTGAAAAGCATTTGGCATCGGACTTTCTTTTTCCTCCACTAAGTGTTAGAGTCAATTAAAAACTGTTCACACCTTCACAGCATGCCACAAAGGGAACAAGCACACCCAGTGCTATTCCACTCCCCTAAAGCAATCTTACTGATTGTTCCAATTTGATTTGTAATTATCGGATCCATCTCGCCAACTGTCATCACTCCCATCTTCCTCCCAATTAAAATGCCAAGGCTTTCCTCACCTCCAAGTCTTAATCAAACTGCTCCAGAGCGACAGCCTCAAACCCAGATGAGCATGTGAAACTCTCCTCAGGGAGGGTCTAATTAACTTTAAACGTCTTAAGTCTTTCCGGGATTAGAAACTTGTGCTCCAAAACATTTAAGTGCTTTCATTATTTCTGGACTGTTAAGAAGCAAAACACTCTCATATTTTATGCCATTCTCTCGCATCTGTGCTTCATTTATTTATCTGTTGACTCAGATCAAAGATAGCATCAGTTCAGATGCCGTTAATCTTATATTCAGTCCTCTGCTAAAATATCTGAGGGCCACAACAAAAGTTTGGAAACTAAAAAGAAGTACAGTAGAATTTAAAAATAATTAGATTCACTTTGATAATTTTAAAAGTCGTTCTTGGACAAGGCACGCAAGTGACGAATTTCTTACACGTGTAACGCAATTTAAAAATGCACAATACATACATCTCATTGGTACACTGAAATGCAAATCACTGTCACACAAATCTAAAATGACCCAGAGCTTTACTGCACTAATCCCTTTTCCAATTCCAGAGGAAGAACATCATGCAAAAAAAGCTAATTAATTCAAACAAGCCAATGTAATTTCCCTACAGTGCATAACACCTGGCTGGCTATCAGCATTGGAGACATTTTTACTACAGATAAGAAGCACAACCAACTTCGAGGTGGCAGATACCTAATTGTAGTAGCACTGTTGTATATCAAGAGTCGACACAAGATGCTTATGGTACTCACCCCTGATTTGGGCCCCATTCATTGCGAATACATAGATGCTTGTGAACAGGGTCCTTCATGTAGCCATCGAAACAGATACATTCTCCTGAAAGCAGACAATTAGTATATTTGAACCCTCATTATCAATAATATAAAATAAAAGTATAATACAATTATGCTGAGCTCTAATTGTTACAGTATGTGTCCTTGAGGGGTGTCAGTTAGGATGGAACCAACGTTCTGCCAAAATACTATTGTTAATACTGTAAAAATAAATCATCATAAATGATAAGGGACTTCCTTAAAACACTGTAAAATAACTGGATGTGTTCATCTGAGCTGTTTATAATTCGTTTTTAAATGTAAACAATGCACTAGATTGACATCTCACTTTGTAAAGTGTAAAGTGAAGATAAAAATTCAGAAATTTTTTTTTTATGACAATGGTGTATTATATTACATTAACGATTACTGTAGCAACCAGTTTTATTTTTTGGGGGGGACTACAATTTTTGTGAGGGACTTTTAATGAAGCACAACCATAAAGACATTACTGTTAAAGCTGCCGTCGGCAACTCTGGCTGATTGAGTGGACTTAGGCAAAATTTTGAATGTTTACAACTCTCATGCCCCTCCCCCACTATCAACGAATACCCTCCCACAGAGTTCGTGCTCGTCAGTGCGCCATCACTCTTCGCTACTGCGCGAACTTCAGGCGTGTGCATGTGATTGACGTGTGCGTGCACGTCTTGTGATTGACAGTCATATCTCACACTCCCCTGCGCTGATTGGACTAAATGAACCGGGAGCGGTGGATTTTTGCAAAACAAATAACACGCTCCAGGTGGAGTTAGAAGCTCTGTTTTTTTTCTAAAACCACTTTGTTTATGTTGTTCTGTCGGAATATAGTGTCGAATTCGCTGAATATGATAAAAAAAAAGTTGCCGATGGCAACTTTAACTAAATCTTCACATGAAGAGCATGGCAAATCAAATACTTTTAAAACTTATGTATTTTGTGTCATGTCTTTCAACCATATCGAGGGCTATATCTATGTACTAGAAATAACAGAAAATAATAAATAATAAATCATTTATCATACTAGTGTCCAGTACAGTACAGTATGAGTGTGATAAACCTCTGAAATAAGTAAAGTTCCTTGTCCAATTTGTCTTCCAGTTCATTTTGATATTAAAGGCATAATGGAACATATGTTACCATACACTAACTAACTAAATAAATAAGTCACATCAAGTTTACATACATTTGAAAATTTTTACAATTGTATATTTACAATTTTTAAATATAATATTTACAACAATAACAAGTAAATCATCTTCTCTTTAGATCATTAGTCAACAAATTCTTAGTAAATCCTGCAAATATAACGGTAGTCAGACCCAGTGCTGCACCTTTCATTTAACTGAGCTGAGTGGTTGCTAAAAAATGGCTGACTCACAGATCATTTCGTGTTTCAAACCATTTCAAGGTCATTTAGATGCAGGAAGTCATGTTTACTGATGTTAAACACAAGCAGTAAGTTATTTACTTTGTTTTAGTTCCTTTCCACCAGGTTAACCCATTCAGGCTAATGCGTGAAGGAGCTATGAACAGATTTCACCCCACTACGGAGTCACATGATTTCGCCTGTACTTTGGAATTACCCCCCTCGCATTCGCACCACGACCCGATCTGTAGTCTAATCGCCTCTCTGTGTGACTGATATTAATTCATCCCCTTCAGGGTCAAGAGAAAATGACCTCAGTGTCATGTTTACATCAATTGTTGATTCTCCAGACATGCAATGCTGTAAATGGGTGCTCTGCATCTGCATGCACAGCAGATTCCATGTGTCAGCCCTCCTCAGCAAGGCTCATGGTTCAGACAGGTCTAATCACTCTGAGTGCAACTGATCAGTCTTGTCAGGGTAAACCACAGGCATGTCGCTCATGATTTGGGTTCATGGGACTGACGAGGCTGCACCCTGGGCAGGAACGCGCGCCCCGTCCTGAAAAAAAACACGTGAGGAGACTGATGCAAATACAGAGGGGGCACAGAGGAAGAATGGCATTTACAAACATGGAAACAAATGTGTTACGAGTGGGAAGACAAAGTGTGGAAAAGGCTAAAGAAAACATTTGATATCTTCTGACATTTTTTGCAAAGTAGTAGTCATCAATATGCTGACAATGCCAATGATTATGTGCCCAGAGATTTGCTAATGGAATATAAGTGACCTTAAATTCTGCATTATGCAGACTAATATTGGATTTCCAACCCTGATGCTCTGAATAACTAGAGAATTTTTTTTTTTTTTGAAGGGCAATTGTATGTAGTAGAAAATGCAAGTTGAAAAGCTAAACTATTTAAAAGCATTTCAAGGCAATCTTCAAAACTAAATTATACATTAATTGTGATAGATCAATATAGTTTACTGTATTAGCAGTTTATTTCTCTCTTATTAAACCTTCTCTAAATATATTAATACAAACTACAAACTACTGTGGGTCAGTATGATTTCAAGAAATGTTTAAGAGGCACAATATTGATAATGATAAGAAATGTTTCTTGAGCACCAACTCAGCCAATTAGAATGGTTTCTAAAGTTTCATGTGACACTTAAAGGAGAACTCCAGTCAATTTTAACATTGAGCTCATTTTTTGGTACATTTGGAGTGCTGTCAGTACAGAGAACATCGACAAAAATCGGCGTTGCCTACACCGTGTTATCGTCTTTTTAAAATGTGCACCCTGTTGACTTCAATGGGGCAAGTTTTAAACCTGCTTTTAGCCTCTTAACATCCTTGATTTGTCATTACAAGTGCACAGCCATGTGAGTGGTGTTATTAAGAGTGAACACGGTCAATCTGACTGCAGTAGATGTGAAAGATATTAATAAAAATGATGTTAATTCAGCCAGCTCACATACCTGTATTTATTTCCTGTTTTCGGTCGAAGTCCACAGTAGTCGATTGTGGAGTTCGTGTGCGCGATCATTGGTAACTAAGCAACAGTAGAGACTCTGACTGTCAGCTGTCAGCCGATGACGGTGCTGTGTGGTGTACTGAGAATCGATCAGCTCAAATGGATAGTTCATCCGAATCAGATGTTGAACACACGGAGGTTTTTGAGTTTAAAGATCGCGTGGGCAAACTCGACAATCGACTACTGTGGACTTTGACCGAAAACAGGAAGAAAATACAGGTATGTGAGCTGGCTGAATTAACATCATTTTTATTAATATCTTTCACATCTACTGCAGTCAGATTGACCGTGTTCACTCTTAATAACACCACTCACATGGCTGTGCACTTGTAATGACAAATCAAGGATGTTCAGGCACACCTGAACTAATCAGTTTGTCCAATAAGGGCAGACAGGAAACGAAGGACCTGCCTGAAGTTCAGGAAGTAGTGCAGCTGTGCATAGAGCCCATTGACAGCACTCCAAATGTACAAAAAAAGGAGCTCAATGTTAAAATTGACCGGAGTTCTCCTTTAAGAATGGAGCAATGGCATATAATAAACTTTAAATTACTCTACTAAATGTGTATTTGTCCGTTTAAAACAAAAAGTACAGCTCAGCAAAAAAGTAATTTACCATTATGAGTCATAAACACTTAATTTGATATATTACTGATCATAGGCACAATTTGGCAGGGCCAAGAATAATGTAAAGCACTGCACTATGCTATTTGCATAGTTAACTGTTTTAACAAAGTCATTTGTAAAACTGAAATTACCTGTGTATCATAGGTAAAGATAGCATTTTTATCCATTCAAATGAGATGCAGGGAGCCTTTGTGACTCTGGGTGGTAAATGACAATTTTGCCAGGAAACATGTACCCAGTGGCTCTGTGATTGACTGATCATTATTGATATCCAGCAGGCACTCAGCCAGTGCTGTATGCAAAAGAAGTACATACCTTTTTAATTCATCTCTTCACAGAATATATGCAGAAGCAGTTTTTTTTCTATAAGTCATAAGAGGCCTACAGAACAAAACATATACTCTTTAGTCTATACTATTTATTGAGCCTAGTGGATATTTGGGGTGACAATCTGTAGGGAATTCTTGCAAATGTAATCAATCAGGACCCCAGCAGGAAGTAAACAAAACATTTCTCAAGCTTTTAAGCTGCTAAAATTAAATTAATATTGTGTATGCAAGTACTTCCATGTTTGTTTATTTAGTCCTGCCATGTGACATATCTACATCTAAAGCTAAATCTTTAGCTTTGAAGCATAAAATAAGTTAATTATTTGTAATGACGCAGGATATGGGAATCTAGCTGTTAGAAACAATGTGTCAAAATTGCTTAATACCTTGAAAATGTACTGCAGAGTGCAACAAAAGTGTCCTGCAGTGTGTATATGCTGTACTCCAGCTTAACTGTTTTCCGAATGTTTCTAGTTGTATTATAATTAATTATTGTGCATGTCATTTTCAAAACCTCAAATTAATTAAGAGACTAGTAAAATGAACAGTTGAAGCTACAAATGGTGAACCTAAAATAAATTGTAACCAGCTTCTAAAACTACATTCACTTAAAAAAAAAGGAAAGAAATTAACCTATAGGCATATAATATATATAACAGCATCTATATATTTTCTTTTAAATAACAATATATTTTCAAAAATGAATATATAAAATAGCAATATATTTTCAAAATTAAATAATGAGCTTTTATATTATCGTTATACTATAAGCAAAAGATGTGATTGAGGTTTCCGGAAAATATTTAGTTTGCATTAACTTGACAGCATATATTGCGTTTCTATTCACTAATAGGACAATGCATGTATAATCCTGAAGAGAAACAATTTCAATTTGAATTAATTTTTTTAAATATAATTTTATAGCACTTGTTGAAATAAAAAATAAAAAACCCATTAATGTCCAGGTCCACTTTTCTGCATTTCAGCATGTTAAAAACAAACCAAATCTAACAATTTGCGAAAAGGCAAACGAGGCGTTTTGCTCTACACAAAATACTGCTGATTTCTCCATTTATTTAGTTTATTTATATTTGTGTATGTGCATGTTAAAAAATCACTACTATTGGATTTAGACAGAGAGTGACTGTGTAGAATTACTTATTAATGAAGTTTTTAAGTACAGGGTAATTCCTCTCCGCGACCACAGATAGAGTCTGTAGGGGATCTATTATTCAGTCAAATTAATGAAACGAAAGTGCAAGGATCAGGTAGCCTGAGACACAACATCACATATTCTTGTTTAATAAATGTCCCCTGAAGCCTGATGGGAATGGGGGAGGTGAACAGGGGCTCCGAGAGGCCTGTTATCAGTCCGATTCTCATCTCAGCTTTTACACATCCTCTGTGCCTCTGATTTACAATCTTTTATAAGCGCACACAGCCCCAGTTATTGTCGCTCTCCATCCCCACTTTCATCAGTATCTCCCTCTCCTGTTTGATTGAGACAGTCTTACGGTTTACACACGCTGAGCATTTCATTAAGAATGCATCATACAAAAAAGCACAATGCAATTATTTGACCGTGCCAGTACCAAGGCCTCATCCTTTAGATTTCATTTGTGAGAAAACCAAGGCAGGTTCCCAAAGGTCCAACTTTGATTCATTTATCTTTGGAAGATTCTCTTTTCAAAGCCCAATGGAGATCCTCTTTTGAATTATGGATGCAAACGGGCGGAACTTGACAACAAATGATAACAATGTTGGATTGATTCCAGCTGCAGATGATCGGAAAAATGCCTGTAAAGCGAATGTATTACCATTCATTTGGATGTACAAGGGTGCCTGTTGACTATGTTTTGCCTGACAGGAAAAAATACAAAACTGAATTAATCAATCTCGGCTTACAAACTTGCAATCTTTGGATGCAAAATGCAGATAAAGAGCATTAAAATGTATGATGCAAACACAAAAACTTCTGCCCACTGCCTGAGATTATTTTTCAACAGTGGACCGTCAAGTTTTATAGTTATGTGGTGTGCACAGATTTTTTCTATTTAACAATACAACAATTGAAATAGGAACTGGAACTGTAATATGATGCTAATCTAATGCCAAGAACCTCCAAATCTAAAGTATCCAAAAATATAAAAGCAGCCATTTAAAAAAAATAAAAAAAATAATTGTCTTTTTATATGTCACCACTGTATTAAAACCAAAAGGCATGATTAAAATGTCTGGAAAATTTTACTTGAATTTACACAAACTTGAGCGCATCTTGTTTTTCTACCTATTAGGATAATGTTGCTTGTATAAAGAGAAACGTTTTTTTTTTTTTTTTTTTTTTTTTTTTTTTTTTACCGTATTTGTATAGAACTGTTTACAACAAATATTGTTGTGTACAGCAAATAATACCTTCCAAAACCTCAGTGAACAAGCCAAAGACAACAAGTGCCAAGAAAAACTATGTAAAAGGATACACCAACTTTTCATGGATTATCTTTTTGTTCTTACAAAAGTATATTTCAAACTATAAGTATATCTTTCTCATAAAAACTATGACTTTCAATAGAGTAAAATAATTACAATTAATCAAATTAATTAAATTCAAAATGTATAATATGCAATCTGTTAAAGTTGAGTAAATAAACCTGTTTTAAATAACTCTGTTTTTAAATACACTTGACATTAAGAAAGTCAAGATAAATTAAATTGGGTACATGTTCTGTTTATATATTATAAGTAAACTGCTGAGATCTTAGATGGTCAAAGTGTTCACATACAACAACCCAATATTCCTGAATCTAATCAAGTATCGTCTAGAATAGTAATGCTTCTCTGGCTCAGAATATCCTAAAGGCATTCCATTTGATCTATGCTTTGCCTAATTTACGGCCCAGCCATGAATTTAAAAAAGAAAAAAAAACAGAAAAAGAAATAATAATTTAAATCCAGGTCACTGAAGCTGTATAAGCCCAAGTCTTACATTACAAAGATTCATTGTCAAGCATTACTGTCCTCACAGCTCTCACTCAATTAAGCTTTCATTACTTAATACTGTTCACTCAAGAGAGACACCTTCAGAGAAATCTGCAAATGAAACGACAGATGAATCAGAGCTAAGCCTCTCTCCTGTCCCTCCTGCTCTTTAAAGGAAGCTGCGTTACAACTGCAGTTCATTGAGCACATTGATTTTACACAGCGGAGGGGATGGACACTCGTTCACTGGGGCGGAGTGGTGGAGCGAGACATTATTTTATGATTAATTAGTTGAAGATGCAGACTAATCAAGGCAAGGCAAAAAATGTTATGCTTTTCACTTTTTTTCTGAGAGTTCCCAAAGTGCAGTTTGAAGGGATAGTTTATCTAAAAAAATAACACTTCTGTGGAACACACACTAAGATAAAAAATATATAAAAAAAAAAAGATTTCAACGAATAGAAAATACCCTTAAACTATGTACTGGCAGTTACTGGCACACGTCAAGCTTTTCTTGCGATCTTAGCGCCTCTTATGTGTACTGGTACTTTATACACATGAGAAGGACGTTTAACGTGGATGCACAAGCGTTGCTGTTGTAACAAACAGTCTTGTCAAAAGCTTGTCAAAGCGAATAAACATGTCCTCTATCTCTAGAGGCTAAATCACTAAATACGGCGTGTATTATATTTTTTCTAACTCCAAACGTTTAAAAGTTTAAAATCAAATCTATGCATTTTTCAAATCGAAATTCGATTCAAAATCGAGAATCGTGACCCCAAGAATCGATTGGAATCAAATCATGGGTTTTCCAAAAGAGTCCCACCCCTAGTATCTAAAACAACACTGGACTCATTGGCTTTTATTGTATGAACAAAATAGAAAAAAGAAAAAGACTTTTACTAAACAAAAAAAATCTTCTTTTGCGGTCCAGAAAAAAAGTTAAGAACGACATGAAGGTGACCTATCCTTTTAAGTATCCCCCTCGGAATATGTCTCCCTATTGGTGTCAGAGTTTCTAGATGAGCTGTGTGAAGTAAGGAATCGTGTCAGGGTGGTGTTGTACCTGAATCTGGGTCACATTGGTGCTCACAGGGATCCAAGAGACGCCGGCCACACAGATCATTGACCCAGGGGCCACTTGCGTTCTGCTGGTAGTACAACAGCACCTGGGCTGGGTTCAGCCAATCAGAAGCATCCAGCTGGCTGCCCTGAAGGAGAACAAATCTGGAGCCTGGAAGAGAAGAGTCAGACAGGATCTCAGTCAAGAATTACATCGAGTAAATTAGTAGACTCTATTAGGTTTGAAAGAGGTTTGAAATCATGTACCAAAGTAAGATAAATCGGCATTTTTCGGCAGAGTTTAGAATCTGTCACTTAACCCAAACCTATCAGTCAACTAATGCTCTAATGAGAGTTAGTTGACGTGTACGTAGTTGCAAAGTTACTTGTAGTTAGTAGAATGTCTAAAGTGGACCATCAAAATAAAGTTTAACCAAATTCTGTCATCTTTACTTCATCCGCATGTAGTTCCAAACCTTAATGACTTTCCTTCTTCCTTGGAACACAAAAGAAGATATTTTAAAGAATGATGGTAACTAAACAGTTTTGTTTCCTACTCACCCTAATTGCATGGCCAAAAAATACAAGGGAAGTCATTGGGAACTAAAACTGTTTGGTTATCAGTATTCTTTAAAATATCTTATTTTGCGTTCAGCAAAATAAATAAATGCATACAGGTTTGGAACAACATGAATGTGAGTAAATAACAACACAATTTTTGTATGGACTATTCCTTTAATAGATTCTTTCAGATTCCTTCACTGATTCCTGCAGGTTACTTCATTTACTCAACTGACTCATCAGCCAAAACAACTGTGAAACTATTATCCGCGATAAGATTTGTGTCACATCAACTACGAGACTCAAGAAAAAGTATTTTCCCTCCACAAACTGTTAGGCATTAAACTATGTTTTGGACTTTTTGTAAAGGTTTAAAGCAAAGCAAAATCCTTACCAGTTTCATGGATCATGCACAGAACTGGAAGCATTGTGTATTCTGCATTATCTCTCTGAATATTTGCCACATAGAACAGAATTTATGCAGAAAAATCAAGTTTTATCAGATCTGCTTTGACACAAAGTTTTACCCTGTAATACTGTTAGACAGTTATAGACGTTTCTTAAATCAGATTTTTCAAATTCAAAAGGCGAACCGTGAAACCTTCAAGTCTTCTCTTTTCGGATTTCTTCCACTTAGACATCTATGTGAATGTTAATCTACCCTAAAGCACCAGACCCCATAGAAAAGAGCTATGCATGAAAGACGAAATGACAGATGAGCAAAGCCAGTCACAATCCATCATATCGCCCAAACTCTAGAAATGACGGCTGGAATGCCAAGGAGCTGAAAAAAGAGCGAGAGGAAAGAGAGTAAGAGAGAGAGAGAAAGAAAGACTGGCCTGTGGTTCTTGGACTGCAGGTGCAACATTGAAATTCAATAACAAGCTCATCCAACACAAACGTAACTTAGGTCCAAAGCGCCGACAGAAAACCCTTGGGGAAAGTGGCTAGTTGTTGTTTACAGTTGTGTGTGTCTCAGAGTACAGTTCTGGGGAGTAACTAACTACAAGTAGCGCTACAAACTTAACTAAATTTTTCATAACGTGACAATAGCTCAGCTGTTTTCAAAATAATGCCGCTTTTTTCCAGTCACAAGCTATTTATTTCCAACTAGTAGCAATTCAGCATGACAAAATGCTACATCTCAGTTTTCTGTCTCACACACACACAACAAACAGCCAAGCTGGCTAAGGAAATAATCAATCTTCCTCTTACACAAACTCTCATTTCAATCAGTTTTCCTTGGATTCAGTGATTCATGTACTGATTCGTTCAGATGATTTCTGTGCAGTCCGCATTTTAAGCAAACTGTCCAGGTTTTAGTCAACATGTCTTCATGTTTTATTGGGTTGTTTCTAGTTTTATTTGATGTATTTAATTGAACTAGCTCTTTAAATAGATTCAGTGTAGTTGAGTAGTTAGCTGTTTTTTTAAAGCACCTTGTAGTGTACTACCTTCTTTCTGAAGTTGGCTACTTGATTTTTAATAATGATGTAGCTTAGAGGTTAATTGTCAAGATGGTGGAGACATCTATGGAAAAGTGAATAATAAAAATAATAATAAAATATGAAAAAATCAATGGACAAGAAAGAATCTTACAAACGTGAGTTAAAGGGGTCCTATTATGAGTTTTCACTTTTTCATTAGTGTGCAATGTTTCTGTTTGAGCACGAAAAAGATCTGCAAGGTTACAAAGCTCAAAGTCCACTCCAAAGGGAGATATTGTGTTTAACAGAATCCACTTTCCAAGAACTGCAATAATTAACTCATTTGGAATACACAGATCTTATGAAGTCACAATGTTACTCATTTAAATGATCTCTGCCAACGGAATACACAAAAAAGGTCTGAAAACGAGGTGTGTTCAGGCGCATTGTTGGCGCGTTGCTATTTTGAGGCAACTGAAATACTATGCTATTGACCAACAAAAACCTGGTCTAAAGTCAAGCAAGCAAGCAACTTTATTTATATAGCACATTTTCAAGCCACAGATGTTGCCCCAAAGTGCTTTACAAAAATGATAACATTAAAATCAGACAACAAAACAAACATAACTTATTCAAAAGCTAAAGAAAATAAAATACGTTTTTTAATGAGACTTAAAAGTGGCAATTGATGGAGCTGACCTCACGTGGAATGGGAGACTATTCCAAAGTTTGGGACCTACCACGGAAAAAGCACAATCTCCTTTTGATTTTAAATGACAACGAGGGACCTACTGTTGATCGGAGGACGTGATCGGAGGACCTGAGAACTCTAGAAGGAGAGTAGGGAATAATAAGATCACTGATGTACTGGGGGGCAAGGCCTGATAGGGCCTTGTAGACAAACAAGAGAACTTTAAAATCAATCCTGAATTTAACAGGAAGCCAATGAAAGGATTGCAGTACAGAGCGCTAGTAATATGTGCCTATAGGCAGGTCCACAACGCTAGTACACTCTGCTTATTACACACACAGGCACGCCCAGCAGAACATAAACTAGCCAAATATTACAAATAAAAGGATTACAATGTAAAAGATTAATATTGAGAACATAAAGATATGGTGGAATCCGGCTTGTCCCATAGATGGTCTGCTTGTGCGCTTTAACCTCGCACACGAACAGATCCGTTTGCGCTCTGGAGAAGCGTACAGTCTTTTCGCTTGCAAATTCCATCATGTAAATAGCAATCCGCCATGGTGCAGGCGCAACTGGCTTTTAAAGGGAATGGGAGATCAGACTCTGGTTGGTTTATTTCACGTTACGTCCAAAACACACCCATTACTCATTAAGAGAATATGGACAACCCTTTTAGACCATGCGCTGGCCTGGGTGCGCCAACCCTTTTTCCCGTCGTTAAACTAGCAAAAGTGGATTCGGACACGCCCTAAGTGCACTTGCCTGCGCTTTAGACCATGCCTTTGGTTGTTAAAATAGGGCTCTAAGAGAGTACAATGCAGGCTACGTACAACCGACCTTTTTCCACTTTGTCAAGATAATCTGTAATTTGTGGCTCACAACTTGCAAGTGTGTCTAATTGTTTCTAGTTGAGTTTTCTTTTAACAGTTCCAATCATACGTTTTATATTGTTGCTACGATGTAAACAAAGGGCAAAGCTGTTTGCCTCTGCTCGCCTGCTGGCCAACAGTGTTGATATAGCATTTTCTGTTGCTTTTGTAAGCTCTAACTTTAAACTAGCTTTAACTTTGAGCTCTAAAGACTGTTCACCGCCCCTTATGAAAATTAATGAACCATGTTTTTTTTATCGATTACTGTTTGTATTACCATAGTTTTCCGACAGGTATCATGATTAAATGGTATATACGTGACTTCATCTAAAACGTATACGAATAAATAAATACATACAACTCTGAAATGTCCTGTGAAATTCTTGCTTGTAAAGTTTGTGCATGAAATCCATTCTGGAGGATCCTCTTGTTTGTTAACATTCTTAAGGCTGAATCATGCTTGAATTGGCTTGAAACTGACACCATTATAGATTTCATATCTGAGTACTAATTAGAGCTCAGGGTTATAGTAAGGGGTGTGACCTTTCCCAAACGCGTCAAGCGGTGCCAATCACAACACACTGGGTCAGCTAACCAATCACTGCACATTTCGAAAGGAGGGGCTTCATCGAAACAGGAAATAAACAACATGTTTGGGCCAGACTGGGGATAAAGGTGCTTTTAATAATGTAAAATATGTGAAAAATTATGTATTTTTTTAACAATCAAGCATGAAAGCATGTTCTAGTACACCCCAAAAACCGAATCAAGACTTCATAAAAGAGATTAATATGGCCACTTTAAATGCTTTACCATCAATCCATATGTCTCATTCATTTTTCAATATGTGTACATTTAACAACATGAGTGTGGGGCTTTCATAATAACTTACAGGTTACCTACCAGACTCAAGTTAGCTAACATCCTAAAGCTTATGAAAACACCAAATGAGAGAAAGTGTGTCTGAAAACCTTCTGTGTTAGAATTAAAAATAAACGTTAGTGTTTCATTTGAGACCATACTCCTCTTTAACAATTCATTCACTAGATGCCCGAGCACATAGTGTAAGTACAAGTACAAGGGTGTACATCATTTGAAACACAACTAGAGAGACCATGTATTCGTGTATGATTGTGCTTTGATGCTTTCAGCACACATCTGTTAGGCTTTTTACAAGAGACAGGTGGAAGTCTGTATGACATTTGCTTTAATACAGTAGAAGTCGTGGGGGGTAGACGGGGGGGCTGAGGACCCCTGCTGCTCAGGGGCCGGGGGGGAAGCGGAGCGGGTGATGAGATTACCGTCTGCAATGAGGTGCTCTGGTACGTGGAGTATGACTCTGACGTTGAGGCTACAGGAGAGGTGAGACGCACAGACCAGGCCGATCACACAGCTCACCACGCTGATCAAAGTCAGGGTGGTCTTGTTGATAGGGCTCCGTGGGGAACCTGAGCAGAAGAAAGAGAGAAAGAGAATGCAATAAAAGAGCTATGCTACAAGACTGGAAAGTTCACATTTTTATGTGCACCTCGGGAAGGCACAAGGGAGGCAGTTAAAAAACAGCCCACATCAGGGTTGGTGGTCCATGAAAGGAGCACTGGATCAAACCAGCCAGCCAAACTCTGCAAGCAGCGGCAGATCTGGCACGAATAAAGCGGTGGAGAAATAACAATTTTCTTTTGAAGCCTGCTGCTTTTATGCTAAATACTGCAAATGGCAAAATATATAAAAATAAATAAATAAATAAAAACAAGTTGTTTTTGACCACTTTTTTGTAATACAGCCAAACTGGTTTGGTGTCATGCTGCCCTGTACATCTGCTACATGTAAAATCAAGGTACAAGACACTGATGGTATTATAACAACACACAACATGACATAACACACCAAATCACAAATGTATGAGGACACAATACTGGTGATCAGATATCATTGACATTCATGTTGCTAGTTGTATTGCTCATTAACACAATGTTTAAAACTCTCAGGATAAACATGAACAATAGCATGCAGCAGGTTGAAAACAGCAATGAAATATATATGAAATGAAATTAGGTGATGATGATAAAGATCAAAATACAACTGACAGACAATTTACAATGATTATATGCAAGTGTATGTAAAAAAACAGGAGTTACAAAGCAGTTACGAATCAATGTAACTGCTAAGCATTGCATTAATGATGCAGCAGACCATATACAAAAGGAGGAATCCCTGTTCCCTTTCAGTCGCTCATGTTCGGCGTAGTCAACGTGTCGACTGATTGGGATCATGCTTAAGGAGCTTGTTAAAAGTCGAGTACTGTTAAAACGAGCCAAATCTGCATCTCACACTCCGCCCCGTGGCGCAGGTATTAATATGGAAGTGGATGCACGCACCAGTTGTCTTTCGCTTAGGAGCCGATCGGGGTAGATGTCTAGATGCATAGAAGACTATGCCAGTGCTGGTGGTTCTACAGCGCGTGTGCAGCGGTGATCGCAAGCTTCTGAGCTCTCAACTGCTGTTTTAACAGCATCATTTCTGTGTGTTTGTTGATGGTTGGTAAGAGGGCAAAGAAGTGACTGCTTCAGTGTTTCAGTTCACTATTCAGTGTTGCCGTGGTCTTCCCTTGTGTGCGTGACGGGTCCCATTTCCTGAAAGAGCAACACGGGTGCATTTGCGTCATTCCATCCGTGCGCTTCTGGATGTGGTCGTTCCCTGTCCCCCTCTGACTGTCGCAATGGTTGCATTACTTGTTTGAAAGAAAGAAAAAAAAAGAAAGAAAAGAAAAAAAGAAATCCACCACTCCTGCTCCTGCTGGGCCTCCGCACGACTTGATCGCCAGGTTCCTGAGGGGAGCAAGGAGCAAATCCGCCTTGCGCCCCCTATATACCCTCTTGGGACTTATCTCTGGTGCTACTGCACTCAGAGACCACCCCTTGAGTCAATTCAGGCAGAGTTAAAAACCTGTTTTTAAAAGAACAGTTCTCCTGCTTGTTTGGCCTCTATAAAGAGGGTAGGGGACCTGTAAGAATTTTCGGTCGACGAATCGTGCCTGCAATTTGGGCCGCACCAAAGAGAGAGTGTAGATTCTTCCTGGGCGTTGACACAGGGTGCCTTGCTGACAGATGTTTTAGAGCTGGGCGACACCAAACACATTAGCTTGAAAAATAGCCTATGTGTCGGACCGTTTGCTTTCCGTGGGCTCCCTTCACATGAAGCCAGTTTCACTGTAAGCTCGGTTCAAAGTGTCGGCTTGCTGCGCCATTTCCTTTACTATGGACTGGATACGTGCGCCATTCTTGCTCCAGTAGAGTTCCTCTTTAGCCGAACCCTGTTGAGTTCCTCCACACCCTTCAGCAACGGACGTGGCGGAGTGTCTGATGCCAGGCCTAACACTTGTATGCACTTGTGGAACCTGTGTTAGGCTGGGTCCCATATGTTGTGATCCCTACGGTGATCCCATATGTGTTTTCTTCCATGGTACGGCTCCCTGCGGCGAGCCTGTGTCTTCGCCTGGGCAGAGCCCGCTCTGCCATCACTGTCCGGTGTGTCTCCCCTGTAATAGGCTGGAGCCACCTCAGTGACATTCCATATGTTGTACTGCCCAGTAACGCCCATTCCATATGTGTAACCTCCACATGTTACTTCACTATGGGTAGGATGTGGCTTCCACGGCATATTCCTTTCCAAAGAAAGGGAACACTTTCCCAGTGGTCTTGTGGAACAGCAGTGACTTTCCTGGCCTAAGCCCTATCCCGTCTCTGCCTCAATAATGTGGGTGGATCAGAAGGCTTTTGTCTATGCACTAGAAGGTGGCAGCACTAGTGGCGTTTTTATTGGGATCCCAATCAGTCGACATGTCGACTATGTCGAACGTGAGCAACTGAAAGGGAACGTCATGGTTACGTATGTAACGCTTATTCCCTGAAGGAGGGACCGGAGACATAATCGACACTGGGCGGCCAACGTGCATTGGTTCGTTTTAACAGTACTCGAAGATGACGTTAGGGCTGTCAATCTTCCTCTATAATACTATTCGAATTCCATTCCTTATTTTATTTAATATTCAAATAATATTTTAATATTAAATGCTCAAATTCATCCTATTATTAATATTTACGACATTACACAGGCTTATGGATCGCCAATGCCACTATAGCATGTGGTTGTTGTTACACGTTCTGTCCACTAGAGGGACATCTAATGAACATTTATCCGTGCTGAATATGGTTGAAGCGCCTCAGATGGTTTTCGGCTAATGTCTCCGCGAAAACACCACCAAAAATTCAGAAACTTATATCATTCTTTTCAGTTCGACAGATGGTTCAAACGAGCTCTGTGCTCGCCGAATCCGGTGAGATATGTGCGTTTTTCGCTTCACAGGCGCTTTGGGGGGAATGGTAAAATTTACCAGTTTTGACAGTATTGTTATGATGATACAGCGTGGATAACGTGCACACTTGTGTTACGATTCAAAAACTTTATTGTACATCAGACGAAACAAAAGCATTTCATTTTCACATGCGTGTAAGCTAAGGCGGCGAGAAAGGCAAGATTGCATATAATTTTTTTTTTAAATATACATAAAAAAGCAATATTCAAATAGTAACTTCAGCATTCGAATAGTATTGATTTTTTTTTTATTCAAATTAAATTGGAATTTCGGAATTCGTTCCAACAGGCCTACTAAGCGTGATCCCAATCAGTCGAAACGTCAACTACGTCTCCGTTCCCTCCTTCAGGGAACGAGCGTTACATACGTAATCGAGACGTTTTGCCATATTAAAGCATAGATACTTAAGATATCCTCATCTTAAGCGTGGATGTTATCTCAGAGATCCTGCATAAAAAAAAAAAAAACTATTGACTTTGAAGAAATAAAGACACATAAGCAAAAGAAAACAAAGTACACACAAATGTCTATCAAAATCAACACGCTGCTCTTAACTTATCAACAATTCACACAGTGATCTAGGAGAGTAAAAAAATGCAACACAACCCACGTCTATTATTAACTTAAGTCCAATTAAAGGTGTTGTTGCTGCCACATCTGACTAGTAGTGTTTTTGACAAGTACAGGGTTTAAGCATTTGGTAATTAGAGGGAGAAAGTATTAAAGCCAAAATGATCTGTTAGTTGGCTTTCAAGTGGCAGCTCCTCAAGAGTTTAGAGAGCTTTGCATTCAGGTCTCTCCAGAACACAATGCTGCGCTCCTTGGGGGACAATATATGAGTTTCAGACAGGCTCTAGCCATTAGCGTCTGACAGTACTGTCCAACTGTTTTGTCACACGCTCTCTTAGCACTTAACATGCACGCATTTACCGTGCTTAATGTTGAATGGTGGTCTACAGATGGAGCTGCTAAGCTTAAGGTGCTTAAATACTTGTAAGCTTGCATTTAGTCGTCATTCATTTTCAGAGGAGGTCCATGGAGTCCACAAAGAGGCTCAGAAGAAACTTTTAAAAATTGCTCAGGGACCCTCAGTCCAATTTGTAAAAAAAAAAAAATACAAAAAAGTGAAGCATTTATGCTTTCCTGTAAATTGTTTTAACACCGCATTCAACTGCAATGGAAAATCAATGGAAAATCTCTCACACGAAACGACATGCCGCGGTCAATGAGGTAGTTTTAAGGCAAGCCGCTTCACAACTAATGATTTGCTCGGGTTCCGAACAAAGTGTGACACGAACACCAAATGGCCACAGTCAGGCGGTGCAGGTTTAAATCATGCGATGGTGTGGAAATCCTCCTTACCCCCGGAGCCCCACGCGGTGTTGACGTTACCGTTTCTCATACCTCGACTGCGACGGCGGCTGCGGTTTGGGTCGGTGTAGAAGGTCAACTGCGGCTCACTGTCTGCCTCCGTTCCAGAGTCCCCGTCCGGGTTCAGGAAAACTGAACCTGCTGTACGAATTCACACAAAAACCATCCATCAACTCATTCATTAAACCATATTAAAAAAAAGAAGAAAAAAAAAGTATAGACCTACTGTCTTCCAGTTATTTTGTGCAAAAAATAACCATAAACAAAGACTAAAATTATGCTGGTCCAAGAAACAAACAACGTCAACATTAATTGTTGACTGACAATCCAATTAAATATTCAGATTATTTCAAAGTCAGTTTAGAAAGAAAATAATGATTTCACCTAAGACATACAACAACATTTCCAAACACAAGGGGTTTGAGATTAAACAAATGTGACAGTATGACAATAGGATGATTTTTTGTCTAATTGACAATCATTTTGTTTACTTATCTAGAATTATTGATTAATACAGAAAGTAATTATACAAAGCCAAACCCCCAAACAACAGATTCATTAGAAATATCAAACTCGAAAACCCTTTGATTTTTTTTTTCTTTTTTTTTATGAGGGAAAATCATACAGACAATGCAGAAAAAACAGTGCAAACGTGTTTCCTATTTAAGTTACATGTTAGATGTCAAAGTGTGAATGAAATTATGTAATAAATGACAATGATAAGCACAAATCTAAATACAATAGAGTGAAATATTCACATCATATGATCATATAATAGTGTTTTGACTTCAAGCAATTGCATTGTAAAAAGGTCTGCAAAGCATTCAAATAAATTAAAAACACATTAGAAACTGCATAATTGCAAACATACATCACATACACACAGCGCACACCAATGTGACATACAGAGAATAAGCCGGAACCCATACAGAAGTCATCGTTCTGTGAGATGCGCTTCTCCTCTCAGAAGAGTATTGAGTAAATATAAGTAATGAACAGGAGGTAAGGAGTGTGACTGAGATAAGAGATGCACGCCTCCTTGGGCTCTTTTTTTTGCTGTGCACAAAAGGCACAATTTACCCGTCAGAGCTAGACAAACGCTTTCATTATGCAGCGCATGAGGAAGAGATGCATGAGCGCACTGACCCGTGGATTAGACTGCCTCGCAATGATGAGAAATAATGTTTGAGTAACTCTGTATCCACACAACAGTGTGGCTATCCGTTAAAAACATCTCTGCTGGTGCAGAGGAGGATCAAATAATTATCATTTATAGATGAGCCATCTGTACGAAATGAACTGAACATGCTTATTTTTGCAATATCTTTTCATACCGCCATAAAAAAACACATGAAATATTTAAAGCTGTGATGCAAACAACATTCAGGCGGGTCACAAGAACAGCAGCAGTTTTTTGGCCCTACAGTGAAATCACAAGTATAGAAAGAGTTCTGAAAAGCAAGCATTTTATTTTAGAACATCACCGGAAATTATACACACTGCAAAGGAGGATTAAAAAGTACAAAAACAATGTGAAAATACCAGATGTCCTCAATATGTCTTCTAAAAGCATGCACACTGTCAAAACGATTTTACAGTAAACATTTTAGAAAGAATTCACTGAGAATCCCTAATTACTGTTTATTTGCATGCGCTGTCTGCACTGATTTAGCACCCTATTTAGTAAACACTCATTTAATCAAATTTTGATGGATAACAGCTGCCATGATCAATAAAAATAGAAAACACAATAAAAACAAGAATCTTAAATAAAATGATGCTAATTGCTAATCACTTACAGGTAAATAGGGATGACTTGTGAATAAAGCACAATCCATAATGAGCCTAATTTACATAAAAAGGCACGTTTGCACTATTTTTATATTTCAATGGCTGGTTAAACTGAATGCCAGATTAATACACTGCAGGCTTTGTACTTAAATACCATGCAACAGTTAGTGAATTTGGGTACAACAGTAAAAATGTCTCAGCTTGATTATATAAAGAAAATCTAACAAAAAGCTAATGAAACACCTGGCATTTAAGACTTCAAACAGTAACACCTTTTCGAAATGGCACATGCCGGCACGCCAACGCCTCTTTTTGTATTTGTAACAAATGAGAACAAAAGAAGCACCTTCAAAGGAATTAGCCGTAAACCTCACAGAGCAGGTGAAGACTGTGCGCTAGCCTCCACAATTAGGCAGGGGCCAAAGGTGCAAAGCTCCGTGGAGGGGAATAAAAGATGAGCTGGTTTAAATATTCAACACGGAGCGCCAACAGCTTCTCGGCATGCAGTGCAGGTGCACACGCCTCCTACAACAAAAAAGTTATTTTGTACCGCCATTCAATTTCAGGGTGTTAGAAGTTAGACTCAATCGTTTGCAAGGTCTTGGAATCACAGTGTCACCAGAATGGTCTCACAATGAGGAAAGGTAAAGTACAAACACCTACGCCGATACGGTTGACCTAGAGATGGCTGAAAAAACGTCAAATGCCGAGAGCAACAGTTCTAATTTGTGTAATGAAAAATGAGGGGTATAAATAGATAAGGTGAGAGAGGCAGGTGTGACTGAGAAAAAAAGGGAGAAGAACTTGAGAGGATCTGTGCACTCACGCACATTCTCCTCCGGCGACGTGAACGGAGTCTAAACATAGCCTTTAGCAGCTTTCGTGTTCGTGGATTGATTGCTCGCTCGCTCGCTCTGAACAGTCATACAGAAGAATAAAGAGGAAACTTTGTCTGTAATCATGCAATAATAATAATAATAATAATAATAAAAAACGTAGATGCTCAATAAACAAACAGGGCAATATCAGTATCATTATGAAAAGCTATGGAAATGTGGATCTCCTATTTTGGAGTTCAGAAAGAGCTGTAAGAGGCCAGGAACCCAAAGACAGGCTCAGACCTTCAGAGACAAACTCATCCATAGTGCAGTTAGGGGATTGGAAATACACACTCCACCTCCATATATAAAAATTCCTTCATAATAATGTGTACACCCATGTCACTACTATTTAACTTGGCATAGTTAAAGAGGACCTATTATGTTTTGTGTTTTTTTTATAATTTCAACTGTAATTTTCTGTGTTGACATATGTCATTGGTCTATCTTTATATTTAGACCAATGGATCATGTGACACTTTGAGCATATATATTATAGCCATGATTATTTTATTCTGCAGGTGGTGAAAGTGTCCTATAATAGGCGGGAAATTCTGAGATAACACGAGTAAAAGAAAGCATTCGAGTTGCATTCGAATTATCACGTAATCTCAGCATGATCATCCACTCTTATCATACTAGCAACTTTTATTAGGCTACTGATTTGATTGAAGTCTTCATCTGTGTAAAAAAAAAAAAATCTATTCAATTCTCTAAAAATAAATTAATGAGGCAAGAATTCCTGAGCGCACCTTTACATTCATATTCTGTAAATGGAAAATCCAAGTGCACTGGGTATAAAAAAATGCTGAAGGTCAGAGAGAGTCCGTACGTCTGCTAGACTGAGGTAATGAAGCATTAAAGCATGAGCAGAGAGTCAAATATTTGTTCAGCAAGGAAATCAGATTCTTACTCAAGGAAAACACTTCACTGGACACCGGATATTCGTGCCCAAAGCAAATCTGAGAGAGTAGATATCTATAGGCATGTTTCCCTCGTAGAATCTATGCAGATATCAATGCACCTCCACAGCCAACCAATATCACAAGAGTATCACGAAAGCATATGAATAACTCATAAAAGTTTTTGGGGGTCTGGTCAGCCAAGCAAAAAGCTATAGGAAGAGTAGTTCAAACCAGCGGTGGAGCCAGACATTGTAAACATTCGGGGCTAAGCCCATATAGTTTGCCCAAGGACATTTTAATTTGGCGGCAGCTTTATTGACTAAAAAGCAACTTTGTTGTACTATGCTGGAGTAAAACATAAAACAAAACCTTGAGATTTTATTTTGGAGAAAACTAACACCAGATCACCAGCTGATTGGGTAAGGAAAATGCGCACTTCTCTTTAAAACACACAGCACAGACAGACTGCCTATATACTTAATTAAATCACTGTATTTTGCTGTTTTATGAAGTAACAAGTTTCACAGTTTCGGTTTTAGATCGTTGGAAAAATACAACATTAGAGACCTTTATGTTAGGCTATAAGTTTTACATTTTCGGTTCATTATGAAACAGTGGCAGCACAGGGTCATTAATGGAAAACACTGAATGAATGTTTAGATGACATATGTGCTAAAGTTGAGTAAATTATATGATAATATTCAACCAGACAGAAAGAGAGTCTGAGTGCCTGGCTTGCCGCTGTGCTGAATGAGTGACAGGAGATGTGGCGTGGCTGTGCAACACTGCTTAGTGTCGGAGAGAAGAGAGAAAACGCTGCCGGTATCGAGCCCCACAAGCCACCCCCTCACTCCGCCCCAAGAACAGGATAGCAAAGAGAGTGGAAGACAAATATTTGTGTGTGGTTATGATTACAGACATAGACAGTGGTTGGAATGAGATCTGGATAAGAGGATATGGGGTGTAACGGCTCGGATTTCTCATGGTTCAGTCTGTGTCACGGTTCTGTGGTCAGGGTTTCTGTACTGTTTGATTAATGCTAATAAAAAGACATCTTATTTTTTCTTTTTTTTAGCAGAAACACATCCTAATTGAAAACATAAATAAACAAATAAATAAATGCAAAGAAAATAAATTATTATGAGGTCTAAACATACACTACATTTGGGCTCAGTAAGACTTTAATTATCAAGAAGACATTAAAGTAACAGTAAACTTGTACAAAAAATATATATTTGGAATAATTGCTGTTCTTTTGAACGTTCTGTTCATTAAATAATCCTGAAATTAAAAAAAGAATAAATCACGGTTTGCACAAAAGTAAGCAGCACAGCCGGTTTCAACATTGCTAAAAATAAGAAACAATTCTGAAGGCTTGTGTGATACTGAAGACTGGAGTAAAAGCTGCTGAAAATTCAGCTTTGCCAACACAGGAATAAATTATATTTTAAAAAAGATTAAAATCAAAAACAGTTATTAAATTGTAATACTATACCACAATATTACTGTTCTTGTATTTTTGAAATTAAAAACAGCCTTGGATAGCATAAGAGACTTTCAAAAACATTTTAAAAGTTTTACATCCTCCATACTTTTAAAATGGATTCTGTAATTGCACTAAACATTCCTGCAGTTATGTGTATGGTAAGGGACTTGTGTAGGATAAAAACTAAGCTAGCAGGCTAATCGGCTAGCAGTATGCTAAGTTAGTACACTGAACTAACTAACAGTAAAAAACGCACACAGAACCATGATGGTGGACAGTAAGATTACAGAAACCGTTTCACCCCTTATAACCAGACTCACCATGCGTTTTGCTGGACAGACGCTTGCGCTGGTTGGTGGAGGTGTTGTGTGGGAGGAGTGTGTTTTGCTGGTGATTGCTGTTGACAGGACTGGTAGCTATGATGTTATCCTTGTACTTGCTCATTAGGGACAGTTTTGTACAATCACTCCCTGATGGAAAAAGGTTACAATTAGGGATAAAGACAGACAGACGAATGAGCAAGCAAATAACAGTCCACCAAGGGCATGCAGAGACACTTTATGTAAAACGCTTGTCATTTAGAAGGACAAGTCTAAGTGGTCTATGTGAAGTATTTTCAGGGTTATATTACAACGGAAGCAACTGAGAGCCTTTACAGCCCAGCGATTCTGGATATGACATTCCGTCATTCACCATTACGCAACATCGCCATCCCCTGTAGTTAGTCTGCCCCTTTATAATGAGTAAATTGCACAACAAAGACAACTGGCACTGCAGGGTTTCATTGTATTAGGCAAATTACTGTGACAGCATGAAATCGCTCCTCTCCTGTAAAGCTTTTTAGGGGTATTTATAATGGGCTACTCTTCAAGGCAAACATCAACATCATTTCACATCTGATAAGGGGTGGCCATTCCAAATTCTGTGTGTCCAATGGACAAGGCCAATCAGGCACAAACTCGGGTCTGGTCATGTGACTCACATCTATCCTTGACTATTACAGAGCGTAAATGGGTTCCATGGGTACCATGCACCCACGGGCAAATAAGCAGTTTTGCTTAGCAGGAATATACAGTGTTATCACTTTGATATTATTTGGGGAAAAAATAGCTTCAGCTAAATAAATAAATATGTCATGTTGATTTCCTCTCTGCAGCTGGTTTGATATAGGCTTTATCCAATTTCTGAAGCCTTGCACTTAACCCGGGGTTTCTCGCAGCCACATACTGAAAAGGCGAGCTCTGCTGCTGACTCTTGAGCTATTGAGGTGAAATAAATATTTTCAGGGCAAGCAATGTGCGAATGATGTGCTTAGTACATGCAATTTAAATCTCAAATGTTCCTGGATGTAAAAATAGATTTGGTATCCTGTTGTTTATATATACATAAATCAAAAGACATTCAAAGGATTCTGCATGAAAAATTCCATTTCTAAAGAGTTTTTTTAACAGCTATATCAAATGTAAAAAGAACTCCAACACGCTTTGATCATGTGCGTTCACTTATGCATTCAAGGCCTGGTTGACAAGTTGTTTATGTAACTCTGAAATTAGGCACTGAATCAAAACACTGAATTGGGAGTGTGAATTAATTTACAGAATGATTAAAGTATGCTATTAAATCATTAAGGTTATTGTCTGAGGTTTTATTGGAAATTTTATAGCACATCCCCCTCATGTCATTCCAAAGCTGAATGCGTTTCTTTCTTCCATACAGCACAAAGGGGGGCATTTTTGAAGTCTGTGCAGGTTACTCTTTTACATGCAACTACAATGAATGGGCACTGAAGCATTCAAGCTTTAAAAAGGATGAAAAAGCACCATAAAATGATTCTAAAAGTGGTTTATATGGCTTTTACATTCCAAGTCGTCTGAAGCCAATTGCTGTGTGAGAAAAAGCTTGGAATGTAAGACATAATTCATGATGTAATTGAAAATCGTGACATCCACTCTAGTTATCTTTGGCACATTAATGAGAGTTTATGACAGAAGCGAAGTTAGTGAACAAATCATTGTTTTGAGTCAGATCTTTTCAATGAATTGGCTGATTCAGTTCACTAAATAAGTGTAAATGATTTGTTTATGATTGGTTTAATAAAGCATAATAAGACTTGGTGCTTTCTAACGAATCCATTCAATGCTTCACACTCATTACACATAAAAGATGGTAATTTCATGTCGGCATCTAGTGGTAATGGTTTCCACAAAAACATTAAGCATTGCAACATTATATATTTGATATATATAAAAAAAAATTGTTGACCACCAAATCTGCATATTAGAATGATTTCTGAAGAATCATGTGACACTGAAGACTGAAGTAATGATGCTGAAAATTTAGCTTTGCCATCATAGGAATCAATTACATTTTAAAATATATGCAAATAGAAAAGTTATTTTAAATTGTAATAATAACATTTCACAATATGACTGATTTTTCAAGCATCAAATAAATGCAGTCTTGGTGAGCATAAGATATTTCTTTCTTTAAGAATTTATTTTTTTTAAAGAATTTTCTTTAAAAAAAAAATTTTTTAATCCTTCCGATTTCAAATTTGTGAATAGCAGTGTGTGTCATCCAAAATAATCGTCATTCAACTAATCATTTTGGTGAATAGACTCAAAATATTTGAATAACTGGGATGAATCAAAATCTCCTCTGCTACTTTAAAGATTCATTCATTGTAATTGCATAGAAAAGAAGAACCAGCACACATTCATATGTTTGGAATGGCATAAAGTGAGTAAATACATTTGAATTTTTAGTGACCTTTAACTTGCAGTTTAACAAAGATTTTTATATTCATACAGTGCAGTGTGCGGTGGGCTCACACACCTGGAGTGAGGTCCATGCCAGCTTTGTCATTGCACCCTTGAAGTGAGTCAAGTGTACGTGTCATCTGACTGGTGAAGTCCTCTCCGCCATTCATGCACTCCCGCTGCAGGTGGTGTCGTAGGTCTGTGATGTCATACTCGTACCCGTCCAAGATCGGAGTCTCACGGATGCTGAGGGTGCCGCTCGAGTTGTGGCCTTGCCCGCGAGAATTTCTCAAACTTTCCCGGGCCTGTCCACCCATCAGCACCGAGGGGATGTAGTGAATCTCATTGGCTGCTTCAGCACTAGCGCTCTTCTGCGGCTGAGGTACCCGGCGACGTTTACACCAGCGTCTACGAGTGTACAGGATCAACACCAAACACAGGATGGACAACAGAAGAGCGATCATACCACCCTACAGGGACAAAGAAAATGGAAGAGAGAAAATGTATGTATAAAGAGTAAAAAGATACTGCAATTCTTAAAATATGTTCAAGTGTATTTCATAATGGAAACCAAAGAATTTTTTTTTTTTCTTTTTTGAGATTGAAAAAGAACATTGTGTTGATGACTGCATGATGACTGCATGGCTCACACACCTGAGACATGATATTTTATAAAACTGAAATTCCAACTTCCAACTAAATTATGAATTGAAGCACGTAGTGGTGCAGTGGGAACCACTGAGCCACTAAGAAACATATACAAAACAAAGCAGCATTATATTCAAGTATACATTTAAACTGAACTGAACTTAGAGGAAACAACTCAACTGAACTCCACAATAAACTGAATTAAAGAATGATGAAATTTTTACACTTATTCCACATGTAAAAATCCCCAAATATTCTCATGTAGATGTCAGAAATTAATTGGACCATGTTGAGTATTAGCATTTACCATACATAAAAACCTCTTATTCATATAGGTCACCTATGCTGAACAAAAATGTGTGTGTGCTTCAGAAAGAACTGAAACTGCAATAAATTGTTTGTTATTGATTACAAATTCTCAGCAGTTTCAAAAGGTATTACATCAGTTTTCTGGTAATGCATAATCATTATTTTTCATTAGTTTGTAGCTAGGAAAAATGTAGCTATATAAATATTTGTGCCATATTTGCACTAAGAATAGTGCTGTATCTAAAAAGCATGTAATAATCATTATGATTTTAAAGAGATATGCAACATGTGTAAGTGAATTTGTGTAGCTATAGCTGAAGAAAAACATGGAGTTGTTTTCCATGCATTTTACAAAAATGACCATGATTATATGACTAATTAAAGTGGGAAAAAATACACTACAAGACAGTGTGATTATAATCTACACATGCCACTAAAGACTGCTGGATAAAAACCATACCAAGACTGCGGCCACATCCAGCACCAGATCCAACAGATAATTCGTTTTGTGTAATTCAATTTTCTTTGGGTCCATCACTTTGAATTAGCCAAACAAGCAAAATGTAACTTCACTGCGGAGAGAATTATGGAAGGCTGCATGTTACAGACAGTTTAAAATTAGACCAGATGGGATATCTCTTTATGAAGGGCAAACTATAAAGACCAAACGAAACATCACAATCTAGCAGCAAGAGCAGACCTAATTGAATTAGCCAACGGATACAAGTGATGCTATCATGGTTTTTTTTTTAATTTTTTAACAACTTTAAGCAGATGTCCTGTAAGCTCCCAAAATGGGTAATATTTTGCAGCAATTGATTCTGTCATTTTCCTGCAAACAAAGCTTTGATTAGTAAAGTGCCAACTGAGATATTTGTTGTTACTTCAAATTAACTCAGTTTAATACAGAAAGCAATTGAAATCATAATATACAGTATAATATACCTTTTGATTTACAGCTGTTAGGCAACAAGGCATTTGCCAAATCCTGAAAATGACTACAAACATACTGCAAAGCAAGTGCAAAAAGAGTTGCATACCAGTCATTTATTTGCATGGACACTTTTTCCAATAATGATCAAGCATTTAAAACACTGAAGCCACCTAAAACAACTGTTTAGCAGAATATGTATTTAAGAATTTTTATTATTGAATATGTATTTAAGCATAACATTTAAAATGTATCAATAAGCATTTTGTTAAAATCATAAATTATAATGCAAGAATATATGTGAGTGTGTATATCAGTAATTATATACATTTAAAATGTATCAATAAGCATTTTGTTAAAATCATAAATTATAATGCAAGAATATATGTGAGTGTGTATATCAGTAAAATATTATGCCTTTCTTGTATATTTTACTAAATTGAGTAGGATTCGAATTTTGAAGAACAATCTCAACACAAGGCATTAAAGATTATTGAAGGCGGCAACTGTGCAGAGGATGACGGTTATGCATTTCTTCTTGATAAATCACCTCTTGCTCCGCCTGTAAAATCAATGCAAAATGTGCATCTCATTGACTTTCATCCCTCTGAAAGTACGAGGATGATAAATAATTTTCTTAAGACAAAAGTTTTTTTTTTTCTTGTTTGTTTCTGCATGAGCGTGGTGTAAGACCGAGGGAATGGGCCAATATTAATGACTGGGTCATTGTAGGACAGTTTTCCAGATGGGCCTTTATCTGATCTAGGTGGCTTTTTCAGAATAAATGAGAAAGGCAAGAGGAAATGCCCTTTCCGTTCAAGGGTGCAAGGTGTTTTCAAGCACTCTAAGTGTATGTAGCGAAGGAGAATCCACAGGGATAAAAAAAGGATTTACTGAAATGTTCATGACTCCCATGTTTTATTGACTTATTTATTACACTTCCTCCATTAAATGCTATCTGGTGCCAATATCCTCCATCTTTGGAACAAGAATGGACAGTATTCAGTTTTCAGAGAAAAAAAAAGGGGAGTGTGTGTGTGGGGGGGGGGGGGGGGGGGATGGTGGTAAGGAAAATATACATGTGTATATCAGTTATTTTATCACTTAAATTTTTTTATCAGCTTTCAATTACATGTTAAAGTTTTAGCAATTTTTTTGTATTTTTCTCATTTTTTTTATGTCTATATTCAGTAGTAAGTTTTTAATTAAAAGGGGACCTATTGTGCAAAATTCACTTTTGCATGCTGTTTGGACATAAATGTGTGTTTGCCACCCAATAGTGACTCCTTTTTTATTAATTCCCATAAATCATAAGCAGTGTCTCCCAACGACCTGTTTTCAGAATGCGGAGTTAGTGACGTCACTAAAGCCACAGGCCCCGCCCACGAATGTTGACACTGCAGTTTGAACATCGACCTGCCCTGATCGAGTTCACACTTCACACACATCCGCCATTGCTGCACTGGCGAGAATGTCTCCCAAGCGTTGTAGGTGTTGTGTGGCTGCGGCTGGATGTATTAATCCACATAGCTCTCTCTATTTGATCCCGAAATCTGAGGCAGCCGCTGAAGACGAGGTGGATTCATTTTTTTTTTTCAAAGAAAATGCTCCCTCAACTCTACCGAAATTCGTTTGTACTTACACACTTCTTATACTGTGTTTACTCAGCTCTTTCTGGAGTAAAACCGACGCTTCATCTTTTGTGTGATGTACAATCAACTTTATTAAACTCATCAGTATATTTTTGATCATCATTTGGACGGGGCACACACTAAAACAGCGCGTTTTTCTGGGCACCAAAAAGTGACAATTTATACATGCTGTAAAACATTATCTGTTTGGTATTTTGAGCTAAAACTTCACATACACACTGGGGACATCAGAGACATATTTTACATCTTGTGAAAAGGGGCATAATAGGTCACCTTTAATTTGAGTAATTTTAGTATTTCAACTTTTATTTCAGCTAGTTGCCAAGACAACATTCAAGTTTAGTTTAAGTTTTTTTTATATATTTTGTTATTTCATTTTTATTTTACTTAAATAATGACAATGTTTTAATGGTTTTAGGTTTAATTAATGATAATAACCCAGAAATATATACATATAGTCAATTTAAAATAAATAAGTAAATAAATAAATAAAAACACGTTAAATTGACCATGATAGGAGATCAAAATACTACCGACCTCTTATTTGATACTCTCATATATATATATATATATATATATATATATATATTAGTGCTGTCAAACGATTAAAATATTTAATCGCGATTAATCACATTAATGTCATAGTTAACTCGCGATTAATCGCACATTTTTATCTATTCTAAATATCTATTCTAAATATCCTATTCTTAATTTCTTTTTGTCCAAATATTTTTTTCATTTTAATGCTCTTATCAACATGGAAAAGTGGATCGGCTTGCTTTGTGCAAATGTTTTTTATTGAAAACAACATTGACAATACTGTGTTCAATTTCACCCTAAAACATTCTCACTTGGAGCAAATAATCTCTCACACAATGTAACACTGTCCATCAATAAAAGGGTGAAAGAAATACTGACAAGGTCCTGATATTGACGAGGGGGCGGAGAAGGCGCATCAGCTGTGTGTGTGTGTGTGTGCGTGCGCTTGCTTGGCCATCAAGTGGTATTTCAGACTGGACGTGCTGCGATGATGATATAGCTCAGTTCACAACGACAAAACACACAGATCACTTTGGTCTTGTCAATGGAACCATTCTTACTTGCATCCATTTCGGCATCTCGCGCTCGTCATCCACTCAAAACGTAACGTTAACCTACTATTTGGTCGGCAGCCTCGCAAGCCCAAACAAGTCTGTGGTTCGCGGTTTAGCTAGATCCGGTGCTTTCAGACAGGACGCGAAATGCGCGGCGCTACGCCAGTATTAAAAACTTTTTGGATGCCAAAAAGTTTCTATTGGCCGCGTTGGTAATCGTCACAGCGGCAAAAGTTGAACTATTTAGAATTTTGACCACGGTGTGCATGCCGCTGCTCTTGGGCTTTGGTCGACGAAGCAACAAAACGTCCTCGTGCGGCGGAAGCCCTTGAAATGAATGGGTTTCATAGCGCAGCGTCGTGCATGCCGCGTCCTGTTGCAAAAGCATGTGAAAAAAACCACAAAGTTTGCAAGGCCAAAAAGACCGTTAATCGCGCGATAAAAAAATTAATCTCGTTAAAATGGGTTTGCGTTAACGCCGTTAATAACGCGTTTAACTGACAGCCCTAATATATATATATATATATATATATATATATATATATATATATATATATATAAATAAATATAAGGTGTTTGTACACCATTGGGGACATATTTATGAATAAAAATATTGATTTTAGATAATAAATTACCTAAAAAGTTACTCATAGTCCCTTTAAAATGTTTTTTTAAGGCCTAGTCTCTATTTTAACCTAAAATACTGCATAAAAAAAAATAAAAAATAAAAAATAAATATATATATATATATATATATATATATATATATATATATATATATATATATATGTGTGTGTGTGTGTGTGTGTGTGTTGTTGATAAGTAACATCAAATTCTCTCAAAATACAAAATTAAAAAGAAAAAATATTATTGAACAAAAATAAATTGCATTGGTTTTACTGATGGAGAAAGTTTCATTTTTAGGTGTCTGGTCAGAAGATATTTTGACCGGGAAGATAACAAGTGTGACTCCGAAACGAAGAGCACCTAAGGGTTAAATCTTGATTTTGAAATCTAAATTTACAAATTGAACTGAAGTGTCAGTTGTGAACTGAACTAGGCCTACTGTTTATTATTGCTGTTTATTTGTTTATTCATATTATTTTATTTGTCAAAAGATTCAATTCATTTACTTTTTCTTAATAACAATACATTTAATTTCCTAGTAATTAACATTTACCTTTGAGTCTGAGTTTTCATTCTTTAGTCTCTGCTATAAACTCCCTATACTCCAGTTAGTCGAACCCACCTTCTGTAATCTGGTCCTAGAATAGATCACATGTACCCAAGTTATTACGTCATTAAACAGGTAGCTGTGGGTTACACATGTGCATTACGCAATATAGACTTTTCTTCTTAATGTCCATGTAAACTGCATTATAAATACCCACCTCTCAGAAAAGAGCTTTGAACTGCAGTGTAACCTGAAATAACTATTCCTGGAATGTCATCATCGTGACTACCTCAGAGATTCATCTTTCACCGCTTTTAACATTGCTTGCCCCTCTTTCTAGCATTCTTCGCCATTGGTTACATTCATGCTGCCCTGGGCCCTTGGGAAAGAGTTTAACGCAAAGATATATCACTTTCCTCTTATGGCTGCTAACAGGGCAGAAACTCAAACCTCCAGCAGGTCTGTTTTATAAATGGAGTTGAGCTTTCAGGATGTTTACACTTGCATCCTGGCCTTGCTTTGCAGGTGCCTATAGAGATGCATAGTTTAGATGGGATTGGGAAAAAGAACAGCATGTAAGCATGAGATGCTTTCGGAAAGGTCAGCGTTTTGGGACTTAGTGCAGCTGTTGAGTTCAGGTAGCAACTTCCTCCTTCAAAATACCCACTATCAATTCTGTCAAGGTGAATAAATCAGCTTCATACATGGAGGAAAGAAGCATGCATTTCCTCTGACACACCTTCAAGCTCACAGAGTGTTTGTCAAGCAACTACTTTATTGGCTGTTAGCCAATGCGAAAAGAATTGATTTCTGCTTTATTGCTTTAGCTCCCCTTCATATCCAATTCCGTATCCACCTTAATGCCACCCCGCCAGTTTCCTCTGAAACACTATCTTCTAATATTCCCAGAAGTGTGGGAAATTCAACATACATACTTCAGCTGCGGGGGGAAAATAGCACTGTTTACCAAGAGCTACATCAGCACAAGGTGTGATGTTCCATTTTATGGGCAAAGGGGAGAAAGAAAAAAAAACAAAGAAAGACTTTAATCACATCATAAATTCTGGATTTATTAGCTCAGACCAACATAAAAGATTGTCTGAGACATCAATCCAAGCGCCGGATTATTGCCGCAACAACAAGGAAAGAAAACCCCAATAATTAGTCTAAATTCAAGAGGTCAAAAAGTATGTTCTTTTAAAAACTAAATGTGAAAGATTTATAGAGTTCTTCATGACAGACGGAGTAACTGATAATATTTAATGTGACAAAATCAGTGTAAGATTTCTTAATGAAATAACACAGGAAGCTGAGAATGTCTAAGGAATCTTTTAGCTCAATCAATACTGTAATTCCGGCTCATATCTCTCTCAACCACCATTCAATATAGAGGACGTCTATGGCTTATGAACACTAAGAAAGTATGTGTTCACCTCAACAAGAGGGACATTTTCTTTGTTTTTACAAAGTTTTTAAAAGTTAGACATCAACGTTCTCAATATTACAACCTATCTTAATAATATAAAACAAGAAAAAAAAATGTCATGAAAAAAAAGTATATAGGGTCACTAGCAACCCGGGGCACGCAATAATGTACGTATATTTATTTCTGTGCAACAACAATTGAATGTCTAAAACAATTAAATGACTCAATAAGTGCATTTCACCTTTATTCCTCAAGGTGGCAATGTCTGATACACATGATGAAGTGACGTTTCACTCATAATTACCGCAGGCAGAAAACAAAAGAATATGCAAGTATAATCAGCAAAACTACAAATCAAATATTACGAATCAAATATTAGTGCCACCGTCATATGATGGATCTGCTGAAAAAGCCATAAGCAATCAAAAAATATTGATTTTAAACACGTTGAAAATGATAGCTTTGAGAATATGTTTGAGATTCCAAATATGAGCCAGATGCTGAATGTACTGGGAAATGAGCTCTGATGATGACAGTGATTATGGTAAAAAGCATCTGCTCAAATTAAACCCTTCCAAGTTCCAAAAGGTAAAAATATGCTTTATTTTATTCTTTTGTAATTGTTATTAAAATATCAGGAGAGTATTATACTACTGCGGCAGGTAGAGATTCATCCATGCTAGATATAGATCCGGGTCGCTAAAGGCCTGGATAAGTAATAATGCATGGTGAAACATTTATACAAGAAAAATTTAAAGGGACAGATAATAAACAAAATATACACAAAACTATTTAAAAAAATTTTTATTACCAGTTCAATCCTCTAACAATAGAATTTCATACACCACAGCAAATGCATTGTCTATTTTGAGGAAATAATAACATATATACTCCATATATATTTTCCCCATGTTGTGTTTTTTTATTATTCATTGTTGTGTACATAAAAAAAATAAAAAAGCATCTATTATTGTGCTAAATCCAGGACACAATACCATCTGTTTCTGTTGCCAATTTGAGGATGGCTGTCAGGTGTTGTGATATAGATGCAATGAGGAATGTGTTACACGAGATGCCCGTCTTTCCACCCAGCGTGTGCAAATCACTGCAAGGGCACGGCACAGCTGAGCCAGCCATCCGCAGAGAGATAAACCACTGGGGAACAAGCTTCAGGCTGGCAAATGGGAGAAACTGGGGTCAGGAGCAGCCTATGGATGTTCAGGCTTGCTGAGTAGAGCAAATTGCAGCTTGTAAAACGGCCATCTGAATAGAGGGGGAGGTGTGCCTAAAAAAACCTTCCTGTTGAGAATACAGCCACCTCTGAGAACATATTAGTACAAAACGAGTGCGGAGCAAGATGGAAAAATAGCTCGCTAAATATCAAAGGTCCCTTGAGTGGCAGTGTAATGTGTTATTTGATTGTAGGTGGGATTTGGTGACTTGGTCATTTGTAGAACCCCCCATCCCCCGCCCCTGCAGTTGACTCAATTGCTCATCTATTACAGATGCCCAGTGACAGCGGCAGGAAAGAGGGTGGTCGCTCTTTGACAGCCTGGGTAAGCAAGCCACTGCTGCTTTCAATAGGTTACACATTACCCCCTTAAGAGAAGAAAAATAAGCTAAGATGGAAATAACACTTTCAATTTGCAACATGGCCTTTGTGATAGCAGCTGGAGATACGAGCCGAAGAATAGATTGTTAAAAAAAGAAGAAAAATCCTCATCAAAGTCAAAATGACAGCACAGCTGGGCTTTCATCAAGGCACATTTGACGAGTGCTTATCCATTCACAAACCCTAAACTATCATGGTGAGACTGCGAGGCTGGCGCTGAATGACCACCGTGCACCACTGAGCCGAGCAAAAGCCCCAGCTGGCCCGAGGACCGCCGCGTATGGCCCACAATAGACATGGACTGGTGACAGGTGTCTACACTGGCGGCTCGCTTTCGTTGGGACTGGCATTGCTGCAAAGCACTCAAGGAAGTGATATGATTTTAGGGGGTACTAGGTTTAGGATCTTGCCCTCCGCCCGAGACGAGTCAGAGCCAGAAGGGGATGCGGCGTAGGTACCATCTGTCACAGAGGCAGCCCATCACACCACCAATGAAAAACTCCCACTTTTCTCCCACCTTTGCAATAACACAGTCTGAGCTCTGAGGAAAAGAGTGGCAAAATGAGAAAGAATAAAATGGTCAGATCAAATACTGTAGGTGGGATATAGTGGGGTTTCTTTTGCATCCTTGGCAAATTTGAATACGTTCATATTGGTTTGTTTTTAGAGAGCAAGTTGAGGACTCAAGGTCATCCGATAATTTCACATTCAGCAAGCGTCAAGCCATGTACAGCAAAGCAGCTATACGGCCTGTTTTGCTCAGATTTTGAAATAGAAATGATCAATCACTTTTCTGCCTTTGAACAATGCCCTGAGCTACTATATATATATATATATATATATATATATATATATATATATACACTCACACACACACATATATACATATATATATATACACACATATATACATACACACACACACACAAAGGGCTTGACATTAACACCGCTAACCCGCCAAACGCGGGTGAATTTTAGCTGTGGCATGTAATGCAGTCACTCCTACTAGCCACTTTCGCAGGTTGAAATTTCTGTAGACCTAATATACATTTTTCAATTGTAGTCTTTTAAAAAGGCATCTGAAATAATAAACTAAGTGCATGACCTAAGCTGTTTACACGGACATCAAACTCAATATATCTGTGCTTAAATACTCGCTGTCCATGAAGCAAGCGTAATGCTCTGAGAAGAGAAAATTGTTTGGATCCCGTTGCTCACCTCAATGAGGTTGAATCATCTGCTGACTTCCTGCATGTTGCCTTTAGAATACTAATAACTCTCTTTCTGGGGATATCAATGTCAGAGGCTGTGTTTGAGATAGGAGGCATGCAATATTCTTCAGCTTCTGAGGGATCATGCAGGGTTCGCTCAATAGAGGAGGTTTCCTGGAGCTTGCAGGAATCATATTCCGACAGGGATCTTTCAGTAATCAGTGGCTTTTCACAGAGAATCAACTAACCATCCAAAACAACTGTCATACTCCTCTAATGTGCAATTACAGGATTTAGAATTCAAGCAGCAAAGGAAATCCAGCAAAGCCTGGAGCCCCCATATGTCCCTTTTGCTTTATATAGAAATAATGAGCCATTTGAGCATTTCCTATAAAAAATATTTGCATACCAAACACTTGAATATCACAACAGCTCACATACATCCAACCTGTGTTCAGAACTCTCCATTCATCAGAGCTGCTAACTTTGCCCCCATTCAAATCCCACTGCGGTTCAGCATGACAATTTACAAATATGGATTTTCCACTAATTATACAGAGTATGTTTAAAAGCTTTTAAAATCCTTATGCCCTGAAGAGTCTTCGCTCCGATTGTTCTTAGGGTAACTACTTCTAGGGATGACAGCAGTATAACGATCCGAGAGAGGAGAACCATAAAGCCAGGAGGCATAACCACTAATTGACTGAATCTGAACAAATGTTATCTTCCTTTCCATCTAATACACAACGCAAACTTTTCTTATCTAAGTAATGTTTTTTTTCTCCCGGCTTAGTTCACTGCAGGACTCCAAGGAAAGATTATAAATGCACTATAAAAATAATAATATACATATATATACCTGTTCTGCCCCTTAACAGTTTGTTTACTACATATATTTTACTACATATATTTTATGTCTTAGGAGTTTCTTTTTGCTAATTATCAAATTATTTTTATGGATAGACTTATTTTTTTTTATTCTTGTTCCAGACCCAGAATTTTGACCTTATAAAAATATGATGATCTGACCCAAACAATTATATATTCATTGTGTGAAAATGATTTATGAATTTTTTACTCAAATTACTATACCCAAATTCACATTTCCATCACAACTATCTATTACTGCATTCAGTACAAAGCCCATAGTGAATTACAAACAGAAGTTATTGTACTCAGTTATCATGGGGACAACAGTGTCAGCAAAGAGAAGAAGAAAAAAAACTGAACAGAATGCTTTTATTGAGTGTCGCTTCCAATTTAAGCTGTAATTTTTCTTAAATTAAGTAGAAGTGTGAATATATTATTTCACTTTCTGTATTAAGAATACATAAAATGCTATGAAATTAGCATTAGGAAGACAATGGAGTCAGACATTTTATTCCAAAATAATAATAACATTAAAAAGTAATTTCCATCACAGAATGTTATTTAACCAAACAAAATAAAATTGGACTTCTTTTTTTTTTTTTAAACACAATCCAAGTCTCCATGGTTGAAGTAACAACTTTACCCTCATCTGCATTTTTTGATTATCGTTTTTTAAATTAATTTGATAAAAAATAAGGTATCATATGAATGTTTTAAATAATTCTAAGGGAATTTGTCCAAGAATTAGTGCAGAAAACATCAAGTACTGGGTTGCATACCATGACAGAGATGTGCAAGATGCGAAGCTCCTCCTCTGCAGAGTCACTAGCGGGGTAAGCGGTGGCCGCCGGGCCAGGCAGGTTCTGACTGCCGTCCTGGTGGTGGATGTGGAAGAGCAAAGTGCCATTTTCCAACCACTGCTGCCTCCAGCGCACCAGGGGGATGTCTTCAGAGTTCCCTGAGATCTCTGCCAATATAAACACAAGATATTTTGTGTTGCATTGAGCAGTGTGTAATGATTTGCAAGATAAATCAAAAATGTTTCTGTCATGCAAATATACGCAGTATACTGTGACTACACATTATTCATATCACATATCTCACATTTTTAGGAATATCGAAGCAATCCCTACGGCATTTGAACTTCACTTTATAAATATACGTGATCAGTTTAAACAGCCTCATGTCTGGTTAATGGATGCAGAGACATAGGACTAGAGCATTTATAGGAATAGTGCTACTGGACATCACATTAAAAGATAATTTAGGTGGAGAAATGATAAATGGGCTTTCCTTCTGCTCACAGCACAAAGCAAACTGAGCATATGTTCTTGACATTGCATAAATTCTGTTTGATATGTAAGGCCAGAGGATTTCGATAAGCCTTTGAAAAGGGTAACATGCCATTTTATGGCAGTTTATTGAACTATTTGGGTGGGATGATACACTGGATAGGGGTTTTTAATTTTTAATGGCTGCTTTAGAATTCTCTTTTTGATTTTGTTCTTAAACATACTGATGTACTCCTGAAACAAATGAAAAACAAAGCTTTTGACCTGTGCTGCTTCTTTTGCATTAGTAATATTTTAGACAATGGGGAGGCAGTTATCTCCTTTCAAAATGGTGCTGCAGACTGCAAAACAGAGGAGAACCCCTGACCCACTTTGAGTTGTATATGCACAGGCATAAGCCAGAATGACTCTGCACTTCATCACTAGACATCATACACAGTCCCAGGGGTCTGGTGTGGGACGGTACCTTTATTAATTAAACAACATGCATGATACAACACAAACAAAGGCATGTTACAGGGATAAATTACTGCTGTTTGCTTGTTTCCAATAAGGTGTAAACTTCTTCATGAGCAATATTGCCCCTGCGGACTTTTAGAAAATAAACTCTTTTAAAACACACCTTTGCACGCTTACTAGTTTCTTTGTCTACTGTGTTTTTTTTGTTTTTTTTTTGCCATTGTTATTGTTTATTTATGTATGTATAGTATGTATATATAAATTATGTATTTGGTTTACAGTAATAGCATTCTGAGATGAACACAATTCCTTTGTTTTGCTAAGCCACCCCAAATACAAGCCAAGGATCCCAAATACATACAATTACATAGTATTTTAACTTTTTGATAGATAGATAGATAGATAGATAGATAGATAGATAGATAGATAGATAGATAGATAGATAGATAGATAGATAGATAGATAGATAGATAGATAGATAATACAAACATTTTAAGGTTGAATGTATGGATCTAGTAGTACAAGGGTAAAAAAAAACACTATAGACCATTTTGCAAGATGTAAACAACACTGGTCCAGAAACACTTCCTGTTTCAGTTTGTAACTGGTTTCTTTATTTCACATGTAAAGAAAACATCTTAAAGATGTTTGTTTAACTTTTTGATTCAATTTTATATGTTCTGTTGGTTGTGTTTTATCCCAACGTTTATGTAGTGTTAAAAAACTGAAACAGGAAGTGCTTCTGGACCAGTGTTGTTTACATTTAGCAAAATGGTCTATACAGACATAAAAGGCAGTTTGACAAGAAGCAAAAATAACTCAAAAGGTTCTCAAGACAGTGCGACCTTCATAAAGAAAAGAAAAAGCTGCAATCTTTTGAATGAAATTTAACCCCTAGGTCATAAATGTGTCCAATAATAAGAAACATGCATAAAATTGGCCTCATTTCTACATTCAGCAGGATACGCTTTTGATCTAAAATCAGTTTAATCTGACATTAAATTATAGCGTTTTTTTTTTTTTTTTTGCTGAAAATACTTTTTCCGTCAAAATGTGCATGAATAATACAAAATCAAGAACCCAATAGTTAAAATTAACTGAATTAATTATCTGTTAGAAATCTGACTTTGAAATGAATTATTATCCAGGCTGGTCACACATTCTGTAAAATAACCTGAATACTTTGTATTTCACACCCTGAGATATACCAGAGTTTTATTTTCTTGAGGAGGCTGTCAGTTCAACCAACTCAACCTCAACTTCAGTGCCAAGACAAATTTGTAAAAAAAACAACAACAACCAGAAGAATAAACATATAGGATAAAAAAAAAAAAATGTTGTAATGTAAGTGGAGGTTGGCATCACATCTGCTTTGAGTTCTAACATGAAAACAGGTGTTTGTAAGGGTCACTGCTCACAGGCTAAAAAATGACAACAAATTCACAAATTCTGTCCAGTATGGGGACTTCATAGAGCAGCTGTAGGCTATATGTTTAAGGAATAGTTCACCCAAGAACGTAAAGCTTTCATTTTATGGAAGAGAGCAGTGTTACTCATCTCTTTTTGTGTTCAACTAAGGAAAAAAAACATACACGTTTGGAATGACAGAGGGTGAGTAAATGATGGCAGACCATCATTTTTGGGTGAACTATCCCTTTAAGATAAGAATAATGAGGCCCAATTACACATATATCCTGGGCTGCCCTCTTTTCTCTTTTTGTTGTTTGTTCTGCTTAGTTTTGTTGTGCATGCCTATTAGAAAGGCCACCCATGAGTTAACAATATTTTTTTGACATGCCGTCCAAAACGGGGAATGTGTATAAGAGTATGAACTATTGCTCTTTTTTTTTATAGAAACCGAGGAATCATTTGAAGGCTGAATGTTGATAGTGCCGTTTTCTCTTTTAAATGCATATTGGGCAATAGTTACCCCGAAATGCCTTTTTAAATGCAGCAAAGCACCAACCAAAGGGAGAGATGGAAAAAGAGAGGGAGAGAGAGAGAGAACAAGAAAGAACAGGCTGGGGTAAAAAGCTAGTACTATTCATCTCACATCCTGATGCAGTGTTAGAACCTGCCCTCCCCTCTCTTTCACTGTGTCTGTGCTTACAGAAAGCCACAGACTCAAATATACAATCTGGCCTTTGGCTAGATACCGCCATTTACAAAGGCTGCCTCTGAGGAAGAACCTTTCTAGAGTTGGCCAGGGTGTTTGGCATCATATAAATGATCATAATGCGGATTGAACAAAGGCTAACGTCTCAAAAAGCAGAGTAGCGGCCTGCCATTATGTGGGATTCACATTTTCATTTAAAGAGTTACTCTCTCTGAACAATTTTAAAATGAACTTCTTGTTGTATTGTTTTTAAACAGATGGATAAAGGCAGAAGGACTAAGGTTACAATCATCTTTTGTTCTCTATAAATTGAATCATTAGTTTTATGCTCATGTATATGCACGCAACTATTATAAGCAATTATCATTGTCTGACACTAGGCTGTACTTGTGCAAAAGAAAAACGGCATCCAATATGGTGTAATTATCACAACTCTTTGGTCAGAAACACATTCAATTATAGAATAAATCTTGGGGGATTGGGGAAAGGTTACATGCATACTATAGCTTGGCAATATACCAGATTCAGTTCATAATAGAAGTAAATATTTACTGAGGATACTACTAGTAGTAGCAAGGGAAAAAAGCTATTACTTGCCTATGGTTCCAACAATTTCCCACAACGAGTTTTCAGTGGGAACAAATTGTCACAGAAATGTACAATATGGAAAGACTGACATTCAAATTGAAATTACAAGAGAGAGTCTTTAGAAAGATACTGGGGGAAATGGACAATGTATATATCAAAACAGAGAGAAGAGAGATAAATATGTGAAAGGGGAATGTGTATATGCATATATGTGAGCATATGTAAATATGACTTTACAGAGGCATACTTCTTTCACTCAAGGAACTCTTCAACATGGTGATTGTAAATTATCACAATTGTTAAAATGTGAAATTTGTACAAACTGCTTCAGAAATGGATTTACCTGATTTTACTATATAAAAAAAAATATATAAAAAAAGAATAAATACAAAAATAAATAAAGAATTAAATTTATAATAAAATAAAGCCTGTAATTTTTAAATATGTCATCATACATGTTATTTGTAATGTATAGAATTTTCCCAACACTTCAAAATGATAATCAGTGCTTGTATATTGTTAAATTCTCAGATGCCTTCAGTTATCACAGCATTAGAGAGACAAGAATCGTGGTGGGTGAAGATGACACACACAGCAGATCAAAGTTTACCTTCACCAGTCTGTTCCAAGGTATGTTTCCTTTAATGGTGCCAATTTTCCCCCTGAATAAGAATTCAGGACTATGCAATCAGTCAAAGTCAGTTTTATTTTGTAAGCCTATCCAACACTTCGAAGCACAATGGCTAGCAAATGGTAATTTGTTAAGGATTCAAAGCCATGTTTAATATTTCATGGTGGAAAATTAGCCTTACGAATGAGGACAACGGACATAAAATATGTGCCTTCAAACCATTCCATGTTAAATCATTTTTAACAGTTAAACACAATTACTTTTTTTCTAATAATTATCAACAGCGAAATATATTAATTCTATCAGGGATAATTGTAGGATTTTACCTTTAGGGGGGAGTTTGCACCAGATGAGATTCTACAGTCGATTGCTTTGGAGCTTGCTGACCAAACAATTATTTACGAGAGATCACAATCACAGTTTTTAAGCACAGTTTTTTTTTCTTTCTTCCTCTGTCCTTTACGATTGTTTCTTGTCAGATTGAATGATACATTCCCTTTGACAACAGTACAGTATGTAGTAAGTCACAACTGACAGCACTGACTGGCCATTGTACATCAATCACGTCACATTCTGATGTCCTCATTGACACAAAATTGAAAGAAATCAATGTTTTACATATATGCATTTTTCACGGAAAAGGGGGGACGATATTTTTTTATTAACCCTCTGGGTCTCTCTCTCTCTCTCTGTTGCATAAGATATTAAGACTCGTTTTCATTTAATTAGTATGCAATGTTGCATTTTGTCTTTTTCTGCTGGCTGACTTGTTTTAAGCATAAGAACCAGGTTTAAACAATTAGACTGAGCGTGTACTTTCCTTATCTTAAAAACTGATTAGAGTTTCAAGCCGAAAAAACAACAACTGTAGAGTCACTAGAGTAACTGCTAGATTCGTACTCTTCACATTTAGAAACTCTATAAATAAATATGCATCACCAACCCTCCAATGTCACCTGTTTTTTGAGCCACTTGGAGAGCTAAATAATGCACACCACAGGGAGGAAAACACATACACACTTGAGAATCTGCTGAGCATAGATTCCTTCACTTTGAATGTTGGCACTAAACCTTGAGCCTGTTAATGCATTACAGTGAACATGGTAGCAAAGTAGAAATTTACTAGATATAGGACCATGCACATATACTGCGGTTGGGTCACATGTTGTGGCTTCACTTTTTTGTCTATGAGTCTTTACAGCAGAAACTATCAGTTTTATGCTAATCAATTCAGTTATCAAACATTTATCTCTCTTTAATCATGTCATCTCTCTAATCTATCATGATCTACTAAAAAACAACCACAAAAATACTGTGTACTGTAGTTCAAGTTTTTAATGCTTTAGTGAAATATTTAGTAAATATAGTATATTTGCTGTTTTCAACTGTGTAAAAATCATCTTTCAAAAATAAGAATTATTACAGTTAAAATTATGAACATGTAAAGAACAAATAAAAACAAACCATATCACCAATGTTGGCATGGACCTCATATCTCCGTATTTTGCCTTTTTTGTTGTAAAAAATAATTACTATCGGTCACCATTTACATATGTTTGACAAAAAAAACGCATGTCCAAAATTCTCAGAAATTCATTGGTCAAAAGCCTCGTTGATAGGTTGATCAAAACTTTATTTGATCTTAATTTGAGCAAAATGTTAATAATAGAATGACAAATCCGAGTGTCTGACCATACTGTATATAAAGCCACAATATATCAACTTTGACAATGCTGTGTTTAATTATTATTTCCTGAAAAGTAGTAGTTTTGGAGATATGAGGTTCCTACCTGATGGCGACAATATATATATGTATATATTTCTCAAAACTTCCTTTACTCAAAACTAGTTTATCAAAAATATAAACAGCAAGCATGACAAGAAATATGACATAATGAAAGAAAAGTACAATTAAAGGTGCCCTAGAATGGTTTTTATTTTTATTGTATAATGTTTTCTGGGTTGCCCTTATAATGTTAGTATGTTTTTTTGGTTCAAAAATAGTCATAATTTAAAAATAAAAGGCATTTGTCCTAGTCTGATTTTAGCCTCTGATTTGAAAGCTCTGTTTCAAGGGTCTGTGTCTGCTGTGTGTAACCGGCCTCTGCTGTGATTGGCTGACATGCTTGCATATGAAATAGCTACGTATTACATGTGAAACTCTCTCGAATACTTTTACTACAGATATTATACGTTTTTACTATTACAGCTATCGAGATTAACGAATCGTGAGATGTTTTTAAAGTATTTAGATCTATTCCCATCACATAAAATGTTGCCGTGATGAGCATTGAGCAAACAGATGACAGTGTGTTGATCACGAGAATAAAGATCTTATCATTGCAACGCAGTTTCTGCACTCTCTCTAATGCTTTCACCAATGCAAACACGATGATGTAAATACAGTATTGAACGATTTTGAGAGAAAGATTACCTGTCTGAACTTGAACAATTACACATCAGAAAGTGTTGCTTGGTAGCCCGATCGATTTATTTTCAGACGTTCATCGAGGCCAGCTCTGTATTGGAAGTTGAGGAAACAGTCTCGTTGGTGAAATGTTTGGAAATTTCCAGAGAAAATACAATTAACCCATTGTTTCTTCAGAGGCTCAGATGAAGGAACTAAATACTTTTGTGTTCATTTGTACATCAAAACACTGAACAACTGCCATGCTTCGGCTGCGCAGTTCAGCCTGTCATTGAACATGGGCTGGCATATGCAAATTTTTGGAGGCGTACATATTAATGATCCCGACTGTTGCGTCACAGTCGGTATTATGTGGAGATTCGCCTATTTTTCAGGGGTGTTTTTCAAAAACGAGATTTAAGTAAGAAGGAGAAAACAATGGTGTTTGAGACTCACTGTATGGCATGTCCATGTACTGAACTCTTGTTATTTAACTATGCCAAAATAAATTCAATTTCACATTCTAGGGCACCTTTAAGGTAAATATTACTTTGCGCCATTTCCAATCACCCAGTAATTTTATCAAATTGAAAAAAGTATGAAAATATTATTTCCATTAAAGATTTCTGTTCCCAAAACATAAAGATGTATGCATGTATGTATGTATGTTAGAAGACAAACTATCTTAAAACCCATTTCATACTCTTAATACCATTTTCTAAAGGTCTATTTGTACTATTTTTTTAAACACTGGATTTGCGCACTTTGTAGAAAATTGTAGGTAATGTGACAATTGCAATTCAATAAGACTCATCAGACAGGAAAAACCCTGCTATTGCACTACACCACAGAGCGCTGTTACCGAATCTTATCTCAAATATTCAGGGGGAGCCACAATAGACCTATCACTAGTCTCGGCTTCGGTGGGATGCCGGTGGAGCGTCTGATGCATATTCAGTCAAGTACGTGAAGGTTCTTTCCATTGATCATGTACACCAAGAGGCTAATCTTGGGACACCGCTTTAAACTCTGAGCTCTGTCGAAGCAGCAAAGTTTTTCAGGATAGTATATATATACACATATATATATATAAAACCACCTGCATGACAAAGAGGCCTCTGCCTCCACCGAACCAGCAGGAGGCAAACAAAGCAAGTCCCTCTGCACAGACTCTCCATTTGCGACACAGCGGGTGGATTTCAGAAGACATTTTCAGGGCAGTCAGGCTGGAGCGTGGGCATGCCAGTGTCGATCATAGATACTTAACTGGAAAGCATATGCATTGATGCTATCAAAAACACTATGCTCATATTAGTGGTTAATTGCACACGTCTTGTTTTAGCATGCTCATTTGATTTTCTGCAGTTCTACTCAGTCATGCCCAGCTAAGACTACCTAAGATCTCTTTGAAATTGAAATTCTGTACAAAGTCTTAGCTACAAAAATGCTACATTAATTATTTTCAACAATATGGCCTAGAATAGAAAAAAAATATCGTTCAACTATTAAATAGAGGGTATGCAAAAAAGCACACAAACCACATCTAAACCGGGAAAAAGCTTTGCGATTGACTGTACAACTAGATTTGACAAGAGAGGTATATTTTTACAAACTGCCGAAAGCTACAGAAAAGAGAAGCAAATGGATTGCTGCAATTCATAGAAACAGCTGGACTCCAGGCAGCAAAAGGTGGATTTGCAGTTATCATTTTGTGTCAATATGCTGAATTTAGGGGTAAAATCATACCCTATATAGGCCTATTGTATATATATTGTATTGTTATGTATTGTATTGACAACTCATCATTTAAATATTTACCGTCGTATATTCTGCATAATTGGATGATTTTAAATAAATACTGACAAAAAAACTATAGAAGTTATCCAAGGCTGGATGATATGACAATTTATATAACATTGATATAAGTGATCACATGGATTTAGACCTACTTATATTGTATTTATATAAAGCATTCACAGGCAAATTTGCTTTATATCCCCGGCGTCGAAATCAGGCACATATAAATGTCTGGAAACACGATTCCTGGCTGCATGTCAATATCCATGGATCACTAGATCTTTGGTAATTTGTAAGGAACACTATGTAGAGTCCAACCTTTAGTCTGATAACTGATAATCATTTGTTTTACTCGCGTTTTCGTAGTTTCCCCTATTAAATCCAGTCACGCAGCAGGCTCTATTGCCACTCAGTCCGGCTGGACAGGAAAGTGATGTCAATACATATCACTATAGAATCAGAATCAGAATCAGAATCACTTTATTGCCAAGTAGTGCTTTCACACACAAGGAATGTGCTTCGGTAGCAAGATGCTACCATGGCTGCTATAATCAGCGCCAAGTTTTATTTTTTAATTTTTTATACAAATATACAAATAAAAAAAATTTAAACAAATATTTATATATATTATCAAATATATTATTAAAATGATTAAATATTACAAAATATAATATTTATGCATGCATAAAATATAATAATAAAATACAACTAAAAAGGGTCATTAGCAGACATTTATGACCCTTGTCCTTGGAGCATAACCCCCTGCTATAGAAAGAATGTGTGTAATTGAATTTTAGATGCCTGACTCTTAGACCTAGTGACGACAAGCCCCAGCCTCCTCCACACGATGCATTATGTCGCCAAGGCTGGTCTATTATGGCCGATTAGGTGAAGGTTAGAGGGCTTGGTCTTAAGTTGCGTCCACCCAGTCACCCAGAGCTCCCTCACTGGCAGACAGCCTCCCTTAAGCTACACCTGAGGCCAGAATGGAGTTAAAGCCGGTGCTGATGTGGTAGAAGACGAGAACAGAGGGTTCTGAAAAGGAATGCTCATTTAAAAATAAAAAATAAAAAAAGGGCCGGAGGGTCTTCGCATGATTCTATTTATAGTGTTGAATCACGCCAACAGGGCTTAGGGAACTGGCGGGATGAAAGAAGCAAGGACCTGCTAATGGAAGCGCTAAGACCGGAACACAGACACGAACATTTTTCTCTGTGCCATTCCACCTCTCATCATGTGAGAGGTGAAATGGCAATGTCTCTACAGAGAGAGAAATCAACATGTGGTAAGACAGTAATTTTGCTCAAATGGTAATACGATTTGTTTTGAGAATCATTTGAGGCTAACAATAAGCTGTGGCAGAATATAGGGTCCTAGATGCTCTTCAAGGATTAACGGAGCAACATTTTAAAAATACAGACACAGCTTGAAGTGCTTTACTCCTCTTCTAAGGTTATCGAAGATCCCTACAGCAAACGACTGTGAATACATTGTATGATTATTGAATAGCATATCCTCTAAATCAAAATCATGCATTTTATTCACTTTGCCATTTCTGTGGTGTGACAGCAATACCATAGACAACTTCTCAATGGTAAACTTCATAAAGGAGGATGACTGGTGCCATCTTTCTTTTTGAATACATTCTCGGCTTAAGTAGAAATTTTTAGTTAATTTATAGGGGTGTAACGTTATTCGAACCGAACCGAAAAACCGCGATACAGAACCCATGGTTCGTATCGCGATACTCTCATGGCGTACCGAACACGCCCCGCCCCCTGCTACCCCGGCCCCGCCCTGTTTCATTGGACCTCATGTCTTATGTGTACACAACGAATTCAGCTTTGTAGCCTAACCACCATGTAATAGCAAGCTCCGTGTTTTGTTACTTTCGATAATAAGCAAGGTGTTATCTTTCAAATTCTGATTATTTGATCACGAAATTCAAACAATAAATGGCGTTTTGGTGCTCTGTGATGTGGCATGACAGATCACTGTATGGCTCCTCATTTCAAGCGGCAGCGCGGAGCGCGAGTAAATGCAATCATCTCTTCCTCAGTTACAGAATAAACATGAATGGACACCTGAAGGTATGTTGAAAGATACAGAATATATACTGAAAGGCATCATAACTCGTGTAATCGCTTAATCAGTGTTTCAGCAGCGGAACGACGTCAATAAAACAGCTTAGTTTGTCACATACAGTGACCTTATATTTACCTCAGCAGAAGTCATCCAGTGTTCACAACTTGTTGGTTCCTAGAGAAATGAACTATTGCACTAAATAAATGCACTATATTAGCCTATATATTATATTTTACTTAACCTGTTAATGATATCTTGATTATTTAATGTATGTTTAAAATAGCTTTCATGAAAATGACAGCAACTGTGAAATTATTATATTTCAATAACGAATTAGAGTAAAACATACGTTAAGGCAAAAACTGCCTTATGTTCCGTTTACATGTTTTCATACAATGTGTTGGGTGTTGATTATTATATCTAAAAAATAAATAGCATCTGAATTTAGGCTAAAAGTCTAGGCTCTGTTGTTAACTTTTAATGTTATAGTAGCCTAATGTGCGGGCTTACAGCATTAGCAGATTTTTGTTAATCCTTGCAAAACGTTTAATTGTAATCGAATTAATTTAAAGACAAAGACAATTTTTGGATTAAACCACTGTAAAAAAAAAAGAAAGAAAAAAAAGCAATTTTGGCTTTCTAAAACCCGCCCACCAAACCGAACCAAACCGAACCGAGACGTTAAAACCGCGGGAAGAACCGAACCGTCAGATTTATGTATCGTTACACCCCTAATAATTTTCCTAAATTGCTCCTTCAGGAAAAAAAGGGTAAATCATTGTATGCTTATTTGGCAGACACTGATATAAAGTCACAGGGGGGTGACATGTTTTGTTCTTTTTCCCTCTCTGTTGGTTTTTGATCCCTTTAGCATCAAATGAAAAACAGCGAGACAAAGCATAATGAGGAGAAACATCCTCAAATTAATACAGACAATTTGTGAGTGACAGTCATCTTACATTCAACGTAAGTATCATGTTTCAAAGGATGCAGGCATCTGACACGCAGCTGTATATAGAAAAGATAATAGCACGTGAGAGTTTGCTAAAGCACATGAAAATACTCCTGAGACTTTCTGTTCTTTGGTTCAAAATGAATATTCTCTGCAAATCCAAAAATACTCAACGTTCTGCCTTGAAATTAGCAGATAATTAGAAATGAATGGGGAAATTACATGACATGCCAGACTGAAGAGCACTGCATGTCTTGTCACTTTGATTTTAGCTCTAATCTTCCCCTCGCTTCCTTCACAGTCTGTTATTATAACGTTTCTTTAATTCATTGTTTCTGCTGCAGTCCGTAACTTTTTTGGGTTAAAAATTATCCAAAATAAATTTGAGCAAGTACATATCCAGCCACTTGCCTTAGCTCAATTCAAAGCGGTAAGCTTGTAATAATGTTTTTAAATCCAGAGTGGATTTCCGCGGGAAATTCGAGCATATCTTTGTGTCATTACGTCACATCTGTACACATAAAGAAGGTGTCTCGGCTAGTAACCTATATTGTGTGAGGATGTTGGAGGTGGAGATTTATAGCCTTTTCTCACAGCACTTGATATAATTATACTTATTAATTTGATGGCGAATCCAGAAAGGTTCAAACGACAATCACCGGTGACAACTGGAGATTCACCCGTTGTAAAATGCAAAAGACTTCAGACTTCGGAGTGGCTATATAAAAAAAAAATAGACTGCAACCGGGCCCAAGCGGAAACAAGGATAATATCGGAAGCGCTTTTGAAAGGTGGCGTGAACTGGAAAGGGGTTCAAAGGGGATCAAAATGGACGCAGACACAGCTTTTTTTCTGCTGGACAGGTAAGACATAAGCGATCGTTAGATATAATCAGCGTGATTTACTGCAATGCTTTTTTTCCCTTAGTTGGTCAGAACAAAAGTGGTTCTGGAAAATTCTTATGTTGGTCATACTTCCAAAAAGTAGAATCTGTGATTCCAAATAACAGTATCCACACCAGCGCGTTGACTGACAGCCACACATATTCCTCAAAACATTGGATTCATCAGCGCAGTGCCGTGCCGAGGCACAACCCACATGAAGTTGATAATTCCGCAAATAACTGCTATTGCAGATTTCGAACAGAGATGGCGACAAAGAGGAAAACCTACAGAGTGCAGCTTTAAAGGTTGTATCAGTCATTTCAGGCCCAAAAAAGGCCGAAACATAAGTGATCACATTCATCTAATCTTTCCTAACGATCCGTTAGCTGACAGGGACGGGTGTTGTGAGATTTTGCGCTCGTGCACGGCTGGACGCGAAGTCGGAGCAACACCCGCCCCTGTCGGTGATTGGTTGGAACACTGTTTATTTTGGTTTTGAGTGGTTGTTGTCCCATTTATTTTTGTGTGCAGATTTCAGAGCCTAGGCTGCATACAGAGACGCGGTTTTTGGACGGCATGCTTATGGGGCGGGCAGCTAGCGGATCGTTAGGAAAGATTAGATGAATGTGATAATTTATGTTTCGGCCTTTTTTGGGCCTGAAATGACTGATACAACCTTTAAGTTTTCTTGTTCTGAGCTATACATTGTTGTCTTAGAATTATTCTTACAAATGGGCATTATATGCTATTATATATAAAAGTGTGATATTCCATTTATACAACAGTTTGATACCACAAGTGTATAAATAAATAACAACAACAGAGTGTCTTAAAAAACTACTTCCTACCACCACCGATTCAAAGTTGCCGATTCATCACTAGAGCACTAGAGTTGCTTCATTGAAGTTGAAAGCTATTATATGTAAAAGTATTGTGTACACTAGCTACATGCTACTGGCAGTTGTGACAAAAAGCTAATTTTATTTTTTTACAAGTATTGCAGATTAATTACTTAATTACTAACAATTGCCATGTGTTGACCAATCATATTCCACTGGTATTGTTACTGACAGCATACTGACTGGAAAATATTAGCTTGACATTTAGAAACCAGTGCCCTTGACAAACAGCCAAAAAGATGTCCATGATTCTCCCCAACACACACAGACAGGCAAACAGACAATAATATGAATAGATATCCAACAGCAAATCTGTGTTTGCATGAGCCATACGTCAAACAGATGAGGAAAAAACAGAGCTGTATCCCTCGGTGCTCTTGCTTATGCCTGCTTGACAGTCATGTAGGTTATGTTCATGGTAGAATCCAAATGGAACACACAAAGCCATTCCGCCAGCTTCAAATTGCACAGAAACACATAAAGAGATGGAAACACCCAAAACCAGTATACATGCATCCCCTTACACTAAAATAGAATAATGTTGTTTGACAGTTAAGCTACAAACCTCTGCTGTAAGCAGCTTTAACCATTAGAGTAAATGATATAGCTAAAAGAAATTCCACTTTTTTCCCCATTAATTAATATTTTATGGAATAAAAACCATTAAGTTTTACTCTTTGTGATAAATAATCAAAGTACATGCTTTAATTCCCCAGGTAATCAGAACCTGCATTTTCCCATCTCTAAACGACAACACAGTCTAACATATTGGAGGAACTTCATTAATCACGACTGGAAAACTTGATTAATCATACTTGATTATTCACAACTGCATAATTCAAAACAAAGCACATGAGCTCGCTCTAGTTCATATCCATCATCCTCAAACTGATTCTCTGGATATTGTCTTTATAGTTCACACACAGTAAATGGATAGTATGCACAATAGACGTGTGTTTGCCTCTGCACATACATAATCAAGATCGGAAATAAATCGAAAGAAATTGCTTTAGATTCAATGAAAACAAAAGTACTGCACAGAACATTTTACTCAGGACATATTTGGCAGGTGAAGAAATCAGCACAAGAAAAATAATAAAACATGTATTGGTGTTAATAAAGCACTTCACAGTCACTCGAACACTGTTTACAATTAGTCAAACTCTCCACAGAAATATCACTGACAATTCAGCATAAATACTCTACAATCTGGCCTTCATGCTAATGTGTGTCTGGGGCGCTGGGTGGCCAAGCATTATTGCAATCCATTGTAACCCACATCTCAGCACAGTAGGAGAGTTTGTAGACTTAAGAAGTATCGCATTGCTAATTGCAGAAGAGCTCATGCAGGGGGCATTATAACCGTACATGAAATATTAGCCCACCTACTGTTGTTTACTGCAAACAATGGGTTCTCTCCAAAAAGTTAAAAGAATTTCTTGATGAGCATAGTTAGTCATCAACTACCTCATTAACCAAGATCTTTGTGGCACTTCGAAAAAGCGCTTCAGGAAAAGTCTTCCGGTTCATCCACCATCTGAATCTAGCTGACGGCTTGTTTAATTATAAGACTATGTATGCCTTCAGGGTCAGTTCCTCATCAGAAGTGCACATATAGAATGCAGCGCCATTACTGTCACAACCGCCTTCACACGTAATTGAATACACCTCCAAAGATTTTCACTGAAGTATTAGGCAGAAATTATTCCAACCGCTTTCTTGTGATACCACCACTTAATTAAAGTCGGCATGAAACAGAAGTTGTGATCATCTTTTTACTCCCCTATTGTGAAGTATGTCTTCTATGAGTATAAGGCTTCTCCAATTATATCTTTGGATTGTTGTCATTTACTAATGTTTTGAGTGACAGGCTGCTGTGCAAAAAAAAAAAAAAAAAAGTAAAAATAAATAATTATCTTGCTTAGTATTTTTGTCTTTTTTTTTTCTTCCATTAAAAATATCTGAAAAGTCTTAAATCTAGATACGTTTACTTGCACATCAAAATGGCATAATACATTAAGTCTTGTTTTCTGATTTTTTTTAAGTAAGTTTATTCTTCAAACAAATTCCCGAATTAAGTTTATTTTTCTTACCTCAATGACATATATTTTTCCTTGTTTTAATCATAAAATCAATTAATTTGGATAAATTTTTTCAGAAAACAATACTTAATGTCTAAAGTCACTTTGCTTCTCAACTAAATGTACCTTAGTTTAAAGAATGTATATATATTTGTACTGGAAAACAAGACAAAAATACTGAGGAAGAAAATCATTGTTTGCCGTATAAAGGGAGAGTTTACTGAAGTCCAAAAGATTACAATTTTTAAATAAAGCTGTTATTTTGAACTTTCCATTCATTAAAGAATCCTGAAAAAAATGTATCATGGTTTCCACAAAAATATTACCATGATAATAATGAGAAATGTTTCTTGAGCAACTCAGCATATTAGAATGATTTCTGAAGGATCATGGAAGGCAAGGCAAGTTTATTTATATAGCACATTTCATTCACTATGGCAATTCAAAGTGATTTACATAAAAATAAATAAAAATAATCACAAAATAAAAGCAAGGATACAACAGTTATTCAAAATGCTTTACATAGAAAGGAATTAAAATAATCACACTATGGCAATTCAAAGAGCTTTGCATGGAAAATAAACAGTTATAAAAGGAATTAAAAGAGACATTGCGACATTGAAGACTGGAGTAATGGTTGCTTAAGTTACATTTTAAAATGTATTTAAATGGAAAGTTATTTTAAATTGCAATATTGTTTCACAACATTATTGTTTTTACAGTATTTTTGATCAAATAAATGCAGCCTTAGGCCTTGTCCACACGGACACGGGTATTTTTATAACCGGAGTTTTTCCTTCCTGCGTTTAAAAAAAAACCGCAAAAACACGCTATCAAGCGCTGTCACGAGCATGCAACACCAGCAGGCGGCGATACAACCCTAACCGTAAAGCCACGTTGGCCAATCAGAAGCCGCCAGCGGCGCAAAAACTCCGGTTTTACTGTCTACACGACAACACTGCAACCGGCGTTTCAGAAAATACTCACCCTGGCAGGGGTTTTCAAAAATGTTCGGTTTCAGAGACCTGATACTGCGTTTCCGTGTGGACGAACGGCTGAACCGCGTAAGAAATGTCACGGTTATAAAAATACCCGTGTCCGTGTGGACAAGGCCTTAGACATAAAATATTTATTTCAAAAGCATTAAAAATCTTAACAACCCAAACTTTTGAACAGTAGTGTTGTCACATTTTGTGTCTGTTTTTGATCTGTTCTGTTCATGTCTGTGTTTCTAAATTAGTTTACATTTTATTCAGTTTCATGTTTGTCTGTGTACCCGTTCACTTGACCCAGTTTCATTATGTCTGATAGTTGTATTCCCATCACCTGTTCATTTAATTACCTCATTAATTATCTCATTGGCTCCTTTGTTTGCTCTTGTATTTAAGCCCTGTGTTGTATTCTCTAGTTTACGATCTGTCTTTGTCCATACCATGTGGTTGTTTTTATTCCAGAGGCTCTGCAGTGTTATGTCAAGATTCGAGTTTGTTTAATAAGTTTAATAAAAGTAGCTGCTGCATCCTACCAACTTTCCTTTTTGCTGAAACCAGCGACCGTGACAAGTTGTAGCTGTTTTATGTTTTTAATACATTCTTGTGTAAAAATATCTGAACATTTGTCAGTCATTTCAAGTAGGAAAATTGAAGATTTATGGAGCCTTCACGTGCTATGGAAAAGATGATATTTTCCACTTTGAACTGGTATTTACCAGTGTGTTGTGTTCAAGTGCTTTTGTTGTCGTAACGTGGTGAAAAGATGGACTCACAGATCCAGACCTGTTATTTGGCTAAAACAATTTTGGACTGCTCAAGTCATCTGCTACAGCAAGATGATGATTTATCAAAACTCAAACGGTAAATAATATGCTGTATATTTTCTAGATCATGAATAGTAGAGATTTTTTTAAGGACAAGGGAGTTAATAGAGCGGGGGGAACTATTTGCAGAGCAGTGGTGAAATCATGGTCCATGTACAGGGTACTTTCTCCTTCCCGTTGATAGAGCGTTTGAGTTATGGACTGGGTCATCTCCTCAGGTCCCAGTAAATCATGGTGTCGCTGGCGTACACTACAGATAAAATACTTGCACGTGAGTAAATTGCCTGACCGCTCATTACTAGGAGGCTCCTATTGACTGCTAGCTAGCATCTGCTCTGGGTAGGTAACACCACCAAACCATAACTGTATTTTTATAACTGACGAAAACTGAGTGTTAACGCATTATATTACAATTGTTAATGACACAACATTGTATAGGCTAAAAAAACTATCTGCTAACAGTAGCAAAAAAACGTTTAGTTGTGTACAATGCTTAGCATTTACGACTCTTGCGTTGCTCTCAGAGTCTCCGCCATTTTGAAAAGGTCAAAGGTTATCTCATCTCGGCAACTCGCGCATCAAAATATTCTACGAGCTGCCCAGTGGAAAATGCCACTTGAGGGGGTGTTCATGTGCATTTTCCACGTCGGCTTTTGGTATTTACCATAATTACCATAGCCTGTGAAGGCTCCATAAGTCAAGCACACTGCAATGTGGGACAAACTGAAAATGTGCCTGCTGTGCACAATATACATACTGTACTGCATATAGCAAAGGAGGTGAGAAGTATGGTGGTGTGCTGCTATTACAAACTCTGTTCTCCCAACCACAGAGCAATGACAAGTCAATTCTTAATGCTTTACCTAGAGGGACTCCCACTTCACGAAAACTGCAGTGGTGCTCGTAATATTTGCAAAATAATACGGAATGGCAGCACTGCAAAATAATACGGAATGGCAGCACTGAGCCCTAAGTGCTACTGTAACCGACTCAATTAACCTAATATTTACTGGCCCTGTTCAGCAGAGTTGCCCACACACATCTTGTCTTCGACTTCTCAGGCAACTATTTTCAGCAAGAGCTAATGAAACAATTATGTAAGTGGGCAATTAAAAAAACAAAGAACATTGGAACACTCTAACAGTACGAAAGCTGACATGCACTTCGCACCACAGCCCCCCACGGAGAAGTGTGTTAAAAGACCATGAGACGCATTTAAAACATCAGCTTTTCCCGGACAAAGAAGATTAACATTTAATGTGAATGCATTATTATATATACAATTCTACAAATTAATTACCAAGTGCAGCTATTTTTATAGGCTGAAATAAAAAAAAAGAATCACATTAAAAGCAAAACACAGAGAGAAAGAGCTGCATATAGGGACCAAATCATTATAAATGGAGACCAGCATGTGGTATTGAAAAGTGGGAAATTGAGTCAAATTCCCAAGTCCAGTGTTTTGACTAGGGTTCAAAATATTTAAAAAAATTTGTCAGATGAATTGAGTGAATTAGTGAATTGAGGGTGAAAAACAAATATATATATATATATGGGTCAATGACGTGGCGTGTCAGTTCTGATGTCCAAAGCATATTCATTATATTAAAAATGTATACATTTTTAAATGCACTTCATTAAATGACTCAACTTCCCCCTCTTTAATGTGAGAATTCAATATAAATAATTAATCTTGAAGGAACTATTGAGCTCAAAAGTCCCAAAATGTCATTCCGGGTAACTGTCCCGGCTTAAAGGTGGGGTATGTGATTTGCAAAATGGTCGGCAGATTTTGAAAATACACAACTCAAATGGTCCTACCTTCTTTCCTCCAACGCTGGCCCTGATTCGCGTGAGGGGAATGGGGGGAGGGGGGGATGGTACGACCGTTTGATTGACGGACTTACTGTCCAATGATTGTAGGTGGTATTGGAAATGATTGGCTGGAGTTTTTCGAGTCCTGCCCGTTCCACAGATGATTAAATTGCTTAATTTTCATTTCAGTGCTTCTAACTCAGTGGCTGTAAGTGGGTTATGCATAGGATTTCAAGTGATTTTGAAAAAATTGACAAAAAAGAGAATCACATACCCCACCTTTAAAATCTGAATACAAAAATACGACAAAAATGTAACAAATATAAATAAAAGTATTTAAAATCTACTTGGGCATAATTGTATTGATGTTTTCAACGATACCTACAAATATAGTTATAATACTAAGCTTATTTACATTTTTATGACAGAAAGACTTTTGTCTCCAAATTGTGAATTCTCTAATGTCATTCCTGGATAACAGACCTCAATGACCATTTTGGACCATAATGCATTTTGTTATGTCATGTGACATAATATTGTATCAAAAAGAAGACCCTAAAGTAGCAACAGAACATGTGCAAAGGTGTGTAAGCTTCTCTTAAAATGTTGATATTTTGACCTTTTCGGTCACTGGTGCACTTTGTAGCAATATCATGTGTCCTTTTGGATAACACTAATAAAACATTTATAATGTTTTTATATAAAAAACTATCTATTTGATCTAAAAGATTACCTTATAGCGATGATAGCTAAGTTGTAGTTTTCCATAGGTGGTTAAGTTAATGCCTGATTATAAAGAAAAAATATTTGTTTTGTCATTCTTGGATAACAAAAAACCTCTGTTAGCCAGGACATGTCATCCGTTATCCAGAATGACATATGCGTAACAATCTAGTTTTTAATTAACATTTGTAAACTTTTAGGCATAGTTATTTTAGTTAAATTATTAACATTAACATTATTTACATAATTGTATGTTTTTTGCCATATTTTTGCTGTCATTCATCTTGATTTCATATGATTCAATGAGTCACATTCAATTATCTTGAATGAAAATGATACTGAGGATGGTAATGGTCATGGTAATCCTGAAACATATATCAGAATGTCCTTCCATCTAACAGTATGTCATTCCGGCTAACAATGACACAGGAAATTAATTTAACCCATATTTGTGTGTTAGATTACACAGTAATGAGTTAAGGATAAAACAAGTCTTATTTACTTTATTGGAAAACATTTTTAAACATTTCCCAGCTTTTTTTTTTATTTGGTTCTGAATTTTGAGTTATCAGCAGCCAAAAATGAGCCCATGTCTATATGAAATCCCAAATTGATTATATTAATTATTATTCAAATGTAGTTTTCCGAGCACTAATTACGGATATCAGTACATTTGTATATGCCAACAATGGTAGAAATGTAATTAATTTAAAAATTAATTACGTTACCCAGGAATGACATTTTCATGGGGAAAAAAATCTGATTCACCCAAAAAAAGGTTAATTACATTCTTGAAATGTGTACGTCATTGCATTACATACACAACACTCTAATAAGTATAGAAAGTCCTAAAATTTAAACTTTTTGCCAGTTTAATTTTTTTTTCCACATTTTAAATCCTTATCTGTCATTCACCCATATACAGTACAGTATGTCATGATACATTGATCAGAAAACTTGCTCTCTTAGATTTATATATGCAGCTTTATATATACCCTGCAGTTAACAATCAATCACAATCTCCTGTGTACAAATATACTACACTCACCGGCCACTTTATTAGGTACACCTGTCCAACTGCTCGTTAACACTTAATTTCTAAGCAGCCAATCACATGGCGGCAACTCAGTGCATTTAGGCATGTAGACATGGTCAAGACAATCTCCTGCAGTTCAAACCGAGCATCAGTATGGGGAAGAAAGGTGATTTGAGTGACTTTGAACGTGGCATGATTGTTGGTGCCAGAAGGGCTGGTCTGAGTATTTCAGAAACTGCTAATCTACTGGGATTTTCACGCACAACCATTTCTAGGGTTTACAGAGAATGGTCCGAAAAAGAAAAAACATCCAGTGAGCGGCAGTTCTGTGGGCGGAAATGCCTTGTTGATGCCAGAGGTCAGAGGAGAATGGCCAGACTGGTTCGAGCTGATAGAAGGGCAACAGTGACTCAAATAACCACCCGTTACAACCAAGGTGGGCAGAAGAGCATCTCTGAACGCACAGTACGTCGAACTTTGAGGCAGATGGGCTACAGCAGCAGAAGACCACACCGGGTGCCACTCCTTTCAGCTAAGAACAGGAAACTGAGGCTACAATTTGCACAAGCTCATCGAAATTGGACAATAGAAGATTGGAAAAACGTTGCCTGGTCTGATGAGTCTCGATTTCTGCTGCGACATTCGGATGGTAGGGTCAGAATTTGGCGTCTACAACATGAAAGCATGGATCCATCCTGCCTTGTATCAACGGTTCAGGCTGGTGGTGGTGGTGTCATGGTGTGGGGAATATTTTCTTGGCACTCTTTGGGCCCCTTGGTACCAATTGAGCATCGTTGCAACGCCACAGCCTACCTGAGTATTGTTGCTGACCATGTCCATCCCTTTATGACCACAATGTACCCAACTTCTGATGGCTACTTTCAGCAGGATAATGCGCCATGTCATAAAGCTGGAATCATCTCAGACTGGTTTCTTGAACATGACAATGAGTTCGCTGTACTCAAATGGCCTCCACAGTCACCAGATCTCAATCCAATAGAGCATCTTTGGGATGTGGTGGAACGGGAGATTCGCATCATGGATGTGCAGCCGACAAATCTGCGGCAACTGTGTGATGCCATCATGTCAATATGGACCAAACTCCCTGAGGAATGCTTCCAGCACCTTGTTGAATCTATGCCACGAAGAATTGAGGCAGTTCTGAAGGCAAAAGGGGGTCCAACCCGTTACTAGCATGGGGTACCTAATAAAGTGGCCGGTGAGTGTATATTATATATACTATTTTAAAATAAATATCTCAACAAAAATATTATGCTGCAACACTGTTGCTTGAGCACCAAATCAACATATAAAGGCCCATTCACACTGCACAGAGGGACAGAAGACATTTCGTTGTTTGTCGGGCCCAGTGCGCGGTAGCGGAAGCGGACATTGGGGTGTGGTCCCCTTGGTCCGTTCGCGATCGTGATTTTTAATCTTAAAAACACTTAAAACTAATGCAATTAATGACTAATAAAGGTTGATTACAGATTTAAAGCACTTAATTAATGACATTTTCCCATTTTCTGTGACCTAATCTAGTTAAGTTGTTAAAGCATAGAAAACATTATCTAACTCTTTACATGAGCTAAATAAACAAAAATAATTAGTTTAATTACACTACTTAAAATTAAACGGCACATTGTCATTTTTGTAAGTGTATTTATCACCAAGGCATTTGTCAGTAGTACAGTAAAAAAAGGTATATGCAAAGGAATAATTCCATTGCAGATTGATTTAAGGTTTGCCTTTAAATTTTCTTTCAAAATTTTATGCTTCTGCTTCTAAAATTTTCAGTAAGGGGCTACAGTGCTCCTAAAAAAAAGTTAGTCTGGAGCTCTGTACAGTGAAAATAAATGTAGAACTCATTATTTATATATGGCCAATTAATATATTACAAATGTAGAGACTGCAATGACTTAACTATAAACTAATAGTGTGCAAATGATTAGCAAGTACTTTATTGCTGTATACTTATAAAGGGTTACAATGTCCTGTGAACACCTTCTGAATTGTTCTGAAGTAATACAACTGATTCCATTTGTCATAACTATAATAATCAAACAAATTGAATAGTCTCTACATGAGTAATTTTACATGGGGAAAGACCTTGGATGTGACACAGAGGCTCTTCCCTGAAGTTCAACACTTCTAAAAGATGATGCTTCTTTTATTTAATAATTTATAGTCCTGCAGAAAACAGCATGCCCACTGTGCATGACCAATTAGTCCTGATGGTTGAAACTGTGTGGAAGTCAGAAACTATTTCATTGTTATAGCCTGAAATCTCCCTCAGTGAAGCAGTGGTATTAAATTACAAGAGCAATACATTCATAACATCACTGCTTTCTTGTTGACTATGTATGACAGTTGTGTATCAATCCTAATTAATCTTTAGATAATAGCATTAACCAGGTTTAAACAGAATAAACTTACTTAATTTGGAAACATTTATCAGAAAACAAGTTTAAACCAGGTACACTGACTGCTGCTAATAATTTGAATAATTAAAGCTGCTGTCCGTAACTTTTTTTAAGTTAAAAATAATCCAAAATAATTATTTACAAAAAAAACATATTCAGCCAGTGTTCAAAACTATCTGCTTGGCATAGCTAGATTCAAAACGGTTAGCTTGTAATAATGATTTTAATTCCAGTGGTACTGGTGGGTTTCCGCGGGAAATTCGAGCATGTCTTTGCGTCATCACGTCACATCCGTACACATAAAGAAGGAGTTTCGGCTAACCGGCTATACTGCGCGTGAGGAGATGTAGAGATGTATAGGCTTTTTCCGCAGCACTTTACATAATTAAACTTATGGCGGATCCAGAAAGATCCAAACAACAATCATCAGTGTTAACTGGAGATTCACCAGTTATAAAACGAATCGGTTACCTAACGTAACCTCGGTTCTCTCTAGATGAGGGAACGAGTATTGCATAAGCTAGCTTACGCTACGGGAAAGATTCATCTTTCTGAGAAATTGAAGCCAAAAAATTATCCTATAATTTTGTATCTATTGTCAACGCAGTTCAGCTGCAGCAGAGCATGAGCGGGCTAGCTAGCAGCTCATTGGCTCGCTCACAGGGAACTGCTTAAGCCTATGAGGAGACGCGATTGAACTCTCGTCCAATGAGAGTCGTGATGCTCTCATTGCGTCATAGCCCGCCTGAGCGGGCGAGGTCAGAGAGTATAAATACTGGCGTCTTAGGCTGTAACTCTGGTTTTCATAGAATGAAGCGAGAACGCTAGTAGCACAAGCACGGCCAGGAACGCAATACTCGTTCCCTCATCTAGAGAGAACCGAGGTTACGTTAGGTAACCGATTCGTTCTCTTACGAGAGGTTCTCTCGTATTGCGTAAGCTAGCTTACGCTACGGGAACACCTGGTCAACGCCGTGCGTGCTAAGCATCCACTTATGAGTCCCAGGGGAGACCCGGGGGAACCCTTAATAGTGGGAAAAAATATATGTACATGTGACAGGGCCAGCAGAGCGGGCCGGTGATTGTGTAGTACTAAGCACTTGATAAGAGAGACAGAGCGGGAACCGGTCTGTGTGAATAACTCTTTTTGTGCAGCTTACCAGAGAAACTGTAACATACTAGATAGCTAGTAGTTTAGCCTGCAAGGCGGGAACTTCGAGATTGTAAAATCTGACAAAGGTGGAAGGGGAAGACCATCCTGCTGCCACACAGATGTCATGAATGGAAATTCCGCTGGACCATGCCCACGATGAGGCCATGCCTTTAGTGGGATGAGCCCTGATGCCCAGAGGGCATGGCAGGTCTTTTGACGCGTATGCGGCTGCAATGGCATCAACTATCCATCTAGATAGTGTCTGTTTCGAGGCGGCCAACACTTTGGTGCGCCCACCGGACGAAACAAACAGCTGCTCAGATCGTCTGACCGGAGCAGTGCGGGAAATGCATAATCTCAGGGCCCTGATCGGACACAGGAGATTAGAGTCAGATTCGCTATCGGATGCAGGCAGAGCCGATAAAGAAATAACTTGTGCCCTGAACGGGGTACCAATCGCTTTTGGGACATAACCATGTCTAGGTTTGAGAACGACTAAGGAGTCATTGGGCCCAAACTCAGACAGGAAGCGCTAGTTGACAGCGCGTGAAGGTCTCCCACACGTTTTACTGATGCGAGCGCAAGCAGAAAAACGACTTTGAACGAGAGGTATTTGAGGTCCACGGTGTTTAGTGGTTCGAATGGGGGGGGCTTTCATAGCTTCGAGAACTATGGAAAGATCCCAAATCGGCACCGAAGGGGCGTGAGGGGTTCATCCTTCTAGCTCCCCTGAGGAAGCGGATGACCAAACCGTCTTTGCCCAGTGACTGGCCGCGCCGGGGTTCAACGAACGCTGCGACGGCCGCCACATACACCTTGAGAGTGGACGGGGACCTGACCTTGTCCAGCATCTCTTGGAGAAAACTTAGCAAGGAAGGAACCTCGCATGACCGTGGGTCCAAATTTTTGTCGGTGCACCATTTTGAGAACACAGACCATTTAGACGCATAGAGCCTTCTCGTAGAGGCCGCTCTAGCCTGCATGATCGTGTTTAACACTCCCTCTGGCAAAGCAACGGGTAGTTGTTGATCACCCACGCGTGTAGCGCCCAGCGCTCTGGGTGGGGGTGCCAGATCGTGCCGCGAGCTTGAGAGAGGAGATCTGCTCTGACTGGAATGGGCCACGGGGCTGTCAGTGACAGCTGAGTGAGCTCCGGAAACCAAGTCTGACCCTCCCAACACGGAGCTATGAGGAGCACCGAGTGGCGTGTTTCCCTGATTCTCTGAAGCACCTGTGGTAGCAGAGAAACCGGAGGGAATGCATAAAGCGGGCGGCTGGGCCAGGTCTGGGCTAGCGCGTCGTCGCTCTTTGAGAAAAATATTGGGCAATGGGTGTTCTCTTCTGAGGCGAAGAGGTCCACCTCTGCTCTGCCGAATATTCGCCACAGCTTTTGGATTGTAAGAGTGTGCAGGGACCATTCCCCGGGGGGAATGGGGTTCCTGGACAGACTGTCTGGGCCGTCGTTCAGATGGCCCGGCACGTGCATCGCTCTGAGCGAGAGCAGGTGACACTGCGACCAAACTAATATGCGTTTTGTCAGTCTGAAAAGATTTCTGGATCTGACTCCGCCCTGACGGTTTAGATAGGAGACCACGGCTATATTGTCCGAACGGATCAGCACGTGGTGACCGTGAACGCGCGGGAGAAAGCGCGTGAGCGTGTTCTCGACCGCCAACATCTCCAACAGTTTATGTGAAGGAGGCTCTCTTGAGCTGACCAGGGGCCGAAGGCCGGTGAGCCCTCGCAGACCGCACCCCAACCCGTGTTGGATGCGCCAGTCGAGATGACTTTTCGGCGAGAAAAAGTCCCCATGGAAACGCCCCGCTGAAACCATTCTGTCACGGTCCATGGCTGCAGAGCTATAATACAGGTCTGCGTTACCTTTATCAGCTGGCGGCCCGTGGTCCACGCACGGTGAGACACACGGCTCTTCAACCAGAGCTGAAGCGGGCGCATGCGCAGTAACCCCAGCTGGAGCACCGCGGAGGCTGAGGCCATATAGCCCAACGCCTTCTGAAAAGTTTTCAGAGGTGTGAGTCTGTTCATCTGAAAAGATGCGGCGAGACGCTGAACACGGCGCGCGCGCTGTGTTGATAGGCGAGCCGTCATCGTGACCGAGTCTAGCTCTATACCCAAGAAGGAAATAGTCTGACTGGGTTGAAGTGCGCTCTTTGTCCAGTTGACAGAGAGGCCCAAACCTTTCAGATGGTCGAGGAGAACTGTACGATGAGACAGTATCTCTCTCTGTGATTGTGCCAAAATCAGCCAGTCGTCCAAATAGTTCAGTATTCGCAGCCCCTGACTCCGCAGGGGGGCGAGCGCCGCATCCATGCACTTCGTGAACGTACGAGGTGCCAAGGATAGGCCGAACGGAAGGACTGTGTATTGATAAACCTGGCCTTCGAAGGCGAAACATAAGAATGGCCTGTGAAGGGGATTTATCTGAATCTGAAAATAAGCATCTTTCAGATCTAGTGAAATGAACCAGTCCCCCTGGCGCACATGCGCGAGGAGTTTTCTGATAGTGAGCATTTTGAATGGTCTCTTCATGAGAACTTTGTTCAGCACTCTGAGGTCTAAGATTGGTCTGAGGCCGCCGTCTTTCTTGGGAACAAGAAAATAACGGCTGTAAAAACCCTGACTCGCTCATAGACAGAGGCACTCTCTCTATAGCCCTTTTGCACAATAGTTTTGCTATCTCTGAACGGAGCAGCGTCGCCGCATCTAGGTTCACAGTAGTTTCTAGCCGCGCTCGAAAACTTGGAGGGCGGCGGTGAAACTGTAAACGATAGCCTAGCCTATTGTGTTTAGCACCCACTGGGAAATTCCCGGAATAGCTTCCCACGCTTTGAAGCGTAACGCTAGGGGGTGAATGGCTACATGGTCCCCGTCGCTGCACATAGCGGGCTGTGTGAGCGCGCTCATAGTGTTTATGACAGCGGAACTTACACTCAGAGAGGAGTTTATGGGCCGTGTAACAAAGTGAGCAGAGGGGGGACGCGCACACGGGCTCGTGGGCGCGCTTATGCACTCTAAAACTCGAGCGGGTAGGAACCGCTCTATGAGAGTGGACGCTGTGTGAGACACGGGAGCTGCAGTGCTTTTGTGTATGAGTGAACACAGTGTTGTGGGCACATTTTCTACACAAGAGGCTTTAACGCTCTCTTTTTTGAGATTTCTCTGGGTCGCCGTGAAAACGGTGTTTGTGCACCTGCAGTGCTTTGTGTATGAGTGAACACAGTGTTGTGGGCACATTTTCTACACAGGAGGCTTTTATGCTCTTTAGATTTCTCTGGGTTGCGGTGAAAACGGCGTTTGTGCACATGCAAGCGGGAAAAGAGACCGGCTTGTTGATGGCGGTGTACACTGCTGCAGTAGCCGTGTGAACGGGGACTGACAGAGGGCGAAACTTTGACGGCGGTTCGGCCGCGGCGAGAAATAGCCGTCCTTTTCTCAGCTAAGGCTGGTCACGTGAGCGGCGGGATATATATATATAGCCTGAATTGGCTGCACTTGTGACGCGCGTCGCATGCAAGTGCGTGTTAGAAACGTGAGCGCAGCAAGCGGGCACGAGACTATTTTTAGCCTGCAGAGGCTGGACTTGTGATGCGCGCGGCCGTGTCGTGAACGCGGCCAATTTCTCACGTAAGAAAACTGGCGCGAGCTCAGAGCTGCATAAAAAATTATCTGCGAGAGCCGGAATCGAACGCGGGTCTCTGGCGCGAAAAGCTTTGTGATCCACCACTGAGCCACAGGGGTAATGACACAAGCACAATAGCGCGAGCAGATAAGAGGGCGTGATAGCAGTAACAGGTTCGGCCTCAGCGGAACTAACACACTATAACCCATTTGTCCAGCTTTATGCTCGGAAATGAGAACGTTTCTCATGAGCGCGGGAGAGCGCGGCCGCTCTCTGTCACGTAAGAGAGCTGGGCGCGAGCTCAGAGCTGCATAAGATTATCTGCGAGAGCCGGAATCGAACACGGATCTCGGGCGCGAAAAGCTTTGTGTTCCACCACTGATCCAGGGGTAAAGACACAAACATAACAGCGCGAGCAGATAAGAGGGCGTGATAGTAGTAACAGGTTCGGTCTCGGCGGAACTGATACACTATAAACCCATTTGTCCAGCTTTATGTAGCGGCGTTATATGCAGGCGGGAGAGCGCGGCCGCTTTCTGTAACGTAAGAAAGCTGGCCGTGAGCTCAGAGCTGCATAAACAATTATCTGCGAGAGCCGGAATCGAACACGGGTTTCTGGCGCGAAAAGCTTTGTGTTCCACCACTGAGCTAGGGGGAAGACACAGGCTTAAAAGCGCGAGCAGATAAGAGGGCGTGATAGCAGCGACTAGTTCGGCCTCGACGGAACTAGCGCACTATAAACCCACTTGCCGGTGACGCGTATGCACGGGGTCGGGCTAGCTCTCTTGTAAAGTAAGAAAGCTAGCCGCGGTTGGCACAGCTGTAAGCGGCTCGTCCCCCATTCAGCGCTCGTGGGCGGTGAGAGGGGGAGGCGGCTTAACGCTTCGAGTCGAGCCCGCAGGGTCGACAACAGAAGCCCATTCGCAGAGGAAACATCCGCCGTCGGCGAGAGAAAACTCTGCGTGTTCCAGTCCCAGGCAGAGAGCGCAGAAGAAGGCGGGCTCTGGCGCTGAGAGGGACGCGGCATGAGCCGCAGGTGTGCGAGGCATCTTAAAAAAGACGCTCGCTGCTCTTTTGTGAAGGTACACAAACAAAATACAATTGAAAAGGATACGTCGTCGGATGGCGCTAGCTTGCAGGACGGCTGAAGGTGGCGAAGACGGCCGGCTTCCTCAGTCTCCCAGATGCTCGCTAGAAGGTGCCTTTTTTTAACGACGACGACGACGACGACGGCGGCGGCGGCGGCGGCGGCGGCTTCTCTCAGGATCAGCAGATGCGTGTAGCCTCGCTGAAGAGATGAAAATCAGAGTTACAGCCTAAGACGCCAGTATTTATACTCTCTGACCTCGCCCGCTCGGGCGGGCTATGACGCAATGAGAGCATCACGACTCTCATTGGACGAGAGTTCAATCGCGTCTCCTCATAGGCTTAAGCAGTTCCCTGTGAGCGAGCCAATGAGCTGCTAGCTAGCCCGCTCATGCTCTGCTGCAGCTGAACTGCGTTGACAATAGATACAAAATTATAGGATAATTTTTTGGCTTCAATTTCTCAGAAAGATGAATCTTTCCCGTAGCGTAAGCTAGCTTACGCAATACGAGAGAACCTCTCGTAAGAGAACCCAAAAGACTTCGTACTACGGATTTAAGGTGGCTAGAGAAAGAGAACGAAACCGTCTCATGCGAACACAAGGATAAACATCGGCGGAGCTTTTGAAAGGTGCATTAACTCCGTGTTTTGAAGGGGTTCAAAACGGAAGAAGAGGCGGCTTTTTTCTGCTTAACAAGAAAGACATTTCAATAGTTCAGTCGCATAACAGTACATTTTCTTAATTCACACAGTTATTTACACAGTTTCCTTTGTTGTGCCTTTCTCGTTTAGCTATCATGGAGAATATGAATTCTGAACTACACAGGTAATAAAACACATTAAATGTAACGTTAGTCACGCAATGCTAATGTTGTTAACATAAACAATTTGAGAACAAAGTATAATTTGCACGGTTGCTGTAAATCGCATTGATTAAATCTAACGATCGCTTATCATGTCGAATGCTTTTCCCCCCTTAGTTGATCAGAACAAAAATGGATATTACTTATTTGTTCAGAAGACATTTTCCGGTGAAAATTCTTATGTTGGTCAAACTTTCAAAAAGTGAATCTGTGATTCTGAATGACAGTATCCACACAGCGCAGTGATTGACAGCAGCACTCGCCTCAAAACATTGTGTTCATCCGCGCTATTTCATGCCGATTTACATCCCACGTAAAGATGATAATTCCGCGAATAACTGCAATTGCAGATTTCGAACAGAGATGGTGACAAAGAGGAAAAGCTACGGACTGCAGCTTTAAGTATTCATCAAATTAATAACAAATTACAGTCTGATGCCATGAACTGCATGAATTCTATGGGAAAATGTCTCTATTTCTGAAACCATAATTTCATGATCTCCCATTCTGATGAGGCAGCATGTGCTCCAGATTTAAGCAGTTAATTTTGTCTAATAAGAGCTCCAGATGTGAAGATAAGATTATCTTCTATCCTCTATTATGGATGTAGTTCTGTGCCCAAGGACTCCTGGCAGGCCTAATGGTGAAAAGAGGAGATTTCTCTCACAAAAATGGAATTAATGATTACATCCTAAAATATCTGGAAAGAATCTGAACTATTTTAACACGCATACACCGTTCAGAAATCTTCAAAATCAATAACCTTGAGTTCTTTGAAAAACACTACTAGAACAAGGCTTCTGACAAGTGCAATGGATGATTTAGTAATAATGACTTTTAAAATCATGCACATAGAACGAAAGCTACTTTTCTCAATGAATCACACAATTACCTTGCTATAGCGGTCTGGTCCTCACTTTAGCACTGTGTTCTGAACATTCCATCTATTAAGTTTCCAGTAAGTGGTTAGTGGACACAGTGGACATTTACTTGTATAAGTGAAATGTAATGTAAGCCAAATACGAACAAACCTGCAATTCAGTTAAGTAATTTAGAGGAAGCATTTCGACAAAGTGATTTAGGCTAATTACTACTTCCTTATTTTTCAAAATAGAATCAGAAGTGAAATGTATGAACATTCCACTGGAAAAAACAGAGGGCAACCTGCTAAGCTGGGAGAATGAATGTGACTGTCAATTTATGAAATTGCCTGATATTTATTTTTATAAAAAAAAATTTAGACATTCTCAAAGTTTAAAAACACTTTGACAAAATTAAAGTACATACAGTACGTTTATAATTAAAGTTCTGTAATTGTAATCACAATCTAAACTTAGAATAATAACAATAGGGATCTTCGCCGTGACGTCACGATGCGGTTACACGCGCTCTGGTTGGCAAAAAGAAAAGTAATGGCTTGCTGCGCAGCGCAAACACAGAAGACAAATGGTTGTATCGTGCTGTGTGATCGGCTGTGTTAACAGGTTCGATAAGAGTAACCTTCTACCGCGTACCTAAACAGCTTGAATCAAGAAGATAGCTGTGGATTTCTGCAATTAGGCGTCTAGAATAGGGTACACATTTAAACCCAGATATCACCATGATAAGTACTGAGTTATCAAGACAAACAAAAAATGTATTATACGTTTTTTTTAAAATTGTTTGTTATTAACATTTGTTATTAACATTGTTAACAGTTATTAACATTATTAACATTTGTTGTTAACATAGACAAACGGTGCATATAAATCTAATTACGTATGTGCTAATTTGCATAAATACCCAAACAGATCTAAACATTGGGTATACCCAGGTGAAAATGTCTTGTTGAATCTTGTTGACACCTTACAGTAAAATACTTAATGTTAAGGTCTGAACAGAACCCATTCAGGCTACCCATGAACATTAATACATGGAGGCTGGAAGAAGTACTTTAGAAACCAAACCAGCCTTTATTAATTTGTATTGCAGAGATGGGGTTTGGGGCTGAAACAAGACAAAAGTGTAAAATAAAAAGTGGCTGGATCAAAAAATCAAATTACGTACACAATGCACGACTAGAGAATTTCATCTTCATTCTCTTCACAGGCCATCTGCATTGAGTTTGGTTCTTTCTGCCAACCAGTTCGCGGCCACGCCCATATCGTGACGTCACATTTGACTCCGGCGAACATCCCTATTACCAAAAGTTCTCAGCACATATATATATGAAGAGTTCAGATGCAAAAGCCTCTAAGTGCCGTCTGAAATTTTCTTCTAGAATGATCATTTTTATTAAGCTTGTTTATTTAAGTTCAATAATTACACTTAAATGACAATTAATAGGTAATTTTCATAGCCATTTAAGTGAAATTACTGAACTTAAATATACGAGCTTGATAAAAATGATCATTCTAGAAGAAAATTTCAGATGGCACTTAGAGGCTTTTGCATCTGAACTCTTCATATATATATTTCTTCTTTTTTTAAAAGTCTGACAAAGGGTCTAATTTGGTTTAAAGGGGTCATGACATGAGAAACCAAATTTGCCTTGATCTTTTGGTATTTAAGAGGTCTTTGTACCATTAAAACTTCCTGTAAGTTTCATAGCTTAAGACATCCTCCCCATTATAAACAAACAATTTATTAAATCAAGCTCTAAATACAGCTCGTTGTGGATCCATGGTATGAAGTGACGTCACGGTACGAAGTGACGGACCACTCGTTTGCATATGATCGCCTCAAGATCAGGCCGTGCCCACTATTCTGGGCCCAACAACAATGCTGCAAACTGTAAGTAATGTATTTCATATTAAAAAAAGCACTGACGTTAGCCAATCATAAAAGTAGGCATTAACACTGAAGTCTTAAAGGGGAAACACCCCCAAAACAGACTGTTTGAATCAGATGATAAGAAACAGGGTGGGAAAAGGTCATAAATCACTAAATTTTAAAAGGTTTTTGTCCAAAAAACTATAGTAATACTATAATTGCACCTAAGGGAACATAATAAAACAAAAACCATGTCATGACCCCTTTAAGATTGTTTTCAAATGCAAACACATTTAGACATTTTTGAGTGTGGCCTAAGTGTCCAAAAATGTTATGTACTTTTGTATATTGCTGAAATAATATTTGTTTATATATAGCATTGTAATTATATAGAATGTTTATTATTATTATTATTATTATTATCCTCTATCCTCTGTTTTTACTGTCCAGCATGTTCCACAGCCTTTTGTCTCTACACTAGTCATAGCTTGCTGGGGTGTTGAGCATGTGAAAAATAAATCCTTAAACTTTGAACAGCAACAATACAGAGGCTGAATCATACTATTTATTACAATTGTGGCCTCAATCAAAAAGGCTGTAGTGCGGCTATTTTTGAAGGTTTCTGTAGCTTGTGATTAAAAAACAAACAAACAAAAAAATCCCAGAAAAAACACTGAAATTCCCCCCAAATATTATAAAGTACTAATTATTTGAAATACATACATTTAATGTTTTAAAATAATAGGACATAAAGAGAACAGCTCCTTTCTCTAAGTCATACCCAGGCATCATTTGCTGGTCCCATAAAGCTCTCACAACCTTGCCAAACCCTTGCCACCTTTTCACATAGTTTGCGTACATCAGACTCTCTGGAGCATTCCTAGAGAAGAATGAATCTTGGATGAAGGACATGGAGAGAATGCAAATGTTCTGTCTGTGTTTCCCCTAAACTACAATTTCTCAGCTTCAGTTATGTAGACAGGTCGTCTGTCTTCCCCCTCAGGGGCTGCGTGATGACATCTGTCGCCACATATGGCGGCCAGAAAGAGTGTTTGTTTTTAAATCTAATGATAATCACGACAGTGGGATCTATTATGTGGAGAAATGATAATGGTATTGCTGATCATATTTTCAGAAAACGTTTTATCCTATTATAGTGCTTGTTGTGTGTTATGGTAGGAAAAATGCAAGAATGATGAAAAAAGGTTTCAAGTGCCAAAGATGGCAGCTAGAATAAAATTGTAGAAGGAAAATAATCTATGTTTATGGAAAGGGGGAAGCACTTTTATGTGATAGAGGCTATTTTCTCTAACGCAGAACAGCCATCTAAAATGATTGCTTTACAGTGATGATAAACACTGACTTTTGCGAGGTATAAGTCTTTTGGCACATTTCCTTTTGCACTAGCACTAGGGTCTGAGTGCTCTAATGGCCTCATCTAAACAGATCTATAGCTGTATATTTAACCTCCTAACACTGTGATCTCCTGCCAAGGTGTATTTCAAAGATATGAGGGTATGCTTGCATAGTATTTATGACACACATACTACCTGCATTTGGTTCAATAATGGCTATTCGGGGCTTATTTGATCAGCAAAGGGAAATTTTATCACCAAAACATGTAGATCCAATTGTCATTGGACATGCTGGCGTTCAGACACCTAAAATTGATGGAGTAATCTCTAAACCTCCTTTTTTCGGAAAACATTAGCAAGCCTCTATCAAATTACTAACATCAAATTTAAGAGTCTATTTAAAAAAAGCACATATTCCATTTGTTTTCTCTAAACAGAACAGTATTGTTATTGAGATCCATGTTTTATCATATATTCTGTTTGTAACAATATGAAAACAGTAATAGTAAAACAGATAACAATGACAATAAAATATAATGAAATACATGCAATAATATATGCAATAAAAAATGTGTGTGTGAAATTAGAGTATATGCCAGGTTAATAATTGCATGACTTTCACAGTAATTCCACAAGTAGGACCTCTCTTGTATCTAACTGGACTCTAGGAAATTTCTTATAAAATCTACAATATCATACTGTATTTCTACAGTGCATATGTACTATGAAGGTACCCAGCATGCAGTGTGGCATGACAATATTACGCTGTGGAGTTTCTTGATTCTTGTTGGTTTTATCTGTGCTGCTGAACTTATTTTTGGTTCACTTTTAGCAGTTTGTGTTGTTTATTTTGTAATGTTCAGAATTGATATTTGTTTTATTATCATTATTTGATGAGTGTCACCATTGTTGTGTTTTGTATGTAGAGTATTGATGTCTGTGCATCAGTAGGAGATGGAAGAAAAAAAATATTGTGTTGCAAGATGAGTCACGCCTCATCTTGCAACACAAGATGATAAATAAATCTAAGCAGGTGTTACTATTGTGAAATATCCATCTACAAACAATTATGAATTTAAAAGAAGATATTGGTAAATCTTTATGCTAAAATAATGCTAATAGTTTTGACTAACTTAAAATCAGCCAATTAGCTATTTTATAGTTTAGCTTGTCATCACAAATGTTTTCATTTGTCACACTTCTCACTTGGCTAGATAAGAAATTTGAATATGAATATACAAGGTCCAATCTCCCAAGGAAATGGAACACTATAATCACCTTTATGGTGACTTTAAATCAATTACAGTACTAAACAAAATAATTTCTTACAGTAGCATAAAGACAACTTAATTCACAGTAAATCAAGAGCAGTAAATGACTGTGATATCAGCATAAATTTGCAGTTGATTAACAGTAATTCGTAAGAAAATGACCCTTCATGCATTAATTTCACTGTAAATTTTTGACTACAGTAATTTTATTGTAAAATAATACTCTTTAATCCTGTAAATTCTATAATCCTGCAAATATATGTAAGCAATACGGTACGAGAGGCTGTGCTGTATTGTGAATAAGTAACGGCTGAAGGGCGTTGTTGCAACCCCTTCAGCCGTTACTTATTCACGATACAGCACTTGCCTCGAGTACCTTATTGCTTTTATAAAACGGTTACCACACAAAAAAAATAAAATTAAGTCGAAAAATATGTATCTATGCAACTTTCATGAAGTAAAATCACTAAAAGCATTCCCTCCACTGGAAAAAATAATCCCTGACCGTAAACAGCAACAGAAGTCACATACATTATTTCGCCAATAGATGGCGGCAAAGACTGTCTTTATGAGTGAGTCAGTCAGTAGAGAAGAGTTTTACATTGAAAGGACTCAAACTTGTGATCACGGAGAAGAAAGACGCACTGACAGATGACTATAAGAACGGAAAACCCCTTAACTGTTAAAAGGACAAGATATCGCAGCGGACATTCAAACTGATTTTTGTATTCTGAATATAGGACTGACCTGAAGGAAAATGCTATGTCTACTGTAACTGCAGGTAGTCGCTTACTCGATCTCTCACAACTCTATTCTAGCTTCAATGAACAATATCAGTGAGATCAAACCTTTTTACAGTCTATGGATCAAACGTGTTTAAGTTGCTAAAGATGGTTGCTAGGGGTGTTGTGTAATGATACATAGAACCATTGGGTGAAGCGGTCATAGCCGTGTTTTATCGTGAATAAAACACAGCTATTGACCAATCAGAATCAAGGATTGGAACAATATATATATATATATATATATATATATATATATATATATATATATATATATATATATATATATATACTGTATATAAACACACACACATCTGATTGCAGATGGCAGAAACTAGTAGTTACAAGAACCATGTCTACATTGTCCCACCCTCAAACACTGTAATTGTAGCTGAGGCCTGGAACTAAGACATTTGTTTGTGTTGTTGACATGTTGAGAAGACGCAGTTTTCTGCGCTGCCAAAGCAAACCACTTTGCATACCTACAAAGGACTCAAACTGATACAGTAAAACATTCTCGTATCACTGTGTATACAAGCGCAGAGGAAGCATCCACCTTGACTTGCATTTATTATTGCTCACAGTGGCAGGCTATAACTTCCATGATGCAGCTTAATAAAACACTTGTGTTGCTTTGGAGCATAGTTTTGAACCCTCCATCTGGTGGTCGGCCACATGGCAAAGCCACCATAAGCCAATATTAAACACCTTGAAAAAAATACGTGCAATTCTGCCTCTAGGGTCCATCCATCAACCAGATATGGAAGACAGAAAACAAAGTCAAGCGACTGCATGTGTACACTATAAGCAGCCTTTTCTTTAAAAAAGCCGCCTGCAAAACTGGAAGGCTAATTTTGTTTTCTTTATACCTTTCCATAAAGTCTAAAAGTGTTGCTCGAGATTTGAGTTAAAAAGTTACCCTGTTGGGTTTCAGCCAGGGCAAACCATAGACACAATGTCATCTATTTACTGTACCATTCAAATGGGACAAAAACTAGGTAAGTCAGAGCTTGCCCACATTGAGCTCATTGCAAAAAGATGTAGTCTAATGGTAATCATTTCTGTTCACATCTGTGGTTATCCAGTTTTGGAAGAAAAAGATTTACATTAAAAAGTGCAAAGAATCATTTTGACATTTCATGGCAACATTAATGACTACTCTAAAAAAAATAATTAAAATAATGCTTACAGGCTTAGGAATCCTCAATAGCAACAGATCAATGCCTTCAAAAAAAGCTTTGTATCATAAACTGAAGATGTAAATGCATGGTGCCTTCAGGCAATACATAGCCTGACTGTATGTGTTGTAAATCTGCATGATTAGGTCATGCCAAAAAAGCTCTTAAGCCTTCAAATTCCCTTAAGCTTTGGAAAATGTGTAATGTTTCGTAAAATACCCAGATTGCTTTCAAAGCGTTACCCTATCACATTATGACACTGAACAAGAGGGAAGATATTTTTGCTTTCTTTAGTTCTCTCATCAGTGTCTGAAGTTGAAAGCTAGCTGGCTGTAGCATCTAACAGTGTCCAAGCTGTCAGGAGCGAAGTATTTTAATTCTAAGGTTTAGGGGTTGGAAATATAAAGCTAGGTTTCAAGGCCACAGTCGATACGGTTCAAGCTTTCATCTGGCAATTAGCCGACTACTGGATTGACAGTCTCTCTGCCTCACCTGGCGGTTCTTTCCCCTCAAGTTAACATGTCAGTCTCTCCTTCTCTGCTAATAACAGATGTTCACAGATGGCTAGTATGTGTGCTCTTCAATGTCAGACCCATTCGGTTCACCTCTGGTCAGGGCAGGGTTAAAGACAGATTTATCAATGTTATTAAGACCTTCTGGTGTTGTTTATTTTGAGAAGGCAGAGACAGGACTGTCAGTGGTTCCTTACTTTTTCCAACTTAACACCATTGGTACATTTCAATGAGATTCATTTCTCAGAGATCAGAAACACATCTAGTCTTTTATGTATACATTTTAACACTTTGAATCGAAGATCAACAGAAAGGGATAGCTCGCACAAAAATGAAGAAATACTGACATCATTTAATCATCCTCAAGCTGTTCCAAACCCCTATAACTTTTTGTGTGTTATCTGAAAAAAAAAAAAAAATCCAATTCAATTACTGTCAAACAATCTTCAAGGCAAGACTTTTAGTGTGAAAGAGGATGGGGACTAAGGAATGTCAAGGCATACTGTATAAAGGCATAATGTCCAAATAGGCATAGACTTTTAAATCTTCTAAAGCCATACAGTAAGTTTGTATGAGGAACAAACTGAAATAGAGGTTATTCACTAAAAACAATGGCTTGAAAATCTTGCTTGAAATTCATTTTATGTAAAGGAGCAGTTTGGACATTTCGCTATAAATATCTCCTTTTGTGTCTAGTGGAACAAAGAAAGTCATACAGGTTTTTGAAAGACATAAGGGTGGGTAAATGATACCAGACTTTTTCATTTGTCTGTGAACTATACCTTGAAAATAATAATGTGACAAAAAGAGGTGTAGGGAGCCGTAGTATTCATAATTACCCGTGATTGTGTGCTTTCTGAGCTGACAAATTACATAACTAAACTATTATAACGATGTCAAAAAGCTGCCAATTGTCAAGGGGGTTTAGCTGTAGTACTGTAGTATTTTCTTTCAGTGACAACCACTGAGCAAGTTTTCCATGAACCAGCGCAAGGTAATAAAAGTAAGGCTTCTTTGTTTTATTGAAGTTCTCCGACTATTGTATCTCCCACGGCGGCGCACTCATGTTGCATCATTGTCAAACCAGGCATTTGAAACGTTGTAAATTATAAAATCTTGACAGATCTGAAATAATCAAAGCATCATATCTGCACCACTCTGCTCTGACATATTATCCTCTTTGTTGCAACCAGCTGTAAAAAAACATGCCTTCTAAATAAACGTGATCTAATTATAGACATTATTGCAAGGGCCTTGGGTGCGTAGCGAAACAACGCAGTTATACCACAGAGAGCAGTGTGTCAACAGTTCAGCCATGCAGATGGAAAGAAAGGAGGCTTTTATTAAATATTCTGCGCACAAACAACAGACGGAATTGAGCTGGGAGTGAGCCTACGCTTTCAAACAAAAGTATATCTCATGAACTTAATGAAAAACAATGACCTGACCTTCAAGAGCACTTGCTCACCTCAAATGGTCCAACCCTCTTTCTGACAGACAGTGGCAGCAATTCTCCAAGGGCATGTTACCATCTCATTCTGACCTAGGGCAAAACTCTCGTCAACCATTTTGGGTTTCTATTTGCTCGCTGCAGTCTAGTGAAGGCTGGAACAGAGAGAATGTTGGAATGAAACTTAAAAACTATGACAATGGCACGTTTGTCGTTTGGTTTCAGGTAACAGAAAAACAATTTGTCAGCACACTTCTGGTATGGCCACATCCATTACAGATATATGTATTAAACAATCATATTACAGCACGTGAAACGATACGCTATGCTCCATTAAATAAACAAGTCTTTGAGCCTGCTCAACATAATGTGGTTACGCGCGCATATCTAGTTATCAAATTTATTCCACCCTATCATTTTTAATGTGCACTGCTTTAAGGCATCTGAGGTGAAGACAGATTGTGTGCTAAGCTGTCTAGATTCTCCTCTGAGTACCTGGCAGCAAATTTATTGTCCAATACAGCTGTACCCTGGTAAAAGATTTCACCTTGCAATACAATAGAGGGAATGACGTCACCGTCGGCCGGAGTGAATGCGGTCACGCCCACAAGTGGCAAAAAGACTGAGCGGCAGCATTTGTTTTCAGCGTGAATGCCGTGAAAAACACACAAAACACATCTAAAACGGGAAAGAGCTTTGCGATTGACTGTACAACTAGATTTGACCAGAAATCTGAGGTACTGTATATTTTTACAGACTGCAAAAAGCTACAGAACAGACTATATTCTGCATAATTGGATGTTTTTAAATAAACACTGACAAAAAACTATACAAGTTTTAGGGCTGGACGATATGATGATATACAGTATAACATTAATGTAAGTGATCATTCGGATTTAGACCTATCTATATTGTATTTATAAAACAGGCAAATTTTCTTAATTTATTTCCCCGGCGTCGAAATCAGGGAGTAGTATGAAGCTGCAGACTCGGAGCCTGCATCTACAGTCCCGCATTCTCAGACCCCTCGTTTTTCGAGACAGCGCCTCCTATCAAACTGGATCGGATAAACGTGAAGAACTTAAGCCGAAACGTGAGTATCGTCAATTTTATTTAGCGAATCATCCTCATTCGATTTCTTTTTTAATCAAACTACTTATAGCTCATCGATACACCAACATATGAATAGTCAATTTAATATTTGTAAAAATAGTTTGTAACAAAATGTAAGCCGTTACTTAGTTTTTTCGCCTTTTTTCCCCGAAAAAATTTTGATAGCTATAACGTTAGCCTTTAACCTTGGGCTTTTTGTAGACAAGCCATTGTAAAAATTTGATTAAAATTAGTTGACAAAGTAGACCAATTAAATACATTAAAGGGATACTTCAGCTCTGGAAAGATGAATGTGTATTTAAAATGGGTAATTTATGTAGAAGAAATTTGAAATAATTTTTGAATTTGGAGCCTTCTAGACTGAGAAAAGCCAGAAAATGTATTTTTGGCTCATATGGATGAAAGACAACAACTCCCAGAATGCACTTGCTTCGCTGCCCTAGGAGGTCACGCCTACCGGTAACAGAGCGCAGGGCTTAGTGAGTCTCCGTGATGAGTCTGCCCGGGATTACGAGATCGCTCAAAATATCCGGGATTCGGCTTTTGCGTTCTTCAGTCGCCATTCATCATGTTTACTGAGGCGAGCAGGACGATGAGGGCCGCGGGAGAACGGCGCGAGGCCGGTGGCGTGATTACTGATGAGCGACACCTGTGAGACGCACCGGTCTCTATCACGGAGGAGCGGGAATTTTCTTAGCAATGTTAAAATGCACAACAACCGATTACTTGTTTAGCGTTCATGTAAACACTACATTCAGATTCACCAATCGGAATGAAGTCAGTTAGATTGAAACAAAAGGTGTGCATGTAACGTTAACGTTAAACAATGAATGGCGACTGCAGAAATCAAAAGCTGAATTCCTTACATTTTGGACGATCTCGAGGCCGGACATGTCCGGGAAAAAGAGGATGTAAACCCCTACTCCGCTTTCTCCACAGAACAAGAGCCTGCTAGGTTAGCTTCCAAATAAAAGATAGCTGACAGCCTGACACTATTTGATAATTATGTGACTGAGAGATCCTACCCTCTATGGGCGAGTTGAAAACATGCTGAACAGCGACTTCTACTGGCTGTAGTCTTTAGCCTCTGGCCAAAAAATCCTCCGATGACGCAAAATGACGATTTTTGCGTCATCGGAGGATTTTTTTCAGACAAAAAATACATAAATCTCTCGTCTCAGGGGGATATGAGGAAGGAAAGCAGAGTAATTCGAAAATACTACAGCTTTTCTACTGATACAAAGCTTAATGCTAAATCCTGAAGTATCCCTTTAAGTGTTAATATCAAAGAATGCCATCATTAATTATTTAATAGTGTTTAATAATAAGGTGTTCCTCTGTGGCCCTACTTATCAGGTATGCTTGTAATTTGCATTTGCAAAAATGTTTTTATTTATTATTACACAATATTTTTGACAATGGCATTCATATTTTATTTTAGTGAAGTCGAGGAATTTGACAGAGCGATTGCAAAAAGAAGGAAAAAAGAAGGAACATTCGCCTACCAGAAAGAAATAATTTTACCTTATGCATTTACATTACATTTATTCATTTAGCAGACGCTTTTATCCAAAGCGACTTATAAATGAGCTTTTTTAATGCAATTAAAGACGAAAAGTAAAGTCACTAACACAATTCTTTCTTCCTTTTTTCTTTGCTTTGTCCTGTTTACAGCCAGATGGTGTTTAAGTGATAAATAAAGTACACAATTGTTTATTATTGTTGTTTTGTCTATTCTTATTGGAGTTTTGCTTCGCATTCAAAATATCAAAAAACAGGTTTTGTAATGTTAACATGGTATAATGTTAATTAGAGCATTATAGGTTGAACTGAAAGAAAAATTGGTATTTGAATTAAAACAAACATTATAGCAATATAATATCACATAATATTTTTCAGAAGATAGTTCAATCTGTAATTGTATCCCTTCCATTTTCTTTCAATTAGCCTATCCACGCTCAAAAAAGAACTACTGGGTAATTTGTTAGTCAGAGAACACTATGAGTTTTTTTTTTGGCACATGCATTAAGCAGGGATCGCAAGTATCTATTTGGATAACTTTAAATAAAACGAGACGTAATATTGCATCCTATTGTTTTCAATGGCATTTGGATAAGGGTGTTATACGAGGGGTCTGCGAACGCGGAGCTCTGTGTGCGGGTGTTATACGATCTTCTGAACAGCAGGAGGTGCGGTCTCGAAAAACGAGGGGTCTGAGAATGCGGGACTCTGGGTGCGGGACTGTAGATACAGGCTCCGAGTCTGCAGCTTCATAATGTTGAAATCAGGCACATATAAATGTCCGGAAACACGATTCCTGGCTGCATGTCAATATCCATGGATCACTGGATCTTTGATAAGTTGTAAGGAAGGAACACTATATCGAGTCCAACTTTTAGTTTAAACTGATAATAGTTTGTTTTACTCGTGTTTTCGCAGTTTCCCCTATTAACTCCAGCCACGCAGCAGCTCTTTTGCCACTCAGTCCGGCTGAGGGGGGCGTGTTCCGGCGGGAAAGTGACGTTAATGCATTCCCTCTATACAATATGTATATATATACTGCATACATGCACAAATATAAAAATTGTGGGGTTGTAAACATATGCATACTGACTGACAGTGCAATAATCAATCTGGGGCAAGTGATTAATGCATTACTACAGAAGTGCATAAGAGTGTTTTTGGAACAGCATTGCTAATTTGACAGTGGACAATGACAAGCATATCATGAGACAACTATGATTCTGACAACATACTTTTAAAAAACTATTTTCTATTTAGAGTTTTTCTCAATTGACCTATGGCTAAGCCCCGCCCCAAAACGCGACGAGCCAATCACAGTGCGCAGCTTATCCAATACACTCGGACATTCTTTGCTTCCACGTCCATTGAAATGCAGTTAGTCAGTTTTCACTCGTTTTTATATGTTTTTTCTTGTAATTTTAAGTTTAAAATGGTCAAACGGTGTGCATGGGGTACATGCAACTCCGAGGTATCCCGAGAGGCTGGGCAACGGTGTGTATTATTTACCCTTTCCCAAGCCACATCTCAACCGCGATAAGTGTCTGCTGTGGATAAAGTTCTGCGTTAACTTAGACCACAACACTAACTAAACGTGGATCAATTAAACAAGGATGTCTACATCTGTTCTAATGTAAGTCAACAACATATTTGAACGTTATCTTTAACATCTCTAACGTTAGCCTAACATTAGAAAACGTTAACTTCTAGCTGCGTTGTACATCATGTCGCTTAGCGTCATTAACGTATCTGTAAATAACCGAGATAACAAATGTTAGCAATGTTGTGCTGAATGATTCATGTAAATACTGTAGAACCAAACTAACGGAGAGGTCCTCTTGGTAAAGATGGTAAAAAGGCTTGTCCTGGAAACGTAACGTTATGCAACTTAGACCTGTACATATTTAATTTGATCATGAACCATTAATTACATACTGAAGCACAATATTTTATACAACTTTATACCAAAACAACTGGGGAACTTAGTGGGTTTTTTTTAGCAAAACATGTAGCCTTTTCACTCCTCTTCCACATAACTAAATATTCAAACTATTTACATACAGTGTCAATAGACAAGAGGTCATGATGTTCAAAAGGTCAATGATTTGTGTTGATTTAGTGTGAGTAATAACTCCTAATAAAATGCTATTTAAAAATCATCAAAATTGCCTCCTGTGAAATGTCTCCTACTGTGAAATCTGCCATAGCGCCGTCACCCAATGTTGAATGTTTGTCCGAGTGAGTGGAGGGGGCGTGGCTTAGCCATAGGTCAATTGCTTTGGCTCAATTCTCAAATTAGACTTTCTTTCAGATATCAAAACAATTAGTTTCTTGTTCACATCAGATTGAATTTCTTATTGATTTAAGCAAATTGCATGTGTTTGGCACATGCATGCAAAAGAATCAGCCAATGTAAAATTACAGCCAATTTCCAACAGTAAAATACTGTTTTTTCAATAAGCAGCTAAATCATGTACATTTACAGCTAATGGTCTTTAAATGAAGCACTTGCAGTAATTTTACAGCATTTAACAATAAAACCGGTTTGTTTTGAAAAACATTGAAAAGTTGAAGGGCAGGGCGCCTTCAACACGTTTATTTCTTTGTTGCTATTTCACTCTGTTGCACCCAACTTGTAAAATCGCCTTTTTCGACTGTACTAACGTTACTTGGCGCATGCAAATCATGTTGCAGCCAGATAGTTTGGGAATAATTGATGACGAGCTGCTGAATTATTTGAAAAATGATGCACATCCGAGGTTGTAATGCAGCCACGACTCGAAGTGCAATTCAACGGCTCGTCGTCAGTTACCCATCCTCAGCTCAGTCACCACACCTCAAGGCAGATGTTGTATTTCAAGACATCTGTCAGGTTTTTGTCCTATTTCTTATTATCCGATAGCATACCAAGCCTTAGTTGCTAATTCAAAATATCATTAGAGCTAGTAACAGAGAAGTGCTTCGTGAACAGCGACATTACTACATGCAACTGAGAAATGGTACAATTCTTTATCATTTTCTTGATAAAGTTTCCTTGTATGGTCTATGTACGAGTGTGTGTCTGCACTATATCTGTGTGTGTTTGTATGGGAGAAAGAGCAGGAGAAAAGAGGATGCGTAACCTAGATAATAAAACATGAAAAAAAGTTTGTAATTTTTTTATCCTGTTGTTTATATTTATTTGCTTGATTCATTTTTTTTTTGTGGGTTTTGGTTATTTTGCTGTTCTAGGCCCTAAGGACCTTTGAGATAACTGAAATCGTTTGGCGGCGGTCAAATCCTCAAGATGCCTGGACCTACTTGGAACGTGGTTTTGTTTTCTTTTATAGGAACCTTTAAATTGATTTACATCATGTATTTCCGATTTAGTAAGAACAGTCATGTACTTTTGCAAAATTTGTGCACACATACAGTACCATCTGTGCATTTGATTTGTGTGGCACATACAAATTCTCATACATGTTTCCAGTAGCATACAGAATACACCCATAGCTTACGGACACACACTCAATCATATTCACTCCTCTCTGGCTAACTGGAAAACACACAAGCACTTCCTTTTACACACAGCTAAACTGCCATGTCTTGGCTCCTGTTTCTGTTAAGATGATATTTTGTTGTTTTCTCTACGGTAACAAACCTACACCCTCTTAAAGGGATAGTTCACCCAAAAATGAAAATTCTGTCATTAATTACTCACCCTCGCAGCTCAAAAACTTGAATTACTCAAAAAATGCAGGGCTGTGTTTACAAGCAGAGGAAGTGGTGCTCTCGTGAATGGGCGTCAGAGACTGATACGGAAAAGAAGAAATTGTTGAATAAAATCGCTATTTTGTTTTTTGGCACACAAAAAGTATTCTCGTCGCTTCATAAAATTAAGGTTGAACCACTGTAGTCACATGGACTATTTTAACAATGTAAATATTATATATATAATATATATAAACTTCACATATTCTGGGGACAACATACTTATTTTACATAATGTAAAAAGGGGCATTATACCACCCCTTTAAGCAGCCATTACTGCAGTCTTCAGTGTCACATGATCCTCCAGAAATCATTCTAAAATGCTGATTTGCTGCTAAGAAACATTTCTGCTTCTTATTATTATTTTTGAAAACAGATTTGCTGCTTAATATTTGTGTGGAGACTGTGATACTTGTGCTTAGGATCCCATGAATAGAACAGAACATTTATTTTAAACAGAAATCTTTTAAAAAGTTATAAATGTCTTTACTGTCACTATGAATTCTTGCTAAAAATAATTTTAAAAAAAACACAGAAAAAAAAAGTCATTAAAATTTACACAATTTAGCTTTCGTGGGTAAAATGTCTCTGGTTTTAAGGATGTTTAGAAATTTTTAACTGGAGACCAGAATTGTAATACTGTGCGAAAGTTTTTTTTTTTTTCTTATTTCCCATATACTCTCAACTCAACAGGTAGAACGATGTGCAAGCCAAGGTCAAAAGTTCAATCCTCATGGAGCACAAAGTGGCAAAATGTCGACCTTGAATGCACTCTAGTCAATAGAAATAGAAATAGAAATGCCAAAATGCATAAATCTGTCCTGAAAAGAGCAAGGAGTGCTAAAATAATCTGTAGCCTCTATAATCTTTGGAATATATATTTATAAAACATTCTTCTTGGGGCATAAATCAGAAATCCATAAATGTAATGTTTTGTCTTGTTGTTGTTGGTTTGCTTGACTTTTTAAAACATTTCTTTCATCGATGGTGGTATTTTTTTATTTATATATATATATATATATAAATATATATGTGGCGAAGCCAACACACCTCACCAGGAATCAACACAACACATCATTTGTGGCTGTATATCATGTGGCTGAATGACCTCACCATACCATTGTGTTGCTGAAATGCCCATTACCTGCACCATAAGCCCTTCTATTCAATCTCAGCTCCTGTCATGACCAGACAAGTGCGCCGTCTGTGTCATCTCATTAGCCTGGGCTCTCCACAAGTAGCAGTGCAGAGCAGTGGCAAAAAAAAAGACAAAAAAGAAAAAAAAAACCTGAAACCTACATAGAATGTTTCTTTTGTCTCCAGTTGAAGGGGAAATAGATGGAAATGGAGCCAGAAAGGTGTAGCATATGGAAATGTAGGCTCGTATACTTTTTAAGAGCACAGGATCACTGTGAGAAAAGTATTAAATGAGCACATTTGAGGGTGTTCTCTCGGAGAGTGATAGAGGAGACACCTTGTTCCTGGTTTGGCATTAAACAGGGTCACTCCCACAGATCCAAGAGCTAGTGTCACTCAAAAGTTCTTACTACCGTCTTACTGGCACACTTTTCAATTACAGATACAGCTCATCTCATCATGTACAGCCGTTGAAATGTTCCATCAAAAATATGATGTACAGCTGTACTTCCCCAAGTGTCCTTACATGCCGCTCCATCTTGTATGAAGTTTCAAATCATAAAACCATTGCTTTTGGCAGGTTAAAAGCAATCCACAAGGACCTAATTCAAAACCATCTGCTTTGTAAGGACAGACAGACAGACAGACAGATAGACAGATAGATAGATAATCATCTTTCTTTATTCTAACACCACTTCGGTGTCTTCACAAACACTCCAAAACAATACAAAATCTTCAGTCGGCATCCGAGTTTGGGTTTCACTTAATACACATCACAGATTCACTGTGGAAAAAAACACAATGTCAAGAAAAAAAACCCTCTAATCTTTAGAATTTCAAGCCTCATTTATCATGAAGTCTCAATCTCTTATTTGAAGAAAATAAGAGAGACTGTTCATTAGTAAGCTTTTAGTCCAAGTTTATTCAAACGAGCTAACATAAGCAGCCAATTCCTCCTGATTATCTCCTTGAAAGTTTGCATAGTTTTTGACTTGAATAGCATTCATGGATTCTTCAAAGTTGTGTGAATAAGGGGAGGATGTCAAGGTCGACAAGTGAAGATTGTGGCAAATTGAGAAGATGATGAACTGTGGCTCGTAAAAGCATGGGAAAAAAAACACTCAGCTCAAGTACCCAGTGAGTGGAGGTGGGAAGTGTCCATTAGAGATCCCTGTGTGGGTCACTCGCCACTTCTTACACGCTCGGTACATTTTACACTTCAAATCCATCCCTGACATAAGAGATCAATACAAGCAGAACAGATAGTTGGCAATGGCTATGCTGTTAGATGTTTTATAGGGTTCTTCGTTGTTCTAAAATGCCACAAGTAAAGCATGGACAATGAAGCTGGCTAGCTATGTAGTTCAGACTACTATGAATTAAACCAGAAAAACAGATTTAAAAAACATGGGACTCTACTTCTAATGGTTATCATAAATGACCATCTTTATCATCCACTGTAAAATGTAACTGTAAAAAAAAGGCTAATCTATTGTCAAAAATATCTACACTTCTGTTATTTTTTTTAAGTGTCCAAGTTCACCAGAGAAAAATTATCACTCTAAACGTGACTTCACACAAAACATGACTTAAAATATATATTAATTGATAATATTAACTATGATGCATCCCTGTAAATCCCCATGATTTGTGCATAAACTATTCACATAATGTTTTTCCCCTCACAACTTTTTAATATCGGTATCAAATAAGAAATGGAGGATTGTACACAAATCGAACAATCTCCTGAAGCTGACTAGACAGGGAATTAATTTGCTAGTCATTTCAGACACTCTTTCTTAAAACATGGTTGGCTAACAGAAGTTATGCTGGATCTGCTAGAGATTTTAGAAACACAAGGGCTTTGACATTGAACTTCTTAACAAAGAGAGTCCATCAAGATTCACCAAGGCACCTCATTTTATTTTAAGTGAACAAAGGAGACTGACAATGAAAATCCCCTTGAAAAAACTGTAGAAGAACTTTTTCATATAATAATGTCAAATGTGTCAGACTTGTAGTGAAGTGCATGCATTCTCACTGACTGCGTCATGTTGCAGCTCTGCTGCCTGCCTCTATAGAATGCCTTATAACTTAAAAGCCAAACCATAAAATAACATGTTAGAATGTAGACTGTTTCTAGAATTATAACTACCAATGTGGGCAATTTAATTGACTATGTGCTCAATTTTATATGCAAACAAGCATGCATGCAAGTATATTGCTTGAGGGTTTCAAATCATTAGTTACCCTCCAGCTATAGCTGCACATAACTGCTAAAATGGTGCATCTATTTACCTGCTAAAACTACTGAAGTGATAGTAAAACCCGTGGAATAATAATAATTGTAGCCCCAGGTGCTGAACAAGCCATTATGAACAATAAAAGTTAAATATAAGTAAATGTCACAGCCATAACAGTAATTAACATGCATCAAAGTATAACAAAAAGTCCTGAAGACCAGTTAAACCTTTCATCATCTGTCATTAAATCGCTGATTTCTTTTTTTTTTTAAGATTCATGATGTCTTTTTTTTTTTTCTGTGTGCTCAAAGAACTACAGGTAGCAACACGTGGCGTGTCATACATTATACCAGCAGCCTGTTAATGCAACTGCACTTTCCTTCAAAAGAAAGTTTGCAGAAGCCAAGCTCACTCTGTTTGCTTGTCCTGTGCACGGCCCTGCTGACAACACGTGAGTGTGCATAAATATCTTCAATTCCTCTGCGAATACCTCAAGGTTTGCTCTGCGTTCTCATATGCAGGCACTCAAAACACAGTGTCATCCTTGGGATGATTCAAGGAGTGGCCGATCAAAATTCTTCACCGTATCTCCTGGATTTTATTCTTTAAAGGGATGTTGTTCAAAGACATCATGGACTATTTTCTCCTGAAAGATATGTGTTGTTCCACATAATAGGAGAATGTAGTTTCTGTTGTTGAGGGAAACTGAAGGGACTCAAAGGCTAAAGACATTGAAAATTAAACAGCAGTGTAAACTGTGAACTGTGACGGAAAGCAAAATCAGACATCATCCAATTGCTTGTCTTAAAATGTTTCTACTTCAATGTATGTACTTACATGCTCAATCGTCCTCCCCTTGTTAAATAAACAACTAGGGATTCCAAGTAATTAATTTTTTCCAATTGTTATGAATCAGTCAAAACAAAGGCATTTCATAAGACAACTATAATTGCACTGTGCAAACACAATGGAGCTGTGTGTTAGAAACAAAAACTTAACATACATCGATTGTGACAGAGATGGGACTCGAAGCCAATGCTTGCGATTGTAAACTAAAAGATCATTTACATTTGATTATTTTATTTGATATAGAATTGGTGTTTCTCTCCTGAGGTGGAAGCGTAATGTCACCACTCTTCAAGGCATCCTTTAAGCACCAGCTCTTGTTGCCATGGAAACCATTCATTGCCACACAATCTTTCCTGTGCTGTCTCGCAGAACCTTCCTCACAAACACACAGTAAATCTCACCTCTAAATCCTGGATTTAACTGAGAGAGAGAGTCGAAACATGGATCATTTTATCTTACTGTATTTGCTTTACTTCAGTACGCCCCTATAGGAGAGGTCAGACAACATAATCAATTATAACCTCCTATTTTCTTTATAAAGTATAATAATAATAATACAGTTCAAAAGTTAAGTCAATACATAAAAAAAAAAAAATGAATGCTGTTATTCAGCAAGGATGCATCAATTTGGACATCAAAAATAACTTTTTCAAGACAAATGCTATTCTTTTGAACTTTTTGTACTAGATCAAAGAATCCTGAAAAAAAATATGATTTCCACAAAAATATTAAGAGGCACAACTGGTTTCAACATTGATAATAACAAGAAAATCTTACTTAAGGCAGCAAATCAGCATATCAGAATGATTTCTGAAGGATCATGTGACACTGAAGACTGGAGTAATGATGCATATCACTGTATTTTTCACCACATAAATGCAGCCTTGGTGAGCTTTCGTAAAAACTTTAAATTCCAGTAGTGACATCATAACCCATGACATCACAAACTAACAAGATAAAAACCTGTGCTTCACAATTCCTGTGAAAAAAAGTAGTGAAGGCAACATCGTCCATCGCAAAAAAACAGTGATGACTAAAATAAGGAGAAGATGCTTCAATGTTTACTAAAAACTGTGGTTTATCATGAATCAGCTTCAGGGATCCATTCTTTTCAAATCAATGATATGCTATAGCCAATACTACAACGAAACAGAAGCCAGCTGCAAATGAAAAAGTAAAAAAAAATACCTATATAGGATTTCAGAGTTCATCATTAGGTTTTAAAACACGTGGAGGCAGCTGTCAGCATTGTCTGAAAACCTTTTCAACAACGCCTCTTCTATGTATGACTCAGCCAAAAATCAATTAAAATGTGAAACCCAGTCTAAAACTAAAACTTTAATTCTACAGACTTTCCCTTTCGGGAATCCCATTGCCATAGTCTGCCCCTGGAAGTTATTAAAAGCAAAAGAGGTCTTTGGTGTATCCTCGTTTAGAGAGTTAAGTAAATGTGTGTGTGCAAGAGCAAGTGAAAGTGTGTGTGTGCATGTGTTTGTGAATGCATTTGTAGACCGTACCAATTACCCTAATGTATCCAATTAAAAATAGCTTGTTCAAAGACTAGTGGCGGCTCTGTTAAGACTGCATTTATAATCAGGAAACAAGACCACAGAGCGAAGGGAGGGACGTGCAAACACCTTAGGCAACATTTATAACACTGACTTGAAATTACTCCCCATGATCATTCCAATCAATCTTATGCAAACAAAGAGCCTTTGGAGGAGGTAGAGGCTGAAGGAACAGAGGAGACGATCTAGCAAGAGTGAGATTTATGAAGTAAGGCAAGGTGGAGTCTGTCTGAAAGAAATGAAAAAGCACGAAGTTCAATGGGAATTACTAAAGCAAAAAGGACACCAGAAAGAATATGGTTTGCAAACAGGTTTCCCCTGTAACCCATTGGACAGAAAAAAATAATCCCACCCCAATCCCTCACTTACTTCATTGCATATTTCTTGTTCATTCCTATTTCTACTGTATGTATTTTGGGACCCTCATCCACAATGAACATTGAGTTTGGTCAGTTTACAAGTGAACAGATTAAGCTAAAAAAAACTTGAGACTGGTTTCAAACATTAAATCCAATATATTCACAATAAAAAGTTATGATAAATATTTTTTTTCCCAAAAAGTTTCCAAAAACCTAGAAAATTCTATTTTGGCCTATATAAAGACCAGCACGTTTCTGCCGATGCGGCGCATGCTATTTTTGAGTGTTTTATGCACTCTAAAGCACTGAGCTTATTTGAATTCTGTAGGCTAAGTATTAAAATCCTGACTACTGAGAACTTTGTGCCATGTAAAATGCATTCACATCTGAACATTGTTAACAAACTGAAATCTGGTTACCTCTGCAAGCTGACACTATTTTTTTTTTACTCTAAGGATGTCTAGTTATAAATATGCAGATCTTCATGCATTCAAATATCACTGTATGCAGATCAAACTGTGCTATTCCCAGGTGTAACCTTTCATAAGTTTGCAAGAGTATGTAAGCATAAATTACATCACACTTACATTTTTTATAAAGTACAATAAATATTGAAATTAGAATGTGTCTATCATGTATGTATAATTTTTTTATATACACAAACAAATGCAATGGCGTAGCAATCACTAAAACTCAGGAGGCAATGTCAATGTCCCACATTATACCTTTAAAGTCACTATTGAGCAAAATACTATTTTCATTCTTTTAAAAAAAAAAAAGATCTGCCATTTCCCCATGTTTACTTCCTGTCTAATTTTTTTTCCAGACATCACTAAAGTGAGAAACAACATGACATATTTGACAATGTTATGGCAGTGCCATATAAACAGTCAACCCCAGCACAAATGTCAGACCTATTCTATGACAGCCACAGACACTTCACACTATATCGGATTGCCTAGAAATGACTTATACAACTGTCCACTCATTGCTTCTTTTTGCACCTCAGAGTGAGCGGCAGACATGCATATAGTGTTCAGCACCATGGACAGCGGCCAGTGAAGCTGCTTGTGATAAATGCTGAACACACAGTTTTTCCCCACACAGTATTCAGGTCTTTAAATTACAGTTAAAGCAATCAAAACAAAGGTTTTTGTCTTTAAAAATATCACAAGAAAAAAAATATATATAAATTTATATATATATATTTTTTTACATTTACATTTATTAATTTAGCAGATGCTTTTATCCAAAGCGACTTACAAATGAGAACAATAGAAGCACTTAAACTAACAGTAGGACAACATTATGCAAGTGCTATGACCCTTCTCAGTTTAATCTAACGCAGTACATGTAATGTTTTTATTCTTTTTTTTTTTATAAATAGAATAGAAGAGAAGAGAAAGAGTTGTTAGTATTACTGGATCAAGTGCTGTCGAAAAAAAAGATGCGTCTACAGCCGTTTCTTGAAAATGGCTACGGGCTTAGCAGCTCTGGTATATGTAAGTGCATATGGTAACACTTTAGTTTAGGGTACAATTCTCACTACTTATAAAACACATGTTAATGGCTAATTCTGCATGACCATATTCTAACTTAACAACTACCTACTAACTATTAACAAGCAGTAACTAATTAGGAGTTTACGGAGGCAAAATTCATAGTTAATAGTGAGAATTGGACCAAAGTGTGACCAGATAGATAGATAGATAGATAGATAGATAGATAGATAGATAGATAGATAGATAGATGTGGTCACACTTTATTTATGTGTATGTATGTATGGATGGATGGATGGATAGATATTCATTTATTTATTTCAAAAAAAAAAAAAAGGCTGACCAGACGATGGTTGTAACACTTTCCAGTGTACTTAATTAACATGTTTAAAGGCATGGGGGTGGCATAATGATTGTTTTGAACAAGTGCATCTAATTAACACAAAAAATGTGTACACAAAAACAATTCAAAATGTGCAATAATTATTTGTGGTAATCAAACTAAACAAAAGTAACAACTGCACACTTCGACACGAAGACACACGGTTTAGTGATACATAATATTGCATATTTAAACTATTTCTTCTGGTTTACAGCAGACAATTATGGAATATCAAAGTTTTGTTTATATTATATTAAAGGCACTGAGTTACATTATATCAAAAGCACTATGTTACAACACTCCCTGTTCTCCAATGTTGTTGTAAACATTAATATAGGGGGGTGAGACTACTTGACACTTTTGTGTAAAATAAATTTAAGACAAACAATAGAAAAACAGAAACAAACAGCTTAGAAACAAACAATAACTATCTATCTATCTATCTATCGATCTAGATATCTAGATATATTGATAGGGTAGGCATTATAAGCAAGAGCTTCAGCCTACACCTGTTTCAGACAGCTGTAAATATGCTGTTGTTTGTCAGTTCAACTGTGTTGAAACTAAGTTGTCTGTCTGAAATAAACCAAACCAAATCTATGGAAATCCTTTTTTTGTTTTTTTTTTAGTTCACAACAACAGGTGAATCTATGGCACAAACTTCACACAAGTTTACACACAAGAATGTAACCCAGTGACCACTTAGTCTCTATAGGATAACAGCTGTATGTCACGCGTGTTCATAATTATAACAACTGTTTGCATATTTCTCACCCTGCCAAACGATCATCATGCTTCCTATTGCGCAAAATGACACATACCTGCAGCTTACGCGGTATTATTCCGGACGAAAAACATAATAGAACTGATCTAGCTGAGTTTCTGCACTAGGCCAACATCTGCTATTTCAATTTAACACCACAATAGTTTATCACAATCAAGTAGCCTAGCCTACATATCTTCAATAAAAAGTTAAATTGATTATAAATAACAGCACTCACCCAATACAAAGTACGGGAGCTCGGTATTTTCCAAGTCGTCAACAACGACTATTTCGCCCGGAAAATCGTTCCTGACGGAGAATAACAGCTTGGGCTCGGAGGCCGACGGGCTGTGCATGATGCTCAGGTCGTTCTCTCGCAAAAACGGCAAAGCGGATACCGTAACGCTTTTCATTTTGCACTCCATGTCTTGAGACTGATCTTCTTCACCGTTCAGACATTTCACCCCAGCGGAATTGAAGATGACAGTCCAGAGAACGCCGATAAGCAGACCGCAGTGTGGTAGTAGCATCTTGCCGGAGACTGTGTAGCGGTTGTCAGGCTGCGGCAGTCGGTCAGCGGCACACTGGGAGCTGGAGGAGGAGGAGGACCGGGGAATGCGCTAGCAACACACTAATCTAGATGTTTGCGTGAAAATACACGATAGAGGCAGGGTTTAAAATTCAGATATTCTCCATCCAACGGCTAAATATTCTTGTTGTCATCATAACACGACTCGGCTTAGTGATGACAGCGAGAGAGGCGGAACAGCGCAGCAACGGAGCCCGTTATTGGGCTTCTCCACCTCAAGCCATTAATAACGATTTTTCTTGTTGCAGTGAATAACCATTAGCAAGAGCTCCATAATAGTCCTGTAACACTTTTAAAACTGACAATTTTTTGCCATTATTTCTACTTTATCCATTTAAATGCCCTCATCCTCGAGTTTGTTGTATCAAGCCAAAATACTTACGCTCTCCTTTTTCTTCTTTAAAAAAAAAAATGTATAGCCTATATAATTTACCATTTTGATGCTAGTTTAATGGAAACATTTGTTGCATATTTTTTATCATTTAAACTCTGATTTACATTACACATTAAATAGCTAACATAAAACAGCAAAAATGAAAGTATAGATAAAGACATGAATGTAAAGAAAAAATAAATATGCCTCAGTATAAACCTCCATATTGAGGATTTTTTTTATTTTTTTTTATCAGTCTAATCTAGTATGCTGGTCTATAGCGTTGGTTTGTTTTAAAGATTTGTACACTTTTTAGCTGCTCAGACCATGTTAAACCAGCTTATTTCATCTTAAATCATCTGAACCATCCGAAACTGTTTAAAGCTGGGGCTTTTTCATCAGGGCTATTGGATATCTTACCATATATAATGAAAATATATTAGATTTATCAGGATATTACATGTAATTTTACTCTAAAATAATTTGCTCTACAATTTAGGGGGGGTTAAAGTAGAAATATCTATACGGTGTCAACATCAGATGAAGTAGGCCTACTTTTACAGTAAACTGTCAAACTATGTTGAAAAATATATAAAACAGTAACAGGGCATTCATTGAAGAGCAATTTAAATAATAATAATTATTATTAACAAACCTTTTTTTATAGGTTGAAATTGATACGGTTATTCTTTCTGTACCGTAAACTGAAAATAAATGCAAACTAAGAGCAACAGTAGAGAATGTGAGAGTAAGTTTTATAGTTCACTGACCACTGAAGAAAGAAGAGCAGAACTGAAGCCAACAGCAGCTGCAAGCTCTGGAAGAAGGAAGAAAGGAAGAAAGAGAGAGAGAGGAAAAAAGAACCAGGGCAGTCTGCCCCAAAGAATGATCTCCCTGTGTAATCTTGAGCTTATTCCAGCACTGAAGCAAGGCTTTAGCAAAGTGTGAAGCACTTTTGTGATGAAAGGGCACAGTACTCATTTCAGCTTTGACCTGCTCAATAATTGAACTTTGAGGGCGTTCGGGGGAGAGAGGGGTATCGACACACTTGTGGTCCCATTGCTGTGATATCCTGCTCTCTTTTAGGGTTCTTTCTGCAACACTCGCTAAGCTATTACTGCATGTGGTTTACACATATCTAAAGGCAACTGGCATAGTGAACTGTCAAAATGGCATACTCACATTATTCTGCTGAGGATGTGTCTTTGTTGCCATCATTATTACATTCTAAAAAGGCAGATTTTATGATTATTCGTGATGCTGATGATAATAATAATAATAATAATAACAACAATTATTATTTTACAAATAACATGTAAAAAGAGAATATCACAGCAATTTAAATTACAATTAAATACAATATAATATATACACACATACATGCATACATAATTGTATATATATAAATAATAATAAATAGTGATAATAAAATTACTATTATTATTAATCTTGTGGTAAATTATCCTCTCTCTGTTTTTACATCCAAATACAATTGGAACAAATTGGAGCACCTATAAGCATGTTTTGAGGAATCTTAGACTTTAGACCAAATTATTGGCCCTTTACTGGCATTGGCAGAAATGCTGGTGGGCAAATGTGTACACAGATGACTGGAATGCCTCCATGGAAGTACAGTCCCATCTTTAAATAAAAAAATAATAATAAACAGACAAAAAAGACAAATAATTGTCCAGATTGTTACTCTGAATAGACCAGGGTCTGTTATGGCAACTACATACGGTTTTTGGTATAAACATAATACAACACATAAAATGGCCTTCAAATGAGCATCATATGCAATCCAATGAAAATTGAATCTGAGCAAGCCATTCTAAAATAGTCCTAAACTGTTCAAGGAATTAGCAACCAAGACATATTTTTAAAAAGTGACACCTTTTCAAAATGCTAGTTGCTTGGAAGAGCACATTGAAAAGCAAATCTTGAACTGCAGGTGCTGTGGTTTATGATAGTGACAGAAAAAAAAAACTGTAAAAAAATTCATGGTATCCTAGTAAACCATTGTGTCTTTCAGAGAATGATTCTCTGAAAGACACAATGGTTTACTAGGATACCATGAATTAAGCCTTCAAAATAACCTCTTTGTGACATAAGGAATTTATGTTATGCATTGGCATCTTCTGTGTTCTGCATTTTTGCATTCATGTTGGCCCTTGTGATAGCCATGGCAACCTAATGCAAGCCAGTTGTTAAGATTTAGAAAATAATATTTCCACATGTTTTCTGTAAGGCTTAACAGCAGACTATATTTGACATGACAAATTATCACTCAGGGATTTGCAAACTTAGGATATCCAGCATATTGTTCTTATGCTTAATCAAATGTCCTTGCATTTTAAAATGGTGTGAAGCAGGGATTATACATAAGCTTCTTTTCTGAAAACAAATCATACTCTACATCACAATGTACAACAGCACACCATGTCCACATCTATGCAGATTCTTTTAAAATGTCAAATACAAGCTTCTTATAGGTTGTTGAGGCACGTATTGGTATCAAACATCCTAACATTTCTTTAAAAATAGTTCACAAAGGAAGAAACTGGAAAGGGTTTTTAGCCAAGCAATTAGAACTTCATAAACTTGTGCTAGCCATTTCTCAATTACGGCTGCAAAGTGTTTCACGCTGTGTTAAACAGCTCACAAAATTATCTTCAAACAGTATGACTGCACTTTAATAGACTACAGTCAATAGTTCTGAAAAATAGCACTCGATGAAAGATTATGTTCAAGTACTGCTGAAAAATGAAAGATCACGTATTTGGTTAGATTTAGCAATCCATAAATAATTCTCATATATTAAAATCATTAGTACATACACATAAAAAGAAATGATATTATGCTCAGTGGCTCTCATTCTTTAGCTAACAACCATGCTTACGCCTTTGTATGTTCCATGCAACATCTTCCTTACATTCCTGCTAAGAGATGTTCTACTACAGACACCATGCTCTGTAACACGGGTAATTTATCTACTGGTTGGTGTCTTTCCAGCCATGCGCAAGCAGTAATACAGGCCAGATGTTTGACAAAATGAGGGACTTTCCTCCCCTCATGTACAAGGTGTTACACCTTAACCAATTAGCTGGAGAAAAACAAAAAACGCTGCATAAGATTGTGCTGAGACAGCACACACAAGAAACTATGGAGTGGTGTTGTAAAATTCAAGACGTGAAGATTTAAAATTGCTGTTCTAGAATTGATGAGTTTTAAGTTATTTGTACTGTATAAATGAGTTAATGAGAAAGTGTGTTATTTTCACCCAGCTGTCAGGTCTTCTGTGTTCGGGCTTCCTACGGACGCTGTAGTTCGTCAACAATGGCTAAAAATTATGTTTATGCTCCTGAAAATTACAATCGTAATTTAGCTCTCTGCTGCGCATTTTACGGACAGCCGGATTCAACAAGAAACTGTTACTAAAACATGAAGCAGTTCCAACTTTAAAACCAGAGGCAGCAGTTGTTGGGCCACAACCTGTAAGTAAGACTTAAAGGCATACTATGCAGGTATTTTACCTTAATATAACAGCTTCAAAGTAATTTCGGTGGTAAACAAACTCATAATAGGGCGAATCATCCTGGTAGTAAAGCTTGGGGGGGTCGCCGCTGGAAATACCAGCAATGCAAGTCTGAGAGGGGCGCCCCTGACAAATCTCGCGAGAATCGCGACTTGCTTTCCGGCAACGACGCCACACACAACAACAACATATGAAGCAGGAAGACACTTGCGCTCATTTCAGATGATGGAAAAAGCAAAGAAAACGCGGTAGGAAGAAAGTAGGGAAAGGAAGGCTTTCACTCGTTGGCGCAAGTTAAAAAGTAGCACTGGATGCAACAGCGATGCTGACCTGGCGATCTTGTTGATGGACTAGTAAGTAAATATCTTACTTGTAAACTTGTTTGCGTTCTATGTTGTTGCGCAACTTGCGCTTGCTTGTAGTATGTCATTGTTTTTATGATGCTGTTCATTCATTCATTGGTGATAATTAGACCAGTCCAATAATTTCCACATATGTTTAGCTAGATTTCGATTATCATATTTTGCGTTATACTGTTTTATTACCTAGCTTGCCGCACGCTGTTGACGTTGATTCCTGCGATTATCATGAGAATAGTTGTCAATATCTCACATAATTATCTAGTGTAAACGAGCACAATTTGCAAACTATTATGATAAATTGCAATAATCATGTCTAATGACATCATAACGGCCAATGTTATGAAATAATGCGACGTACATTTAACTTTATTGATGTCATCAGGCATTTTGTAATGTTTACATTACAATCAAAAAACATAACTGAAATTATACATTAGGCCTAGACTATAGGCTATTTACTTGTGATTTAGCTGCAATCATGTAAAAACGTTATAAGCTGCCAAACGCGACAGGCTACTTTATTATTATAAAGTAGTCTAACACTTATATTATATTATAAGACATATTATCCGATTTTGTAGACTATGCAGTATATGCAATAGCCCAATATTTTTATGAAATCGTGAAACATTACCTGGTATCTTCGGTGTCTTGTGCCTGTTCCATGCCCAACGCTACTATCCCGAACAGGGATGGAAATTAGCACCCACCACCAGCCAAATGCTGGTGATTTTGTGTTGTTGCGGGTAAACTCGCTTCACCTACCGGCCACCGTGGCGGGTAAATAAAAATAACATCATGCAACGTTCGTCTGTTAGGACAAATTAGTTTGAATAAACGAGCAGACACTGATTAGCAAGACAACTAGCAGTGAATGTGCTTTCCATTAAATTAATCACACACACAGTAAACAAATCCTTAACAAAAAAAACAAACAACAAAAAAAAACAGGGCTATTCTGGTGGGTGCGGTGATGCTGTGGTGACGCGTTCATGTAAGGGTGGCGCTGCCAATAAAGCTCCTAAAATCTGTCACAAAAAACAGGCAAAAGTAATGATTATGAATATGTAAACTATAGCAAGGAGATATTTTAATTATTTATTAATAAACAAGTATTTTCTTTGTCCGTGTCAGTTGCAAAGATGAAGTTGACGATGCTGATCGTGATCTTCGCAGTAACGCGCCAGAGAGAAATGCACATTTCATACGAATTGCATAAGCAGAGAGCAGTCTGTGTCTGTTTTCTTTCGTTTTGAATTGTTCTGTTTAAAAGTATACATGTCTGTCTGTGAGGCTAGGCTACCTTATACGCTGAGTTTCGGTTCATTTATGAGACGAGCTCCAGCGCCGTCGCCTCCGTTTCGTGATTATCTACCGTCTGCTATATTTAATTATTATTTATTAAATCCAGGCAATTGGTTGATGAAACATTGATTAAAATTAAGATACAATTAATACAAAACGAAATTCACTTTAAAGAAAGGTTTTGTGCTTTCTGTCTCTGTGAAAGTTTTAAAGCATCTTTTAGTGCCGCTTTCACAGTGGTCACGTCTGTAACATTGTTTTTTCCTCATATGGGAACTGAAATGAATATCAGTTCATGGTTTGTGTGTGTAAGCTATAAGAGAGAAAGAGAAAATGCCAGTATTTCATTGAGACTTGAGATTAAATAAACTGCTTAAGTATTGTAGATATTGTAGTATTAATTTTCAGTTATTTTCAGGTATTTTCATTGTCGGTTAAAAACAAGAAAGTGGCTGGTAAAAACATTGAGTGGCTGGTAGATTTTGAAATCCACCAGTCACAGTGGCCGGTGGACAAAAAAGTTAATTTCCATCCCTGCTACCGAACAGGTACCGGTGTACAGGGTGGGGGGTGTATTTACGACAGTACAAGTATTGCACAGTGACTCTAGGGGTCGCTGTTTGACAAAAACACAATTTCTGCATAGTATGCCTTTAACAAATTTAAATGTATCCTATTTGCATGTATAATTTCAGACGTAATGTTTTAGTTTTATCAAGGACGTAAACAAATGCCAGCGATGGCTTTAGTAGCCACTTAGTTTTATGCTATTTTGTGTGTCTATGACAAATGCGTACAAACATTTTGGACCTGAATTTGTAATTATGTACTTATTTTGTAAATGTAGGCCTATTTTCCATAAATACTTTATGACGTAATTTTTCGATTTGATCAAGAACGTAAACCAATGCCAACGCTGTTTGTTTATAGTAGCCAGGTGGTTCTGGAGGTTCTGCTTGACTCTCTTCATTGCCGCTTTCTGGGTCTGATTCTGTCTCAAACTGATACGGCAGTATTGACACCATTATTTACATTAGACTGGAGCACATAACTTTCGCCCGTAAAGGTAATGAGCGTGATGTTTCCGGACAACGTGCACTACGCAGTTTAGCCAATTACAACACACCGGCCCAACTAACCAATCTGAGCCCATTGCCTGTTTCTGAGGGAGTGGTTTCATAGAATCAGGAAGTCAACCGGTTGTTCAAACGACGGAGAAAGCGGCTTACAATAAAAGGTGAAATTTATGAAAAATAAGGCTTTTTTAAATAAAATAAAAAACACAAAGACATGTTATATTGCACCCCATAAACACAATCATGCAAAGAAAAAAGCAGTAAACCACCCCTTTAATCTACAATGATTGATTGATTGATTGATTGATTGATTGATTGATTGATTGATTGATTGATTGACTGATAAATGCCCCCCTTCAACCCACCCATGTTTTTTTTTTATATTGCCAGTTGTTTCAGTCAGTTATGTTGTGCATGCAGAAAACTGGAAATATATTAATTATATGATATGTCCAAAGTCGCAGTCACAGAAGATCATGCGATTGGCATGAACTGCAACCTTTTTGACCTTTGTAAAACATTTGAAATTTGTATGCTAGCAAAAAAGATGTAATTCTGTAGTCTAATGTTATTTGATTCAAAATGATGATAAATTATGAAAATATTATTACTAGACTTATACGCTTGTAAACAACAACAGTTCGTTCATCGGTTAGCAAGGGATTTTGAATTAGATGCATTCCCTATGAGTCAAAGCAATAGCCCTGACATATGCTGATCGCATTCATTCAGGTTGTAAATGCTAAGGATCAGTGTTATGACATTAGCACAATTAGATTACTCCATATTCATCTCTCAAATGTTCAACAAATATAAGTTATCTCCTATGAATCTGTGAAGAAACGCTCAGCCAAATAAGTCTTGATGCAAAAGAGACACAAAGAGACAGAAGAGACATCAGGAGGTCTCATCCAGACTGACTGTGGACGTCCGCCAGGTTTCTCTCCGGAGATTGTGCCCTCTGAGTGTTTTTTATATGTCAACGTCACAAGACAAATAGGGACAGGGAGTATCTGCCCCCTCAGCCCCAAAGATGAATCACCCTTGTTGTCCAGTTTGCCAGTCTCCAAATGCAGTCTGGGCCATGATCTCACTGGCAAACGCTGCCATGGATTGACCATCTACTCAAGGTAATGATTACCCCCTTGAGCATGCGGCAGCTGGCAAGGTAATGCATTGTTGGCACGTAAAAGTGATGCTGCAAGAAGCAGAAGGAGATCAGGAGACTCGTGTACCCTAGAGTTTGACCATCTGTGGCCTATTGGTCGTCATTAAGGTTTCTAATTTGGGACGACTGGGGAATAAACCAAACCAGGGCTGAAAATGTCATTACGACTCCTAGTGAGGTGTCCTCCCATATTTACATATTTATACACCTTAATTGTCTTTGCCTCACTGCAGTGACATTGAAGAGGTGAAACCTGGACCAATATCTATTCCAGGTATCACATTTGATGAAAAGCCAGAGCCATTAATGTGATATTATAACCCTGTATACTGAGACGGACCATTGCGCTTCAAATAGAAAGGAGTTAACGTTGTAGAATATTATTGTGACTGTTGTTTTGAAGGCCCGGTCACGTTAACAATCTATTAATTAGAGCTTGGTTCAGACTGTCAGATGGTGGTGCCTGAAACTGCCACTCAAAGCTTTTTATTAGGGGTGTAACAATATATCGTGTCACAATATATCGCAATACAAAAATGCAACAATATGTATCGTGGATAGTGACAATATGTATCATGGGTAGTTAACCCAAAATTAAAATTACTGTGTGAGAAAATAATTCAAGTTTACAGAGCATTAGTGTCAGTACTACATTAAACTACTATAATGTAAACTACCCCAATGAATGGGAGAATATTTGTGGGTCCTGATAATGCCAAATGTCTTATGTTACCAGTAAAAAGTGGCCTACATTATATCTAGTCAGTGACAGAGTGCAAGCATATTCGTCTAAAATAACTCTGTATTTTCAGCTTCAGAGTCATGAATATTTTTATTCTGGTGTCACTATTGTCCTGTGCATTGGGTTACCAGCACAAAGTCCAAGCCTATTTATTTACACCCACAGTGTAATACCAAACTCAGCCTTTTAATCAACAGTACATTTTTGTTAACCTTTTACCATTTGTCTTGGAGTAATGCAAAAAACATCGTATTGTGATTTCAGTATCATGATATATGATACGAATCATGACATGAGGGTATCGTTACACCCCTACTTTTTATGCCTTCTATTGACTTATGGTTACTTTTAAAAGTAACATTTTAGAATACACATCAAATTATTTCCAACAATTAGCATATTTATTAACCAGTTAAAAATGGGGAAAAAATACTATTATTTTCAGTAAGAAGTTAAAGTTTTGTTCATTGTTTTAGCATCAGGCAAAGTCATGATTGCAAGAAAACTATATTCTGTCCTGTATTCAAACAAATGTATGGAAAGATGGGGAACACAGCCCAGCATGCTCATAAATTCCTTATAAATAAATATAGACTACCGTTCAAAAGTTTGGGATTGTCACAAACGGTTGCACAAACGTGAGGAAAAGAATCTATTTACAGCAGTGTCAATATATTTATTAAACAAAGCTCAAAATACTCAGAAACAGGAGCAGAACAACCGTAATATCACAACGAGAACTGAAAAAGAACAGAAAGAAACACAAGCTTTATAGTTTACCCAAAAATTAACATTTTGTCATAATTTACTCACCCTCAAATTGTTCCAAACCTGTATGAATTTCTTTCTTCAGCTGAACACAAAAGAAAATATTGTGAAGAATGTCGGTCTCCAAACAGTTGAAGAGCCCCATTGACTTCCATAGTATTTTTTTTGGTCCCATTTATATTAAGTGGCTTTAAGTACTATGTACTTACATCAGAAAATAAGCAATGTACTTATTGTGTTCATGTTGTATTGTAAAACATTTGCTGTTATTGAGATGTGATAAGGGTAAGGTTAGGGACAGGTGTGGTGGTATCGGTTTAAGAGTGGGTTAAGGTGTAAGGGAAGGGTTGACTGTGTAATTACAAATGTAATTACATAAACTAATTACAGCTGTAATTAGATGCTGGTATTTTTAAATTTAAGTACAATGTAATAACATGTATGTACTATGTACACAATAAGTCCATTGTATCAAATTATTTATTTCAATGCAAGTATATAGTACTTAAAGCCACTTAATATAAACACACTGTAATTCTGAGCATTGGATTTCTCTGGTTTTGCCTGTGCCCCTTTGAACGTGTTTTATGTTTGGATGGTTTTCCTGTGTTTTTGACCTATTGCCTGTTGTTTGGATTACGATTCTGGATTACCCTCAAATAAAGGCTCCATTTGGATCTTCAACCCCCTATGTACAAGCAGTTTTGAGACACATCAAAGAATCCTAAACATTTTTTACTATGGTTTCCACAAAAATATTAAGCAGCACAACTGTTTTCAACATTGAGCACAAAATCAACATATTGGAATAATAATGTGACACAGAAGACTGGAGTAATGATGCTGAAAATTCAGCTTAGCCATCGCACAGCAATAAATAAACTGTTCCTGTGGAATAAATCTAATCTATAAATGTTGATGTTGATGAGCACAGCCAAATATGCTGAAAAAGATCTATGATCAAGAGGAAAATTAAAGGCAGACAGACATCTTACCCCGGGGCCTTAACCCATCTTTCTCCATCTTACTCTTAATACACTACCTTAGCTTACTTCAACACTTTTGTTTTACTTTGCTGTATTTTCTGATAACTTGTGCAGTTGCACAAGAGTGGCAAGGTTTAAAAAGCAAACAGAAATGCAATGCTTCCGGCACAAACAGAGACCTAGCTTATTTTTATCAAGCCCAGGCAGAGGAGACAAATGATATGCAGAAAATGTTCCAGTTGGAAGCAGGGAAAAGCTCACTCAGTTGGGATGGATAAGAATAGTTGTCAACCATACATAATGTCAGCACTGGTCAAAATTATCTAGACTGGTAATAATTAAGTAGTGTACGCCGTGAAGCATAACTGAGCCAAGCACCGAATTATCATTAATCTGCCTGTAAAGGCGGAGAAAGGTTATAATGACCTTATTTTTCACAAGTGAGACTTAATATATCATAAATTAAAAGTATGCCTCAATCTAAATGTATATGTGACACAAAGTAAACTTAATTCTTATCATTGTGATTTTATATCTCACAATGTTACTTTATATGTAACAATGTGACCTTATGTCTCACAATCTAACAATGTTATTTTTTTTATTGTTTGTATTGATGTGTCCTGTCAAACGTATCAGTTTCTACCTCACGTCCATTAAACACGACAAATCTATGCCTTTTTTAAGGAACAATATTTTTGTATATATCTCCACATCCCAAGTAAAAAAAAAAAAAAAAAAAAACTAGTTTATGAAGAAAAAAAAAACAGTAGTTATTGTGCAAGATAAATTATAATTTTTCATAGAAAATATGAGGATCTTTTATGAAATACAGTAATATGTCAGAGATGGTCATATTATTGGGAGAAACGAGGGTTTGTGGCTCTACCATTGGAAAAAGCATAATGGCAAACTTGGATGATGTGTGCCTTGATAAACCAATCACATTAGAGCATTGATGCCATTGAATTTTGTTCAGAGTTGTGCGACAGTCAATCACTGTTTGCAGATACCATAAAAAATAAATGAGAAATCACACCTGTCACGGAATTGTCTTTAGATACCATAAAAAATGAATGAGAAATCACACCTGTCACGCAATTGTCTTTGACTTCTCTCATATTTTTTTTTTGGTGTAAACTCTAAAAATAGATCAATCCAAATCGAATGTTTAAGAGCAAACATGTTGGAGATTAATTGAATGATAAGCTATTTCCACACAAAAGCCGTTTATTCAGAGTAGTGAAGCTTCTACTCCATTGACATCCATTTAAAAAAAAAAAAAACGGCCTTGTCTCCTACACAGTGTACCGCAGCGTTCGGCTAAGATTGCAGGCTTCCTTTCAAGTGGCTTTGAATATGTCTTTCCTTTTTTCCAACTGCACTGACTTCAAACTGTTTCCACATCAAAATGAGATGTACAAGTTTTAGCATTTCCTTCCATATTCCCAAGATATCTGGCACTAACAGGGCACTAGGCTGACAAGAACTTACTTTTGGCTTTATTGTATGAAGAACAAGATATATCTCCCTTAAGAAACTGGATACTTTGTCAAAATGAATTCAGTTTGCCAGGAGTCACAACAAATTTGTAGCAGACAAATTTGGCTAAAGCATTGGGAGAAAAGCATTTTCGCTTTCATTAGCCACCCTGTCCCTCCAGGGCTCACAGAGCCCGGTCTACCCTCCCTCCCCTCAAACACTCTCTCTCTCTCTCTCTCCTTCCTTGTCACATCGCTGCATGCTGCCGACTCAGCCAATCAGAGTGAAATGGGTGGAGCCTCTGGTCTCAGTTGGACAGAGCTTGTTGAAAAGAAAGAGATGCTTTCCTGAAAGACTTGGAGTAGCTCTCCTCTGCGCGAAGCTCACCGTTTTGGGGCTTGGCAGTGAGTGATGACTACAGCACGAGCAGCTCAAGTCTAGCTTTAGCATTCTGGGACACACACACTGAAAAACACAGAAAGAGAGAGAAAGAGAGAGACAGTGGATGTCACAAATCAACCGTGGCAGGTGCAGTTTTTCGCCTTGGAAGCAGCAGGATAATGCTAATGAGTTTAAAGAAGAGATCGGCTTCATTTGGATTTATTTGTCTGATTGTAATCTGATGTGATCCTACTTGTTTTGGAAGATCACACATTGTTCAAGAAGATCTGAACTGCACATATCCTGCTTGGTCAAAAATCGATTTGCTGGGACTTTGCATTCTGAAAGAACTGATGTCAAAGTTTGTGCATCTTGTTTTTAATCTTTAATCAAGAAGAAGGAAAGAAAAACAACTAATGGCTATCAAACATTTTAATTGCACCCATAAAGAGCGCACTTAGGTAGCACACTCACTTCGGAGCGTCAATACAATGCCTGGATTACCCTTTTGACTGCCTAGTGAACCCGTGTGAAATCACCGCGGAGGAGGTACGGCGGGGGGCCGAGCCGAGCGGGTGGGAGCTGCATTCCTCCACTGGAATCCAACATCCTGACTGCCGATACAAGCCGATCGGATACAAGCGCTATAGGGAAAGGAGTGAAACCACCCTTCACGGTCTGGGTGAGTACTCCGTCACAGTTCACTGGACACTCAATCTATATTGGTTTTAACCACTTCACTGAGCTCATCTTGTTGTGTTGGAATCATCTCCTGACTTAAATGTTACAGCGTTTGTAGGGTCTTATATCTGTTGGGTATCTTTGCACACTCCTACATCTGATTAAGGATAGCTGCAGTGTCAGTCAACTACGTCAGATTAACGTAAGCTGCAGGTAACTTAATTTTGGATCCCAAAAATGGATATGGTTGGTTGCTCTAATTTAGATGTAAACAGTGGTTCTATTTGACTAGGATTGACTTTTTAATTAAGCATTTCTAAATTCAGAGTGTTTCAGAACACATTAAGTGTATAAGTGATAATGAGTTTATGTAATAAATATAGTAGTCTTTACTGGAGTAGCAGCCTTCTACAGGGCATTTGTCTCCATCTCATTAAACTGGATTTGATTTCATCCCACAATGCTTTCTCAAACTAAATCTAGAGCTCGCCCCAAGAGTTTCAAGCTCCTTGCACAACGACAATAACCCAGAGGGGCGCTCTCAAAACAAGCACAAAGTCCTTAACTCCCTTTACAAACTTTCTCCTCACTCTGAAGCTTTTGAACATAATACAGAAAAAACACGAACAGCAGTGGAGAGCTAAAACAAAACAGCCCCACAGCTACAGTGACTCACGGGATGGCTTCCTCACAGTTTGGCTTGGACGTGTGCCTGGACACCACAAGAAACCCGGAGAAGGACTACATTCCTTGATTTCTTAGACATGTGGTTCCTGTTTTTTGCCCTAGTCTGAGGGGTAAAAGGCGGACTGCATTGTCTTACATATGTACATTAATCCTCTTTTCTCACTCTGACAGTGGGAGACCAGATGCACGCTGACATTTCCACTGTCGAAGGAGAATATTTAATGCCCCTTTCTGTCAAAATATAAAGCAGCTTGCTTTTTAATCTGTTGCAGAAATATTTAAGCTTTCCATGGATTCTCTATATCTCTCGCTCTCTCTTCCCCTCAATCTTTCACTCTCCCTCGCTTTCTCACCGTCTTAACAGTAGGTTTTAATACATTTCATTTTGGAAAAGCCTATTCATGGGGTGATTTTGTCGTGTCTACACAACAAACCCACCAGGCCATCTTTCTGTGGGAAGAATAGCATTTTAATCCACATTATTCAGCAGTGCCAGCAATCGTGACTTTGTATTTTGCGCTTACACCTACCCGATAGTCAACCATTGACTATTTCATCAAAGCAATCAGAAAGCAATGGGCCACCTTCATTTAACAGAAAATAAACTCTTTGGAGACAAACATATAGGCTGACAGCGCTTATGCAGCACTTTTGATTCTTAACTTTGCCTACAGAGGGAGCAGTTATCTTAGCAAGCACCCTACAAACTCAGACAAACAGAATTCAGAACGGCCAAAACCATTGCAAAAAGAAGAGATGACCACTCGATTATCAGTTTACAATATTGATTTGTTATTTGAGAGGTCTATCCATTCTATCTAACATCCAAACATGATCAATTTCCACTGATACTGTCAAGGGAGATTTAATCTATGTAAGGTGAGCAGAAGATGCTGAATATTTCTGCATCTGTGATGTGCAAGTTATTGGGATGCAAGTCCATGACGTTTCCCCAGTGAACATCCTCTCCTGCTTACTAAGAAGCCCTCTGAGGTTTTTGAAGTGTTAAAGTGGAAGAAGAACACAAAACTCCATTTCCAGTCCCGGAGGGGACGCTGATATGTGTGTGTGCATGTGGGCTGTCATGTGCTCTGTGAAGTTATAAAAGAAATATCGATCTGCCCAAGCAATATTCACCGGTTCAGAGGATAATGTAGATTCAAAATATACTGTGAATGTTCATTGAAATGGAAATATAAAAATATAACAGTAGTCTGGGGCTATCGCATTAAGATAAGACACTTCACAAAGTGTGAGATGAAATGTATATTGTAAAGAAAGTCACATTGTATATATATATTCATATATGAAGAACATTTTATTATATAAGGTTTACGGCAGACTGAAATGAAATCGGCAAATGAAATCTCATAATTTAGCTGTAAAGCAACGTGATATTTTTCAGTGTGTGCAGCTTTATAATACACTCCCTGTGTTTTTAACATTTTTTGTGAATAAAACTAATTTTATCCAACTGCTGTATTAGAGAAAGCTAAAGGCCTTAGGTTGACTGCGCACACACACACACACACACACACACACACACACACACACACACACACACACACACACACACACACACACACACACACACACACACACACACACACACACACACGCACGCACACACACACACACACACGCACACACACGCACGCACACACACACACACACACACGCACACACACGCACACACACACCCTTTAAAAAATGTGCATAATGAAAATGAATTCTGATGTTTGGTTATCTTGCTCATCACTTCTGTTGCCATCAACTCAGAAAGCGTAATTTGCTCGGCTCATTAGCATGCATAATTACATGCAAAATTGGAAATAACCAAGAAACACCCTAATAACTTTTATAGCCTGAGCTCCTTTGAACCTACTTGTGTGTGTCATGTAGTGATTGCGAATGTCATTCAAAGTTCAGAATGCAGAACTGTGGGGTGGATGACATTGAGCTCATTTTCATGCAAAACTCAAATGAATCAATTGTAATGGGGAAAAAAATTCATGATATAAAAACGATAAGATCTATCATAATGCCTAAAAGCAAGATGAGCAGATATGTTGAAAAATGCATGAATAATTAAATATAAAAATATGATATACGTAGATAGTGTTGTCTATAACTTTTATACTGCGTTCAACATAACTAAAAGTTGGCTTCAGGCCATCAGTAAAGTCTCATTAGTGTCCAGGATGAGTAAATTAAGTCTTTCATGTTGGTTATCATATGGTGTATTAAGTCACTCATTAGATAAGCTTCAGTAGTTTTCAAATCTAATTTCCAAGAGGATCCCAGGTCTACTCCTTTAAATGGAAGGGGCATTTAATTTAAATGAATTGGGTAATTCCCCTGCCCAGACCAAACTAAAGGCACTATGATAAAAGAGCATACAGATAAGAAGCTGGGCTGCTTTGATATATGGATATGGAATATAGATTCTGATTCGTCTCCTTTAGATGAATAACTCACAGTTAGAGTAGAAACTTGAAATTCACAGGTGTGGTATAGTTTTTTTTTTTTTTTTGGACAGATTCTTGGACTGATTCTTATCTTGTCATTTTTATTTCCTTTTAAAGTCATTTTAATTAGTTTATTTACACTATAAATTATTATCATCATTATTATTAATAATACATTACAAACAAATACAACAAGTCATATAATTGCAGCAACAACATTAATTATGTGTGCAGTAAAAAAAAAAAAAAGGACTTTATAATCTAAATTGTCATAACGGGTTTGCATTACCAAAAAATGTGAAAATTGCAGTTCTTATTAGATTTCATCCTGTTTGGATCTGTAGCGATTCACTACCTGTTAAGACATCCACAGCATATCCAGTTATGTGGTATGCACAGCCACGTTCCCAAGTTAATAGTGAATTTCACCATGACATGAGGCATCAAAATGGGAATACTCCCCGCCAGCTGGTCAAGGGGCCAAGGGGAAAATGATTTATTTGACATAGATTTAAAGATCAAAGGCAATGACTAACCAGGAAGCACCAATCTCCTACTGCAGATGATCACAGAAGGAGTCTCCACCAATCAGCCCAAGCAGCAGGACCACTTCTCTAAGTTTTAATTGGTTGCTGTGTACAGGGCCGGCCGGCCTTCACAGACATCAAGCTGGACGACATTACATGTGGCGACAGGGTCAGCTATCGCGCTGTCTTTGTGTTCTCCCTACAAAGAAACTCTGTGGTAGAGAGTAATGTGAAAACTGACATAACTATTCATAACCTCATTTTTCAACATGGCAGTAAGCTATTTCCTGTGAATGTGCAAGACTTTCGATTAATTAATTGCTATAGGTCAATAACTAAGAATAACAAAGAGATGTAAACACTAAACTATGCGCGCTACACAGCGGTGTGTTTATGATTACGATTAAATAATATGATACAAACAACGATTTACTAAATCAAGCAACGTAACATTCAGTTTTTGTACAGGTAAAAACCGTACAGTTTTTGTACCACTTCGGCTGACACCAGAACCCTTACACCTACATATAACAATAAATAAAGGCCTTGCCGGCTCGTGCATTAAAAATAAGGTGGATTAAAAAAAGGCTTGACACCTTTTTGCTGTTGTGACTCCAAAAAAAAAAAAAAAAAAAGCCTAAAAGAAAGGTGAGATGACCATTCTACATGGGACCATACAGAAATAAATAATTACACACACAAACACAAACAATCAACAAGATGAATCTTATCTATTGTATTGTGTCTGGTATTTGAAACAGAACAATTATACTGCATTTGCTATCATTTGCTTTTCTTAAAACTAACTGGATATAAAACTTTAAGGGTACTGCTGAAAATTGGCACTGCTTCCTGCTCTGATACAAACCAAGGAGATTGTATCTAGTTTTATTTAATGCCAGGATATATTATGGTCCGTTACGATAGTCACTGAGATTATGCTATTTGACTCTTAAATGATTGTCATGTCATGGACAAGAAACATGTCAGACTACACGTTGCTTCTCGACCAATCATCGCTTTACGTCTTTAAAGATGTGCATGATGTCATCTAAAAGCTGGGACTAGCGACTGACTTTCAGAAACAAGAGTGTAAACGAACAATGGTTGTACTAGCCTAATGCTAATTCCAGTACTCTCCGGCTTGCTTAAGCGCCGTCGCTATTGTTTGCCAGTATTTATCTTTTTTCACTCTATCATGGTGCCAATTTCACCAAACATCATAAAGGCAGAAATTTTGTTGCTATAGCTCCACAAATTGCATAATTCCACCTAGCAGCACCAATACCATCGTCTCTCTGTCGCTTCGTCATGTTTAAAAGCTGTGTTAGAAAGAGCTTCTGTGCTCATGACACGGCGTCGGTTGTCGTCCACTGTGACACACTATACGAGATAAAACAATCAATTATTGGGCCCATTGTCACAACCGAATGTCCACGGCACCACGTCAAATGGATCGCGTCCAAAATCAGGCTGATATCGTGTAGTCTGAACCTTGGCATAAGGTTACACTCTGACTTCGGCCAATCATAGTTTAGAATTATTGGGTGGCACCTGGACACACACCTGCCTTACTGTCAAATATGACCAATTCATTTGACTCCACAACATCAGCAGCACTGCAGTCTCACAACCGTTCATTACTCCCGAGCGAGGAAACCAGAGAACCTGTCTGGCTTAACTCTGCGAGTTGAAGACGAGAGCAGAAGAGACAGAAGAACCATTGTGTTACACACCACAAGCCTGTCATTGTCTGTACCCCAATCCCCTGGTCTCTAGGAGGCAAGATGGATGGTTACTGTTATGGCCAACTCTCCTGGCATTTCATTCAGGGCCCCCTGACCTTTCTTTGCAGCAATGTGATGCACATAACCTATCGATCAACTCCTGACCAATGTCTCTCCGAGGACAAGTGCTGTACCAGTGTGCTATTTATGTTCAATCGTAATCTGCAATATGGGGATCAATGTTAGATTCATGGCCAACCTTGGTTACGACAAATCCTTCTAGCTGTGTAAATATATGTGCTTTGAAATATAACGTTTAGTGGAGATGATGCTTGAAGATTAGTAGAGTTTGTAGAGATTGATCACCTAGACAATTTGTAATTCACACAGTGCTGAAAGACTCATTAGTGACCGACATACAGTTCATTACTGGCTTTACTTTGAGTTCTTTACTGCACCATTTCACAAATTCTTCAAGAATCAAACAGAAGAACAGAAAAACTAATTTAGCTTTGTCCTCTGCCCCCCTTTGAATGTTTTTTTATCTCTTGTACACTGAACACATAGCTACCTTGTTGCTGATTGGACGCATAGGCTAAATTCCCCATTTTGTTTTGTGATTTTATATTTGAAAAGGGTAGACATGACAGCTACATTATAGTCCATTGTGTTCAATTTCTGTTAAATAACAAAGAGGAGAAGATGAAATGTCACGTTATGCATATTTGGTATACAACACATTTTACTTTGCCTCATTTATATTCATAGTTGCCTCAAGTGGCTTCTTAAAAAAAAACATTGATGAATTACCTTTTAATTAATATGTGTATGAACATGATTGTAAAGAGAGAGAGAAAATATATATGTATACTTATATAAGGACTTATATATCAGGTTTTATTTCACACTGGTATTAAGATCTTAATGCAACATTATTTTGGCTCATTATTTAAAAGAAGCTTTTTTGAATACCATGAATGTGCACATTGATCACTGACTGCCAACTGCAGTAGTGATTTTGCTTGCTTTATACATATTATAAACAATATACACACATGCGAAGACTGGCATTAGTAGGCTAATTTGATATCTTAAAAATGCTGCAATTGTTGAACCCATATCCTTTCTACATGCATATTTCATTTAATCTCACTACACGCTGTGCTTTAATCAATGAAGGTTATCCTTATTGACATCGAATTGAGTTTAGCACTGCTGTGCACCTCTACAATGACCTTTTGAAGGACTTAATGACACCAAGATGTTTTTTGTCACTGTGATGGGAAAAAATAGGAGACAGCATTCAGTATTTGTACCTTCCATGATAACCACTTTCCATTTTCTTCCTTTACTTCACGGCTGTCTCTGACCCTCAATAATTCTTGGTGCAAACGTCTGAGTTCACTCTGCTTTTGAGATGGTCATCAGAATTTCCCTCTTAGTCTCAGCACTTATCATCTAACCAATGAGATTAGCAGCAAGCAGGTATGAAAATCGTTTCCTGATTAATAGTCCTGACATCAGCCATCCCTCTTTCCATTAAATTCTGTAACTGTTGTTGACACCTCAGTCTGCACTTGGCCACATTTGAAATCTGTATGAGGGCCCAACTATTAGAAGATCCTTATCTGAACACTATCCAATTGCTCAGTTCCAGCACTTCCATGAGTGTTTTCAATGATAAGCGTTACGTTCTTCTAAAAAAAGTATTTTGTCAAAATAGAACCGTATACTGACAAAACACATACATTTTAAAATACTCAGAAAGGATGCATTAAAATTGATCAAAAGTGACAGTAAAGACTTTTACATTGTTACAAAATGTGTATTTCAAATAATCAAGCTTAATCAAGATTTCCGCCAAAAAAAAAAAAAAAAATTGAGCAGCACAACTGTTTTTAACATTCATAAAAACAAATGTTTCTTAAGCAGCAAATCTGCATATTAGAGAGATTTCTGAAGGATCATGTGACACTGAAGACTGGAATGGCTGCTGAAAACACAGCTTTACCATCAAAAGAATAAATATTGTTTTAAAATATATTCAAATAGAAAACTTATTTTGAATGTTAATAATATTTCACAACATTACTGTTTATACTGTATTTTCGATCAAATAAATGCAGCTGCGGTGAACATAAGAGACTTCTTTCAAAAACAAAGTGTGTTTGTGTTGGATTTATCCGTGTGCCAATGATAACAAGAGACAGAGACGAGAGAAATAGACCTCACAGACAGAAAAAAGATTGTAGAGTGTCTGAGCAATTAGATTTTTAACATATAAGACTCCTGTCTTTAGCCATATCTCATGCAGACAGTCACAGAGTAGTAGCCTATGTGAGAATTGACTCATCTTACAGAAGCCCACATTTTTCGTTTTTTTTTCATGTTGTATTTCATCTGTGGGGTTCAAACAAATGTGCGCTGTCTTCATGTCTCCGCCATTCTGCCAGTGCAGTGTTCGGGCAAATGACTCACAGTTCCTCTCCCACAATGCCTACAGGCGTAAATCAGCCTCAGTAGGATTAAGCTGAATGTGTGCAAGATTAACTGGCTCTTGCAACTGTCTTCCCATACATCTTATTGGAATTCACATGACTCTCTGCATGGTCCAGACTTGACTCTGCTTTCACAGTCCAGGAGTTTTGCAAAAGGCTGCTGGCCGACCCTCTCATGGATGTGGTGGGCTATGGGGGATAGCTCAGAAAAAAGATCTAAAGTAGAGTATATATACTCATGACCACACAAAAGTGTGGACACAATTGAGTTTTGCATATTACAAAGCCAAAGAGCGGTCTTTTACTTAAATACTTGCAAATTATAGCTTTGTAGACAAACCCTTAAGATGAATGTCTTTACATTACAATTACATTAAAAAAACAATAACATTTTAAATGAACAAGTGGGCAGGAAGTTAGAAGCAGCTAAAATATAAACTAGCTTTGATTTGTTTAATGATTTTTAAACTATCATTTTAAAATTTAAAAAAAGAGTTGTAAGTAGATAGTAAATATTTTATATTCCTTTATTTATTTATGAATCATTATTTATTAACCTATAAATAATTTTAGTTTTTTTATTCAATCTATACTGTACATACACTATTTACTGTTTGGAGTCACTGATATTTTTAATATTTTTGAAAGAAGTCTTTCTTGCTCACTACATTAATTTGATCAAAAACACTAAAAATAGTAATATTGTGAAATAGTAGAATAAAAAAAATATATATGTTCAATTGTAATATATTTTAAAGTACAATGTATTCCTGTTATGGTAAAGCTGAATTTTCGGCAGCTATACTCAAGTATTCAGTCTCAACGTGATGATTTGCTGCAAAAAACAAACAAACAAAAAAAAACATTTTTTTCTTATTATCAATATTGAAAACAGCTGTAAGTAGTTATATGACAATTGTATGGTCAGAGGTTAAAGTGTGCTAAAGAAGATGCTGAACAAACCTTGAATACCATTTTCGTTTATAATGGATTTTCAAATATAAGTGCAAATCTTAGTTCAATAAAATGATGTAGCTCAGTTTAAACAGAAATGCACTGTGGTATATCTTGAGAATAAGCTTCTAAATACATTTTGCCAGAATTGGTTTTTTTTTGTTTTTTTTTGGTAGATGAAATCAGACTGCATCTCCCTACTTACAATAATAGTGCATTTATTCCAAAGACTGCTCAGAAAATATGTACTCAGTATCTGCATGCAGTGGAGTTGAATGACAACGCAGTACGTAACTTTAAAGATAGTCTTTGGAAAGGTCATGGCATTATGTGAGATAAGCAAAGAGAAAGGTCAGAGAGAGTCTACATTTTCTTTCAGATCACACTGAGAATACTTTTAACATAGCTTTTTTAAAATATTTCTCTGTGTGAGTGTGAAAAAGAGCATGACGGAGTCTGAGAAGCCAAAACAGTGAATGCTATGAACAAAGTATGCTAATGAGAGGAGAGGAGAGTTCAAGTGGGTCAAGGTAAATGTGCTCTCAGACATTTCGGCGCTGACGGGTTTAGTATATCACATGCATGTTGAGATAAAAAGTACCAGGAGGAATGTTAGAGAAAACTGTGATGTTGAGACAAAAGGTTATAGAACTGGGAAGATTGTATAACACTGAACCTACCGACTCTGAGCAAAAAATATTCAATCTCTATAAACCCGCTCTCATCGCTGTAACCTCCCTCTCTCTCATGCAAATGGACACTCCATCAGCCGTGTTTCCTATGAGATGCAGGTTCACGAGCGGCAAGCAGGGCAAGCTCTCTAGTACTCAATTCTGTCTGAAATGGAAATCATTTTGTGAAAAAAATACACCAGCTACATCAAATACTGCAGAAATTGCTTAGCAGGTTGTTATCTTTATTTTCTATTTGACATTTGAGAGAAACTATCGTTTTTTTCCCCTCTTCCTTTCTCCACAGACACAGCATGGTAGCACAAACACTTCGCAGTCTCCACTGAGATTCTTCGTTTACCTGATTTAAAGCAATACCCCCCATTACAACCAGCCTTATGGTGTATAAATATAGCCTGCTCGCTCTTCGTATGCTACGGGTATAGCTGCCTTGTCCCATAAGCCCAATTGCCAATTGTGTATTAGCTGTCAGTAGGTTGAATACAGGCTGAGGTGGGGCGGAATGATGCAGAGGGCCAATATTGAGGTATGGACTTCTCTGTTGCTCCAGGGCACACTGTCAGCAGCATTATTCTTCCCCTTCCCCTTGTGCACTTTAGTCGATTCACTCACCCCGACTGCTGAACATGCTCTTCCTCCACACATAATTAAAGACCCTGACTTCAATCCACCATTTACCTCACTCGCCGGCCACAGAGTCTCCTGCAGCAATTTGCCAAACAAGGCTGTGTAGCTATTTGCATCCTTGTCCAATTGGCCATCGTTGTATTTCTGTGAATGATTTTAAACAGACTTAATTTCTAGATGTTGGGTCTAGACGCATTTCCTTTCCTTTCATTATTTAGCAAACTATCTGATACCATTACTGTGCTATGGTACGGCCACAATAACTTGGATCATTAGCAAAATAGGAGAGAGACACTCATGCAGGGGGTCTGGATTTCAGTTGTGTTCAGTTGTGCTCATCCAGTCAGCATCTGCTAGCCTTGGCTTAGCTCACACTTTGGCATGCCGTCTGTCAGAACTATACAAGATCCCCATAGCACACTGGGCAGAGACGATGAAATGTGTGTCTGAGAGGCAGTCGGTCCACCAAGTGTGAACTGAAATGCAATAAAGAGGGTGTCACTAGAGTTCTCTACAAACAAGATCAGGTTTATGCAAATAAATAAATAGATTTTACAATATTATAGTAGATGATTCACCAGTTCCTGTTTTTTTAGCTACATAAATCAGCATGAAATAAACAAAAATTTTCCTGCTTGCTAAAAAATTATAATTATAGGGTCATGGAATTTGCAGCTCATGTGTTAAAAAAAAATGCAAATAATGACCAGTTCAAGTTTTAACAGAATTATCACATATACGGTCTGAGTCTGAATTCCCAAATCGTTGAAAACCTTGGCTCCACAAACCAGAATACCGGTAGCAGAGCTCACATTATATTCTTACAACAAGACCATTACAGGCATAATGCATTATACAATAATGGTAGCACTACTTCATACTGCAAGTCGGAAACTGTTTTAGTCAGTTAGGCTGTGTCAGCAGGGTTGAGATTGGTCCCTAATGGCTTGCCTATATTAAGGTAAATGCCCACCTCAACTATGTGCCAAAATCAACTACCATGGGCCCTTGGCACCACATCACTCTGGATTGTTCCAGATGGAAAGTCTTTCCAATGTTTTCTTCTTTTCACAACAGAATGTCTAGTTTGATTGTTTCCCTTAGCAACTTGACATTTCATCCATATTAGCTTTGTGAAGCATTCAGTCTTGAAATCCCAAAGAGAATAGAATTATATTGTCACACATGCAGTGACAAGTGAACACCACAACACTGTTTTCTTTCTTATTTCTCCTGCATTGAAATATGAATGAAATACATAAATCATATTTCATTACACAGACGAAATGCCTTAAAATGAAAGGGAAAGCAAGTGAAGGAGATGAAAATGAGTTATACAATAAGTATGAATCTGACAAGTAACCATCTAATCCCACCTTTAGTATGATCCATAAAGCATCCACCTCCATTGCGCTATGTCTTGCATAACCAAAATAAAGTTAAAAACTGTGGATTTAGCTGCCTCAGATATGGCTACATTTTCCTTTTCTCTTTTTTAAGTTTTAACTTTTAAAGCTGTTATCAATGGTTGCCCATGGGGGCAGAGGGTAAAGTGGCTTATGATGTATGGAAGTGTGAAAGCCAGCAGCCAATATGCAAAATGGGCTGGATGTCATTATCTTTTGAGGACTAGTGATGTGAGAACTGCCAGTACGAGCTGGGAAATGGTCCATCATTCAGCCGAGTGCTCTTCCACCCCCTCAAACATCATTGCATGCCGGTTTCGCCTTTGCATGCAGGGACCTCTTCGCTGTTTTTGCTAGCCCAGCAAACATAGTAGAAACAAAGCTCTGATGTGTCTAGCGCCTGTCTGGAGAGCTAAACATTGGGGAGTATGCATGGAAAATAACACCCACTGATTGGTGGGTGTAATTGAGTGTTAGCTGATCAGCAAACTGGGGGAGGAAAAACTAAAAGACACATTTACATACACACTTATTACTCAAAATGTAAAATTCCGTTATTACTTTCAACCACATGTTGTTCCAAACCCATATGCTGCTTTGTGGAACACAAAAAGAGAATATTAACTCAGTTTTGTTCCTCACAACAACAGTGCTCATATCTGTCAAGCTCCAAAACTAACAAAAAACGTAGTAGTCCCATATGACTCTTGTGATTCAGTAATAGAGATTTCAGACAGACTCATACAAAGTAGCAAGCACTACTTTAATAGTACTGTTGTGCTTTTTTACTGTCTTTTTGGAGCTTGACATGGTCACAAACTAATGTTGTATGGAAAACAACTGCAATTCATATTTTAAAGTATGCTTTGGATATTGTCATTCATGTAGTGTGTGAAATAGCTGTTTGTGAATGTAAAAGATCTGCAAAGTTTGAAGTTGTGATAAATAGAGCTATTGTCTCCCAAAAGAACGTACAGATTCAGAACTGCCTGTAAACAAGTTGTCAGTAATTACATGATTCCCTGCACGAACCTACATAGGTTTGTAACAAATTTGCATAATGCCAGCCTAAGGTCTTCATTGGCTGCTTGTGAATGACATCTAATTTGACCCGCCCTCAAATACTGTAGTTGTAGCTGAGGCCTGGAAGAGTTTGGTTCGTGTTGTCGACATGTCGAGAAGATACTGTTTTCTGCTCAAAAACAAATCCACTGTGTAGTCACTTCCAAAGAATGAGAACTTGGGCTCGATTTGATACGGTAAAACCAACGTCTTCGTTATTGTTTGTATCACTGTGTATACAAGCCGTAAGGATGCCTCCGGAGCTGAAATTCAGATATGGTAATGGATATTTTATTTCCGACACACTGTGTAAGCGGTAGACCTATTACAACATTCTTAGCCATCTGACCAATCAGAGCAGAATAGGCTCTTGGAAAGGAGGGGTTTATAGAGACCAAATTCCTTTATTGAACTTAGAGCTGGGCGGTTTATCAAATTTGTACGATATATATTTTTTGAAACAATATGGAATGAGGCAATACCGTTTATATCGATACAGTAGTTTGATATGAGCACATCTGAAAAATAGCGGAGGACGCAGTGTGAGCTGCTGCAGTGAAAGTACAAAGTACAATTTGTCCTAAACATGTTATATTAAGGGCTTAAAAAATAACTGGTAAGATATAGTTAAAGTTTAAAGCAGCTTGCCCTGTCCTGCTCTGACAGATACTGTTGCTGACTGACATATAAATTCCTGCGCTGTTTAATGCGTTTGAGATGGGGTGCTTTCCCCAGTGCTTAACTTACATTTGACAGGTATATTATCCATCTGTAAATGTTAGAAAGTCAAACAAATGGCCATTTCACTGTCAGGAGAGGACGAGCTTCTGCAAGTGAATCTCCGCTAAAATTCCGCTAAAAACTTCCAAGAATGAGCGCCGCCAAACATGCGCGCCAAACAGACAGAGCACAATAGATTAGTAGCACAATAATTATGACTAAAATATAGATATTGCTGAAATTTTTTTGTTGGAAACAATAAATGTGCCATATATGGAATTTTAAACCTGCAAGTATATTTTTATGAAATTGACCATTATAATGGGGCAATCAAATGCAGGCTAATATAATTAGTTTGTGCTTTTGTTTTTATTTTAATTTTTAGTTATGAAAGTCAATTTAAAAACAAAAGCATTATTTTTGTTTTTAGATTGTAATGTTACAATGTTAGAATTTAATGTGATTTTAACCTTTTTGCACATAATATATTGCATGCATTACCATACCTGTCAAGTATCCCGTTTTGGCCGGGAAAGTCACGTATTTTACCCTTCTTTCCCGCCGTCCTCCCGTATTAGTATTTTCCCGTAAATCTCCCGTAGCTATTTTAACCTGCGTTATTATTAAAAAATAATAATGCCCGGGCGGAGTAAAAAAAAAATTAATTTGGGAGCTCATAATTCCCAATATGAGCTCTGTCACTACTAGCCTCGCGATAACTGCCACCTGCAGTAGCCTACTTTAGCTGGCAGACTGGCAGTTGTCGCGAGGTTAGTGTGTGAAGTCAGATGATGAGTGACAACCCGAGAAAAAAACCCCACCAGAGATGGATGATGGACGCTACGACAGAGATGGAAGACACTCCTGCCAAAAGTCTGCAACACATTTTTACAATAACTCACTAAAAGAGTAGGCTAAAGAAAACTTATGTGAAATGAAAAGAAAAACTGTAAAAGAAAAGCAATATGAAATGAATGTGTGGAATGGAAATAAAATGTAAATGTAAAGACAAGTAATGTTAAATTAACAGAAAATATGCAAATAAGCCTTTTAAAAAAATGCTCTTCTGCGGCTGCTGCTCTTGGTGTGTGCCGGAAAATTTCCCTTATTTTCTCAAATCCAAAACTTGACAGGTATGTACATTACATTCACTATATATGTTTACGTACCCTTCAATATCATCATTGTTTGTAGGATATCATTGGGCAGGATGTAATATATATATATATAATTTTAAAATAAATACAGATTTTCCTTATCCAAATAGAAAATACGGAGATATGATTTTTTTGGCCATATCGCATGGCCTTAATTGAACTGTTTCAGACACTGTGAAAAATCAGGTGATGCTGCAATGTATATTGTGAGAAAAATAAAAAAGTATTTTTGACCTTGGATGCATGTAAACCCATTGTAAAAACCTTTAAAATAGCGTAATAGGATCACTTTAAAGGAACACTCCACCGTTTTTTGAAATAGGGCTTATTCACATTATTTCCTACATTTAGATATGTGTGCAAATGCATTTTTGTCCCAGTGCATGCATTGTTTTAGTTTGACAGGGTCGGCGCTAGCTTAGCTTAGCACAATGAATGGAATCCTTTGTTGCCAGCAAGCATGTCCTGAGTAAAAGTGAAGCACTGCTACTTGGGCGCAGAGATATCACGCAACACATGAAATCCCACGACTTCCAAGCAGCAGCAGTGCTTCGCCTAAGCAGCAGTGGTTCGCCTGTGCTTCCCCCTAATATAGTCCCAAGTCAATATATGCCTAGGAAATCGCCTAGTGTTAATCTGCATCGCTATTTGTACTCGTTGTGAATACGCAGGCCACAAGAAGTAATTACGTGAGTTTGTTTATTTTTTTTAATCACTTTTACTCAGGACATGCTAGCTGGCAACAAATGATTCCATTCATTGTGCTAAGCTGCTAGCGCCGACCCTGTCAAACTAAAACAATGCATGCACTGGGACAAAAATGCATTTGCACACATATCTAAATGTAGGAAAGAATGTGAATACGCCCTATTTCAAAAAACGGTAGAGTGTTCCTTTAAGGAAAACAAAACAAGAGCATATGGGTCATATGGGTTTGAGGAAAAATAAATGATTATTTGTTGGGGGTGAAATATCTCTTCAAGGCCATTTTGGACTGATGAAAGCTTTTGGGGTTTTCAGACACAATGGAGCGGTCTTGGCATGAGGAGCCGTCTGTGGATCCTGTGGACTAAGCAGCACACTGGCTGCAGTCCCTCTGGAGCGATGCACTATAACAATGCACGTGTATTGGTCCAACATCGTAATATTACAGTTGAAAGTTTTCCAGGCCTGTGAATTATCATTTAGAAGGCGTCCTGGACACATGCATGGATGCAGAAAAGGTGCACACACCCAATACAACATGGGTTGTGCATAAAGCCCATTACTTTGATTGTTCATATTCAATTGTTTAAAATATTATTCTGGGTTCAATACAAGCTATAAGCTCAATCAGCACAGCAGCACTTGTGGCATGATGCTGATTACCCCAAAAACAGTGAGGCACTTACAATGGAAGTAAATGGGGCCGATCCAATACGATAGACGATACGTTTCGATAGAATAAACACATAGTATAAAACATTATGCTTGTTAACATGATTTAAGTTTGATCAAATCTCTTACTAACAATGTCTGTGTAAATTTATATCCAATTTTACAACTTTGTTGCCATAATGACATGCCTTAAACCATAAAATGATGAACATTGTGCCACAAATACTTATGATTATAATTTGAATGCTCACAATAGCAACCAAAACAGAGAAACCTGAAGCCCAAATTTGTTACCCATTACTACCATGCCTACATATCCACATTAATGGATTTCCGCTGATCTACAACGCATTCCCCTTTTGTTCTACAGCCACCAATATCTGTCACATATTGAAATCTGTTTTAGCAGCTAAAGTGCATTTCCATGATGCATGCTTCACAGCTCCTTCGGTCATTAATGTTCATTGACCCTGATGGAACGACCCACATGCAACAGAAAAAAGCATTTATCCATAAACCCTCTGAAAGCCAAAAGTGCTACGCCCTCCACTCATTACAGAGCGCAAAGCCAAATAACCACTTTATTCCACTGGTCACCGTAACGATTTTTCAATGCCAGCACAATTGTTGTTTTATGTTCCAGGATACCTAGCCAAATGCATTCACATGGTCTACCAGAAAAAAACAAACAAATGTAGAATAAATCCCCCTTTCCAGCTTAGCAAATGTATTCACCCATGCTATAACAGCCTAATGCACTCTACAAATTAACTGACGATATCTGAGAAGCGAAGCACTGTTGATAAACCTCTGTGTGACGTTGTCACTGTTAACCCCAGCATGCCTGCGAGGGAAATGGAAGTACACCATCACCTATAGCACTCATAAATATCAGCCACAAACTCCAGAGGAATTAGCTTTCTGATGCCAGTTTTTCCCTACGGGTGTATGGGTATTTCACTGGAAAGGATGAGTGGAGAGTGGATGTTGTGCTTAGAGTGATCAAAACTGACCCGTTTAATCTATCTGATCCATCTAAGCCTGTCAATCATCTCCTCTGACTTTCATACTTTTGACTTACGCAGTGTGCCTACAGTGCACCCCATACTTGATTGTGTGAGAAATGAGATCTGTGATGATAGAACGTATGATGACAGTGCCTTTAGGCTGCTTCCGATGGAAACGTACCACAGAACTGACACAGAAAAGAGTTCAGGGCGACTTACTTACTACGTAATACGGACTGTGCGAAACTCTGCCAAATTTCATATTCCCACAGCATTGCCAATGATGACCCTGCAGCTGCTGTGCCAACAAATGATCTCACAATTGCATTCTGTGATGTACTCGGAGCTGTACCTTGGCAAACTGACTCCTTGTTCTTAGACGGAACAGCTACAGTCCAGCCACTGACTTTCTGAAGCATATTGACACAGAAATGGGAAGCGTTGGCTAAAATCGCCTAAATCACCTAAATGAAAAACACTTAACTAGCACTTAAGTAGACCAGAGATTTTTAATCTGGTATGTATGCAATAAATCTAACATTACTTTTAATTGTAGGTGTGAAAAAAGTGTGAACTTAATACGAAGTTAAATAAATAATTTGTCTTGGCTTCAGTACAGTGCAATATAAAAAGTATAAAAACAATATAAAAAACAATATAAAAATATTTCATTTTAGAAATAACATGGTTTATAAAATAATCTACAATCATTCTATTATTATTTATATAGTATAATATGTATTAATATTTCAATTTAGCTTTTTATATTTTCAATTTTAATTTAAGTATTAGAACTATTTTATTTCAATGAACAAAAAAGGATTTTTATAGATAACATCACTGAACATAATACTTAACATTTTCTATAAATACTATAATGTGTCTTTATAGAGTGGTGCAGGGATGACGTCAAAACCCGGAGGACTAATTCGCCACTGGTTCCCTCGAGATTTTGCTTTGGGGTTTAGTCAGTTAGTGTCACACAGCCAAACTTTTATCGACATAATGTCAGTCCTTATAATGTCAAGAGATTTTCCTTTGGGGTTTTATAATGTTTTATTTATTTATATAAGTGAAACAAGGTCTGTCTCTGTGGTAAACATAACTTGACGATACTTGGACGTTATGCTCTACAATGTAAACTGCATACACTCACACCCCAGAAGTTCTTATCTAAATATTTAGTGGCAACATATGTCTTTTAAAATAAAAATTCAAAGCTTCTTTTTCGATATGGGCGTGTGGAATTTATGCTGTAGAGCAAAAGGTCCAACACTGTAAAAAAAAAAAAAAAGTAAGTTACCTGGTTGCCTTAAAATTTTGAGTTCATTGAAATTAAAAATTTGAGTTAATACAACAAAGGAGATTGGTTTAATAAATAGAAACTCAAAATATTATGCTATCTGAACTACATTAATTATCTAAGTTGATTTGACAAAATATAAAAAGTTGTGAAAACAAATCATCAAAATTCATTTTTACAGTGAAGTCAAGTTATTACCACAGGCCTTATTTCATGTTTTTTTAATTAATTAATTTTATAAAACCCCAAAGGAAAATCTCAATCTATGGCTGTTTTGCATTGCTTCTCCTGTAAAATAAACATTTAGCAAAAATTGGGTACTGAGTTGATGAAGTGACTGTTTGTCAAGCTTTGCCAGGTTAGTGACATTAACATTTTTGTTTTAGACACAAATGTTATGCCTGCCAAAATTAGTTCCTATTACCTTTGAATGGATAGAGTATCAGATAATCCACCAACAATATGTACAAAAAATAACTAATTGGTCACTGTACAACATGTCAGTCAAATGTGTCTTTCTGTCAAAGTTAGATTGTTAGCTAGAACACAATGCAATCTGGACTGACAATAAGTCGATAAAAGTTTGGCTGTGTGAAACTAACTGACTCTTAACTACACTAGTGTTATATTCCTTGATAAGCAGATGTAGTGCTGTGCAGCTGCTCCAACTACCTCAGGCCAGTGGAATAGACTCAAGCTAGGACAATAACATCAGGTCTTATTAAAGCTCCAAATGTAAACTCACATTGGACATGATAAATGTCCTGAAGGACCATAAAATCTAAAAGGGTGACACAAACTTCAGAACACATACATCAAGAGACGACTTGGTAAATTGATCAGATGCTTTCACAGCAGCAAAGATGTTTCATTAATAAATCTTTAAATTAAATAAACTGAATAGCATATGGCATGAATTTGAAGTTCAAAAATAGAAGAGGTGTGCACATCCAAAATCCAAATTAGGCTCAGATGCGGTTTTCCGTGGGTATTTTTACGTAAAGTGTAGTTCCACCACACGTACAATTACTGACATTTCCATACACTGAAACGTACAATATTGAAAGTACTAAAATATATTATTTACGTATGAACAGCTTATAGACATAACACTGTGTACGAACGAATCCTTTTTTAAATTGAATACCGAATTCATGGAATTAATCAGTTGATTCTGTTGTATTTATGATACATTTTATTATATTTTCAATCGAACTTAACTCAGCTGACTCCTTTATTTAATTTGAAATTATGACATTTCATTCCATTCAGATAAAGAATACACATTAAAAACTTAAAATGAATAACATTTCTGTAGTCGTTTAAACATTTATCATGTTGTATTTATTTTTATCCAAATTCAGGCCTTTATCTCCATTTTCAGCAGCGGTCCATCAAAGTCAAAGCTCGCAAAAATTACCACTTCAAGAAGCGTTACGACACCTTTTACGGCAGTGATATCAAACACTCATTGGCTGAATCTAAAATCGCCCCCATACCCTCAAATAGGGCGTTATTTGAGGGGACAGCCATTTGTAATGGTGTCCGAAACCATAGTGGACGTTATTGAGTGCACTTGTTCAATCCCACATTGCACCGCAATAACGAGTGTACAACCGATGTACGCTCACTCCTTTTCATTCACTCCTTCAAGTGAACAGTATTAGTGGACTAACGTAACGTAGGGAATAGTGTACAATAGTACACAATAGTGTGTATTATCGGTATAATTTTATACTTGCCCAGATGTTATCTTTATTAATTATTAGATACAGGGAAAGTTTAAACAGTAAGACTATAACATAGAACAGGCAGGGGAGTATCGTCTGTTGTTCCCTCTATATGATTGATTCATCACTTGTTTCTCACTTTCATCTCTGAGCACTGTTAGAACTTTGCATTTCAGATTTTCTAAAGCCACTGTCTCCTTAGGATGAATTGTTGTTGTATTTCTCATTTGCAAGTCGCTTTGGATAAAAATGTCTACTAAATGAATGAATGCAAATATACATGATTGATGGTGCACAAGTTTCAATGCAAACGCTAGAATCAAACCCCACTGGCTTGAGCAAATGCATCACTGGCAAAAATCAGAATGGCACAGTGAACTTATATTTAATTTATGTCTCTAAAAAGTATTTACATAAATGCAATCACAATCCACTTTTCCAATACAGTCCTATGTAGGCAGCGTTGGGAAGAATCAGTAACAAAGTGCATTTTTCAGTAGTGTGACAGCCAAGAGAGCTGAGGAAGAACTAAGCGCAATATCATATGTTTTCACTGACTGAAAGAATGAAAATTCAGTTAATTTACAGTCCGTGTATCAAGCAATTAAAAAATTTATCATATAGCCAGTACATAATAAGATGTATAACTGTTACGAACTGCTCCGAGACAAGAATGTTGAGATCCAAAGGCAGCTTTTAATTAGTGATGTCAATTTTAAAACACTGCTTCATGAAGCATCGAATCCTTTACGAATCCTTTGTTCAGAATCAATGGTTCGGAGCATGTATCAAACTGCCGAGTCACGTGATTTCAGTAAACAAGGCTTTATTATGTCATAACTGTTTCAAAACACTTCAAAATTTCAATGGTTCACCGCTGGGGGCGATGATCTCTGTCAACACATAAATCATGAGGAGACACTGAGAACCAATGAACGAGTGTCTGTGGATTTTACCTGATCTCTGATCAGTTTTATACATTTGTAAACGTTTTAATAGACATTAGTATAATTAAAATGAATGGTAGTAGTCTTATTGGCCTGTTTAGCTGAGTTATTCAAATAGCAAACAAAACAAACCCTGACAATTGATCAAATAATATATATACACTCAATCTTATTAGATGATTAGATAATTGCATTTGAAAGAGTGTCCTTTTTTTATTATTTGCAATAGATTTGAAAAAAGTGTTTTTATGCATGTTTGGCCTGGGTTTTTGTTGCATTTACACTGTTCTGACCACTACGGGTCACCGTGGAGATGGGCGATCTGCCCACCACTACTTTGAATAATGCAGCAATCCAGACATGTAGCTAATCCAATGTACAGGCAACAGGTCAAAACACAGGTAGGCAGCCCAAACAAACAAAACACTCAAGGTTGGGAACAAGGCAAACGAGTAATCCAGAGGCAGGCAAAGAGTCCAAAAACCGAAATACATGGAACCAGAGAAAGACTCAGAAATGCAGCGTAACAACATCAATACTTTGCAGAGAATGAATGACTGTACATGGTTTAAATATGCTGAGACTGACAAGATAATGAGACACAGGTGGATCCAATCAGGGATGAGTCCGGGCAGTGAGTTATGGGAAATGTAGTTTGTGAGGGAATGACAATAGTCTGATGTGGAGTGCCCTCTGGTGGCTCTCAAGGGCACTCCAGCTGGTGACCGTTACAATAAAACTCATTCGAAAATACAGTAAAATTATTAAATATTACAATTTATTTTTCTATTTTCTATATTTTTAAATATAATCAATTCCTGTGATGGTAAACCTGAAATTTCAGCAGCCATTACTACAATCTTCAGTGTCACATGATCCTCCAGAAATCATTCTCATATGCTGATATGCCGCTCAAGAATTATTATTATTATTATTATTATTATTATCAGTGTTGAATTTATTTGAAATAGAAATCTCTGTAACAAATGTCTTTATTAGTTTTGATCAACTTAATACATCATCACTGAATAATTAATCCCAATAAATCGTATCCAAAATAAAAGTTTGTTTACATAAGTGTGTGTAGTGTGTATAATTATTTTGTATATATAAATACACACACATGCATGTATATATTTAAGAAAAATGTGTTATTAATATATCAAATATTTATTATAATTATATATAATATAAATGATGTATAAATAAATAAATATACAGTATATACATGCCAATATTTCTTAAATATATACATGCATATGTGTGCATTTATATATACAAAATAATTATACACACTACACACACATATATTATGTAAACACAAACTTTTATTTTGGATGTGATTAATTGCGATTAATCGTTGCCCAGCCCTCTAGTTATCTCACTTTTGTTTGTAGCTTAGTTTAGCTAACTGCTTTTTTTTTTTTTTTAAGAGAAGCATAAACTATCTTGTAAATTTGTTTTACAGCTAAAGCAACACTGAGTGTGGGGTTAGGATAAGACATAATTCAGATTCACTAACCTCATAAAATACTCCGCAGATTGCTAAACAACATAATAAGGTATAATCCTTATAGAGCCGACTGTATGGCGAGTTGATGTGTGTACAAGTAGCAGAGCTGAACAAACATACATGTAATATACCAATATAAGCAATTTTCAGTGATAATAAAAAAAAAAAAGGTGTGTTCAAAACATTATGCACTGCAGCTTCAAGTTAAGATACACTATGTAACTTTTGGCCCTCTAGCAGTTAAAAAACAAAACTGCATGCATTTTGCGGTAGAACATCGTTTTGGTTGCACTTCGGCTCTGTGTGATTGTGCAGAATATGACCCTTCACAATAGATAATGCTTTACAATGAACTCTGTTAGAGAGCTACATACGGCAATATCTGTTCAATAAAATACCTTACTCTAGCCTGGCTAACGCCAGACCACGTATCATTGAGAATGATACGTGGTCTGGGAACCACATGTTCATTTTCTCGTATTTGAGGCGTGGTTTACGAATGCCCAGAGCCGTTTTATTGGGTGCTACGAATGTCTATCAAATGCGCCTGTACGCAGCTCATAGCCAATCGTTTCAATTATACCAGATGACGTATGCAAAAGCGACAGAAATTAGACGAGGAAGAAGGCGATGGGTCAGAGATTTTTCAAAATAAACTTGCGTTTATCATTTACATGTGTTTTTTAAGTCCTGTCAGTTTAAACATCAAGTGCAAGAAGTGTACGCACACAGAGCCGGGCAGACACAAAGTTCAATGCTCTTTCTCTCTGAGCTTGACGGACAAGAACATTCAAAATTACGTCAGAATGCCCGTCTCGGCGAATATCCTCATAAACACAAGTCACGTTTCCTGCATTGACTTTTTTTTTTTTTTTTTTTGGCCGCCAAATCGAATTTTTGTCCTGCCAAACTAAAGCCTTATTTTGATCTGTGACTCGAGTGGTGTAGAATAGAATGACTGCTGCGCTGGACCAACGCATCCTCATCCCAAGGCGTCATATTCTGACACTTTGACAAAGCGTCTAAATCCAACGCCCATGGAACCCTTTAGCGTCAATATAACACGCAGAGAGATGGGTAGGTTTAGGTATGGTGTATAGGGTTAGGGTTAGACCGCTAGGAGGCGCCTTCTGACCCATATATATCGGCGTCTCATATTGACGCTAAAGGGTGCCATGCGCGTTCGATAAAGCGTCAGTATTACGCCTTGGGAGCAGAGAGAGAGAGGGAGAGCGAGCCCCGGCCGGCCGCGCGCGCGCTCTCACCGTCTTCAAACAACACGAGCGCTGTCTTGCTCTCTCTGCCTCGCGCAATTTCAATAAACGAAAAAACCTTTCCAGCGATTAAATGTTTTCAATGTTGACACAAATCTTGTGCGATGTCCTAAACTGCCGTGATAATCACACAACGCCCGCCGTAGGCTACACGTCCACTAATGACACACTGAACCGATTCACTTTAAAGTGGTGAAATATCGCAATGCCATTTTTTCCCAATATCGTGCTGCCCTATTCTAAACTACTTAGAACAATATCTAAGGCTGCATCTAAAGGTAACTTCGCGTCTGCTGCATACTGGATCCATAGATATAAACAAATTGCTTCGGTGTGTCGCATAGACGTCGTCATCATCTTGCTGCTCCCTCCCCATTCTGTGATTGGTTCCCTATCTGAGGCGAAAATCTGGTCCATGGTATCCATACTGCCTTGCAGCGTGAATAAAATCGCGCTGAGCAAGGCAGCATGGGGAAACCCAGACTAACCTTACTCACCTATTGAGTAATTTTTTTTTTTCAACATTTAAAAAAGCCAAGCGAATGTTGATTCTTTTTTACAAGCTCTGTTGCATTCTCTTTTTGCCGGAAGACTCTCCTCTGTTCGGCATTTTTTTTTTCAAAAAAGGTGATTTTCTGGAGGTTCGAGATATAGCTGCTGTCAACTTTCTCGCTCATTTCTCTATTTACAGATATGATGAGATGCACGGGCGAGTAACGTATGCAATTTCCTGCGAAAGCCATCCCGTCAGGTCTAAAAAATAAACACTTAGGCCTATAATAGTCTTACCATAGTGAATCAGGGTAAGACAAAAACATATTTTGGAAGAAGGACTGATGATGTATTGACTCATTACTTCAATTTTGTTAACTTTGAACAAAAATAAATTACATGGTGTGCCTTCAAATAGAAATCCTTAATAGTTTTACTACACTGTGGTATATTTTGAGTAAAGGCAGGCTTCTAAATACCACATCTATACATGTAAGCAATTGTCCTTGGTGACGATTTTTAGTCCTTTAAGTGATTCTGATTCAATCAGTGAAAGCCCAATAAACAGGGTCACGGGTCAAATTCTTTCCAGAACAATCTTTAGGGGTGGTTTTATCTGCTGCTGGAGGGTAATGGACCTCTTACTGCTTTGTGGTAGATTTATTGACTATCTGAGGACCCCGATGCCCCTGATCAGTCTCTGCACACTACATCTGTCTTCACTCATTATCACACATGCATATGGAGCTTTGCAATCACCCTGTGTCTGCCAGAGTCCATTACCCTAGAAGCCAAGTACTCTGGCTCAATCAACAGCAAGATAACAGACAACTTAACATCACACATGAACAATAACATGCATAAGGGATATGCTGTACAAAAAGTGTACACTTAAGCGTAGTGTATATTGTTGTGTGTCTGAAGGCCAGAGGTGTGTTTGTATTACTGTTCCACATCGATCCTCCACTCCTACCTCTCTCCACCTCCCCTTCCTATATCAAGAGTTCAAAATCAAATGCTATGGAGACCACTCAAAGAAAAAGCAGCATTCTACATAATGAAGCGCTGGTTTCAGCTATTCAAGTAAATAACAGTACTCTGAAAAGTAAAATCATAATGCTTGAACTGAGAGAGCAAGTACACTGATGTTTTGATGTCTACTCTCTATCCAAAGACATGACTCCCTTTTAGCAGCGGTTATTTAAATGTGCAAAGCTTTCTAACACATTAGGTTAAATTGTGGTTGTGTTATCTGGCTGTGATAAACCAACCTGCATATTCCCATAACAGAAAAAAGAGGAATCATTTGGAGAGTGTTAAGATACTAATTACATTTGTTACAATTAATAAACAGCTACAATTATATGGTTGGCTGGACACAATTTAGTATTCCTCCCTCCTGGAGGCACCGCTGTGAATTTATGATCAGAGGATGTGGAAATAACTATTGCTTAAATTAAAGGGTTAGTTCACCCCAAAAAAGAAAATTCTGACATTAATTAGGCTTACTCACCCTTGTGTCATTCCAAACCCATAAGACTTTCGGTCACCGTCGGAACACAAATTACGTTTTTTTTTTATGAAATCTGAGCTTTCAATCTGATGTAACCCATAAAAATGTATTTTGTTGGTATAAATGATATGCATTTACTATTTAGGTTTATTTTAAATAATATTAAATAATATACAGTATTTGACTTGAATTAGTTAATTTAGATGGTACCATTTTTTTGTCTTACAAAAAATTTTAACTTTATTTCCAGGATTCAATCAGATTTTGAATCTCAGATTTTTGGATCCCAGTATATTATACAAAATTTGGAGCGTGTCATGTTTTTCATGCGTTTCACCTTTAATTGACACAGTTGCCATGGTTCCCTCCCTTCAAATTAGATGAGTTTTGCAGTCCAAATCATTGTGAGATAAATTACGTTCCTGCCTTTACCCTACAATAAGCCTGCTTTTCAATTAACAACAACACAAAAATTCTCCTCGAGGATGAAGTTTATTGCTATTTTTCAGGAAAAGTCCAACATGGGTGCAAATATTAATAAGGCAGAGATGAAAGATTTAGATAATACGTTTTTGCCGTCACTCCTCAAAACACTTGAGGACCTGTGGCGTATCATGATTCATGCACTTGTGGTAATTGGTTGCCCATGAGGTGACCATGGCAACAATGCTGAAATGTGTATACAGAAGGATGTGTTGTCCTCTGTGTGTTCAGTTTTCCATAAAGCACATTCTCTCATTAGCACAGAGAATGTTTTATAGGTGTGTGGGAGGTCTGTTTGCACAGGGACCATGCTTTCCCCTCAATTACCAAATGAGTTTGCACAGGCTCTGGCAACAAACTCCTGAAAACTCTGCGAGGACCCGGCACAAAGTGTGCCAGGATGTATTTAAGGATGAGACACAGAGCTAATAGTATCAGAGCAATATGCAGATGTGTTTTTATGGAGCGGTGTTAATCTAATAAGCAGCCGGGGTAATTATCTTGAGTGCGAGTAGGTGTGTGTGTGCGTGAGTGGTGTTTTTTAAAGTGTGATGTAGAAGCGATTACACCCAGTGGAAGGTTGAAATGTGTTTATAGTGATACAACAGCTGGACAGTCAGGCATTAAGAGATCGCCGATCCCCACGTGCACAAATCTTCATGCTTGCACAGTATGAGACAGTTGAGATGTGGAATCCGAGTCTAGTTTAGACAGAAAAATTACTGTTTTTAACAATCTAACACAGGTATGCTGAATAAGGCATTGAGGAGTCTTAATTATCCATATGTTATTGTGCCTAATTCTGAAATAAATGCCAGTGATTGTGGCTGTTTGCTTTGACTCCTCATGTGAATGTTTTCCCTCTGTTGCCTTTGGAGAACATCTGCTTATTATTTTGCAGACAGTACAACTTATTAATTCGCCATAATGCCGTAACACCTGCTGTAAAAGAAACATGCAGAATTTGAAATCATGCATGTAATATACATACTTATTAGCGCATGAGTTTGCTTTGCTATAACATCACACCTACACTGAGTTTGGTCCTGGTTTCAAAGACAGGGCTCAGATTAAGCCCCGATTGGGACATGTACTTTTTGAAGCTTTTAAAAACGTGCCCTAGAAAAAAAAAAAACATTACTGTTGCATCTTGATACAAAACAATGACAGTGACATATTTTTAAGATTTGCCAGAGCAAGTTGCTTTCAGATAAAACAGCTCAAACATGCATTTTAGTCTGAGACTAGGCTTAAGCCTTGTCTGTGAAACCAGGGGATATAGAGACATTTAAAAACCCCTCTGGGACAAGGTATTGTTGAAATTGCTTTCACATTAATGCTCTTTCACGCCCGCATAATTGTTTCGCTGATTAACTTGCCATGCTTGCATGTTTTAATTAAACACATTTTCAGGGTTTATGCCCTTTCATTTATTTATCTCCCATCTTACAAAATGGTCACCTGGGGCATATTTTTTGGTGGAATTAAACGTGGTTTAATTATTTTCACGGGAAGAAATTGTTCATAAACATTCACACATGTAGGTTTGTTGAGCGCGACCTTATATGAAAGGTTTCTTGCATGTTCTTTTGTTTGTTGCTTTTTGTCCCTCACATTCTGGCAGATCCAATGCAATAAACAAGACAGATGCAATAACCATGATGCAAGAATTGCAAGATAGAAATGTTCTTGTTTCAAATGTTGGCTCTCTTCATGGAAAAAAAAAAATTCACCCCAAGGTCTCACTCTTTAGTTATTTCTCTTGAATGAGCAGGAAATGCATACGGCCTCTGTTCAAATGGTGAAACTGCTGTTCGGTTACCAGAGTAAAAGATTATTCCTATCATTACCTAGTGATAGGTAAACATGTAAGTGAAAACATGATAGTCTAGTGAAAACATGATAGGTAATTAGTGGTGAATGGTGATAATAGGTAATTAGCGTTGATATTAGTATTAATTCCTCATTTACTATTCCAAAAGACCAAATGTTAGCAAGTAATTGGTCACGCACAAATCATGTGGCTTTATGAGAAAAGATCTTGTCAGAAATCTTGGAGTTATCTTTGATGACCAGCTGAGCTTCACAGACCACATTACAAAGACAGCTCGATCATGCAGGTTTGCTATGCACAACATCAGGAAGATCAGGCCTTTCCTAACTGAGCATGCAACACAACTTCTCGTCCAGGCCCTGGTCATTTCTAGGCTTGATTACTGCAATGCTCTTCTGGCTGGACTTCCATCATGTGCAACTAAACCTCTACAAATGATCCAGAATGCTGCAGCCCGTCTTGTCCTCAACGAGCCCAAAAGGGCCCACGTCACTCCTCTGTTCATCTCTCTGCACTGGCTACCACTCGCTGCTCGCATCAAGTTCAAGGTGTTGATGCTTGCTTACAGATTGACCACTGGTTCAGCTCCCTCCTACTTCCACTCACTACTACAAGTCTACTTCCCTACCAGAAGCCTACGATCGGTCAATGAGCGGCGGCTCATGGTACCGTCACAGCGGGGCACAAAATCACTCTCCAGAACATTCTCATTCACGGTTCCATGCTGGTGGAATGATCTCCCCACCCTCATCCGGAATGCAGAATCCCTGACAGCATTCAAAAGACAACTGAAAACTCATCTCTTCCGGGAGCACTTAACATAATAAAAAAAATTATTTAAAAAAAATTAATTAAATAAATAAATAAAATAAAAAAAACACTTTCCTTTTCCTTTAAATCCTCGCTTGCCTGGCTTATGCTACTCCGAGCTATGTCTGAACTTTGTATTTTGAGCACTTCTTGCGTTGTTTTTGCCTCTTAACGATGACTCACTTGGTTTAGTCCTCAGTTGTAAGTCACTTTGGATAAAAGCGTCTGCTAAATTACTAAATGTAAATGTAAATGTAAAAGTGGGCTTGTATTTGGCAATGTCCTAGTGACCACTTAGAACACAAACACATCCTAGCAACTACCCAGAACACTCTAGCAACCATTTAGCAACTGCCTAGCAACCATCCAAACATTAAGTTGGCAATTTTTTCATTGGAAAGCACCCCTCAAAAATGTATCAAAATATATGTTTTAAAGTTTGGGGTCAGGTTTTTTTTTTTTTTTTTTAGAAATAGAGAAGAATGAATTAAATTGATCAAAAAACATTTGTGTCATCAGTGACATTAAAGACATTTATAATATTACAAATAATTTGTATTTCAAATAAATGTTGCTATTTCACTTTCTATCATGAAACTTTTTTTTTATAAAATGTATCACACTTTCCACAAAAATGTTAAAGGGTTACTTCACCCAATAATACAAATTCTGTCATTAATTACTCACCCTCGTGTTGTTCCAATCCAACCCTGTAAGACTTTCGTTCATCTTAGAAACAAAAATTAAGTACACTGGCTGCCAATTGCATCAATCTCAAGGCACTGATCTTTGCCTACAGATTAGAACAACACCTGTCTCTGCAGACCTTATGCGCCAGAGAAACAAGCGCGCAGCCATCTAGTGTCTTTGAACTTCCGTTTTTGCGGTCGCTCTGTATATTTCTATCTATGGTATTGCTGTCGAGCAGTAATTAGCTGGTGAAGTGGATTTACTTATTGTAGAGTTAACGAAAGTGATCATAAGCATTGTAAAGCAGATGTCTTAACAAATGTCGACCGGGAATTTTTTTTAACAAGCCGTTCATTCACAACTACGCAAGATCGCTGTGAAAATACAGACCGGAAGTCAAAAGACGAGTGCAGTGCAGCGCTGAAAAGGGGCGGGGCTACACAATGAAATCTTCTTCATCTTCTTTGGTGTTTTACAGCAGTTGACATCCAAACATGAGAGCTAACTTAGCTGTCCCTCCATTGACAGCCTATGCAACTCAACTGCCACTTTCAAGACCCAGAAACGTAAAATCATCATTATAGTAATCCATGTGATTTGACTCCAGTGGTTTAACCTCAATTTTATGAAGCGACGCGAGTGCTTGTTTGTGCAAAAACAAACATTTTACTTTACCACAACGAGCGTTCACGAGAGCACCACGGTGCATGCAACATGCATGTTGTGTTGACGCGAGAGCAGATCAACAAAACACAAATGCGCGCGACCACCAGACACCTGCGTGTAGACGTTGTAATGTGAATGCGCGTTGAAGATTATTTTGTAAATGATGTGGTAATTTTTTGCGCAAACAAAGCACTCACGTCGCTACATAAAATTGAGGTTAAACCACTGAAGTCACATGGATTACTTTAATGATGGCTGTCAATGGAGAAAAGGAGAAAGCTTATTTCACTAAAAAGATCTTCATTTGTGTTCGGAAGATTTGGTTTGGAACGACATGAGGGTGAGTAATTAATGACCAAATTGTTATTTATAGGGTGAACTAACCCCCTTTTAAGAGGCACACCTGTTTTTTTTATCATAAAAATACTAAAATGAAGAAAATGTTTGTTGTGCACCAAATCAGTTTATCAGAGGCAGAAAGGCTGATGAAAATTCAGCTTGCATGCCATCACAGGATTTTTTTTAAAGGTGCCAATGTGAAATTGAATTTATTTTGGCATAGTTAAATAACAAGAGTTCAGTACATGGACATGACATACAGTGAGTCCAGGGACGTGCGGTCAGGGTAGGCAGTGCCTCACCAAAGGAAATGTTGACAGTACATTTATTAATTCCAAGAGCTTTATTAATTCACCACATTATTAATTGCATTTATTTTATTCCAAATATTAATTTTTGTAACAAAAAAAATCAGGAATACTATAAAAATACTCCTTTTGCCATAGTTTGCTCCTAAAAACCATTGTTTCATGCGGGAAATTCAAGGCCATGGCCATTGAGGCAGAGGTTCGCAGTGCCTCTTTGGTCAATAGAACGTAGTTTACGGAGATTTGCGCATGCGCAGTCAGTTCTCATAACTGACTGTCTTGAATTATCAACATTGAGGCAGAGACTGCTTCATATCACGTGATCCACTCGCTCTCACTTAATCCGCGATTCTGACTTTGCTCTGTATGCTCTGTAACTTGGGTTGCTAAATTACCTGAATGAATAAACAGTGGCTTAACTTTGTTTTAAAAAGCGTATGTGTGTATAAATAACAACTTTTCGTGAGTCCTTTAATGGTCCAGTGGTAGAACTTTTGCCGAGCATGTCAGAGGTTTAATAAAAATAAAAACCATTCTAGGGCACCTTTTAATAGATTCAAATAGAAGTCAGTTATAATATTTCACAATTTGACAGTTTTTAACTGTACTTTTGATCAAATAAATGCAGCCTTGATGAGTTTAAGAGACTATTTATAAAATCTTACCAACCCCAAAGTTTAATAAAGTGATAATTAATATTTTCCTCTCATGTAAACACAGCAAAAACTAAATTGATTTGCAGCATAGTAGAAAATTCATGGTACGTTTTCGCTTACATTTTGGATTTCTGTTTTGGGGCCTCCAGGCACACATGGTGGTAGGAGTAAGGCAGGTGGTGGGGATTGCTGAGTTTAGAGAATGGTGAGTAGATGCACAGTAGTTCAATAGGACAGACGGCCTTATGGTTTTGGCAGTGCACCCGTTTCCTCTGCACACTCAGGCTCAGTAAAAGTCTGCAGCTGCACAACATTTCTAGCTTCACATTGAATAATGGATGAGAACACATACTGGAGAACCAACCTAAATCCTCAACAGGTCTTCTTTGTGCTCAGACATTCTAGAAACTTGACAATATTGGGTATTTGAGAGCTCTGGCTGCCATGTTGAGAGCTATTAAATCTACTTTAAATCAAGAACAATTTTGTGCAGCTATGTGAATGATTTCATCTGGACCTGTTATAGGTAAAGAGTAGAACAGCAGCAGAATTCCAGCCATCTACTGGCATTCTGGAAACTGGCTGTTGAGGCACTTTTGGATAAATGCCTTTGATGGCTTAGAGGGCGATGCAGCACCTCTGGGATCTAAGTGGAATTGAGTGGTTCTCAACATGAATCATGTTCCCATAGTCATACATGTACAGAAAGAGCATGAATGGTTGAAATGAGGTGTTATAGTAGATACACACTATTCTTTTGGGAGGAATTGTGTGATGCAGCAAGTATGATGTGGTGTTTTTGTTTGTTTTGTTTTTCTATGAGAAATTGAATCTCACAGGATATACTGTAGATTTGGAATCTGAATTGGAATGATGTGACATTTACTGAATTACAATTCTAAGATATTCAACACGTAATGCATTCTTGGAAACACCTATCTGTATCATTTTATTGTTCTAGCTTTGTCAAGTCAACATTTAAACTTTTTTTTATTAGCTAAACTACGGTGGCCGAGAGAGCTCAACGCGATGCAACTGAAGAAAACACATGCAAATAGAAAAACACCCGCAAATTAAAAAAAAACATCATCAGTTTTACAACACAAGTGTGCTCCAAATACTCACAACCAAATACAGAAACATACTGCAAAAGTTCACAACACAACCAAATACAGAAACACGCTGTAAATAGCATAGAACACAATGGGAATGTTTCCAGGGGACCCCAATAAGTGACGAAGCCGGCTCAATGTCTACGGTTTTGTTGCCTAATTAATTTTATTATTTTTTATTTTTTTGCAAAACATACAGAGATGACATGTTTATGACATACAACTTTGTTTACAAAATACAAAATGTATTAGCAATATGTTTAATGTCATCATAATACAAATCAGAAAAGAAGAGTTAACAAAGAGCTGAAAAAAACGAGAGAAAAAGGACATGAGGGTAAGATAGTAATCTATAGGCTGCTACATAAATGCAATTTTTGTCATGTTATGTTTAAATAAGTTTCGTAGGTAAGAAATGGTAGGTAATTCAGGGTCCAAAGATGAGTCGGCAAGTTTTAAAGTTGAGACAATCACACACAGATAACGGATCTTTTAAAAACATTTTTGTATAAAATGTATATTTATTTGCAACAGTTATGTTAACAGCAATAATAAGAAATGTATGTCGTAAGAACAGCTATTCAGCTGATGGCCACCATGCTGCGTTGTCATGGGAACATCCCAGGTGAAAATAATGGGGAAATTACGTTGTCTTTCATTGCTCCCTTCGCCAAGTGCCTTCCGAATGGCTACATAATGGCACACAAGTGCCCTGCTCACTCCAAAGTCCCCACTTCAAGGGCTCTGCCTTTCTAAGGGAGTAGGGCATAGGGATGCTCACAAGCAATAAGCATGTCCCAGCCGGGTTCGTCACTTATTGGAGTCCCCTGGAAACATTTCCATTGTGGTGCTATATACAGCGCATTTCTGTATTTAGTGGTGTTGTGAACCTTTGCAGCGCATTTCTGTATTGTGTTGTGAGTATCTGAAGCACACATGTGTTGTAAAACTGATAAAGATGTTTTCTTAATTTGCGGGTGTTTTTCTATTTCCATGTGTTTTCTTCAGTAGTAGCGTGTTGAGCTCTCTCGGCCACCGTACTGAACAGTTATATGAATTTCAATTCATTTTAATTCTACCTTACTTACAAAACCTAGTATGTTTGTTACAAGCTCAGTGATGGAAACAATAAGGTTGCTAGTTCAATCCGTGCAAAGTGCGAGCTATAGGCTATTGCCATTGAGTCCTTAAACGGATAGACACAAAGATACTGTCATTTACTCACCCTCATGTCATGTTATTCAAAACCTGTATGACTTTCTTCATTTTGCAGAACACAAAAGAAGATATTTTGAAGAATGCTAGTAACCACAGAAGAAAGTCGTACATATTTGGGACGACTTGAGGATGAGTAAATAATGACAGAATTTTAATTTTTAGGTGAACCATAAAGTAAAGACTTTATCGGGGTTTTTTTCAGGGGAATGTGCCTACTACTGGATAAAAGTGAAACTTTAAACACATTTTTACACAGTTATTCTCCCACATATAACTGTTATACAGGGAAAGCGCCTCAACTGAGCTTCCGAGATGCTCCATAAAGTGCAGTACATTAAAACAGAAGCTGCAGGTGCGTCATTCTTTGCAAATAAAAAAAGTGTGATGAACAAGCAGAGCAGGTTACCAAAATACTAGCAGGTGCACAGCATGAGTCATAGGTTCTTTTATAAACATTGTTAAGAACATTGAAAAATTCTGAGCTAATGTGACAGCAATTATGATATTCAAGCACAGCTATGCCAAATTTCTTAGAGCTTTGATGTATTGTTTCTATGCAGATATCTAATAAACAAATAATATACCATACAGCTGGAATCTACCTACCAAACAGTAATAGCAGGTACCAACAAGACAATATTAAAGTAGTGATGTGCAAAACTACATGTTTTCAAAATAACCTAGACAAACTAAACTAGACATGTTGGCTAATCTGTTTTAAGAAAGTTCTGTATAATTAAGCTTCACCTAACCCTGACCAAGCATTTTTAGGGGGCATTGACATAATACAGATTATTGCGTTCTAGCTAAATGGGGTGGTCTAGAACAGAAAACAGGCATCTCAAGACATTGTGGACTATTTTGACATATAAAGACAACATTTCTGAGGGAGTTTGCTATGTGAAAACTTACTAAAGCATCCACAGCATGTTAATATGGATGGATGGATGGATGGATGGATGGATGGATAGATAGATAGATAGAGATGTGCAACAAAATTACAGCTTCTCTATTCTCAGGGCTTGTATATCCCTCATAATAACAAAGAGCTGCTGTATCAGCATGTCCTTGAGATGGTTTCTAAAACCACTACATAATCATTATTTGATCAATTAGATCTCAAGCCTCTCTATTTGGATCATGAGTTGTTAAAGCCGTCAGGTGAACCTCAGGCCCTGCAATGCTGATTTCAGAGTGCTCTGCAGAACACTCTTGTATGCAAGTGTTGTGGACATGTGTTGTGTTCTCGGTCTCCCTATTACCCTATGCTAAATTCTAGATACTCTCAGCTGGCGCCTGGCTTCTCTCCTGAGCGGGAAGGGTAAATATAAAGATACCTAAATTATGCAAGATGCACATGAAAATGTCAGGGCTAAATTCAGTATTTCTTCCATTGTCTCCCTGGCATTTCAATGTTTTATGCATTTTATAATTAGGCAGAGGCTCCAGAGGGAATGGAGAGCAATAAGACTGTGTGCATTGCTATAGCTGTCTGGGGTGTCACTACTCAGACCCTGGGTTTATTTGAAAGGCAAATTTCAAAATGAAGTCAGTCATGGTATTTTAGAATGAAAGGTTGACCAGTGTCCATCTGTTGTTGCACCTTCAAATGTGGCAAACAGCATGTAATTGGTGCAATACGGCTAGATAACATTTGTCATTGTACTGCATGTGCTAAGTACCAGTAAGAGATCATGTGTGAACCTTTTAAAAAATACAGGTAAATTATAATACACGCTACAGTGAGTGAATTTTAGTAAACTGACTTTATCAAGAAGACCAAACTTACACTTGACATGCAATGGCTGAAAAAAATCCTGAATTTTTTTTTATTTTACCTACAATATTTGTGCAAAAATTGTAATTATCACGCATGTTTTATTTATAAGTTACAATCAAAAATGAGCAAAGCGTTCTGTGAATTATAAAGGCTATATTTTGACCATATTTTAGATAAAGTTGTTACTCTAAATGTGACAAATAGCATGGCATTTACCTCTCTCAGGGAGCAAGCATTGATTAATGCGTTCTGTGTACAAATGCCATTCATCAGGTATTGAGTATGTTAATTTAATGTATTATATTTTGCTCTTATATTTGCCTATTTGGGTTGGCATTTGCCATTTAAAAAAAGTGTACAGTTAAGTGTGCATATACATAGTGACAATTACATTTTATTTTACTCTGTTGCTCTCTTCTAATACACTTTACATTTAAATGACTGTTAATTTAATGTAATTGAGTATTTAAAAAAAAACAAAAAAAAACAAGGAATTCAGTAATAAGGGACTCTGGCCATTTGTGAAATTTGATTGATTAATTTAATGAATCATACCATTACTAATTTTAATATTTAATTAATTGATTGACAACCCTAATATTTGGTAGTTTTATATTGATACTAATATTAATACTAAATATATAACAATACACATTTTTTAAACTGTCTGTTACTTGTATTTTCCCTCTGGTGACCAGCCACCAGAGCTGGTCACTTTATTACAGAACTATGAAGAAGAAAATTAAACCAGAAAAAAAGGCAATGGGATTCAATCGCAAGAAAGAAAAAACAAACAAAAATGATGAAAGATATTAAAAAGAAAAAAGGAAATGCAATAACATGGAATTTGATATATCAAGATGAGGCAATGAGAGGATTGTAGAGTTATAAAACAAAGGAGATGAGAGGAGAACAAAAAGTGAAGAGCGTAAGAAATATATTTTGCTGAAGGAATAGGGATAATTACATTTCATATATTAGAACTACACGACTGAGTAAAGAAAGATGTTCTTGTAAGAAGGGATGGGATGGGGGGAATCATCATGGGGAAATCATCTCTGGGTGACCAGATGGCCATTCCTAGTTTAATGAATTGTGCCGAAGAAGACTTTGCTGGGTAAATGGAACTTATTATTGTACATACCATGAGGTCGTAGATACGGTGTATATGGTTATTACCTGTATCGAGACCTGTTTTATGTTTCATACTATCTGTTCGTCTGTAATTGCCTTTTACAAAAACTACCAATAGTCCCTTGCTGCAGTTAGGAATGCGTGCAAGGTAGTTCATCATTAGGAATCCAAACCCTACATTTAGTCCTTCAGAAAATTCATTTTTATCATGGATTTGAAGAAGGATTAAAGGAATGTCAGGGAATGGAATTAACCCCTGTATGGAACTAATCGTTTGAAATAGTCTATGCATTGGTGCATGAAGGCATTACCTCTTTCAAAGCCGATGTCTATCTGCACTTTACATAATCTATGCAAACTCATTAATATAAGCATCCCTTATGGCCCTTGGTCAAATGTCAAACATTATTTTCAGACTTGCGTTTTTCCCAATACTGCTGCAATACATGTGCATAGAGAATCTGTGGGACAATGGTTTAAAATTGAAGATTTTTGTCACAGTTCAGTTCTGTCGCATATACAGTCAGAGATAATTAGAAAATAAACCCTAGTAGGTTGATCAGTAAAGTAAATTCCTATATCTGAATATCTGACTGCTGAATGCTGCAATCGACCAATCAGAATCGAGTTTACTAGACCGTTGTGTCAACTATAATTAACATACTTGCTTTAGGATCCCACACAAAAGAAAATTGTTATGTATATGCTGATCCTCAAAGTGTTACCATCGTCTTCTCTTCCTGTCTGTTCAGGTCAAAGGGATTGGCAGAAGAATGCTGGCGCCAGGTGCCCAGGGGCAGGATGGCGTTGTGTTGGCAGAGAGTTGCGGTTGTTAGATGGTTCCTCTTGATGCTCCTGTGGCACTGGGCACCTCTGGGCCCACTGAGCTGGTTTCTGGCTCTGGCTGAGCGTCTGGACCAGAAGACCTCACCGTTCTCTTCCATCTCCGGCCGGAGCAGTGGCCAGCTGGACTGGCTCCTGTCTGATAAAGGGCCCTTCCATCGCTGTCCAGAATACACTGAGTTCAAAGAACGCTTCCAACAAGGCTTCTCCACACGCTATAAAATCTACAGGTTTGTGCTGTGATGATTATATTATTAGTTAAAAAATACTGCATATTTAAAATTGACTTGTGATCAAAATCGAATCCCATGACAGATTCAGAGAAACCTGCATGAAAATAAATATAAAATCAACTCAAATTCAATTAAAAAAAAGTTCTCAGCTCCACTGTGTTTTTGAAATGTCTTATGCTGACCAAGGCTGCATTTATTTTATTTAAAAAAAATACAGGAAAAACAGTATTATTATGAAATATTATTACAATTGAAAAAATATTTTAAATAGTAATTTAAAATAGATTTCTATATTTTAAAATATTTTAAAATGTGATTTATTCCTGTGATGGAACGTTGAATTCTTCAGTGTCACATGATCCTTCAGAAATCATTCTGATATCCTAATTTGGTGCTCAAAAACATTTATTATAATATATAATTAGTATTATCACAGATGAAAACAGTTGTGCTGCGTAATATTTTTGTGGAAACCGTGATACATCTTTTACAGGATTCTTTGACAAATTTGTATAAGTTCAAATAAACATAACTGATTTGAAAAAGAAACAATGTAAGTCTTTAAAGTGCCCCTATCATGGATTTTTTTAAGTTTCTTAATGTTGGTTTGGAGTCAAACGTCAAAAAACTGTTTCATTTTCTCATAAATATACATTTTCACCAGATTTTCGATGATTCTCAAACGACTCGCCAAATGAATCAATCTCTCTAAATCCCTCCTTTCCGCGAGCTACTCTGCTCTGATTGGCCAGACAGCTCAGTCTATTGTGATTGGTTTACCGCGTAACAGTGCGCGTCGAAAACAAAAACACCCATTGCCATAACACCGACAGCTCTGCGTGTCCTGAGGCTTCCTACACGGTAAACTAAAAACAGTAACGAACAATAACGTTGATTTTACCATATCAATCCGAGCACGAGTCCGATGATGAAACACTAGAAGAACCATTCATTCAACCCGAACCTCCATCGTAAGCACGACTCGAGCAGTTTCAGTGATTCGCTACTCAGTTTGAGGTAACTTACATTATATGTTGCTATTCCTCACCATCAGCATTAACAAGTGCATGTCCATCAACCAATTATTTTACTTGTACTAATTTATCGAGTATGTTTCTAATATATTGCAGTGAACACGTGGAAATTGTATCAATAACAGTGCATGTAGGCTATGCAATGTATACATTAGCCGAGCTCTAGCATGAATGACTGATGTAACATAAACATTGGTAAAACAAATCTTGCTCCATGCTTAATCTTTCCTCAAAGTAGCGAGAACGGCAGACAATCTGCATTAATAGACAGAGTTTTATGTAATAGTGGCCCACAGCTGATTAGCTGATTAGTCGTCAGTAAAATAAAGGTAACAGGAAAAGTTTAGGATTATACTGCTGTAGTATCATGGTAAAGATTCATTTTAACCACAGATTCTTCACATGCTCGTCCTTGGGCAGTGAAAAAAAAAATGTCTTTACCGTCACATTGTGTCACACAGCGTCTCCTCGACATGATCTATCCAGTATCCACAGGATCAGCTGCCGGTTTGAGGTTTAAGTTTCCCTGGTGTATCTGCGCGCGCAATAAGGGGGCGGGCTAATGTTTCGTCTTGACGTCACGACGAAACGGCTTATGACTCGTTTGAAAAACAGTTCATGTCATTGACTCAGATTCGACTGACTTTTTAAAGACAATAACTTTACATACGGTGCAGTTTCAGATTTAAATTAACTTAGAGCTATATTATAGCAAAAATCCATGATAGGGGCACTTTAATATCACTTTTTAACAATTTAACCCACCCGTTTAATAAAAGTGTTAATTTCTTTTAAAAATCTTAACAACCCCAAACTTTTGAATGATAAAGCTAATGTTACCACATAAGTGGAAATCTGATCACAAATGGGTTCTGCTGGCAAAACAAAAACAAAAAACAAGACAAGTAATTTGACAAGTAATTAGTTGCATTAGAAAATGTTTGTGTGTAAATTGCAGTGCATCAAATCATAAATTACATAAATTATTCTAAATTAATAAATCAAACCTACTGACAAGTCCTGACAATTTCTGATGCGGTGTTCCATGTTATTCTTTTATTACATCTCTGCAAGTGGGGAGAGAAAAATAATGTATAATGGTGAAAAATAAAAAATAAAAACCGTTGAAGGCTGATTATGGTAAATCATGTTAAATTCAGTTGACTACACTAAGTAGGTGAAACCGTTATAAAACTACCTAGGGAAATGATATATATTTATAAAGAAAACTTGTTAATGAGAGGTGTTTGAATTCTGGATTTCTGCACAATAGTGTGGGGACAGATTTCGTGCAGACAAACTGACCTTTCGTCAGTCTTGTAATGGATCAAATAAAGCACAGTAAAAAGTCCTGACAACATCATATCAGGAGAAAATGAAAAAAAATAAATAAAAAATCTCAATCTCAATCTGAGTGGACATGTTCAGTCACATTATAGAAAAGGCCATAGCCTTCATCTTCTCTGATGCTGTCTGCAGTTATTCATAAAGAATCTTAATGCAAAGAGTAGCTCTTAGTGACAAAATTCTAAGAAAATTATCTTCGTTTACTCTTCAAATTAAAGAAAAAATCCTAGTAAAGAAAAAAGTAATTCAGAAAGCATCTTAACCCTTAAAAGAGGTCTTAAGGTCAAAATTCTTAGGAGCACGGACGAGGACTTTTAAGAGGCTTAAGAGTTTCTTTAGCAGAGGAGAAAATGGCAGAAAGACGAAGAGGGAGAAGAAATGTGTTGCAGACAATGGATGACAGTGAGTTTGATACATTAAAACCACCACTTAAATAGACATGCCAGCAATCAGTGTAATTGGAAAGAGTGGAACAATTTTTATCATTCTAAGCCAATCAAATACCTTTAAATTAACAGCATGGTAAATAAAAAAAAAAGGATTTATATACACATATATAATGTGTGTTTGTGTGTGAGAACGGTCAAATAGAAAAAATTACGCATGTAATTTCAAAGTGAAGGCTTAGAATAGACCCTATACTTTCCCTAATCACGCTTTTTTTTTCCTTCTTGGACAACCAACCAATCACAGTCTTCAAAAGATTGTGTCATACATAGCAACGGGGTCAACCCCGCCTCCTCACTAAGATGAAAGTTTTTGTCTTTTCCTTACTCAGAGTTGCTCTCAGATCAGTCCCAATTCGCTCTTAAGCTAAGACTCCTAAGTAAAAGGTTTTAAGTTAAATTAAGAGTTTTCTGAGAGGATTCTTAGAATCTTTATGAATACGGGCCCAGAACTACATAATGTTTACATAGTTGAGATTGTCCATTTACATCTGCACTGACCCATAAATGATGATGCCCTAGTAAAAGACCCCCTTCCTAAAATATAAATGCAGCTATATATTTACTCTAATTTATACTGTGAAAAATAAAGATTGTAACAATCATACAATCTTGATATTCTTGCAGAAGTTTGAATTGGTGCCTTTTGTAGTAAACAAACGTGGTGAGTGACAAAAATTCAGTGAGTTACAGATGAAGTAAAAAGTGTCACAACCATACCCAGTCTCCCCTATTCAAATAGAAAATGGTTATTTTAAATTCTAATTTTACAATATTACTATTTTACTGTATTTTTAATCAAATAAATGCAGTGTTGGTAAAGCATAAGAGATTTCTTTCAAAAACATTTTTTTTTTTTTTTTTTTTACCCCAAACTGTTAAATTATGTCTGTCAATAAATGATTTGTCTTTATTAAGACATTATTACACAATTTTCCGGGGTTTGAAAACCCCTGCACTACACTACACAATCTAGTGTGGTAACTGTTCCCTGGAAATCAAACATGTGACCTTGGCGACACAGGGGTGATTATTCAGCTGTTGACCAGTTTTAATTACAAGCAGACGGCATGCCGCTAACATCATTCATTCAGTACAGTGTATATCGATCGCTACACATTCATTCCAGTCTATGTCAAAGACACATGCACAATGGGAAGGAAAGGTGTGTTTTGGTGCTTTACTGTGGCTGACCTCAGCTCCGCCAGGGGAGTTTGGCCTTTTTGCCTGGTTCCTTTGCCCCCCGCCGGCACATGACCAACTCTGTCCAACTCTCTCCGCTCGCCGAATTCAGAACCCAGCATGCCTACAGCAGCTGGGCAGAGAAAGGCCCACGGAACTGTGATGGACTCAGTGAGGGGGAGACAAGCCTCTGCCAGCCCTGTTTGAAAGGCTGTCCTGCAAGCCAAAGAGTCTGTGTGGGTGTTTGGGTGTAGGCGAGTTTTCTGTATGTGCCTCACAGTTCAGATGCATTGTGTAAACAGCATCACTGAACTCATACTAAAAAAGATGGGACTTCAGCTGGTCACTGCATTGGCCCTTTGATATGATAACAGATCAGGATTTCCAAGAAGAGTGTTGCACATCACAAGAGGAGAGCACCAGCAGGCACTGTACCTTTTACTGCTTCCTTGGGCACAGCTCCCCTCTGGGGGTTAACAATGCACCAAAGGATCCCCGGCAGAGTGAATTCTATGGTCTTTAGTCATACTGCCAGCTCCGATGGGGATTTTTTTTCTGTTGTGAATGGAAAGAGATGTGTGCTTGCAATAGTTTTCTTTGTTCCAAAGTTTTAGCAGTAGTAACATTCAGAAGTTATTGAATATGAAAACCTCTGTGAGCTCAATAAAAAAAAAAAATTCATAATACTGGTCTACAATTTTTTTAAAGTCGTCTGCTTCGGAGATAAAAAGTGCTATTTATTATGTATTTTGATGTACTGAATCCAAATATGACTGTTAAAGGGCCCCTATTATGATATTTTAAATTTTCCTAATGTTGTTTTGGAGTCAAAAAACAGGTTTACATGCATCAAACGTCAAAAAACATTTTACGTTTCATTTTCTCATAATATCATCACTCATAATATCATTCTCATAATATCATGCACATCACCAGATTTTCAATGATTCTCAAACGACTCGCCAAATGAATCTATCTCTCTAAATCCCTCCTTCCCGCAAGCTACTCTGCTCTGATTGGCCAGACCGCTCAGTCTGTTGTGATTGGTTTACCGCGAACAGTGCGCGTCAAAAACAAAAACACCCATTGCCACAACACCGATAGCTCTGCGACAGCTCTGCGACAGCTCTGCGTGTCCTGAGGCTTCCTTCACCGTAAACTAAACAGTAACAAAGAATGACGTTGATTTTACCATATCAATCCGAACGCGAGTCCGATGATGAAACACTAGAAGAACCATTCATTCAACCCGAACCTCCATCGCAAGGACGACTCCAGCAGGACGTTTCAGTGTATCAATAACAGTGCATGTAGGCTATCGTCAGTAAAATAAAGGTAAGATGAAAAGTTTAGGATTATACTGCTGTAGTATCATGGAAAAGATTAATTTTAACCACAGATTCTTCACACGCTCGTACTTGGGCAGTGAAAATTTTTTTATTTACCGTCACATTGTAGAGCACAGCGTCTCCTCGACATGATCTATCCAGTATCCACAGGATCAGCTGCCGGTTTGAGGTTTAAGTTTTCCTGGTGTATCTGTGCACGCATTAAGGGGGCGGGCTAATGTTTCGTCTTGACGTCACGACGAAACGGCTTATGACTCGTTTGAAAAACAGAGTTTGACTCAGAGTCGAGCTCTTACTTTTGAAAGACAATAACTTAATATACGGTGCACTTTCAGATTTAAAACTTTGCAGGATGTTTTCATTCATTTAGAGCTATATTACACACTACATGAAAGGTCATTTTCAAAAATCCATGATAGGGGCCCTTTAAAGCAACTGATTTAAGTTTTTACATTTTATGTCGATGTATATTGTGTAGATAGTAGGCTACGTGTAACCTGTTTATGTAACAATTTAAAAATCTGCAAAAGGGTGTAAATTAGGATGTTAACCGATGACCGTTTGACCGATGGTTGACCGTATCAATGTTAACCGATCAAAGTTGTCGGTAGTCAAAAAAAAAAAAAAAAGGGATCTCTAAATTAGGCTGTTATAGATAGTGGATTAAACGCTACTACAGTTAGCCATCTCATTCCAATATATTTTTGTGTGAAGTGAACAAATCCCTCACACTTACAAGCTCCTCGGCGCCGCGTTTGCGGGACTCATGTTTCGCGCTGTAGGGGATTTTAAAAAAGTGACGTGAGTGGAAGGGCGGCGCCGGGGAGGTGTGTGTGTGAAGGGGGTCGCACACTGGACGAGAAGCACCGCGTCACTTCTAGGACAACTCGATGTATCGCACACCGGACGCGCACTCTTTCTCAGTTTATGCCCAGCAATATTGTTATGTTTAAAGACATTACATTATGGAATTAAGATCATGTCTATAGCCTACTATGTTATGATTCGTTGCTAAGTCTGCAATCTGAACACTTTACCTCATAGCATCCGTTAACTGAATGAATTGAGAATATCACCTGAAAATTCATTCAAGCAGCTGATTTCTGTAAATTAATGTAAAACTAAATGTATATTTCAGCACACGGTGAAGTCAGTATGTACATTAACGACGATTTGAGACAAATAAATGTAAATTGGGTATAAAACTATGTAAATGGCGCTCTGTGGTTTGGCAGGGTTTTGAACAAAGTCCTGAGCCGTAGCTGGGCGCCGCGATTCTCGTCCGGTGTGCGGGAGGCAGAGCGGCAGAGAGATGCGACAGAGTTGCGAAATTGCAGGCGCGGCTCGAAATGGCTGTTATTTTAAATAGCGTAGCATTATTAACTAATCGGTTAACCGGTTTCAACCGGTTAATGAGGCTCGGTGGTCGGTCAAGAAAATTTTTCGTTTTCGCCATCCCTAGTGTAAATATAAATCAAATGGATATGAAACAAAAGGCAAAAAACTATAATGTACATCGTTTAGTCCTATTCACTGTCTACACGGCACTTCTTTGCTCGTCTCTTGTATTCATTAAATGGAGCATTTCTTGTCACTGTCCAGCAGTCTGCAAGGATTGATGGGCTCAATTTGCTCCATTTGAAGTTACCTGCACTGTTCACACAAGTATGAGGCATATCTGCTCACTTTGGCCGAACAGAAATGTGTCCCTTTGCACAATTAAGCACTGACATACTGTATAAAACAGCACAGCGCTGTATGACCGGGTGTTCAAAACTCAGTTCAGTTCCTGGAGGGCCACAACCCTGCAGAGTTAAACATACCTGATCCATCTCATCAAGTCCTTCAGGTTTATTTGAAAACTACAGGTGTGTTGTAGCAGGGTTGGATCTGAACTCTGCAGGGCTGTGGCCCTTCAGGAATTTAGTTTTGCGCCCTTGCTGTATGATTTCTTAGCTGATATAGGGAAATATGTTGTGATGTAAGCTTTGTTGTGATTGCATCATCCATGACTTAGGTATAACATGATGGCATTCATATCATGTATGATGCAATTCCAACTTCAGATTGCATCATTTCATGTTTTGCCTAAAAAGCAAGTACTGTCCTGTCCATAGTCAGAGATTTATTCATAGATCCAGTCAAAGATGTATTTTAGTCATTTCTGGTTAAAATTCAGATCCCTTCCCTTTATTACTCACTTGTCATCCGCCAATCCCAGGTCAAGCTTTGTGTGCTGACCTAATAGCATATCTTGAAAACTAGGGCCAATCAACAATTTTAAGCATAATTTTCGTTCTCACTAGGCGCGTTTCCATTCCAAAAAACTATTGAGAAATGACGGCGTTTCCATTAACCGATGTTATGCGACTAAAGCGTCATTTTTCTCCTCTTGCGATAAGTCATTCCAAAAATCATGGCAAAGGATGTTGGTGGGTTTACGCATATCCCAGCCACTGCCTTGGCCATTATTATTAATGAAAGGAGACGTATGTGTGTTATCCAACTTGGAGCGGCTGGTGTTTTTTAGATGTTTCTCCCTCATATCTGCTTCGAGGTCTTGATTGTGGCATTTCTTTGATGTTTACAATCCATTATTCCTGTAATTCTTTTGTCTTTTATTAATTTAATAAAGAACTCTGTCTCGTATTCCATCCAAACATGCAGCGTCATCTACGTCAGGTGACCAGTAAATGCGCAAAAACTGTTTACATTGCAGTTTTGCTAAATATTTATTTTTCGAATTGCCTGAAAAACCACCTCATGCGAGCGTAAAAAGTTTTTTGCGATAAATGGGGAGTTTTTGCGAAATTTACCTGTTTCCATTGGGCATATTTTACATTTTAAATTTCAATTTCTTTCAGAAGCATTTTGCCTGTAGACCAGTGTAATCAAAACAGAGATATCTGCTTTAAAAGATGTAACTTGCATTTGAATTTGCTTGATGTCTGATCCCAAACAATGGATTTCCAAAAAATAGATTGTGGTATCTTGTGTTATGCATTACATTAACAGATCAAAATATCAAATGGTGTTTGCAGTAATTGTTTTCTTATGTTGCACTGGCTGATATGGTAGATGCTTTGGATTTACCACCACAGAAATGTAAAGGTTTTCACTTTCTGATGTCAAAATTCTTTACTACTCATTTTCATTAGTATGTTTAATTTATGGTATTATTTGACGGTTATGTTCAATTCATGAACATTATTTCATGCATGTATCACGAACTAACAATGAAAAATACAGCAATTAATCTAGGTTCACATTGATTTCTACATATACAAACGCTTTTTTGTATAAATGTAAATAAGTTGTATGAATTAACATGACTTGATAGGTTATGAATATAATGTTTGACTAATGAGCAATATTATATTTATAAATTAACATTAATCCAGATTAATAAATTTTCAAGTTCATCATACCCAATTCACTAACGAATGTTAGGAAATTGAACGTTGTTTAATGTTACATAATTTAGGCTATTTCACTAGCAATTTAGATACATTTTTATTTATTTATATTTTTCATGCATTATTTATTCATCATTTTTCAGCACTATTCAATTATGCGTAAAACCTGACTAATTCACCTTTAAAATATTTGGATAAGGAATACTACAAGTAACATTTATGATTAAAGGACCATGACGCACTACCCTTCCCATGTGGAACCTTGAGATGATGTATTAGCTCCCATTCGTGCTATTATCTGTAGACCATCCCACCATTGGTGCTGCACAAGGTGACGACAGTGACGGCCAGCAGGGACCTGCTCCTTTGGGATTTAGTAACCTGGTAGCAGCTGGTTTCTAAAGGCAACGAGTATCTGCAAAAGAAATCATACACAAAGACATGTGTAAACCATAAGCAAATGAGATGAAATGTGATGTTTTCAATAGAAAACACAAGAGCTGAATCATGTGGGTGACGCTGATCAACAAAATAGAATTAATAAGCCAAATGGATGGCAATCTCGGAGATGCTCGCATGGAATTATAATGTGAAAAAGGCGATACAGGGGCTTGAAAAGAATTGCTTTTGTGTTTTGTTGACTTGATGCAATTTACCACTTCAATCACTCACCAAAGAATATTTCAGAAGGATTTGATAAACATTGTCTGAGCTTCCACAGATTGAGCCAAATTTCACTCTCTATATTGATGTTTGCCAGTGCAAAGTTTTTGCTGAGCAGTTTAATTTTGTTTTTGCATTGTGTAGTTCTGGTTTTTGCTGAAAGAATGATTTTGTCATTTCTTATTTGCTTAACTTTGACAACTAATCCTCCTTTAAAAATCTATAGTTAAAGCTGCTTTCACAATACAATGGAGCCCCTGGTGGGAGGGGTTCCTAAGCTTATTTTCTAGATGATGCCCTTAAAAAAAGCAGCATGTGCCAATGTTTTAGTTCACTAAACAGAAGCCTTTGAAGTTTTGCATTAAACGAAGGGTTTAAAGAGAAAAATAAAAGGAGAGCAAAGACAGAATGGGACGTTTAGACAGATTGTGACATTTTAAGCTTTTGGCTGAATAGGTGAACAAACTGTTTAGAGTGATTCAATTGCCATCTGTTGAGAACGTGGCATCGTTTCATTTCAGGTTTTTCAAAACACATAATAGGGACAAGCTTTGGGCATTTGTGTAAAGCCTGTTTCTGATTTGTTTTACTTCAGTGATTTACCACATTGGACCTACTGTTCTTTAACACTATTCTAAAATAGACAGTTGAGTATATTAGTTGCCACAAGTCTTTGAGCTATAATTATAATTATCTTCAAATTGGTTCCACATTCTACAAAACACTGCTGTTGTTAGCTTACGGTGCTATTTCTACCTGACCTAACCCTTAAAATTGTTTTCGCTTGTATAATCTAGTGTATTATTAAATAATATTTTTGATATAAATCAAACTGGATAATTTAGATGTTACCACATGAAGCATATTTGTTTCCTGACTAAACATTTTAACAGTCTAGGGGAAAAAACAAAGACTGTAAATCTGCAAAGCGATTTTGGAGGACATGCACAAGAGTGAAACATTGGACATTTTTGTAAAGGGTTCAGTAAATGTCTCAGTGTCTGCATGAGAGAAGGGAGGCAATATATCATACTTACAGTACTTTAGTTGACTCAAAGTTTCTATTTTATTTTAGATGGACAAAAGTCCAAGATGCACTGGGAACAAATATTTCTCAGATGCACTGAGAGCCTGATAGTCTGTCACTCCAGTCTAATTTATGTCAGTTCTGATCTGATTTCATACTGAGGCAAAGTGTGAAGGTCATTTGAGGGAACATGATGTCCATGGAATGGAATGTCCAGCCACTGCAGATAGTACACTCTTAAAGGTTCTTGGAGGAACCCAAAATTATTATTTTATGGCTTTGCTGCAAAAAAACAACAACTAAAACTATAGGTATACAAAACCTAGATTTACTCACCCATATTGTTCTAAATAGTATGATTTTCATTTATGGAGGACACAAGTCTAATATTTAGGTTAAAATCCTGGCAAATCTTTTCATGTAATGAAAATTAATGAGGACTGGAATCTCCAATATTTCAAAGGTACCGTAAAACGATCATAAAAGTCATCCATATGGCTCTATATTCCAAGTCGTCTTCAGTCATCAGATAGCTGTGTGTTAGAAACAGGCTGAAAGTTAAGTCATTATTCACTGAAAATCTTGACATTCACTCTTTCTGGCATGTTCATAAGAAAAAGTCTGATTCATGAGCGAATCGGTTCTTTGAAATCTTCTAAATCAATGAATCTCATTTGAGCATATTCATATAAATCACACAGCAATATGAATAACCTTTAATATGTCATCATGATATTTGTAAGTATATTTAAATAAGGCCTTGCTCAATATTTCCTCAGCTGGAGTTACAGGAATTTGTGTATTTTCTATTCAAATGTATTATTAGAGGACCTAAAGGCACCAAACTAGAAAAAATCTAATTAGAGCATTTAGCACTGAGATTCCTGGTGAGTAATCAAGATTCAAGCAAATTTCAATGTAAAATCAGAGCCTCTGCTACTTAAACACAATACTTTAACAGCATTGCTCAAATTTACTACAAAAAAATATATTTTTTAAATGACTAGCTACTTGACAAGTAATATATATTTTGTCCTAGAAAATGGTTTAAGGTTCTCTTGAGGAAATGTTTCACTGTCTCAAATTAGCAAAGAAATGTTGTGAGGCAACTATTATTGTGCTGAGCACAAACACGGCTGCAAAATGCACCGCCAGCACGGGTTCACAGGGGAAATGAAAGAGACTCTAATTGCTATTCAGACTTCCCCTCCTTCATTCACCAAACTCTGCATAGCACTAACCACCATCTATGAGGAATTCTAAAGTAGTAACAATGACTTTGCTATTCAGTCCATCGTTGAGCAGAGGACAGAGCATTCATTATATGCATCCGATAAAGGCGTGTGTCTGTTTTAATGAGTGAAAACTTTGAGAGGTGAAGACCTATTTTCATAAAGCGCACCTGCTGTCCTCTGCTTGATTGGCAGGCTCATACAAATGGGCCAGAAGACCCAGTTTTAATCCACCAGAGCGAGGTGTTGCAGATCAGCAGTTCTCTCTTTTGGGTGTATGTGTGTGCTGTACAGATGGATCCTTAAAGTTAAAATCGCATTAAACAGGAATTGCAATCTTTTCCGCCCTATTGTGACATATATCCGAGTGAATTGGCTTCTTGAAAAGAACAAATGCATGGTGGGACTTTTTCCATTGGTTGGATTGTTGTGGTTTGCTATTGCTGTGATCTCATGAGTGACAGGTTGTCCCGCCCTCACGCCAGTTAACAGGTCATCAGAGAGGAGATGTCTTTTCAAGTAGGAGGGGAGGTTATCTTGATTAAAGATAATGAGGGCACATGAATGAAAAAAAAATGATGTGCATGGATAAATCATTTATAATAAATACTACAATCTTACATGAAAAATTAAAATTTTCCATTTTGATTTCATGGTGACTTTAAAGCCTAAGGCAGAAACCAGTATGACAGATACAATAAAAACAATGAATGCGAGAAGTTAAATTACAGCAAGCCCATGAAATGATACCCAGGTGCGGTGGCCCCCTAGTATGGGAGGATTAAAAAGCTGAGGGTTTTGGGTGAGTGTCTCACTCCCCAGCAGAGTTCCAGGTGCTATCAGCTGGTGCTAAAGGCCTTTAATTAAGACCATCTATCATCATTAGCTAATGGTCGGACAGCCCCTGCTTTCGTTAATTAACTCTTAGAGATTTTCACGAACCATATTAAGCCCAAAAGATGATTCCTTTGGGTAGCATCTTCACAGAAGTGCAAGCTTTGTTCTGTGTACATAACTCTAGATAAACAATGACTGAGATTGTTATGGTTTTATAAAATGCACATACGGTAGATGCAGAGAGTGTTTTTGAAATATGTATGTGCAGGCATGATGCCAGAGTTACAAAGGCTGTCCGTTGCATCATGTAATCTTTATTGTGTTTATGGGCCTGAATCATGTTTGTCCCGCATAACGATGAGGTGCATCAATATTCAGCACCATGCAATATTTATGCATGCTTTATTTTCTGCTCATATCAGCATTTTCTCTTTCTCTCGCACACACAGACGTGCTGTTTCCTGTTCTACCAATGATCGACGAAAAAATGGGTTCCAAAATTCACTACATACATTAAAGCACTTAACTTTCTTTGTTTTGTCTTGCAGGGAGTTTAGTCACTGGAAAGTCAACAGCTTGGTGACAGAGAAGAGAGACTTTTTCAAAGCCCCGCTGCCTTTGGCACCCGAGTTTTTACGCAACCTTAGGCTACTGGGGAGAAGGCCGAGCCTTCAGCAGATCCATGAAAATCTGATCAAGAAATATGGCACTCATTTCTTGGTATCAGCCACATTGGGAGGTAAGCCAATATTGTAGATGAGATCTATGCTAAAGGTGAATTTTAAAAATGCTTTTAAAGTTATTTTAACTAGGGATCTTAGTACTTATTATTTAGTACTTTAGTACTTAACTTATAAATGGGTAGTTTTAATCACCATACAAATTACGGTTTATATACGAACATAAAAAAGAGTGTTTATCTTAGGTCCAGTCATCATTTATTTTAAGTCTTTTTCCTTTTTAATCATATTTTTTGCCTTAACTAGTTCAATGGTCAATGGTTGAAAATGTTCGTGCGGTGTGACATGAATTTTTATGCAATGGATAATTTAGTAGTACTGATTTTCTTTAAGTACAAATATTTCATGTAGTCTCTCAATTAATATGAGCAGGAAGGTATTAAGCAGCAATTTACAAGGATATATTGAGGTGTTTTGAAAGTCATGATAGAATATTAAGAATTCAGTGCGTTATAGGCTTCAGGGAAAGTTTCTGGCATTCAAAAAAAAGAACAATAATAAAATAAAAAATAAAGGCATATGTTTACTATTCAGATTCTGACATCCTTGGCATACGTTTAGCCATTATCAGACATTCATTTTCTCTTCTCCCTCTGGCACCCAAATAATAAGTAGGGCAGAATGTCCCAGTGGTGGGTTCAAACCTTTCAGTGTGTCTCTTGCAAAATGTTGCACGTTACTGACACTAATTATGATGTCACTTATTGGTGTATGTATGCAGTGAAGCTGCAGAACTTCAGCGACAGGGGAGACAAATGAAGTGGTAAAGCTAGAGTGAACGCTGGTAATTAACGACTCAAAGCAAAGGAAATGGGGGGACTGTGCTATTGCATGCATACTAATCAGACTGAAACTAATAACTACACTCAAGCTCAACACTTATAGGTACAGGAGATGCTCCTCTGCCCAGAAAAGAATATTTATCTGAATTTCAGGCTGAGCCACAGATCAAAAATAGCATTTATATTAAAAAAAATCTAAAATTGATCTTCAGAAGAAATGTACGAGTATAACAACCTCCCTTTGGGATAAAACCCCCTTTCGTGTGTGCCCTTTTCCTTCCTTCAAAATCGTTATTGCTTCTCTGCCTTAACTTCTATGATTCATATTTAACGAAGCCTTGAAAAACTCATCCACAGTTCATGTTAAACGACTGTATGGAAGACATATGATAGTACACTCTGACAGTCAGACTCAGAGCAGAACATTGTCTTTGGAAAGTGGAGACTTTATATATTTGCTCTCATGGTTTGGTTTTTGCATGCATTTTTCCTAAGGGGAGGAATCACTCACGATCTTCTTGGACAAACAGAAGCTGAGCAAAAAGTCAGAGGGCAACGGAAACAGCTCTGTGGTCTCTCTAGAAATCTTGCACCAGTTGGCGGCGTCATACTTCACAGACAGAGAGAGCACCCTACGAAGACTCCACCACCTGCAGATCGCTACATCTGCCATCAAGGTAACAGACGACTCGGCTTCTTCCTTTCTAATCCAAGCCGTGCCGGTGGCGACATTTCTGCTAAATTAGATTACTTTGCTTCTTGACGAAACATCCAGTGGATGGCACTAAAAGCATGCACAATTTTCTCAGAAACAGATTAATGTGAATCTGGCAACATTTTATGTTTGTTGTTGTACGTTTCGTGACAGTTCGAAAATTATATGTCCAGTGAGTGGTGCTAAAAGGTGCTAAAGGTTAATGCTGCAATTACATTAACTAGCCTGTAGTTGTAGCGCAATGCTGTACGAGGTGAGATAATGAGCAAGTTTACTATGCCAAAAAAGCCATAAATATAGACCTTAGTCAGGTTAGACCCCATATTGAATTTAGCATAGATGAAAACATGTGTGGTGTGAAGGATAGATTTGCAGTCATTGTATAAGACCAGTCAAAAATCATATCATTTTCACAACTCGCAACTTTAAAAACTGATTTATATAGTTTTTGTCTGCTGAAAGGTTTATTTTTTTTTAAAGTTTTTTTTTTTTTTTGGGAAAGCTGTCAGCTAAACTATCAAAAAGTTCTTAGACCTGCCTGTGTCTTGTGACGCATTGGGCTCAAAGCAATTGCCAGCGGGCTCAATCGGTCTTAACCGTTCTGGCTTTGTCCCATGATAGGTCGACTGTGCGTAAGTCTTCGATGAATGTACGGTGCCATGTTTGTCTCGGGTGTCCTTGCTTCTGCTTCCCGTGTGTTGGCGATCTTGGCCGTCTGATGGCCATCTTTGTTAATCGTTCTGAGAATAGGCGAAGAATATGGCCCGTGAAACGAAAACAACGCTCGGTGACGACATCGGGTAACAAGTTCTTCTGTAGATTTTCTCTCGTTGCTGACATGGTCGCGGTATGAGATCCAGAGAAGACATCGTTGTTGGGAGACTTTTAGGATGCTTTGCTTGCTGACGATTTCCAGGTCTCACTTGCGTAGATGGCCATGGGAATGACAATCGAATCTTTGGAGTCTATGAAGCTGATTATCTGCTGCAAACGTCAAGATGTATTGAAAGTGTTTTGAGGTCATAACATAGTATTGTGCAAGGAAACACAAGAATATAAATCTTTATTAATGAATAATCTCAAATTTGTGTGAAATTTTTTTTTTTTTTTTTTTTACTGCCACTAGTGGTCATTTCAGCTAGAATCTGCAATGAATTGTATATACTGTACAGGTAAGTTTTTGTATGTTTGCACAAAAATGTAGCCAATGAGCCAATGTCGGTTTGTTCTAGCTGACATTTCAGAGTGATAATTAACTTAACTGTACATTGATCTATAAATCTTTGAATGTAAAAGTTTTCCAGTTCTCTGTAAGCCCAAAGAGAAAGTCATTATCTTCCTCCAGAGCCATCGTTCCTGATCCTATTTCATCTTGCTTCCATTTCACAGACTTTTTTTGAGGCTAAAACTTTTCTTCACAGGATTGGATGTGCTGTGTTTCTCTATGCATGCTGATTATTGTTTATCAGGGTCAGTCGTATAGGCGCTTGAGATGTATGTTTGTTGCCGTGGTAACTTTTTAGCAATTAAGGTTCTTACATTTGCAGGAATGCCATATCCAATGATGTGTCAAGTGGCCCTTGGTCCAACTCGCAGCTGCTGAGTGGGTGTAGAAATGCTGGTGACTGTAACATCATGATTTCTTCAGAGGGAGCTCTGCATGACATTATGCTGCTGAACAAAAATCATTGACTTTCAATCAAGATATGCACCTGCTTGTATGTTATAGTTATATATAAGAAATATATCTGTCGGGGTTGGAGATGCTGCATATTTCTCACTTGCTAAAAGATCCTAATACGTTTTTTTATGTATATAGTGTCTTTTTTAAAATACTCAAGACTGCTTTAGAGGGTAAGCAGGAAAAAATGATGACAAAATGAGCTTTTGTTAATATGTTTATGAGCTTTTGCTTAGTATTCGATACTAATTACATAAACATATTTTCACCGCTATCGATCCAAAGCACACTTGCCAACGTCGCAAAAGCTGATCATGCAATATTCCTGATGCTGTGACCATCTTTTGTTAGTCACACTAATGCTGGCTAGTCAAAATGAAGTATTCCATATTCAAGCTCTGTCAAACACTGTCAAAGCCAAACTTTCTACACAGTGCATTCAATCCTGTGAAGAAAAGTTTTAGCCTAAAAAAAAGTGTGTGAAATGAAAGCAAGATGAAATAAGAACGGGAGCAATGGCTCTGTGGGAAGATAATGACTTTCTCTTTGGGCTTCGACATGCTTTTCATTAGCCTGAGCTTTCCCTACACAACATCTGCGGAGAAGTTCAATTTAACACGTACAATTTCATTTCAATATGACCACGGACCTACACACTCATCTGCATGTATTTGCAGCAAATGTGCGCTAGATGTGAAGCTCTGTGGATCGGGATTGCAAAATACATCACGTTATTCAAATTAGCATAGATGTACCATTTTGTAAACATATTATAAAATATCCTGCTTGTGCACGAGAAAAAGTGTCCGTGGCATCAGAAAATGGCACTTTGTGACAGACTGTCCTCATCAAATCATATCAGTGAAATTTTTTGGTGTACACCTCTGAAATGTTTTCAGAGAGCCTTCTAGCATCGCTTTAGGGAGCAGTCTGTCCTGCCAGGTGTTTTTGTCAGGGGAGAGCTAATGAGACGTTACGGGGCTATAGGGGCTTCCTTTGACTGCTTTCTTCCTGCACCCTGTGTGCAAATCAGCCTGATGAATTGGGCACCACAGCAGAAGTGGGTTATCGCGAGCTCATCAATAATGCCATAAAGGATGATCAATTACACCCTCCGCTCACAAATGAAGTGCAAAAGCACACCAGGAAGCGGCTTCTGGGGGACATCACTTTGCCTTGGTGTAATCAGAGACCACTTAAGACCAAAAATAGCCTGAGATCCTGAGGCAGGTTTAGCGGCGATCAGATTTTGCAGGAACAAACAGTCCTGAGATTAGCTGGTCTTCACAGATCAACAAGATTCTGTTGGCTCAACGGTAAAATTTACACTGCTTTGGAGATTCAATATCATTGCATTTACGTCTGATTTCATAAAGTTTTCCGTTCAGTCCAGATCTACAACTAGACTCTCGGCCCTCTCTGTAATATAACCATTTGTCATAATGACATACTATTAACAGTCACCTCTGTGTAGGACACGGATCTCAGTTTTACCGCCAAAGCTATGGCCGAGTACATGAGAAGGATATAATTGTAAAGACCATGTTAAAAGACTAGGTACATGTCATTAAAGGTGACACTTCTTTAAACACGCTAGGACATCTCACTTGTCCAAAGGGTACTGGAGTGAAAATGAAAGGCACTACAGCATTACACAGAATCAATGCAAAACGTACAATCACACTTGGTTCTGTTAACCTTTCTTGCATGTTCTTTCTTTCCACCAATGTGGACTGAACACCATTCTAAAATACTCTGACAGTGTTTGCTGCACTACTATTCAGCAATGCCACAAGTGAACACCAAATCTACTGCTCAAAACACACATCGAGACCAGTGTTATCCAAACAAATGACTATTATGTGTTGGTTCTTTTTAATGCATTGAAAACACAGTGCAACCAGTCTTATCCGATTCCAGAACAAATTACTCTTACAGTCCAATTATTTTTAGCGAATCAAAAAGATACATGAGCAATGCACAATGATTTCCAAACAAATGATTCTTAGTAGCCAGTTCCTTTTATTGACTCAAAAACATATAAAGCGTGACCAGTTTACTACAGTTACCAAACTGTCAGGTCGATTCTTATGAGCAGTTTCTTTAAAGTGAATCAAAAACATGCAACATTATGAGTACCATACAAATTACTCTTCTATACAGTTATTTTTAATGACTCAACAACATGGCGCCGTGGCCAATGTACTATGATTACCTAAAAAGTAACTCTTAAGTGTCTGGTTTCACAGACAGGGCTTAAATTAAGCCCGGAGTATGCCTTACTGTAGTTAAATTATGACATTTAAGTACAGTAGCTTTTATAAACGTACATTAGAAAAAACATTACTGGTGTGCAAGTTGAGATATTAAGATATGTCAGGGCAAGTTGCTTTCAGTTAAGATAGCTCAAACATGCATTCTATTCTGGGACTAAGTTTAAGCCTTGTCTGTGAATCCAGAGACTCATTCTTTTTTTAGTGAATCAAATACTCCCAGCATGAGCAGTTTACTGTGATCACCAAACATTTGACTTTTATGAGCCATTTCTTTGTGAATCCTTAACATAATAAAAATATATCAATTATTAGATTGCATACTATGGTACATAAACATGATGATAATTCGGTACAGTGGTATATATTGGTGACATAACTAACATGGCATTCACCAACACAGTTATTTATTTTTTTTGAGTGCAGAATGTAAATGAGCACCAGTATTTAAAGGAGGGAGCACAGAACTCTGCACCATTTATGTCAAGAGCTGCCTCTTGATAGTTGGCACTGGTCAAGCGACCTGACAGTGCCGTATAATCAAAATAAGCTGTCAAATTCAATGAAGCTCAGAATCTGCTCTAAAATCCTGTCACATGTCATGAACTCCTAAACTGCTTTCAGAGCGCATCTGCAGTCTTTAGCCAACTTTGCCTTCCACAGCGGAGGCAGAGGCATTTTTGACAAATGAGTCAACTTGATATGCATTCCTCCAGCATTTCAATTGACAAAGAATAGGCTGCACTCTGTGGTCTGTGGGAGTTTTCAGGGACTGTGGATGATGTGAGATGTTAGAGAAATGGAGAGGAGAGTACTGTACCCCAGGTATTCATTTCCTTTGTTATGCCCTTAAGAAAAGCATGCCGAGGAAGCTGTGGAAAAACAGCTCCGGTAAATATAAGATCAACAACAAAACAAGACACTCTCTGAGGAGGCGGGGTGAAAAATGTGGGATTTCAGTGTTATCCGGTTGTTTTGTCAGGTATGATATCATTCCTTAAATAGATGGCAATATTAAGTGCTGCTGATAAAACTTGTGCACATTCGTGGAGTAAAAACAGCAGGGTGACAAGTAAACTAGATTTTGTTGGGCTTAGCATGGAATTGCTGGCTGTATTTTCTTTATTCATCCTCTTTGTTCATACAAAGTAGAGACCTAGTTTATAGTGCAACATAATGAATGCATATATAATATTTAATTGAATTAATTTAAATGCAATCATTTACACACTATTGCTGTTTTTACTGTATTTTGGATTAAAATAAATACAGCCTTGGTGAGCATAAGAGACTTTCTTGGGATACGTAAAGAATTCAGATCAATTACAGCCCGTAATATATAGTTCTCTCTCTATGTACGTTAGGCTCAGTATAAATCAAAATCAGTATAAAAAAAATAATGAAAAAAAGAAATGATTGGAATAATTTCCTCGTGAAGAATGCAGGTTTTGTAAAGACAGTTACACGGATTAGTGTCTGGTTTTATGTGTGAGGTAAACAGCCTGGAGTCCTATTGGGATCAGAGCAATTGAGCTGCAGTAAGCAATCATAATTGACAAGTGATCTAATGAGATACTGCAGTGGAACGGTGTGCGGAGGAGGGCATGTGTACGACACTTCAGAAAAGAGACAGTATTTCATAAATTAATGATAAAGTGTGCATCTGTATGCACACATACTGTATTATGATAAATGTTTATGCTTTCACACTAAAACTGTCAACATTATCATACAGACTTTACTTAATATCCATGGTGTTAGATTACAGTCTCTAAAGATTTTTTTTAACGATGAATTTGTTTAAATCCATGTGTTAATGAATAGTGACACTAAGAAGGAGAGTTAATGTGAAAAAATTTGCCATCATTAATCAATGGCAGTAACAGTGTAGGGTGAGCTACTACAGAACCACGTCAGATCAAAAATAATTATTCATCATAACATCCTCTGTAGAATAATAATATATACAGTATAATTGCACAACTGAAATATCCAAACTAATGACTTTGAGGACATGGTCGCAAATCCATTGCATTTTTCTGTTGGATTAGTGTTGGATTCGCTACAGAATTTCATTTTGAGACAAAGACCTGACAATGATGTGTAAAATCACTAATTTTGTGACAACTGCTGTCAAAGCAGAGGCGGCACCATGCTTCCAAAAGTGTTGGGGCGAAATCTAATAGAAGAAAGCTGTTTGTGCTGGTGAAATATTTGCAAGATATTTCAGAGCATTAAGGAAAAAATTTGTGAATGCAGGAAATTTAATTTTCACAGCCTTTTAATACTAATTAGCTATAAAGAACGTCTTCAGACAACATAGTTATGGAATCCATAGCCAAGTTATCTTGTGAAAATAATTAATTCTGCAGAATTAGAAAACTAGGCTACAAGATAAAAAAAAAATTAAAAAAAAAATTATGCACTACATTTACCAAGTGAAGCTGACATATATTCTTGTTTCTCATTGACAAAAGGACATGTAGTCGTAGTCTAAAGTGTCTGTATACAAACTTATATAGATAACTTTCAGTATTAAATAGCTTAGGTTATGATATAATATCATGTCGCACTTAAAAACACTTTTATGACCGTCAATGTTTCACACTTCATTTTGAGAACAATTTAGTTAGCTGTGCTAAAATTTGTGAAGAGCATCAAATTGCAATTTAACAAGGTAACAGCTACCAGTTTTTAACATCATTTGAAACCATAAATAAATTGTGACAATATTTAACATCTACTGCTTTTGTGAGCTGACAGATGTTAAATAGTCTCTTTTCAACAAATGGATTGTAGTCATAGTTGAAGTGTAACCTGGCCCTAGCCAGATGAATTTCGCTCCGCCTAGCTCCACTCATGTGATGTGAGTGAAGCTAGGCGGAGCTAAGCGGAACGACATTCATCTGGCTAGGGCCAGGTTAGTTGAAGTGTGTATGGAGTTGAAATGACCCTAGTCAGACTCATTCACTAAATTAAAAATTATCACAGTCAGTCATGTGCCACCCGTGGGGAAAAACAAAAACACACACACAAAAAAAACTTTGTCACAAAATATATATATATATATATATATATATATATATACACACACACACACACACACACACACACACACACACACACACATACACACTGTTTTTGTTTTGAATGATTCTTTTAGTCATTGATTTGTTCATTGTTGAGAAGTCACAATGCCTAATGCTTATTTATCCACCAATTTATAAGTGCTTTATTTCGTTATTAATTGATTGGGAAGACACATTAAAGACACACTAATGGAAAGGATCCCCATTAGGGCCATTCATATAAATAAATAAAAATACAGCCATTAAAAAAAAACAAAAATCCTGGAGCATCGCCACAGTATAAAAAGTCCCAGTTGAGATGGCAGGTCAGACACCATAAAAGTCTCCTTATATTTAACACTAGGTTCCGTTAACAGAAATATGCCACTGCACATGACTCACTGCTCTCTAGATTTGAAATTAATAATGCATTGGGACCTAACACTATAGAGTCAATTTGCTATTTCTATGGCGCTCTGCAAAGTGAGCATTTTTGGAGAGCTGTGACATGCTGAAATGGGCTTTGGTGACATTTAGATATTGACTCTGGCTTATTGCACAGGCGTGTTGGTTTGTTTTCGACAACTGCATATGCTCAGCACTCTACGGCTTCTGAAGAGGAACAAACAGGTGCATGATTTCAACGATAATAAGGCATTAAAATATCTCCTTGTTTCCTAGGTAACGGAGACTAGAACGGGGCCTCTTGGATGCAGTAACTACGACAGCCTGGATTCCGTCAGCTCTGTCTTGGTGCACAGCCCCGAAAATAAAATCCATCTAAAAGGTAAGACCGCTATTGTGGGCAGATGAATTTGACTGTTTTTGAGACCACTAAAGGTTATTTAACTGCAGTGCAAACAAGCAAATTACTGCAGACACATACAGTATTAGTGAATTCATGATCAAGTCTGGATCTTAATTAAGAATATACTGAATAAATAAAATAGTAGGTGGGCAAAAGCATAAATAAACAACAAACCAACAATAAATAAACAGCACTTTTGAGGTAGATCTGATGACTGGAAAATTACTGTACATATCCACAAAAAGAAGTTCGAAAAGAAATTCGATTTTGCTTTGTTTTCGGAGCTATTTTAGTGAAATAATCGATACTAATTAATTTGAACTAATTCCCTTTTTACAGACACAACCGTGTGAACAAAGAGACAAACTCTAATTGGTGCATTTACGCACCAGTCAAACTTTCCGGGGGCAGTTCTTGTTCCGAATAAGTTGTAATGAGGACCAGGTCAAAAGTCTGGCAAGGGCCGACCCCGTTAGAGGAACACATGACTTGCTAATACTCATACAGTCTCCATGCTTTCTAAAAGCAAGTAAATGGTTATCAGAAGACAGGCATTTAGAATTGTATTAAATCAACTCACACTCGTGACAGCAGTGTCACCACAAGTCAGAGGTGGTCGGAGGAGCAGAAAAAAAGAAAAAGAGCAAAAAGGAAGGTTTTAAGCCTCTAGCCGTTGCTAATTATACACGTGGCCTGCATCAATTTCCACTGCCTTCTCGACATTGACATTTAAATTGTCAACCTACTTAATACTGCCATCTCCTGAAGCAAGTTCCCTGCTGCACAGATTCATGTAACTACTTTAATGAGCTAGCCATAGGGTTCGGCACCTAAGCTTATCTTTCGCTGAGTAAAGAACTGGGAAAGAAAATGTAGGGTGCGTCGTGCAGTTGTAGCTAGAAGAGTTTTGAATATATTTGAGCATGTCACTTTCTGCATTCTTTCATTCACTTTTTTGGGGCTTCCCTGTATATTTTCAATCAAAGCGCCGTGTCCTTTAAGAGAGAAGAATTTAGACCCCTTCAAATTAGGACATCAAGCCGTCAATTCCATAGAGGACTGAAATAATCCACAGGGAAAAATTCCTCTCGTTCTCTTTAAAAAGGCTGAGACTCTGGAGGAGGGGGCACAAGAGCAGCTATTTAGCTGTCTCCGGTATGAAAGCCATCCAAGTCAGTCTCTTTTGTGAGGCTCCCCACACTGTTGGCTCTCTACCCAGCAGAAGCCAAAGCTTAAGACGAAGACTGCATCTAATTATGTCTCTTGTTTTTCCACAATCCGACGGATAAATACTGAGGAACACATCATAAATATTCACACTGGGAAGGGAATTTAAAAAGGCTGAATATGAAGGCAAAATGCATTGATTCTTTCTTTAAGGATGTCAGACCTGGTAAAGCTGTGAAGAGCGTTTTCTCACATAATATAATTAGCAGGTGTTCAGCACCCACAGCTGGGCTGTGAAATCTGAATCTTTCACTTACGTGGTGGAAGAGCTGGTGGATTAATGTATTCAGCACTGAATGCTTTCATAAGTAATTCATAGGTGAGTGTTGATGAGAAGGCCTTTGGAGATCAAATCTATCAAAACGAACAGAGGGGTTCTGCTCTCCAAAACGTCTGCATAGATTTCTCTACATGTTATTAACAATCAAAATTAACTAACTGGGCTCTGATAAATATATTTATTTATTTCTAATTAATGCTGTTCTTTTGAACTTTCTATTCATAAAAAGAATCCTGAAGAAATGTATCATGGATTCCACAAAAATATTAAGTGGCACAACTGGTTTCATCATTAATGATAAATGAAAAAAAAAGGTTTTTTGATCACTAAATCAGCATATTATAATGATTTCTGAAGGATCTTGTGAAACTGAAGACTGGAGTAATGGCTGCTGAAAATTCTGCTTTACCATCACAGGAATAAATTACATTTAAAAAATATATTCAACTGGAAAAAGCTTTCACAATAATACTGTTTTTTACTATAGTTTTGTATCAAATAAACGCAGCCACAATGAGCATAAGAGACTTTTAAACGGTAGTGTACATATTACATTATATTAAGATACAAATTTGTTTGGCAAAACTGCATTAATTGTTTGAATTTTGTGATAAAATGGACAGAATTCGAAAGCTGAGACTTTTTTCATATCAAGTAAGAAAGCACAAAGCTTATTGCGATTTATTGGACATATATAATATTCATACTCATGATGAAACCTGAAGTGACCCACCGTCTCTGTTCAACTTTCTCTTCATAAATAAATGAATCCACAATCTAGGCTAATCCTGTAAGTTTGTGAATAAAAATGAAAATGTGAACAAAAACAGAGCTTATTATCATTAAAATATGAAAATTAAAATGACGGGCAATAATACATTATGATGGAATTTTTACGGCCCTGTCAGTCAAAATGACGGACAATGCGGAAGTCTTATCTCTGAGATAAATCTATAATTATTTTAGAAAGGGGAAAAAAGCAGAATGCAAAATACAGATTCATGACTGGTAAAAAAATAAATAAAAAGAAGCTATATTTCCTCAATTCACCTGGCAAGTGTGGCAAACAATTAATTTTGGACCCTGTTTACAATTGTACCATCTTGTTACCGCTTGTTCCCAAATCGCTCAAGAAAATCAATAATTAGTTTCCCTGGGCAAATGTCAATTCTTCCATTGCCTGCTATCAAAATATCTAATCGGGCAGGAGAATTCAGCAATAGCCGCATTGATTCCCTGTCTGCAGCGTGCCTGCAGTTCATGACAGAGGTTTACGGCCGAATGACCTTGCCACAGAGATTGTTGGTCTTTATTCATCCCATTACCCCATTACTGCGCTGACATAGCAGACCTCTCCGTCCCAAATAGGACTCCCATCACTGATGCTGTTAGAGCAGCCAGGCAGTCTCTCTAACCCACTTTACATGCTCTCTGTTTCCCAACTCAACCTTCACTGTATTGCTGTGCAAAATCAAGGCTGGGAAACAATAGTAACATGTCTACATTGCAATGGTATTTTGACTGGGGAGGCGGAAGTTTTGAAAATATTATTTAAAATAATAGACAGAAAACAAAAACAAAAAAACAGTCACAACCAGTCTAGACATCTGGTTCACCACTTCAAGTCAGGTTTTAATTTCAAATCCACTTGAAATTACACTGCAGCTTGAACTTTGAAATGATGATCTGTGAGTGAGTCTGATATTAGCTAACACTTAGATCGCTGAAATTAAAGATGCACTTCTGTTGCACTTCTAATGGTCCAATAATGAGGCTACTATTGATCCAAGACAAACAACAGTTTATTACATATAAAAGTTCATTTAAAAAGGAGGAAGAAATCACTTAAAGTATCCTCTGTTATACTGTAACATCTCACAGCTCTCTCCAACAACATTACCAAAAAGGACTTTACATAAAGACTAAACTGTACAGTTCACAGAAACGTAAAGACAGAAAATCAACAAAATACACTCACTGTTAAAGGTTCGTGGCTGAAACGGTTTCAAACTATCAAATAATAAAGAAACAAATATATACACTTTACATAGAAACTAATATACACACACTCACAAAAAGAAAACCATCAAAACAAACTACACCAAACAGGGCTGATGTTCCCCACAGGAGTGGTCACCAGAGTAGTTATCCAAAAGCACACTTCCAAACAACACCACCGTGCACTCAGATCACACTTCAAAAAGTGTCACACGGCAAACGTTGAAGAAGCACCACCACCACAAAAGATCCTTCACCCGTGGGACCTCAGCTCCTGAAAGAAATCAAAGGGAGATTTAAATAAAACAAATTAAATTAAAACAGTTTAATATCACAATTTAGTCACGAAACAGAAAACCGTGATGGGTAAATCATAAAAATAAATCACAATAAACAATATACTTATATTCAAACAATGTTTCCGCTACATTCATTCGACCGCCACACCAAAAATCATCCCGCCACGGCTGCAGCTTATCAGTGAAGTCTGATATTGTGCACACTATTGTTTTATTGTTAAAAACCCCACTAAAGGCATAACAAATATTGTAAAGCACAAAGAGCATAAGTTTTCGTGCACTATATTCCAAGACTTCTAAAGTCATTCGATAGCATAATGTGAGGTAAAAAAATAACATTTAAGTCGTTACGTTAAAGTTAATGGAAACTCATATCTCCTCAGTCATTCTCCATTCAGCATTCAAACAGCGCGTCGCTTTCGGTTACGACACGAACGATGACGCTCTCTTCAAGATCAATGTTCCCACTATTATACTTTATTTGTATGTCTATGTAACGTCTATGGTTTGCATAAAATTACTTTATCTTGCTGGAGTTTACTGCGCTTTCTAAATCCTATTTCTTTCTCCCGGGTGTCTGTTATAGATTAGACTACAGCACTGGAGTAGAGAACACTATGAATTGTTCTTCATGCGCACTGTAACTGAAATGTAAAACTGTTAAAAGAAAAGGCTCAATAAACTGTTGCATAGATATAATACACTAAGCATCAAATAACTTCGATTTGAACTTTTCAATGCGACTTCGCGTTGCTTCAAGTGCATCATTCTGCGCACGGGATGCGCATAATCGCTTTGTTTTTGGAATTGGAGCCTTTCATACTGTATTATAACACTTAGGGGAGGTGTACCTGGGGCAAGGGAGCGTGGCCCATGGGAATATCACTCATGGGCGACGCCCCCTGCCACCACAGCTGGAAAAAATCCTAAAGGAAACACTGCCAAAACAATAGGAAAAACAAAAAACAATTCAAACACCAAAGGAGAAAGGGCTCGCATGAAGCCACCACGTATGTGTGCTCCAGCACCAGTTATCACGAGCGAGCCTCGAAATTATAATAGAAAATAAACAAATGAAACAGACAAATGGACCAGACACTTGAAACCAGGCAACAACAATCCCCTTTTAGTTGAGAGATTATGGAAGTAAATTAATGGACCGAAAATTTCCTGTTGAATGTTATTGGTTGTATTTTTAAACAGTTTGAATATTTTGGAAGTGAAATATGAAAGGTAAATATGGGTTGTTGAATTTTTAATAATGAAAATGTGTTTGAAATGTTTTGAATTGAAATATTCACAGCTTAAATATTCAACCATGTCGAATTTGAGCCAATACAAAATGCAAGTCCTAAAAATACAATGCATTAAAATGCAAGCATGCTTAATGCAAAGCAGATTTTTTTCAAGTAGCTAGTGCAATTCAACATGCTTTTTGTTTCAAAAACATTTGTCAGTAATTTACTTCCATAAGAGATAACGTTAACTGTTTTCTTTCAGCACGGCAGAAGAGAAGCGTCAGGGCTGTAACTATAGAGACAGCTGAGAACAATGATCATCAAGAACGAGAGGGAGAATCCTGCGGCGAATACGAACAAAGAAAATCTAAATGTTTCTAATAGTTACGCATCACCTGCTAGAATTCCCCTTTTGTAACATGCAAGAAAACACTTACCTAAACTGGACGATGCCCTGCTTTATTATCCTTTCACAGGCAAAATTACACAGCATTCAAATTACCTTCTGCTAAACTGGAGTACGTTACAGGGAACTGCACTGCACATTACAAAAAGCACAAGTATGCGAAGCTAGACCTGAGAGGTGAGCACTCGTCAAATCCACTACTTAAGCAAGCCGAGGGAAACACGGAAAGTGATGAAAAGACAGGCTAGGATGCAACAAACGAATAGTAAATGCCACACGAACAGTAATAAAAAAGTTAGCAAACTGCTAACGGCCCATACCTGCAGCTACTGTCAACCATAGACTTAATAAATACATAGACGCCCTATTGGCAACTTTGGAACGTTGCTGCGATACGTCAACGTGTCCGCCATTTTGCTGAGGGCAAGACTGCACTGTAATTGAGCTGCGGTTTTTCTGGATAAAAACAAAAACATTTTTTTTACATTTATCAACTGATTTCAGTGGTTTGTATGTGGTGTACAAAAAGTTCCATATCTAGTTATTTTAAATCTCGATATAAGGAATTGTCAAAGCTCTGGCTTGTCATGTATCTGGCTTTTTATTCTTGGATAAGAATTGTGAAGACCCCCATACTGAGATATAATTAAATTTTCACATTAAATGAAATAAAGCTTTCTTATTGTGGAAAAAGCATTTTTTGTGATTTTTAGCAATAACAAAGATAACTGATGAATCCTTTATGGTAAAACATATGATATGAACTAGTGCAATGCAAATAGTAAAAGATAAAGTGAGAAGTAATAGTAAATAGTTTAGTCAATAAAATAAGCAAACAGTATACAGCAAATAAAATAGTAACGAATAGTATAATTATATAATATCATAAGTACAATAATACAATCATAAAAATATTGATAATAGCATATAGTTTATGTATAATACTATAATAATAGCAATAGAATAAGAAATATAAATTACAGAATATAGACAATACAAAAAAGTTAAATAGTGACTTATGTTTAATATTTAACTCTTTTTGTTAAATTTCAGTTTTATTGATCAGTAATAGCCATTATAACAGTATAAGTAGCCTAAAAGGTATAAGAAGCTCTACAAGACAAATAAATAAAGTAAACGATTCAGTCAAACATACAGCAGGATATAACGTTAAATATAAAGTTATGAAACTTCACCTTGCCCTCAGCCAAAACGATTTGCCAGGGAACAAATTATAGATTAATGAGACCAAAGATCACCCGTTAGATACACAAGACGAATTATATCTCATGTTTAACCACTAGACTAGAGACATCAGAGCCAGCGGCAAACGTCAGAAGCACTAGCCGAGGTAAGGCTGTTCCAGGCAGGGTACATGAGCGCTGAGCGCCCGGTGATCACCTGAATCTCACAACTCCGAAAACGTCAGATAAAAGTTTTAAATAGGCGCTATCTTTATAAATAAACCACAGATTTGAGCTTTAAATAAATACATTGTTGACTGAAAAACCATTAAAACTACATCTTGTGACACAATAACAGTAGTATTTTTAAATTTCGCGGCCTTTCTCCTCTGAACGTTACTATTACTAATTATATCATGACCAAATACAACCAGAAACAAATGTTCAGTCTTGCTTGTGAAAGGTAATTCCTCGACCTGTTTTCAATTGCGTGAGGATTTGTACAGCCCCAAGCAGCACACCATTTTTCTCAATTCCCTGAATGAGAGGTATGGGAAAGTTGCCCTCCGCAATATGGCGGCGCCGTTAACGTACGCTCCCGCGGTCAATAGGGCATCTATGTATTTATTATATCTATGCTGTCAACAAACAGAAAGGGGAGGAGCCGGACGGGACGCATCCACTGATCTATATAGAATGTCATTCTATATAGATCAGTGGACGCATCACAGGCAGCTTCTTCTTTTAATTTTATGGCGGTTGGCAACTAACTTTAATGGTGCATTACCGCCACCTGCTGGACTGGGGTGTGGTACTGGAGTCTACCTTTCCAATTATAAAAAAAAAAGAAAAAAGAAAAAGAAACCTTCACCTAAATTCTTTTAATTAGTCCTGTATTCCTCAGGAAGCTAAATATATATTTAAAACATATTTCACTCGAGCATCTTTGTAGGATGTCTAAGTTTAATATTAATTGTTTTCTTTGCAATTGTGAACTTAATCTTTGTCTTTCTTTCTGATATTTAGGACATTGTAGTATAACATGCTCTACAGACTCTGGACTATCACAGAATTCACAAAGTTTTATTTAATCTTGTGTGTCCATACCTCATTCTTGACAACACATCCTCCTCCTCCTTACTTCTGTTCATATTTCTACCCTTTCCCACTTTATTCTGGATATTATAGAACTGTCTTCCAGTCTGTCCATTGTCCCATAATATTTGCCATTTACCCTTAACAATGTTTTCACACATCAGAGGCTACAGCCAACCAGGTCTTAAATAGGAGGCACTTTTCACTGATAGGTGATCACAAGTGTCAATCACCACCACTTACTTCATTCATTCTACATGTATATTATATAGCAACTATATATATATATGTATATAAATAGTTGCTTGTTGATGGTGTAAGGTCAAGTGAAAAATATCAACTGGAACTGGAAGATGTACACATTTTCCATGCAAGAAGGGGACTTTTTCCTCATCATTTCAGAGGTGCACCTCATGCCTCTGCTTTACTGTATTGTTCTGAATGGAGACTTAAAAAAGAAAACATATATTACTTTGAGAGTTAAGTAGGTTGAGAGAGAGATGGGGTGAGGAGAGAGGAGAGGATAGCCAGAGGACAGATGATGGGTGGGTTCATAGTGGTGTCATATGACTCAGGGATTGATTTTTTTTTTTGTTTTTTTTTTGTCCATACGGGAATGCCAGACCTAGTGGTGATTTGAGATGTTGGCCAAACGTATAAGACTGTAACAAATCCAAACACCATTCTGAACTTGTTTACCAACCTAGCAGCAGAAAACCGGTGTTGTGTAACTTGTTAAATCTTTTATCTGGTCTTGGAATCAAATTTCAGTTTAGTTCCGAGACTAACATGACAGTAAACTGATATTTCTCACTTTCCCCCATTCACAGGTCTTCAGGATGTGCTTCCTGAGTTTCTGCGGAATCGTTTTGTGGAGGCGGCGCTCAGTTACGTGGCGTGTAATTCAGAAGGCGAGCTACTGTGCCGCAACAATGACTGCTGGTGCCGCTGCTCCGCAAAGTTCCCTGATTGTAACTGCCCCTTTGCAGACATCAAAGCTATGGAGGAGAGTCTGCGAAAGAGCAAAGAGTCCTGGGTCAACCTCAACAATGACTTCATGGAGTCAGGTAGGTTAATCTGATGGCCAAGGAAGTGTTAAAATCTCTTGTATAATCTCTGGGGTTACAACCCCTTTCCACACTCACTTTGTGTCTTCACTGGATTAAATTGGAGAGTGGAGCTTTTCAGGTTTAAAAAGACAGGTAAATCTCATTGGTATATCTCAATCTTGACAGATGATTGATATACTGTCATATTCCCTCAGCAACTCTTTCTCACAAGGTTTCTGAGTTCACTGCAGTGTAAACAGATGCACTATGCATGTATATACTATGAAAAGAACATCAGAACTGAAAAGTCTACCGCAGCGCCACAGCTCCAGCAAAGAATCTTTTAATTACACTTACATTGATAATGCATGGGGTAATACAGTATGGACAGTGGCGTGATGGTTAAGGATCTGTGCTTCAAACACAAGGGCTGGAGGTACAATCCCAGGTGTCCAACGAAATGGGAAAGTTAATGAGAAAACAATCCTGCTCTGTTACCATTGTGTCCATAGGCAAAGCACTTAACCCCAAGCTGCACCTGAGGGATTGTCTCTGCAATTAGTGTACTGTATGCCGCTTTGGATGAAAAGCATCTGCTAAATGTTAACAACAACCCATACAGATTGAATATATTAAAAAGTCAGTGTTATTAAATTCGATATCATACAAGCAATCGATGAGTAGCCTACAATTAAAGGACAACAACTGCTGCTCCAAAAAGTATCTGACACTTAAAAATGTACACTGAACTGTTCAAAAGTTCGGGGTCAGTTTCAATATATATATTGAAATTAATAGTCAGCAAGGATATTAATTTGATCAAAAGTGACAATAAATAAATGCTGTTCTTTTTAACCTTTCTTTTATTGATCAAAGAATCCTGATGAAATGTAACACGCTTTTCACAGTATATTAAGCAGCACAACCATTTTTAACATTGATAATAAGAAATGTTTATTAGAATGATTTCTGAAGGATCATGTGACACTGAAGACTGGAGTAATGGCTGCTCCATAAATACAGCCTTGCTGAGCATAAGAGATTTCCTTCAAAAATATTTTTAATGACCCAAACCTTTTGAACAGTAGAGTTTGTATTTCAATGCGTTTCACACTAAAAGCCACATTATGTATTATTATTATTAGATGCGTATAAATAACAATATTTATATATAGAAGTATGGAATTTTGGCTTTAAAAGTGTCCTGGTGTTATATTTCTTTAAAGACCCCTTGTGGTAAAAATCTAGTTTTTAATGTTGTTTATATGTCTAAGTGGTGTTTTTAAAAGGCTTTAAGACAAACCATGTGCAATTTCATAAGTAAACCTCATTATTGAGTATTTCCTCAAAATTGCAGTGAACCAAAAACGTCTCAAAAACGCATGCAGTTTGAAATCGACATTGTTCCTTACGTCACAAACTACCTTGTAATAAATCATGTCAACGTGCGGGCGGGCTTTAGCATATCATTAACTATGCTGTGAAGCAGTGGAGTCTCTGGAGAAGCCAAGCTATCCCAGTATTTTTTTCTGTAGATATGAAAAATTGGGTACATTTAACATTATAGCGGGTGAATTATGTAAATGATGTGTATTACGATGCTATGATGAACTATATGCCTTTCTCCACTGATGTTCTAAGTTGTTCAAAGTGTTTCTAAAGATACTGATTTTTAGAAGAGTGCTGTCTGACTCTGAGTTGGTGAACGGGAACATGGTTTGTTTAACATTAGCAACACACCCACAAAGATGGGTTTTAACAGATAAAATTATTGACTACGGGGAACTTTAAAATAACTGTGTGGTGTATTTTACTTGAAAGACTCGTGGGTGTTATTGGTCCATTTGTTTCTGAAAACCCTGAAAAAGCCTGCAAGGGCCTACAAGTCAATAATGAACTGTGGACTACTTTGATAAATGACCCATGTTTGGGTTTAATTCAGAGTTCTTTAAAGTTCACTGACTATGATACATTTGCACCTTGGAGTAGAAACCTAAACCGACAAGAGGGAGGGTTTGTCTGTTTTATTGCTCTGGTTGCGAGAAGGCCGGACTGATAAAAACTTCGGTTTGAATAATGCTGGTGTAGTGTGTGTGTGTGAGAGAGAGGGAGAGCAAACCCAAAGTAAAGCGAGCCGAAAAGAGAGAAGCATGGAAACATGGCACCTCAGGTTTTTCTCCTAGCTGAGTGTTTCCACATTCATAGAATGATTCAATCAGAGAGATAAACCCTAGCTGGCTCTAAAAGCTTCTCCTGCTCAGTGATGGAGCATTAATGAAAGCAGCTCAAATCCCTTTAACTGTGGCGCTGCACTCATAAGAACGCATATCTCCTTTCAGCAGGTGAAGTGCTAGGCTTGGGGAAAGGGCTCTTTGGCCATAGCATAGCTACAGCGTAAGGGTTTTATTTATCCAGCCTCACAGAAACCTGTCCCTATTGTCAGGAGGCCAAATATGAGAGCGAGAACATTCGTTCAGATTTAGAATGGGAAACTGATTTGTCATGCAGGATTCTGATAAACAATATAAACAAATATTGGGGTGAACTGCACCCAAACAAAAGCAAATGACAGTTTAACTTAAGTCAGGCACCATGAAATCAAGTTTACATAGTGGCTCCAAAAAAAGTATTGTATGAATTGTATGTACATATAGGAATTTCAGTACACTCAATATCAAACATCAAACTAGGTGGAAAAACAAATCGAAGAACAAAAGAAAACGCAGATATACACAATCCCACCCACACACCAATACTTTCTGTTTGTATTGGTGTGTGGGTGGGATTGTGTATATCTGTCCTTTTTGGACTTGGGGATGTGAAATTATCTTCCCTCACAATCTGAACCTCAGTGCACTTTGTTCAACTTTGTCTGAAAGCACCACACGTTGACCATTTCTTAGCTGATATCTCTTACTGGATGGCTTTCTAAACCACAAAATTATTGTAGCACACCCACGCTTGGCCCAAGGTCTGTTTGTTTACATTCATTTACATCTACTGCCAGGCTTCCCGAAGGGTCTTAAAAAGTCTACAATTCTGAACTTTAAATTTAAGGCCTTAAACCGTCTTAAAACGGCCAGATTTTCATCTGAGGTCTTACATTTTATTTAGTCAGGTCTATAAAAGGTTTTACCCTCGTTCATTTCCAGAAACACTGGCCGCAGAAAGTTAGTACAAAGTAGCAAAAAAGTGACTGAGTGTGTCTGTGCTACATGGGTTGGAGTAGCCTGTTCAATCTCTATTAGGCTATTAATATGTTGTTTTGTAATGTAAATAAATATGATATGAAATCTATTCTATTTGAGGGCAAGTTAGCCTATTTTCATTTTGGGCCTAAGGTATTGGGCATTTGCCACGTTGTTGTGTGTGGAAGGTTACTAATGTGATTGCTTTATCTATAAATTAAATTTAAAATTTTCAATAACTGAATTCATTGAAATAAAAAAAGTTTTTTCTGAATTTCTTTGGTTTGAATATTTTTTGGTATGCGTCATTGCGTCGTGTAGGTCTTAAATTAAAATCTTTATGGTCTTAAAATGTCTAAAAAAGGTCTTAAATTTGACTAACTGAAACCTGCAAGAACCCTGTACTACAAACTGTAGACCTACTATCATTAATTTTAATAAAACTACATATCAATATTTAAGACTAAAGCTTCAATATTACATCACTGTTGAAAGATAAAAACATTCCAGCAACAGCTGTATATTAATTTGTGTCAGGCATAAGTTCTGCAAAACATGCGAAATCAAAACGGGACATAAGAAATCTAATAAAAAAGCACATACCTGTTTAATCATGCAAGCTTCAGTTAATCTGTCACGTCAAGTATTCCAGTAGGGCTGGAAATACAGATGCATATTTTGATAAACATGGATGGATTAGATAAATAATCATAAGTTTTACTCTATTACATTAAATTAAGCTGACCTGATGAGCATTTAGAGTGGAAACCACTGATCTATAAACATGGTAGGAACACTCATTTATGATGCACGCGTTACATTCATATGCACAGTTAGAGGGTTTTAAAGCACCGCTTTTAAAGGGTTTACCCAAAGATGAAAATTCTGTCATCATTTATTCACCCTCAATCCAAACCTATTTGAATTTCATTCTTCTGCTGAACACAAAATATAATTTGAAGAATATTGGTAACCAAACAGTGGAGGGCTAAGATTGACTTCCAAATTAAATCTTTTTTTCTTACTATTGAAAATGAACATAATGGAACATAATGGAATAATTAACACCATGTATCAATGGGTCAATGGGATCCATCAACTATTTAGTTACCCATATTCTTCAAAATATCTTCTTTTGTGTTCAGCTTGAAACAAGTTTAGGTAGTTTTTCTTCCCTGTTGTGATGTATATTTCTGAGTGAGATGGCTTCTCGAACAAGAAATTTCTAATTTTCATTATGATTTTTCAATTGATTCTGACTCTTAAAGTGTCTACTTTCTAAAAAGACCAGTATTGTGTCAAACATAGGCTAATAAGCATTCACAAAAGCATTTTTATTTGGAACAAATAATTACAGTAAATTCAGAATTTAAACTAGTAAAAAGTTACAGTAAAATTACAGTAAAAAGTATTTACTGTGTCCCTCATCCTTCAATTAATAGCTTGATTAGCTGAACTGTTCCATTATGTTAATTAAAAAATGTCTCGAAGTTACATGGTTTAATTGATACATGGTACCACCAACAATCAACCTGACAACATGTTTATCCTCATCAGAGTCTGCCAATGGAAATCTTCACTGGGGTTTTGTCCATTTATGGGTTCAATTAGTTGCTAAAGCTCCCAGAGCCTGTCCTTAGATAAGGCGCTTTTGCAGTTTGAATGTGACAGATAGCAATAAACAACAAATGAAGGTCTTTTTTCAGTGAATTGATTTTTTTGGTTCAATAAATGGCACCCATTTACTAACCAGAGGTTGTATAAAGAGGATTACACTCAGCGCACATATTCTGATATATCCTTCTGTCTCACAAAGATTTCCCTCTCGACATTTAAAAAGGCGTCCTACATTTCTTAATGGACAACTTTTGCAAATAGAATTCCTTACTTTGGAGAGAGCTAAAATATGATTCAAACTGTTTGATTACTGTATGTATTACATGTCAAATGTAGCACACAGTATCCCGCTTCATAAAAACACTTCCCATTTGGCATTTGATTAATTTAATGCAGGTTGTAAATGGCTTCACCATGCTTCTCATTACCTAATAAACTGAGTAAATCAGAGGTAGATTAGCTTGGCACGGGTAGTGGATGCTGTTTTTAAGATTAAAGAACGCCGTATCCTGAGTTCTCCAGCATGTGCAATATTTTACGAGTCCATTCACTTCGGGTTAAATCAGCTAGCAGAACGAATGGATTCGCCCAGCAACAGCGCTGGTGAGTCTAAGAAGGGATTATACAAAACTGTACTACTGTCATAAACATGATACTTCTCCCCACCAAATCCCACAAGTGCTTCGCTTTCGCTAAAGAAGCCAATAAACAACTCAGCGTATAGGTCGACCTATCACATATTCGCAAATGCCGAAAATGCCAGTTTCTTATTTAATATTTGCATGTTGCTTGGGGGTATAATTGCTGTGGATTTAGAAAATGAATTATGGATAGCATGTCCTTTTCTTATGTTTTGCTGTTGCAATTAAGTACGTTTAACAGTTCAAATTCTACTGGGATGTTTAAGATGTCAAGCCATTTGTTTTCTTATAAACCTGCAGTTTCAGGATTTTTACCTGAAAATTACTGCATATAAATAAAAATAAATAAAAGCAGTTTAATTTGACTTGCAAAATCCATGCAAATATAGCTACTAACCATTTTGGAAAAATAATATTTATTATTTATCTTCTGTTTAATATGCGCATTCATTTTCTGATGCTTGTTTTCGCAGGCAATGGTTTTGATTTCTCTTTGTTTGGGTAAAAAAAATAAATAATCTTTTGAATGTATGATGACATAATACACTTGTCTTGTAATATTCCTACTATACATTCACCACGGATTCTTTCCACTAAGGGCTCCACAATGTAGCGTGTATCTCTCTCTCTCTCTCACTCACTCACTCACTCACTCACTCAAACTCACTCACTCAAACTCAAACTCACTCAAACTCAAACTCACTCAAACTCAAACTCACTCACTCAAACTCACTCACTCAAACTCACTCACTCACTCACTCACTCACTCACTCACTCACTCACTCACTCACTCACTCACTCACTCACTCACTCACTCACTCACTCACTCAAACAAACTTTCCCTTGTCCTCCCTTAAAGAACAGATACTCAACCAGAGGCATTAGGGAACAGTCACTCTTGTGCATTTCAGAAAAGTCCAGAAACTTTTGCAAAGGGTTTCTAGAAACTTCAGAAAGTTGCTGTCATGAAGTTGTTGTTGGGCAAGGGAAGAGGATGGACAGAGCAGAGCACATGCAGGCAGGTGATTTCTAGAGAAATGCATTGTTTGAAGCTCCTGTCAGGAGCTCTACTGACCTTGTGTCTCACTGTGGTTCCCACTGGACCCAGACTGACAGATAGGTCCCGGCTTAGGGACATCAGCCTCAGCAAGGTCCAATGTTGGACATTGTAGATGGTTCCAAAGGCCTTTGTGGATGTACAGCTCCATAACACATCGACAACATCTAGACACCCACTCACACACTTACTTACACAGCATAAGCACACTCATACACATATATTTGGCAGCCTGATGCCATAGGAGAACCTTTTGAAGTTGCACAAAGAACTGTTTTCTAAAATTTTTCTACTGCATATTCTGGTACTATAAAATAACCAATTGGGGCTTCACTTTCCCTCTGTTTTCCCTAAGACTCCATGAAATTACCTGATGAGTACAGGATTGATTGGTTGATTGGTTGATATGTTGATTGATTGATTGATTGTATATGGCTAGGAGTTAATTATATAACTCTGTGCACAGGGTTTTGAGTATATATCTCTGTTTTACATTTTACAAATATATAACATGATGTAGCCTACAGAGTTATATATTACATTTTATTTTACTTAAATTTTTTATGTATATGTAAAAGTTTTAATTAGATGTAAGTATAGCAGCAGATGTGTTTTTTTACTGTATTGTGATTGTAAAAAAGGCTCAGGGTTTAAATTATTGGACTAAATGACTGGAGACATCGGGAATACGTTACTAGAGAAAAGTCAGCCGGTTTGCCGGTCGCAACCGTAGTTATACTCATGTATGAATATCTATCTGTTATAGACTTAAGCAGATGATTTTTTAGTTTATCATTAATGTTAGATAAGACAAAGGCAGTAGATAAAATGATATTAAAAAGTTACCATAGTTTAAAAACCTGTAATATTGGGTTATATAAAAGGTTATCCCACCTCATTAGGAATTTAAATCCCGGAAATTTTATTACCAGAGGCTACGCAATATTTGGAGAAAACTCATTGATTTTTTCTGTGAGTGACAACAGGATCTGCAGTGTTGACCATTCCAAGAAGGTGAATGCGTCAACGTGCCTGGAGTGGTCAAATGTTGCATCTACGTATAGCCTACATATTTATGATTAGAACAGGGTGAGAAAGAATATGTAACAATGAGAGAAACAATCTAATTCATAGAAATTATACAGTCAAGATTTCAGACCCTTGTGTTTATGAAAACAAAATCCATTACAATAATGAAATTAACTTGGAAGCTGCACTTTACACTATACATATTACAGTAAACAAACCTACAGACATAAAGACTATTATGAAGAAGCTTTATCACATAGTGTCACTCCCAGTGACTGCTGGGAAACCTTGTTCTGCACAACTGCTTATATTTTCTGCCTTGATAAGCAGCTGTCATTAAATCTGGCAGGTGGCCCAGACAAAATGAGGATAGATTTGTGCGGTGCGGCGTGTGCAAAATGAGTTTTCGACTCTGAGAAAAAATACTGTCATTGTCATCAGCAACGGTATTAGAAGTGTCACTTTCTGACTGCCTGCCACTTAGGCCTGTAGGTAGCCCGAGCACTTCCCGGCTCTCCTTCTGCTGACAAATGTGAGAGACAATGGCAGTTCATCTTGTACGCGGCCTGATCTATGTGCTCGTGTAAAGGGAAAAGGATCAAATCCACATGGGGTAATTCGAGTAGGGTGAGAAGGGCTTTAATTCAGGTCACATTTCTCGCTGAGATCACCCACTGAGCACCTCTAAATAATGTCATTTGGAGGGACCACACACACACAGCTAAAAAGACATTACTATTCTGTAGCACTATCCACCACAACAGTCCATGGGACTGATACAAAGATTTTGACTAGGAATACTGCTGTCCTAGGTTGAATTAAAGGAGTAGTTCACCTCAAAATGAAAATTTCCTGATCATTTTCTCACCCCAATGCCATCCAAGATGTTCATGTCTTTCTTTCTTCAGTGGAAAAGAAATTACGTTTTTTTGAGGAAAACATTTCAGGATTTTTCTCCACACAATGGACTTCAAGCGCAACCAACATGTTGAAGTCCAAATCAATGCATTTTCAAAAGGCTTTAAAGTGCTTCAAAGGGCTGTGCACGTTCCCAGCTGAGGGGTAGGGTCTTATCTAGCGAAATGATCATTCATTTTCACAAAAAAAACATTTATATTCTGTTGTGGCTCATTTCGGTTGTGTTGTGGATTAATTTTGTTGTGTTGTGAACTTATGTTTGCTTTTTAAATTTTGTTGTGCATTACTGGGCCACCGTATTACTATCCAAAACTCAAAAGCTTACAATGATGTTTTTCACTTTAGAATACTGATCCAAATCATTAGTAATTCCTTCTCAAGGATTTGGTCATTCTTGAGTCATTACTAGTGGGTTACAATGACCTTCACTTTAGAAGTATTACACATTATACATTATTCATGTTAATTATGAACCTGTAGTTCTTAGCAGTCCTCTTGAAGGTATAAAAAAATATAGTAGTTACCAATTAGCTAATAGTAAACTAACACATTTAACTGAGCATTATTTTTATTACTTACTATTAAGTTAATCAGAGTTTTTTTGTTATTTAATATGAGTTACTAGAGTGTTAAAAACTCATTACTCATTTGTTCCTGTGTATTTATTCATTAATGGCAGAACAGTATTCTAAAGTGTTACCAAATAACAAAAGAAAAGCAACAAAAAAAAATTCTCAAATTTTTCCCGTTGTAAGTTCGCTGTCGCTTTCAAGATGTAGCAATAATATTAGACTTGCCACAGTAAACAGTGTTATCAGGTAAACTATACTCAGTACAAATTGCACAAACAAAAAAGTATTATATTATCGGGTAAAAGGGGGAATCAATTCTTATATCAATAGCCTAGCAAATAGAATATCATAATATTTTGTAAATATATTTTTAAAAAGTCTAACTAAAAATAATCATTTTAGATGCAATGATTGAATGTACAATCGCCAATATGAAGAGTTTTGCGAGGATGATAAATGACCTAAATGAAAGCCAGATATTCTATACTGACTTACAAATAGTGCACAGGCAGTATAAGGGGCCGGCCATTCACACAGAACGCACTTGTGTGTCTAAAAATGTGAAGCACAGAGCAGTAGAAAAACCACAAGGTCGAGATACATGTTTTTTAAAACATCACGTTTTAGAACGGCATGTCATGCACGAGATTCTACGACCAGCGCAATGGTCAAACACGTCCGTCTAGCAGTGCTGTTAATATTATTGTTTATTATTTTGAAAACAAGAATTATTCCACCATATTGTGCGTTGCACTTTCTTCCATTCATAGTAATATGAGTGAGCCGTCTTATATACAACCTTTGATACTGCGCAACGAAAATAGATGATATGCTAGATATGCAGTAGCCGGTTTGAGCAAGGATCCCTCACTGGTGAAAAAATGATGACATTGTGCCAACTCTAAATGTTATCATAGTACATATTGCACCTGTGATACCTCCACATATTAAATCTCAGTCCCATTTTCATTTTTCAACAGGATGTGCAGCTGTTTTTGTCACATTTCAATATTGAACAGTGAACAACAATAGCTGTGTTGTAAGAATCAGCCATGTCTAGATGAATTGCTCTAATTGCCATGAAGTTGGTTGAGGCAGTCATTGGAGAGGCACAATCGATATCTGCATTCATCACTAGAGAATAGGCCTTGATGCATGTTATATATAAATTCATCAAAATCAAAAGGCACTCCAGCAATAATGGGAAAAGATTGAGTGGTTAATGGTGGGTGAGAGGTATAAGCTTTTCTTGCATGTCAGAGATACTCAGTCAACAGCTACTTATCATGTCCTCACTTCTTTGTTCTGCCTTTCTTGTTTTGGATTGGAAGCTTCAAAATCAATGTTAGCAGATATTTACAGTCCATTTAAGTCATTACTCTGGCATTGGTCAATGTAATGTTAGTGTTTTACAATTGTTAGAAAATCATCTTTTCCATTATGGGGGAGTAACAAGGTGTCAAAGTCTTCCTGATTTTCAATTGTCGTCTTATTTTGACAACCATTTAAATTCAGCAGTGTTTGCTAGGGATGCATAGTGCTGTATATCAGTCTATTGTTGGTTAGTGGCAGATATTAGAGATTTTCTTTTAATCAGTATTGGTCATTAATGTGAATCGCATGCATCCATTAGTGTGAATCACTGTATGTATCCTTTAGCAGAGCTTTTGGACCTCTAGGCAATATATGTGAACCCAATAAAATTGTAATTGTATGGGTCAGATATTGGCCTTTCCATTATCCAACAATTGTGAAGGCAGCCAAACCAGTAGATACAGGGTGATCATGAGTCACTCTGAAATATAATAAATCTGGTCAGGCGTAAATAGTGATTGCCTGCTATTTCCAAAACTTATGATTAGATCGTAGTCTTTGTGTAAAGCATGCAATCTGTGGACAGCCAAGTAGGTTTTCACTGAAAAGCAAATAGTCACAAACTCCCACACAAAGGATGTTTTTCTACAGTTTTAGAGGAGGTTGCAAAATATAAATGTCAACCCTGGAAAATAAAGTTAGGGAATAGAATATGCGAACATCGCAGCATGACAGTTTGGTGTCACCTTGGTGCAATGACATGTGGAACAGCGAGATTAGGGTAGAGTTTAACTGCTCACTGCATGTCAGATTGTCTTTAATGTGACTAAATTAAGAGCTCCACACATGACCTAAAACACACAGAATGCGGCAAAAGAATGTAACTAAGCATAACAGGGTCTACAAAATGCATGCAGGGAGGAATTGTGCCCACTAAACAGGCCTGCAATTCACACAAGAGTTTAAAGAAAAAGTAAAAGAGTAAATTCACAAAGACTTAAAAAGCAAGCAAGAAAGAAAAGAATGAAAAGACAGGCCAACAAACACCATTTGAGTTGCTGAAGGCTACAAATGCTTCCTTGAGGAAGAAAGCCTGAAACGCATCCTCACTTCCTCCCTGCTGTGATTGCTAAGATTTATGTTTTTCCACAAACTCTTTACTGGCTTTGAGATATTACATGTAATTGGTGGTACATCAGCATAGAAGAGAGCAGAGGAGGTATTCCCCATGCTCTGGACAGCTCTGTTGAATTATATATTTGCTTGGATCAATAGAAAACACTGATATTAGCATTCACACGTGTAGCAATCTTTCTAGCAGAGCAGGGTAATCAAGGTCATTTGCTTCCTCAAAAGGAAGAAAAGTAAGACAGACTAATTGGAAGTCATATTTGCACTGTGATGATGATTATGATGGCATACATCACTTTCTCTAGGACTCTGAGCAGTCCATTTACTGATATCATTGACTGTTATACTGTAAATGAGGGAGATATGACTCCGTGTGACAGAGCAACGGCAAGAGTTAAATATAGTGGAGACTGGGCTAGTTGGCGCACAGAGAAGTTGTCATAAGGGCTATCTCTCAGTAGTCAAAAGTCTATTATATGGTTTTGTATTTTAGTTTCAAACACCTAGTTCAAGTTCTCAAATCAGGATTGTTTTAGTAAATGATGCCCTCTAAAAAATATTACAATATCATCATATTTTTGCTGTAAAGGTAATATCAATAATATTGTAAATAAATAAATAAATTGATTGTTATTATTTGTATATATTCATTTTAATTTAGATTATTATTAGTTTTAACTTAGATAACTATTATTATTTTTATTATTATTATTTAATTCTGTCCAAACAAAAATGATATCATACTTTTATTTACTGATATTAACTACAGCAAATTATATTATATTAAAATAAATTGTAAATAAATAAATACATGAATACAATTGTCATATATTGAATAATAACTTAATTAATATTAATTTATATTATAGAAATTTATTACACACATTTTTCCTTTTCTTTTGGCTTCTTTTTTCCTTTTGATCTCAATTGTTTCAGTAATAGAAGAAACAGTTTGACATCATTCATTCATCTGCAACACAAAGCAGAGGAAATAAGTTGACATCAAATGCTCGACTCATCGTAACCTCAGGGGGGCCTAAAAATACACATGCAATAAAATAATTCCCTTTTTTTTCTGAGAATATTTCTCAGAGATATTAACACGATTTAATGACACTGATAGGATTCTGTTTTTTTCTATTATGTGCTTCAGTTCATTGTTTTGCTTATGTAAAGGAAGAAACATTTAACCACACACACCTGTTCAATTCATAGAGCCATCTGGACTTGTTTGCATTATTCCTAGTGTGCATGTACAATCAAAACTGTGGATCATGTATGAAAAATGACGCATGCTGACAGTATGTAAATACATAATATGCATATTAAGCTCATAAGCAGCATGCACACAGTTTTGTTTTCCAGTCCTAAATCCTGTTGCAGATCTCCACTTCATTTCTCTGCAATTATTTGTCAAACAGTGGAATCAAGGATTTTCTTGTGTAAAGATGCCAGCCGACTGAGCAGATCCATCAGAGTTCTGTTCCTGGATAGCGTCAGGGGTCACTGAACTGCTTCCTCTCAAGCATGTGATGTCACCCCTGCTGTCAGAGCACTAATGTGGGCAGGAGACTGAGATCCAGTGCCATGCAGACTTCAATTCAGCCCTGAGCCTAAAAAAAATTCTTTAAAGATAAAGGGGGGCAGTCTGACAGAAGCATATGATAGAACTGAAATGTTTCCTTGGCTATAGGTAATGAAAGCTGTAAGCAGCTAAAGCCTTAATCTCAAGGCTTCCTTAAAGTAGAGAAAAAATGTGCTTTCCATCTGAAGGCCAGTTGACGACTGGTGATACTTCATAAAGTTAAATTGTATATTTGAGTCACGTTATCTTATTCAATTCCTTAGGTGATAAGTTATTTGAAAATAGCTGCTCTTTCCACTTTAATTCATCTCTCTGCGTGAGTGAAACTTCAAACAGTTACTTCAAATAAGTTGCAGACCACCTAATGCTTTTGTTTTTTGTTTTTTTTTAATCTTACTGACCTTGCATGGAAGCTGAGAATAATATTTTATAATGAAATTCAGAGGCGTATTGAGAGGGGATAGGGAGTTTATAACTCTCTATGAGTGATGGAATACTGAGTGAGATCTGCTTTTCTCATACAGATGAGCCGAGACACTGCAGAACGCCTTTTTTTCCTCTCTCTCTCTCTCTCTCTCTTTTTTGTTTCTCTCTTTTTTTTTTTAGCACGACTAATTGACCATAATCTCTTCTCCAACAAAACCACAAACAGGACTACAAATAATGAACAAAATTGGGCAAGAATACAAATCTTCAATTTTTGCATCTTTATTATTTATTTATTTATTTTCATCAAATTGTCAGTGAAAGGAGGATCTTAATTTTTTTTTTTGTCAATCTCACGATAGTCTAATACATTTTTGACCGTCTTTGGGACATGAATATTTAAAAACCCTGATTTGTGTGACTGCAATTTTCTATCAATAAACCTTAATTAAACATCAAAATACACTAGACAAAATTTAAAGGTGCCCTAGAATGGTTTTTATTTTTATTGTATAATGTTTTCTGGGTTGCCCTTATAATGTTAGTATGTTTTTTTAGATCAAAAATATAATAATTTCATATCATAATTTAAAAATAAAAGGCATTTTTCCTAGCCTGATTTTAGACTCTGATTTGAAAGCTCTGTTTCAAGGGGCGTGTCTGCTGTAACCGGCCTCTGCTGTGATTGGCTGACATGCTTGCATATGAAATAGCTACGTATTACATGTGAAACTCTCTCGAATACTTTTACTACAGATATTATACGTTTTTACTATTACAGCTATCGAGATTAACGAATCGTGAGATGTTTTTAAAGTATTTAGATCTATTCCCATCACATAAAATGTTGCCGTGATGAGCATTGAGCAAACAGATGACAGTGTGTTGATCGCGAGAATAAAGATCTTATCATTGCAACGCAGTTTCTGCACTCTCTCTAATGCTTTCACCAATGCAAACACGATGATGTTGAGGAAACAGTCTCGTTGGTGAAATGTTTGGAAATTTCCAGAGAAAATACAATTAACCCATTGTTTCTTCAGAGGCTCGGGTGAAGGAACTAAATACTTTTGTGTTCATTTGTACATCCAAACACTGAACAACTGCCATACTTCGGCTGCGCAGTTCAGCCTGTCATTGAACATGGGCTGGCATATGCACATTTTTGGAGTCGTACATATTAATGATCCCGACTGTTGCGTCACAGTCGGTACATTTTATTGTCAGTTTTATTTTATTAAGCTTCTCCTTTCACTGAATTAAATAAATAAATAAATATGTTTTTTATGTGTTTGAGGTCCAATATTATCATATTTGTAAACTGTTTGTGTTTTTGTTAAAGCTGAGCTGAATAACCCTACACCAGTAGGGGTTTGCTAATTTGGTGCCAAATGTTGGCTTGTAGTTATTATTAAAGAGGAATATTTGGTGGATCATTTTTTTTTTCTTACAATTACTTTGGTAGCTGGGTTCACTGTTGAGATTTAGGAATGCAGACAACACTATACAGTTTGTGCAAAAAAATTTAGAAAATGGAATGAGATTATTTACCTGTCTTCCTGCCTTGCTGTAGGAGAGCTCCAAATAATATTATTTCTTATTAATAAATTGGTAGTGGATGCCAAGTACAGCCTGCTGAGCCTCAATAATTAATTAAACTGAATCATACAAACTTATCCTCCAGCCTAGGAAAAAAAACTGCCACTTAACTTTAGTTTCTAAACTCACAAGCATTTATATTTCAAGGAAGTCACACATTGTAATTTCTCCCTCTCTTTAATGATGCGAGCAGTGGCTTGTGTGACAGAACAGTCCATTCGGTTTTGATGCATATGCTGCAGCCACACACCGATGCCTGTTTTAGGTTTTAAGGGTTTCATTCATCCTGCTGCCCAATTTAAGTTCAGACCAGGCCTCAGTGCACCTCAAACTCATAATGACACGATGGCCTGATATGCTAATGGACTATTAAGAAAAACAAGCAGCACTATCATTTCTGCTAACTTAGAAGTATGGGGTGATTAAAATTATCATTTTACTTAAACCAAGAATACCCTGGCTGCAATATGGTTATGTACGCTTTTAGAAATCTGTGTCACTTTTCATAGCATGGCAGATAAATCTTTTAAAACCGACTATAAAAAGACATGCTTATATGTTTAATGGAATTGAGTACTCTTCTGTGGAACCTACAGTAAACATGTTTTTCTTTTTTTCTCTCTTGTGAGTGTACTTTTGCGACTGTGGATATAATTATAAATTTACGTTATGTCGCGCCACAATGCAGGCTGCCTATATTTCACAACATGCGAGCGAGCATTTCAAGTGTTTTATGCTCCTCTCCAGACTTTGATTGGCAAAAATGACTGTCTTAGTTAGGATTGATCTCCTTTATGAGATTTTGGAGGCTGAGACCTCAACAACACAGCTTGGCCTTGCTGAAAGCACACACCGGAGTACCATAAGCAGTGATCGCAATGCACAGCACCAAGACAAAGAGGCTAAAGGCTCTATATTTATGGCTCAGGGTTTCAGCAACAGAGAGAGAGAGAGAGAGAGAGAGGGGAGTATATTTCAGTGACTGCTTTGGAGCTCTGATGACAGCAGGAGTGGAGGAAACAGTATTTTATCAGAGAAATGCTCAAGCGACGGTTCCTTCTTATTCTAAAAGCTACCATCTATGCATTATGATAGCATTATTTTTCTTTTTTGGACGAAAAAATTTATTCCTTGGGCTTTTTATGTTGAATATACCCACAACGGCAAATATATATAAGTGTTGTTGTTTTTTCACAGTTTTAGTCAGTTTTCATAAAGGTCATATGCATATGTTTTAGTCAGGTTAAATGACATCTAGTACAGGCTTACAACATTTTGGTTACAGAGAAAGTGCAAAATTAACTATAACAACATGTGAAAACTTGACCTCTGACATAGCATTATAAAGGCATACTGATTTAAAAATAAATAAATATTAATAAAAGTAATTTATTATTATTATTACAGAACAATGAACATAAAAGCCACATCATACATGAGAAGGGTTACAGTTTAAATGTAAAAAGCTATAGCCTACTGACATGAGTACTCACCTAATACATCACTGGCATTTATCCACAGACTGATATCAGTGAATTAGAACAATTTTGACAAACGGACAACACTACAAATGGTCGACTCTCAGGTCAGTAGAGCAACGTTGATACACCCATTGTCCATGTTTTAGACCCGCTGCTATGTTTGTCTTCACGACTGGACATGCACACATTCTGACTAACACGTAGGCCTAACTTCCGTGCGTTCCATTTGTTCAAGTGCAACAACCGTGACTTCAGAATGCAATATGGCTGCTAAGTGGAGTGAAACAGAAGTAAAATACTGTTTATTTGCACCTCTGTTTGTCTGTGCACACAGTACTATCCAACCTCTATTTGTGGACATGATACTTAGGCATTATCAATGCAAAATACCACTTTTTTATGTGTTTGTATTCTGAAAGAGCAAGCACATCAAAGGTTTGCCTGGACGCATCCATCTTAGTTTTGCTACCGGTGTTCTGGAACGTGGTCACCTCGGGCGTGACATCATTCCCAGCTCCTAATTCCTTCTTCCGAGGTAAACGTAACATTAGTTCAAGTTCACTTCACATCATTTTGAGCAGATGCAAGTTGTTTTAATTAGCGCAATTCCCTTTTGTACTATCTTTGTTATTGCGGGGGAAAAAAATAAGTTTGTTTACAAAGATTTTGTCAGTGTTTGAACATTTCAGCAGGGTGTGGTTTGCGTGTAACTGGTTTGGGGGAAAATAAGCAGTAATTTGGCTGACGAGATTAACATCTTTTGTTTGTCAGTAAAGAAGGATGATTCAAAGCTTGGGCTGATGCCTAGAAATGTAACAACACATACGTGGTTGTCATTGGAATGTGTTAAATCGGTGAGTCCATGAGTCAGTCTGTCATTGTCTGATTGCCAGGCTTATTTTACAACCGCGATTCCTTCCACAGACTTGAAACAATGTCTTGTTCATGTCACAAATGTCTTCTTCTGCAATTACAGGGAAAACTCAATTCTGCATTAATGTTCAGGGAAAAAATGTGCCCGGTTTACTGATTAACAGAGCAAATGTCCTTCATTTCGTTCTAACACTGCGAGAAATGTCTAATCAGGACCCTGTCACTAGTCCGCATCTCCAGACGAGCCGTAATTCAGCCATCCTGCCGTTACCTGTGCTTTGATCAATCTGTGAATTATGCCCTGTCCTCTGGGAGCCACCACATTTTTACCAGCTTTAAAATCATATTCCACTTGGAGATATAAAAGACGTATAGAGGCCAGGCGGCACTGTTTGTTCTGTAGGGTGTCCGGTAAAGATAACAAGAACGCTTCCTCTCATGAAGAGCAAAAAGCGGTCATTTGAATATATTATACAGGTGTCCTGCTTTCTCGTTGAGAAAGAAAAAAAAATCCAAGCAATAATAAGCTGAAGGGCAGAAGGTACATCCTTGATCTGTCTTCTCTGTCCTGACTTAAGTTTAATTTATTTTTTAACAGTTATTTCAAACGACTGTAAACTAAATTCCAGACAACTTGTATTTTTCTTTGCACAAAAAAGCAACTTCTGTGGAGTTTGGAGCTGATAATTATGTTTCTTTCTATTTAGATGCAAAACAGTTCATTACAGCTATAATGAATTTGCGAGCCCTATTTGCATCTGATGGAAAAAAATGTATGAGGCCGTTTTAGGTAATTTCAACAATATCGCCCGCATCTGCTTTCAGCCTGTTATCAAAAGTTTAAGTTCCTCAGTGCATCTACTTGAGAATAGTTTGCACCGCACTGATGGTTTGCTTATAATTACAAAACTAAATCAGGCCATACCTGCAGGGACGCATGGCTTGGTTAGACAGCTCTCTAACGCTCAAAAAAAGGCAGATCACTGGAGCTTTATGCACAAACTGAACACATTTAGCTGAAGTCTAAGAGGCACTTTGAAACTGAATACCTAAAATAAAGGAAAATGCTAATAGTTGCACTGGGTTTGTGTACTACAACTAGAGATAAAGAGTTTTCATTTCAAATAAATTGTGGCTGTCTAAGAAAAACTTTGTTGGAGATCTGATAGTTTCGTTGTCTTTGAGCCAAGTGAGCCAAACCAAGTTTCCCTGTGAAATTACTAGACCGTGGCTAGTTGTCATACTTTTTTTTACTCCAGTCAATATTTTTCTAGGTGGGTTTATTTTTGATAGTCAATTTATACATACCTTAAAATAATTTCCACTGTTGATTTTACCTTTTGCTATAAAATACAGTTCATTTCACCTTTTGCCAAATGGGGCAAGTTGTCACAATGAAACATGCCATTAAACAGCCGATTAAAGCACAATTTAAACGGTTAAACAATTATGAAACACTAAACAATGCAAATGTAAAAGGTAACAAAATAATTGGACTTGTTACTGAAAACCTTAGTTCCTGTGATATAATCCTTGCCAACTTCCCCGGGTTCCTCTATTTTTCATTTTTTGTTATTGTATTATTCATTTATTAGTTCAGTTATAAAAATCGTTTGATTGTTTGTTATAACAACTCTAGCATATTCTTTCATATCTTGATATTATGGCCATTCTCAGTGAGAATAATATAAGAATGCAATATGCAATATAAGAAATAACTGTAAGGTAAAGTGTAAATGTCAAGGTTTCTCCTCCATGATCCAAAGAAAGGGTTGTTGTTGTTGTCACAGGATAAACTCACCATGTACACACAACTACCTTTTCTATTAAAGGGATCTAATTCTGAACAAACACATTTGAGAATAGTCACCTTTACCAGCAGCCTGGCCTGCGCTACATCTGCATGAGGAGGTGTTATGTGTGTCTTTAAGTGAAAGTCGAAATTTTCACTGTAATGCGGTTATGTTCTTGAATGTGCATAGACAGCAGTAAGTTCCCATCTCTCCTTGTTCATAGAAATTTGAGGTACTAATGTACAAAATGAGATTGTGTTTTGAGGAAAATAACCTCATCATTCCAGCTGACATTTTTAGGAAGGGCTAAATAGTCCATAAATTTGAACATATAGTCATAAATGCCAGAATATGGCAGAAAAGGGAAGAAAAGTTCAAATTGTAAATGTGCCACTGTGAATAATGAGATCTCCAGCAGAATATGGGCAAGAAGGAGATAAAGAGATAGGGAAAATATGAGAGAGAGAGAGAGAGAGAGAGAGAGAGAGAGAGAGAGAGAGAGAGAGAGAGAGATTCGACTGTAAACAGTGGAAGGCAAAAGAAGGAAGGTAGAGTGAGAAAATCTAATAAAAGCACTGCTGCATGTGGCTACATTTTATGCCGTTATGTGGGAACGGGACGGTAGGTTATGATCAGGCACAGAACGAACCGCTATGGTTTTATTGGGTTGCATTATAACACACCACAACCCTGTTCTCTGCCCCATAGGCTTATGTTTTTCAATATACATGTACATATTAAATGCTTGCTTTTTTATCATGTAATGAAAGCAAGTGTGCTGCAGATCAGATTCATGAAGGGATAAAGCGTCTGTGCAGTTGAAAGAATCTTCTGAATACAATAACTGTAAAATTAAATGTTATTGAGCTCATTCAGTCAAGGAACGCAAAGCCTTCTTTCTTACTAAATTATCAAACTGAATCATTTGTTTTTAATAAGAAAATTTACTTGCATACCTAAAACAATATTTGCCAGTGAATATAAAAAAAAAGCAAAATACTGTAATAAAAATTTTAAAATGAATAAATCATTTTTAAAGGGTACCTATTATGCAAAATCCACGTTTACATGGTGTAACATAAATGCATGTCGGCAGTATGTGTACACAACCACCCTATAATGGTAAAATTCCACCCACTACAGTTCATTTTAATCCCCATAATTCATAAACAGTGTCTCAGAATAAGCCGTTTGTTCCTTTGCAATGTGACGTACCAACGGGTTTGAAGGTCCAAATTGCAGTTTCAATGCATCTTGAAAGGGCTCTACACGATCCCAGCCGTGGAATAATGTGTATTTACTTTTAAACCACAAATGCTCATCTTGCACTAGCTCTGCGATGCTCGTCCACGACTTCACGCATTACGTAGTCACGTTGGAAAGGTCATGGGTGATGTAGGCTAAAGAACCGACCCAGTGTTTACAAAGCGAAAAACGTTTTCTCCTCCAACTTCAAAATCGTCCGACATCGTTGTTTTACCTTTTTTTTTTAAAGGTCGTTTGACTTAGTCTTTGCACGTTCGCTTTGTAAACACTGGGTCGGTACTCCCGCCTACGTCATGCATGACCTTTTCAACGTGACTATGTAATGCGTGAAGTCGTGGACGCGCATGAGTGAGTATATTATCAGGAAAACTAGAAGAAATTGTTGCGCTCTAAATTGAAAAATCATTTTTCTTCAAGTGCGTAGAGCCACGGGAATATGGAAAACGAGCAAGAAGGTGGCTGGCCGCACACTGGATTCAGTACAGACTACAGAAGTCTAATGCATCGTGCAAAAAGTGCAAATCGAAAGTGAATTAAAAACAAATGAACAGGTGCACTGAAGATAGCAATGTGAAAACATTTGCTCCTGTTCATTTGAGTAAATTATCAGGAAATTTAATTCTGAAGTGAACTAATCCTTTCAAGCATTCAAGAAAAAAAGCTATTCTTGAAAAAAAGCTACTAAAATTATTCAATCAAAAGCAGTGAATGATTTTGTTTTTCTTTTGTTGTTTGATTCATATACAGTACCTACTGCTATATATGCTGTTAATGTTACACTGCTTTCACTGTAATGCACAGATCTAATATACACATGTGATTTATTTACTTGCCGTTTACGTTCACAGACATAACCGACTGCGTTTATGTGAACTGTGTGTTTTTGACATAACCTTGAGTGCATTTGACAGTTCAAGCGTAACGTGGACATGAAAGAGAATTTTGTTTAAAGGGATAGTTTTCCAAAAAAGGACAATTTTGTCCTTACTCACCCTCAAGTTTTTCAAAATCAGTATGAGTTTATTTCTTCTGTTGAACACAAAAGAAGATTTTAAAGAATAAAGAAGTCAGTATTTTAAGGAATGTTGGTAACCAGACAGTTGACGGCACCCATTGACTTCAAAAGTAGAAGAAAAAAATACTATGGAAGTCAATGGGTGCCGTCAACTGTCTGGTTTACTGTCACTCATTTATCATTATTAGTTTTATGAAACCAATATCACATTAGACAACATAAACAACGTGATTATGCACTGCCAGATCACCCTGTTAATTGTAATGCAATTATGTTGTGACACTGGTCATTGTAGGCTTTTCTTCTGCTGTCAGAGTCAAACAGACACACATGCAGACAAAATGACAGGGAAGAGAAGAAGAAAAACGGTGCTTATACTGAGCTTAACTGACAGTCTAAGCCAATGCTAATGTTATCTCTGTGATTTAGTCTTGTGTGTGGGAGCCTATGGGCTCATCGCTCGCGGGATCATTGCACATTGTAATGCCCTGTGACACCAATGGAGCTCTTTCTGCATGGCCTTACAATGAAAAAGTCAGGGGGATAGGGGTTCGTCTCCTCAGAGCTGCGCAAATGTCTTCATTTCTCTCCATTTTTGAGGGATGCTAATGTCTTTTTAAGTGGCCCAAATGGATTTCTAGATAACTTGAATTTGATAATTCTGCTTATATGTCACTGTTTACAGCTTGTACAACATTTTCCAATGGAAGGTGTTGGGAAATTTTGTTAAGAATTATGAGTTTTTCAACTAAACTGTCTGTGCTGAAGACAGATTAGCTTGTACTTATTTCAAGTAGTGATCAATCAGCAGTGCACAATGATTGTCAAAAGTTCTAATAAAACCTCACTTTGTGTTGCTGCTATATAGTTTGGTGATGTTGTGAGTCAAGTGATTAATGTTTTTGTCTCTGCTGTTTTTTCTAACAACACCCACAATGAGTCGCTCGATAACTCATGCATTCACATCATGAACTATTTCATGTCCTCTTATTGAAGCTCATAACAGCTCAATAGTTTATTCACCTTCTCCAATGTTTCACAGTAATAATAACCATTATAAAATTTCTCGCTCTCCTTCTGTTTTTCAGATGAGTTCAAGGCCTTTCTCAAGAAATTGCCAACAGATCATTTTTTAAACACCTCTGCCGTCTTAAAGTTCTGGACGTCAGATTTGGTCCTGCAGAGACGTTATGGTCTGCTGGAGGCGAGCACTAAAGTGGTGCTGGGAAAAGCCATCAAGATAGTGCGCAAACTCTTCGCTCTCAGCAAGCGCTGTCCTACACAGCCAAAGATCAGCCTGCCTAGAGACAGGTACAAGGCCATATGATTTTTGTTGTTGTTGTTGTTTTTGCAAATCATGTAAGGTAGCATGTGAAATGTGGGTTTTAGAAAGCATCGATTAAACGGTTAGCTCATCCAAACACTGAAACTTCTTTCATCATTTTCTCACCCTCGTGTCAGTTCAAACTTCAATGACTTTCTCTCTTTCTTCAGTGGAACATACAATATTTTTTTCTTAAATGTCTTAACATTTTTTTGTCAAAACAATGAAAGCACAGTGTTGTTTTTTGACCCCATTGACTTTCATTTTTATGGACAAAAACATTTCTTCATAACATTCCTCAAAATAACGTCTTCCATGCTCCATAGAAAAAAGAAACAACATGTTTGGAACAACATGAGGGTGAGCAAATGATAACAGGGTTGTTTTTTTTGTTATTATTTAATAAGTATTTTTCTAGCTTACTTAAGCATTCAAACATTTGTCTTTGTTGTTCTGTGTCTATAAGACAGTTGGCTGTTTCACTCTCAGTATATACAACATTGTGGGGTTTATGCAAAGAAACATTATGCAAAGAAAAAGTTGCTGGATTTTTCAATTTGTGGGAAAAACAACGAAAGATGAGAAATGGGGCTGGATGATATTAAAGTGAGTGAACGTTGTGCCTCGTGGTGCCTGCCTAGAGTGAACATTTCTGAAGAGTGGTCAGCGTGCACACACTATAATCAAGAGCTCCACGCGAGGGGCAGGTTGTAGTTAGCATCCTTCAGCTCGAAGACTTTCACTCTATTCAGACGGCTTCAACCTGTTTCTGCTTGTACATGTAACACTGCACCTGGAAAAACACACTAGAATTAACCCAAACTGAGAGTGGAATCATTTTTGTTGCTTCATTAGTTTCATAAACAAGTTTTATTACCCTACAATGTTTTTCAATAAAAATAAGATGGCTTGATATTCCATGCGTTTCTTATAAATCTTGAATGTGAGCCTCTGTAATGTCATTTACATATTTGTTGGTCATGCGTTCAGAAAAGACAATCTTTATTCTATTCAAATTCTACTATTTTTATCAAAAAAGTTATTTCATCACTTAATACATACTATGTCAAAAGTCTGTTTCATGAAAATTATGTCATTACTCTGAAAAAGATGAAATCAGTATGTATTTTATTTATTTTTTAAACTAAAACAAGGTCATTTTGATCCCCTTTGCATTCGTAGTTTTTTTTTAGCATGAAGTCTAGGGTTAATTTCATGACAAACGCTATCTGGCCAAGTCTGAGATTGTCACAATTAGTAATTTCAGAAATTCAGTTCTATTTGTTTTATAATATTGTCAGTTTATTTGAATGGTAAAACAAAAAATCTTTTAACATACAACTGATTTCAGAGAGATTTCTCATCAAAATGGAAGATTCAACCAGTACTTAATTATTGAACCAACCTGAACCAAGATATATTTCTATATAATATATGAGCACTGCTTAGTTTATTTATCGCCTGAATTGCATCTTGACATCAAATGCTCTCATGAAAAGGAAGAACATGTTACATTAGTGGATTTATAAGATCATTAATAAACTCGAGAGTCCAGGACAAAAGGAAGACCAGATGAAATGAAATCCCACAGGGAGGCAGCCAACAGAAAGGGCATGTGATGTGAGAAATTTTATTTATCCATGCATGGCATTAAGTATGCATCAACAGTTGTGAAGTGAGTTGGAAGATAATGGAGAGCGTTTATTTAAGTGAATTGTCTCTCACTAAATTGGATAAAAGAGAATGAAAAGAATGTGCCTTCTCCTCACACACACCCCCAAAGGCTTTTAAGACTTACTTCCTCTATTAGTTAAGAACAATTTGCATTTGTCAAAGAACAGGCCATCAGCACTCGATTAATATTCGTATCAATCAGCAAGAGGAAATGAATGCCTCATTTACCTCAAAGAAAATAAGGCTGATGTCAAGTTCTGACTGAACAATTTTAACATGTTAGCTGAACAATTTTCCATGGCGACGAAGCCCAGAAATCTTTTGATTTTATCTTCATTTAGTAAATCCTAGCCTATAGTTTTTTCAGGAACTAATCTTGTCTGTAATTATTACCTTCTCTCTTGCAGAACTCTGGGTTTTTGGCTCAACAAAGCCCAGTCTCTGTTGTATTGTAGCGAGCATGGTGTGCACGGCACCTTCTCTGAGGAACTGCAGGGCTGCATCTGTGCCGCCGAGCAACGCGCTGTCTGCCAGGGCTCCGTGCCATGTAGGGTGGGTGAGGGGACCCTCTGCTTGTCCTGCGCCCCGGATAACATCACCCGCTGTGGCACATGCCTCCCAGGCAGCATCCTCCATATGGGCTTCTGCCGCCCCAACATCGCCAACTCTTTGGACCACTACATCAACTTTGACTTTGACATGCCAGACGCAGAGATGCGTTTCCTTCTCCAAAGGCTCGATAGCCGAATGGAGGTCCATGCCATCTACATAAGCAACGACGTCCGCCTGGGCAGCTGGTTCAACCCGGCGTGGAGGAAGCGCATGCTGCTCACCCTTAAGAGCAACAAGAACAAGTCCAACCTCATCCACATGCTGATGGGGATCTCTTTCCAGATCTGTTCCACCAAGAACAGCACGCTGGAACCCGTGCCTGCTATCTATGTCAACCCCTTCGGGGGCAGCCACTCCGAGAGCTGGTTTATGCCCGTCAACCAGCAGGACTTCCCAGACTGGGAAAGAACTAAATTGGATGCCTCACTCCAGTGCTATAACTGGACCCTCGCTCTTGGCAGCAAGTGGAAGTCCTTCTTCGAAACGGTCCACATTTACCTGCGCAGTCGCATCATCACTGACGATCCTGCCGTCAATGAGACGCTTTTTTACGAGCCGCTGGACCTGGATGACCACTCGGCCAACCTGGGCTACATGAAAATCAACAGTCTGAAGGTCTTTGGCTACAGCATGCACTTTGATCCAGAGGGAATCAAGGACCTGATCCTGCAGTTGGACTACCCGTACACGCAGGGATCCCAGGATGCGGCCTTCCTAATGCTTCTGGAGATGAGGGACCGTATCAACCGGCTCTCTCCACCGGGAGCCCAGCAGCTGGACCTCTTCTCCTGCTTGCTGAGACACAGGCTCAAGCTTTCGTCCAGCGAGGTGGTGCGAATACGGGAAGCACTCCAGAGTTTTAACACCAAGCTCCCCAACTCCACAGAGCCAGAACTCAGCCAGCTGTGCAGTTAGTTCAAATGAGCCTCTGTTGTTCATTTGTGCCTGCCAGTGAGAATGTATTTGTAAATGTGACAGAGAAAGGGAAAATAAATTTATTGTCAGTGTACATGTAAATGTTTGTGGATGAGATTGTTTTTGAACCCTCTTCCTTTGGGCAGCAATTGCAAGAAGCAGAATTTTTGATTGTAACCGATACAGGAGCATACCATGCGAAAGCCGTACGTTGCCAGAATATTCCCTTGCTGGGAAAACCTTGTTGGATCTAGCCTACAGTCAAACCCACATAGTGTCTTTTGAGTAAGGGTTCCTTTTGAGACTATGGGGGTTTTTCCTAAGTGGACTGCCTATGAACCTTGAAAAAGAACATTTTAAGTCAGAATATATACCTACGGTTTCTTAGCACGTATGTGCGGGTGCTGTAGTTATTCTTGGTGATGTCATTGTTCAATATGGAGAATCAACAATAAGAAGTCTATTCTGATTTAAAGTATCGGAACACAGTGGTCCAACAGTTATAACAATCAGCAAAGATTCAAATTCGTGCTTTTCTATTCTATCTGGAGTTACAAATCCTGTATTGTGAGATCTGTATATCTGTATTTAATGTGGGACTGAATTGCCAGAATGTTGGATATAAATTCCTTTGTATTCAGAGATATGGCTGAACCAAAAGGTAAACATGAAAGCAAACTGAATGGCTAAATTTCATTACAGGTTTTTTAATGTTTAATGAAATTTCTTTTAAGAAGGCAACCTTAAAGTATGGTACACGCTTACAATATTGTTTTGAAAAGGTTTGTTGGCCGCTTTGTAAATACTGCTCATCTCATTCAAAACGTGAAAAGCTTCACATTGCTTCTTGGATATATACTGATAAACACCTGTATTTGTACTTTTTGAAAGTGCAAAGACCAAAAAAACACACAAAAAAAATCACACACTTCACCACAAAACAATTGCCTTATGAAGTGAAGTCTCTGTTCTGATATCAAAGCACACTTGGCTATATGTCTCTCGCTTTAAGAAAAAAGCAGGAAACACTTTTTTTCTTTTTCTTTTTCCCTCTGTAAATGTCCATTTTTTAATTGAAGTATTATATGAGGAGTGCATTATGTGTCATCTATGTGCAAATACAGAGTTACATTTACATCACCTGATTCAATAGCTTTGTTTTACTACATTTCCCTGCTTTTCTATTAGACATATGATGTGACGAGGCGTAACTGTAATACATGAATTCATTTTAGTGTCTCTACATCTAGAGGCAATTATTTCCACTCAGCATTGAATAACTGTACATGTACTGCTTAAGTGTTCTTGATTAAGTTGCTTGGGTTGTAGCATTTGTCAACACAAACAGCCACAGAATTACAGCCTTTGACAACACAGAGCATTTATTACTGCTTTTTATATAAAACTGGAATGTTTGGAAATGTCTGTGAAAATTGCATATATGCATCAACATAAAAAAAAGATCAGTTTTCTGTCAAGATAAGATGGATCGCTCAATATATGAGGAGCAACTTTTACAGTGCGAGGTAAAAATAAACAGAATAAAAAAAGTGCAATTTATGCTGTTGTCATGGAGAGCTGTAGGACCTTCACATAGTCTATGTGACTCAACTGCAAAGGGGGAAAACATTCTCACTAAATTCAGAAGATGGAAATCACAGGGAGTCTGTAAATATGAGTTGTTTATCTTAATGTCTAAGACAGGATTCGGTTTGCACCCTTCAACAAATTGTCAAGACTGTGAAGGTTGTCTAATCAATCACAACAGCCCTATGTAAACTGGCATAGCCTTCCTCTTGAGAAGGCATAAACTATCTGAATATTCCTGTATTTCATGATTTATTATGACTAAACTGCCTGAATTTACATTGTTTTTTGAGACACACTTTATAATAACTTTTGTGAATTAAGTCATCAATTAAATATTTACATACTTTACACTACTGTTCAACAGTGTGGGGTTGGTAAGATTTTTTTATGTTTTTGAAAGCCTCCTTTGCTCACCAAGGCTCCATTTATTTGGTCAAAAATACAGAAAAAAATAGAAATATTGTGAAATATTATTACAATTTAAAATAAATAACTGTTTTCTGTTTTATTATATTTTTTAACAAAATCTATTTCTGTGATGGCAAGACTGAATTTTCAGCATCATTACTCTAGTCTTCAGTGTCACATGATCCTTCAGAAATCATTTTAATATGCTGATTTGAAAGAAATCGTATTGTCAATGTTGAAAAAGTTGTGCTGCTTAATATTTTGTGGAAACCGTGATACATTTTTCAGGATTCAACAGAATTTATTTGAAATGTAACATTGTAAATATCTTTACTGTCTCTATCAAATGAATGTGTACTTGCTGAATAAAGCTATTAATTTATTTTAAAAAAAAATGGTTACTGACCCCAAACTTCTGAACTGTAGCGTATATATAAAGTTATAAATATTAAATTAATATGTACAATAATCAGTATTAACTAGTGATCTTTGAAGCAGATGTACTGCTTAAAAAGTTATTCAATAGTGTCACCTTTTTATCTCATGGATATGTGAGATATAAATATTGGGTTAATATCTCACTGTTTGGACTTGGAGTTTAGAGATTGACGTTTTTTTTTATCCTACAATCTAATATATTTCTGATTAAAATAGCTCCAGCCGTCATGGTCTCATTCTTGTTTATTATGCACAGTTGACTGAGAAAGCTATTCGATTTTTCTGTGCAAAGGCATGAGATGAAAATAATTTACCACGGCTCTGACCATCTACTGAATGTATGTTTTGTAATACACTCAATTCAAAGTGAACGTACCTATATGTCCAGCCATGTTTTGGATTCCAGTTTTTACTATTTGTTTTCCTTTAGCAAATTTAATGTTAACATGCGCATTTACCATCAACACAGGTCAGGCAGGTCTCAGATTCTTTATAACAGTCAAAAGCAGCCTTGTTTTTTTGCTTTTTTTTTTTTTTTTTTTGCTTCTCAGATACAAACTATTCAGCTTTTCTAGAAACATGTAAAATGTGACCTACTTTCAGGCTTTCTCTGCACCCCGTTTCAAAAATAAAATGGGAGGTTTTTCAGAAAAACGTTTGAAAACCAGTCCTCATTAGCATTCTTTGAAGAAAAAAATCAACACAATGCTGCAGGAAAGAGGCAAAAAACAATTATTTGTAGTGAAATCATTGCATTAATTAATTTCAGCCTGTAGTTATTTACTTAGCATGCTCTGAAACAAAATGGCATGTTGTCAAGCGAATACAACTCCTGGAGTTTGAGGTATCCGTTGGCGTCATAGTCGCTGAGTCAACTTAAAACACATCTGAATGCTATTTCAGGACATTTCAGCTCATTTCATTTCTTGATTCTGTTTGCAATCAATTTTTCCCATCCCATCTTTAAACTACACTTCTGTGCTGCAGTCAGACAGCAGACAGCTTCACCATGCTGTAGTGTAAGCATCAAGTGACTGAAATTGTATCTCGGCCATTTCATAAACAGTGGTGATGAATTTTTTATGCCTGTACATCCATCAATTCATGAATAATATTTAAATAAGATTTATAGATAAGTTATAGATAGATACGATTTATAAATTAGAATCTCACAGGGGTCAGTCAAGAGAACCTTCAGCCTCCGTGTATTGCCATAGTGGGATTGATTTTTTTTTTTAAGAGGTATCAATGTCCAGAACCAAAGTGCTGAATGTAAATAGTTTGACTGCATCAATTTCTATGAGAGACAATACAGCTCAGTTACGAGCATGAGATGCCAGCATGAAATATTGCAGAGAGGATTTTGTATGTGGCGAATGATTCTACAGAGTCAGATATGGGTGGTGTGGCTGTGAAATTAAACATAATCTTTATACTCTTAAGATCATTTCTCTCTTTCTTTCTTTCTCTCTCTCTCTCTCTCTCTCTCTCTCTCTCTCTCAGTGTTTTAACAAGATGTAAATGTTCTTATATGAATTAATAAAAGGAAGAAGCAATCCTCAATAAATAGAGTCCCTAAATAAATGCTTTACTGGGAAAGTGCCATATCCTTTCTGCCATGAAGAGCTTACTCTTTGAACTGTTATACAGCAACAGACGACCATTAAAAGATTGAATTTAGCCTGCACTGTGCATTGTTTTCCATGACACCAATCATTTACTTTTATGGAGATGTTTGCTACATCAATTTGTAGGCCAATTTTGAATAGGATTATAAAACCGCCGTTTTATTTTAAGTAAAGGTCTGTGGTTTAGAGGGTTGTCCCTTATTTAGAGTTGAATTCAGAATGCTTTTAAAATTCCTGAGTTCGATGTTCATTTATATAGCGCTTTTAACAATATAGATTGTTTCAAAGCCGCTTTACAGTGATAATAGGAAATTAAAGTAACAGAGATTGTTTTGGCTTTACAGCATCTCTAGAATAAAGTTATTGTCCAGCTAAAGATCATTTTCCTATTTAGTACCAAAACTTTGGAACAGTCTTCCTGCCATTGTCCGGGAAGCAGACACACTCTGTCAGTTCGAGGCTAGACTAAAAACACATCTTTGACCTAGAATACACATAATACATTATAGACTTCTATAATTCAATGTTAGGCTGCATAGATTAGGTCACCCGGAACCGGGAACACTTCCCATAAATCCCGATGTACTTGTTACATCATAAGAAGGATGGCGGATTAGTATCTCTGTTTATTCCGAGGTTTACCGCAGTCCGCCTGATCCAGACCGTATCCGGATCTGATGAAGGACCTGCGCCTGGACATGACGACAACGCAGTCCTGAAGTGTCAACTAGTCCCTCCCCAGTGAAGGCCTCCTTCCCTTCCCTTTACCTCTGTACAGATAAACAGTGTCGGGAAAATTCCGGTTCACGTGGCTACGCGTAAGCGATAAAAAAATTCTGTATTATACATTTTTCACGGCTTGTACCTTGGAACCTATTTCATGGTTTGTGTTCTCGAGCCACCAGGCACTGTTTTGTGCAAATGAACGGCCGGATCACATTAAGGGTGTTAGCGGCCCCTAAGTTAATAACTAATGAATGATCATTGCAACGGAAGTGAATCAATCAAAACTAACATTTGCTAGACAATAACTTTATTCTAGAGCTGCTGTAAAGCCAAAACAATCTCTGTTACTTTAATTTCCTATTATCACTGTGTCAGTGAATGCACGTAACTGACGCTGGTAGGTCACATGATAATGAAATGATGGCGAATGTAGTACATCCAGATCACATTCATACTATACACATTCTATAGAACATACTGTTTTAGCGGTCGTGAAGTAATTACTTATTCAAAATAAGTATGTTTACAGTTAACGCACAAGACATTGTCAACAGAGCGAAGAATTGATGAGTCACCATGGAAACAGATGCTAAGAAGAAGCGTGGCATGCTACTTTCTTCTTTTGTTTAATGGCTTTTTACATACATAGTGCATATCGCCACCTATTTGGTGGTTGTGCAATCATTTTTCAATCTTTTTGTTTAATAATCTTTAATCACTGTGAATAAGAACTATATTGTGTGTTTGATGCTAATTTAAATAAAAAGACAAAAAACTAACAGACTGTGCTTACAGAGATATCATGGCTGTATAAGTTTATTTTTTATGTTTAGTCCTTCCACATTGCTTGAAAGGTAAGATATGTAGGCTATGTTAGAAAACGTCCTGTTGCAAACAAAAGCAGAAAACAGATCAACGATGTGTGAGATGAGTTATATATACATATATATATTTATATATAGTAGTTTTTAGAATGGTGCAGGTATCATGTCACTTTGTAGGCCAATCAGCAGTAAGCATCACGCTGATTCCCTCGACCAAAACACAATAGAATTTCTCCATAGGGTTTTGGATTATCACAAAAAAACAAGCTCTGTGAACAACAAAAGTTTATGATACTCACACGTTTTGTCCATCAAGATATTTTTCACAGATAAGGATGACTCCCATACGGAAATGTAATATATGACATATATGTCCCTATATCGCAAGTGACGCCATCATATATGCTAAATATAGGACAATATATTGCTATCACATATATACATATCTCTAGATATATGTAGATATAGGTTTATAATATATATAAATTGTCCATATTAAATGAGTATATTGACATATATTAATACAATGTATATGATTATTGTTTATATAATATTATATGTTATAACCATATATTTCACTGATATGTTTAATTTATATATGCCAATTTATGTAAACAACATACATACATTTTACAGGCTTATGGTTTCCTTATTAATTAATTCCTTGGTTTCCTTATTTGAACATCTTGAACTTTTAACAAGTCTACACAATTCACATTTCATTTCAATTTCTATCCCATTTTAGAATTAGCACAATTTTTTATAAATACAATTATTTTTTTCATTTATTATTTTAACTGGCTCAAAAAAACAAAACAAATACTAAACAAATTATATTTGCAAACTTAAATTTTATATTTGTCAAATAATCAATAACCTATAGGCTATATCAATATAATCAATTTCTATATGTAAGAAAATACATACAAACACATTACATGCATTATGCAGATACAGAATAATACACAGTTAATATATGTTAAAGCTTGGCAGAGCTGCAAACTGATGTCACTGATGTCAGATATGAAAAAAATTAAAACGTTCCTTCATAATAATGAAGAAAAGTCATAATATAATCACATCTGTGATTCCAAAGGCATAGAAATACTTTCTGTCTGCATTTCAGGCCACGTATTTAGCATGCGTTCCACTCCACCCCAATATCTTACGTCATTGCCTAATGCCCTATCTTCATAGGCGCGCCAAAATTCAAACGCAATCAAAAGACCGCCAAAGTACGTCGCGCATTCTTTTCAGAGACCAACGGATGAATGTTCGCCCATGTCGAGTGGAAAGAAGAAACGGATAATGAAAGTTGGAGCATTGTTCCAACTTCCAACATAAAAAACTTCAATATTAATAATTTCTTAGACGGACTTGATGATCTGTAGGCTTTATTTAATTGAGTGGAGAGGTGGAATGAAGAAAACGTAAAGGCGGATGGCCGTGGCCGTACGAGGCAACTGTGCATAACGTTGCAGGTAAGTTCATTTCTTATAATTCACACATTGATATTGCACAGAGAATAAATAAGTTAAATAATGCTGAATTGCATGAGCTATTTATAAGCTACTGATCATATCGCGCTATATAATTGAGCAGATATTCACAATGTTTAACTGAATTAGTTTTTTTTTTATTTCTTTTCTTTTTTTACATCACGTTATACGTTACTATTAATACTGCTTTATTGTGTGCGTCGCATTTTCATGTTCTCATTTTCATAGTCATGTTTAAGAGCTACGAGTAGGCCCAGATTTTTAACGTTACACTGCAGTGCATCATTATAAGATACTTAAATGTGTGTTATGTAAAAATAATATTAAGTAAGATTCAGCTGTCAGACACATGTAGTGGAGAATATAATACAATATTTGCCTTTAGAGTCTAGAACTAATACAATAATACTCAGTAAAAATGCCAATGTAAACTTGCAGGATATTAAATCACTGTCAGTATGTGTGCTAATATTTTGAACACTGTCCCCCATCATGACATCCATACTTTTGTGGGTGCATAAGCACTATGTGGTCAGCCGTAGTTGTATCTTTTGTTTTAATACATTTTGTATTCCCCTTTTCCCCCCCATAGAGAGACAGTCCACCCTAGGACACAACATCGGTCCAGTCCAAAACTTCTGAGCAAAAGAAAATGCAGGCCAAACCCTAGGCTTGTTGAAGAGGAGACCAGTAATGATGGACCATCTAGCCCCAAAAGGTCACAAAATTATTTTTTTACTGAGACCCAAACCTAGCATCTGCATTGCTAATGTAAAAAAAAGAAAAATGTCTACCTACTATAACGTTGTTGCTTCAGGATAAAATAAAACAAAATCATTATTACTCATAACTTTGCAAATTAATTACTACATTTAGATATTAAATACTTTAAATACTCAAATGAATCATCCAAAGTTAGGAGTACCTAATTATCTACATTAGTGTATCTCGACAGGATTAGTCATTTTTCACAGCCATATACAAGCAGTCTGTCAGAGTTGTTTATGTTGCTTTGCCTGTTTTTACTTATGTTAAAGCTTATATACAAGTCTATATCTGTTTACCTGTTTTAATACCATCTGCTATTATCCACTCTGCTATTATTTCCGAGCTTACTGTTTTGGGCAAGCTGATCTTCATTTTCTGCTAAAGAAATTTAAAATACTGATACTGAAAATCTAATATATTTTTTAACTGTTTTGGTTCCTAGAAATGCCCACACTCCTTGGTACAATGGGCAAGCTGGGGAACTGTCTTGAAGCGAAGGATCAGAGCCCACAGGAACAACTGGCATCGCCTTCCAGCACAGGACACTGGGTATGCTGTTTTTCCAAACCACTACTGTAGTAACAGCAAGTTATGACAGTAAAGACTTATTACAAAGAAATTCAAATACCAATAAAACAATTTGTCTTTTTTACAGACGCAGTGATCCAGATATTTCCTGGAACCAGCAGGGGCCAACTAGGGGTAGCTATTATTCAAACGGTCACTGAGCTGCGGACATCCAAAAAGACTCAACAAACGTAAAAAATGAAAAGACTGTATCACATATACCTGTTGGTGGATTTTCCTTTTCTGGGCTTGTTTTATGTTTTGTTATAATATTGTATTTGTATATAATAGTGATGGGAAGTCCGGTTATTTTCCGTGAATCTGTTCTTTCGGACAGTTTGTTTCAATTAACCAGTTCAAAAAAACGGTTCACCAGTTCTTTTACGTCCTCACGTAATGACGTCAATTCTACCATCCCGGAGGATAAAAATAAATTCAGATAAAGGCATTTGTAATTACCCTAGAAATCTAGATGCACCCTAGCGGCAGCAAATTTTATTTTGCAGCCAGTTACGACTAGCAACTCTTCGTTGACTTGCGAGCTGGAAAAACCAAACTCTAGTCAGGCCAATCACATCCTGTATAGAGTCGGTGGGTGGGCTTAACATAATGACGACAGAGTTGCAATGGTTCCGCCTCCACGTTCGGTTCAGAGACGGGGCTGTCACGCATGCTCAGTATCTCCAGCTCATCAGTTCTCTGTATCGAACGTGTCCAAAAGAAACAGTTTTTGGTTCTGTAGTGGTAATTGAGAACCGCTGTACCTGTACGTTTGGTAATACGCGCATGCTCAGTATCAGCTGCTCGTGCTCATCACTTCTCTCAGCACTTGTCTCAGTTCAGTGAACTGTTGGAGTTACTGGAGTTACGTATTCTCCAGGATATTGTTTATTTCGAGTCAGAGGTGTCTGAAAGGGAGTAGCTGTGGATCAGCTCTGACGCTGTTTCGAACGATTCAGTCCGATTTGGTGTACTGGTTCAACCGGTTCACTAAAAAGAACTGGTTCAAAAGAACGATTCGTTCCAGAACCGGACATCACTAGTATATAATATAGTTGTGTGTTCAGTGTTCAGTAGTTTTCTAATTTTGCGCAGCTTAACAATTTTTCTTTTTAAATTAAAACTGTTTTAATAAAGTTTTAATGTTTTAACTGTTTTACTGTATTACTTCTTTTTTGCTAACTGCACCGTTTAACATTTAAGGCTTAGGCATGTCATGTGCATTGCATTGCAAGTGTGTAAGTACACGTCCATAACCTATATTTAAAAATATGTAAGAAATTAATGAAAGCATGTTTTTCACATTTGTTTAGTTTACATCATACATCAATGCAAAATATATTGCAATTAATATACATAATATAAGAACATAACATATTCAAAATATATGTGCACACAATGTTTTTTGTATATACCATTTATATATTCCAAATACATTTATCAAAAATATATATTTTATTTTAAATATATCATACATATTAAGTCTATATAAAAACATATTAGGGACACATATATATGTCACATGTATGTAAGCAATATACTATGCATATATGTGTAGTTTGTATATTGAACATTTATTCAAATATATATATGTTATGTATATTGATAATTATATATGTGACATATAAAAAACATATAAAATATATGGGTTAGTTTTATATGTCAATATATGAAATTGTTCCATTTTCGAATAGGTTTTATATATGGGCAGATATATATGTACATATATGTTTTCACTTACTATGTGGATATATTTAATATATGTGTATTTCATATACATACATATATTACATTTCCGTATGGGCTTTTATGAATTTTGAAGCCTAAATGCAGCTGCCAGAAGTAGAAAGGCTTTTAAAGAACTACACCATAGCTCGACTTCAACGGCACCATCTCTAAGCTTCCAACAACCGTCTCACTTTTTATCTAAAAACATTTTCCTAGAAAGTTTGCGTTACAGTAGTTTATAAGAGCACAATAAGCAAAACGAGGCTGTAAAAGTGGACTGAGTTTACCTTTTCGGTGTGATGACATTTAATCTCCTCGACAGCCTCTGTAGACACATTTAGCCAGTTGTTAGCAACTGCCTTTTTCAATACACGTAACACCTTAAAAAAATCACGAGTAGGGTAATACTGATGTATTTTATGTCATAGAAAAAGATGTAAAAGTGTCTTGAGCTTAGGTTCACCACAGACCTTAAAGGTTGTATCAGTGATTTCAGGCCCAAAAATAAATGTCTAATCTTTCCTAACGATCCGCTAGCTGCCTGTCATAAGCAGACTGTCAAAAAAATGCGTCTCTGTATGAACCCTAGGCTCTGAGATCTGCACACAAAAACAAATGGGTACAACCACCACTCAAAACCAAAATAAACAGTGTTCCAACCAATCACCGACAGGGGCGGGTGTTGTGAGGTTTTGAGCTCGTGCACGGCTGGACGCGAAGTCGGAGCAACACCCGCCCCTGTCTGTGATTGGTTGAAACACTGTTTATTTTGGTTTTGAGTGGTGGTTGTACCCATTTGTTTTTGTGTACAGATTTCAGAGCCTAGGCTGCCTACAGAGACGCGGTTTTTTGACGTTAGGAAAGATTAGACATTTATTTTTGGGCCTGAAATCACTGATACAACCTTTAATTCAGGCATTTAACCAAAATCCCATTAAAAAATAACTTCGTCCCGCAGTCAATGGAACCGGAAGTGCTAAAATGCTAACTCGTTTCCGCATTTTGGCCTACAAAGTGATGTTATACCTGCACCTGCATCAATAGGTCAAGTATGCGCTGAACGCAATCTGAAGTAAACTAACCCTGGAACAGAACAGGTTCTTTTCAGAGAGTAAGTTGCTATGGCTACTTACATACCCTAAATGTTACCACCGTTTTTGGAACCGAAAGTTGAGGTTATCCGCTTACTTATCCTTAAACATGTCACATAACCTCGGATAGAGCATTAACCTTCTTGCAAAGATTTGCTTTTAGCACCACTCACTCGACATTTCATTTTTGATAGTTTCATGAAACGTGCACAAAGCAGCATGATATCATTTTGTCACCACAGTAATGTTTTTCAATGAGCTTGGGTTGATATTACAGTAGCAAACAGCAAGCATAATTGATATTCAAAATTGAATGTAGGAAAGTAATTAACATAAATGTAAATAATTTATGGGTTAATCCTTTACAATAAGGTTAATTAGTTAACATTAGTTAATGTATTAACTAACATGAACTAACAATGAACAATACATTTGTTACTGTATTAATCTTTGTTAACATTAGTTAATAAAAATACAATTGTTCATTGTTCATGTTAGTTCACAGTGCATTAACTAATGTTAACAAGATTTTAATAAATTATTAGTAAATGTTGAAATTAATATTAACAAAGATTAATAAATGCTGTGTAAGTGCAGTTCATCATTAGTTCATGCTAACTAATGTAGTTAACTAATGAACCTTATTGTAATTGTTACCAAAAAACATTAGAAGTTCCCAATGTTAATCCTCAATGATTATTCTCTTTAAGTTTTTAGGACTACAAACTGAAAATTGAATGTAGGGGGACAAAGCTGCTGTGGCTCTATGTTTATAGGAGAGGCCATTTTGAACTCAGTCACTTCCTACTGACTCTATATGTCCCTGCTGGAACAGAAATCCTGTGAGGAAGCAGGAAGATAAGAGAGTCAGGGAGTTCAAAATATAATCTGACTTCAACACACCACACCGCAGAGCAAATAAATTCTGCCTGATTCTCCTCCAGTGTATGTTTGAGGATTCAAAGGCAGATAAAGAGACACCACAAACCGGTTTAGCACAACAGAGAACAGGAAGAAAGTTAACAAGACAGGTTTCCATGGGCATTGAGGGTGGATATGCCAGCCTAGTTTATTTGTTCCCTCTAAAACGGGGGTTTTAAAGAAACGAAAAGGTCGACACTGGTAGAGGAACAGGAGGAATTGGCCCGCCAGCTTCCTCAGCTTCAGCAGAGATGTGTGAATCGATAAGATGGTTGGGGGTTGACAGAATGACAGCCACCGGGAGTCCTGAAGGACATCCTGTGAGGGAGAGGAAAAGAGGAAGGGTAGAAGAGAATCTGACGGGACACTTTAATGAATAGTAATTATTTTCAAAGGAAATCCGTTTCCCACTTGAGGAATAAAGATGTGATTAGTAACTCAGGCCGACAGGAGGTTTGAAGAAGTAACAGAATCCTGACAGAGAGGGTAAAAGTTCAGAGCAATGAGTCGGTTTGAAGAAAATCTCTTTTATTGTGACTGAAACTCTAAAATATTACCGTTTCCTAATAGATTTTTTTTTTTATCTGTGTTTGTTTGCATACGATCCACCACCAAACAGTAAAGAAACAGTTTACCCCCCAAAAATGAAAATGCTGCCATCATTTACTTACCTTCATGTTGTTCCAAACCTGTATCGTGCACAAAAGCTAATGCTAAATATGACTATACATTATATTATTCATTTTTATTGACTATACATTTTTTATTATTATTATTTAAATTAAACAATCAAAGAAGTACTACTATTACAATAATAATATTATCCTGTAAAATAAAACGTACAATAATATGAACAACAAAAATAATCATTTTAATTATTAGTATTTTATTTTAAGTGAACCAAGGGTAAAATAGCAATACTAATATTGTTGTCTTAATGTTGTCTAACCAGAAAACCACAAGGAGACCTTGAAGTATTTTGTTGACAACAGATTTATAAATTGTATATATACTATAAATTCACCTTTTCTTTTTTCTTTTTTGCTCCACAGAATAAAGAATGTCATACAGGTTTGGAACGACATGAAGTTGAGTAAATGAAGACACAATTCTAACTCTCACTTTAATGTGATAAGCTTTCCTTGTATTATAATTAAGGTTTTCCTCTTTTTCTCCTCTTACGTCGATAACAAAAGTTATGCAAGATCTACTTGGAAACAACGGCTTAATGTAATCCTAAGGCCAGCCGAAAGTACAAGAACTAAGGATCCCCTACCAAAAATAATGAAATAAAGGGACTTTTTTGTAACAGTCTTTCTTGATCATCTTCTTTTGCGCTCCAGGCAATGTGCAGCTTACAAATAGAGTGTGTAACTCTTTAATGACACTGGCTCATTTGAAGCTGTGCAGAAAAGCAGCGAAAGAAGAATTGGGGGAAACTCTCATGTGTGTCTGGCCTTGAAATATGTTGTCTTTCACGCATCCAATACAATGTTTAATGATGGACTAGAAAAGAGAATACAGTACCGTTTCTCACAACATGGGGAAGCTTTCAATTGTATTATACCTTAAATAGGGCCTATACCATCTCTTCCAACATGGGGAAGTTTTCAATTGTAATTGTCAATAAATTAATTGGCCTACACAGAATAGTAATGTACATTACTTGAGTTAAAAAGTAACTCAGATTTCAGTATACATTTAATGATTTAACAAATAAGAACAAAGTCAGCACACTGTTGCTCCCAAATCATTTTTTGTTAATTATGTGTATAATTTCTCAAATGTGACACATAATAATACAGGTTACGGGTGCACAATAGGCCTACCATATCTGTTATCAGCATTTCAGGGAGTTCAGACAGACACCGTTTGAATTACTCTCTATAAAGTGACTTTGTGCTTTGTAATTTTGCTGAACTTTTTTTCATGCTCACACAGCAATATTTTACACACTAAAGAACAGTATATAATAGGACCTCTTTACTCATTATTGTTATTAATATAAGTGCACCGATAACCAAAAAAATAACATGTTACTTTACTAATCTGTGTACGAAACACTTAGGGCCCTATTTTAACGATCTAAGCGCATGGTCTAAAGCACAGGGTGCAAGTGCACTTAGGAGGTGTCTGAATCCACTTTTGCTAGTTCAATGACAGGAAAAAGGGTTGTGGTCTAAAAGGGTTGTGTTTTGGGCGTAACGTACAATAAACCAACCAGAGTCTGATCTCCCATTCCCTTTAGACGGCATTTGCGCCTGCAACATGGCGGATTGCTATTTACATGACGGAAGCGGAAAGACTGTACGCTTCTCCAGAGGGCAAACAGATCTACTCGTGTGCGAGGTTAAAGTGTAAGAATTAAGGGGGTCGCACACCAGACGAGAATAGCGTCTAGGACAGCTCGAGGTATCGCACACGGCACGCGCACTTTCTCAGTTTATGGCCAGCAATATTGTTATGTTACATTATGAAATTAAGATAATCCAGCCCGTTCTCATCCCAAGGCGTAATATAATGACGCTTTTGCCAAAGCGTCTATATCGAACGCGCATGGCACCCTTTAGCATCAATATGAGACGCCGAAATATATGGGTCAGAAGGCGCCTCCTAGCGGTCTAACCCTAACCCTACACCATACCTAAACCTACCCATCTCTCTGCGTGTTATATTGACGCTAAAGGGTTCCATGGGCGTTGGATTTAGACGCTTTGTCAAAGTGTCAGAATATGACGCCTTGGGATGAGAATGCGTTGGATAATCTGTACTATGTTATGATTGTAGCCTACTGTACAATTAAATACAATCGTTGCTAAGTCTGCAGTCTGAACACTTTACCTCAGACCGTCCGTTAACTGAATGAATTGAGATCATATCATTATAGCCTACCTCGAGTTGTCATAGAAGCGGCGCCTTAATTTATCCAAACCTGTCTCCACACCAGGCGTGTAAAAGAGACAGGCGTCTATTTGGGACTCGACTATTATTTGAAGTTTTACGGTAATAAACAGTAATGCAATAATACTATTGTGTATGGATTGGCAGTAGTGCAACATAATTTCTTGTCCTTGTGCAACAGAAAATTTAATCTTTCACATTAGCTTTCTAATTTTGCATTCAGAGCAAACAAAGTAAGGTCTCATCCTATTTATTAAGTAGCCAATTGAAATTAGACTAATGGCATGTGGTGACAGGAAGCAAATGATAAGGAAACATCCAGAAGCAGTGAAATAAAAAACACGAGCAGCAGTGTGTGAAAACAAATTCTGCTTTTGTTAGTGAACTTCATGCATGCCTGGAAAAGCAGTTTCTGCTTGAGAGAAGGGCTCACATCAATGACAGGGTGGTTTGTGTGTCTCCCAAAATGAAGCATCCCTGAACATGTCCAAAGACTGTCTCTCCCTCCAGAGTTGACATGAGAGAGTTCCTCTAATCCAGACTGTCAGGAGGAGAACCAAGGACACCCAAAATGAGCAGTGGGCAACCAATCCACATCACTACTGTCAAAATCCCTGGGGAGGAAGACGAACAGAAACTAGTGGATCATGTCAAGCAGAATGCAAATCCAGATGATGAGGCGGCATGCGTGTGCTGTTATATGTGATCTTGTGTGTGTGATTCAGGATCTGCTGGGAGATGAAAATGGCACAGGCACATGGGAGATAACCAGTGATACAATGTAGGTGGTGGTACTGTGTTCCTGAATAATCTATATGTATATATTGGTCAACACGATTTTTTAAAATGTTCTTACGCTCACCAAGGCTGCAATTATTAAATCATAAATTCTGTAAAAAAAAACAGTCATATTTTGAAATAGCATTGCTATGTATAAATCTTTTCCAGTTTAGAATGTTTTAAAAAGTAACTTATTTTTGTGATGGCGCAGCTGAATTTTTGATGAATCCGCAATTACTTTTAGTCAATACTCCAATCTTCAGTATCATCCTTCAGAAGTCATTATGCTGATTTGGAGCTCAAGAGACATTTCTTATTATTGACTGAAAGCAGTTGTTCTTAATATTTTTGTGGAAACTTTAATCAGGATTCTTTGATGAATAGAGAGTCCAAAAGAACAGCATTTATTTGAAAAATAAATGATAAAGTGATTACATTCAAAAGGTTTTGAGCATGTGAACACTATTTCTTACCATGCTATATTATGTTGTCATTAATTCTTTTATGTTCTTATACGATAGTCTGATAAAAAAAATATGAAATCTTGCATTTGAAAGAATGTTTTCAACACATTTAACATACATTTAGTTTAGTTTCTTAAAAAACTATATGCATTATGAGTGAATGCATTATATTTGAAATAAAATTAAATAATTATGCCATACTATGAATAAAAATAGTTTCAATTAGTGTGATCATCATTGTGATCGAAGTTTGACATTTCTGTCATAAAATCTATATCATTTGAATGTTTTTGAGTCATCAAAATATATCATATTTGATGCCCTAAATGTAATGAATAAATTAAGTAAGTAAGGAATGAATATATTATATATATACACTCACCTAAAGGATTATTAGGAACACCTGTTCAATTTCTCATTAATGCAATTATCTAATCAACCAATCACATGGCAGTTGCTTCAATGCATTTAGGGGTGTGGTCCTGGTCAAGACAATCTCCTGAACTCCAAACTGAATGTCATAATGGGAAAGAAAGGTGATTTAAGCAATTATGAGCGTGGCATGGTTGTTGGTGCCAGACGGGCTGGTCTGAGTATTTCACAATTTACTCAGTTACTGGGATTTTCACCCACAACCATTTCTAGGGTTTACAAAGAATGGTGTGAAAAGGGAAAAACATCCAGTATGCGGCAGTCCTGTGGGCGAAAATGCCTTGTTGATGCTAGAGGTCAGAGGAGAAAGGGCCGACTGATTCAAGCTGATAGAAGAGCAACTTTGACTGAAATAACCACTCGTTACAACCGAGGTATGCAGCAAAGCATTTGTGAAGCCGCACAACCTTGAGGCGGATGGGCTACAACAGCAGAAGACCCCACCGGGTACCACTCATCTCCACTACAAATAGGAAAAAGAGGCTACAATTTGCAAGAGCTCACCAAAATTGGACTGTTGAACACTGGAAAAATGTTGCCTGGTCTGATGAGTCTCGATTTCTGTTGAGACATTCAGATGGTAGAGTCAGAATTTGGCGTAAACAGAATGAGAACATGGATCCATCATGCCTTGTTACCACTGTGCAGGCTGGTGGTGGTGGTGTAATGTTGTGGGGGATGTTTTCTTGGCACACTTTAGGCCCCTTAGTGCCAATTGGGCATCGTTTAAATGCCACGGTCTACATGAGCATTGTTTCTGACCATGTCCATCCCTTTATGGCAACCATGTACCCATCCTCTGATGGCTACTTCCAGCAGGATAATGCACCATGTCACAAAGCTTGAATCATTTCAAATTGGTTTCTTGAACATGACAATGAGTTCACTGTACTAAAATTGCCCCCACAGTCACCAGATCTCAACCCAATAGAGCATCTTTGGGATGTGGTGGAACGGGAGCTTCGTGCCCTGGATGTGCATCCCACAAATCTCCATCAACTGCAAGATGCTATCCTATCAATATGGGCCAACATTTCTAAAGAATGCTTTCAGCACCTTGTTGAATCAATGCCACGTAGAATTAAGGCAGTTCTGAAGGCGAAAGGGGGTCAAACACAGTATTAGTACAGTGTTCCTAAAAATCCTTTAGGTGAGTGTATATATCCGAATGGATGACTCTTGGCTAAGATGTCAATTAAATAGCAATAGTCAAAACGTTTTCAAGACTAACAGTCTTTGTATAGTGAGAGTCACAGCACAGCGTGTCTCCTAGCAGTGAGAGCCGTCAGTTCAAGCGAGCTGTTGGTACACTAGAAAAATTCATAGTACCGTGGAAAGCATATCACATAATTGTGATTTCTTGTAGCACTTCGCACTGCTCTGGAGATAACTGTCATTACCATCAGCATCTCTCATTTCTCACTTACATACTTATAAAATATAACCTTCACACAGTTTTGACAAGTTGGTAGTTTTCTCAAGGCATGTGTCTAGTTTCCACAATAATCTACAATGCAGCACTGCCACCATAAAAACAACTTCAGCCTGCTCTGATCAGATCACAACACAAGAACTTCTACACAGAGTGACAGAGTTTCCCCCACAAGATCAACAGTATTCACTATGTTAGATTTCTCCAATAAAGCAGTGCAAAAAAACAAACAAGTCACTCGTATCAAAACTTCAAGTTCTTAGGATTTTCCTCCGAGCTTAAGAAATGGATCAAAGACTTGTTTGTGTTCTTTTTTTTCCTTTTATGACGTGGTCCATTTTAGGCCTTATAAAACTCTTTAAAAAAAATCTTACAATGAATAAGAAATAAAAAAATATAATTGAGGTATAAAGGACATTGCTGTCAAAAAAGTGACAATTATTTAGATAGATCATTTACTGTTTGGAAAACAGATACCTTCTATTGGTATTGGTAAACTAATAGGCTTTTCTAAACTCGGCAACCTGGCAAGAGCACAAAGTACGAAACATCAGAAACTTTGTTTTGTTTAATCCCTCTCTTTTTTCAGATGTTCCAACCATACTTTGAAAGTTGTCCCCATTATAAGGACAATTTTACAGGACCATTTTCAACATATAACTAGTTTATTTTGGATAATGGTACATTGTGCCCCTAAATGTGAAAAAATATATTTGATCTCTCTGCAGATTTCTACTTAGAAAAACATTGCAGTTCTTTTTTTTTTTCTTTTTTTTTTGAGTTAATCACACTGTATTGAATGCTGTAGTATGCACTGATTGCTATTACGGTTCTAAATCATCTTTAGAGGATTATTTTCCAATTAACGTACAGTAACTAAGAGAGGAGTAAAGATGCCAGAGTCATGGGTCAAATTCCCTCAATGTATTAGTTAGTTAAATGAAAGAATGAATTATTTCTCACAATATTAACAAAATGTAAATATGTCACAATAAAACAGCGTAGGCCTGCGCAAAATAACCAAACAATAAAACCAATGTGTCTTGATTCAAAATAATATGAAGGCAATGAAAATGAAGGTCCTGTTCTTCATGTTTTTTTGAAGCTTTGATTGTGTTTAGAGTGTGCAATATAACATGTGTTCATGTTTCGCAGGGAAAAAAAACACCGTATTTTTCACACAATTTACTTATCTGTATACCGCTGTTTTCACTGTCCAAAAAACACTCCGATGACTTCCTTGTTCTATGAAGTCCCTCCTTCAGAAATACGTAAGGAGTTCTGATTGTGCCAGCGGTTCCTGTGTTGTGATTTGACAGCAGCTTATCGCACGTTGCCCGGAAAGGTCACGCCTCTTACCATAAATTGGAGATGCATGCGCTGATTGTTATTGTAAAAATGTGAATTGACTCCGGCATGAAAATAACAGCGTCTCGACGACATGGCGACAAACACACTCTACAAACGAAACTCTTCCTCTTCTCCGTGGGAGCCAACAAGACCACGTCCCCTTTTTTGTGTATTCCTGTGGGCGGAGATTAGTCAAAAAACTGTTACATCATTAAAAAAGGAAGTAGAGGGATGTAGTCCAAACCGGACGTTCGCTGTAATCTTTGAAAGGGGACTTATGTTAAATAAAATATCTCGCTAGGCATTGAACTTTGAGATTTATCATTTTACAGGTATTATTTATGCTCTAACAGCAACATTACACACTAACTAAAGTTTGAAAAATGGAATTGCGAAGAACGGGACCTTTAATAAAGGTACTCAGTCTTAAGAAGTCCCAAGTATTAACTCGATGGCAGAAGGGTGCAGATGTCCTCAGACGTTGATCATCCGACGCGGTGCAATCCCAGTGAAAGTCGAACAGGCAGTTACATGTCGGCAAAGATCCCGGTCTGGTCCGGATAGGGTTAACGTGATGAAACTCCAACCATGAGGCCCGTAGCTTTGCGCGGTAAAAGGCTCAGTGTGCGATGTGTTTGTGTGATAGGGTTCAGCTGGATAATCGTGGATAACTTTTTTATTTCACACACAAACTGCGTGTGTGTGTGCGCACGAGTGTGAGTGTGTGTGTGTGTGTGTGTGTGTGTGTGTGTGTGTGTGTGTGTGTGTGCGTGTGTGCGTGTGTGTGGTTAATCTGCAATAACGCACACGATGATATTCACCAGATAATACCAACGACCTCTGGAAATGATCACACAACTTCGACCGCCCATCACATCTGAAATGCAAACTTGTCACCACCTAAGTGCTATATTGTCGATCTATAGCTTTATAATCTTAATCCACCTCACCTCGTTGACTTGACTCACGATACAACATGTAATGTACTAGATTTCTTTATTGCCTCCTATCTGATCTCGCGTCACTTTTACCGAACTCGCGAGACTTCCGAATAAACTCCGCCTACTCAACAGACACAACACTTAAAGTGCCCCTATCATGGATTTTTGAAAATGACTGTTCGCGTAGTGTGTAATAAAGCTCTAAGTGAATAAAAACATCCTGCAAAGTTTTATATCTGAAAGTGCACCGTATATAAAGTTATTGTCTTTCAAAAGTGAGAGTCGACTCTGAGTCAATGAAATGAATTGTTTTTGAAACGAGTCATTAGCCGTTTCGTAGTGACGTAGATACGAAACATTAGCATATTGGCCGCGTCCAGTTATTGCACGCGCACTCGCAGGGAAACTTAAACCTCAAACCGGAGCTGATTTCTGAACTGGACAGCATCATGTCGAGAAGACGGCGCTGCATGATGTGAAGGTAAAGCCAGTTATTTTTCACTCCCCAAGGATGAGCATGTGAAGAATCGGTGGTTAAAATTCATCTTTACCAAGATATCACAGCAGTATAATCCTAAACTATTTCTGTGTTCCCTTTATTTTATAGTTTAGACGACTGCTTCTCAAATCTCGGGAGTTCAATGCAGGATTCACAAACCGCGCTTGCTCTTGAAAGATGGTGTTCAAAATACTTAGTTTTGAGTTTTATATTGTGTAGGTCTCCTGCTAACTGGCTAACTCTCATTATCACTGTCTAACTGAAATACTTCTGTTGATCATGTGTGGGCCACTATTATCGAGTTGTCCTTGTGATGGAGGTTGAATAACTAGTTCTTCTAATATTTCATCACCAGACTCGCGCTCGCATCGACGTCATTGTTCGTTACTGTGTTTAGTTTACAGTGTAGGAAGCCTAGAGCTGTCGGTGTTATGCAATGGGCGTTTTTGTTCTCGACGCGTTCAGGCTCTCTGGAGACCGCTGCACACGGGTAGGCCAATCACAACAGACTGAGCTGTCTGGCCAATCAGAGCAGATAAACTCGCGGAAAGGAGGGATTTAGAGAGATTGATTCATTTGACGAGCCGTTTGAGAATCATGAAAAATGTGATGATGTGCAAATGTATATTGTGAGGAAATTAAACAGTTTTTTTTTTTTTTTTTACATTTGATGCGTGTAAACATGTTGTAGGAGATTCTACAACAACATTAGGAAACTTTAAAATACCATGATAGGGGCACTTTAAATAGAACACTGTACAACTATAATAATAAAGTAAATGTAACATGACCATGGCCTTTTGCACACACATAGTTCATGAGTTCTCAATTACTTTTTGTTTAGGTATAAACTTTCCTTAGAAGAAGAAAATAGATATAAATGATATAAAAACAATATAATAGATTAAAAAAATGGCACCCTTTAGCGTCAATATGAGACGCAGATATATGTGGGTCAGAAGGCGCCTCCTAGCGGTCTAACCCTAACCCTACACCATACCTAAACCTACCCATATCTGTGCGTGTTATATTGACGCTAAAGGGTACCATGCGCGTTGGATTTAGACGAAATGTCAAAAGTGTCAGATATGACGCCCTAGGATGAGAATGCGTTGGAATAGCATAATTCAGATATTTGACTTTGATTTTGGATAAATGCTCAAATTGAAATTTGGATTGCAGACTTTGGCATGTTGTCAAATCTGAGCACAGCTCTAAACCTAGAAGAAACATTTTATGTGATATATCTTTTTTTTTAAAGAAAAAAATTCAGAATTTGCTCTCCTTTTAATCTGACTCCGGTCTAGGAGAAACAACAGATCTTTAAAGATATATCTTGTGATTTTACTTTCCGATAAAAATGTATGGCTTTCAAATTCAATTAAATCAATTCACATTTATTTGTATAGCGCTTTTCACACTACATATCGTTTCAAATCAGCTTTACAAAAAAATGTCTACATTACGATTTAGAGTAAATTTTTATCAGAGGTGACTGTGTCCAAGTACATAGTTCAAAGATAATACAAATAATGCAGTTATAGTAAACATCATGTATTAATTTAGCTAGAAATTATGATCTCATTAAAGCAGTTATTACAAGATGTGATAATAATGATTACAATATATAGAAAATTTGGCAGCTGTGTATGTTGATTTAGAGTTGGCATCATATGAAGTCCTTGCAGGAGTTGGCGATGGGCATCCCGAGGAAGAAGCATAAAAGCAAATGGAAAATAATTAGCGTTGCTGCTGTTCATAACATTTCAAGAGAAATATAATCGTGTGCATTTCATCTGATATAACTGGAGTACACGGTTATGAGATGCATTATGTGAATGCTTGGCTAAAGAGATGTCTTTAATCTAGATTTAAACTGTGTCTCTGAGCCCTGAACGTCATCAGGAAGGCAATTTCAGAGTTTAGGAGCCAAATGTGAAAACACTCTCCCTCTTTTAGTGGACTTTGATATGCAACATAAACCATTATTTTAGCCTTTTTTTCCCTGATGGTCAGGAGTCTCTTAGCCAGTCCAGTGACCAATGAGCAATTGTTTTAGGCCTTTATTTATGTGTCACCCTTCAAACAAATCACCTCCATCAGATTGTTGCTGAAAAACCAACAGCAAGTTGTTGCTAGAGCGACGCTGCCTTCAAGAGGTGTTGATCTGTGGCTCTGATCAGAATTACCCTTACGAAAAAGAAGTATAGGTCAAGGTCATTTTATGAAGTATACTTAAGTAATGTTCAAGCATATTTTTAAGTATACATTATGTAGTAAGTATACTAATGTCAATATGTACTAGTAAACTTGTAAGTGTACTATTCTAATACCGTACCGTACCGTAGCAACGGAACGTTCACCTTTTCTCTACATGTGTTAATGCACTGTGGGACAGTTGAGCATACTGAAAAGTAGGCCTGTATTTTTTTGTTATGTTTGAGTTGACTGTGCTGTTTAATGAGTTTGGTAACTAACATGGTTTCTCTTGAAAAGGGACCAGGCCAGCCACTGTTTTCATGTGATTAATAAGCATTTCTTTATCTTTTATTTTTCTTGACTAAGTGTTGCCATTTATGCTGGTGGTTCTCCTCCTCCCTAACTATGTCTTCTGAGTAGGTTATCCTTGTTCAAGGCTGGATCCATACTGATGCTTTGCCCCTTCTCTTCAGGGGACCACACTGGAAGAGACACTGAATTGGTGTGTACTTAAAACTACAACACGGTGTGATATTTTGTAGTGGTATCTAAAGATCTTAAGTGTGTAGAGCTTGCTGTGTTGCATGCTTCGACTTGTGCTGGGTTGCTGTCTCCTGTCTCCCCAGGGGCCTCCTGAGCAGGGGTTTGCATTGTCTGATCCGACCTTCCTAGATTGAGGGAAATCCACCAGTCATTTATCCCAGTATTTTCACGATCCGTTTTTAATAACTTTCTATGTCTTTTTGCACTAAAATATATAATAAATTTGGAATACATTTACAAATCTGGCTCTTGTTGACTGTCCCTTTGCGGGGATAAACATATTAGCCACACTACATTCACGGGAAGATTTGTGGTTCCTCCTGCCCATCATCAGGGGGTGGCGTAGTCAGACTTGAAATAAGGTATACTGCATGGCAGGTACTACAGTATATTTCTGAGAAGTACATAAAGTATATTTTTGAGAAGTATATAAAATGTAGACTGAAAGTATGCTTTCTTATTTTTAGTTGAAAAGTATACTAATAGAACACTTGAATAAATCTATTTTTCGTAAGGGGATGTCTTTTTAAAGCTTCTTGAAGTTTGCGTTATGACATTTGGCTTATGTGGGTGTAAGCTTCCGGAGTTGAAAATCCCAAAACGGTTCTCACAGAACACAAGGAGCAGCTCAAAAATGAAGACAGTCGTAGTGAGTGTCTTTGAGTGCATAAACACTGGCTGAACTGCAGAAAGCCACTGAGTAATGTTCAATATTTTTTCACTCGACACCAAGATTCAGTTGCTGGCATTTGTTCTATAGGCTAGGTGTTTGATTATAGTGGATGGTGTTGTTGCTGCCCTGTTGTTTTGTGTTGTCCATGCTCTTCTCCTCGGTTAAAATTCAACACAATGCTTCCATATGAGCTACAAATAAAAGATCTTTCCCAAACTTTTCGGCTAACTTGTTCTTGCTGTTAGCATTTGAGCAATGGAAAATAATTAAATGTGCCACACTGAACAAGTAAATTAATTTGCCTGAAGTCCTATTTAGTAGGAAATTATTAATTAATGTACACCTGTTGCTGCTAAGTGGGCTGGAGTCACGGTAGCAAAATGTAAATGACCATTCATTTAATGACTCACTTGTAATTTTTGTTTTAAAGTAGATGACCGATCCTGGAAAAAATCAGCACTGTGCCCAAGAAATCAAATGCCATCAGACTGAACTCCTGAATAGCAATTAGATTTGTCACATATGTAAGCACTGTAAGGGCACAGCTGCAACAACACTGTGCATTGAAATGAGAAAGAAATACCAATGTTTATAGTGTGACCTGAAATACATGCAAAGAAATACTGTTTTAGAATATACATTTTGTTATATTTTTAAATATATTTAATTTAAACCTAAATATATTACAATCTATAAATATAGAAAATGACACAAAAAAATATAGGCTATAGAAGGAAATATAAATAACTACTTTGGTGATTTTATTGGTTACAGGTCAAAAGTGTTGGATCAGTAAGATTTTTTAAAAATGTTTTTGAAAGAAGTCTCTAATGTTCATCAAGGCTGCATTTAAAATAGAGTAAAACAGTAATATTGTGAATTATTTTGAGAATTAAAATGAATCAAAATGAGATTAAATAAAATTGAATATATTTTAATGTAAGTTATTGCTGTGATGGCAAATCAAACCTTTCAGCAACCATTAATCCTGTTATCAGTCACATGATCCTACTGTTACAAACATTCAGTTGAGTTTGTTTCGTTTTCACTGTTAGTTCATATTCGTGAGTTTCCCATGTTCCTTTGTTCTTATCCTACTTCTCTTGTGTTGTCATGGTTACTAATGTCATTAGATCTTAGTTCAGCTGTGTTACATTTATTACCTCGTTTGTCATCAGCATAAGTTCAACCTTTTCCTGTGTTTGGTGTCCGGTCTTGTTTGCGTTTGCGTTTGGTGCTTGCTTTTGTTGTTTTATGCTGTGGATTACTATTAAATACTCGTGTTGGAACTTTATTCATACTCCTCCTCATCTGTTTGTGCAACACTTGCTAACACCTACAAAAAATGATTCTAATATTTTTAATAGAATTTTAATAAAGAGAAAGTTAAAAAACAGCAGTTATTTTAAACAGAATTTTTTTGTTACAATTTAAAATCTTTACTAACATTTTGATAAATTTAATGCACTTGCTGAAAAAAAGTATTAATTTATTTAATAAAAAAATCTTTGATCAGTAGTGTATATCTGGAAATATGTATTCCTATGCAGGGCTAGGTTGCACTGGTATAAATGGTCATAAATTAACATGAGAGCAGGTTCCAGCCTCTGCAAGTTCTGTCTTTTTTATTGCTTCACCCCATCATTTCTGCTTTCTTTCTATTTAGCCTCTATATCAGTTTAAGACACAGTAGTAAGAGAGAGAGAGATGCCATGGAATTTTTGGCACACGTGTGACAGTGTGAAATCTGAAATCCCTGGAGATCAGATTAAAGATGGAAGGGAAGTAAAGCTCTTGCTCACTGCGACAGCTCCGTGCCATGTGGGAGGTCAGAAAGGTGGATATCTGAGAACAGAGTGATGTACTAGATTTGTGAAGAGAGAACTGCAGTATGGCTGCCAAACCAACTCTATGGCTGTCACATCATTTAAGGGGCACAAAACAAACAACACTAGGTGTCTTTAAAAAAAATCATTCACATTTTAGCAGTATCTATAGACATTGGAAATAACATTTCTTGTGCCCAAAATCATTGTCTCTGTTAGAGCTTTCTTTGTAATCAAACCCTAGTTTATTAAACAAAATGTACATCTTAGCTTAGACAATATAATTAATGATTTATGCAGCATGTATAAAACAAATTTACCCTGATTATTGAAACCTTATATATATATATAGTATTAAAAATATTGATATATATTGAAATATTGAGATTATGAACATGAAATGGCAAATTTATTCTTTCACGGTATTAAAATGACAGTGTTTGCTAATTGGTCTTCAAATCAGGGGATCTAAAGCAGGCTGTTTATTATACATTACTAAAAATTCCCTTTGAATTAACCTTTCAAGTTGCTCTCTTAGACACAAATAGCTTAAATTAACTCAAATGGAAAGGTCATGACTGCAGAGCTAAGACGATAAAGCCTTTTAGGGTCTATGAAGAATGTAATTATGTGGGAGCTGTAAGCTATTACAATTCAAGTACAGTTAGTTCTACCAACCTCTTCCCACACAGTCTCACCCCTCACACAAAAAAGTGACACAGGCCTGATCCCTTCCTCACTGAAACCCACACAATGGTAAAATAAAAAAATAAAAACACCATTAGATGCATGGGAAAAATAAATCGCACCTTTCTGAGTAAATGTTCGAGACTCTGAAAGACAGCAGCACAACTCAAAATGGCATGAGAGCATGTAATGCACACCTTGTCTAGTTTTCTGTTTCTTTTGGTTGCACTTTCACCATTACATGTTGTGACACTTGAGGTCAAACAACTTCCACAAGAAGTGCTATTGCGGCCTTGCCATCGTTTTCTTGTGGGGGACCATTTTTTCCATCACACCTCATCACACATACATACATCTCTGTGGGCCCTATTTTAACGATCTGAAACGCAAGTATCAAGCGCGAAGTGCAAGTAACTTTGTGGGCGGGTTTTGGGAGCTGTTGCTATTTTACCGTAGGGATAAATGACTCTTGCGCCTGGCACAAATCTAAAACATATAACATATGTTATAGCCTATAACATATAGCCTATAACAGCGCTTTAGAATTGGTTCACAGCCGAGGAGATCGATGTTCTCGTCAGGGCCGTAAAAGAAAGAGAAGTGACATTGGGGACGGGACAAACCCACCCAAATTAGCTTCGGTTATACATGCATATAATAATTTGGATAAATATGTAAGCTTTATGCCTATTTTTCCCATCGTCATGGACACAACAATGATTTCCCTCGAGTTTTAATATTTTTCCTTATAATCATGTATCATTTGCAAAAAGGAAACTGCATCTGTGTAGATGAGAGAATCATCTACAGTGTATGCGCATTGTTCACACTCTGTATTATGACCAAGCATGCGCACTTAAAATACCATCTGAATGTACGCGCCACTGACTTTAGACTAGGGGCCCTCTCTTGCACCTGGTGCAAATTACTTTGTTCACTAACGCATGTATCATTCGTATTTTTGCACCCGTGCAAAGCGGACTTTTCCCTCCACAGACGCACGCCGGCAAACTAGAGAATGAACTTGCGCTCCCTGGGCGGTTCAGCGCAAAAAAGGAGGCGTGTTCCGGCGCAAACAATCCCTGGTGCTATTTTGCAGTTCCATGAAACAATTGCGCCACTGAACAGAAAAAAAACTAGTCTAAAGTCAGTGGCGCGTTGAGCGTACATTCAGATGCTATTTTAAGTGCGCATGCTTGGTCATAATACAGAGGGCCCTATCTTGCACTCAGCGCACGATCTGAAACGCAAGTGTCAAAGCGCAAAGCACAAGTAACTTTGTGGGCGGATCCCGGCGCTGTTGCTATTTTCCCGGCGGGATAAATGCCTCTTGCGCCTGGCGCAAATCTAAAAGGGGTTGGTCTGAAGTAGCTTCATTATTCATAGGTGTGGTTTGGGCGCAACGTGAAATAAACCAATCAGAGCGTCAGATCACATTCCCTTTAAGAGCATGATGAACGAGGTGCGCTTGTTCCATGGCGCAATACTATTATAACGGCGCATTTACCAGGAGCGCTTCAGAATCGGTTCACAGCCGAGGAGATCGATGTTCTCGTCAGGGCCGTAAAAGAAAGAGAAGTGGCATTGGAGATGGGACAAACCCATCCAAATTAGCTTCGGTTATACATGCATATAATAATTTGGGTAAATATGTAGGCCTAAGCTTTATGCCTATTTTTCCGATCGTCATGGACACAACATATTAATACTGTGAAGCTGCTTTGAATCTCTATTGTGAAAAGCACTATATATACTTGACTTGACTGGACAACAATGATTTCCCTCGTGTTTTGATATTTTTCCTTATAATAATGTATCATTTGCAAAAAGGAAAATGCATCTGTGTAGATGAGAGAATCATCTACAGTGTATGCGCGTTATTGTTCACACTCTGTATTATGACCAAGCACGCGCGCTTAAAATAGCATCTGAATGTACGCGCAACGCGCCAATGACTTTAGACTAGGTTTTTTCTGGTCAGTGGCGCAATTGTTTTCTGGAACTGCAAAATAGCATGAGGGAAAATTTATGCCGGAACACGCCTCCTCTTTGCGCTGAACCGCCCCGGGGAGCGCAAGTGTATTTCTTAGTTAACCGACGTGTGTCTGTGGAGGGAAAAGTCCGCTTTGCGCGGGTGCAAAATAGGAATGATACATGCGTCGGTGTACAAAGTCAATTGCGCTGAGTGCAAGATAGGGCCCAGAGTGTATGAACAACGCGCCTGCACTGTAGATGATTCTCTCATTTACACAGATTTTTGCAAATGATACATTATTATAAGGAAAAATATTAAAACACGAGGGAAATCATTGTTGTGTCCATGACGATGGGAAAAATAGGCATAAAGCTGACATATTTACCCAAATTATTATATGCATGTATAACCGAAGCTAATTTGTGTGGGTTTGTCCCGTCCCCAATGTCACTTCTCTTTCTTTTACGGCCCTGACGAGAACATCGATCTCCTCGTCTGTGAACCGATTCTGAAGCGCGCCTGGTAAATGCGCCGTTATAATAGTATTGCGCCATGGAACAAGCACATCTCGTTCATCATGCTCTCAAAGGGAATGTGATATGACGCTCTGATTGGTTTATTTCACGTTACGCCCAAACCACACCTATGAATAATGAAGCTACTTCAGACCAATGCGCAAGAGTCATTTATCCCGCCGGTAAAAAAGCAACAGCGCCCAAGACCCGCCCACAAAGTTACTTGCGCTTCGCGCTTGATACTTGCGTTTCATATCGTTAAAATAGGGCCCTAGGTTTTTTCTGGTCAATTGCGCAATTGTTTTCTGGAACTGCAAAATAGCACCAGGGATTGTTTGCGCCGGAACACGCCTCCTTTTTTGCGCCGACCCGCCTAGGGAGCACAAGTTCATTCTCTAGTTTACCGACGTCAAAGAGTATAGAAGACAAGAGGCGAAACTCTGATGCTTTTTTGGTAACAGCCACTAGGTGGCGCTTCGGTAGCGCGGCCACCATTTTGCAGTGAAAATTGCAACTGGACAACAGCACAGATACACAGAAACAGACAGAATGACAACGAAAGAGAAGTCAAAGTGGAATAAAAGAATGCAAAATTAAGTCATCAGTAAATTTGATGACACCTACAGTACATTTTATATTGTCTTATACGGGTTTTATGTTATCAGTTGTGGAATCCCACCATTCAGTGGGTTGTTTTATTAGCCTAGCCTACTTTATTGAGTATTTTCCATTTTGTGCAACTTTACACATTTACTATTACTCTTATTACTGTACGTTCACACCGCCGCCGACTTGAGCTTCCAAAGCTACCGGAAGTCATTCATTTTCAATGGAAGCTGGCTTCTCTCAGCTGCAAGGAGTGTCAAATCCCTCGGCGTTGCGTTTTGGGCATTTTGAGCGTCTTGAGCGTCAATCAGAAAGTTGAAAGTAGCTCAACTTTATGGTAATGAGCTATGACGCGGTTCAGCGGCAAGCAGCGGCAAAACGCAGCAACCAATCGGAATATAGACGTGCTTCGCGCTGGCTGATTCCGGAGAAACATACGATGTAAACTTTCGTTCCTACCAAAACATTAGTTCTGATTAAAACATTAGCCGCAGCTGCTGCACCAGCCATGATACTCTCCGAATTGATAACGGTCCAGGAGGGTGTCATGAACGAACCCAAAATCTCAGAGTCCGACATCTTGTCCGCAAACAATAAAGCAGCACCAAACACAACAACTTCGCGATTATCCATAATTATCCAGTGATATTTGAGAATGAGCGCAACTTTTATTTGAAATATTTACGAACGCTCGTTTTAAGCGGGAATGCAATTAATTTGCTCACGGTAACACGATTCTACCAATTGCACTAATGCAAATAATAATAATAATAATAATAATAATAATAATAGCTAATTATTATTTTTTCCCCTGACCAAATGTGACCAAAACGGTTATAAAAATGCTGTCATTATAAAAGGTTTCTTTAATGTATTGCTTGTTTTTTCTGTTTATTACATTTAATGTTGTGACACTTCTCTTCTCCCTGCTACGTCAGAGCGGACAAAGCGTCAACAAGCTTCCCCATACTTTTTGACAAGCGTCCTTGACAGGGCGGCCAGAGCTTCTTTGCAGCTCAAGTCGTCGGCGGTGTGAACGCACAGTTAGTTACTATTAGTCCACTATGTCTGAAATATATATTGTACATTTAAATCCCCTGGATCACGCTACAAACAAGATGAACTTATAGAACATGATGCGTCTGTTATCCCCTAATTGCCTTTTTTATATACATACCTGTAGTGTTGCTTTAATATAACATAATATATTATATTGATTATAATTATGATTACATGATTATGATTATAATATAATACATAGCTTACTGCAAAAAACAGTTTATTGTCAAGCTGTTAATTCCTGTTATTTATTGTCCAGCATTTATAATTTTTCTTATCCATGTCCTTAATTTCATATGTTGGTATTAATTCAGTGTTTTTAATGACAAAACTTGAACTTCAAAGTATTTCAACCCAAACTGACATGGTTTATAGAGAGCAAAGGTTTTGTGAAAAAATGTGGTAGACTTAAACATAAAGTCTGTCAAATAAACTGTTAAAAGGATTTGATGGTCTAGTTATTGTACGTTATTCATCAACAAAATTGTTTTTCTTAAAGCAGCTGATAATTGCCATAGCAATATAGCGAGAAGCTAGCGGACTGGCGAGTCGGTTTCACCCCAAAATGGCGGAAGTGTAGCGCTGCTGCTAGGCGCTGGTGTTGCAATGGAACGTTCTATTGGCTTTCACTTCTTGTAAATATATGTTCTTTGCTGACGTGCGTCTGTGGAGGGAAAAGTGGGTGCAAAATACTAATGATACATGCATCAGTGTACAAAGTCATTTACGCCGGGTGCAAGATAGGGCCCTGTGTGTGTGTGTGTGTGTGTGTTTGTGTGGGGATCGCCTCGGTTACGTATGTAACCCTGTTCCCTTGTTCCCTCGTTCCGTCAGTGACTGACAAATGGGGGTTTCGCTTAGAAGCATATCACCTTTCGAGTTCTACAAAACGAGCCAATGGCAAAACAATGCCATGGGTCTGCGGAATTTGCATTGCGCAACTCCGCATTGAGGAACTCAGGGTCTAAGAAGAACTTAGGGAGGGGATGACACAGAGCAGGTCCTACTTACTGGCTAGTGGAAGCGAGTACATGGACACTGGCTCTACCTGGAGATTATAGAATCTCACGAATCTGTTGGGTGACGCCCCGCCTGCAGCTCTTCAGATGTCTATTAGCGAGGCGCCATGAACTAAAGCCCAGGAGAAAGCCACACTCGGTCGACCCTGCGTCTGGTAAGCCAAGACAATGGCGTCCAGCCGTCCACTATCCAGTGAGACAACCTTTGCTTGGAGAGAGCCTTTCCCTTCAGCTCCCACCATAACAGACAAAGAGCCGAACCGAAAATGCCTGCAGGTCCCCTACCCTCTTGATGGAGGTCAAAGCAACCAGGAGTGCTGTCTTCATAGACAGGAATTTAAGCTCCACTGATCGCAATGGCTCACAGGAAGCTCGGCATGGCAGCTCGTAAGCTGCGCGCACATGGCGACAGAGTCTATTTCCATACCGAGAAAAGAGATCCTCTGCACGGGGGCGAGTTTGCTCTTTTTCCAGTTGACCCGAAGGCCCAAACAGATGAGGTGTTGGAACACCATGTCCCTGTGTTCGCAAACCTGGTCTCGAGAGTGAGCTAGAATCAGCCAGTCATCGAGATAGTTCACGGTGAGAACCCCGTGTTGCCGGAGTGGCACAAGGGCTGCCTCTGCGACTTTCGTGAAGACGCAAGGGGACATGGCTAACCCGAATGGGAGAACCTGAATGGAAGAAAGCAAACCGTAGAAACGGTCTGTGTCAAGGAAGAATAGAGACATGAAAGTACGACAGATCGATCGCTGCAAACTAATCCAACGGACGAAACACATTCGAAAATGTGTTTGGCTGTCAACATCTTGATTGGAAGCCTGTGAAGGGTTCGGTTCAAGTTGCGCAGGTCCAGGATTGGCCGTAATCCACCGGTTTTCTTTGGGTACAATGAAGTAGGGACTGTAGAACCCGGACCTTATTTCGGATGGAGGGACGGTCTCAATCGCACCCTTCGCCAGTAGGGTACACATGACAGGGGCATTGCCACCCACCATGGTATAGCAGACTCCCCTGAAGCGGGGAGGAGACCGTGCGAACTGAATCGCATAGCCAAGCCTGATGGTTCTCGCAAGCCAGCGGGACATGGTTGGGAAGCTCTAGCCAGGCTCCCAAAAACTGAACCAGCGGGTTCAAATGACTTACTCAGAAAGATAGTTACTTGTCGCCATCTATTGGTGTTACTTGGTGCAGAAAAATTATTTAAATATGTTGGACTGAACAGAGTATAACTTTTGTATAATTAAGGCTTTAAGTAATATAAAGCATGTTATCAAACTTGGGTGCGCAACAAACAGTGGTAAGACAGTAGTGAACACAGTAAATATAGTAAAAAATAAACATATTGATCTAAATCCCAGTCTGTGCTGTGCATCAGAGTTTCCATCAATAAACATTTCCAGTGTAATGCCTTGCACCGGTGAACACCCAGGGGCACATGCTGACAGGAAGTTACTAAGGGGAAGCTGCTCTCTGCCTGGTAAGGACTGAAAAAGGTTATTGGAGTTGCAGGGCCCCCAGGGTAATTATCATTGGCCCAAGAGATGGTTTGCAGTGCAGCGTGTGAGGACATGTACCTTAATTGGATCATGCTGCAATCTCTCAAAGCTTTACAGAGACCTGGTTGTCGAGGTAACAGAGCTCAGGAGAATGTAAAAAAGGGAGGATAACACATCTACTAGCCAATCTTTTCTATGGCTATGATTTTCATAGTACAGAAACTGTTTACTCAGGGTTTTTTTTTTAAGCAGTATAACTCATGAATGATGAGAGCTTGACCGTCTCAAGTCAGACAGTAGACTAATTTATTCGAGATCTTTTGCTACTTTTTTAAAAAAATCCAATCATTCTTCCAAATATCGACATGGTATCAGCAAATTGTTTGCGGTCAGCTATGTGAAATAATAAGTACTGCCATGGATTTCTTGAGTTTTAAAATGTTGATTCTTGTAAACTTGGAAAACATAACAAGCCGACAACAACAAGGGCAGCCTGAGAATTACATAAGACATGTGTGACAGTTAATCTATAAACACTTGGCTTTTGAGGACGCCTAACAAGCAAAAGAAAATAATGCATATATGATTGACAAGTACGCAATCTGTTTAGCTTAGAGATTAGCTTATAAATTGTATACAAAAAGATCAGAAGAACGGCAGCACAGATCATGAATTCTACTTCTTTCAGAGACATAGTGTTATGAAATCAACATTATGAATTACATCGCCCATACGTATTTCAGATGCACCAGAAAAACTGGTGTGGGAAGGTAAGCAGTGCTCAAGATGTGCGCTAACTGCCTGCGCTGAGCATTCTGAGGGTTAACATGGTCAAAGACGTGGAGATCAATAAAGTAATCTCGCTCATCGTTACAGCTCTGGCACACGATAACATAGCATGAGACTGCAGTACAACGGCAAGGAAAGCAATTATAATTCTTGGAGGAAATTGACAAGTCCCATGTGGAGAAATGATGGCAGTTAAAAGGATGAAAAGGGCAGAAGTGTGAGGAGACCGATACCTAGCCACCATTTCCTTCCTCCCCTGCCTTCTGTAGTATGCATTCTTCGCATCTCTTTGATGTAAGCCTATTACTGGGATCACAACACTAGGCTCTGTAAGTTCTATTATTTGGACTCCACTTATGTTTATTAAGGTCCAGCACTGCATCGCATGACTCGCTTGGCAACCCATACCAATCCAATTGAATCGTTTTAATATATTTTTCTGAAGAACCCTCTAGTATGCTTCTCAAGCCCACAGACTCGACTTAAAAGCTCCGGAAACACACTCTTTTTTGCATCGAGATAATCTATGGGATTTAATATGAAAGCCAGTATGTGAATTAATTATTTTCAAGAGGCTCAGCTTTAAAAAATAATGTTTTTATTTTTTATTTTAATGTTTTTTATGATATATTTTTTAAGTGTAAATCTATAATACTGTGAAATAACGGCAGTAAGCTTTGTCAATGTATCAGATACAGACAGCAAATCAAGGAGCTGTTGCTATGGTTACATCCTCACATGTATATTTAGCATACTCTGACTAACTTGTAATCTTTTAGTTAAAAAAAAACTTGTTTGAAAACACAGTTGAAATGTATAAAGGAAAACACTTTTAACCCTTAAATGCATGAATGTTTCGCCAATCATTATAACATATTCCATCTATATCTAACATGTATACTTGTTGCGATGATACGAAAGAATAACATAAAGCATATGTTGTTACCTTTTGGAGCTTGGACAGGTTCAGTTTGAGCAGAAGTTTAAAACATCACTGTAGTCAATGACGTCCTGGGTTAGTAAAGATTAAGCGTTAAAACGTCAAAAAGTGCAGTCCTAATGAGTAAAAAGGTCCATTGTCTATTGTCAATAGTGTAGCAACGCAAGAAGCACCGCTCATACACAAGTCAAAACTACAACACTAAAACACTACAAGACGCATGAAGAACCCAATATCTGCGTGGTGAAATGTTTTGCTTTCGCACAAAATTCCTAATTGCACAGATTCTTATAGAAATTACTGCATTTCATCTGCAAACTTTTACAGAGCAGCAGTAAATGTGACCGCAAAAACAGTACAACATTTTGCCATGCATTACTTTGCTGTGATCCATTACATCACAGTAAAAGAAAACGAATTGCCAAAAAGCGGCAAGTAAACACATCTTCCTATTGAGATGTCACAGACACATAAATACAAACATACATCACATCACAAAGAGTTTAGTCCGATTCCCAAGTAATTGAGCCGGTTCTTTTAATGAATCATTCCAACCACTCACAAACTCAAGAGTGCCAGTTTGAATTAGTCTGAGAAATTGTGTACAGAATGAATTGGTTATGGCTGGTAATGAATCAAGATGTGACTGACTTACTTAACAGTAAGTTATCATTGCGTTCAGTAATGTGTTGTCCACTGTAAAATATTGGTCCTGAAGCTAAACCAGTTATCCAAATACAGAATGAATCATTCGCATTAAACAGATCTAATGAGAAAAAAAAAAAGAGACATTATTTTTATGTTTAAGAATCAATTAAATATTACAAGAGCAAACCCTATATGAATCACTCCAATAAGAAACTTTTCTGAAAATAGTCAGGGTGTAAAACTACAAATACTCTTTTCTTTGGCACTGACTGGAAGTTGATGTGTTTCAATAAATTGCCCTATAGCACCCTAAACCACATCTTCATGCGTTCAAAGGCAGTTAGCACTAACTTTAAGTGGGTTATTATTTCAGCTATATACAGAGAGGTACTAACAGAATTCATACCTCATGAATAAAACAATATAGGGTTTTCCTCTTATTGAGAAATTGGTAAGAACAAAATGAATACAGCATGACTGATTTGGCGTGTCGGAGCTGAGAACGAGGGGCCCCTGCAGCAGAAGAAGAGAAAACCAGCCAAGCCACAGAACTTGTCAATCTGTGAATTATTGATTAACCTGGGGAGTTATGACAAGGCAGCAAACAGAAGTTTTCAGCAACTGAGGCATCGGATGACATCCCGTTACCTGCCGCCCCCATCCACGCATCACACAACAGCCCAAACAGAATTCCACTCAAGCAGCTGCGCTACTCGCTTGAATTACCACCTACACCACATTAGCATTTGAATGAGTACATCAGAAATGGCAAAAGAACAGAGCATTCACTGACACAGGACAAAGGAACTCATTCATAATAAACACATTTCCAGATGGAGTCATGCCAGCTGACCTGTTTCGTTCTTCTTTTGATCGTTGGGTCACTAAACAGAGGAAAGATGTGTCTCTCAAGCAAACTCAATAGTTATTGGTATATTCTATTCTTCTGAGCATGTTTTAAAATAAAGTGTCTACAATGGTCCTGTACAACATCATATGGCAGAGCAAAAATTATATGACGACTTTCAGAAGGGGTATTTTGAAGGAATATCCACTTTTAAAGTTTTTAAGTTAGTCAGCATAAAATATAAAGAAATCACCATAATTAATTTTCTAAATGCATGTTATTGATCTTATTGAAAATTATGCATCCGTGCATGTATCACTTTTAAAAAAAATATACCTTGTAATTTTAAATCAAAATGTCATAACTCGATCTTCAGATGCCAAACATCTCTAATTTAGTCATCTTAAACCATGCCTTGGGAGAAAACATGCAGGCTCAGTCGGGGGACCATGCAGTTCAACATTGTAGTGCTTTAATTCCAGGCTGCATTACAAGTCAGATTGTAGATTGATTTCATTCAGAATATGTCATCCAATTCCTTCTGCTTGAAGATTGGGATACATCATACCAGCACATGCTGGGGAGTCATCGAAGCTGGCCATCACAGGTCTTCACAGGGGATCTGTCTCTTGGGCTCATCTGGTTGACAACAGTCACCTTGGGATAAGAATGAAACAGAAAGATTAATATAAGCATAGATGCCATTCTTCTTACAGTGTAACAAGTACATGTCAGCAGCCATATCACCCTGTAGCCCAAGACTGGTTGTCCACCGAAGCTAAGCAGGGCTGAGCCTGGTTAGTACCTGGATGGGAGAGATCACGTGTATGTTATAGGTTAAAGAGTTTGGTCTTTTACCTAGATTTGTGTCTGTTTCATGTGTTTGTAATTTCAACAGGCCAGAATTGAGACCACAACAAACGTGAAGGACTATAGTGCAATAGGAGCTCGCAGGAAAAGAAGTCTTGAACATTCTTCAAAACCTTTCCTTTTGTGTTTCACAGAAGAAAGAAATGCATGGGTTTGAAACAACATGAGGGTGAATAAATAACAGAATTTTCATTTTGGCTGAACTATCACTTAACGGTGAATCTCAAAGTGCTCTCTGGATTTTTATAATAATCAAGAGATGAGTCGACACACTGTTTAATAAGAACTCTACAGCATTTGTCAGCATTAGTCACATTACACAGTCCCAGCATAAGCAAGTCTGAATCAATATTAAGGAAGAAGAAAAGTGTGCATGCATAGTGATCTAGTGGGAATAATGGAGGCATTTTCTATCACTTAGCGCATTCAAAAGCACCTCAAGTCTTTAATTTCCCTCCACTGATTACTAAAGACATGACTAAGCAAGACAGATATGCCTCGGAGTTTGAGTAACACATCACACCAGAATTATTCCGGATGAACTCAACTCCTCTCTATTCACCATAAAAAATGTATCATGGAAGGTCATGGAAATCACTCTCCTCTCTTTCAGGCTCGTCTACAGTAGTTTTTCATTTTTGTCAAAAGAGTGTGGCAGCGCGCCAGCACCCAAGGTGCACCACAGTACTGTATGTTGGACCTCTGTCAGCCTGCAGTGATTTCAGATCAATGTCAGAATCATAAATGGGACAGAAATCTGTAGAGTACACTAATCAATTGTACTGCTCTATCAACAAAGAGAGAGAGAGCAGTTTGTTACTTTATTACAGTATGATTTTACATGTGCTCCACAAGAAAAATGGGACAGATTAATAAATTCATAAACCCAAAATTTAGGAGCTATATTAAGGTGACTTCAGTGAGGTGACTGTATCCAAGTAATGTCCATATTTCAGAAATCTACATAATACAAAACATGCAGTTAGCTACCATCATGTATTAATTTAAGGAAGAAAAAATTAGCTCATTAAAGTTATTATTACAAGTTGAACATGATGATTACAATATATAGAAAATTTAGCATTAGTGTTGATTCAGAGTTTGCATCATCTGAAGTTCTCGCAGGAGTTGGAGTCATCTTTTCACAGGTGTTGGGTCATCTGAAGTCTTCGTATGAGGCTGGATCCAAACTGGAGCTTGCGTAATCTAGTTACATTGGGATCGGTATCCCTAGATAAAACAGAAAAGCAAATGGAAAATAATTAGCGTAGCTGTTGTTCATGACATTTTGAGGAAAGATAAACGTGCATTTGATCTGAAATAACAGGAGTACAAGGTTATAAGATGAAATATGTGAGTGCTTGACAAAAGAGATCTTTAATCTAGATGTCTTTAATCTAGATTTAATCTGGGATAGTGTATCTGAGATCCGAACATTATCAGGAAGGTTATTCCAGAGTTTAGGAGCCAAATGCGAAAACGCTCTCCCTCCTTTACTGGACTTAGATATCCTAGGTAATACCAAAACTCCAGATTAAGCTACTAATTGTGGCTTGTTTATTGAGAATGCACGACAACAACCTAGTAATGCAGTACAGTTATCCTATAATGGTCATGAAAGCATGAATTGTTTTTGTAACATGAAATTTTCAAAAGACAAGTTGCTGTCTAATATTAACTGTAATCCTCTACAGTTGACCGTACATCCTTCTAGATTCAACTGGTATTTTACGAGATTCTGTGAACAGGTTTTTTGTCCAATAGTAATACCTCAGTCTTTTCCGAATTGAATAGAAGAAAATTACTGGTCATCCAATGTTTTATGTCTTTATCACTTAAATTGGATAATTTTGAGATTTCATCTGGTCGTACTGAAATATATAACTGAGAATCATCAGCATAACAGTTTTGAAAAATATTTAAAAATACTTTAAAAAATATTACCAAGTAGCAGCATATAGGCCTATATTGAAAAAAACAAAAGGCCTAAAACAGATCCTTGTGGTACTACATAATTTACTGACATTTCTGTAAAAGTACCAGTCTGGCTATTACAGCTCATTCACAACAATCGTATCTACAGCTAAAATGTAGTCATTGGGCAAATTTACAAACATTTACATTTATTCATTTATCAGCTGCTTTTATTTTAAGTGTCTTTCAAATGAACAAAATCAGCAGCAAAAAGACAAAAGAATAAACATAAAAAACAAAACCATATCATTCTTACATACATTCAAAATTAATAAAAAATTATAGCATAATCACACCATTTCTTTTTTTCACAATTTAAAATGAATAAATTCTGCTCACGACCTATACAGTATCTCCTACAATATATCATGCACTGCTCCATAAAAGCAGTAAGATGGGGACACACGACCATGCACGATTAGAGACAAGAATCAGTTAATTTGATTAAAATGTCCGAGCTTAGTATAGGCCTACATTTAGATTTTTAATGGAGTGACATTGATGGTATCGATTAGCCTTCTTGTCAAGTACTTGAGAGTCTGGTGGTACACTGACAGAGGTGTATAAGCATTGCAGAAGAGGCTTGAACCCAGCTGCTTAACATGTAAAGTATAGAACAATCATTGTATGGAAAGTGTTGCTTTAGTTAAACTGTTTCTGATATTACAGAAGATTGATAGATTAGGCTTCACTGTTTATGATTCTCTTAACTTGCTTTTTGAATGGTAGAATCCATGGAAATCTTGGACATCAACACTTGCAGTGTTTGTCATGAAACATTGGTGCAACTTCTTTGTGAAAAACATGCACACATCTCTTTCATCAAATTAAACTTTGTATATTTGCACTAAGTAAACTGTGAATATACTACTGTTAAAAAGTTTGGGGTTGCTAAGATTTCTTTTTATGTTTTCGAAAGAAGTCCCTTATGCTCACCAGGGCTGCATTTATTTGATCAAAAAAATATTTTGAAATACTATTGCAATTTAAATAACCATTCTCTATGCAACAAATGTCATTTATTCCCTGTGATGGCAAAGCTGAATTTTAATCAGCCATTGATCCAGTCTTGTGTCACATGATCCTTCAGAAATCATTTTAAAATGCTGATTTGCTGCTCAGATATGCTGAAAACAGTTGTACTGCTTACAATTATTGTTGAAACAGTGATACATTTTTTAACAATTCTTTTATTAATAGAAAGTTCAGAAGAAGAGCATTTATTTCAAATATAAATATTTTGTAACAATATAAATGTCTTTACAGTCATGTTTGAAATAAAAGTATTAATTTCTTTAAAAACTACTGATCCTAAATTTTTTAATGCTAGTGTATGAACATATTACCAAATATCACATTTCTTTGCATTTTGAATGTTGTTCTAACAGAGTTAATAATACAATTACATAAAATTCACACAGATACAATTTCAGCTGCAAGATGATTGAAATATTGAAAAATCTGAGTAGAAATGAATGTGGTCATTCAATTGAAATTCAGTCAGAATGATAAAATCAGTCAGAACATGTAGTAGACGTGTTCTGATTAGCTTTCTAATTAGTTGAATAATTGACCATAACATATTAAAATTGAACATTAGCAAAATAATTGGATTTCCACTCCAACAATTACTGTTCCATGTTTAGAGCAGAGATTCCTTTTTCTGAAATTTAATTTAATATGACTGAGTTAAAACCAGAACACATTTCCTCCAAAGCTTTTGTTACCCAGTAATACAGTTTTATTAATGGTACTGCCTGTATAGTGATAAATCTCAATATTCATCAATATCACTGAAACTGACCATAAACATTTGTGTTCATTGATGATCAAAGACCTCTTTTTCTAAAATGTACTGTATATGTACAAGGCAAATACTAGATGAGGCCAATTTATTTTGATATATCTAATAATCATACCATGGATGCACAAGCCCCGGAATCTATTTCCATTATACCGTTCAATCCATTGATTTAGAGCATTTCAGTGCGATTATAATTAAGATTGTATCCTACATTTCCAGCATGATTAATTTCATTGCATGTCTCTGCAGTGCTTCACATCTTCAGACTTGATCCCCCTTATTATCCCACAATACTATAGGCTTTGTCAGGCCTTTTCAAGAACATAAGCCCTTTTTGTGTCTGGTCAAAGTAAAAGTCTGTTTAAATCAAATTGCCTTGCAGTTCTCTCTCTCTTTCTCATCCATACATCAAATGGATGTGGCAAGCTTGGCAACCTCTGCTTTGAGGTGTTAATAGTAAGCAGCCTCTGGCGGGAAGGAGAGAAATGAGCATTCACAGATGATGTGGAGAACGAAAACACCCAAGGTCATGCCAAAACACCCTGTCTGATTTAAACAGCATCGACAAGCAAACAGTGAACAAGATGTCGTATGTTGAGTCTCTATGCATATGGTTCTCCTTCTGGGGAGGAATATGACATGTGACAAAATACTTCAAGGAACTGATTAAACATAAACAGCATGGCATGTTCTCTGTCCTGATGTTTTATTACTTCTGTCTGTTGTAGCCTAACCTACTTGTGGAGGTGGCTCTGATTAGCCTAGCTTCAGATTTAAAACACATTTCAAGATTACCCATGTACTGTCTAATTATAGCTACCAAAATATAAATTGTACTCCTCCCAAAATGTTTAAAAATGAATGTGTGAGGATAGGCTATATGTCATGTTATAGCCAGATATGACTCACATATGTCTAGTGCTACTTCAACATGCATCGCCACAGATATAGCACGTCGCAGATGAGTAGCTGAGTATCGTTTATAAATCTTTAAATGGCTTAGCACTCTATTGTGTACCCAAAATCGAGGCTCAAATGTAGGGGAGATCGAGTGTTTTACATTGGAATACTTTACCTATTAGCTTAAGACAAGCTCCATCTCTTCTGACTTTTAAATCCAGACTTAAAAACTTTTTTATTTTCGAAGGCTTTCAATTAACACTGTATCTTGTGTTGTAAATTAAGTTTTTCTTTTGTTGTGTTGTGTTGTGATTTTATGTGCTTTTTTAAGTTCTTATGTGGTTACTCTTTAAATGAACTTAATTACACTGTGGAAATAGCCTGGGTTTCCCCATCCTGCCTTGTGCAGCGCGATTTTATTCACGCTGCAAGGCAGTATGGATACCATGGACCAAATTTTCCCCTCAGATAGGGAACCAATCACAGAACGGGGAGGGAGCAGCAAGGCGATGACGACGTCTATGCGACTCACCGAAGCGGTTTGTTTATATCTATGGATCAAACACGGCAGCAGACGCAAAGTTACCTTTCAAGTTTATTTAGAAAAAATAGCAACTTTTGGCATTAAACGATTTCATAATAAGAAGGATGTTTTTTCCCTGCTACCAACAGGCTTTGGCAAAAGCCTCATATATCAACTAACGTTAGCCCCGTTAGTGGCTATGGCAATGGGGCTTAGGCATCTGGTATAATTGAAATGATTGGCTATGATCTACGTACAGGCGCATTGGATAGACATTCGTAGCACCCAATAAAACGGCTCTGGGCATTCATAAACCACGCCTCAAATACGAGAAAATGCACATGTGGTTTCCAGACCACGTCTCATTCTCAATGATACGTGGTCTGGCGTTAGCCAGGCTACTGTGGAAAGCACATTGGTCAACTGCTGTTGTTTTAAATTGTGCTATACAAATAAATTGTCATTGTCATTGTCATTATAGACCTTATTAACAGCAGCACCATCTTTGATTTTAACGGGAACGAAAGCGAGGGATAGACATGATCATATCAGTTATTGGTTTTGGATTGTTTTGCTGATGAAACACTGCAAAAAAGAAACTTCATTAGACATAAAACTGTAGTGATCTATATGCTTTATATTTATTTTATTTTATTATTTTTTTTTTTTACAGCGGATGCCATTGAAAACACGGTAAGTCCATCCCTCACAGCCTCACTTTCATACCTGTTGTGGCGCTGCTTTGAACAAGGTCTATTGGCAAGGTGCAATCTGCTGCAAATGAAACTGAAAGTTCAGAGTCACAGACACCTAACACACAATCATCTTCATTAAAAATAGTGAGACTAAATTATCTTCCCAGTGCTGAAGCCGCTCTCACTCCTAATGCAGTCTTTGACCTTGAAATAAGATGATAAATAAAATTGTTGCTTTCATTGATGTGCCTCCATTAAATTTGCAAATAGTGCAGGAATTGAAAAGTTTTAACAAATCAGATGAAAACTTATGTGTAAGCAGGTCCTTAAGTTATGTCTACTGAAATAAGTTTGGTGTTACACTGTGGTATTAGCCACTGCTATCTAAATGTACCAATGTGAATTATTTAAAGGTATAGTTTACCTAAAATGAAAAAGAATGATCAATATTCATGTAAAAGATATTGCTTCGTATAATAGCTTGTATGCTTATATCTCTGCTAGCCCCCTGTGACTAGTACACTGCTAATAAAAATGAATATTTCATGCTCAAAAAAGGCTATTCTGATAATATGCACAGTTGCATTATTAGGAACAATGGGTGTTTTCTTCTTCATTGGCAAAGACATATTAGCATGATTTTGCCCTAGAGGGAAAACTGCCAAACAAATGTAAACATAAACTTGCAGATTGCCTGTTAGGTATTAGGTATATTTAGGATATAAGTTGCATATTTAGACTGTATAATTCATTATTTGATTTACAAATAATAGCCTAGCAAAAATAGTTTACAACAGTATTCTCTCAGGCAATTCGTTCCAAAACGCTGACTCGTTCAGGAACGAAACACCACCTACTGCATGATGGTCAGAGATGCAATAATAATTCTGCTGGCGAAATAATTCTGTTGTAGCTTTTACTTTTGTTGGCAGAAGTAAAAACAGCCAACGTAACAGAGAAGAATGTGTCAAACGGTAAGTTACTACATTTCAATTTTAAATTTATTGAACTGTTGTATAAAAGCTATATCACATTTGTGTTTTTTTTTATAACTCAAACTTTTATTAAAGTTCTACATAGATGATGAAATTAAAGAGTTTTAGAATTTATAACTGTTTAGAGAAAACTCACCGTGCAGTGCACCACACATTTTTCAATTTTCTTTCATTTTTCACCTTGACATATTTATTAGATTTATTAATAATACATTCTTTTATTTCTAACCAAACAAGTCTGTGAGCATAACTCCAGACATATCTGTATAAATGCCTTCCTTTAATAACACTAACATTTTAGGATCGCAATCTGATTTAACCTCATTGCCAGAGGATCAAGGTTTCTGTTAGTTGTATGACAAAAGTTTCTCCAAAACCACCAAATATACAGTATTTAAAAAACATCAAGCCTTCTCACCGCTGGCTATTTACTCCTATTTCCATAATGTGGGAAAGATCATGAAATCTGCTTTTGCCACACAGCCTATTTCATTCATTGCATCAGGCTCTCATCTGCTTGGAGATGTTCAAGGTCATTTAGGAGCTAAATGAAAGAGTATTCGAAAAAGACAAACGGTTAGCCATTACGTTAATCAGTTTGAGGAGATGTGGCATGAGGCTGTGCCAGTTCTCCATCCATTTTCTCTGGTGTCCACTCAGAACATATGCTCATGCTCAGCACATCGAACAAACACTGTGTCAATAAGGGGGTAAGAGACCCCCTTAAGCAATGAATTAAACTGTAAATTACTCCAGCCGAGGAAGCGAACGATTCTGTTACACTTAATGTGCACTGTCAGATGTACTTAAATACTGCTCAGCGTTGATTACCCATCTCTCTCTCTCTCTCTCTCTCTCTCTCTCTCTCTCTCTCTCTCTCACACTCACACACACTCTCACACACACTCTCACACACACTCTCACACACACTCTCACACACACTCTCACACACACTCTCACACACACTCTCACACACACACACACACCACTTTGAATGATTTTTGCCACAAATTTTACTTGGATTGATGAAAAACAGCCTATGGAGCTATTAGGCTTTTAGACCCTATTTATAGCTCCCCTAAAAATGTGCAATGAAGCTGTCAGCCCATTTGAAAATCTGTAATTCAAAGAAAAATTGTGATTTCTCCCAATGTTTGTTGAGCAGCCATGTTTGTATATATAGCAGCCATTCCTCCAGTCTTTAGTGTCACATCATCCTCCATAAATCATTCTATATGCTGAGTTGGTGCTCAAGAAACATTTCCTATTATTACAACCCGATCTCACGACCAATGCGTACGAATTTGTACGAGTGGCTAATTCGTAACAATTCATACGACCTCACTCGTACGAATTTGTAGGATTTTTGCTAAATCGTACATATTTTACGAATTCCAATATCTTTCAATATAACAATGTAAAAGTCTTTACTGTCACTGTTGATCAATGTAGTGCATCCTTGCTGAGTAAAAGTATTAATTTCTTAAAAAGACAATTTTACTGGCCCAGAACCTTTGAATGGTATATCAAGTATTTGGAAAAAAATTAAATTATAGAAAACATTCGGGGGGAAAAGAAAAGCTACACTAAAATAAAATGAAAAAACAAGAAAACCGGAATAAAGAAAAATAAAGTGAATGCTTATCGGAATGCTCTCTATTCTAGTAAAATCATAAAATAAATTGCAACCACATATAGTTTTGATTGGTTTATTTCAAAAATCCCTTATTTCTCTGAGCCACCGCAGCTCTAATTTAACCTCTTTCATCACTTCAGCTACAGTGACATGATGAACATGTTGTCACTTTTCACACTTAAAAACTGGTTCTAATTGGGTTTAGAAAGAGGATAGAGTGATAACTTCAGACAGGTCATAGGGCAGACGGCACAGAGCAAAACCCTGGGGAGAGCACAGCTTGTCGGGGGCAGGTGGCTGTTTGCAGACAGATGGAACATATGAAGATGCTGCGTTTCCACAGGATGCACAAAACATGTAAACAAACACCAGATCCAAGAAAACTCCTATAGTTCCATATCATCTCTTTTTCTACTGCAGATTTATTTAGCTAATACTTTTTGTGGGTGGTGCAGTATTTGAGATGTATGTATCAATTACAGGATTTGTGGGTGTTGTATTTGGCAAGAGAGAGAACAGAGAGACTGCCTGACATGGACCATAGAACTCGGCTTCCCCATTTCTCTCTTTTACTCTTTCTGTTTGTCATTTCCTCTTGCTTGGAGGCAGCCAATTTCAGAAGCTGAAGTCAGCCATGCAATACAGTAAATATCAGAATCGCAGTGTATACGGATTCAAGCATAATTTCCTATCTGAAATCCATTAGCCACTCTCTCTGGTTAAATTAATCTTTCCCTCAAGCATGAAAAAAAAACAAAAAAAACAGAGAGCTCGGGCTGCAAAGTCTCATTCATAACAGGACCGGCTGATAAAGAAAGTCGGGCTGATTTGGAGTATATAGACTGTTTTTGCTAGCGGATATTTTTGTGGAACGTTGCACATGAGAATTCCATTAGAGATTCCTGTCTGAGGGGATGGATGGAATTCCAGGGCCACATATCCACACGATAATAACCGGACTCAGGAAACATTAGTCTTGAATCAGTTGGCTCTGATTCTCTGTGCACAGGAATGCATGGGTTGGTTGACGGAGTGTAACGTGACAGAGAGCAACGAATGATAGACTGTCAAAGTCAAAGCAATGGAGCAAAGTGTGGATTGATTAGACCAGCTGAGGAAAACAAGAGCTGACGGACAGGTTCGTTTAGCATTGTTCAAACAACCCACAAACATGCTAAATTAAACTTGTCATAGCCAAGAGAAGGAATTCTATTTAACTTATATAGGGATAGGTCACCCAAAAATGTAAATGATGTCATTATTTTCTCCCCCTCATACCATTTGATGACTTTCTTCTTTTTTTTTTTTTTTCAATGAAAGTCAGTGGGGGGTCCAATGGGGTTTTGAATATAAAATATAAATTTTTCATATACTCTAGTGCTCTAGACATTAAGCAGCACAGTGTATGGGCACATATTTCATCATGCCTTCTTCAAATGAAATATATATGTGCAAACTAGGACACTGATACAGCAGTACGTCTGATCATGAACGCGATGACAATGAATTATTCTGATACACTGAAGACAAAGATTGAAAATTGTCAGAAGAATGGACAAAAAGTAACTATTAGTTTATTCTCTGTTTTTATATTCTCTGTATTAAACTGAAGTGTGTCATTTGTTAAGAGATTTTAGTGCTCGTAAATGTAATGAAAATATTATTAGAACTTGTAAATGTTTTTACGCGTTTCTCCCTCATTCTTGGGAGTTTGTTGTTTTCGTATAGGATTATATTTTTATAATACATCAACTTGTATTGGTTGTTTTCTCCCCTCTTCTCCACTCCACACTTTTCCTCAGCTTTACACGCCCCTTTCTTGAGACTTTTGCAACTTGATGGATGGATGCCAACTTGACAATTTACAATAAGTATTCCTGAAATACATTACTTATTTAATTTAATAGTTATACAAGGCATAGGGAAATCACAGGAAATGTAGAGACTCGACCTCTTAGAACGTTAATTAAATACCCCTGTAATAAAGTAAACGTCAGCTCCGAATTAGGAGATAAGTATCACTGGCTGCATTGGCACCCTTTAAAGAGTGTAGTCACGAACATAAATAAAGTTTAATTGATATTATAACTTGAATGAGAAGCTACAGACATATAATGATACAGGATAGGGAGCAGAAAAGTGCATTACTAAAGGTCGCTGTGACAATAGCAGTGATTAAACTCATCTGCGTTACCAGATGGTTTACTGAAATAGCCTTTATAATTACTCACATGATGATATAATTACAATTTCATTGAAATTATAACTTCCATATTCTATTACCAGATCCAAGAACCGGATCAAATTTGTGTTTAATTGTGGCATATATATATTGTCATTGAAACTAGATGCAGTTGGATGCGTCTGGTGTCTCAATTTAGTGTGCTTTTGTATTGCCAAATCAGTTGCATTTCCAATGAAAGTGGTCTAAAAAAAAACAATACCCAACTGTGTATCAGTCAGTTTATAAACATTAATCAAGATTAATATATGCTGTAAATTTTTTTTTTTAAACGTAATATTAGTTTGAACACATTAACTAATGTTAACATATACAACCTTATTATATTAAATGTTACCAAATAATTAATAAAATATACATAAACTATGATCAAATGAAAAGGAAAATAAGAATAATCAAATCACCTTAAATGCACCCAGAAAATTGTAGGGTAGGAAAAAGTTGTTAGAAATTAAGAAATATGAAAGATGAATATATTTCACCGCTCTTGAAATGTGACTAAATTTCAAGAGAAGACATAAACAAATATGCCAGATAAATCATAGAATTTAGGTGGCAAGTGTTACTGACGTCAAATACTCATAATTGATTCCACCTAATTAATAATTCTCGCTATGAGTAATCAGCACTAATCGCAGAGCTCACTGCACAAACACATGCAGCCCATTACTGCATTAAATAGGATGTGTGGGCTGGAAACTAATTTAACCTGCCCACTTCACAGAGATTCGATGAGGAAGGATTGAAGCTTGATTTTGTCACAAGAAAGGTGTCACAAGGGCTATATCTCAGTACATACCGGTAGTCAATTACACAAATGTGTTTTCTCTAGCAGTGGGTTTTAATGTTGGTTTCAAACACCTTGTTCAAATCCTATATATTTTATCCTCCAAACTAAAACATGAATTTCAACTAATCCTATAAAGTGTGACAAAATGTCCCACTATGGGGTCAATGTATGTTCAATGACCTGTATCTTTTTTCCAGGCCAGTAAGGGTGGAAAAGTAGCTTTTAATGCTGTAAAACATTTAATGCTTATTTTGTAGCTAAGGCCTTGATGTATGTGCCTATATAGGTAAATAAATATATGAATGAGAGTACAACAATGGTATATATATATATATATACATATATAAATATAAATAAAAAGGTGGAAAATAAAATGAGCTGGATCTATCAGCAAGCAGTACTTTAAGCAAAATAAACTCAAAATTACACCATCGGTTTATCTGGAAACAAAGACGCGGGAAACAGAACAAAACCTATACATTGACGAAATCTGACAAAGACACAAACAGGGCTATAAATACACAGGGACACTAAGCAAGATAATTTGAAAGACACAGTTGAGGCACATGAGGGCAAATCAAAAAGCATGGCAACAGAGGGGTATTTCATAAAGAAAGTTATGTGACATACCCGGGTATGTTTAGTAAGCAGATAACCTCAACTTTCGGTTCCAAAAACGATAGTAACATTCAGGGTATGTAAGTAGCCATATCAACTTACTCTCTGAACATAACTTGCTTTTTCTTAGAGTCCGTTTCCATGGTGATTCGTCGCTCTGTTGAGAATGTCTTGTGTGTTAACCGTGAACATGGGTTGGCTGAACTCCCAGACGTGTTTTTGGAACCAGCATGCCTCGAGTAAGCAAGGTTTGGGTTAATCAACCGGGAGTTTAGCAACACAACTGATTTCAACATTGATGATAATATCAAGAACATTTCTTAAATTTCTTAAAGGTATAGTTCACCCAAAAACGAAAATTAGCCCACGATTACTCACCCTGAAGCCATCCTAGGTGTAGACGAATACAATCGGAGTTATATTAAAAAATTTCCTGGCTCTTCCAAGCTTCATAATGGCAGTGATAGGCTGTATAGAAGTCCATCAAAGCACATCTATTAATTAAAAAAGTCTCTATCGTCATCACCGGCGGCCATCTTGTCACAGGCAGGGTTTAAGATGGCCGCTAGGGTGCTGACGTCGACTACCATTGGCCAGCAGCGCGGAGACATCTAGCCTTTATATAGATATCTATGGCTTAAACAAACAGGGCAACCGTGTTCGTCATTACATTATGCGTCAAGTTCAAGGGTTACTCTTTTTGCGTAAATCGATGTTAGTTATTTTAGTCGATAAAGTTTTAAATATGGATATTTTTCTTACACAAACACATCGCTACACTTCAGAAGGCCTTTATTAACCCCCAGAGACACGTGGAGCACTTTAATAATTTATAGACGTGCTTTGATGGACTTCCAAAGACATACAGCCATTCACTGCCATTATGAAGCTTGGAAGAGCCAGGACATTTTTTAATATAACTCCGATTGTATTCGTCTGAAAGAAGAATGTCTTATACACCTAGGATGGCTTCAGGGTGAGTAAATCATGGGCTAATTTTCATTTTTGGGTGAACTTTCCCTTTAAGCACCAAATCAGCATATCCTAATTATTTCTAAAGGACCATGTGACATGAAAGACCAGAGTAATGATGTTGACATACACAGGACTAAATTACATTTCAAAATATTAAAATTGAACATTCATATTGTAATGATGTTCCACAATATTACTGATTTTACTGTGCGTTTGATCCAATAAATACCTTGGTAAGGTATTAATACCCCAATAAATCCCCCCCCCCCCCATAAAAAAATCTTAACAAATCGAATTATTTCTATTATTAACTCTACAGAAAGTGTGACAACTGGCCCATCACCTCTATATCTTGCTGTGCTAGCAAAACTATTGTGCTTTCCCCAAGACAGGAGGAACTAATAAACATTGGCTTTTATGGTGTGATCTCAACTCAACTGTGAGACTTCAGCGCCTCCCTCTCTGCAGGACGCCTCCCAGCGTACGCTCCTGACCAGCCAGGACCCCTGTGAGCACTGGGATAGAGCCAGCAATGCAGAGATGCAGATCCAAGGCTAAAGAAAGTGAGGAATTAGTCTGTGTTGTGGATGGTCTCCCAGAAGCACAACATGAAAGAAATTCAATTTATATTGTATCAATGTGTTTTGCTAATAGGAAATCAGTGGTGGAAAGAGTACTGACAAATTGTACTTAAGTAAAAGTATTGCTACTTAAGTAATAATTTACTTGAGTACAAGTAGAAGTACTGAAATATAATATGACTCAAGTAAGAGTAAATAAGTAGTTTGCTTAAAAACTACTCAAGTAACTACGTTACAAAGTACTTTATTATTTTTCTATTTTTATGAAATGGGGATATGATAGCGAAATGGAGCACTAAACACTCTCATGTCATCTGTTTCATTCATACTGGAAGCCCAGTACATGCATCCCTTGCACAGAAAGTCCACAAGCGAGATACATAGAAGTATTAAACTTCTGACATTTCAGGAAATGCCTTATATGGATATAATAACATGCAAATAGTGATGTTTTGACTGATGAAACATGAAGACAAACACATTATAGCTATAATATTTCTGTGTTCATCAAACGATCTCAGGTATTTTCAGAAGAATTATGTATGTCTTTAAAGGGATAGTTCACCCAAACATGAAAATTAGCCCATGATTTACTATCCCTCAAGTCATCCTAGAAGAGATGACTTTCTTCTTTCAGTCGAATACAATCAGAATTATATATTTAAAAAATGGCCTGGCTCTTCCAAGCTTTATAATGGCAGTGAATGACTGGAGTAAATTTGAAGCCCAAAAAAGTGCATCCATCCATGATAAAAGTGCTCCACGTTATATATATATAGATACTAGCTTTCCCTGTTGTCAAGAGCAATTGTTTTATTACTAATTTTGAAAAGTAAGTCCAGGTAAGATCATTTGAATGTTTTGATTTGAATCATTTCATAATTGAAAGCAAAGAAGGTTAAGTAAGAGGTCCGATAAAAAAAAAAAGTGAGATTTACAACAGTATCATAAAAAATTCCCAGTAAAAAACAAATAAGTGGGGTATGGTTAACATGTTAAATGAAATTCTCTTTTTTTCGGAAAATGTGCTGGGCGCCCACTGTTGCTATAGACCTTATGTAGCCCCGCCCCTTTTCAGCGCTGCGCTCGTTGTCTTTTGACTTCCGGTCTGTATTTTCACAATGATCTTTCATAGATGAATGAACGTCTCGTTTAAAAAAGTTCCCGGTCCACATTTGTTAAGACATCTGCTTTACAATGCTTATGATAAACATTACAATGCTCGTGATAACTTTCATTAACTCTACAATAAGTAAATCCACTTCACCAGCGAATTACTCCTCGACAGCGATGCCATAGAGATATACAGAGCGACCGCAAAAACGGAAGTTCAAAGACAATTTTCTAAAGATGGCGGCGCCCTCGTTTTTCTCGTGCATAAGGTCTATAGGAATGAACTACACTTTTACATGCATCTGATTGACAGATAAATCATGCGATCTTATTTCACTGTTTTTTCAGCTTTGTACGAAGTTTGCTTCATATATTTAGTTTAACGGTATTGTTAAAGAGGGCGAGCTTTACCATTATTTGAACTGTGTGCATGTATGACACTTACATTGTTCTTGCTCTGTCCATGCAATAACTGCGTCCATGTTATGAGCCAAGCTTTTTTTATTTACTTCAACTGCTCAGTGCTCTGGTATTATCAATGGGATGACCCATTTCAGTAGTTGCCATAATTAAATATGAGGAGAATACTCACTTACATTCACTGAAATATTGAAACGTTAGTGATACTGATTCAAAACACGAGCGCCAGTGATTGAATGTCAAAGCGCGGTTTGAACGCCCCGCCCCCAGCCGAACTGGAAGTTTTGATTGGTTTTGCACCCGAGTCAGACCTGTCTGTTATTGGCTGAACTGCTTCAGATATGGCTGTTATTGGCTGAAGCGCAGGGCTCCACCGCAGTAGTTTGAAAAGTATCTGTCAAATGTCAGCTTGCCCTGTTGCTCCGTCGGCACCTTTGTCAAAGTACTCTGTACTTTTTATGAAAAATAAATGTAGAGAAGTTGAATACTTTATTTTTATTTTACTCAAGTAAGAGTAAAAGTACCACAATTTAATTGTACTCAAGAAAGTAGAAAAAATCTAAAAATCTACTCAAGTACTGTAACGAAAGTATTTGTAATTAGTTACTTTCCACCACTGTAGGAAATATGTATGCATATGTAGGCATGTAAAGTGTTTTCACAATATTATTAGTAAAAAAAAGTATTATTATTTTGCTGTGATTTTGTTTGCATATTTGCAACAAACAGTGCCGGGTCAACTGACAGGTCAACAAGCAGTCAAAAACGTAAAAAAAAACCAAACATTTTTTTACTTGAATTCGATTAATGGTGAGTGTTCGTTTTGAACCATACACACGCAGACACATCAGCACAAACAATAGCAATATCACAACTGTTAAAACACTTGAGATGGATAGAAAAATCACACTTGACAGTATATGCGGGGAGCGACATCTTATTAACGGATGATCCGTTATTAAGCATTCAGTCCGCTAAGTTGCAAATAAGACTTGAGATTGTAGAGCTCTTAAAGCCTGGGGTCAATAAACGGGCTCTAAAAAAGGACGAACGTTCTCCCCAGCATATGCAGATCAGTCAGCATGTATATTTCAAGGAGGAGTGCATATACCGAAATTGGCCCAAAAATAAGAAGGAAGACTTTAATCAAGGTCCTCAACTCTGAATAGTGCGAGTCAAGATCTAAGCGTGAAATCCCGTTTGCACCATTACCCCGGAGCGTGTCAAACATCTTCTTCTCCAAAAGCTCTGAAAACAAGCAATAATGTCTGTGATTGAGTGATTCATCCCTTTCAAAAAGAAATATTCAAACCCCTAAATAAAAATAGACCTCTGTTTCAACACAGTAGTAAAGAAAGATGGAGAAACGCAATGCCTTTGGGCAATTTCAATTAATCTCTTGATTTAAGGAAAAGGTTGGAGGGAAGGGAAAAAAATCTTTAGAGTTTTTCAGCCTGGCCTCTTATCAAAGTGCAGTTTTAATATTCCTGCAAAAAAGAGAAAGATATTAAATATGGACAGCTACACAGTCTCTTCTTAATAGTAGTTACATTAGGATCTTCATTTAAATACTGTCCTGGTTTGATTCTTCTGATTTCCTCAAGCAGAATGAATGAACAATGGGTTTCTTATTATTTTAATTTTAGGAGAAAGGCTTAGTAAAAAGTTTTTCAATGTAGTTCATCATTTTGTTGTGGCACAACAGTGTTTCCCTGCACAACCGACACAGCACGAGCCGCGATATTTGATTCGTAAAAAAATATATATTTTGTAAACTGGTTCTTTTTAAAATGTTATTCAAAAAGTTTCATAAAACACACTTGGAGCATTGTTTAGCACTTTCTTGCAGGCAAAATCCTGTCACAGAAAGCCTATTGGTTTGAAAGTGACTTCGATGGACCATGATTACCTGCAAAATTTTGCTAATGTGACTGTGCCTTTAGCTGTTCAAATCAGACTCACTCAGTCAGTAAAGCAGTTAAAGCAATTTCTGAGTCACTTAACACAATCAAAGAACATATATTTACAAGAAGTGAAAGCCAATAGAACGTTCCATTGCAACACCAGCGCCCAGCAGCAGCGCTACACTTCCGCCATTTGGGGGTGAAAGCGACTCGCCAGTCCACTAGCTTCTCGCTATATTGCTATGGCAATTATCAGCTGCTTTGTTAAGAAAAGAAAAAAAAAGTAGGCTGAAATGCCACCTGAATGATGAATAACGTACAATAACCATCAAATCCTTTTTACAGTTTATTTGACAGACTTTATGTTTAAGTCTACCACATTTTTTTCACAAAACCTTTGCTCTCTATAAACCATGTCAATTTGGGTTGAAATACTTTGAAGTTCAAGTATTGTCATTATAAACACTGAATTAATACCAACATATGAAATTAAGGACATGCATAAGAAAAATCATTTTGCATTCTTTTATTCCACTTTGACTTCTCTTTCGTTGTCATTCTGTTCTCACGTAAATACAACCCATGCGTATCCTATGCACGTAAAAACTAATTTTCGCGTATAAATAACACGATAAACACACTACGTGCTATAGACACGTATTTAGTGTGATTGGGTTGTGTGTATCTGTGATGTTGTCCAGTTGGCATTTTCACTCCAAAATGGCGGCCGCACTACTGAAGCGCCACTTAGTGGCTGTTACCAAAAAAACATCAGAGTTTCGCCTCTTGTCTTCTATACTCTTTGACACAATAAAGACAGTCACTTGTTGCCACCTACTGGTATAAAGATGTATCATGCAGAAAGTGATAGGAACGGACCGGTTACAGTGCTGTTGGGCTGTCAGCACATCTGGAAAACTCGACCAATCAAATTTGAGGAGTGTAACTAATAGTTGTTTCTATCTTATTTTGCAATGCAGAAGTAATCTTTCTTTGAATATGCGAGACTTCAGATTCAGTAAAACTATTTGCGTTACAAGTCAGTGTGTTTTAATTCAAATAAAATAATAACACATGCCAGTTTGCAATAGAGTGGTGACATCACGTATAGGCCAATTGGCAGTTAGCACCACGCAAAAACCCAATAGGATTTTCCCATAGGCTTTTGGATTATCGCTAAAAACAAGCTCTGTGATCAACAAAAGTTTATGATACTTGCACGTTTTGTCCATCATGATAATTATCACAGATGAACACAACTTTAATGAATTTTGAAGCCTAAATGCAGCTGCCAGAAATAAAAAGCTAAAGGTAGGCTATAAACGAACTACATCACGGTCCCATGAATTCAACGTCACCATCACTAAGCTTCTGACAACTCTTTCAGTTTATATCTAAAAACATTTTCCCAGACCGTTGGAGTTAGAATAGTTTGGATGAGCACAAGTATAACCATAACGAGGCTGTAACAGACTTTGTAAATCTGTTTATCATTTCGGTGGTTTAATCTCCTCAAATGCCTCTGTAGTCCCATTTAGCCACTTGTTAGCAACTGCCTTTTTCAAGACACATAACAGCTTAAAAAAAATCACAGGTGGAGTAATATTGATATATTTTATGTCGTAGAATAAAACGTGAGAGTTTCTTGAGCTTGTGTTCACCACAGACCTAATTTCAGCCATTTAACATAAACCCCGTTCAAAAAGAATAACTGGAAGCGAATGACATTGGAAGCCTCGCACATTTAAGATGGCAGGATGTCAAATCGCTTATTTGTGGGGTGCTCTTGCACCAGCTGAGCAACTGTCATTGAGATGAATGGGAATCAGGAATCAGTCGGCTGTCCGCCTCTCTGGGGGATTTATAGAGGCTTTGGGGCACTTGACCACAAGCCCATCTTAACTGCATTCTGACTCAGCTCATTCTTTTTCTTCCAGTGTGCAGCTCAGTTGATAGGTTCCAGTCCATGCTATCATGATCCTTAAATGGATATGGAGAAGATGAAAAAGTGTGCATCAAATGCTCACTCCCCCCTTCAGGCAAAGTCTTCTTTTATTCACTGAGGAACTTGGACGCACAAATCGCAGATGGGATTTTCTTTGTAACAGAACTGCACCTCTGATAGCGTATTATTATTTTAGGTTTAGAAAAAGAATGGAACAATCTAAATACAAGATCAATATAAAAATAATTAAAGGAACAAAGATACATTAGGATCAAAATAATATGATCTTTCCATCAGCAAAAAGAATAATGTTTTGAAACAAACTGTCACATCATCATATTGGAAAAAAAGTGCTGGCTTCTTCTGTTCTTCTGATGAGAGGGAGTAGCATATGGTGACATTTTTATCCATATGTTGTATTTCAGATCCGCTATTGGTCTTGAGAGCACGTTGTGCTCACAGTCGGTGGTGATATCATGTGTCCTTTGATCCTGCAACACACCTCACCTGGATCCTACTGTACTATAGTCTGGTGTGTCATCAAAGCTCCTTCTCAGTGATCAACATTTCATCAAAGCAAAACTCTTCCAAGACCTGCCACAACCAGTTGATACTCAATAAAGTTTATGTGACACTTATGAGGGACATTTATTGTAAAATTCCAGACTTAAAATGTCTGTCATTTCCAACTAATCAAACTAATGGACTTTAAGACCTTCATAATGACTTGTGAAGTCTTCAAATTAGATTTTTGCCCATGTGAACATCAGTCATATTAAGTTCTTACAACTTTCAATTTTATAAGTTCTTGAAATAAGTTCTTAATTTTATACAAAAAGGGGTGATTTAAGTGTTTATAAAAGAAAACAAATTTCCATAGGAAACAAGGAATGAAACTCTCCTCTCTGCCATTGGTTGGACAAAAAATAGCCCCACCCCAAGCTTGTGCCATTGGATCAGCTAATGTTGCTATGCTGGGCTGATCAGCCCTGCATCTCAATGTCCACACTATCCATCCTAAACATGTGAGATTAGAATAAGTGTGTCCCAAAGCATAGCATGTTAAAAAGAGTATGGTCTCTGGATGGTCTATTTCCGGTGGATATTCAAGTGTGGATCCATGCTCACTAACAGCTAATATTGCCTAAAACCCATTGTGTTTTGGAGGAGGAACTAAAAACACAAGTAAAAAGTGTTTTAAAAAAACTACAAAACATAGCAGATATGCGCAACCAACGGTGAGAGGTTCAGATACAGCTTTGAGTGACTAATCAAAGTTTAACCTGATAAAAATGTTTATTAATGTTATCCGTGTAATGTTCCATCTGCAATAACAATGTGGACTTTTATAAAGATCCGTTTGGCCATTAACTTTTAAATGCATCATTATGCATTAATATGAGGAGAGTCTCCGCATGAAAGACCCGCGACTGCAGATCAACGTGCTACTGCATTTCTCTACGATACGGAATGAAGTTAAATGAAATGAAATGTGGAGGATTTTAACTGTGACAAGATGATTGACAGGTCAGTTTACTGTGACAGGATGCGACAGAGAGCAACCGTAAAAGACACAATTGTATGACGTGATAGTATGTCCCAAAGCTTGTCTACTTTTTGCTACACACTCAAAAGTATCTACTTTTTCTTCATAAAAAGAGTAGGCCTACTTTTAGGGCGTAGTATAAGTAGGCGAATTGAGACGCAGCACAGGATTCTAATACAAACACAGCCATGTTTAAATAGTAACGTTGCAGGAGAAAGTATTTTTAAATTCCCCCTGTATGAAAAATCCAGTTTTTAATGTTGTTTAAATGTCTATGTGGTGTTTTTTATTATGCATTAAGACAAACCACGTGCAAATTCATAAGTGAACACCATTGCACCACCAACACAGTATTTTCTCCATACAGTGAACCAAAGACAGTCTCAAAAACACAGTTTGAAATTACTGGTGTTTCTAATGTCACAAACTACCTTGTAACCAACCACGCCAATGTGCTACTTATTGCATATCATTATAACTATGCTCTGAAGCTGGGGAATCTCAAGAGAAGCCAGGTTATCCCAGTAAACTTTTCTGTTGATAAGAAAAATCGGGTATCAAGCTAAATATGCCATTTTGGTGATCCAAGATAAGTTTTAAGGGATAAAATTATTGACTGCATGGGGGGCACCTTTTTTAACATTTTATTGGCTTATGCGTCTAATACAGCAAATTATTTATTACCCTGAGGTAGTTTCAAGATCTAAGTAAACTGTTTCAGTCTATCACACACTATGATGTCATTTGAATGGCAATTTGATACAATGACAGAGAGTGAAAAGCACTATGTGATGTAGTCTTGTAGTAGCTTGGTTGACACCAGACCCTTCTCAGTTGTAACAGAGTGGGTCTGGGGAAGGTTCATTCACACCCCATTTCTAAAGGGGCATCACCAACTGACATTGCTTAAATGCCTCTTGGCGCAATTTGATAGACCTAAAATCAATCAGAGCGACCATCATCGTGTGAAGCCTGCCTCAACGTTTGTGATTGGTGCCTTGATTTGGAAAAATTGGAAATGGGCTTGAATGGGCTCTTGGCCAGGGCCAGGGCTTACTTGCAGAGCAAATCTCAAATTTGCCGGAAGTTCATCTGGGTTTTCGCAGTCTTGTAGATTAGACTAGCGCGCGTGCACATTTAGAGTGTACACTTTTATTGTGTGATTTAGTCTATTAAAATGCATTTAGAATGCCCCCAGATTCAAGATAAGGGGCAAAAATGCCACTGTATGTCTTGTATATTTATATAATTTAATATAGTTAACCCAGTTTTTCTCCAAATAGCAGCATGATTACAAGTGTGACATTAATTTTATACAACGTACAGTTTAATAAACTTAATATTAAATGACTTACATTTTAGACATCAAATCGCCTGTTTCGCTTTATTCCGAAAATAGATCCACACAAAGTCCACAGCATTGTTTTGCCTCTGAGCAAAACAGGACGGTGTATCTTTACTGAATGAATCAGCTTTTTGAACGAATCAGCTGAATCAATGATTCAATGACTCACTCATTAAGACAGTAAAATGCGTAGTTCCTGAATGAATCAGCCGTTTGAATGAATCGGTTGAATCTCAATGATTCACTCATTAAGTGTGACTTTCTGCCACCTCCTGGCGGGTTTAATTTCACATTTAAGGGAACAATATGTAACATTTTTGCATTAAAATATACCAAAATCACAAGTTGATAACTTACAATATTCCAAATGTTTCCAACTATTTTTAAATCGTGAGAAAATTGTGGTTTTAACCAAGGAAACGGGGCATGTGAGCAGGGGTGAGGTGGGAGTCGCCAGTCAATGGCGTCATATCCGCGTTCTGCCATAGTAACCACGGCGACAGACGTGGACAACTGTGTTATGCCTAGCAGGACGCTCACGCTGTTGTTGTTTTGGTCAAACATTATGAACCATGGCAAGCAGACTTTGAGACAAAAAGAGGACTAAAACGAAGATCAACATCTTTCGAGATGTCAAGAGCTCCACGTCCGCGACTAACTTGGACTTGACAGAGCTTCACGAGTCACGACTTGACAGCGACACCGCTCTTGCAAATACTTTATTAGACAGGTGAGCAAATGTGCATAAAACAAATCAATGTTAAATAGCTCAACATGATGAAATGTTAGAATATGATCAGTATGTTATTCCAATGTTGATCTAGCTTAACGTTACTGCTAGTTTCATATAGCAAACGAACTAACACATAGAATAACATCATAATGCTGTTTAGTATAGTGTAACAGTTAACGTTAGACCAAGTGGAACAGCGCTGCGTTCCCTCACAAGTTTAATTCGTCAAATAAACTGACCTTTGAGTAGTAATTCAGCACTTGCGTGTATTAGGTAGAATGAAATGTCCTCATTCCTTTATATCTGTGGGACTCGCGTGATATATGTCTCTTATTAACAATCGCGACCTGCTTCATACCACTGTAATGTTAAAAAACATGAATATTTTCACTCATCCATAAATATTATTAAATCCATCAGCTTGACAGCAAGTCCCATCATTCAGCTCGTCACTGCATCATAAACCTACCTTTGTTATTGTAAGAGGTAAGCGACCCCTAGCGGCGAAAAAAAATGCATGTTGTACCTTTAAAGTATCTTTTCATTTTTTAAATAATTTCAAATAACAGTATATAATGTTTTATATTTTCAACATTTCAAAACATTATTTATGCAACTTTATTCTGCTTTTCACTGTTTAACAGTAATAAAGGTTGATCTAGTTATACATTAGATTACAATTCATGTACCTGAAAATCTCATGATTAAACCTGCATGAAAAACCTGAAAAGCACTGTTTATATAATTTATATGTTTGTTCTGTTGTATTTATTTGTGCTATTGCTCGTAATTTGATTATTTGTTTCAATTTTATTACTTACACATATTTAAAAAATAACTAAAATAATACTAGGCTTATTTTATAGGCCCATTTTCTTTTCTTTTACTCATTTTTTGTTGTGGGGCCTGTATCTGGGCCAGCCAGATGTAGTCGAGGACGTATTGTGATCTGTAAACGCAATCCAGCTATCGTATGATCAACTAGCCTATAGAAGTATTTCTTCATTTAAACAACTAAATTTGATCTAATATTGAAGATTGCATCGAAAAGTAAGTGAGTGAAAGCAATGGGACTTTGTTTAATTTGTATCATCTTTACTCTGAATCTGGTGTCCTAGCTTGTTTAGTTCTAATTACTGCTCTTTGATTTAATGTGTTTTTTATTTCTTTGTTCTTTAAAGAATTGTTTTATTTTCGTGTTCAGATTCTGCCGTTTTTAATATGCTTGCGCGCTCCCTTCAATCATGAAACACGTCGAAATAATGACTTCTGAATCTTTTCATCATACAATATTAATGTTTGGAATTTGTGATCGACTGTACTTTTGTTGAATAAATCACAAACATTCTCTGCTGTGTGCACTGCCATAGAGGCTAAAGTGAAAGTTGTTGTGCCCTTTGAAGCTTCTGCCTTAGAAATGCTTCTGCCTTTCAGACCTATGCTAAATGAAACATTGTGCAGTAAACACAGAAATCCGATCGGTTATCCAGATACAGAGTCCATACAGAGTCCAAGTTCAAAATTTATTTATTTTTAAAGACAATTGTTCAAATGCATCATACTTTTCAATAATAGTTTCATACAGTTATGGTTATACAAATTTGTATCATTTTTATTGATAGTCTGCTTTTTTCTTTCTGAGAGTTTGCTGGTTTAAAGACATAAAAGGTGGTAAAAATGTGAACTCACATTTAATAATGGAGAACACAGTTTTCCACCGAGACCTTTTGCACAAATTGTGAAATGAATAGGGTTTTTTTTCTTCTTTTTGGTAATGTTATTTGGTGTTCCCTGTTTGGTGGAATAGTGCAATCATTTCAGTGACTGTTAAAAAGTAATTCAGGGTCATTTTGAACAAAATGTGAAGGACATTCAATATCACAGGATAACCAGCTCTGAATATGCTGTCACAGTGTCAGGCTCCATGCTGATGAAGTAACCAAAGCAATATGAACTTGAAACCTGTGTAAATGCAATATGTGTAGGTCTGGGAGGAGTAAGAGGCTGACCGTGAGTGTCACATTCTTTACGAGTTCGTAATGCTTAAGAAATATCTTTCACAAAAGCATTTTAAACACACATCGGGGTAACCCAGAGGAATCATCCCCATTCAAACATGATCAAATTTATGGGATTGGATGGATGGGTGGATTGACGGACGGACGGACGGATGGATCTAAGGAGAGAGTGGGAAATCTTTTAAAAAGTGGAAAACAAAGAACTTTTTGCATAAAATTTCAGCACAGTTCAGACCGCTTACAGAGCTGAAGGGAGGAAGGTTAATTGACTCCGAGAATAGCCACTGTGAGCTTGTGTAGGTAGGCTCGGATCCAGGCTCCATCTGGACTCAGCCAGCTTTAGCAGTGCTGCCTGTTACCAGCCTTCATTTGCTACTTAAATAGGCCCTAGATGATGCTTAGTGGCCATGTTGGAGTGTAATGTTGGAGTATCAGCTGTGCTATCAAACAGAAACAAATAACACTCAAATATCCCACATCAAAAGGAAATCAGGCACTTATGTATATTACCATTTCCTTGCGTCTTTTGCACCCATGAGAAAGAGAACATCTTGATCTGAACATATTTAGCATGAGGAACACAGAATGCAGAGCAGAGCTTTCTGGCTGCATGTTTACTTTAGTTACAAGTTCAAGTGAGCATCAAGGGTATTCAATCTAATCCAATCCTATTGAAAGACATTCAATCCCTTGTGGAGAATGTGATGACAACTTCGTCTGAATATAATCATGTCACATCATCCATCATATAACAGGATCACAAAAGAACCAACAATGCAAGAAGCTTTTCTGATGTGTGAAGTCAATCTAGCTTTTATTAAGATGTTTTCACAGTCAAAAGGTGAAGTGTATTGGCTCTTTAAAAACATACATGGTGTCAAGTGGACGCCAATCAAACAGTTCTGCATTCCAAAGCTAAGACAAATATAAATGCAGGTATAATCAAGGTGCCAGTGAAAAGCAGATTGAGTTATTGGTATTCCACATGCTTTACATTCCTTTAGTGATGCTAACAGAGGATGAAAGAAGCTATACAGAGGACGCCATGGACGCATATGCTAATTATTAGTGAAATCTGGTATCTTACACTATGATCTGTCCCCTGATGGATAGTTTGGCTCTAATATGCTTAAGTTCAGAGAAATCAAATAATTAAAAATTAAATCAGAGAACTCTAAAGTCAATTTTCTAAGGTCTAATGTTGGTTTGGTTACTGTTTGCCTTTGCACAGCAGTGTAAGCTTTTTGTGAACTGAGAAAACAGGTCATTAATTAAATGGAAATTCGAAACTAATTCCTGTTAGAAAGTAAAAACAACTCAGGACATGCATTTCTAGGCAGATTCTCTTATGAAATGAAAAGCACCTGATGAAAATATTTTGATGAACATCAGAGCTTAAATTAGAATTCCTAGCAATGTCTGCATGAAATATATTTGAATTAAAATTGAATTTAAAGGTGCATTGCGCAGGTTTCTGAGTTTTTGCAGAACTACGCCCCCTCTGGCGACAAGCGAAACTGCAACCAGAGTTGTGCACACTCATGGACCAGACGCACACGCACGCATGCACGAGCACGAGCTGTTCATTTAACTAAAGGAGCATCTGCCGCCCAGATCTTTGGTGTACAGCCAAAATGTCTTCAGGGGTAATAAAGTTATAAATCTGCAAGTCATTTCAAATATATGGAAGGAAAGACATTTGAGTAAATTACTCTTATGTGTGAGGGGAAAACGGGGGTAGTAGAAAACTTTGTTTATTATGTGTTTACTGTATCCTATGATTGTATTGTTATGAAAACACATTCATGAACAATATAATTGATTACTTCGCAATAGCTCAAAATAATAATCATACCGTACACGGTTGGTCAACAACGTTCACTCAAATGTCTCAAGGTAATAAACAATCAAATGTCACCATGACGTTTTCATAAAAGCAGGCAAATCCGCCGAAGACTTGCGGGGTTCAGCCTGTTTTATTGATCTGCTAAGTAGAATATTCCAATAACAATACATCCTTTTTCTGTTAGAATTTATTCAAAATTTGTGTCTAATTATCGGTCATATTTTTCAGCATGTTATATCACACTCAAGAATCTTGAACTGTTTTGCTAATCACTAAACTACATGTAGCGCTGATTTATTTAGTAGCCTAGATATTTTGACATGGACAATACACACTGACAAACATTAATGTGAAATGTGTCAATACTTTATTTAGTAAATAGGCTAGTTAGTCTGCTAAACAGTATGAGTAAAGTAAAAATATTTACCCCTTTACCATTGTATTTCCCTTCCTGCAATGTTCAGAATAAAACATGTATTTTATCACAATACCAAGATATTTTGCATTTTCCTCGTTTTGATAGAATACGAGCTCTGACCAATTTGATGTTTCTGTGGAGAGAAGCACTCTCGTCTTACTCCGACGCCTGTCTGACTCCAATTTGGCCCTTTTGGTGGCACTAGACAACATTTTTCTTTTCTTTACTTTACGTGGAGTTTGCGTTGGGGTTTGGAATGGACTACAAGCCGGTCTCTTTGAATCCATCTACCTTTGACGCACGAGTTGTCTTCGCTGATGCGGAGAATCGCGGCTTATACACAAACCTGCGAGACAGCGCCTGGTGAGCGTGAACGCGCATGACGTCACGCCCAGTCTCAAATTCGAGCCCGAATCCCTCTTATATATTTTACTGTACGGGATAACAGAGGCAATCTCAGTGAGCAGAGAAGGGCTCATTCAGCCCATCAGGCAGTTCTTTAAGCATGTATAGGATAGAAAACAGGTATTTTTAACATGAAAAGTTGCGCAATGCACCTTTAAGTTTAATCTTCTCCAGAAATACATGCAATTCTCCTTTATTATTATTGTGTGTGTGTGTGTGTGTGTGTGTGTGTGTGTGTGTGTGTGTGTGTGTGTGTGTGTGTGTGTGTGTGTGTATGTGTGTGTGTGTGTGTGTGTGTGTTCGTTTGTTCATTATTTTATTTGTTCATTTAAATTAAAAGAAAAAAATAATACCTACAATGTAACAAGCAAAAACTTACCACAATAATTATTAATATATTACTAGTTTTGTCCAGTTACATTTTTAAAAATTTTCTCAGTTATTTTGCTTTATTTCCAGATTCAATCATAGGCTCGTTCTTATAGAGCAGGTTCGCACATTCGCAGTCTCCAATAACGGTGCTTTGAATCTCTTGACAAACTAAAAGACGTAAATTACATTTGTATGTATTCTAAATAAAAGATAGGCTATAGATTGTACTGAATGTCAGCTTGCTTATTTTGCTCAAGATAAGGATTTATTAACACGGCATGCAATCAAGAAACTATGCTTCTAACCACAGGCTCGAGAGCTGTCGCTCCAAACACACAACTATGCGATGCTGTTTGCGAATGTTCATTGGAACGATGGTTTCGGGAAACACAGATTCGTTGAACTATACTGATAACGACGGAACTTGCGACAATAGTTGTCTAATGATGCTTTCGGGAAACGCACCCCTGAGTGGTAAATTAGGGTTTTGGAGCTCTGGAAGTCCCCTCTTATTACCCAGCCCAATCCTAGTCCAACCCTAATCAAACACACTTGAAGGTCTTCAATTGAGGTCTTAAGTATTACTTGAAAATTAGAGGCAGTTGTGTTTGATCAGGGTTAGAGATAAACTGTGCAGGACAGTCGATCGCCAGGAGCAGGATTGGACACACCTGAGCGGAATTCCGTTTTAATCTTTGGCCTGCTGTTTTTATCTTTGAACATCTGCTGGAATCAACCCTTCTGTTGTTGTTGTCACACGTTACCACAATATTGCCGCGGGGGTGAATCTTACCTTCATGGCTTTAAGGTACACTGCTTGCAAACAGCTGAACGAAGGAATTATTATTTATCGAAGGACATCTATGAACTTTGCCGAAATGTAGGAATTCTTTGACCGTTACGCTGCATACATCGAGCGACGCTTAAGGCACAAGTTTAGGCTATACATGACGCATCTGACTCCATCACTGTGCCGGTATTTCAAAGTAAAACCAACATGCTTCTGTGCAATGTAATGGATTTTAACAATCTGTTAGCGCTCAAACGCGCAGAGCTCTCCGTCATTCCCAATGCCCCCGCGTCTGGTGAAATCGGCTCTTTTTAACGCGCGCTCTGTGAACTGCTGTTACCGGATATTATCATCGAAGAAAAACTGGACTTGGTCTTCTTAACGGAAACCTGGCACAAACAGTCTGATGGACTTGTGTTTAATGAATTTACTCATGGCTATGGATTGTTCGATTGTGGATTGTTCGAGTTTGTTGTCTTTTGCTAGCTTATCACGTTAATTGGTTAGCATGCTATTGAACTTTTTTGTGAACTCATTCTCACACTGAAACCTCTCCTCAGCAGACTGAACATGCATGAGTGACTAGCTCAACGTGTTACACCACGGATCCCGAATGCTCCGCGTCGTGGGTTCGCAACTCAGTGTGACACGTGCCCAGACCACGTGAGGTACTGTGGCAGGAAAAGATGCAGAAGTTGCATCTGTTCCAGGCATTGTGCCTAAGAATGATCTCCTCTGAAGCTGTCACATACAACATGCAGTGCTTTTATGCAAAAATTCATTTCTTCTTCCCGAATGGTAGTCAATGGTAGCCCTATGAACCAAAAATTGGAAAAATTAAAAAATCGGCACACTTGTAGTGATGATAATGAGTGGAAATCTGACCAATTTTGGAGTCTCTACGACCAACTCTATAGCGCCACCACTAGTTAAAAAAATACACTTTTCTAAAGGTTATAACTTTTAAAACCCTTGTTCGGAGTCCTTGACTCCGAGCAAGCAGCACAACTCACTGAGCAGCACAGAAATGACTGAACGGATTTTTGATATTCGGTACCGTTCCCGATCAATTCTTCTCCGAAGTTGACCTTGCCTGTGTTTGTTGCATTTTGCTAGATAGCTTAGCATTATAATTGGTTATTTGTAAAAGTTGCTTCTGTTCCAGACTTGGTTATTTGTAAAAGTTGCTTCTGTTCCAGACATTGTCTTTCTAAGAATTATCTAATCAGATCTAATCTAAAAATGAAAATTCATTTTGAGTTGATTCTCACTTGAGCTATGGAAGTTAGGCCTCAGTGTAATGACATGTCTTCCCAGTGGTGCAATGAGATAAATGGCAGGCACCTGACCTAGAGTTAATGGGTTTGAGTCCTGTGTGGGACAACTTTATAAAATTGTTTGTAAAGTTGTCATTTTAATTCCTTTATTATCCAGGTAAGTATTTTTCTAATCTTTCTTCTTATGGGATTAGAAATATGATTATTTTTATTCATTCTATGTTGATTTCCACCTGAAGTCTTGAGTACCCAGAAGGTTGTGTGATCAAATAGGATGGTTATAGCAATTTTTCTGATTGCAATGTAAGCAGTTACATAAATTGGTTGTTTTCTTCATATTCATAATCATATACTCTTTTTTGCCTTCATGGGTTAATTCTCATCGTCATATCTCTTTTTGTGCATTGTGTGTAAAGTAGTGAGCTAGAGAGCAGAAGGGTGTGATTAGAGGTTTGTGGTGGTCTAAGTAAACCTCTATTTTGTTAATTGGTCTGGCTTTTAGACATTTCAAGTTAAATACATAAAGCTTTAAACAGAACACCAATGTGTAACCAATGGATAGCCCTAACCCTAAATGAAACCATTATTCACAAATTAGAAATCAGAAACATTAAGAATTTTACAAATGATACACCATTTCCAGAAATAGGGCAATGTGTTTGAAATGTTTTGAATTGAAATATTCACAGCTTAAATATTCAACTCACTCAAAAGCAAGCCCTAAAAATACAATGCATTAATGTATGGTTAATGCAATGCATATTTTTTTCAAGTAATGTAATTCAACAGGCTTTTTTGTTTCAAAAACATTTGGCATTATTTTACTTCCATACCCCTGCAATGGAAAATCCCAGTAAAAAAGCACTAAATTGTCAGAACGAGTTACTTCTGAATATACTGATGGAACTCTTTGTGTTTGGAGATTTTATTTGAGAGTGAAGCAGTAATGAACTGCATGGAGTTATGATGTGAGAATATTTCCTGCAACATTCTGAAGTGCCTCTCACACCGACTTGATGTGTTGCAAGTCTTTCTCCACATCATAAGTATGCTTTCACCACAGACAGTAGATTTCATCATCTACTCTGTCTTGTTTTTTCTTTAATAAAACGCTGCTTATCAAATCTGAATGATGCTAACATGGGCGGAAGAGCCCAAACATCACTGTATAAGGCCTAATTACCACCAAAAATTAAAATAAAATTAAAAGAAGTGGTGACTATTAGGAGTTGAGCTCTACTCTCCCTCTTGACATTTTGTTTTGCTCTGAGAAACACTTCATATGACAATAGAAAGAGGCAAGGCTAATCTTATTAAAACTAAAAAGTGTTGAATAGCTAGATTATCAAAATTTAAATTCACAAGATTAGTAGAAACTCTTCAGCTTGAACTTGAAATGCCAGGAATAGATTTGTGCTTATAAAATTTATAAACAGACATTTTAACCATTATACTGTATCATCTGTTTTTGACAGCTGAGAGCTGGGAAAGAAACTGTCAGTGCATCTTAATATCACTTTGCGAGAAGAAGAGTTTGGATAATTAAAGGATTTCGCTCATATTAATGATTTTGCTTTCTTCAACAATTCTATAACAATAAATTTAGTATTATTAAGAAATCCACGGGTTCACACTTACATACAATTAGAGGGAGTAAAGTTTAATGTGTATTTGGCGTGCTGTCCGGGGGGAGGGCTCTGAGCTCGGAATTCGGCCCGAACCCAGAGTACTCCCCCATATGTAAATGGTTAGGACTAAGAGTGGAGAAGGGATGGTGGAGGGATGCTGCTAAACTGTCAATGGATTGAGGTGAGATTGCTGAATCTATATACACCTCTTATCATTGATTGCTGAGTGCACTCCACCCATGTTAATTATCTGAACGTGCTCCTCCCGAACTTTGTTAATGAAACATCATTAAATATTTTGGGGGGGAAGGTGTGTTTACACAGACATTTCACAAAGGCAACATAAATCCAGTCTTAACTATATTAAACAACAGAATAGAATAAATAACATGTTAAAATGTTTAATTCACTTTATTTTTATATATAGGCCTATATAAAATATACTGATAAAATGTAATATGTGTCTTTAACAACACATTATCATATGAACAACCAGTTAACTACACAATTTCAGTCTCACAGATGCTGTAGGCTGCTACTTTCAATAAAAAGAACCATTAGAATTATTTATTCAAACGAACACTGATCTGGCTCTGAATTAATTCACTAAAAATAACCGGCTCATACAAGTCACTAATTCTACACTGCTCGTACTGTCTGCTTTGCGTTGTTGGATTTAGCGGTGTTGCAGTGCCGCATTAGAATGAAAGTGCGAGAAGCATTTTTTAACACATGGCAATGGCAATTCATAATACATCGTAAAAAAAATATTATGATCAAAAAGTTATGACAACATATGTTTTTACATTGCTTTAACTCAAAGTAAGTTAAGCAATTTTCCACTTTTTTATGTTATACAAGATTCAACGAATTTTTTTTAAAGCTGCATTCCATAACATTTTTGGGTTAAAAATAGTGGGTTAAAAAGTACATAACCAGCCAATGTTCAAAACTGCTTGCCTTAGCTCGATTCAAAACGGTATATCGCTTGTAATAATGTTTTTAAATCCAGTGGTACTGGTGGATTTCCGTGGGAAATTCGAGCATGTCTTTGTGTCATTACGTCACATCTGTACACATAAAGAATGTGTCCAGGCTAGTAGGCAATATTGCGTGTGAGGATGTTGGAGGTGGAGATTTATAGCCTTTTCTCACAGCACTTGATATAATTAAACTCATCAATTTGATGGCAGATCCAGAAAGGTTCAAACGACAATCACCGGTGACAACTGAAGATTCACCAGATGTAAAATGCAACTTCGTTCGGACTTGAGAGTGGCTACAGAAAAAAAGAGCCTGCAACCTGGCTCATGCGAAAACAAGGATAATATCGGAAGGGCATTAAATGTAGTCACGCAATGCTGATGTTTTTAACATTAACAATTAGAGAACAAAATACAATTTTCACGGTTTGATGTGATATGATAAGCAATCGTTAGATTTAATCAGTGCGAATTTCTGCAATGCTTTTTTCCCCTTAGTTGGTCAGAACAAAAGTAGATGTTAATTACTTGTTCAGATGACATTTTCCGGTGAAAATTCTTATGTTGGCCATACATCCAAAAATTATAATCCGTAATTCTGAATAACAGTATCCACACCAGCGCGTTGACTGACAGCCGCACATTCTCCTCAAAACATTGGATTCATCCGCGCTGTGTCGTGCCGAGGCACAACCCACGTATAGTTGATAACTGCAATTCCAGATTTCGAAAAGGATGGCGACAAAATGGAAAAACATTTGGACTACAGCTTTAAGTCAGTTTAATGTAATTTAAGTTGAAATAACTTAATCATCCAAATTGATTGTTCTTAATTTAAGGCAGCACATTTTGTCTACAGTGTTTTGGTGAATTGGTAGCTAATGAGTATGAATTTGTAAAAATCTAACTTGCATGTACGTATTCGTACGATCTGCTTACGCCCGACTATAGGTTTAGCCCTGAGGTTTAGCTTACTTTTTTTTTTTAATCGTATGTGTACGTACAAATGCATTGTATGGATTCTACAGAATTGCCATCTTATAAAAAAGTTTTTATATGAGATCTGGTTACTTTATATACTTTATAAAAACAACAGTCTGCTAATTTGCCAAATTCACACAATATAGCCTACCCTTTTTTACATTTCCAGGTTTCTAAGAAGTGAAAGTCATTATAGTTAATAAAAATAGCGGTGAATGGGAGACTACAGCAAGTATGGCAAAAAAAAAAATATATATATATATATATATATTTTTTTAAATGCATCAGTATAAAAAAGTGTTCATTAATATCAGAGGGTACTTAAGGTTTTAAGCTATATTGATACAACTTTCTTGCCTGTTTACAGGCTGTATTTATTTATTTTGGAATAATGAGACATGTCAGGTTACAAGCTCGAGCTGTTTGTACAGTATCCCTCGGGAACATCAGGTTGTATTGAGATGTCGAGCTAACGCACACGTTTGACAGCCTCATTCCTGCATGCAAATTTAGTACAGGGCACCCTGAGACCTGTGATCTTGTTGTTCGTGTAATAGTGGTGGTGATTTCAGGAAAAGCAATCATTACCACAAAAGGTGCTCCAGCTTGCATGTCAAGTGAAGAGCATGTTGTGTTTCTGTATCATTATTATTGAAAGGTTTTCATTGACTTTTCAGGTGTCAGGGTTTCAGGAGTTGCTGTCTTGTCTGTCCTTCACAGAATGCAAATTGTTTCTGACAGACACACTCTCACACTACACCACTAGATCGACAGCAAGACAAGGCCAAACGCTAGTGCGCAGCAGGGCCACTTACACAGATTCAAGAAATCCAATGCCGGAAAATAGATTCGAAAACAGCGTGGTCCCTCTTTCTATGGCAGATGGTTTCTCTTTTAAGTGTCGTAATCACATTAGACCGCTTGTGGACTGCATCATCTGTCATACTGCATGTAAACAACACAATCTCATAATGAAACAGCTACTTTTTTTGCAGTAATAAACTGCACCACCAAAACGTCATTCTGGTGCTGTAATGTATGGCTTCAGAGGATTTCATAACTTTATTAAAGACCAAACTTTTACATTTAAAATTTCCATGATTGAATTAATTTCTTAAAGGTGCCCTAGAATGGTTTTTATTTTTATTCTATAATGTTTTCTGGGTTGCCCTTATAATGTTAGTATGTTTTTTAGATAAAAAATAGTCATAATTTAGAAATAAAAGGCATTTTTCCTAGCCTGATTTTAGCCCTGAGCCCAAACACTCTGTTTGAAGGGGCGTGTCTGCTGTGTGTAACCGGCCTCTGCTGTGATTGGCTGACATGATTGCATATGAAATAGCTAGTATTACATGTGAAACTCTCTCGAATACTTTTACTACAGATATTATACGTTTTTACTATTACAGCTATCAAGATTAACGAATCGTGAGATGTTTTTAAAGTATTTAGATCTATTCCCATCACATAAAATGTTGCCGTGATGAGCATTGAGCAAACAGATGACAGTGTGTTGATCGCGAGAATAAAGATCTTATCATTGCAACACAGTTTCTGCACTCTCTCTAATGCTTTCACCAATGCACACACGATGATGTAAATACAGTATTGAACGATTTTGAGAGAAAGATTTCCTGTCTGAACTTGAACAATTACACATTCAGAAAGTGTTGCTTGGTAGCTCGATCGATCGAGGCCAGCTCTGTATTGGTCCAAGTTGAGGAAACAGTCTCGTCGCGTCTTCTGTGAAATGTTTGGAAATTTCCAGAGAAAATAAAATTAACCCGTTGTTTCTTCAGAGGCTCAGATGAAGGAACTAAATACCTTTGTGTTCATTTGTACATCCAAACACTGAACAACTGCCATACTTCGGCTGCGCAGTTCCGCCTGTCATTGAACATGGGCTGGCATATGCACATTTTTGGAGGCGTACATATTAATGATCCTGACTGTTGCGTCACAGTCGGTGTTATGTGGAGATTCGCCTGTTTTTCAGGGGTGTTTTTCAAAAACGAGATTTAAAGGTGGGGTATGTGATTCTCTTTTTTGTCCATTTTTTCAAAATCACTTGAAATCCTATTCATAACCCACTTACAGCCACTGAGTTAGAAGCACTGAAATGAAAATTAAGCAATTTAATCATCTGTGGAACGGGCAAGACTCGAAAAACTCCAGCCAATCATTTCCAAGACCACCTAGAATCATTGGACAGAAAGTCTGTCAATCAAACGGTCGTACCATACCCCCCCTCCCCCCATCCCCCTCACGCGAATCAGGGCCAGCGTTGGAGGAAAGAAGGTAGGACCATTTGAGTTGTGTATTTTCAAAATCTGCCGGCCGTTTTGCAAATCACATACCCCACCTTTAAGTAAGAAGGAGAAAACAATGGTGTTTGAGACTCACTGTATGTCATGTCCATGTACTGAACTCTTGTTATTTAACTATGCCAAAATAATTTCAATTTCACATTCTAGGACATCCTTTAATATTAAATTAATATTTTTATAATTAATAATCATTGATTATTATTGTCTGTTTACTGTGAAACACAAAATTATTTTTTTCCTCAAAATATGACTTTGAGAATATAAAAGTATCATTATATGTTAATTATACGAGATGTATATCATTGTATTGGTTTTATCAATTAAATTAATGTATAATACATTTTTTTTATTTTATTATAATATTACTTTTTAATTTTATATTAGAATATTTTGTAATATATTAGAATAGTTTTATATTATTCTTTTGAAATACACAATATAATGTTCAACACAAAATACAAATATATAATAACATATTTATACAATAAATTTAGTAAATCTTTTCCAAATCATTTTGGTGGAGTGATGTTTGTTTTATGAGATGGCCCTGCTGAAAAAAAATAAAGTCAAGTCATCTTCATTTATATAGCACTTTTAACAATGTAGATTGTTTCAAAGCAGCTTTACAGAGATAAACATATAATTTAAGGTAACAGAGATTGTTTTGGCTTTATATCAGTTCTTGAATAATGTTATTTCCAGCTAAAGTTAGTTTTGATTGATTCACTTCCGGCGAAATGATAATTTGTTATTAAATTAGGGGGCGCTAAGACGACGCCGTTCTCTCTAAACAGACTTTAAACGCGAACCTGTGATAAACACTGATGGCGTCACATGTGCATTAAGAATTGATTCTATAGTTATGTGCGTTTTAATATTTGTGTGCAGGTTTGTAATTCCATACAAACCATGCCTAAACAAACTACTTGTCTTGCCTATAAATTTTGATACAGAATTTTATTTTATTTTATCACTTCGGGGTAGGTATGCGAACCGAATTTTCCCACAACACTTTATCTGTAGAGTGGGAAAGGGATCCTCCATATAGGGAGAGGCTGGTTGGCACTTCAGCACTGCATTGTCATCGGGTCCAGGCGAAGCTCCTTCGTCCGATCTGGATATGGCCTGGATCCGGCAGGCTGCGGGAAAACCTCGGGAAAAACAAAGACACTAAAATTAGCGTAGATGCCATTCTTCTTATGATGTAATGAGTACATCAGGATTTAAGGGAAGTGTTCCCACTTCCGGCTGACCTAATCTATGCAGCCTAACATTGAATTATAGAAGTGTTATGTGTATGCTAGGTCAAAGAGATGAGTTTTTAGTCTAGATTTGAACTAACAGAGTGTGTCTGCTTCCCAGACAATGGTAGGAAGACTGTTCCAAAGTTTTGGTGCTAAATAGTAAAAGGATCTACCGCCAGCAGTCGATTTTGATATTCTAGGTATTATCAACTGGCCGGAATTTTGAGATCGCAGTAGACGTGAAGGACTATAATGCATTAAGAGCTCGCTCAAGTACTGCGGAGCTAAACCATTTAGTGCTTTGTAAGTATAATCAACAATATTTTAAAATGTATACGATGTTTAATAGGCAGCCAATGCAGTGTTGACAGAACCGGGCTAATATGGTCATATTTCCTGGTTCTGGTAAGAACTCGAGCTGCTGCGTTTTGAACTAGCTGTAGTTTGTTTATTAAGCGTGCAAGGCAACAACCACCCAGTAGAGCATTACAATAATCTAGTCTTGATGTCATGAACACAATACGTTGTGTCATGAACACAATATGTTAAAAGGGAAAGAAGTTAACTAAACCTGAGAAGAATCCCATGTTTCTGTACATTACTTTTCTCATTTGCATAATATATGTGTGGCTAAACATGCTGGATGGATCTTCTAATTTACGTGGAAACAAATCAAGTCTCATTAAAGTACGTCACAGAAAGCAGATGCTTAAGGAAGATAAACAACATGCAAGCTGGTGATTACACCAAGATGAAATATTATGCTATTTTAAATTATTTCTTATATATCGTCTTAACAGCCCCACATTCCCTCATCATATCAAAGCTCCTGTAATTATAACTCATAAATGAGACATGGGGATGTTTGTACTCTACACAAGATCATCACTGATGCATCTGCTTTGCTTGTGAAATCTTGAGTTCTCTCTCAGTCAGGAATCTTTGAGCTCAGACTCCAGGAAAAGATAAGTCACTATCAATGCATGCATGGCTGACTCCTTCTTTTAAGGGAAGAAAATATCAGTCTACTATGGAGAATAAGATACTTCCAGACTAAGATAGTGAGAATGATGTGTGATCCTGACAGACGTTGCATAGTGAGCTCTGATCCTGCTGTTTGATTCTGTAGGGCACTGCTTTGAGAAACAGTTACAAAAATACAGTATTTATCTTTCCTTTTCAAGTCATGTATATATGCATGACTGAACAGCACTGAAAGAAATGTTAGTAGTGAGGCAAGAACAAAAGATATGACAGCTATTTTTGTCAATCCAAAAGACTCAGCAGGAAACTGTATATACAGTAATCTCTCTCATATTCTAACAGGTCCATTAAGGTCTGAATTCATGCATTAAAACAATTAGAGGTCATGTTATAATGCTTTCTGGGGCAATGAGCTGGGCTAAATGGCCAGTTTCAATAAAACTTTCTAATATGAACAAGGACTTGTCAAGACTGCATGTTAGTTTTGTGACAGGATATATAATAACCAGATCTATTAGGAAAAATTATTTTCATTAACAAAGACATGGCCAACAAAAGTATGGTTCTACAACACACATTTACAAATACCGAAACATACAAATCGATATACTGACAGAACTTAAAACAGAAAAGCTTTTATAACTTTAGCAATGTACAAATTGAGATGACTAGAATATAGAATTCATGTAATTAATAGGCTGATTTAATTAATTTATAATAAATTATATTTAATTTATGTACAACACCATTACATTTACAGGTAATGAATATATCTAATTTGACATGATTATACAAGAGTTTCATTCACTTAGGATTTTCTAAAGAATATTTGCACATCATACATCAACATGAACAATGTTTCACAATTCACATATATTTCACACCTTGTTGGTGTTTAATGATAATTTAATTCAGCCACAAAATTTGCAAATTACTTTTATTAGTGCCGTCTGGATCTCTTTTGTCTTTCTTAAATAAATTTGCCATTTTAAAAGGCTTTTCTTATTCAAAGTTTCAAGATAAATGAGAGTCCTGTCCTGTAATATATACTAGAGTAAAAAAAAAAATGTGGTTAAGATTTTTTTCAATTAATTAAGTAATTTATTCAGCAATGAAAATAAACTGATCAAAGTGACAGTAAATGTTTAAATTGTTACAAAAAAAATCTATTTCAAATAAATGTTTATTTCTATGTATTCATCAAAGAATATTGAAAAAAAAACGTATCATTGCAGTTGACTTATATATACATCACACATACATATATACATATATAAGTGAACTATAAATCCCTCGCTGAGAAATGGCTAGCTTTAATGCTTTATTTTCAGCCTGTTCATGTTCTTACCTTTGTGTAAAGAATCATTAAAATTATAGTGCATACTTCTGAAAATCTGGTAAACCCTTTATAGAAATATTTCTTTAAATTACACAAGAATTTTCATCTTTAAAGGGTACTGCAGGAATGACCCAAAGGTAGGCTACTGCTTAAATTACATCTAGCAGCTTGAATTGATTTATAGGCAACAATTTTCCAAAGAAGGTTTGCTAAAGAAACCATCCAGTGGATCTTCAGGATTGTAGTGGCTCGTTATAGCAGCCACGGCTTGCCAGCGTGACTGGCTCAGACATAAAGGAAGCCGTGTGGAAAGGGTCCATCAGTGGTCTCCTGTCTCTGTAGGTTGGCTTTCCTGCTGAAGAGACAGCACAGCATGAGGCATCACAGGCCTGGGAAGGATCGATGGAGCAACGTGAGAAAAGCTTTAAAGAAAAGTTTCTTCAGGCGCCTGTAACGTCGAGCCAGCTGCTTGATCTTCGACCCAGTGGAAACTGCAGTGCTGGATACTGCTACGTCTCCATATGGCCATGAGGGTGTATGTTGCATCAGGGAGAACACAAATATATTGTTTGTTTGCTATTGTTCAGACAGCTGACTGTTCAGTACATTTTTCAGGATGTATCACGTGTAGGCTTGTGTGTCATTTACTTTTGCAATTCTGAACCTAATTTATAATGCTCATCAGTTGCTGATGTACATTGATAAATGAATGAATGAATGTATACATTTAAAAAATATATTTTTATATATTGCATTTAAAAAAATATGTATTATTATTATTAAATTAATGTTGCAATTTACTATGCTAGGCATGTTAGTATTTCCACCTTAAAAAATTGCTTTTAAAATAGTTATTTATATATTTTGTTGTAGTGTCAGGAAATATCAGTTTACATTCCAAACATTAATTTTGCCATTAATTGTAATAATCCATTGAGATTTTTGTATGCACAAGGAGTCTGACAAGAGCCGGTCTGATCTCACCATCATCGAGTCTGTCTGGGGATTACATGAAGAAACAGAAAACACTGAGACAGACTAAATCCAGAAGAACTGCGGCAACGTCTCCAAGATGCTTGAAGGAACCGACCTGCAAGGCTACCTGAAAAACAATGTGCAGGTGTACCTGGAGGGTGGTCACAACAAGGGTGGTCACAACAAATATTGATTTGATTTAATAGAAGTTAATTGATAAGTAAAATCATCCTCACTTTACAGCATTTCTACACAAGCGCCTACAACTTTTCACAGTACTGTAGCTTTGCAGGGGTGCGTTTCTCAAAGCCAACTATGGTCGCAAGTTCCATCGTTACCAATAGAGTTCAATGGAAATTACGATCATAGTTGGCCAACGATGCTTTTGGGAAACGCACCCCAGGTCGGTTTCTTCAAGCTTCTTGGAAACATTGCCACAGTTCTTGATTTAGTCTTTCTCAGTTTTTTCTGTTTGTAATCCCAGATGGACTTGATCTCCGTGGGGAGCAGACCGGCTGTTGTCAGACTCCTTACAAAAATCTCACTGGATTATTACAATTAATGGCAAAAGGAATGTTTGGAAATGTAAACTGATATTTCCTACAGACACACTACATCAAACAATTATATAACTGGCTTAAAACCATTTTGGGGGAGGGGTGAAAATACTAACATGCTTAAGACTTTTGCACTGTATTGTATATCAGCAACTGATGAGCATTATAAATTTAGTTTATAATTATGTGTGAAATTTAACAAAGTATTATAAAGTGCTACCAATTAAAGATGACATATTATGCTTTTTAATATTTTCAACTGTCTTTAGTGTGTGTAATGTTGCTGTTTGAGCATGAAAAAGGCCTGCAAAGTCACAAAACACAAAATCAGAGCACATAGCACATTTCGGAAGGATGGGCTTCACAAGCCTTGTTCTGACTGTCCGGTTGGAACCTGATCAATTTTAGCAAATGTGAACAGCAAAAATTAAAATTCACATGATACATGATTTTTACACATCCGTTTCAATCTACATTCACATGTGGTTTGAAATCGTATTTAAATCGTATTTCTAGAAATTTGTTTCAGTCTGACCGCTCTGAATAGATTTTGCATAGCTTTTTTGCATATGTTACGTTTCCACACCACGGAATAAAGCAGTGCATTCCAAGTTTCTGCCGCTGCCTCGTAAAACGAAAATGATCCAGCGCAAAGGCAACATGTTATGTTGCAAGACAACATCTGTATTGCAATCTCTGTTGCTGTTGTTTTTGGCGTAGGCATACACACCAACGCAATGTCATTGCCGAACCAATTCAGATATTCCGTAAAATGAAAGTGTGCCATATGACACACAAATCAGATCTGAACGGTTATGATACATAGTGTGAACAGTTAATCATTTAGATCAAATTCTAATTGGATACACAAATAAAGAGAGTGTTACTGACAGACTGAAAAGAGAAGTGCTGCAATAATGTAAAATATGTGAAACATTTTTGAACATACAATCATGCATGCAAACCTATAGACTTTTTGAAATGGCATATTATAGCCTTTTTAAATAAAATGTCAAACTTTTCCACATTTTGGCAAGAAGAGAGATGACTAAAAACCATTTTACAGTAAGTCTTTCGCAAAAATCTTTCAAAATCCTCTAAAATGGCCTCTTCCCTTTGCTTCAGTCCTTCTGTTCTCTGGTCACTTTTTTTATCAGTGTTTCCACACTCTCACTGGCCTGGGGCATGATGGCGTTTGACTTGTACGGCCAGCTGATGGTACACCAGAACCCTCTCCCCTCCGGATGACCAGCCCTCTGTCCAGGCTGAGCGCTGCCCATCTCACAAATGTCACTCGTACACTGAGCCTGCCAACTATTTCATTAGCAAACGTGACCTGGCTTCCATCACATGAAAAACAACCCTGCAGGTCAGAGAGCCCTTGCTAAAGATCTCCCCACCTGCTCTGCTGTAAACAGACCTGCTGTGTGCCTGAGTAATGATTATAAATCAAGCTGTTGTTAATATCTACAGCATCTTTTTACTGGCATTTTTGTTCTCTGTGTGCAACTGATCTGAAATGACTTGAAACTTAAAGGTAAAGTTGGAAAAAATGGATAATATGGGAAAAAAATACTATGGAAGTCAATGGGGCCCATCAACTGTGGTTACCAACATTCTTTAAAATATCTTCTTTTGTTGATGGTGAGTACATGATGACAGAACTTTCATTTTTGGGAGTTATCCCTTTAAATTCTTAATAATATGTCCAAAGTTAAAAACCCTTTTCTTTATGTTAATGTATTTCCTATTGAAACAGGAATTTAGGCTGGGACATATTGAATAAATAAAAAACAGCCAACAGGCTTTGGTTACATTACAGAAATGATTTATGACTTGCCACTTGCTGGCAGAAGCTAACATTATGGTGAGGGACGTTCTCATTCAAAAGGGAATTTGACTGGACAAAAATCTGCATAGTGCAGAATAAGTAACCACAATTATTTGACCAGTTTTTTTAAAAGAAAGAAATTTCAAGTTTTAAAAATGTAATATTTAATTTAATAAAATGTATGTATACTCGCCCTTGGCAGGTGTGTACTTTTTAGGCACAGACCGAATTTCCTCGATACCATTGAGTATCAAAAAATCTATCGTCTTTTGGTACCAAATTTCGATACCTAAGGGGTTAATCTCCTCAACGTCACTGAGCCAATAAGCATGCAACATGATTAGCTGTGGCAAGTCATCAAGGGAAAACACTGGTTTACGCCGGTAACGCCCAGAGACGTGCTCACAAGTGAGGCTGTGGTGTGTAAGCGTCCCAACCAACCCCCATAGATGTAAAAGATGTGGAAAAGATCAAGCGGCTACATTTCACCAGGCTCGATGAAAGAAAAACTGGAGCACGTCACAAATGAACCGGAAGTATAGGCTACTTGCCATGATAAATAGGCACTACTTTTAGACATTTCTAAAAGTGCACACATTAAATATACTGCGGAGATGACAAGTCAGCAACTTCAACTTCATCTTTGCAGCCAACACTGACTCTAGCTAAACACTAGTTTATTAATAAACAATTAAAATGTCTCCTTGCTTTTTTCCGCGACACATTCATAATCATTAGGCTACTTTTGCCACTGCTTTGTGGCAAGCTTTATCCGTGCGCTTGAGCGTGAGGCATATTTTGCCTTCACTTCCATTATAAACGTGCAGAGAGTTAATTCATTTTAATTAGCGAAAGTTTACATGCAGCATGATTTATATTTCTGAGTTTAACATTACCATCAACTGCTTTCTTAACTGTTTGCTTTTTCAAATTACCAGAACTGGCAGGCAGTTCAGAGCAGTTGTGTGTGCCTGAGTAATACCACAAATAGAAAGAGTGGTACGGCAGAAGCATTTTTCGTCTGCACTTTCTGCATTATGAGGCCTCTTCACCAATTCAAGAGTCTAATCTAATTTCCCTCAGACTTGTAGAGCGTGAACAAGCCCCGCTGTGAAGCTTGGCATCTGAAGACGGTCTGGGACAAAGGCTCTGAGAATAAACATGAACGAGCATGTCTGCATGTCTTGTCATCAGTGGCCATTGATCTATGTTTTCCTGGTATGAAAGCTGTTGAAAGTTTCCTAGAAAAGTTTTCTTCCAGTGGAGATCAATGCACTGGAGGAGTCTGGCGGCCTCTTGAGGTCAAGCAGTTTACTACAAACTTGAGCAGATATTTACCCCACCTATTAGACATCCATAAAAAAAAAAAAAATGGTCAAAACCAGAAAATGCACTTAGCTAGCGATTCGCTTCCAACTTGGATTCTATACAGATTCTGTAATGTGGTGAGACTACATGAATATAACAGCGAGATGAAAGAATACTCTGATCAATTTCTTCAGATACGAGTCCGACAAGCTATTTTCCCTGTGTTTTACCATGATAGATCCATGTACAAGCACACCTGAGACCCTGGTGGTTGACATTCCATTTCACAGAATCCAATATTCCCTTTTGCTGTCAAAAAAGGAAAATAGACTTGCTCATATCACATATATTTGATATTTACTCTCCCGAACATGCAACTCAACCCTGAACTTTTTGTGTCTGGCCTCCACAGACTGAGATTTAAAACAGATCTCTTCTGCACCCATCGCCATAGTAACAAATTCTACCAATTACAGCTCAAACACTCCGCCGCTTAGAGAGGGTTTACACTTAGATATCCTCTAATAAGGTCAGATATGGAGAATATGAATATTTGCTCTCATATTGCTCATATTTCTCTATGGCAGAGACCCCATTTAGTAAAAGTGACACGGTGGTGATCGGGGATGGAATCAGTTTTGTAATAGATGGAGTGTAGCTGGAAAAAAGATCCTTCAGGGGCCGGTATGTTATATCACTGCTAATGGCTTCTGCCCTGATGGCAAGCGAAATTAAGAGTACATTAATTAGGGGCATTCATTAAATGAACTAGTAGGCAACTCTGGAGTCTACTCGCAGAAGTACAATTTGGCCAGTTCATAATTCAGATGTTACTTTATAATGTCTAAATCATGTCTTTAATCATTGTTTTTTTTCTTTTTTTTTCTGAAGTCTGAACACACAAATTAGTTTATTATAAAATCAAAATCAGATTTGTGTGAAAACAAACAGCAGGTACTTGAGTCCCAAAAGAATGAATTTTAATGACTCATTAAATGCCTTAGCTTGAGAGTTTGTGTAAGAACTGTGACTCCTGGCTCAAAAACACAGAGCAGTCAAAGTATTACTGCAACCAAAAACAAGAAAATAAAGCTGAAATACATGATGCATCAAACAATGGCTCAGTAAGCAAAGTAAATCTTCTCCCAATTAAATATTTATATATTTAATAACAAAGGAACATACATCAGTGCAAGCTATTAAAACTATCAAAGTACTTTGTTTTTAACTCATCTTACATGAGGCCATTATGCAGAACAATACAGAGCTGCAAATCTTTCTACATCTCTAGGGGCCGACAACACCAGGCAAGTTTCCCAAGTTCAGTGCTAACTCCCAAAGTATTATGAAGGATTTTGAATTGTAAGCAGAGAGTACATGGTGAGGGCTTTCCTGGATAGTAGGGAAGGAGTTGAGTACTATATAAAAATGCAGGGTTTTGGAACAAAAGAGAAATCCTAGAACTCTGTGATTATGAAGATATCATGAAATAAAGATCAGGAAGCTGTGGGACTTTTCACTGCATTAATGATGCGGAATTTTTCACTGCTCTTTCTGTAGGTTACACCAGTAGGCGACACCAGTAGGCGACAACGACGATAAAATTATTAATAATTTATTTAACTAATTCGTTCAAAACACGTATTCTTACAGGAACGAAACAAGCGGCCATCTTTACGGTGAAGTCAATGAATCATTCACTCAATTCAAAAATCGATTTGTTCAAAAATGCTCATTTGTTATTCATAAACTAAATAAGTGTCTGTCTTTAGGAGGGAGTCATTGAATCATTCAGTCAAACAAACTGTTTAAAACACTGATTCATTCAGGAACTAAAATGTTGTTTAGAGCAGTGCTATTCTAGTATCTATTTTAGTGTTTAATATTTTGAATTAGACTCTAGTTTTAGCAATTAGTAAGGTTTTAGTTTTAGTCATTTTGTTGAATATTTTGCCTGAAAAGGGTACTTCTGCTTCTGTTTCTTTGTAAAGTACATGGCAGTTGGTTTGGTATTTTGTTACACAATAATATATTCACATATTTTTTAAGTGTGGCTTAAGTGTCCAAATATTTTTGGGACCCCTGTATTTGAAATATACATATAGTAAATGTGGATAGATAGATAGATTAATAGCAGCATTAAAGTAGGGCTTAATTTGTGAGGTTAGAAAGGTCGAAAGAAGGAACATGGATGGCGTCTGTTTTGTTAAATGATTTATCCTCCCAATCATGCTCATCTCAAGCGATGAGCACAGGAATATTCATGGCAGTGACTGACGCAGGGAGGCAATGAAGGGCCCTTCTGTCTTTCATTACATGCACAACAATGAATTCATTGGAATTATTGTGGAAGCATGACCTTCACTTTCACCCCTGTGTTCATTACTGGCAGAGGCATGGCCCATGCTCAGAGATTATTTCACACTGTATAAGAGAGCAAACCAGAGTGGAGCGTGCAGACCCCATCAAGAGGTGGCGGGCTGCAGAAAATGAATATGACATGCAAAGGCAATTTCCTTTTGGCCAGATGGGTGACTTGGTATTCCTGACGAATGTTAGGAGATCAAGAAGTCCTATTAGCGCACACTGATAACGGTGCATGAGAGGGAGGGGTTGACATTCTGCCGAAGTTCCTTTTACAAAGAAAGCATTGCAACAGAGTATACATTTGCTCTAAAGGTTTGTTTATCTGTTTCCTTAGAAAGGTACAGCCAGCATTTTTGCAAAAAAAGTGAGCTTTTGCCAGGATATTGACAATAAAATTCTTGTCTGAGCAAAGAGTGGCTTGAGAGTCAATATTCATTTAATTCAGCATTGGTTGGTTGCTTGAGCTGGGCTTCTTAGAGCCAAGGTGATATCTATCAAATGCCAAGAAGAATATAAACTGTATGGTGAGGATCAGAATGAAGGACACAGGAAACAGAGGACCTTTCATGGACAGACTCTCAGGCGGAAGCTATTCCCCATCTCTTTAGAAAGTGTAATGAAGGGAGACTGAATCAAAGAGGTCCAATATTATGCCTGACCAAATGGATTGCCTTTGCAGTGAGCTAACGGGGGATGAAGATAAGGCGTGCTTGGAAATACTATGTTTTCTCTTTTTTGGCCCTGACAGCACTGCAGCTCAGGTTTTGGCCCCAGGCCCCTCAGTGAAGTCATAATCATTGTCTGTCAAACTAATCATTGTTGAAGCTTAATTTAACATTGTTCCTCGCTTACTGCTTGTATATTTTCCATAAGATGTGCTACATCCTAAGTGGAAAAATAAAACCAAGTGCACACAACAAGACAGAAAGTTGTTAAAATGCATGCGACTAGTCATAGCGTAGCTCACTCTGCATTATGCAAACACTATACGCTATGGTCTATTTTGTAGTTGTTGTTGCAGACTTAAAGCGATAGTTCACCCAAAAATTCTTTCATCATTTACTTACGGTAAATGCCAATTCGTATTGCATCAACAGATGCCGACCAACAGCAACAGACATCTCTAACTGGGTTTTGTCTGATCAGTCGGCGTCTGCTTGTGTTAGTTGGTGTTTGTTTTCGCCGATTGAACATGTTCAAGTAGCTTTTGTCAGGTTGTGGAATGTCTGAAAAGTGATGTACTGCAATCTGTTGATTGTGCTGGTTGGCTGGTCGGCCGGTGCAGAGTAAAATGGCCTTAAAAAAAACGGCAGTTGTGGTTTCCAGAACTTTTAGCTACATTTTAGGTTTTACAGATTGAACTTAAATTTACAGTAAAAACCTGTTTTGTAGATTTATGCACTGACAACCACCAAAAACCACAAGTCATAATGAGAAAACCACGTGATGTAAAAATATAGAGAAGGTGGACAGTGTCATGCAAACAAATACAAAACACCATCATGGTAACACACTAAAATAATGCATTAAACATTCATTTAACCCTAATGTATACTGCATTTTCATTTGAACTGTCCTTTTAAAAACATGGGTCAACAAACTGTTTGTGTGCTTGGTTTAATAAAACAGGAACATTTGTTTTAGGGTGGGTTTGGTCACCTAAGGACCTACTAATAAACTAGCATCCATATTGACATTAATTGGAAATATGTTTTACTCAACAGGCTGATAGCAATATTTACTTCTCTTATGTAGACAGATATTGATTATCACAGTGGAGAGGCTGTATCACTGAATGACTACTTACGTCGTCAGAAGCCAGAAGACGAGGCTGATGAACTTGTCCTGGATTATGCTGGCTCGCCCCTGTCGTCTGGTGAAGACAAAGTGCACAGACATACTGGCAAGTGATGAACAGTATGGCTGTTTGCAAAAGTCTAAAGGACTGTGATCGTCTGCATTACCAGGCAGCAAGCTGTGAATGCCTTCCGAGCAAACAGTGGCAGTGCTAGACTGAAAGACTGTTCAGATTTGTTTTGCACACATAATCAATGCTCTTATGCAATTGACTGATACTGGGTCATTTTATGCAAGAGGTGCCTTTGCAAGTTTGATTGGATGATTTTTAAAGTACATTTTATATATTTGAACACTTCTATAATTAGATGGATTATAATAATAACTTCTATAATAACATGGAAAAGCTTCCCTCAAGCTTTTATATAATAAACACAAGTGGCACCTGTTTAGAAAGACCCTGTTCTAATGATTTAAGTCATGTGATCTGCTGTGAAATAATCCTGATGCTCTGCTTGGAACCATATATGCAATCAAATCTCTTAATTCCTCTGAAGTATTACAGCAAACCGGGTTCAAAACTGATACATGTAATTGATTTAGTCCCGTTAACAGTCTCCGTGTGAGAAACATACACTTCACTTGCTGGAGGTGGTAATGAAGGTGCTAACGACAAACTTTTATAACATGACATGTAAGCGAAGCCACAGAGGAGATCACATTGTCATGAGTATTTTTAGGTGTTTTTCCATTTCCTAGTGCTAATTGCAATTTTTGCAACTCTGTGTGCAGTAAAATTTCCCTCAAGACCCACAGAGGTACCACTTTAAAGATACAGTAAATGGCATTCAATTAAAACTCCAGCGCAATAAGGCAGTCATTACAGAACCGTTTCAAAAAGGAGTCATTAAATTAAATCGTGTAAATGTCACTTGATGTACACTCAAGCACAAATCTCTGAATTAGTCATATCCTAATGGCATTGTGGTGAAGTGCTCTGAGGCAAAACGAGATTTTAAAGACATGTAAATCAGAATTATGAGATAACCGTGTTTTCCTCTTTTTCTGTGGAGTAACGAGTCACAGTCAACAATGTCACATCACGTGGTGATTTCCTGATAAATCTGCTGAATTACCATGAAGTGTCGAAGCGACACCAATCACATTATCTCCCTCATATTACATTCATGAAATACAAAAGCAGTGAACCCAGGGGCAGTCATTAACCATTATACGGCCATTCATCATCCTGATTTTGCATTGACCAAATGGATTACAAATGTTCTCTCTGTGTGCATGCAAAGCGTTAACCTTCTCCTTGGCTCCTTCCTCATCCTCAATGGCCTCAGTAAAATGGCAACTTCACAAGCCGTAATGATGTCACTGAAGTATCACTTGTCATTTCTAAGTGATGAGTCCCCACACAGTTCAAAGAAGATTGATGATTTTGCCACTTCTGCAGTAATGCAAAAGGTCACACCAAACTGTCTGCACCAAGTGTGCCGCACATCCTGAAAAGTGCAGCCAAAACATTTTGATCGCCCCCTGGTGACTGACTGCAGTATAGGTCATAAACCCCAACCCTCTCCATGTAATCGAATGAGACGCTAGCCAAAATAAAAAATAAAAATAAAAACAATTACACTTTAAATATTTGTTTTCCCCCCAAAGATGGTCTCTGTCATTTTTGGGTAGTTCTTATGCTGGCGTATGTTCAATTGTTAATTTTTACAATAAGTCTGATTTTAGTTAGTCATTTGACGCTATAAAAATAGTGTGTCATATCATAATTGACAGCTGTGCTTGCGAGTGAGTCAGCGGGAGCGGGAGTATGGACTGGACCTTGATACCGCGGCTCCTCAGGATCATACTGCACAGACTCATGCAGGCTCCGAATGACGTAATTGGCAATGACCCTTTCTGAGATATTTTGGCAAAAATGTTCTTATTATTGGCAGATACGAAGGTCCGTGACTCTATCATTGGAAAAAGCATAACGGCAAACTTGGATTACGTGTGCCTTGACAGCCAATCATATTACAGCCTTGACGTCACTGAATTTTGTTCAGAGTTGTGCGACAGTCAATCACTCTTTGTGAACACCATATAATGAATGAGAAATCATACCTGCCACACAATTGTCCGTGACTTCTATTATAAAACAGCATTTTTTTTAACTAAATAAATCAATCCAAAACAAATGTTTAAGAGCAAACATGTTGAAGATTAGCCGATGGGCTGTCGATTTCTTAAATGATAACCTATTTCCTCACAAAAGCGGTTTATTCTGCTCCATTAACATCCATTAAAAAAAAACTGCCTCTTGTCTTCTTCCCAGCGTACCGTAGCATTAGCAGGCATTTCACTTTTTTCATCTGAGGGAGCAGGTTTGCCTTCAAGTGGCTTTGATTTTGGCTTCCTTTTTCTACAGTGGAAAGAAGTGGAGACAAGTTGTCCATCCTTTGACCCTATATATATTATGCCAAGCTCTAAACTATTTTATTGGGTAGAATTGGGACTGGGGGAGACTTCAGATATTGTTTGTATAATATTGACACTGGGGAGGCTGGGGGCCTTGAAGTCAAAAAGGTTATATCCACTGGTATCCACAGAGCAAGAATGCAAGTGCATTAGAAAAGGTGAAATGCACAAAAGTACATTTCAAAAGGCTAAACTGATATAGAGTGATATTCTGTCTCAGAGATATCAAATACTGCCTCTTCACCCTTTGCAGGGGTTTAAAGCTTTAACTTTAATTCATGTTGGCCGTCTGTGACTCGTAATGGTTAAAGCATCTTCCAGTCATTGGTTGACCTGTCCTTGCTTCATTACCTCTGACTAAGCTGCATTCCATCTCAAATATCTCCATTTTGACACTGCAGCAGATCCAATACTGTAGCCAGGGCTTGGAGAGTTAGAAACCTTACCATTCAAATCAAAAGTTAGACACCAAATGCAATTCAAGGCAGATGGTTGTCACATTAACCATCGGGCTAACACTTACCTTCGTGATTTTTTTTATAATATATGTATGTTGCATAATGTAAACTAGTTCAACAATAAATGATAAGGTAGCTTGTTAACCTCATGTAAGTAATGTTGCTGTTAATGTTAATATACAATGGGGTCCAAAAAGAAAACTTTTAATTTTTTAGTAAAATTTTTTGTTAAAGCTGCTGTCGGCACAATTTTTTTGATCATATTCAGTGAAATCGACACTATAATCTGACAGAACAACATAAATAAAGTGGTTTTAGAAAAAAAAACGAGCTTCTAACTCCACCTGGAGCGTGTTATTTGTTTTGCTAAAATCCACCGCTCCAGGTTCATCGGGTCCAATCAGCGCAGGGGGGTGTGAGATCTGACTGTCAATCACAGGTTGTGCACTCGCGCAAGTTACAATCGGATCGGCATTTTGAAAGGTGGAGAGATTTACGTGATTTAATTGGGTTGAAGTTGGATGCAGAGCTTGCAACATTTCTTCTACACAGGTAATTGTGCTTTATCAACCAGTTACTTTATTTCTTAGTGTTATGTTAGTAATCTAAGTATGTTTTCCCAAATGTGTTGGTATGGATAGCTAACGTTAGCACTTGTTGGGCAGGTTCGTTAGCTTTGTTTGCACTGAAATCCATGTGAACGTAACGTTAGGTGTATAAACATGTCCAGATAAAGGGATAAAGTTCGGCTTTTTGGAAGAATGTTGATGGATGCTGATGAGACGGGCGTGTTCACAGAAAATCTGGTGCACTCGCACTGATGAGCATGAACTCTGTGGGAGGGTATTCGTTGATAGTGGGGAGGGGCATGAGAGTTGTAAACATTCAAAATTTGGCCTAAGTCCACTCAATCTGCCAGACTTGCCGACTGCAGCTTTAATTGAATTTACTCATCAGAAATGACCTTATCAGCATAATATTTTTGCCCACTAGAGTCTATATGGTACTGGTGTGTTTAATAAAGAGTGAATTAACCAAGGTTAACTACTTTACAATTAATCTAACACAGTTTGATATAATGTAACTTTTATTTTCGGCCCACAGACCTCAGTCAAGTTTTACTTCTGATCCTTTGTTGTAAAAAGTTTGGGGACCTCTGCAGGCAAACTAAACCAACCTTTAACATTTTAGCACAAGCAATGATATTATAATGATCACCTTTAAATAGTAAAGATAATAGTTTAATTTCTTAATATGCCAGTTATTTAGTAAACTACAAAGACCGCAGGTATCCTTGGTTCCAACTAACCATGAATATGCGAGTAACAAGTGTCACGGGAACCATTTCTATCAGCTTCAAATAAATTCAATCAGCTGCTATAAATGAGAAGGCACATAGTCAATCAATGGAGGGAATCTCATCAGATATGAAAAGCAATTAAAAGTACCTGGGTCGTTTCAAGTGAGTGAATGTTCCTGAATTTTAATGCATCTTCTTTATCATCATGGATACCCCTAATAATAACTGTACAATATAACAAAAGCGGGGTGCAGTCAGCTTCATTCCTCTGCTCAATACAATTTAGCTTTGTCATCCTTTCCCAAACACAGATTGTGTCATTTATGTTTACTCTGTGGCATTCATTCTAAAACTTAATTTGCGTGAAGTCTATCCAAAAATACTGTTCATATTATGAAGTTTATCTTCTGCCTTTGTTGTTGGTCCCAATGTTCCTTGGCTTTTCAGTTTAAAACGAATAGTGTGAGCTCAGAGGAATTACATGTCTCTAAAACGTTTTTATCCTTCTAGAGAAATGTGTTAACACCATTTGCAAAAACAGCCATAAACTTCCTCTACGATGATATTGTGTCCACAAAGCATATAAAGACAGATTAAAGACCAGGATAAAGTTTTCAAGATTGCTGTTATATTTTCCTTCAAATCAGTACATAAAACAGAAATTGAGCACTCAAATCATCCAAGTACCACGTTGCCTGATTGGAATGCAGTAAGGAAATAAAAGCGATCTGATGCACATTACTTAAGGTAGAATGAGAAAGCGCATCACACAGAGTGGTTAAGTTAAAGCAATGTTTATCAACGGTTTTATGAGGTTAAAAAACAAGTACACCCCTAGTAATCCTAATGATAGCATTGCCTGACACAAATTTTTATTTCATTTTAACCTATAAGGGTCACCACACATACTGTAGCACTTGCATAACAATCCTGTGTCAGAACATGTGTTCTTTCCAGCACAATATGCAAAAAGCAGCATGTCAAATGATGTCAGAATACTCTGCAATAATGAAATATCACAATTTCCCCAGTTTCCATAGACTTAATCTTACAGAACTGATGCGTCACTGCAGTGCTCTTACATGAATGTGTAAATATTTGTACTAATTATATTTAAAGAAATGTGAGATTTTTTCTTTGTTTATGGGTGTGTTTTGCACATGTTTAGTTTCCTGTGTTTAAGTTAGTTACCTTGGTTTTTCATTGATTATGTTATACACTTGTGGATTGTTTGCTTTGATTGGTTTATTTGGTCTGTTTAAGCCCTGTGTTTCTCAGTTCTCGTAGCTTTTGTTTTTTATGTTCGTGTTTCTAGTTTCTGAGTTCATTGTAAATAAAACTTAAACTGCTGCAATTAGATCCATTCATTAATCTTTATTTTGCAAACCGGTGTTACAGTCGTTTCATTTTCCAGTTCTGTGCACAGAAATTAAATTTTTGTCTTGTTTTACAGGAAAAGGAAAATACATAATTTGAGGTGTTTTCAGAGCATTAAAGATTATTAACAAACCCTATAGTCAACCTGTATTCCTTTATTCTTTGAAATTCATCAATCACACACAGAATCTGAATTTAAGTAAGTTATGCAACATGGCAAATGGTATGGAATTGACATATCAATCTATGCTTGCTGGAAAATGTATTAATCAAAAGTACAGCTGCAGCTTTCAGTTATTTGTCATACAGAAAGACTCATATTAATTAAAAAATTCATGGGTTAATTCATGAGCTTTGTTTTGGTGAGACAAAAAAATGTCATAGGTAAACTATTTTGAGTGCATTGTGACAAAATTAGCTATAATGAGCAGTGGGTGCTGGGAGATATGGTCAAATACATTTCTTTTTTATTATTATTACAGGAAAAGGAAAACATATAATCAGAGGCCTTTTTAATGAGCATTAAAAAATATAAACAAGGCCTATAGTCAATCTGCATTACTTTATTCTCTGAAATGACAAAAATTCTGATAGGAAAATGTCTGCTCATTATTTAGCTCAGCACGAAAATCAGCATTGCTGGAGGCTATTTTCATGAAGCTCAGTCATGGTGAAGAAAACATTTAAGCATTTCTTGACTGTAGTACTGTAAAGCTGTCTGTGTGATGCAATAGTTTCTTATCAGCCTAAGTTATCATTATTTTTCACAGGTATTGAGGTAAATCTACCAACATGTCTGATTATAAGGCAGGAATTGATTGTAGACGTTATGGTAACACTTTATAATAACTGCACGCTATTAATCATTAGTTAAGCATGAGTAAACAGTTCATTCATCATTTATAAAGCATTAATAGACATTAATAAGCAGTTTATAAATACAGTTATAAATGCTTTATTCTTGATTTATAAGCATATCTATAATGTGTTTAATAATTGTATTTTCATACTTTGTTAATGGAGAACTCCGGCGCAAAATGAACACTAAAACAGCGGTGCCCCATTGCTGCTGAATCTTCGGCTCCATGGCAAAATAAATAATATTTTACCTTAGCTGGGAATGTACATGATTAGTGAAATCCAATTCATGAACAAATGACTCTTTTGAAGTGGTTCTTTTAGTGAATCAGTTCTTCCACTGATTCAGTTAAAAGAAATTGGCAGTATCGGAATGAAGCAAGTTTTGCATTAGTATTATTACTGGGTTGTAATAATGACCAGCTGACTTTGGCCAATATTAGCATATATTATCCAGTTCATTATTGATCGGGAAAAAAAATAAACAAACAAACAAATGTTATCCTTTTTATACAGTAGTGCATGGAAAACTGTAAGCATTCATGAAATGTCCACAAAATGATATTCAGTCATCACATCTTTTGTCCTCCATCCAGTAAACATGCTGTTTATACAAGATTTATTTCAAGGAAGGATTAGATGTTTGCGCATCATGATATTTGCTCATCAGCATTCACACATTCCTTACACACTGAAATTGAGAAATTGAGCACAGATTAGTCCAGTCAGCCTATTAGCGAAACCTCAATACTGGTCAATTCGTATGTAATCCATAACACGGATAATAATGAAAGTGCTATGGCATATTTGCAAGGGTCTAGCTAATAACCCAAAGTCTAATGTCCAGCATTTCAATAGCAGGACCTCTATTTAAATTCGGAGAAATGGAACCAAATGCAACCGGCAGGGTTATTAATGATGTCAGTTTACCCCTGGTGCAGCAGTGCACAATAAATGATATCCCTACTTTCTAATTTATTCTGCCTTGGCTCCCCAGCGGCCCGCTGTTTAACACAACATGGATGGATATCCCCTGGCTTTCTTACAGCCTCTAATAAAGGTCATTTTTACCTCCTGTATGTGGATTGAATTTGACTTGCCATTTTCCGCTCGCAACTCTTTGTGGCGGCGTGCTTCTGGGGGAACTAAGTGAAAATCGATAGCACCGGATAAATAAGGTTTAAATCAAGCCATAATATCTATAATAATTCACCACACCAGTCCAAATTATCCAGCAGAGATTGTAACTGTGAAATATGCTGAGAGTCTGTTTAAAATGGTCTCCCAGTCAGCAAGTGATTGGTATAAAATGGCATAGGAAGACATTCGAACTGACTGTTCAAACAAAAGAGTCCTCTGAATGAATACAGTCTCAAAGTCAGGGGACCGTTTGCTTCAGAGCTGTTCATCTAGAAATTGCATCCTATCAGCTTTCTGGTATAGAACATTCATAACCCTAGCACCCAGAATGTGAATTGAAGTAAATTGTGCAACATTTGATGGTAGTGGAATAGACGTATCTCCAAAATAATGATGGCTGCATAATGTATTACAGTCAAAAGTAAAGCCACAAGTCACTCAAGCAATTTTTTTTTTTTTTGATTTCACTAAATTCAGTGTAACAAAAACAGGTCGTAGGTGAAATCACATTACAAGTGCAAAATGCTGTGCAGTCTGACATAAAATAGAAGAAATCAGAAGATATTTTATGGTAGTTGGCGAGGAATGGGTGACGTGGCCAAAAATATAATCATTTATAGAAAAGAAAATCCATTTCATGTGTTTGTTAGACCTCCAGAATGAACGTAAACAGAACTTATCCAAGTAGCTATACATTTTAATAGGGCCCCATAAATACATTTTGATTGTTTCCAAATTCAGTGTTTTCTGCAATCATTTTTCATCGTTTTTAAGTTTGATTTATTTATCATCATTATGTTTTTACAAATTTATCATAAAAAATTGTGGCTAACAAAATGAATTCATAAAACTTTAACATGTAATCATGTAATCAAAAACGTAATCAAATAAAACAACTGACAAAGGCTGCATTTACATTACATGGTTCAAGTGAACCAATTCCGATTTTTTTCTCCCATGTGGCACAGATTGGATATGACAAACATGAAAGCAGGAAAAAAGCATTCCGATATTCAGGCCTCATTCATTAGTGGAAATAAATCTAATATGAATCGAATACGTGCATTTGCATCTGCCATATAAGCGGACAGATCGGATATTGTTCTGTCAATGTGATTCAAATCGTATATCATTGAAAAAGCGATGGTGGCGAATGACATCAATACAGGTGGACACCAACCACGATCACATGACTATTTTCAATGGTGCAATGGAGGACAAACGCTCAACCCACTTAAGAGAACAATGTTTTGCTGACCTTTAAAGATGGAACGGGAAGCAAAAGCTTATATTAATTAATCTGCGTCCATTGCAAATCCATAATTTTTTACTTCCTTTTCAGCCTAAGATTTTCCAAGTTGATATGTCTACCTTGGGTTGTTTCGCCAAGTGTATAGTGTAAATGCAGATATCGGATATGGGTCACTTTTAAAAGAAGATGCAAGCTGGTCATTGAAAAAAAAATACAGACGGACATAGTCAACAAATCGAAATTTGGCATCAAGACAGTGTAAATGCACCTAAAATGTCCTTGTTGCATCTGATTAGCACACATTGTAAATGACCAGCTGCAGTTCCACCAATGTTGAAACCAAAACAACCAATTCTTCTAAAATCTTTCACAGTCATTTAACACTTTACTATAAACCTATAGAATGCAATCTGTTTTAAATGAGCAGTACACTGACTCTCCATATACCCCACAGAGCCAATTAAATTGCTCGAACACTGATGGAAAGAGAAATGACGAGAAAAGAAGAGTTAGCACACCTCGGGTTTCCATCGTCTACGAAAATACTACGTGACCAATTTTCACAAACAGACTACTTTTTTTTTTTTCGCTCCATCAAACAAGAGTCGGCTCTCAATATGAGAGAACAGCCATGATGGATGCCTGCATCTCATGTTGAGACGGAGGGCAAAAAAGAAAAAAAGAAATCCTTCTAAAAACATCAACAATAACAAAAGCCTTCACGGCTAACCAATCCCCGCCCCCTCCCAGGAGTCAAGGCCCATTGAGATTTCTAAATACTTCTCTCCAATCTGATCCCTATAAGCAGTCGATGAAAAAGCAGACGTCGTCTTTGATATTCGGTCTGGGAAGGCTTTACTCCCCCTCGCTCATACCTGCCTGTCTTGGGTTGGACTGAGGGGATGTGAAGTTGATGGGAGGGGAAGGGAGCTCTGAAGTAAATCCCTAATGAGTTTAAAACTCACTTTGTACCGTTTTTTCTACTTTTAAAAGCCTCTCTAACTGATGCCAGCAGGGACCGTTGTTGCTCTGCAACGGACTCCTGTGTAAATTTAACAGCTTAGAGGAATGTGGCTCAACCAAGCATGTATAAACATTTGCGATTCTAAAAGATAATGATAATGAGTTTGTTATAAGCTCTCCAATAAATCGCCTGGCTGAAAAACTGTCAAGAGAAGAGAGGGACATTGTTTGTAAGATGTTAGATGTCATTGAAAGCATTTTCAGTGGGGAGGCTTGATTAAGCTTATCACTACACATCTAAATATTGAAACAGTTGTCAGGAAATGCGTTTGAATGGCTTAATGCTTGAGTGATTGTAAAAGGACTCAGAGAGAAAATAACGAAATTATGAAGGTTTAATTGGCTTCAAAACAAATGCACAATTACAGCTATTGTATTTGGACAAATATCAAAATTAATCTGCTTTCGTAATTTGTATGTGTTCTTTTTGTGCTTAATGGTTACACTATTACACTATATAGATTTTTGTATTGCACGGGTTTTTTTGGAGTCTGAAATTGCCAAACCTCTAATGAATGCTTTCTTAAATCCGCAGATAATTTAAAATGAGTAACCTCACCTTTACAGCATCCAATTAATGCAGTAATGTCAGGGAATTGTTTACAGCATTGATATACCTTTAATGTAAGCAGAATTCACCTATTAGAAATCCCTAAATGAGAGATTTGTCTATGCAGCCAGATAATTATCTTCGCCATGAGAATATATAGGACCTTTGGACCTCATTACTCTCTCTGCTCTTACCGTTTGCCCTTTTACTCTCTGGACTTTATTCCTCTATCAGTCTCCCTTTAGTACACAACAATAAATTCACTTTTTATTCTCTTGGAATGGCAGAATATGGGAAAACGAAATGTTTGCATCTTATCGGAAAACTCAACATTACATTTAGAGCCACGCTGAAAATACATCTTACTGTCATTCTGTATCTGCCTTTCACTTCTCTCGTGGCCAGAAAGGGCCCAATGCTTCTAAAATATATATATATTTTAATTGTGAAACTCACTTTCTTCAAACAAAATTAATAACAAAAGTTCAGAAAAATACAAATAATGCCAATTTAAAAATCTAGATTATATTGTGCCCATTTTCTAAGACTCATCTAGGAAAACAGGATTTCAATGTATATGCAAATGCCTGTATCATTTCATTTGTGTTCTCCTTTGTTTTTGTTTTTTTAGCCTTAAAGGTGCCCTATGTCAAAAAATCAATTCATACTCCACATATTCCATACCAGATGGGGGCTGTATACCTCCAGAAAGGTGGCCTACTCTAGTCTGTTTTTTAGTTTCGGGTTGTTAATCTTCTAAAACCGCCAAATAGTCCGCTTTGTCCCGCCAAAGACTATTATTGATCGTTGAGGGATGTAGAATAGAATGACTGCTGCCGCTGCGCTTGACAGGGCGCGTTACGAGCAGAGAGAGAGAGAGAGAGAGAGAGAGAGAGAGAGAGAGAGAGAGAGAGAGAGAGAGAGCGAGAGAGAGCCCCGGCCGCGCGCGCGCACTCTCACGTCTTCAAACAACACGAGCGCGGTCCTGCTCTCTCTCCCTCGCGCATATTAATCAAATCAATAGACACGATAGTAAGACCGCAGTTTCACGTGGAGCAATTGGAGATTTTTTAGAGATTAGAGACTCAATTAACAACATCTCAACACTAAATTATAAAGGCCGGTCTCATATAGACGCCTGTCTCAAATACAAGCTGGTGCAGTTCGACGATTTGGGAAAATAAAAGCCCGGGCTATTATGTGAAGTTTTACGGTATTCGTTTTGTTCATATTAAATTTTTTATGACACACGCAATTGACACTTTTCACACGCTCTCACGCCACACATCAATTTTGTCACGCACTTAAAAATCGCAAAGCAAAGAGGACACGGAGACCAACAGACTAGACAGAGCAGGTTAGTTATGATATAAACAAATCTCAGCTCTCAGATTCTGTCAATTTTATTACGCAATTCAAACAATAAATACCGTTTTGGCGCTTGTAAATGTTACACGACAGATCCCTATCGTACGTGAACCGATCATCTCTACTAGCTAATAGTAAAAAAACACGAACACTGTTGAAAGATACAGTATGCTGCAACTTACCAAAATGTATTCCTCATACATAATATCGACCAATAATTTTTTTTAACTCTTCCCTGAACTGAAATGTAGTAATACATTCCTTTATTGCTGTACCAAAGTCCTTTTTTGTCCTTTACACGATTGACATCAGGTTCAAGTACGCCCACAAGCCGTGCGAGTTATTCGTGTGTTGCAGTTTGGCTGGTGGTTATGTATGTTGCCCGCATACCGCCTCCCATGGCCGAAACTGGTATTATGACACCGGCCGGGCCGGGGCTAGTAATTTAGCATGCTAATTCAGGTTTATATCTCGGCAGCACTATAACTTGTCATTTTTTTAATGACATCATCGCACTTATTTCTTCTCATTCTTTTGATGCGTGTAGCTCATTTTTTGGATATTTTTACCTAAATTTTTACATATGGCACCTTTAAGCTCAGTAGGCTATATGACTTTTACTCTTATCTGACACCTGTCTTGGATTTGTCACAAAAGTTGTTTTGGTGAGAAAGCCACATAAATATGAACTTAAAAAGGACTGGAATCAAAAAACTACACTCACTACACTAGAATCAATGTGTTGTTTACAACAGAAAACCAGTGATCTTTAGCTGCCAATGACCGCTAACAGGATGTGGATGTGTGGTGCTTTAGATGGTGTAGGGAAGGCTTTGTTGGAAGTCATTGAAAGCTCCCAAGATACCCATCAGTGGACCACGTGGCCTTGAAATGCGTCTGACAGTACCCAATCTCTCTATTAGCAGTCCAAGCACCTGTCATCACAAACAAGAAAAGCTCTCCTCTGCATTGTTATCCACAGTACTGTTGTTGAGTCTGTGCACACTGCAAAAAATCCCCATCTTAATCAGTATTTTTGTACCGTTTTCTAGTGATAGAATATAAATATCGTTAGAAAAAATAGACTTTTGAGATGCAAAAATTGTGTAAAAGATGATACTTGTTTAAAGAAAATATATTTCTTAAACTTAAATATACACTACCGTTCACAGTTTGGAGTCAGTAAGATTTGTTTGCATTGTTTTTTAAAGAACACTCTTATGATCACCAAGGCTGTATTTTTTTTTTGTTCAAAATACAATAAAAACAGTATTGTGAAATATTGTATTATTACAACTGTATTCTATTTGAATATATTTTAAAATGTAATTTATTTCTGTGATGGTAAAGCTGAATTTTCAGCATCATAACTCCAGCCTTCAGTGTCACATGATCCTTCAGAAATCATTCTAATATGCTGATTTGGTGGTAATTAAACATTTCTTATTATTAACAATGTTGAGGTGCTGCCTAAAATTGAGGAAACTGATACATTTTTCTTTTATGAATAACAGCATTCCTTTGAAATGAAAACCTTTTGTGAAATTATAAATGTCTTCAGTGTCACTTTTGATCAATGTCCTTGCTGAATAAAAGTATTGTTTATTTTCAAAATCTTACTGAAGGTTATTGTAATTTTTTGTTGTTTTGCTCTTCTTTTAAGCCTAAACCTGAATAAATTTCGCTAGACTTATAGCCTGCCATTTTATTTTAGTTCCATTAACCAATTATATTACAATCTACACATTTTAGTACAGTTTCAAGTTGACCTAATAATTATTTTGTTAACATTTCCTGCATCTTCAATTCATCAAGCTAACATCAAATCATGTTGGGAGATAATATGCAACAACTTGTGACAATTCATTTCAAGTGACCTTACCAGATAACACCAACAGACTGCATGCTTAATGACAAAAGCTGTCTCACTGTCTCAACTACTGAGCAATATGTCAGTGATTTATTAGCTTAATTATCACTTCGGACATCGTCACTGGGAGTTGGGGTGGTTCTGCTTTATGATGCAAGCCTATGCATTATGGAAAGCCCAGCAGATTTTCCCTTAAGATCTTAAAGCTTCAGGTAAAGGCCACTAAGGAACCTGCAGTAAATGGCTGAAACAGTACAAGCAAAAAAAGCACTGTGTGGACTGTTGACAAGATACTGACACGCCTGTGCCTGGTTAGTCTTAGACCTTACGACCAATTGAAAGTCATTAAAAATTACGTCAATCCTGCGTCCATTACTATCTGATACCATTACTTCACCATGGCACCATCACAGTACGTTCAGTCCTTTCATTGCTGACAAAGTAAAATAAAAATTACATTACTCATTGAGCCACTTCGAATCCCTCTTTCAATGGCTGTCACCAGGTCAATACTGCCCTCTATAGATAATGCATCGCTCCCCTGAGACCTCCATCTCTGATTCATCTGGTAAATGTGAACACTTGAATACTGTGTTCCACAGGTCAAGGTTCACTGTCTGAACCGTCTGAACTGTCTTAAAACAGAGAGTTTATCAGGCTGGGCTCAGGACTATTAATGAGGAATGGAAAAGCAGGGTCTCTTTATCTGTGATAGAGGTCAACCCTACCAGAGAAAATGGCAGGAGGAATTAGATATGGGGATTAGGTTGTCTAGTAATTGTAGCTCATGGAAGAAAAAAAAATAGCCTATATCAAAAATATACAAAATCCCTGTTAATCAATAAATGAGGTGCAAATAAGTGACTGTGGGCCGTGTGATATATCTATGTAATGTACTGCGGTTGAAGCACGGGATGGAGGCTGGATCCAAAAGCAGTGTACACGCTTTATTTAAACAAACTACAAACTTCGACAGAGACACAGACTATGATACAGGACTCAGGAACAGGAATCTAAGACAGGAACGACCACCATTCACGTTAATCGAGAAACATACAACAACTCAGAAACACAGGGCTTAAATAATAATGGACAAACGAGCTAACAAGATAACAAAGGGGCGTGGGGAAATAAGAAACACCTGGGATAACGAATAGACAGGACGGGAACCACTGAACATGAAATAACAAGACAAGACACAAAACCCACATCGTGACTATATATATATATTCTGCAGGTTTTTCTATAGTAATTCGAGACAGCAATTTAAAGGAATAATTTATTATGCTACTTACAAAGAAAATCATCACGTTTAAAAAAGTGATAAAGAAAAAAAATATATATACTGTATATATATGAATGGCATATATTGGATACTTTGAATAGCAGTACTAATATATTTGAAACGGTGAAATTAAGGGTACAATATGTAAGAATTTAAAAAATATCAAATATCAAAATATCCAAAAACCACTTGCACAGTGTTATATATTTATTTCAATTGTGTACTTACATTATCCTAAATGTTTCCATTTCCATTACCAAATTCACAATTTTAAATAGTGCCCGTCCCTTGTCGATTGTCGCCTGTCAAGGACGTAATATCTGCGTTATTCCTGGTTTCTACTGATGGTTTCCGCTTGTACTGCCATAGTAACCATGACGACAGATGTGGACAACTGCGTAATGTTTAGCAGCACGCTGTTGTTTCGTTCAAGCATTATGGATCATGGCAAGCAGACTTTGGGACAAAAGGAGAACTAAAATGAAGATACCGGCGTGGCGTTTCTGAGAAACTTCGACTTGGTAGACTTCACGCCGCTTGCAGGTACTTTATTAGACAGGTGAGCAAATTTACACAAAACAAATCGTAAAATGTTAACTCAACATGATGAAATGTTAGAATATGATTCGCATGTTTTTCTAATGTTGATCTAGCTCTCAAATAGCCAACAAACTTACACATAGAATAACTTTCAACACACTCAAATGCTGCTTAGTATGATAGTGTAAGATCAAGTGAAACAGTGCTGCGTTCCCTCACAAGTTTAATTCGTCAAATAAACTGACCTGTGTGAGTATTAATTCAGTAGGCTACTTGCAGGTAGTTCGGTAGAATGAAATGTCATCATTCCTTTATATCCGCGGGACTCACGTGTGGCGCTGATATCTGTCTCTCATTAGCAATCGCGATCTGCTTCATACCACAGTCATGTTAAAACACATGAATGTTTTCACTCATCCATAAACATTATTAGATCCATCAGCATGACAGCAAGTTCCATGATTCCGCTTATTCATTGCAACATCAATCTACGCCTTTGAAGAGGTTAGCGACCCCTAGCGGTCAAAAATAAATAAATATATATTGTAGCTTTAACATTAGTTTATGTATTATATAACATACATATATTCTCTCACATATGCATACACACCATTAAAGAAGTGATAAAGCAAAACATGTAAATTAGAAACAGACAGAATGTGACAAACGCACATTCACAATTTAGCTTGCTGTTGAACAGTTTTCATTAACGGCAACCAGAATGGCGAGGAAGATGACACAACATCAAGGTTAACCCAGATAAGGTGTGATGGCTTCAGCAGTGTTTTAATATTGTCTGCCACGCTGTTCCCACCACCAGATTTATAGTGTGAATCAGAGGCGTAGGTTTGATTTTGAGATTGGTGGGGACAGCCCGGAAGCTGAGGATTCAGGAAATGAAATGAATAGGATAATGTATTAAGGTTTTTACATTGACCTTAATAGCTTAATTAATGAATTCTGTAATGTTACCGGTAACAAATAATGACAAGGAGGCAGTTTAACAGACTTATTAACTTTACTCTGCTCATAGTGTGCCACATCCACACGAAGCCAGAGCTTTCCCTATCCGATGTTTTTTTCCTCGTTCTAAAAAAAAATTCCGTAAACGCGGCGTCTCGAAAAATATCTGCGTACGTACACACGAAACCAATGAAACCGACTCAAAACGATGTACTAAAAATGCGAGAAGAAAACTTAGATCATGCGCATAAACCTTGCGCGCTGTAGGCGACCATACTAGTCAAATAAATACTAGCCTATACAATAATATTAGGCACAGTAGCAGCTTCTTTTCTTCTTTTACCAAGAACTTTATTGAACAACCATAAATGGCCTGGTACAAAATAGGGAGTCACGATATTCGATTAGTTAGTGGACTCAGAAAGCTTGCCACAAAGAACCGGCAAAAGTAACGAATGTGTCAAATATAGAAAGGAGACATTTTAATTGTTTATTAATAAACTCGTGTTTTCTGTGTCATTCTTGACTGAAAAGATGAAGTTGACGATGCTGACTCGCCACCAGTATTGTGAACGTGTATAATGCACTTCATACGGATTTGGCTACATAAGAGAGAATTATCTGTTTATTTTCGTTTTGAATTGTTGTTTGATGGTTGTTTAGAAGTAGACATTTCAAACTTTCTATATATTTCTGAGTTTTGGTTCATGACGAGCTCCAGTTCACGAGCAATGCAAGGCTATATCGCGCCGGCGCGTCCATGTACTGATTATACTTTCTGCTATATATATTTGCTTCTTATTAAATCCAGACAACTAGCTGGTTGATGAAACATTGATTAAAATTAAGATACAATTTATACAAAACGAAATTCACTTTAAAGAAAGGCTTTATACAAAACAGAACTTAATGTGGTCAAAATTAGGTCTCCCGATATATTGCGCCTCTTATTACTCATGCATGTGGTTCACTTTTCATAATCAACATAAGATTAAATAAAAAAATAACATATTATTTAAACATAAATATTAAACTAGCCTAAATACATTTTCTTTAATGGCTACAACACAGGCCTACAGCAACCTACAGAGAATGTCGGAGTGGATTACAGGGGTGCGTTTTTTGAATAGCCGTAATAATCAAATAGTCCCATCGATCGTCGAATATTATTTTTGCTTTAAATGCCCATCCCTACAAAATACGAAATGTCTTAATCGGACAACAGACCAGCACCATAGCATACGAAAGAAAATATAGGCCTAAATAAATCAATTAGGCCTAAATAAAAATACATTCAAGTAAATAATAAATAAAGGAATACAAGACGCTCAGTAGTTTCTGCAGCATTATGTTATATTATATTATTATTATTATTACACAAGCAGTTCGGCAGTTTTTGTTGCTGTTACGTGACTGTCTGACTAGTCGATGTGGGGTGATGACATCATCGTTTCACAAAATATACGGGTTGGCTGTACGCACGAAACCGCAAGGGTGTCGTTTTCAGATTTATCCACTCTGGGACCCGGTTTAAAAAAATAGCGGTTTCAGTGTCCCAAAACGCCAGATCCGTGTGGACGAAACGCCAATACAACAAAAAATGTGTACGTATAGGCTAGGCCTACAGCTAAACGTCCTCCGTGTGGACAGGGCCATGCAATAATGAATTTATTGGTTTACTAGGACATACAGATACAGAGACAAAGACACACACACACACACAGTTTAGGTTTTCTACTTATCCCGCAATTGTCATAGGCTATACATTGAAAAAAACTGCACTGTCCCAGAATCAATATGTGACGCGATTTGTCCCGAATTTTTGTTCACAGAGCTGTTGATTTCTCCCTCACTTACCGCTTTAGGTTTCGGAGGAACTTTGCTCCGAAACAACAACCAAATTAAGCTACAGCCTCTCACAAGTTAGAAAGAAAAAGCAAGCCAATCGGATTAGCGATGTAGGATCGGGGAAAAAGGGAATTGCGCCTTTTTCACATAACGCTCTTGTAAGAGTGGTTTATATATAAAATTGGTTTTTATATATAAATATATATATATATTATTTTTTTTACGAAATTATTGCTAGGGACAAATCAGTGGTCATTGGATATTGGTAGGGACACGTCCCTAGCGTCCCTACTAAATTCTACGCCCCTGGTGTGAATAGAAATCCAGCATGTCCCCGGGGCCATCGCTCTTACCATTTGTATTCCATTGTAAATCTCAATGAGTTAATGCGTCTTCCACAGACAAATCAGACCAATATGAAAAATGTCCACTTATAATGGAGAAATAGAAGAGGATGCCTTTGGCAGATGAAATCTCATTGAACGGATGTCTAGGGCGTTTAAGTCTCCGAATGAATCTGTCATCCATCATCCGCAGACGGAGAGTGTTGCATGTGGTGGTAAAGGACTCTAGTAATAATTCTAGTTAATCACTGTCAGTGAATGGCAGAAATATTAACTATTCATTACCCCTCTTCACACCTCAGAAATGAAGTATCGATGTATCTTAAAACAAAAACATTGCTGCAGGACATGATCTTGATGGTGGCAGAAAAAGTGAAGCTCTTTTCAACGATTCTAGATGCACATCTTTTGGCCTCGTCACGGCATGCGTTGCGCCCACAGAAATACAGCGGCTGATGAAAATTCATTGGATGTATTATTTATGCAACTTTTCACAGTAGCACAAGAGCCGTCGAGATTGAAAATGCATGTTGTCAGCTGCTGACTTCCCGGTTGAAATCAATAGAGAGAAGCACTAACCTGCCACCAGCCCTGATGACTGATTGAATTCAGAGAGGCTGTGAGGCTTAACGCACTTCAGAAAGGAAACTGCAGTCTATTGGAGGCATGCAGCGGAATAATATTCCAATTCTGGTGTGGATGGTTTTCCTTCCCAGAGTGCAGTGCCCTTACCCTTCACTGCTCAGGGGCCGCTATCGATGAATAGTCATCGTGATTCTGAAGCGGGGCCCACTTCAGTGCAGGCACCTTTCGCAATCTCCGTCTCGTCCCTGGAGCGCTTTACTTGTTCATTCTGTTCATTAGAGAGCAATCATGCAAAAGGCTAATTAAATTACCTCAAACTGCTTTATGGTTACCTCTATGAAGTTCATCTTATTTATAATGCATTTTTGAGAGCATATATGCAAACACGGAACTATGAAGTGTGGAAAAAAACACTTTTTTTTCAAAACGACATTGCCTTTGATCTGGCCTGCCCTTCACAGATTGATCTTCAATGCACTAGGCCTACATATGGTAATTCACACACAAGGTTTAATTTGTTAACATTAAAGCTGCTGTCCGCAACTTTTTTAAGTTAAAAATAATCCAAAATAATTATAAAAAAAAAAAACATCTTCAGCCAGTGTTCAAATCTATCTGCTTGCCATAGCTAGATTCAAAACGGTTAGCTTGTAATAATGATTTTAATTCCAGTGGTACTGGTGGGTTTCCGCGGGAAATTCGAGCATGTCTTTGCGTCATTACGTCACATCCGTACACATAGTGAAGGTGTTTCGGCTCGCCGGCTATACTGCGCGTGAGGAGATGTAGATATGTATAGGCTTTTCTCGCAGCACTTTACATAATTCAAGATCCAAACAACAATCATCAGTGTCAACTGGAGATTCACCAGTTATGAAACCCAAAAGACTTCGTACTTCGGATTTAAGGTGGCTAGAGAAAGAGAAAGAAATTAACCGGCTCAAGCGAACACAAGGATTTAAACATCGAAGGTGCGTGATCTGCGTGTTTTGAAGGGGTTCAAAACGGAAGAAGAGACGGCTTTTTCTGCTTAACAAGTAAGACATTTCAATAGTTCAATCGTGTAACAGTACCACTGTTTTCTTAATTCACACAGTTATGGAGTTTCCTTGTTGTGCCTTTCTCGTTTAGCTATTATGGAGAATATGAATTCTGAACTACACAGGTAATAAAACACATTAAATGCAACGTTAGTCACGCAATGCTGATGTTGTTAACATGAACAATTTGAGAACAAAGTAGGCTATAATTTGCACGGTTGCTGTAAATCGCGTTGATTAAATCCAACGATCGCTTAACATGTCGAATGCTTTTTCCCCCTTAGTTGATCAGAACAAAAATGGATGTTACTTACTTTTTCAGAAGATATTTTCCGGTGAAAATTCTTATGTTAGTAAAACTTTCAAAATGTGAATCTGTGATTCTGAATGACAGTATCCACACAGCGCGGTGATTGACAGCACTCGCCTCAAAACATTGTGTTGTGTTCATCCGCGCTGTTTCATGCCGATTTACAACCCACGTAAAGTTGATAATTCCGCAAATAACTGCAATTGCAGATTTCGAACAGAGATGGTGACAAAGAGGAAAAACTACGGACTGTAGCTTTAATTAACCACATTAGTTAACACGAACTATCAATGAACAATAATTCTAAAGCATTTATTAATCTATGTCAATCTCAACATTTACCAGTACATTTTTTAAATCAAAAGTTGTACCTGTTAACATTAGTTAATGCATTGTGAACTAACATGAATATTATTTGTTTTATTAACTAAAATTAACAAAGATGTTTATGATTAATGTTAAAAACATTAATAAATGCTATAAAAATATATTTCTCATAGCTAGTTCATGTTATAATGCATTAATACTGAAAGAATTTATTATTCTTCCAAAGTTGACTAATATATGTTTAAAATCCAATGTTTTATCGGTTAATATTATTTAACAGACCTGAGCATGACCTGACAATGAACCGTGTATTTTTTATTAAATAATGTTAACAGATTAATAATTACTGTAACAAATGTATTGCTTATTAAATGTTAGTTAATGCATCAACTATATGTTAACTAATAGGTGCTTAAGTGTTACCAGAAAATTTCCTGAACAAAGCAACATACATGATGTGAAAATCTTCAGAAACAATTTAATTTTAAATGTTTTTCAAAAGACTTCACATGAGGGCTATAAAAAAACATCAAATGTTAGAGCAAAAGACAAGTTTGAATTAAAAAAAAAGCCTTTTTCTGAAAGGTGCTATTACACAGTGTAAATAGAGGAAGATACTGTTAGCACTAGGAATGAACAGCAAGAAATAGCATTTTGTTTATTCTAAGTGCACACAAAGGGTAAATAGACATAATATGCTATTTATAAAGTTTACTAAAGAAATGGCAGACAGTAGTTGCCAATGCCAACAAGCCAAGGTTGTCTGTTTGCACTCATACAAAAATAAAATGTCACCAACTTCATGCATATCGTGTAAAAAAGGCTTAAAAAGTTCCAAACAAGCTTTCGACAACAAATGAACATTAATCTGATGCTACATGACTTTCAGAACAAAGTCACCCTTTGTGATTTAGTCACCTCGTCAGAGTCCTGGCACAAATTACAGCAGTTTTCCTCCAAGAATAATTGTGCATGCAAAACCATACCGTCCAGAGCTTAGTCCCTAATCAAATATCCAGTAGATGTCTATGATAAGCTTGTGCTAGTCTGGAAACACTTTCATATATCTAATTATGGATAACCCAACTATGACCTGAATTTTCATCAGGGTCGTTATGTCATGTGCTACACTATAAGACATGTATGTTGATGTGGTATGGATTGTGCCTGATTCTCTCAGGGTTCATAAAGAGCTAGTAAATGACTAAAGTGACTGAAAGATGTGTTTGATATGTCAGTTATGGTGGCATAAAGGCAGTTTGAAAAGGACATACGTAGAGAATATAAACTTAGCAGTGATATATATTGAGTATTTGTGCTTGAGTACTATTCAAACTGAACATGTGTACTTGTATTCAATTACATTAAAAATGACCTTCAAAGACCAAAGCACAAGGTACATCACTGGTCATCATGATAAATATTCATATATAGGAGGGGGGAGGGGGAGGGGGTTCTTATGTTTTACTAATTTGTGTATGAAATAGGGTTTTCTTGTACAGCACTTTGGCATGCTTTTATAGTTTTTAAAACAACTTTTTTTTTAGTTAATGATCTGTAAGACTGGGGCTTTATTAATGCTGTTCATTGATTCAAGTAATTATTTTGACATTTGGGTATAAAGTGTTTTAATTCTACAATATATGGTGTAAAAACGTCTGAGTGCTGCCCTCTTCAGGTTGAACGGTGGCTACTGCAGTTGAATTTTCCTATTGGAAGTTGTGGTGCCCTGTGACGAGGGTACCAGCTAACCACGCCCTTGCCTGTGCATGCACAGTGTAAATAAGGGGTGACACCGCATGCAGAGGCGGCACGGCAGCGCGTAGTAGGAGCAGAGAAGGAGCAGCAGTGCCGCGATAGTTTCGGGGCCCAGTCCATTTTTGCCAGTCAAGTGACAATGCATTGATCATGGCCAAAATACACAGCAGTTTTACCCAAAAAGCGCATTGATGATATCTATTGTGTTTTAAACAGTCAATCAAATGACCTTCATCAATTAAAAAAAAATTTCCCAAAAACAAAAATGAACCAAAAGTTATATAATATATTAATCAATAAAATAAGCTTCTTGACAAGTCTTTTCTCTTAAATGTATTTGAAAAGTAAATAAAGCAATGCCAACTTACCCATTATAGAGTAGCCTACTCTGTCTGAAGACACGCCGCGGTTCAGCCGCGCGCCAAACGCTGCCAGTGTGAAAGCAAAACGCACGTGTCCTGCTTCCGCTCACCGAAACTGCTAACGCGTGCAGTGTGAAACCGGCGGCAGTCACACCGTGACACAGGTTGTGGATCTAAGTGTCGTGATTTCGGTTTCATATTGTATATCGTTACATACAACAGACAATATTAAAGCTGAAATGTATAATTTCTGTGAAACTAAATTTTGCAAAACCAAAACAGGTTTTCAGAACCCTCCCCTCATCTTACATTGGTCTGAAAATCTAATAGTTCTGCCTAGAGCTGTAACGATTCCTCGATTTAAGTAGAATACTCAGTTAAAAAAATCCTCGATTTCAATTTTCCCGTGTTGAGTAAGCGGCAAAATACCAGAAGTGGCACGTTCCACTCTAAGGCTACGCGGTATATTTAGCATTATATCAGCATATGAAGCTCAACAATGGTGACATGTTTCATGCCGCAATGCATCCTGGGAGCCATAAGTTTTATACTATTGTGGCTCCCAGCATGCATTGCGGCATGAAGCATGTTACCATTGTTGAGATTCATACGCTGATTATTGATGTCTGTTTCTTAAAAAAAAAAAATCCCCATTATTTGTTTTAAAAATTCAAAATGTCCAATCTCTGGCAAGAGAGTATTGTTAGTGAATATAATCATAAATGTAAAATTCAAATATAAACATCAAATGACCACTTTTGGACAGTGGTGAGATAATCGCATCATTCTACTTTTTGTTAAATATCACATGAATAATTCTAGTTCTGGAGCTTCTAAATCTACTCTTCTTAAAAAAACTAATTGTTCAGAACGCGAACTCCTCTCCCTGCTTGGCCACTTAAACTTCGCAATGCACATCATTCCGCTGGGCCGGCCCTTAATATCGCATCTCCTCTCCCTCGCGTCCTCCGTCCACTCACTAGAGGACCTCATTTCTATAACTCAGACATGTCGCGATGAACTCAGGCTATGGTTAACATTTCTAAACCAGTGGAACGGCCTATCCTTTTTCTATAACAATCTCGTTTCGTCCCCCACCGACATCCAACTGTTCACAGACACATCCCCCTCAGTCGGTTTCGGGGGGTTTCTTTCAAGGTCGTTGGTTTGCACCTCCGTGGCCACCACAGCTCCAGGACATACCTCAATCCTCAGCTCTATTCAAGCTTTACCCTCTCGTAGTAGCAGCTTTTCTGTGGGGGAAAGAATGGACCGCTAGTAGCATCTTGGTGCATTGTGACAATGACGCAGCATTGCATTAAAAAAGGCCGTTCCTGTTCGCCTGCTCTGATGCCACTCCTAAGGTGTCTCACCTGGATTTCAGCCTGCGACCAATTCATCATAATTGCTAAACATGTCCCTGGGTCCGAAAACCAAATTGCTGACTCCCTGTCTCGTTTTCTGTTTCAGAAATTCAGGATGCTGTCTCCAGAGGCGGATCAATTCCCAACTCCAGTACCTCGCTATTCGGAACTGATATTCCCGTAAACCACCCGTTAAAACCCCTCCTCGACGCATCGCTCGACACTATCCTCCAAGCAGTTTCTCCCAGGACCCTTCAATCCTACGTGACTGCTTAGAGAAGTTTCAAAGCATTCCATGTCTCCTATAACATGCTGTTCCCTGATTTTTTCTTCTTTCAGTCACACCATTTCTTACCTTTATATCATTAAGTGCCAACAAGTCGGGTACATTAACGGTTACTTGAGTGGCATCCAGTTTTTTCATAAATTGATGTATGGCACTCTGTCCCCCGAGATAAACAATTCACAAACCTCCCTCCTGATCAAAGGAATCCCTCCTGATTCATAGATCCCAGCCCACCCGACCCGACGCCAGACAACCCATAACGCTTGACATTCTCACCAAATGCATCCACGCCCTCCGTACAGGCTACCAGCCCCTCAATACGGCCCGCACACTCGACGCTATGTTTATCCTAGCTTTTTTTGTTTTTTTTTAGATGCTCGGAACTTGCTATCACTACCAATTTCGACCCAAAAATCAACCCCACTGTCTCAGACTTGTCAGTACTAGATGGTCAAACAATCTCATATTTGATTAAGCAAAGTAAGACTGACCAAACCAAAAACCATTTCATCTATATGTTTAACCTCTCATCGCCAATTCAACCATACCAGTCAATTCTGGCATATCTGCAATGGAGAAGCTCTCAGGGTACATCTCTTCTGGAGCCCCTGTTCATAGACGAATCAAATAAACCCGTGACACGCTTTTGGTTCCAGAAACACCTCAAATTTGTTCTCCAACAGTCAGGCATTCCAGCAAAGAATTTTTTAAGTCACTCTTTCCATATCGGGGCAGCAACTTCAGCAGCCCAAAAAGGCCTCTCCCAACAGCAGATCCAAGCTCTCGGGTTGATTTTTCCAGGTAAGACATGTCCCTGGATCAACATATTTTGTTGATCCAGGAACAAAATTATTGTCTGAAAATGTATTCCAAACTGTATCCCTACACCTACCCATAAGTTATCCCTAAAATCAGAGGGAAATAATAGGCGAATAACGATGTAGAAGCACCTAACTCTGACTGTAAGCCTAAACTTGACATGAACTGTAAACTTGTCCCTCAAATCTGATTGGTTGATTGGAATGTTGCTCCAGGATGAACAGGAACATGTTGTACTTGGTGAAATCATGTACACCTGCTGGGTCTGGAAGAACACAGCACCACATAATTTTAACAGTTTGGGGTAAAATAAAAGCAGAGGAGAAAGCATTTTAATATCACAAAAATTATTCACTTCAGTTTTAAGCACACCATCATAACTTGAGCTTGTATAATGGCTTGAAAATAACAACAGCAGTTCCTCACCTAAGCGAAAACATCTATAGTTACAGCTCCATCTCATAACAAAGTTTGACTTTGCTTTAAGAGGAATGCCTTTGGATGCTGGCTCGATCCAAAAAAGAATGTGCTCTTTCTAAAATTAAACGTAGCATGACGAGACCACCAGCTGTGAATGAAGTAAGTGATTCCAGCAAGCTTGTTCTCTGATGCTTGGGAACTATTGCGGGTCGGTGGGGACACTGCAATCCCTAAAGCTTTTAACAAATACCTAAAATGTCTTTTGTCACCAGGTCTTGCACTGAAATGAATGACACACTGGAGGACTATTAAATGTTCTGCACTCTCATTTTTAATGGTTCAGTCTACGGCCTATATTCAGTTTCATATTTCTATTGTTTTCTGAGAATTTAGTTTCTTTCTATCCAAGTTATATTCGGCCCATAATAGCAGACATACTAAATTCCAACAACCTTTAGCATTTCATTATTATACAGTTATACTTATAAAATGACATGCCTCACAGTTACCCCTGTAATCACCCGTTTAGCAGGTTTTTAAAAAAAACAAGAATGAGAATAAAATGTGATTTATTCAATAATTTATTTTATATCATTAGTTAATTTGATTATTAATTTTATTTAATCATTTATTAAGATGAATAATTTATAGGGGTGGGAATCTTTTGGAATCTCATGATTTGATTCAAATGGATTCGGGTCAGGATTCGATTCAAAATCGATTCTCAAGTTAAAATAAAAGTGCAACTTTTTTTTTTAAACCGCATTTCTAGACCTTTCACTTTGTTCCGTTTCACTGACCTGCGTCTCACAGTTTTAACAGCAAAAACACGTTCTGTGTGAACCCGGCCCTAAAGGTGTTCTTTCTTGCTAGTTTCAGAGCACTAGACATTTGGGACTGAAACTGAGAAAAACGACAAACGGCTGGTGTTATCAGTTTAAATTTACAAGCAAAATTTCACATATAGCAGGAGGGAATAAATTCAACATGCACTTGAAATGGATGTTATCCATGAGGTTAGGCTTTCAGAGCTCTATCTCATTTTTTGTTACAAATGGAAAGTGGCTGGTTCCTGGTATGGCTAGAGAACAAGCACTCTCCAGCTAAAGTACTTGTTTACAAGCATTCAAGGTCTTGTGACCTTCACAATGCACATCAATCAAAAAAAAATCATCAAAATAGAAGAAAAACCTCCATTGGTCTCTTTTTGACATATTCAAACTGTACCAAACATTGCTTACTTTTCTATTTTAGCAACACAGCTCCCATTGATCAACATTCATGCTTCCTTACCAAACCAGTCAGCATGCCTCCAAATTAGAGATTTTGGATGTGTTTATCTTTGTGCACAGAATAATTCAGCAGGCATGTACTGAGCAGCAACTCCCATAGCGTACCACAACACACAAGCTGCTTCAATATTGACAAAAAAAATGACATCAGGAGCCCTGACAAACAATCTATTATTCAAGTCACAATGCAATTTGATGGATTTAAGGACAGAGGACAAATACTCAATCCCTTGAAAGAAATGCAGCTGACATCACTGACTTCATGTCAACGACGCTGCACTTGTTGTTACAGTGTCAAGTATCATTTGGGAAACAATTATATGACTACAGATATTTATGCCTTTGCCTTATGGAGTATATTTCAATATTTGCATCCTAACCAACCAATTGTATGGTTCATCTTCTAAGAACTTCAAAACACTAGTGGACTAAAGCTAATTTGGTTGTGTGAGACTTTACAGACTACAAGGCTACAGTTTGCTTTCGGAGACATCATTAAAGCAATCTTCTTCAATCCTTACGGAATTTACCAGCAAGCCTTTTTTTAATGAATTTTATGGATGGCTGTCCCTTTAAATAATTCTCTTAACTTTTTTTCCCCTATTGCCTTTTTGAACCTTCCTGATTCTGTTCTGTCTCAAAGGATATGAATGATACAAGATATTTTATAACACTGTAGCATGAGGCATACTATTCATCCCTAAACCTTAGTGAATATCCCCTGTACTTCTATAATGCAGCATAGGACAAGAAAGCTTTTTATGCTTTTAGAGATTAAATTCTGCGATTGTCAGGCACTTGATTGCAGCCTGATATACTTTCCTGCTCTGAGCACTAAATTGATTTCAGTGCTGTAAAACTCCTGAATGAATCTTTGGAGACCCTAGACAGTGTTTCTCGTCTGGTGGGTCATGAAGCGTGCAGTCAAAAAAAACAAAAAACAATCAACAACATACGTAATCAAGTCTTTCTGATGCCAGATTTTTATATTGAAAGCGTGCGTGAAAGATGCTGAGGAGTGCCTGAGAAAAACGCGTTGACCTGATTCAGTATCTGCGGTCAGATGAGATATTGTCAGGCTATATGTCAGTGTCGTTATTTTCATTGTTACAAAATAAAAAGTGACAACAAACTTTCCTTTTCTGTCAGCCGAGACTGTAAAAAATAAAATACAATAAAATAAATTGGACGACACACCTTCACTCTCTTCCATCGTGAAAAATTAAGCCGCCAATGTCCTAGACTCCCAATATGGGAGCTCCAAAATAATGCTTAATTGACGCGACACACTTCCAATCAGGGGTGCGGTTCCCATACAACGACGTAACTCGCTGCTTCACTACCATAGTACCAACTAGCTAGTCATGACCGTTTCCCGAAACCATATCGTTCAACCACCTTGGTTTTTGACGTCACGCACTTGGTGGAGTAAAAACTTTTAATGAAACTGTTTGAGATCGAATTAACACTAGATGTTTTGATATAAATTACAGACATGTCATCTGAGGACTATTTCTCATTTTTCTCAGTTATTTAGGCTCGTTCTTACATAGTAGATTGCACATTCGCACATGCGCAGTCTGTATGCTGTTTGCAAATGTTCTTTGGAACAATGGTTTCGGGAAACACCAAATCGTTGAACTATGCTGATAACGACGGAACTTGCCAACATAGTTGGCTAAACGATGCTTTTGGGAAACGCACCCCAGAACAGTTCCCTCTGTTTGCACAGCACAACAGGGGGGAAAGTGAAAAACTATGCAAACATAGGCCTACCTTGCATTTTTATGACTTCCATGAATCATCATGCTTCTCTAAACAGCATTTATGGGTATCATTAAAAACCATAACCGATTGTGTGGAAGTATAGCTATATTATATCATAATTCCTTCATGGTTTTTAAGGTCTTCATAGTTAAGTTTAGCCTGGTTGACACCAGACCCTTCTCAGTCGTAACTGAGAGTGGGTCTGGGAAAGGTTCATTCACAGACCATTTCCAAAGGGGCGTCACCAACAGACGTCGCTCAAATGCCTCAGGGCGCAACTGGATAGACCCAGAGCCATATAGAGAACTTGCATATTAAACAACTGCTCCACTAAAAATAAACCATTACTGAACCAATTATCATAAAATAGAGACTTATTCTTGAATAAGATGTTCTTATTGTTCCAAATAAAACATCTCTGTGGTGAAAAGTTATGTTTATAAATTAGAGCCCATGCTAAGAGAACCTGACGATGAAAGTTGGAGAGTTTGATAGGGAGTTTGGATATATCATAATTACACATTAAGAGAAAATTAATGCCACCAAGTTGTGGAAAAAAAAACAAGTTGAGGAAAAACATTCCAAATAGAAGATGGTTTGGCTAGGTACTGATTCAGCCAATTAATTTTAAATGTATTGTTAAGGGGAATCAAAATCAATCAAATTCAGACCACCATTGTTATAAGAGTTTAATATGACTGATTTTCTCATAATGAGACTTTTTTTTTCATAACATTTTTATTAAAACCTCAATTAATTTAGAAGTGGGCTTATCCACAAAGAGAGACTGAGCTGCATAGGCCAAACGAGACAGACCCTCTGCCTTACTGAGCAGTGTTCTACCTTTTAAGGACAGATCCCTTTGTAACCAGCAATTGCATTTTTTGATAATAATAGGTTTGAAGTTTGCTGAATACCTACATACATCTTTAGTAATTTGTATACCTAAATATGTTACCCTATTTTTAACAGTAATATTCTCAATTGAGGTTTTTAATGGGTAGCAATTCACATTTATTTAAATTTTGATTTAATCCAGAGGCTTCAGAAAAGGACTGAAGAATACCCAAAGACACTGGAACTTGTGAAGAATCATTCAAGAATAAAGCTGTATCTTCCGCTTATTGACTCATTTTTATATTAGTGTTACCAATTGTGATACCCTTTAAAGAACTACCATTGAAATCTACGCTAAGGAATTGTGTTGCAATTAGGAATGGGGAAACTGGACATCCTTGTCTAACTCCTCGTTTTAAAAAGAATCAAGGTGAAGTACCATTATAGCTTAATCGAGCTGTTTCCGTTTATTGTAAAGCATTTGGACCATCCTGCAAAAGGAGTCGCCAAAGCCAATTTTCCGAAGAGCCTGAAATAAAAATTTGTGTTCCAATGTGTCAAAGGCTTTGTAATAATCTAAAAAGAAAATGAAGCCATTATTTTCAATTAATTCTGACTAGTCTACCATATCTACTAACCGTATATTATTAGAAATGTGTCTTTTCTGCATAAATCCTGACTGTGTTTCGTCAATTATAGAGTCCAAAACATATTTTAATCTTTTTGCTTGGACTGCAGCTATTATTTTATAATCATTATTTAATAGTGTAATTGGACGCCAATTGTCTAGGAGGGGATCTTTATTTAATTTTGGTATAAGAGTTATTAATCCTTGACATGATGTGGTTGGAAGTAATGCTTTTTCTATACTTTCCTCATACACCATTAACACGAATGGTGCTATACTATGATTAAATAGCTTGTAAAATTCTGAGCTGAGTCCATCTGTTCCTGGAGATTTGTTGGCTTTTAAACAGTTAATAGCTTCCTCTATCTCCTTCAATGTGAGGGAGGCGTCACAAAAGTGTTTATCTAAATCACTTAACTGGTTTATATTAGGTAATGATTTAAAGAAATCATCCAAGCATACAAATCATTGTAAAATTTGGCACAGAACTTTGCCTTACTTTTAGGGTCATCACTAATATTACCGTTAATCATTAGTTTTTGAATTTAGTTGTTTTTAGCTTGCTGTCTTTCCAGTCTGAAAAAAAGAGTTTTGTTCACCCTCTTCAATCCATTTTCTGTGCGATCTAAAAAATGCTCCTTCAGCTTTATGTTTACATAATCTAATTTGCACTGTAATTCAACCAATGCTGCTTTTTCACAATAAAGTAAATCATCCTAATTTTTAGATAAAAGATTGGTGATTTTGCATATAACGGAATTTTCTTCTTCTTTTTTTTTGGTTTCTTTTTTGCTAGCCTGGATGCCAGCCCACAAAATTTTTTGGTCGGGAAGTTCACATTCTGACTAGAATCTGAGTATGACGACGTCAGGCTTGTTTGCCAAAAGTAAGTTTGTTTATTATTTGCCAAAAGTTTGCATAAAGATATTTGCCAATTTCATATTTAGAAAATTCCCAGTTGCTGCTGTAACTATTCTCCTCTCTTGCTTTATTCCAATTTTTGTGAATTATCTTATTAATTTCTTATTAATCTTCTACTTCACTGTAAGACAGAATGGAGTTGTTAAGTTTCCAGTAAGAAGATAATCCGTGTACATAATCAGAGGCAAGAAAATGGGTACGAATGAAGATACTCTTGTGGTCAGAAAATGGTGATGGCAAAATGTCAGTAGAGGTATTGCACAATTCTTTAGAGATAAGCCACATCTCAATTCAGGACTGGGAGGAGAGAGAGTTATTACTCCATGTGAACATCTTTTGAGAGGGATGTAACACTCTCCAACTATCGATCAAAGAGAATCATAAACGTTTTCAAGTATCAGTTAATATTGTCAGGGAGTTTTGGAGGCCATCTGTCTATGCTGCCATCTGAGGCAACATTAAAATCTCCACCAAAAATAAGCATGGAATTTGGATATTTAGTTAAGAATTTTAACACGTTCCTCTGAATGATTAATAAAGGTTTCATTTTCTTTCTGCTGGTTATAGCCATAAACACAAACAAGAATACCAACGCATCCTCATCCCAAGGCGTCATATTCTGGCACTTTGACAAAAGCGTCTAAATCGAACGCACATGGAACCCTTTAGCGTCAATATAATACGCCAAGATATGGGTAGGTTTAGGTATGGTGTAGGGTTAGGGTTAGACCACTAGGAGGCGCCTTCTGCCCCATACATATCGGCGTCTCATATTGACGCTAAAGGGTGCCATATGCGTTCTATATAGACGCTTTGGCAAAAGCGTCAGTATATTACGCCTTGGGATGAGAACGGGCTGAGAATACACGTCAAGTTTGAAATTTCAGTAACGAGACAGATACAGTATAACGTCCACCTAAATCACTTACATTAACTAACACCTTCCCTTTATACTGATTTTTTAAGAGGCATACACCGGCTGAATGTGTCGTACCATGAGACATCCATATGTCCAGTCCCCATTGTGACCTCCAGAAATTAAGATCCTCTACAGTTGAGTGACATTCTTGGAGGAAACAAAAATCTGATTTGAGATATAAGAAAACAGCCAGCTTAGTGAGATTTTTAAATAAACAACAGATAAAGACATGAAGTAAACAAAAGGAAATTAAAGGGGTCATGACCCCAAATTTGCCTTGATCTTTTGGTATATAAGAGATCTATGTACTATTAAAACTTCCAGCAAGTTTCATAGCTTAAGACGTCCTCCCCATTATAAACGAAGCATTTATTTAATCAAGCTCTAAATACAGCTCGTTCTAGATCCTTTGAACTTAGTGACGTCACAGTACGAAGTGACGTACCAGTCGTTTGCATTTGACCACCTCCAGCGCAAGACAACTACGCCTCATTTCGCATCATCACATGCATTGTCATGCAGCGAGTGGGTCTGTTTACAAGATGACTGCGATGCCACGCAGATGTGCTGTTCCTGGCTGTGGACAAACAACATGTTTGAATACGCTGCCGAACGATCCAGACGTCAGGGAAAGCAGTTGGATGCAGTTCATTTGCAGCATATGCAGCGCGCCAAAGCTTTATTTGATCGGTGAGTGATGTGGATGAGTGTGACAGGGCGCATGTTACTGAAAGAACGAGCAGAGAGAGAGTGCCCCGGTTGCACGCGCGCCTTCAAACTGTCTTGCTCTCTCTCTCTCCCTCCCTCGCGCATATGAATCAAAATCAATTGAGAATTGACACGACGGTAAAAGATCGGAAGACCGAAGTTTCACGTGATGGAGCATTGTGTAGTCTACATGTGATACAAAATGATTAACGTTAATAATTTATGCATAAGCAGCACTGACGTTAGCCAATCATAACAGTGGGCGTTAACACTGAACTCTTAAAGAGGAAACACCTCCAAAACAGACTATTTGAATCAGAGGTGAGAAACAGGGTGGGAAAAGGTCATAAATCACACAAAAAAATTAGTTTTTTTGTACAAAAAACTATAGTAATACTATAATTGCACCTAAGGGAACATAATAAAACAAAACAAATGACCCCTTTAAAGAGAAAGAAAAAACAAACAAAATTTAATAGACCTGCAAACAAACTAGTAAAGAACTTTAAACAGTCAAGAAATGAGCATTGGCATGAGAACCACAACTCAAATAATATGAAAAAGATATTGAAATACACTACGAAAGTAATACTTTAAATGAAATTTGAGAACATACAAGTATAATACCAGATTGATTAGGTCATTGTGAATATAAGACTATATTGTATTATTCAAGCCAGACAACACAAATGTCTGAAGCATACTAGAACGTTTCTCTCAATATATATATATAAAAAAACACGTTCTAAAATATAACTATTTAAACCACGCGAAAAGGCAGCATTTTAAATGTCTTACAAAATCAAGGTAGTACCGCCAGATAAGTGTTTTCAGTGTCCTGGGAAGAACCGATGATAGTCCAGACTCCAGAACATCGAAGAGCGCCAACCAGTCAAGAGGATGGAAGCAATATTAAAGTCAAGAGACGATAAGAATAAACGAGAAACCCGTTAGTCAGGAGCGAATATTTCAGATCCCTCTACAAAAGCTCTTCCACCCACAAAGTGAGCTCGCTTGTTCTCTTTTCTCGCCTTTTCCACGACGGGCCATAGCTTGTTTCTTCGTTCTTTATCCACTGGAGACAGATCTTCTGAAATTTTCAGGTTGTTGTTTTTAAGAAAATGTTAATCTTTAGCAGCACGCCAGACTGCGTCGCGATGAAAACGGGAGGTAAACTGGACGATGATTCCTCTGGGCTTGCTGTCGTTCATCCGTTTGCGACCCAGGCGATGAACGGTGTCCACGGCATCCGGGAGTTTGTCTTTCGCGTCTAGCAGAAGGTGCTGGCAAACGTTGATGATCTTATTTCGGACATCTCGTTCACTGTCAGGTACCCCATGAAGTCTGAGACTCCATCGATGTGAGTAGGCCTAAGCCTAAAGGTGCAGAAGCCGTTTCTCCTGTTTATGCGAGTTAAACTCGACTCTTTTGGCTAGTGACTCAGTCACGCCGCGCCGATTTTGACTTTCACTTTTTTTTTGTGGCATTTATAAAGTCAAAAACATATTTCACTCCATAAATCTGCCTGGTATTTTCATTAATCGTTTCTTTCATACTAGCGATCATAGCTACTAGCGATTACACGTGAGTTTTTATTATCGCATCAGAGCGATTATTAATCGAAAGCTCCCCGAGTTGTGAGAGGATGGCAGTTGTGTCAGCACTCTCAGTCTTCTTGTTTGATGGCAGGGGACTTACATGGGGTTTCTGGAAGACAGGGAAATTCTTCCTCACACAGCATGAATTCTGCGGAGTCAGTGTCGTGATTCAAGTAGGCTATGCATGTTGTCCATCAGAAGTTCTTGGCGGGCTTGACGTGTCTCATTAACCGTTTTGTTAGCATTAGCAGCAGCTTGAGGTCCATTCCTACTTTTTCTTTTCTCGGATTTTCACATTTTGACAGCCAATGCAACAACTAGTTAAATGTGATCTGGTACAAATGATGAGTTCAAAAGCCTTTCTTACTGCATTACAAGCCAAAATAAACAGCTGAGTTTGCGGAGCGCCTCAAAACGTGACTGATCAGAGTGCCATCTTGGATCACCCCCGTTCTTGTCTGTACTTGTGTTCCTGTGGACTTGTGAAACGTCATCAGTCGCTGCCCAAGTAGTGTTCCAATTCAAAGTTCACATCAGAGAATGTCTGAAAAGGGGAGAACTTTCACTCTCAGTAAACTTCTGGCTTCTGAACTGGTTGCAGTTACACTCTGGTTACGTATGAGGGCGCTCACAGGACGAGTGCAGAATGAATGGAGATGGAGCTATATCCCTCCAAAATCCACTTTTCACAGGATATCATTTTTTGTCTAGTAATTTGAATGTTGTATTCGAAAGGAGATGCAAAGTAATTACACATTGCTGGGTGTTAGATTTTTTAGAGTCACTTATTTGCTTTAAAAAGTCTTTTAAAATGTCAATTACGTCATATTCATCGTACGACCAGAGATACTGCTTTACGGAAATCCTTCAGTCACTTTGGTGCTTTCGCGCTCTGCACTTCTTTTCTCTCGAGGCATTGACTCGCAGAGCAAATTGCAGAGCAAATCTAAATTTGCGGAAGTTCGTCTGGGTTTTCCCAGGCTAAGTTAAGTTCATACTTCAACGGCTCTGCTTAGGACCAATCAGATTCCGATGTGGGCGGAGCGCTCATGTATGATACTAGTTTAATAACCTTATCCCCCAATTTCACAGACAGACAAGGCTTAAGCCAGCAAGCTCCATGCCGAAGTCCGTGTGGTGTCCATATTAAAATGATTGTCTGAGCTGATATACCTTAAAGAAACTTGCACTGGCATATCTTAAAATATATCGGTGCCATTGTTTTGTCTCAAGACACACAATAGTGTTTTTTCTAAGGCACGTTTATAAAAGCTATACTTAAATGCTTTAATTGAAAAAGGTCTAATCCTGGCTTTATCTAAGCCCTGTCTGTGAAACGGGCCCTATATGTTGAATAGCCTAAATCCAAATTGACACTGCAGACCAAAAACATTCGCTAATAATTTGTTGGTTAAAATCCAACAAAAATACCAACAAAATCTGTGAGTCACACATTTTCAGAAATAAATATTGTGAAACTCACTGGCAAGGCAACCCATATTCCTTTATTGATGAACAGCTACAAGAACAAGCCAATTATTTCCTTCGTCTGAGTGCTTAAAAAAAAAAAAGTAATTTGGAACAAAAGGTATAAAGCCAGTGAGCTCATTATCCCCCACCAAGCAAGTTACCTAAAGGGTCTTCCCGTCAAATCGCTTGGTTTATTCTCCACAGAGTACTATCCCTCGAGATTACAAAGCAGGAAGAATTACAAAGAAACAAATTAGGGAGGCCTAAAAGTTTCGTGATGTAATACATTTATAATTACCTTTCCATCATTGAAAGTCATGTACTGCAAAACAACATGACTTATCCAGAAGAAATTTTCATTGTCCTTTATTTGACTTTTATGTTTGCTGTGTATATCATCCCCAAACATGGGCCATTTTTTGGTTATGTAGGCCAATTAGATACAAACCAGAGAAGTAGATGCATTGCACACCATAAAAAAAGTGTGGACCAGAGATACCCAGTTAATTCTATTGATAGTGATCAGGTAGGTTTCTTAGACATTCAATTTAATGCAGCATTGCTCAGGCAGGCCTCCTAAATGTGTCCGGTGTCCGTGCCGATGTCCGTGCCAGGCCCACCATTGCCATTCTGGCCCATTCATAAGGCAGCTTTCTTCTCTCTTGTGCGTGCATTATTTTAATGCAGCACCTATTTGTCTAAGTGTAAGTTACACTGAGTGAAAATAGCAATAGATTCTATTTCCACTATATAAAAATAGCTATATTTTCCATGCCTGTTCCGGTGTCCGTGTTGGTGTCCGTGATCATGCCAATGTCTGTGCCGATGTCCGTGCCGATGTCCGTGACCGTCTTAGTTTCCGTGCCGGTGTCCGTAACGGTGCCGATGTACGTGCCTGTGTTCGTGTTGGTGTTCGTGACCGTGCTGGTGTCCATGCCGACGTCTGTGCCGGATTTCGTGTTGGTGTCCGTGATCGCGCTGATGTCCGTGCCGTTGTCCAATATCCGTGCCAGTGTCTGTGCCGATGTCCGTGCCAGTGTCCAATGTACGTGCAGGTGTCCGTTCCGGTGTCTGTGATAGTGTCCATGTCGGTGTGTCCGTGTCCATGTCCGAGTAGGTGTCCGTGACCGTGCCGGTGTCCGTGGTCATGGCTGTGTCTGTGTCGATGTCCGTGCCGTTGTTCAGTGTATGTGCAGGTGTCCGTGCCTGTGCCAGTGTCCATGCCGGTGTGTCCGTGTCCATGTCCGTGTTGGTGTCCGTGACCGTGACCGTGTTCGTGTCGGGGTCTGTGCCCGTGTCCGTGCCAGTATCCATGCCGGTGTCCGTGTTAGTTTCCGTTCCGGTGTGTCCGTAACCGTGCCGGTGTCTGTGCCGATGTCCGTCTTAGTTTCCACGCCGGTGTCCGTAACGGTGCCGATGGCCGTGCCGGTGCCCATGCCGATGTCCGAGCCGTGGTCCTTGCCTGTGTTCGTATTGATGTCCATGGCTGTGCCGATGTCCACATTGGCGTTCGTGATCGTGTCGGTGTCTGTGCCGCTGTCCGTGCCAGTGTCCGTTCCGGTGTGTCCGTAACCGTGCCGGTGTCCGTCTTAGTTTCCACGCCGATGGCCGTGGACGTGCCGGTGCCCATGCTGATGTCCGAGCCGTGGTCCTTGCCTGTGTTTGTGTTGATGTCCATGGCTGTGCCTGTGTTCGTGTTGATGTACATGGCTGTGCCGGTGTCCACGTTGGCGTCCGTGATCGTGTCTGTGTAGGTTTCTGTTCCGGTGCCGTGCCGGTGAACATGCTTGTGTTCGGGTTGGTGTCCAAACTCAACAGTTTTCAGCTTCCCTCCACCACCCCATCTCCTCACACTTGCCTGGTTATCTCCCTAACCAGAGATACGGGGGGAGTACTCTGGGTTCGGGCCCAATTTCCGAGCTCGGAGCGCTCCCCCCAGACAGCATGCCAAATATGCATAACTATTTACTCTCTGATCAATCGTAAGTGTGACCTTGTGAAATCAGGTATCGTGTGTGTCAGAAGTGCTTTAGTAACAGATGAATGACACAGGCTACACCGTAATTTAAATGCAGAAAACTTTAATGGACAGTAAATCAAAGGCAGAATACCATAACTCCAGGATAGCATAGTGACTTCTAAACAAAGGCTAAACATAGCAGATTATCCTAACTCAATTTGAGCATTCCAAAAAAAGGCAAAGAAGGGTAACTGGTGTTAAGATGTTCTGCCTTGGATTTTCCTCTGCTTTTAGAAGTTACTGTTAAGACAACCCATTATTTTCCTCGAAAAAACAATGGATTTGACTCAAGATACTTATCCACATAATAAAGGAGGTCTTGAATGTCCCAAAATATCAATAACCAATTTTTGACCAAAAATTAAGTTACTGCCTTTTGCCTTTGTAGGGCAGAATGGCACTGACACATTTTAAGATATGTCAGTGCAAGTTGCTTTCAGTTAAGACAGTTAAAACATACACTTTATTTTGGGACTAGCTTAAGCCTTGTCTGTGAAACCAGGCAACATGGTTTTACAACTATGGATTTTAACTATATACAATTAATGATGCATGGTTAGATCTTTTTGGAGTTGAGCAGGTCATCTCAGATTCATACCTAACAGACTGCACCACATGCTGAGTGGAGTAATGATGCCTGAGATCACATTCTTTGAAAACTGCAATTTTCTTCTTGCAGATCAGGGAGGTAGCAGCTCCATTAAGAGATCAGAAAATCGCACTTGCTTTGACGTAACGGTCAAGTTACTTGACCATAAATAAAGATTGAAAGACTGAAGTGCTGATTGTGAAAATTTAACACAATCAATACACAAGCAATTCACACATTATATTTGTAAATAATTTTATTTTGGACGGCAAAATAAAATAACCAGCTTGAGTAGCTGCAGTGTGTTTAAAAATAGAAATAGGCCATCAGTTAACGGTGTAGACAGGCCTGTTGATTAAAATGCAAGCGCTGCAATTTTGTGTTGCACACGTAACCAAACTTAGGATAGACAAAAAAAGGCTACAGCTGCATATTTACATGTTTTATTTGTGAAATATAAATCATTGTGCCATATAGCGAACACCCAAAATGCTCCAAAATGCACAATGGCACAATAAAGTGGGTACACACTGCTAACATGTTTACCTAATGTAACTTATGCACGCTGTGTGCATAAAATAGACACAGTCACAATGGCCCTCATTTATCAAAAGTGCGTACACCAAATTTCCAGCGTACACCTGGCGTAGGCTACACCCAAAACCACAGTGACTTTGAGATTTATCAATATGGACGTTGGCGTCCGGCACGCTCAAATCCTACGCCAGGTCAGGAGGTGGTGTACATGTAGGCATGTTTTGAGTTAGTGCGGAAATGCGCAGAAAAACAATTCCTAACACCACAAAACCCACCGACAAACTAAAAGATACGACAAAAAAAACAAAAAAAAACATAGTAGGCTAATTATAAACTTCAGTGTAAAAATCTGTCACAAAGAACCGGCAAAAGTAATGATTATGAATATGTAAAATATAGCAAGGAGATATTTTAATTGTTTATTAATAAAGAAGTGTTTTCTTTGTGTCGGCTGCAAAGATGAAGTTGACGATGCTGACTCGCGATCTTCGCAGTAGTGAATGCGCCAGAGAGAAATGCACATTTCATACGGATCACATAAAGCAGAGAGTCTGTATAGTCTGTTTTCTTTCGTTTTGAATTGTTCTGTTTAAAAGTAGACATGTCTGTGAGGCTAGGCTACCTTATACACTGAGTTTTGGTTAATTTATGAGACGAGCTCCAGTTCACGCGCCGGCGCCTCCGCTTCCGCTTCGTGATTATCTATCGTCTGCTATATTTACTTCTTATTTATTAAATCCAGGCAATTGGTTGATGAAAAATGTATTAAAATTAAGATACAACTAATACAAAACGAAATTCAGTTTAAAGAAAGGTTTTGTGCTTTCTGTTTGATGTCTCTGTGAAAGTTTTAAAATATCTTTTAGTGCCGCTTTCAGAGCGCTCAAATCTGTATCATTGTTTTTTCCTCATAAATGCGAACACGAATAATAAGAATAATAAGAATATTACAAATTGACATGCAATTATTAATGTGAATGAATGGTACTCCACATCACATCATTATCAGATTGTACACATACAAATACATGTGACGTGATACGAAATGAAATGCTAATTGTTTCAAAACACGTGCTGTAAAATAATGCATTGTGATTGGTCATTTGATCTCCACGTCGGAGAAGTTTCTCTTCTTTACCGTCTTCCGTGTGTCCATGGCGTAAAATGAGGGCGTGGGGGAAGCGGAGACTTGAATATATAGGGGCGTGTTATTCTAATGACGATCGTTTACAGCCGCGGCATTTATCAAGGCCAGGTATTGCGTACACCTGGATTTCAAAGGTACGTACAGCTTCATACATCAGGCGGTGAGAGGAGTGTAAGCATAATCTTACGCCAACATATACGCCCGTTTCTACGCAAGAATGATAAATGAGGGCCAATGTGTCATCTGAGAAGCGCTGATTTCAGCCCTCCAAATATATTTTTGGCTGAAATTGAAAATTAATTTTTGTGCCATTTCAGGCGTGTATTTTTGGTTGCTGGAAATTTGATCTATCTCTAACTGCATACATTTATTTTTTCTAGGAAACACAAAAGATTATTTTGGAAGAAAAAAAAAAGAAGAAAAAAAGAGATGTTTTTGAAAATAATTATCTTCTTTTGTGTTCCACATGAGAAAGAAAATCAAACAGGTTTGGAACCTTAAAGCTATAACTTTTTGGGTTAAAAATTATCCAAAATAAATTTGAGCAAGTACATAGGCTAACCAGCCAGTGTCCAATATCTGCTTGCCTTAGCTTGATTCAAAGCGGTAAGCTTGTAATAATGTTTTTAATTCCAATGGTACTGGTGGATTTCTGCGGGAAATTCGATGTGGAGATTTATAGCCTTTTCTCACAGCACTTGATATAATTAAACTCATCAATTTGATGGAGGATCTAGAAAGGTTTAAACAACAATCACCGGTGACAACTGGAGATTCACCCGTTGTAAAACGCAAAAGACTTTGGACTTCGGAGTGGCTACAGAAAAAAAGAGACTGCAACCGGGCCCAAGCGAAAACAAGGATAATATCAGAAGGGCTTTTGAAATGTAAAAATGATATTATATTTCAGTTTTAAATATGCATCTTTTTACAGATACACGTGTTTGTATTTCAAAGAGAACCAGTTCTAAGGAACATTAATTTGTTGGTATGACAATTCGAAATTAGACTGCACAGAAATGGAAACTGAACTACAGGTAGCCCTAATTCACACTAAATGTAGTCACGCAATGCTGATGTTGTTAACATTAACAATTTGAGAACATAGTATAATTTGCATGGTTTGACGTGATATGATAAGCGATCATTAGATTTAATCAGCGCGATTTACTGCAATGCTTTTTTCTCTTAGTTGGTCAGAACAAAAGGGGTTGTTACTTATTTGTTCAGATGACTGTTGTTCTTATGTTGGTCATACTTCCAAAAAGTAGAATCTGTGATTCTGAATGACAGTATCCACACCGGTGCAGTGACTGACAGACGCCCATTCTCCTCAAAACATCGGATTCATCAGCGCTGTGCCGTGCCGAGGCACAACCCACGTAAAGTTGATAATTCCGCAAATAACTGCAATTGCAGATTTCGAACAGAGATGGCGACAAAGAGGAAAAACTACGGACTACAGCTTTAAGTAAATGTTAACAATTAAACTATCCCCTTTTTAGAGGACTACAGGTTAAAAGGGCAAACCAGAACGTTAAAATTGTTTTGAGGGTCACGCATTTATAAACTATTAATGCTGACAATCGTCCAGTAGTAGATCCCGGTCCTAGACAAAAAGCTCTATATCAAACAGCTGAGGTTCGGTACTGAAATTGTCTCTAAAGCACTAATGGAAACGTGCCGAACGTGGGCAGGTACTTCCAAGTAAACATGGTAATGTAAATAGAGTGGGTACTTAAGGAAAAGTCATTGGAAGAGCAGCAAAAACAGCATGTCATACACAAAGAACTGTGTTCACAGCATGGCGGCCAGCGCACAGGTCTGTTTTAAAACAACACTGGCTGTAATGAGTAGCTGTACCTGGGCATGAAAAATGAGCATCTGCTTTTGCAGATAAGGCATCGCTGAGAAAAACTGAAATGTAGCTTTATTTGGTATGTCTGATGGTGGGGGAAAAAAATGTAGGATATGATGCACGCTGACTTCAACACAGGGCATGTGGAGAGGGGGGAGAAGCAATGTAAAAAGATGGAATGGAACAACACTGCCCCCTACTGAAATATTCCGCCATGCTCTCTCTGGATTTCATAGTTTTTCACTAAAACAAATTTAATTAAAAAATGTACAGTTGAAAACACTAATTACAGAGCATGTATATGATGAGAATCTGATCTGTTCAAGCAGCAGATGAGAAGAGTTTCGTGATGCAGAGGACACAGACATGGCCTTCACTCTGAAGACGGTGCTCTATTCTCTCAGGACAGGAAGTGATCCTGCTGCTTCTGCTCTGAAGTCCATCACCAGCGTGGGCACAGATGGCGACACTGAACTTCATACACATATTAACCATTTTAGTGCTTACATTGAGTTGTCCTGCTGACCCCCTGTATCTGTGCTTGGCCAGACCACAGAAATATGGTAAGGCTTCAGATCTTCTTCAGAGACAAAGCCTGGAGCGTGACTCATGAGGTCATGACCCCTGAAGGATTTTGGAAAAGCTATGACGTCTCTGATACTGGGAGCTCCTACAATGATGGACACCAGTCGATCCAGCCCTGTTCAGAAGAAAAACAACAATTTCTTATTATCAACGTTGTGCTGTTTTAATATTTTTATGGATACCATGCTATATTTGTTCAGGATACTTAGATGAATAGAAAGTTAATAGGATCATCATGTATTAAAAATAGATTTTTTTTGTAACAGTATAAATATCTTTATTTTTACTTTTGTTCAATTTAATGCATCGATGAATCTATTTTATAAAAATAATAATTTCTTTAAAAAATAATCATATAGACCACAAAACGTTGAATGGTTATGTTAAAAAACATAATTTACTAACACTGTAAATGTAATCTTTAGCAAATCTCAAAATGAATATCCATTTGTCATACTGTACATTATAATATTGTGATGCCTACATTCACTTGTAGCATTTAACATAACTGATTTTATTTTTATTTTTTTTTTGGAACAAAATAGTATATAATTATAATATCTACAATTGAACCATTATTGGCCATCACATAAAAATAATTCACATTTTAAAATCAGTGTATCCCTAATAATTATACATATTTCTCTCAGATGTTACCAACATATTTTATACTCTTTAATCTTTATAATGTAAACAAGAACATGGTAATTTTGTGTATCACAGGTTATGCAAGCTGTAAAAACAGCTCTAGTTCTGCCATAAACAGAAATAAACCCAAACAGAAGTTCTCGAATGATCAAGGGCACTTCATGCTTCAGTTTACAGTCTCAAACTGAAACAAAGCTGCCAAAATTTCTTGGCTGGGCAAGCAATTTCAGTTTCTGAGCATGACCGTTCCACTTTAACCAACAAGAGAATGTAATCAACAAGGCCTTTCGTCACAGTGGTACCCAACAACCTTGCGAAAGTCCAAGGTAGCATGTATTGAATGCTCACTCACCTAACGCGATTCCACCGTGAGGAGGGGCCCCGGAGTCCAGAGCCTCCAATAGATGAGAAAGAAGTGATGGGTCTTCCTTTAACACAGACAGGATGAAAAAAAGACACAGTGGACCTTGTAATTCACAGCCTTTTCAGCTTGAGAGAGAATTGTTCATAGTCTCAGCATGTATAAATCGTACAGATCCATACAACTACTTTAGTGCCAAGAGAGTAAATAGACCTTCAAAAATATTTCCTTTGTAGACACAGATCTTATGACAGCACACTCAACTTGGATAAAAACTCCCTAATGTGATGTTTCTTCTCCCTGGCTCTTAAGCATTTGTGCTCTTTAAAGACGGTTAAATATAGCTTAATGGGTTGCCACAGCGACCGAACGGGTTGTCGGTGGTGCGGGGGTGTTAAGAGTCACAAATAATAAAATGGTGCAGTCGGGTATCTGGACACATCTATTACAGGTGCTTTAACTCGCTGTCATAGTAGCATTAAATGCTGCACTTTGCTTGCTATGTAATTTTTCACTCTTGTTCCATTACCTTGAGAATCGTGTCCAGGATATACAGCTGCTGAGAGGCATTGTGGATTCGAATTGAACCTCCTCCGATCTCACAGCCATTCAGCACCAAGTCATAATGCTGGCCACGCACCTGAGAAAGGAGATAAACAGGTAAGGGAAGCTTGTGGAATTCAGAACGAGATCATACATTTCCTATATGATAAACTTGGCTCATGACTGTAGACTTACAAAGTGATAAAAGCACAGACTAGTACTGGGTGTCAACAACAACCTCACGGTACGATGCACATCAAAATACATAGTGGGGTCTAAATGCCCACGACCACCAGTAAAAATTCTTCTATTCTGTATTCTTCTTTGCATTTAATACACAATTTTTCATTACAAATTCTACCATTTGTTATGTTATCTAATGCTACATGTTTTTTTGTTTTTTTATTTTTTTTTATTTAAAGATCAACATTTTTATGTCTTTTGGAACCTACTGTATGCCAGGATTCAATATGTTGAACAATGATGATATCATGCTGATCACATCTGAAACTTAATTTGATGCCAGAGGTCGGTTCATTTGATTGGTTGGTTACAAAACCTATCAACCTTTTTCTGATTATTGTGAATACTGGATAAAGATTTTTAAAAATGGTTTTGATTCAGACCAACTCGACTCGACTAATTCATTGGAATAAAATGACTCCAAAGAATGATTAACTCATATATCAGACAATCATCACTATGAGCAAATTTTAGAGAACAGCAAAATTAGAAAAATGCACATGGTGCATGCAAAAAAAACACACATGCAAATAGTTTCAAAAGTGTTTTTTAAAGGAAACCATACTTTTATTCAGCAAGATCGCATTAAAAGTGACAGTGAAACCATTTATAACGTTATTTAAAATAAATGCTGTTCTTTTTTTAAATTTCTATTCATCAATGAATCCTGAACATAATGCATGATTGTTTCCACAAAAATATGTAGCAGCTGTTTTTAAGAGTGATAATAATAAGAAATGTTTCTTTAGCACCAAATCATATTACAATGATTTCTGAAGGATCATGTGACACTGAAAACAGGAGTGATTGATGGCTGCTGAAAAAATCAGCTTTGCAATCAGAAGAATAAGTTTAATAATAGTGTATATTATTTACTATTTTAATCTTCATGACTGTCAATATGTCCTGTCCTGTCCTGTCCTGTTTCCATCAAAATGCAATGCTATGATTCTGTAAGGTTTAAAAAGACTATCTGTGATGATCCACTACATACGTTGTGGGGCTGGGTGTAGAGCAGATGGACGTCCTCGGGGACTGGAGCTGTGAAGGGATGGTGGGCAGACTCAAGCATCTCTGGATCATCCTCTTTGGGTAAGAAGAGGGGAAAGTCCACCACCCACAAGAAGTGAAAGACAGAGGGGTCACGAACAGGCACACCGTAGTGCTCAAGCAGCTCAGCGCACTGCAGTCTCACCTTCCCCAGCAGAGGGCGCTAAAACATGACAAAATAAATGTACATTTTTTACTTAATATATAGCTAAACAACAGTCAACAGTGACAAGAAATTATCAGAAAGAGGTAATAGATTCAGGACATGTTGCAGGCTCGACTCGAACCTGCATCACTGACATGAATTAGCTTTTATATTTATATTTTCAATTTTCATTTTAGATTAAGTTTTATCAATTTGACATGCTTTTGTCTTTTTTTTGGGGGGGGGGGGGGCTATTTCTATATAGCTTTATTTTTAGTTTTAGGAATTAGTAACTATTTATTTCAGATAGTTGACAACATGTCTAATTTTCATTTAAGTTTCCTAAGTTTAGGTTTGTCATCTAATATTTATATTTTATTTTCAGCATTATTTTAATTACAGAAAACTGAAATTAACAGTTTTAGTTTATAACACATTTTTTTGTCCATACAATAAAAGTCAAAGGGTTTCATTGTATGAACAAAAACAGTTGAAACATTCTTCATACGATCTATTTTTGTCATACAGAACAAGTGAACAAGTCATACATGTTTGGAACAATATGATGTTGAGGAAATGATCTATCCCTTTAAGATACATAAAAGATTATGAATGTTTCAGGATAAGAACCAGAAACTTCAGGATAGCCTTAGGATGCATACTGAAGTGCTACAGAAAAGCACCCAGTCACTTTTAACCATGGATTTGTCATTTTAAAAATGTTCAAATCTGACTAGTAGTTTTTTGATCATTCATGGAACAGCAAAGAAAACCACAAGAGGCTTTTACAATTCATGCATTTAGGGGCAGGTACATGTTAATGAATGCCAAGATCTTTAAAACTATATTTGAGGAGAAATATCTCCCCCAGCTCTCATTTCTCTTGCTTTCTGCACTAGCATCACCATTCATCCCACAACCTCAGCATACAAAGCTTGCCAGTTATCCCAAGCCATCTCCCACTTCTCTGCTTTGTGACTAAACAGCCGTCTCACTTTGTGCCAAGCTCACCATCTGCACCAGCCCCGAGCGAGAGCTGAGGCATGGAAAAGATGACTATTCTTTTAAAAGTGATTAGATCATGTCAGCATTCCTCTGAGGCCATATTTAAAAAAAATAAAATAATAATAATCTAGTCACCAATCACTTTAGGGCACAAATACTGATGGGAAGATACTTGAGGACCCTAAATAGGGATGCTGATCATTGAATTATTTACGCAAAATGTCTTGAAGTACTTGTGGTCCAACTGTAGTTTTATTTAAATATTTGCTCGCTGAGCTCTGATGCGTCAATGAAACCGAATCAGCATGGTTATATCAATCTGTGAGGACAGGGAACAAAATGGAGGCGGATACGCACCACGTTCTCCCGGGGTCCGGCCGTGATGAAGATCAGGTCTCCAGCATTGGCCTGGGCCATCTGGAGCAGCTGCTGTTTGGCCGTGTCCGAGAGCAGCCGGCTGAGAGGGGATTTCAGTGAACCATCTGCCCTTACTGGAGCCACGCTCACCTCCTGTACGACACACGGTGCAAGCACAGCAATGATCATCCATTTCCTCCACCGGCCCATATTCAATTGCCATTGACAGCATAGGGCACAAACTCTTGATCAATCATCAGTCTCGAGAACTCTGCGGGCTGGTTTCCCAGACACAAACCAAGCCAAGACCTAAACTAAAATGGATAGCAATGGAGAATCACCTTTGACGATGCCAATTAGTTCAAGCCGAGAACACTAGCTTAAAGTTCACTTTCCATTTATACATACAGACAGAAGTATATATAAAGTGTTTTCAGTGGGAAAACTAAGCAGAACAGTCAGCTATCATAAGTATTAAATAACGTTTATCTTTTTTTTTTTTTTTTTGTGAGTTGCCTTTATTTTATTGGATAGTAGAGACTTGACAGGAAGCAAAGTGTGAGAGAGAGAAGTACGGCATCATAAAGTAAAACGAGCCAGAAATCTAACTTGAGTCACCCGAAGTGGTGTCCACATTAAACATTAAAAAGTTATGTCCCTCATCGTCATCATTACTCTTGACTTTTATAAGAGACTATTATTAACACAACGTTCCCCTATTGACAGGAATTAGATTTAAGTTTATTCAGTAAAAAATATGTACTTTTTAGGAAGGATATTAAAGGGCCGAAAACATCCTGCAAAGTTTTATATCTGAAAGTGCACCATATATAAAGTTATTGTCTTTCAAAAGTGAGAGTCGACTCTGAATCTATGAAATGAATTGTTTTTGAAACGAGTCATTAGCCGTTTCGTAGTGACGTAGATACGAAACATTAGCATATTGGCCGCGTCCAGTTATTGCGCGCGCACTCGCAGGGAAACTTAAACCTCAAAACGGAGCTGATTTCTGAACTGGACAGCATCATGTCGAGAAGACGGCGCTGTGCATTATGTGAAGGTAAAGCCAGTTATTTTTCACTCCCCAAGGATGAGCATGTGAAGAATCGGTGGTTAAAATTCATCTTTACCAAGATATCACTAGCCTGGGAAAACCCAGACAACTTCCGGCAAATTTAGATTTGCTCTGAAAGTTAGTCTGGCAAAGAGCTCATTCAAGCCCATTTCCAGTCCGCAGAAATCGCGGCACCAATCAGAAACGTTGGGGCGGGCTTTACACGATGACGACAGCGCTGGGATTTTGTAGCCTATACAACAAAGATGGATGCCGCCGTCTTACATCACTCGTTCGAATCAGCTATCGCGTCTGTTTTAAGCGATTTAAAAATTTCCTTTTCGTTATAACCCGAGCAAAGAACAACACTCAAAGCCTTCATGTCTAAAAAATATGTTATCGCTGTCTTACCGACTGGATTCGGCAAAAGTCTGATATACCAGTGTGGCGAGCAGGACGATCGAGGCAGAGGGACGTGAGAGAACGGCGTGAGTGAGGCCGGTCTCACATCTCTCACGGAGGAGCGGAAGCATAAAAGGAGGAGCGATGACGGTGAAGATCGAGAGAGGACAGGCCTGAATTTTATTTGATGATTTGTTTTATTATGTGTGGTGGCAGTCGACCGTGAGGGACTTTGTATTTGTTTTATTTTGTCATTAAAATGTGTGAATGTTCGCCGGTTTCCGCCGCCTCCTTCCCATAACAACGAGCCTCGTTGGTGGCTAAACGAATGGGTGGGTCTTAGCCATAGACTGTCTTAGGGAGAGCCCTCTGCATACGTCATCTCCTTCATCGCTCTGATTGGTTTTAGCTCGATCCAATTGCGCCAAGAGCCATTTGAGGGACGTCCGTTGGTGACGCCCTTTGGAAATGATTTGTCTATGGAGCTTTGCCAGACCCTAACTCAGTTTAAACTGAGAAGGGTCTGGTTTTAACCAGGCTAAGATATCACAGCAGTATAATCCTAAACTATTTCTGTGTTCCCTTTATTTTATAGTATAGACGACTGCTTCTGAAATCTCGGGAGTTCAATGCAGGATTCACAAACCGCCTGCTCTTGAAAGATGGTGTTCAAAATACTTAGTTTTGAGTTTTATATTGTGTAGGTCTCCTGCTAACTGGCTAACATTATCACTGTCTAACTGAAATACTTCTGCTGATCATGTGTGGGCCACTATTATCGAGTCGTCCTTGCGAACTTCTTCTAATATTTCATCACCGGACTCGCGCTCGCATTAATATGGTAAAATCGACGTCATTGTTCGTTACTATGTTTAGTTTACAGTGTAGGAAGCCTCAGGACACGCAAAGCTGTCAGTGTTATGAATGGGCGTTTTTGTTCTCGACGCACTCAGGCTCTGGAGACGCTGTACACGGGTAGGCCAATCACAACAGACTGAGCTGTCTGGCCAATCAGAGCAGATAAACTTGTGGAAAGGAGGGATTTAGAGAGATTGATTCATTTGACGAGCCGTTTGAGGATCATGGAAAATGTGATGATGTGCAAATGTATATTGTGAGGAAATTAAACAGTTTTTTTTTTACATGTTATGCATGTAAACATGTAGGAGACTTTACAACAACATTAGGAAACTTTAAAATACTATGATAGGGGCACTTTAAAGGGTTAGTTGACCCAATAATGAAAATGATGTCATGTACTTACCCTCATGTCGTTCCAAACCCTGTAAGAAGTTCGTTCATCTTTAGAATACAAATGAAGATATTTCAATTAAATTTGCATGTTTGAAGCATGTTTGAGCATCTGCAAGAACCAATGAGGTTAGTTCTTGTGCGTCAAGCACAACCGTTGAGCTTCTGTTTATGTTTGACATTGAGTGTTTATATGTGAATAAAAACCTAAATTCAATATCTTCATCATATAAAGCAATAGTGTCTCTTCAGAAAATTTGGACTAAACTTTTATAAAGTCAAATTGGTAGTTGGGTAGCTGTCAACAGAGGGACAGAAAGCTCTTAGATTTCATTTAAATATCTTCAAATCTGTTTTAAAGATGAACAAAAGGCTTATGGTTTTGGAATGACATGAGAGTGAGTAAAAGATGATTTGTTTTTTTAATTTTTGGGTAAACTAACCCTTTAAATTAAATGTACTATTTTACTATACACTTCAAGTTTGGGGTCATGTTAAATAATACTAAACAAGCAAAAAATATGGCAACATATTTTATCAATAATTTTTGTATAAGATACTACTGGCAAAACTACACTGATTTAAGTCTCACAAGCCTTAAGTATATTACACAGTAAGTTGCAGTTTGCAGCTAGTAAGTTGTTTGATTTACTAAAAAGTACCAGCTCATCAGAGTCATTCGTCCAGTCAACTACACTGGTTGTTCTGTATGGTTTTGATTCACTAAAAAGATCAAACTCACAAGAGTCAGTCGTTTGGGAGTCGGACTACACTGGTTGTGCTAAACGTTTTATCCACTACAAAACAATGGCATCATGAGGTTGACTCATGAGAGTCAATCATCTAGGTTTCATTTGAACTACACTGATCACGTTTTATGGTTTTGATTCACCAAAAAGAAACAAATCATAATAGTCAGTCATTTGGGAATAGGTTAGGCTACACTGGTTGTGTGATATGTTTTGTATCCACTTGAAATGCCTCATAGGAGATGAGCAATAGAGATTCTTGCCTTAGCATCATCACTAACAAGAGAAGACTGAGACAAAATGCAAATTAGTATTAATTTTTATCTCAGTACAAAGCATTTAACATGAAAAATGTATCAAACCATTTTATATTATATAAATCATTACAAGCTAAAAATTATGAATGTAATAAATATGGGGTGGTGGAAAAAATTCCTTTTATAAGCCCCCATGGACGGCCTACAATCCACATTCAACACATGGCCCTCTAGTGAGGTTGATCCTTGCCTCAGGGAAAGTATGCAGTGTGTTACATTTGACTGTTTTACCACCAAATCATTCTGACTTATTGATTACTTTCAGATAAATATTTCAGGAGCCTTCCCATGATGTGAACACACTGAATGCTTGTAGCGTTCCATCAGCAAACAGACACAAAACTCACCTGACCATACTGTGCCTTGGCTGCTTGTTTGAGGAACTCCAAGTCTTTGCCCTTCAGGTGTTTCTGTGGAAGAAACGCCACACACAGTTAGCTTCACCAGTTCCAGAGATAGTATAAGCGGGAAGAGATCGACCTCTCATAGAAATATGAATGGCAGAAATTGTGATCCTCAACACATTCAGTAACAACTTTTTAAAGAATGTCATCTTATAAGTGATTCAATTCAATAATGTGATTTATATGAATGATTATGTTAATTGATTTCCAGTATAATACGAGTTAAAAGGAACACATTTCTGGTTTGGTGCCTTCCCGATGACAAGGAATGAGAGTTCTAAGGAATTTACAAAAATGATATAATGAGTGAGTACATCATGAATACATCTTCTAAACCGTGTTTTTGTCTTAACCTGAATCACTATAGTATGCCTATGATAATAATTGTTTGTTCGTAAACCAGGCTACACTGATTGCACTGTCAGTTTTGAATCACTGAAATAAACCAACACAAAAGATTATTTTGTTTGGAAATCAGACTACACTGTGCTGTAGATAATGGTGTTGATTCAGTGTTGGGGCATCTGCAACAGAATCTCCGGATTCTATACTTACCATTCCTTCTGGGACACAGATAGCCTGAATGCAGCCACCAGGTTCAAGAAGTGCATCTTTGATGAACTCGATTTCAGTTCCCTGGAATGCAGTGCTGACATCCACAAGCTGAATACAAGAAAACACATCAGAATTAACTCGAGTTTTGCCACTCAGGCCACAACTATTACATCAGCCTTAAGAAGGCAATACACAAAGAGAATATATTAACAAGATAATTGGTGCAAATTCTGTACTTGTAAATTTAGTACTTTAATAATATCTAATGAAATATAGATAAAACAAACAAATAGAGAAGTAAAAATATAAAAGAAAACACTACCATGCAAAAGTTTGGGGTGAAAGATGTCTCTTATGCTCACCAAGGCTGCATGATCAAAAATACAGAAAAACAGTAATAATGTATAATATTATTACTATTAAAATAACGTAAATAATGTAATTTATTTAGAAGATGGCCATTAACACCAACACTGTTGTGTTGTTTAAAATGTATGTAAAAACCATGTATGTAAAAAAATGTATGTAAAAAAAAAAAATGTTTAAAATCTACATGAAACCTGTAATACTTTGTTTCTCAGGAAAACATTTGTTATAAATGTCTTCACGCTCAATTTTAATCAATTTAATGCATCCTCCTGAATAAAAAGTATTAATTTCTTTAAAAAAAATTACTGACCCCAAACTTTTTAACAGTAGTGTATTTAATATTCATCTCTTATTTTTCGAAATGCTAAAACATCACAGATTCAGCAAAGGCCTCTAAATCTACGAGCAGAACTAAATGCATTCAGGACGCACAACGGTCCAAGAGAACGCATCATGAGAGATTCATTTTTAATTGTTGAGCACCGCGTGAAAATCTGTGATGTGTGGGGAAACAGGATGCCAGCGCAGCATGACGCCAAGGACGGCCAGCATGCAAACAACCTCATTGATGTCTTGCGTCCAATCTAGGATGATGTGTACAAAGAAAGAAAGTGCGGTCACCTTCATCCCAAATCTAGTGTCTGGTTTGTCAACTCCGTACTCTCTCATGGCTTCCTCATAAGTCATGGAGGGAAAGGGAACATTAATCTGTCCTTTGTCCTCCGGCCAGGAGTACTGGACCAAGCCTTCAATCAAACTCATGACTCCAGCCTGGTCTACAAAGGATATCTCAATATCCACCTAAGAGATGTGTCAACACAGAAAAGAGAAATGAGCCAAAATGCTTTGTTCACACTGCAAATAAATCTGATTTGTTTTTCAAATCTAATCCTTAAATCTAAAGCCTATTAGCAGCTCTAACCCTCGTGAATGGGAGTTAGAGCAAGTCACGTCATTAAAACACTCAATATTCATCTACATCTGCTGCATGTTTCCTCCCAACCTTTAGCACATCATTACCTGTGTGAATTCAGGCTGTCTGTCAGGCTTGGAGCCCTCGTCTCTGTAGCAGCGAGCGAGCTGAAAGTACCTGAGATTGAAGAAGATAACCAGCACGTAAGTGACTGTGGGCCAAATATTGACTGACATTTTTAAATCATGCATAGCACATAATTTTTCCTTTGACAGACTTTTCATAGAACTAGCCTGCAGTCCTGGCTTAGCGCAACTATTAATTCAAAGAGACGTGCTGCCAAAATTGAAATGAAAATGGATCTATTGTGGTCATTATCATTTTTCAAAATCTAATAGAAACTAGACTTCTGCATTTTCTGAATTGACAATGACAAGAGTTGCTTGCCTGTATGAAAATGTTAACACAATGCTAGTGTGTTCTGGGTGGTTGCCAACCTCTCTCACACTTTTGTTCGCCTGATTTCACTCCAACTTTATTTCACGAAAAACTTTTGAAGTATTTAAAAGGTGCACTCAGAAAAATAATTTTATATTTATAATAAATTCATAAATAATTTACACGACCATTCAAATGTTTGGGGTTGGTAAGATTTAAGTCTCTTATGCTCTCCACAGCTAATTTATTTGACTGAATATACAGTCAAATAAGTAATATTATGATATATTATTACAAATTAAACAGTTTATTTCAGTATATTGCTAAATATAATTTATTCCTGTGATGGAAAGCTGAATTTTCAGCAGCTGAACTTCGCTGTGGGTACGTTGGGGCCTTTAGGCTGATACATTTGCAAACATAAATAAATAGAATAATTTTCAATAGAATAAATCTTTTTATAAAAAAAAGAAAAAAAGAAAAGCAAGCCCAGCCCAGCCCAGATGAGAAAAAACTTTAACTAAGTAGAAAGTAAAAAAGGAACTAAGTAACACAATTAGTTATTTTTTAGGGAGAAGCACAATATTGTAAAGCATTACTTTTAAAAGTAACTTTCTGTAACATTGTTTAATCTCTTTTGATCAAATTAAACTTTTGAATAGTAGTGTATATTTATAATAAAAAATTACAAATAAAAGGAGAAATCACAAAAGAACCCACACATTTACATTCATATTACATTTGCCATCTTAATTTATTGAAATGTTATATATATATATATATATATAAATGTATATAAAAATGTATATATAAATACTGTTAAACTCTAGTAAATTTTTTTTATAATTACTGTTTACTCTAGTAAATATATTGTAGCAATTTATAAACACATTGATTTTAATTTTCAGTGTTTTATCTTTTCATTTATTTAGAATAAATAAATTATTTAGAATAAATAAATGAAAAGATTTATTTATATATATATGTCTTATATCAGACAGAATATTAATAATCTCTGTGTATTTTTTTTAGATGATCAAACATTCTTGGTATGCTCATTACAACAGTTTGCATATTTTAGTACACTTGTTGGGCTCCAACATATTTAGAGTTTCACTGGGTGGACTGCAAAGCATCATTTGAGTTTAAAACGAATGTGTCCTTGTCAACTACTCACATGGACCCTAGACCCCTTTAACACACAACCATTGACAACCAAGCTAAACATGTCAGCAGCAGCAACCCTCTCAGTGACTGATGTGCTAATACCACCTCACAATTCAAATTAGACAAAAATCTTTTTAAAAAAACAGCAAAAATCTAAAGCAGCATTCTAAAGCATATCACACTGTACATGCCGCATACATGTCACTGTTTTGGCATTTCATACAGCATTGGAACAAACGCAGTTCTGCAAATTCCAGAGCTGCTAAAAGCTACGAATAATACCATCTGATTCCAAGAGTATGTTGGCCAAAAGTTGTTTTCAAGGGGCTGTCATTCAGTGAAAGCAGAGTTTAGTGAATGTGCCAAGCATCTGACAACATTCTATTTATATAAAGGAATTAGAAAAAGGCAGGAAAATGTGATATGAAATATGATTTTTACCGGTCTATGCCAGCCACCATAAGAAGCTGTTTGAACTGCTGTGGGCTTTGTGGAAGAGAGTAGAACTTCCCAGGGTCTCCAGATGGCACCACAAACTCTTTGGCACCCTGAAAAACACAGTTACACTTGAATAAACAGTGTGTATTCCTGCCTCTGACTGAGAAATAAATCAGCCAGAATATCCCAAGCCAATCTGATAAATGAAAGTCACATTATGAAATATAAAAGAGAAAAGCAAAAATAATGTAGCACGGGGTGAGAAAAAGCATAGGAAAATATTTTAAAAACTGTTTTAAGGTGCTCTTCGGTCATTTCTGACCGGAAAATGTTCTGTTTTGAATTTCTAAAAATCACAGCTTCATCGGAATGGTCCGAAACTTGGTAACTTTTAAGGCATTTTGAATGTGACACAAACACAAAAACAAATTGAGGGCATGATTTGAGCAGGGTAAGTGGTCATAAAAAAAATTGTGCTCTTCGGTCAAAAATGACCGACCATTGGAAATGAATGGGAAATTGACAAAAACACAAAACTTCAAAGAATTCCGAGAATTTCTGTGTGTACAATCTACAGATTGGCCACGATGCAGGAAAGAAGTGCTAAGCAATGAAGGGGTGAAACTCTAAAACATCAAGAGTGCAAAACATACAGATTTTTTATTGAATTTGAATGTTACGTGTAACAAAATGCTTTCTCTGTATTCAGGTTTGACTGTAGTAATAATAAATGTAAAAACATGTACACTTCACATCAAAATTATTTCATTTTTTTTATAAACCTTGACAAAAAGTATTATTTGATCATTTCTAAAATGTACATTCAAATCCACATCTTAAAAGTAAGTAATTTTGTCCAAAAGCTAGAGAATTCACAAGCCTCTCCATAGAGAGCTATACATCTAGTTGTTACACCATGAAATTACGTGTTTTTCTCTCAACAGATGGCGCTAATCTGACTTCAAAAAATGGATTTAAAAGGCCAAGTCCTAGTTTCTAAATGAATCTGAAATACTGCATTAATTTAATTTTTTTTATTCATTATTATTTTCAAATGGCATTAACAATAATTATTGCATACATATTAATAAGTACTATCAAATCCTGTATTCATATTTAATATTTAAGCAATTTAGCAGACATGCTAACATTCTAGATCATCATCTGCCCCCTAAAGACACCTTGCAGCAACTATCAGTCCCTGTTGTTTCATGTCGCAAATTAGACTTTTCCTCAACTAAAAGCTTTCTTGTGATGTACTGAAATTAAAGTGCCAACAGTAAAGAAATCATCACTGTAGTTATTCATATCTCAATGTTGGAATATGCAATCGTTTTTTAAGTGTCGATCATGTTACACATTATGCGTGAAAGTAAAAAAAGAAGAAGAAAAAAATGCTTTTAGTACCGATGCCATTGTATAAATTCACTCACTATTCTCACTCAGACATGATTCCATTATTCATTTATAACACAAGTTTCCAGTAACACCGGATAAAGTGGGTACTAGTATTCAAACGATCATACATATGTGTCAAAGCTTTGAAAGTTATAAAACTTTGAAACAGATGTATAAGTTCTCAGCACAACAAAGCCCAAGGGAGGAAGCCAGAGTGATGTGATTGCTCACTAAATTTCAGGTAATGATCTGGCAATATTTTGCACCAGCTGTATTTTGTTGTTTGAGCAAGCCTTACAGGGGTGTCTTGCAGGAAACAAGAAACAGAAGCATGAGTCACCATAGAAGCATTGTAAAATAAGTTCTCATGAATGAAACGTTTCTGCAATTAGAAATGTTTTTATGCTTAGTATGTCGAGCTACATTTTGCACAATACCCTCTCTTTAATTTTTTGGATTTAGCTCAGTAAGTATTATATTTGTTTTTGTGTTATTTGATTATGAGTGCAATTTACAATGTTGGAAGTTAAGAAATAAATAAACACTCAGATTCTTAGTGCTCATGGCCACGATTTTTAATTCCTGAAATCACTTGGAGTATAACTGAATCACAAACAGAGCTGTTGTAACTTGTATGTATAATTTTCTGAAGACATTTCCATGCTGAAACTCAGAATGGGCAGAGTAGCACAGCATAGATTCCTATGAAATACAAAATACTGTGTATCTGAATTAGCAAATTGTCTTAAGTTTTGGCAAAGTCCCTTTCAAGGAAAGTCTGTTCACTTGGCAGCCATATTTGCAATGCCTCTGGGCAGCTATTTCAGGCATCCTATCTATTTGAATGGGGGAATCCTGAAATCTCAAAAACGGCCACATTTAAATAACATTTTAAATCAGAAACAACATCTGACATGGATTGTCACATAAATGTTGCTCAAATAGCATTTAAAAAACGCTTATTTATTTTTCATGCTAGACCAGCCAATGCGCATGTGCAGTCCTTAGCAGTCTCAGAATACTGAGACTGTTTCTATACCGAAACTTCTGACTTTGTACTTTGTCCCATTCATAAGTGATATAAATGTACCGTCTTTGTATATCTAAAGTCTTTGGTTTTGGTTATACAAATGAAACTGATTCAAACCGTAAAAAATACCTACCCCAGGTGTTCTTTTAAACAACGTTGGTGTTTCCACATCCACAAATCCTTGGGAAAAGACAGGTAATGCTCAGTGAGTATTGGGGTACATTAACTAAGCAAATGTACTGTATGCACAAGTTTGAAAATTCCACTGTTAATACTCACCATGCAAATTGCAAAGGTACTCCCTCATTTTCATCACCATTTGTGATCTCAGTCTTAAATTGTACTGCATCCCGGGTGACCGAAGATCAAGATAACGATACTGCATCCTGAGGGATTCTGATTTCTTCAAGGCAAACAAAAAAATAATAATTATACCATCCATCTAGAATGAAATGCATTGGCTATTCCACAGCAAATGACAGAGAGTGACTATCAAACACTGTCAAGGAACTCTCCAGGGTCATATTTAATTAAATGTTTTCAATAAAAAAAAAAATAATAATTTTCAGTCCTTTTCATGATAAATAACAAAATATACACAATAACTGAAAAAGGTGTAGGCTGAAGCTTTAAGGCTTAGCTAAACCCAGAATCAATAGAAACAAAAAAATGCATAAGATTTTAAAGCATATTTTAGGTCAAATTAGATTTATTTTTTGCATTATAGGTCTTGTCTTGCCTTAATTAACACTAATTTTAATAATAATAGCAATACAAATTAAAACACTGTCTCCAGACAAGACACGATTACTGTATTACAATATCATTTATAATTTTTTTAATGATTATAAAAATGACAACAGCAAAAAATCCTAAAAATATATTTTTGATTGAATATTATTTATTTTTTTATGCAAAATATACACTACCATTTGGGGTCAGTAAGATTTTAAAAAATAAATGAACAATTTAATTCAGCAAGGATGCATTAAATTTTGATATTTATTTGATATTGTTATTAAAAAAACCTGAAAAAAAACCCTGTCACGGTTTCTACAAAAATATAAAGCAGCATAACTGTTTTTAACATTGACAATAGAAAGAAATGTTTCTTGAGAACCAAATCAGCATATTAGAATGATTTCTGAAGGATCATGTGAAACTGGAATAACTTCCATTTTAAAATATATTAAAATAGAAAACAGTTATTGTAAATTGTAATAATAATCCACAATATTACTGTTTTTACTGTGTTTTTGATCAAATAAATGAAGAATAGGTAAGCATAAGAGCCTTTAAAATAATGTTTTTGAAGGAACCAACATTTTTGAATGGTGATGTACATAATTTTTTCTTCTGAATGATATGTTGTTCTTTGTGAGATTCATTTCTAGATATATTGCAGGAAAAAAATAGAATTACATCAAAATTAATTTAAAGGTGCCCTAGAATGTGAAATTGAATTTATTTTGGCATAGTTAAATAACAAGAGTTCAGTACATGGACATGACATACAGTGAGTCTCAAACACCATTGTTTTCTCCTCCTTATTTAAATCTCGTTTTTGAAAAACACCCCTGAAAATAGGCGAATCTATGGAGCGAATTATGTGCCAAAACCTCACACACACACAAAACGTGTTTTACTCACACCCAATGATTCACAAACAAACTCAGTGTGGTTTGTAAATACAAAACATCACTCACAAACTAATGCATATTGTTCTGCAAATAAAAAACGTACATATCAAACAAATACAGTATGTTTTACATATACATAGAAACGTATTTCTTCAATGACAAAAATATCCTCCAAGTACAAACTAAAATCTTTCAAGTACAAAACAAAATTCTACAAGCACGAAACAAAAACCTTCAAGTACAAAGCAAAATTCTACAAGTACGGAAAAACTGTCACGTGACTTTTGGCACTATTTTTCCGCGTCCAGGCAGATTTTCTTCACAAATATATCCAGGCGGATTTTCTCACAAATGCAGTTGTGCAACTTCCTCTTCTAGAACAGTAGATGGCGCTAAGATAGGGGATCAATTTCGCGCTAGTCTCTCGGGAGAAACACTGATGTGAAACGCGTGCTTGCCTTTGCCCATGGGAAAATGAGCGGTGAACAGGTGTGTTTATGTCTTACTTTATCTATAATTAACCTTATTGAGGTTTTGGTAAATGTTTATTATATAGACAGAAATCCACATTAGCACTTAGTAGCACTCCACTCTAGGATAAGGGAATCTATAAGCTGAAAGCTCTGCCATGTTGCTTTTTAGGCTACATTTTTGTAAAAACGTTTCATTTACTGAATGAGTCTATTTCTTTCGTTCTCGATAAATTAATGAGAACATTTCATTTAATTGAAAGGAGGGTCCCACTTATTCATTAATTTAGTTGGAATTCAGTCAGCTTAACTGTTAATGTAATAAAATAATGAATGAACAAAACAAACAATATAGGCTACAATTGTTTCTTAACTTGTTTCTGTGACGTATTGCCCAAATTATTATTTTGGACAGACAAAAGAAACCCTCCTTAATTTATGGAGAACGAAAGAAATAGATTCGTTCAGTGTAATCACTAATTTAGTCATTTCACACGCGTCTTATGTAGATTATTAGATGCTTCCTCAATGCTCATTTTATGTGATGATGGAATAGATCTAAATACTTTAAAAACATCTCACAATTTGATAATCTCGATAGATGTAATAGTAAAAACGTATAATAGCTGTAGTAAAAGTATTCGAGAGAGTTCATTTCATATGCAAGCCTGTCAGCCAATCACAGCAGAGGCCGGTTACACACAGCAGACACGCCCCTTCACAGAGCTTTCAAATAGGAGTCTAAAATCAGGCTAGGAAAAATGCCTTTTATTTCTAAATTATGACTATTTTTGATCTAAAAAACATACTAACATTATAAGGGCAACCCAGGAAACATTGTAAAATAATAAACCAACCCCATTCTAGGGCACCTTTAAAAAAGTAATGCATGCAACACTTTGTTTAATCATATTTACTTACTTTGACAAATTCTTTAATCTCAAACGGCAGCTTTCGGCAGGTATTCAGCACTTTCATGCTCTCAGCACAGACCTCAATGTCTCCAGTGGACATTGTCTAATATTGAATAAAAAGGACAATTTTACACACATTTCACACTGAACAGTAGTGTCAGACTTTTCTCTTTATGTGCAATTGAACAGGCATAACAACCTTATTCTCCTGTCCCTCTGGTCTACACCTGACCCGTCCTTTGACCATGATGACCGACTCCACCGTGAGGCCAAGAAAAGCATTCTTCAGTTCAGATTTAGACTAAAAAAATTAAAGTGTCAAAAGAAAAATGTTATGGTGAAAACACCAACAAATAAACCAACATGTGGGCAGCATTAGAATTAGTTTATAAAACACAAAACAAGAAAGAAAATTGATTTGCTACCTCATCCTGTGGGATAAGAATTTGCACCAATCCACTGAAGTCTCTCAAGATCACAAAAAGATCTTGCCTAATGAGTCAAGAACAGAGAATGTGTTAGATGTGGCCCAGTGATATTCAAAAAGAATAAGCATTGTGTCTCAAACCTATGGAAGATGCCAGAGAGCAAAAAAATTCAATGAAAATTGTGACTTTCTATCTCACAATTGTGACTTTTTTCCCTCAAAATTCTCAGTTTACATCTCGTAATTTTTACTTTGTTTAAAATCCGAATTCTGAGTTTGCCTCTCACTATTTTGCTGCTTTGTTTAACCCATGGAATAAATCTCACAATTCTCACTTTTTTGTCACAAGTCTTGAGTTTATATCTCACAATTCTGATGCTTTTCATATAAAAAAAATAGTGAACAAAAAATGTCTGAATTGAGCTACAAACTCGCAATTGTGAGAAAAAAAGTCAGAATTTGAGATAAAGTGTCGCAACTACCTTTTTCTATTCTGTGAAGGAAACGAGTGTCCATACAAACCTCAAGTACTGAATCCAGCCACATAAAGTAACTTCTTCATCTATATGACTGGAGCACAGTTCTCCACATGTGTGGCTTCTCTGTGAAAAACTGCTTTGACCTACAAAAAGAAGAAGAAAATAGATCTTTTTTAATTTTTTTAAAAGCCAATAACAAATACAAAGTCTTGTTCAAGGTCACATTACCTGAAGTGTAAGTAGAGCAGGTTCTGGAGAATTCATAAGCCCCTGCCAAAGAGTTTAGGGGAAGAGATGGTTTTGTGGAGCAAATTTGATTTATGGAAGGTACTGATCTCGTGCTGTACACACACCTCAACACCTGCTGGGCTGATCTAAGAAAAAAGAATCTGTATTTGTTTGCCATTGTCCGGTATGAGAGATCTTGGTGTCTCTGGCTACATTTAACCTTTATTCTCTTTAACAAATGAAAATATACATTTAACAGCTATTATTCCACTTGACTGTGTACATGTTTTGTACATGTCTTCTTTGTGTACGCGGTTGTAGTTCTATAACTCCAGTTACATTTTTGCAGTTAATGTAACACTGACGGTCACCTTTGTTTTTCTTTCCTTTCGTTAATCTTGTACACGCCAATCTATAAAATACAAATACACATAGTAGGATCACATGGCGTATAACAATAAGTGAATCAAAATAAATCCAGTTGAATTTTCAATGACATTCTGAATCATGACAGTTGCGAAGTGTATCCGTGTGCTACATGAAGCCAGGCGCATGGAATACTTTGACACGACTAATCAAACTAGATATAATCGATTGTAACATGGCAACTAGTTACTTATATTACATGTATGTGCCATGCTTTTACTTTGATCACCGCCAATTATTCATATTGGTAAATATGGTCTTAAGTCAACTAAATGTAGAAATATATGATACACCTTTTCCCTTGCTAGCAGCAATCGATTAGTGTTCCTGCGCCACCCCGTTGCACGATGGGAAAGCGGGATGTTCAAATCCTCTTCCTGTTTTTTTTGGCTCGGTGTGTTTTTGTTCATCATGGAGGGGAGAGGCAGGTACGGCGGATTCAAGTTTTAGCTTGTCCTAAAAATAAATTTTGATTGATTTAAATCAACCAAAATGATTTATTTAAAACACAACATGTTTTAGCAGTTTAACTTTACATAATGCGATGGAAATAGATCTTGTGTAGTTCGTGGTGGAAGCGAACTGCTAATAGTCGCGATTGTCTGATCTGTTTTCTTCTGATCTAACGTTAGTTGTGTTTGATTAAATGCTTTAAACCTCAAAATGACATTTTAAGTAGACTATATTTTAAACGTATAGTTAACGTTACGACATATAACTTAGCCCCGGTTTCACAGACAACGCTTAAGCCTAACTTAGTCTCAGACCAATTCAGCATGTTTGAGCTGTTTTAACTGAAAACAACTTGCACTGACATATCTTAAAATACCTCAGTGCCATTATTTTGTCTCATGATGCACACCAGTAAGTTAATGTTTTTTTTCTTCTTCTTTTAATGCACTTTATAAAAGCTATTTAAAGGGTTAGCCTAGTTCACCCAAAACTAAAAATGACTTATTTATAACTGTCATTAACGTACCATCGTGTCGTTCCAAACCCGTACGACTTTCGTTTATTTTCGGAACACAAATCAATATCTTTTTAATGAAATCTGAGAGCTTTCTGTCCATGTTTATAGACAGCTACGCAACTAACACATTAACATTTCAAAAAGTTCATAAAGAGATTGTAAAACTAATCTATATGAATTGGGTGATTTGTTCGAAATTCTCTGAAGAGACTCGGGCACTTTATATAACGATGAACGGATTGAATTTAGGCTTGTTTTGTTCACATATGAACAGCGAACATAAAAGATCAAACCGAACCTGCTTTGACAGGAGAACAAACCTATGAACTAATAAGGTCCTAACTAATCCTGGCTTAATGTAAGCCCTGTCTATGAAACCACAATCAGCCCATTAATATTGTATTAAATAACACTGCTGGATGAATTGAACTTTATTTGTCCTATTAGTAGTAGTAGAGTCCGTGTTAATAACCCATCTATGTTGCTTCTTTTACCCATGCAGTGCCGTCGGTACACCTGCCAGCAGACCTGTAACTCGTAGAAGCAAAAGTTATGGCCGGAGCTGTGTGGAAGCACCCTCATATTTCTGGCAAACACCAGGACATTTAACAGTCTTGAAGATCCCAACCAGTAGAGGGGCTGCCAAATCACAAATCATCACTGTAAGAGACCATGGAAATGACTCCATCTCAAAATGCTTTTTCTGACATAGAGTAGCTTAAGTGACACATATCTTTATTCTTTCTACAGAATAAGGTTGACCCTGAACATATTGCTCTTCTGGTGAAAAATGAGTGGAAGCTGTCCTATGTCACTCCTTTGCATTGCTTCAGACATACACAGCTGAAATCATATTCCAAGCATCTCTCAGCCTTCATCGTAGCAGAGAAACAGCAAGGAGTTGCAGTTGAAGTCGGGTTAGAGGCGGGATTCAAAGTCACATTTACTACAGTTCTTGGACTGGCTGAGACAGATGAGGATGCTGAGACTGTTTTCATTCAGGTAAGTTAACAGGATGAGATTTTTGTTTTTTTTAAAAAAACTAAAGGGATAGTTCACCCAAAAATGAAAATTGTCATCATTTACTCACCCTTAAGTTGTTCCAAACCTGTGTACATTTCTTTGTTCTGCTGAACACAAAGGAAGATATTTTGAAGAAGGTTTGTAACCAGGCCACTTTGGGGCACCAATGACTTTCATAGTAGGACAAACAAAATATTATGGAAGGCAATGGTGCCCCAGAACTTTTGTTTCCCACATTCTTCAAAATATCCTCTTTTGTGTTCAGCAGAACATAGAAATGTAAACAGGTTTGTAAAAAAAAAATCACATTTTTGACAGTAGACATTTTTACAGTTGCAAAAGTGTTCAATTTAAAAAAAATGGCATTCTTTTGAACTTCCTATTCATCAGAGAATCTTGTGTGTGTGTGTGGGAGGGGTGCATTATTGTTTCCATAAAAAAATATTAAGCAGCAAAACCATTTTCAACAAAAATGTTTATTGAACACCAAATCAGCATATAATGACTGCTTAAATGTATCTTCACCATCACAGGAATAAATTACATTTTAGAAAGTGTAATTCACAATATTACTGTTTTTTTAATCAAATAAATGCATATGAATATGATACTTCTTTAAAAACATAACTTCTTATCAACCACAAACTCTTGAACAATAGTGTATAAATACACCGCATTCATGCATTTTTTCTTTCTCTTATTCCCTCAGATCCAATCCAAACCGGTGTTTGCCGCAGCAGCAGATGCACCGAAAGTTGTCTGGCGCGGTTGGTTCACGTGCGTCAATGGGGATCCAGAGTACCTGAGGTCGCTGCCTCCAGATTTTGTCAGCTTGCCTTTGTTTTGCACAAGTGGACCGGAGTCTCTTACAACCCTGGTTAAATCCTGGTTTGAGAGGGCTTTTGATTGCAACTTTGGTTCTCTGGCTTTAAACTCCACCACTCTCAATTGGCTGGCTGCTTTGTGGACTGGTTGCCATCCCACCTGCAATATCAGGTATCTGAAACTGGCCTGGAGCCTTCCGACACAGCCACCCCTGGATGTCTCATACACGGTGAATCCACAGGATGCATGGGAGCTGTGGAACAGTATTCACTCAGAGGAGAGTACAGATGACAGGATCGATATTAAAGAGGTCCAGTCTTTCATGAATGGACTGGAGACTCATTTTTTCAGACACTTCAAGATCTACCTGTCTGCTGGTATGCTTGTAAAAGTATCTACCACTCTGGGATCAGCACAGCTTGATGGGAAAATCAAGGTAATTGCTATGTGTCCTATCTGTTCATTGTATATTTACCATGTGTTATATCTTTACAGTATGTTATTTTTTTAAACTATTTTTCTCTTTTTTTTAGATCGGAAACAGTGACTACATCACCACCTTACTTACCCTCCTGACAGAATGTGCCCTTCTGAAAATGCTAACCTAAAATCTCTCTATTTTAGATTTGTAAATATATTTGTGTTGTCTTTTATATCTTTTAAGGCGCATCGTCTCATATTTATTTTTTTGTGCTGTCTTAGACATTCTTTAAATGTCTGTCTGTTTTCCAGCTTTTAAAATTTAACTTTTTTATTCTGCTTTTGAATCCTGATTTTCTTTCCTAAGACTGTTTATCAAGACAAATAACATTTATGTCAGTCCATAAGGCTAATATTAATGTGATACAACTCATTTATCACAAATAAATTTGTAAATGTATCACTACTATATGTATAGGTGCTTCTAAGTAGTTCACACAAATGTGTTAATATCTGTAATTAGTATATTGTAACATATGTTGATATTTAATACTAACATTTTGTACCCTTAAAAGTATGTAAATTACTTTGGGACAGTTGTCATATTTGTGTAATGAGTGGCTTGATTTTTGGATGTTTATGTTTTGACTGTTCATGGTTTCTGAAATTATCCTATTACGTTGTTTTCAGTGCCAACAATGTCAATAAAAGTTATTTTGGATTTTAAATTTTGTAATTGTTTTTCTGCACACAAGACACATCCTTCATTTAAACGTTTACATCAGATAAAATCCTAGGATATGCATAATGTTTTTGAATTGAGCAACCTTTTGTCTTACAATAAAGCACATATCTAAAGTTGATTTTTTAAATTTATTTAAACAAACCCCAATTTGTATGAGAAATACGTTTTACTAATCTAGATTTGAAAAATCTAAACCAGTAGTTCTCAACCTAAAATTAACTTGAAATAATGTATAAGTTAAAACCACTATAAACATGTTAAATGTCTAACCTCATTAAATAGGTTGATCAGTTGTCAATACAATTTCAGAATCGACAAAGCATTTAAATATTTTTTCCAGTTTTATTTCAACTTTTAAAGTTTTGAAATGTATAGAAAGTTGAACATCTTTAAAATTAAATAAGGTAAGATCATGGAAGATATACTTTATGTAACTATTTCAACACCAAAATAGAGCACATTAGTGTTCTGTGGGAAAACGAGTGATCATAAAAAAAAAAAAATGAAAGGGCAGTTGTACATTTCAAAGAGATTAATCTCATATTCAGTAACAAGTTTAACATTACGTGTCTGACCAAACGTGCAGGCTGCTAAAACTAGAAACCTGTTTGTTCTGAAATTTCAGAAACTTTTTTTTTTACCTTAGTCCTCAAACTTGCATAAAACAATACATCAGGGTTCTTCAAATTCGGTCCTGGAGAACCACTGCCCTGCAGAGTTGAGTTCCAATCCTAATCAAACACCTGAACTAGCTAGTCAAGGTCTTCAGAGTTACTAGAAAATTGCAGGTAGGTGAGTTTGATCATGGCTTGATCTAAACTCTGCATGACTGGTCCTTCAGGGTTGGATTTGAGGAACCCTGCAATACATCCAACTATATTTTAAAGAAAGAAAAAAAACTTCAATAGACAAAAATCTAAGTGGATTAAAGTGCATGGACTGATTCATTGATGCATTCGGTTGTATAAAAGTAAACAAATTGATAATACGTCAAACCTGTTTTTGACTGCTTCAAAAATAACTTATTTTCTTCTGCAACAGCCTTCGTTAGATTGCAATGTTTCAGGGATGAACTGCATTTTCAGTACACCAAGGATTGAAACAAAAGATCAATTAATCTGCTTACATCTGGTAAGAATGCAGGAACAGATAATGCTCAGTGTACAACTTATAAAAAAACTAAAGTTAAAGAAATCACAGTGCATCCAATTCAGACCAGAACATCAATCAGGGAAACCAGCATCATTCACACCAATTCCCAGTGATGTGTTTCAGGTTACTGTAATTCTTCAATGCAGTCAAACAGACCGACAGAAGCCTAGTTCCATCCATAAAAACAAACGCACTGGCTGATGCTTTTCCGGCTGCTGTTTCTCTCTTCAAATCGTTGCCTTTGGCTATGCTCAAGTACGAAAGAGAAACCAAATGTAAAAACAAAATGGAGTGATGCTCTATGGCCGTACGGGTGAGTCTCCTCAGAGCAGCTTCCAGAGATGGTATACCTTTGGTTTGCCATCTCAGTAACAGGAGACAATACTCAGTTTTTAACCAGGATTTCCTCTTGCATGATGCACAATGTCTCTATGAGGAACAAGCTATGGTGAGGCATCTGTGAGATGGATACTGTAGTTGTTACCATATATGCGATTCACAGTGAGTCATTTTTATTACACCAACGCCACCTCCCAACCTCCTGTAGTTCATTCCACCATAGAGCCTTAAGGGAGTGGGAAAAAAACAATTAGTGACTGGCAAATCACATATGATGTGATTCAGGTTCAAACATTTAGGGTCTTTATGTTTCTAATGTCTCTTATGTTCACCAAGGCTGCATTTATTTGATCAAAAACACAGTAAACTGATCTTGTGAAATATTATTACAATAACTGTTTGCCTACTTTAATATATTTTAAAATGTATTTTATTCCTGTGATGGCAAAGCAGACTTTTCCACAGCCATTACTCCATTTGTCAGTGTCACGAGACCCTTTAGAAATCATTGTAATGAAAAGCTGATAAAAAAAATTCAGGATCCTATGATGAATAGAAAGTAAAAAAAATAAAAATAATTGCAATAATATAAAAGTTTTTAAAATGACTTTTGATCAATTTAATGCGTCCTTGTTGAATAAACCTTTTTTTTTTATTTATTTTTTATCATCTTCCTGACCCCAAACTTTTGAACGGTGCTGTGCATATTTACCTCCACGTGTTGGCATCAGGGTCATAGACTTCTATAGTTTTCAGGTATGTGGTACCATCAAAACCTCCAACTGCCATCAACTGGCCATTTACTACTGCTAAACCAACCTACAACAAAAAAGAGAATTTGTTTGTTGGGCATTTCTTTTATAAGAGGCAGGAACGAGATCAAAGAATCACATACCCCGCTCCTTCTGGACGTCATGGCGACCACTGGGGACCACTGATTGGTTCTGGGGTTGTATCGCTCCGCGCTGCTCAGTTCTGTGGTATCGTCTCTGCCGCCCACTGAGTAGATCATGTCCTGGTACACGGCACAGCCCAGGTGTTTCCGACGGGTCCCCATGGGTGCCACCGTATGCCAGCGGTTCTCTTGTGGGTTATACCGCTCCACTGCCAACAAAATAACTGTTAATAAACATTCTGCATTTCCTTTAGAATACCTGAAATTCAGTAATCAGCACTACCGGTCAAATGTTTGGGATCAGTCAGATTTTTAAAATGTTTTTGAAAGTCTCTCATGCTCACCAAGGCTGCATTTACTTGATGAAATATACAATAAAAACTGTATTTTTGTGAAACATTATTACATTTAAAAATATAATAAACTAGAAAACTTATTCAGGAATAATTGAATCCTGTGATGGTAAAGCTGAATTTTCAACAGCCAGAAACATCTCTTATTATTATCAATGTTGAAATCACTTTAATATTTTTGTGGAATTCTCTTCAAGATTCTTTGATCAATAGAAAAGTTCAAAGGAACAGCATTTATTTAAAATAGAAATCATTTGTAACATTATTAATTACGGTCCCCTTTGATCAATTTATTTATTCTTACTGAATAAAATCATTGATTTTTTTTATAACAAAAAAATCATACTGAACCCCAACATTTGAGCAGTTTTTGTATATATATATATAAAAAAAAAAGTCAGCACAAAAAAACTAGTACTTTATCAAATTGATACTAAACTTGGAGAGGTATTAAAGGGATAGTTCACCCAAAAATGAAAATTCTTAATTTACTCATGTTCCAAACCTGTATGCATTTATTTCTTCTGTTATTTTTATAAGATGATATTTTGAAGAGTATGGATAACCAAATAGTTGATGGGCCCCTTTGACTATCATAGTGTTTTTTCCCCAACTGTTTGGTAACCCATATTCTTCAAAATATCTTCTTTTGTGTTCAACAGAAGAAAGAAATGCATACAGGTTTGGAACAGCTTGAGTAAATGATGACAGAATTTTCATTTTTGGGTGAACTTTTTGAGTGAACTATCCCTTTAAATGTAATTACAGTCATTTATGAACCGGTCTATTACCATGTTAATATTAATTGAGCAATATTGACAAAAAAAGGGAAAACTACTCACCTCTCATAATTCATTAATTTGCTACTTATTTTTTATTAATAACTGTTTAATTATTTGAAAAAACTTGAAGCAATTTTTACTTGAGCAATTCTTGAAAATAATAAATATTTATATTCCTATCTGACCTATTTAAAAGGGACTGTTTTCCATCGCTTATTAATTTATCTGTGGTCAGATTGATTTTATATTCATATCATATTTGGTACTGGTATCTAGACAACTACTGCAACTTTCAACAATAACACATTTACCTGAACTGACAAGTTCAAACTTAGTGATTGTCTTTTATTGGATTACATCTGATACTGCCAACATGAAACGGTCAAAACTTTCCTCAGCTGCATTTATTGTTAGAAGTACAGAAGACACATCAAGTATTAATTGCAATCATAGCATTATCTGATCACTTTGGTCTCACTCCAATGTTACTGAGTTTTGCCACTACATCTTCCTGTATTTACCTGTATTTAGTGGGGATGTGCCATCTGAACCGCCCACTGCGTAAAGAAAACCTCCTAATACGGCTACAGCCACACCCAACCGTCTCGTACTCATTGAGGCAACACGAGTCCACTTATTCTCTTTCGGATCATACCTGGAAGAAAAAGAAATAAAAAAATAGTACATATCTCATTATATCTCATAACAAAGGAAAATGTAAGCCATGCCTATGGAGATATTTAGATAATAATCATCTAATTATTTGAATACTAACCTTTCTACAATGTTGAGACAGGAAACGCCATCCTGACCTCCCACAGCATACAGGTAACCCCCTAATACAGCAACACCCACACTGGTCCTGCAGGTGCTAGTAGGGGCGACATCACTGCTCCACTGGTTAGTCTTTGGGTCATACCTGACAGAGCCAGCAGAGGGCGGAAATGTAGAGTTTGCATTTATCCATAAAAAAATTATTTCTTTCATTCTGTGAGGATTCATTCATTAGATTCTAGATAAATGCTGATTCATTTGTATAATTCAAGCAGCACCTTTCCACACTATTGAGATAAGACGAGCCGTCATGTCCGCCAACAGCATATAACAGATCATCCAGAACACTGACACCAACTCCACAGCGCCGTTTGCTCATGGATGCCACCATCCTCCACTCATTGGTCTGGGGGTCGTAGCGCTCAACGCTCGAGATGGCATCACCACTGCACCAACCTCCCACTGGCAGACAAGATAAACAGTCACACAAACAGAACTCGCAGCACACGACTGCTTAAGTCAGATGTGGCAGGGGAAAATCTTGACGAGTGAACAAAAATCAATCAGTGGAATAAGAACTAAGATCTGTTTGCTAAAACACTCACCAGCAAACAGTACTTCTCCACAACGAATAGGCTTTCTGGGCCGGGTTCTTGGTCCCTGCATTAGGGGCCGTTCTTGGGGTAATAGAAGGTAGTTCTTTGCTTCATCGACCAAGTCCCTATAAGGGCAAAAAAAAATGGATTATTATGTGCTGACACAATTTAGAGATTGGAATGGAAATTTTACATAACATTTTTTAGAGAATAAATGGCTCAGATTGATTGCAAATGGCTGTTAGCTCAGTAAGACAGACACACTAAGATTTACGTCAAAATGACCTATAAAACATTAACTTTTCAAGGGCCTGAAAAGGTTTTATATACTATTTATTGAATACAATATTCAGTTTATATAAACACAGACAGTTCAGTTCTCTTTCATGGCTTATTGCAGTTGAATATCAAATAGACACACAATTAATTATGTACAAATAGCTATCGTATTAAGCATTAACATAAGGTTTTCAAAGTTTGTCTTTGAAGAATCTGGTCTCACTACATTAAAAACTTTTTCATAATAATTAACTGACAAGTAAAGAGACCCATAGCAGTTAAAACCATCAGAGTTTATTCAATTATGTTCTTTATTAGATATTGGACTCTGGAAAAAGGGGCATAAAGTCATACATTTAATCTGTAGAGGCCAGTGTAGATGATATGGTAAATACTACAACAGTACAATTATTGAAGTAATTTATAGCACTGTTGTTCACACGTACCTACACTCCTCATCACTCTTGATCAGAGGATCTGAACCCACTGTCCCAACCAGAAACTTCGGGCTCAAGAGGGGAAGACGCACATGTTGCAGAACCTGTTGCCATGACAAAAACGGATGAGATGTCTTATTAATTATAAAAGTCTAAATAATAACAATCTACATAAAAAGAAGAATTTGTACACTATGTAACACTACAATAAGTCAATACATCATCAATCTTTCTTCCAAATTGTGTTTTTGTCTTATCCTGATTTCCTATGGCCTATTATGAGTGTTTATATTTTAGACATAGCGGGATGGTTTTCGCAGAAAATTGCGAACATACGTCACGCGTCTGTGCATGTCTCCTCATATCCATAAATAGAGAAAAGTTGCTCCGGCTACTTTGATGCATGTATGCTGTGGGAGTGGCATAGGTTAGCTATATTTCGAACCTCTGGGGAATCACCCGTTTAAAAAAAAAATTTGCCAGCAACGCGACAGAGCTCCAAATAGCGAACCAAAATAGCGAATGAAGCAATGAAGAGATGGTGTTTTTATTACTCAACAGGTAGTAGGATATTTTATTGACCAGATAAATTGCAATATGTAGCTCTTTAACAAAGTTTATGGTAAAGCATTATCTATTGTGAACGGTCATTTCATTGTGGTTGTTTTAGCGCTGTGCTCGAATTTATTTTCAAGGAAGTACCATGACTATTAATGGGTATAGATATAGTAACATCTTCAACTAGTCAGCTTGAGATCCTTTCCATCTAAACTCACTGGTTATACATCTTAAGCCTAATAGTAATTGATTTATGAGCAGTAGGATAATCTTTCGTCTCTTTTTTCAGCTATGAGGAAGATCCATATTCATCCGCAGAGTCACGCAGAGCCAAAGCACAACCAAAACAATGTTCTTCTACAAAATGCGTGCAGTTTTGTTTTTTAACCGCTAGAGGGCCAAAAGTTGATATATACTATGGGAGTTTAATTTTCTTCCAAATTATGTGCATCTACAACAAGCAGTATGTCTATAGTGATTCATATGCTTATATCTGACCTGTGGCAGCTGAGGCCTGCGCTCCTGAATGCTGTATTTAACCCAGGCCATTACAGCATTAAACACCTGCTCCTCACTCCGAACATTGAGCTCATCACTGGAGATGATGTCTATCAGCTGGTTGGCTGGCAGCAGCATGAACTCTTCACTCTCCATCACCTAAAAGGCAGAAATGATTAAAAACATGAACAGGCCATGTGACGGGTATCAATTCCTTTCAAGAACCAGATCACATCACAATTATTTGTAAAAACACATTCACAGTTTCCCACATATTTAGTTTATATTTTTCCTGGGAATTGAACCCATAACACCAGCAGTGCTATGACCCTTTTAAACTAAATAAAGAAATAAGGAGGGTGTTCATTTGATACCAGCAATGGGGGTTCTTCCCATGAGTCAAAAATAACAGGGTTACACAGCCATCAGGGAAACTCTAAACTAGTTGATGGAAAGGTTAAGTCCATGGCTAAAATTAGTAACAGGGAAGTCACACTTAAAGGAGAACTCCGGTCAATTTTAACATTGAGCTCCTTTTTTTGTACATTTGGAGTGATGTCAATACAGAGAACAACGACAAAAATCGGTGTTGCCTACCGTGTTATCGTCTTTTTAAAATTTGCTCCCTGTTAACTTCAATGGGGCAAGTTTTAAACCTGCTTTTAGCCTCTTAACATCCTTGATTTGTCATTACAAGTGCACAGCCATGTGAGTGGTGTTATTAAGAGTGAACACGGTCAATCTGACTGCTGTAGATGTGAAAGATGTCAATAAAAATGATGTTAATTCAGCCAGCTCACATACCTGTATTTTCTTCCTGTTTTCGGTCAAAGTCCACAGTAGTCGATTGTCGAGTTCGCGCGCGCGATCATCAAATCCAAAAACCTCCTCCGTGTGTTCAACATCTGATTCGGATGAACTTTCCATTTGAGCTGATATTCTCGAACACCACACAGCTCCGTCATCGGCTGACAGCTGACAGTCAGAGTCTCTACTGTTGCTTAGTTACCAATGATCGCGCACACGAACTCCACAATCGACTACTGTGGACTTCGACCGAAAACAGGAAATAAATACAGGTATGTGAGCTGGCTGAATTAACATCATTTTTATTGACATCTTTCACATCTACTGCAGTCAGATTGACCGTGTTCACTCTTAATAACACCACTCACATGGCTGTGCACTTGTAATGACATATCAAGGATGTTAAGAGGCTAAAAGCAGGTTTAAAACTTGCCCCATTGAAGTCAACAGGGAGCAAATTTTAAAAAGACGATAACACGGTGTAGGCAACACTGATTTTTGTCATTGTTCTCTGTATTGACATCACTCCAAATGTACAAAAAAAGGAGCTCAATGTTAAAATTGACCGGAGTTCTCCTTTAAGGTACATACAGGGTTCTTTCTGATCATGTCATTTTCAAAGTAAAAACTGAAGAAATATTTCAATTAGTATTTTTAGAAACATTTATATAGACTATTTATTTCGATGACTTCAAGCCTGGAAATCAACTTTTTTTCTAAATTGTCTGAAATGTATGGAATGTGACATTTCCAGGAATGTGACAATCCTTATAATAATAACAGCCAGAACGTCAACATGGTTTACTTCAACTTCAGTTCAAACACTAGCTATCATGAACTAAAAAGGACAATACTTACACAACATTTATAACATCAAAGGTATTAGGTCGGTCAGTAAGTAAGATTTTTAAAATGTAAAAAAAAAAAGTTGAATTTTTTTATCAAAAATACAACAATATTGTGAAAAAAATGCAATTTGAAATAACTAGTGCTGTCAAATTGATTATCTGTATACAATTAATCGCAATCATATGTGTGTGTGTGTTATATTTTTTGTAATATTATAAATGTCTTTAACTATCACTTTTAATCAGTTTTATTCATCCTTTCTGAATTTAATGATTCATTTATTTTCTTTCTTTTCTTCTGAATAAAATAAGTACAATAATACATTTAAAATATATTTTAAAAAGTGTTTTACATTGTATAAATTAAAATGAATGAAAGTAAATACAAAATAAATAAGCAGTGATTCAGTGAACAATAGATTTATAAATTAATTTTAAAAAAATTATAAATGATTGATTAAATTTTTTAAATTGCTGTTATTAAAACCTAATTTATTAACTAAAATTAACTTACTGAACTTTAAAGTAAATTGTTTCCTACATTGTAATTGCATTTATAGAGAATGGACATTTAGACCTGTGCTGCACAACCAAAGACAGCAAAAACAAATGAGAAAAGAAAACAAAAAGATTCAAGTTCAAAGTCATGGTACATTCAGTGTCAACACAATAGAGGGTGTGTGGAGGTCAGCCATTACCTCCTGAAAGTTATGCTGTGTAAACTTATCAGCAATACGCAGCAGCTCTCTGCAGGAGTGAGTGTCGGCGAAGGCCCTGATGCCTAAGCAGTTGGAGGGGTCAAGTTGGCGTTTGAGGAATTCACAACATGCTTCCTGAATCTCTGCCAGCTGCAACAAGCAAGCAGCGGGCAGCAAAGTCTGCACATTTCCCTCCTCCACAGTCACCTGCAGGCCACCACACAATTTACATCAGCTGGTTTAAAGATTAATATTGAACTTCAATACAAGCACTGGAGCTAAATATCAAAATTTACAATAGTTGAACATTTAGTGCAGCTCTTATATTGAACATACAGCAATAGAAATGCATACCTGGGAGGTATAGGCAAAGTCGATGAGCAGCTCCATGGCTCGTTCATCAATATCCCGGATGACAACTTCCGTCTGCCGGCTCTCAGCCAGTTCCCCCGTGAACATGGCTCTGAAATAGGGGCTGCAAGCGGACAGGATCACACGGTGTGCATAAATCTTCTTGGCTCCCACCACCAAAACCACATCGCACAGCTCTCGATGCTTGCGGAGCAGGTTGATGACTTCCAAGGTCTGCCGAGGGTGCTTGTCCGAGATGTAGGGCATCCGGGCAGGCTGAGGCACTCCCTCTGGGAGCTTGTTGGGGTCACCCAGGGTGCAACGACTTGTGATATCCATTCCTGTGGTATCTAGGCGTGCACTGGTACCCCTTAGGAACAAAAAAACATTTTTTTTAGTTTATGCTAATTTGATACAAGCTGTAATAAGTCAATTTAAACAGAAGTATCTGCTAAATGAAAACAAACTATTGTGATGTACATCCAAATGTAACTGCTTCTTAAACAAAACAAAAAATGTAGGGCAGGAATTGATTGGATTGTTGGATCGCTGTGGTACTATTGCTGTGATCACATGAAAGCCAGTTTGTCTCGCCCTCACCCCAGTAAACACGTCATCAGAGAAGAAATGTTATCACAAGAGAGAGGGGAAGTGCATGGATAAATCATTCAGTTAATAAAAACTGCAACATTTCATAAAAAATAAGAATTGTCCATTGATTTCATGGTGACTTTAAATACTTCCCAAATTCAGATAAAATACATGTAGAGTTAATGTTGACATTTAACCGCAGTGCTTTCCGTCTAAAACCTATTTAATTACGTTTAATCATAACACAACTTCTAAGTTACTCGTGTGAGTTAAATGATTGATCTGAATAGTGAAATGCTGAATTAAGACAATGCAGCAAAATAGAAATGTGACTTCAATCAGGCAAATACACTAACTAACTCGATGCTATGGACGTTGGAATTAAAATTTAAAAGTATGAAGTATTGCTCTCCCGTGGTGTTGTTGATAATAAAAACCAATTTGACAGGGCCCAGAGTATCCCTTATACAAACCGTACGCACTAGCAGATCACCTTTCAGCAGAACCAAGAAAATAACTGTACAGCTTTAATACACATAACGTCAAGGTTGAGTATATGTGAGAGACTCTGAGACTCACTGTTTACACACTGGCTAACGGAGTGTCCCTTAGCTCTAGCTTAGCTTTATCGAAGTGCTGGATTTGTTTTGTTTTAGCAGCTTTTCAAAGGTCAGATAACGACTATAGCAAAAGAGGCGTTATTCTCTCACCTTATTTGTCCATTTAATCGGTCCAGGTTGAATTTTAAGTCGTCGAGATTTAGCCAGATAATATCAAGACAACCGCTCGGTTTACGGGACACCATCCACTTTTATTTTTTTATTTTCCCGAAGAGTTTCCTGACAGGACCGGAAAATAGCTTTTTAAAATACAAGTCCTGTATCTGTTCATGCACTACGACCAACGTTACGGTATCAGAAGTGCAAGAAATTATTTTTAAATTAAGAGACAGTTTATTAAATTTTTACCTTTATATGTATTCACACCTGTATATTTATATAATATTTACAAATACTTCAACTGGATAATTTACTTTTTAAAAAATCGTAATCTCCTGTTACCAGCCAGATCAAAAAAGCAAATAAAAAGCTATACAGTTACAGTCGATTTTGATGTAAACAGAGTTTGAGGTTTTGGGAGTTGTTTGGGAATGTTCATCATGTAGGCCTAAATGTTTTTGTTAACCAAAAAAAAATTAAAACTATTAAACAATGTTGAACTTGTGTTCAATAATTTTTAAGTAAAGAATGTTGAGTGCAATCATTACGTACATATAAAAAGGTTTTCTTGTTCATTTTAACTAAAATTGATCCAAGTTGGCTTTACTTAAAAAGTGTGTTGCAAAAATTTTGCATTTCTATTTTAAGTAAATTCAACATGATATTTTTCAGTGCAGTTATTTTTGTTGCTAAAATTACTTTTGAAATTCCTATTGTTGCTGTGTTAAAGGACATTAATACATTTAGTTTCGAAACAACGTATAAACTGTGTTATGGCATTGGCATTATAAGATCATGTTTTGCAACTTGCACTTGATGTTTGCCTTTTAAGAATATGCTACACTTTGTCTGTGTCTGTCTGTCTTTAGGTGTGTTTACTGACAAAAACAATCTAGACGAGACTCAAATAAGCATACATTCTTCCACTGTTTATTGGAATGTTTTCAGGTTTACAAGTCTCTCTCTCTCTCTCTCTCTCTCTCTCTCTCTCTCTCTCTCTCTCTCTCTCTCTCTCTCTCTCTCTCTCTCTCCCTCTCTCTCTCTCTTTCACTCGCTCGACTTCTCCCCTCCCTTCACTTTTCTCTCCTGCAGTCTCTCTCTTTCTCTCCCCGTTTCTGTTCAGTGGCATGTTTTATTATACTCTTTTGTAGTGTGTTTTACTTTGTGCATTGGTGGCCCCCAAGTTGAACCATAGGAGGCAGTGCTTTGGAGCCTGATGTGGGGGGAAACAACACCACTAATAGAGGTAAACAAGACCCTCTCAATAGACACTGCATTAATCAGCCTGAACTCTGCAAATACCATAAATGAACAGAAGAGATGTTACTATGCCTGAATTTCATAAGACAATCAAACAACCAATCAAAACATTGATAAACAAAACAAACTTAATTTTCATGATGGAAATTAAACAGATTTTTTTTATTACCGTTTTCTGCAATGTTTATAAAACAAATAGAGTTCATAATATCATTTTTATAATATAATAAAATGTGATTCATTTTCATCTTCATATTGCAAAATAATAAGTTTAATATTTTTACTTTTACCTAAAGGGCCTTTCAACCGCTGAAAAAAAAGAGAGAGAGAGAAGTATTTCAAACATTGTCTCATGTTGTGAAAGTTTTCTGAAATTGTTTCCACAAATCATAATTTAAGACTATGCAAAAAAGGATCCTCCCCTTCCCCCAAATATCCAGTGCTTCCAGCAACCCCTGGATTTCAGTTCTGAGGTGTCAGGAAGGCAGAAGAGACCAGGAATAGTGTGCAATGCAGGTGGATCCCAGCATCAAATAGCCAATGAAACATCTCATAGCAATGACATCACTTCTGCTTTTGTCCTGGCTTCTTTGACTTACAACCATACACATAAAACATGTGTCATTCTACATAGGCAAAACACTGGACGTCAAGCACATCAGAAAAAAGAGCTCTCGGCTACTCTGAGATTGATATCACAAGGTCTGTTTCTCCAAAAAATGTGTGTCCCCCTCCTTTCCCCCCCTCCTGGGAAAACAGCGACAACAAATTAGCCTTCTTTTATGTCAGAGCCTAAGGACGACACTTGGACAGCCCTGAGATTGTCCGCCCGAGTTCCCATGAACCTCACTAACCTTCTCTTTCAGTGCAGAAGGAAGCGGCCATTGTACCAGCACCTGTTTCTGTGGAAATTGGTGAAATGATGGCTTTGTTAGGCATTGCCCAGGCAACCAGGAGAAAAGAGCATGAGGGTGAGCGGGAGGAGGAGGTGGGGCAGCTGAGGTTTGGGTGGGGGGGAGGGGCCACTGGACCTGGAGGGCCCACTCTTGAGAGGACGTAAGGGCTGAGTTATAATTGGGCAAAGGACTTATTCTTACCAGGTTGTTCCACTATATGCTATAGCTACGTTACAATAAGTGGCGAATTCAAGATATCAAAGAAATAAGACATTTACTGGTCAAAAGTTTGGGTTCAGAATTTTGTTTTCTCTTTTTTTGAATGAAATTAATACTTTTATTTAGGAAGGATGCATTAAATTGATCAAAAGAGACAATAAAGACATTTATAACGTTACAAAAGACGTCCACTTTAAATAAATGCTGTTCTTTAAAATTTTCTATTTAGCAAATAATCCCCCCCCCCCCCCCCCCCAAAAAAGTCTTAAAAATACCACGGTTTCCATAAAATATTAAGCAGCACAACTGTTTTCAACATTAACAATAATAATAAATATTTCTCACCATATCAGCATATTTGAATGTTTTCTGAAGGATCGTGTGACATTGAAGACTGGATTAATGATCCATCACAGGAATACATTAGATTTAAAATTGTATCAAAACAGAAAAGTTATTTTAAATAGTATTTTTTCACAATAATACTGCTTGCTTTTATTGTATTTGTGATCAAATAAATGCAGCCCTGGTGCATTTAAAAACCTACAAATGGTAGTGTGTGTATAAGACTATACAAATGTACCCAGAGGAGCCAGAGATGTTAAAAACAATAAATGTTAAATTAATAAATAGTTTAAAAGTATATCAATAAAAATTAAACAAATAAATTATATTACATTAACACTTATATCACATCACTAGATAATGTTCATTCAAATAGTTACAATGTCATGAAATGTGTTACAGAAATGTTATAGTTAGCCTATATTTATTTGATATGTCCCCATGCATTTCCCTGGACTTTGGTTGAAACCCCTTACTGTAGATCATAGCAGAGAAATGAGATTATCGTTTCTTTTAAGGCATCATATGAATGAAGCTACTGAAAGCATCGTCTGAGTCTCCCACCAGAGGGCAATCATTAATCAGGAGTCACAGATGTGTGAAACCACTCATTATGCTGAAAGGCAGGATCTTCAAGTTTCAAAGCTATTAAAATGTCATATCTTTCTGAGATGACAAAGCTGAATTTTCAGCAGCCTGTACACATGATCCTTCAGAAATCTTTGCAGCTAAAGAAACATTTCTTATTATCAATGTTGAAAACAGTTGTGCTGCTTAGTATTTTTATGGACATTTTTCTGAAATAGAACTCCTCTGTAACATGTCTTTAATGTCATCTTTGATCAGTTGCTCAATCTTGCTACCAGAAAGGTTTTTTTGTTTTGTTTTGTTTTTAAATCTTACTGACCCCAGACTATTGAATAGTAGTATAATCAATTACTGTTAACATATTTTGTAACACACACAATGTAGTATGACCTTATGATGACAAGAATCACAACAGAATAACTTGTCTTTAATTCTGAATAAAATTACTTTTAATAAGCCAAATATATGGTCAGGCAGAGAGGGAGCAGCATCAGTACGGTCAGGTCTGGAAAGTCCCAACCGCTTCACTCAATCCGAGCAAATCCACCTTCCTGAACTGACCACATTTGAGCCATTGATTGGTTGACCATTTCCACTAATGACAGCCCTAAGTCTGAGCATAAGCAGTGAAAGATCTGTTGCTCCAGTTTGAAAAAGGAAACTGGTCACGATGCGTTGAATTATCAGGAACCATTAAGTAACCCACAAAAAGTATATTTAACTTGTACAAAAATATAAAATCAGTCCTAGGTGGACAATAACATGCATATATGATACCACATATCTTTCTCTTGGGGATGATTTGTGAATTGTAAATGTGGTCAGTTAAAGTAAATAATATTTTTTACAGACTCACTCTGGTGTTTATACTGCCGGAAACTTGGCATTTCTCAGCAGAGCAAATATTAAAATAAAATTGTGTGTGTGTGTGTTTACTTATTAATATTTATTTATTTAATATTTAATTTTTTTAATAATTTATTATAATTTCACTAACCCCAATAATTGTATTTTTTATATTTATATATTTTAATTTTACATTTTAATACTAACCACAATAGTTCTATTTTAATATTTGCTATTATATTTTTATATGCAACTGTTCAAAAGTTTGGAGTTGTAGTCAATCTACCATTGTTTCAGTTTCATTGGTTTGGTATAGTCCAGTGGGTTGATGTGCACAGGGGATGGTGCACTGAATTGGGGTGGTCTTTGTCTCACTCCCACTGGCATTAAGTCGGTGAGGTGATGGGAGTGCTGTTGGCATGCCAGCTGCCAAGCAAACCCACTGCACCCTGCTCTTGTCTCACTCCCATGCATACATTCAAGACAGAGAGAGAGACAGAGACAAAAAGCAAGCCAGAGATGGACAGACAGCCCAGACAGAGTTGTCACAGATCCAAGCAGAGAAAGCTAAGGAAACCTGTTTGAAAACATTTCCATTTAGTGACTCTATAAACACAAAAATTACACACATTATCATAAATTTTGGATTATGACAGGATTTATTTGTTTAATCAGGTAATAAGAACATATTGAGGTAAAAGGTTAAATAAATAGTTCAACTAAACATTTTAAGTCATCATTGCACATCAACCTCATGACGATCCAAACCATATGACTTTCTTCTGTGGAACATGAAAGACATGTTTTAAGAAAAGTCTAACTTTTTTGTGAATACAATGAAAGTAAATGGGAACCAAAAATTTGTGGTTACTGTCTTCTTTCAAAATATCGTCTTGTTCGGCAAAAAAAAAAAGAGTGTCATACAGGTTTGGAAATTTTTAAGTGAACTATATCTAAAATCTTACCATCAGTCATGTCAGACCCTACAGGTTTCCATGTATGTGTGCTTGTCATTGACTAAGAGACTTTTAAATATGGCTTGTTCATTCAGAGACAGTATAAAGCACCGCATGCGTAGGAGAGAACCATTATTCCAGGGAGTGGAATAAAAGACAGATCCAGCTGCGTACACACCTACACTCACAGACACTGATACATGTGTAGACCCAGAACATATGTGCTCATTCACACACACACACACACCAAGAGGGCTGAAACACATGCTTGATTCTGTGCTGCAGTATGGTGTGTGAGGGGGCTAGTTAAAAATGATTTATTTCTGCGTGGGGATTCACAGGATGGCTCCAGTTAAACCGATTTCCCAGAGTGAGCGGAAGCTGCTACCAGCCATTGCAGGCAGGAATTCTCATCCCCGGACCCTCCTCCTTGGGCCCTCCTCAGTCTCCAGGCCCCTCGGACCCTGTGCAGCCAGACTGATGCAAATCGCAACCCGTCTGCTACTCATGCAATACGCAAATTGACCACAAAGTGGCGCTGTGCAAAAAGAAAATAGCAAAATTGCTACTGATGCTTCATTGGAACTAGGCAATTTTTCCTCTTTTTTTTTGTATAATAAAAGTCTCCTAATTCACACAATTGCTTCCCCACATTTTATGGTGTTGCTTTTACAGTCTCAATGGAACCTTCTTACTTTTCCATACATGCAAGCACATGTGCTATCTGTTTGCATGAATAAATAGACACCAAATGAATATAAAAAATATATTCTACCTAAAATTAAAGGTTCTCAACGAAAAAAGGTCTTCTTGTAAAACTGAGTATTTAACATCTTTAAAAGAATGTAAGTGCACAATTGTACAGTAAGTGCTAAAACAGATGTTTTGTCCCCCTTTTTTTAATTGCATGTGTGTGTGTGTAAACTTTGGTTAAAAAGTTATGAGACTCACATGTGCAGACATCCTCCCACACACACAGAGTCAGACAGAGAGAGAGAGAGAGAGAGAGAGAGAGAGAGAACTCTCTCTCTTATACATATAAGTAACCACACACAGGTAAAACAAGCAGGCGCACAGAGACACACCTTTACAAGACATCACCTCTCACTAGGTGTCGACAGGACCACACATGCTGTCTCACACAAAATGTTTGGAATGCTGTAAACATTTATTTCAACAGAAACCTAAATGGTTCCATCTCAAATAGTCTTCCGGGGACATCTTACTTCACCTGAACTCAATAATAAACACAAAGGTGCACGGCCACAGTGAAAACATGAAAACATTGCTTGGGTGGCTTTCCTACAGTTTAGGTGTGATTATTTTAAGACGTGCGTCATCCTTAGATGCTTTTCAAACATCACCCTGTGCGTTTACACTAAAAGAGAAGTTGCATAAAAATAGACACTGAATCTAATGTTTGCTCAGGTATATGTATAAGCTAATAAAGAGTTAGAACTATTAGCATCCACAACAGCGGATGAAATCATTCTATCTATTCTTGTCTGCCACTTTAAATGCTCGAGCTCATTACAGCAGGATGGATTCTGAATGGCTGCTAATGTTTTTGTCGTTCATCAGCTAGATAAAATCGTTCTGAAAGTGATTCAGACAATATCGTTTCTCTGTGCAGTTGTCGGTATAGCTGTGGTGTGACTTCTGCTATTCTTTATTCTTTAATATTAAGAACGATTTTTAGACCTAGGCCTATATGTTAATCGTTGCCTTTATAGGTAACGTCCTTTGTGTAAACAGGCCTTAATCAGTTTGTTATCGATATCAATCGACTTGTTGAGAAAATAATGGATGGATTATTTGATTGAAAGATAATGATGTAGCCTACAGTGGGACATTAGAATTCATTGGATTGTGAAAAGTGGCAGTATTTGTCAGAATGGAGCTATATGTTGATGGTAAACATTAGCTATTTGGCTATTCGTTAACATTGTCTAATAACATTGTCTGAGTGTATGCAGGTGGTGATTATGCGTAACAAACTTACGTATTCTGTAAAACAGGTCTTTTGTATGAATAGAGGTCAAATAGGGTTAAATTTGTTAAATAGAGATTTATTCAAGATACCTTCAAAGGAGTGAGCAAAGTACAAAACCGATGTCCATCATATGCAGATATGCTAATTTCAGAGGAATGCTTTAGTTTAAAAAAAAGTTTGCTTCCATCATTTGAGAGGAATGCATTAGTTGATAAAATGTAAACTGAATCCACAACCAAAAGAAGGATTAAACATGTTCGACGGTAATAGGAAGAGAAGCGTTTGGTTCACAGCGGAGTGCAGAAAAGGAGAGACGGTTTAACTGTGACTCAGTCTGAGCCCTGGCCTCATTAGCCTAGTAAATGAAATCCTAAAGTGTGATTTGAGAAAGCCTCTGTGTGTGTGGGATGTGTGTTTGTGTGCGCGTGCGTGCGTGTGTGTGTGTGTGTGTGTGTGTGTGTGTGTGTGTGTGTGTGTGTGTGTGTGTGTGTGGCAAGAAGTCCCACCCATATTTGTTCTGCCAGCAGACTGCTCACACAGGGAAGGTGGACCTCACACAGCGCTCAGCCAAAGCCGCAGCATTTCCGACAGTGTTCCGAGCCTGGCAGCCGCTACAGGGAGAATGAGGAATTCTCTGAGAATGGAGGAGATGCTGCCAGATATTAGCTCAAAGGCCACAGAGTAAATTTCTCAGGACAGCCAGCTGGGTGTCTGAGTCTGACAGCTCGCTCACAGTGCCCGCAGAAAAAATCTCCATTAAACCACAACGAGACACTGAGGACTTTTCTGACACTCATTGGTCTAATTATGACGAGAGAGAATCAAAAGCCCTTCAGTGTGTTTGGGACAAAACACCAGCGTTTTGCCTGGGGGCACTAGACATTAAAAAATACAGAACAGCAAATCTATAATTATTGTCGTTTAGGAGCGTCATTATACCTGTCATCATTACACAGTGTCTTCCCTCATTCATCTTCTATGTTCAGATCCAAGCATGTTGAGTAATTCATTACAGGCGCATTAGAGTATTATCCAGGCAGGTGAAAGATGCTCTATTCATACAACAAAACTCAAACCACGCATCGAAAATTCATCACAAAACCACACCAGTTGTGTTTGGCATGGAATCTGCTAGCTATTCCCTGTCTTGTCATCCAAGGATAAATCAAACCTTTATAAATCTGCTCAAAGCTTTATAGATTTCTTTCTTCCAGATATAGCCCAGTCTAAAAGATGGATCGAGTCCAGCTGGCACAAAAACGGGCACAATTACGCATAAACGTGAGTCAACCACCAATGAACAGCGACTATCTCATCAGCCACTGTGGGAGGAAGATATCACAGGATGCCACAACTATGATAAGTTGGCCATAAAATAGTGATTAAACACTGCTTAGATGTGCCTCATTCATAATTAAAAGAAAATTCCCCAACCGAAATGAGCCACTGCAAGATATAACGCTCATTTTTCTAAAGAAAGTCCCGGTGTTCGGTGCCTGGAGGCAGGCTCCACACGTGCAGAGAGATAGTGTGGGCACGGCATTGGAGACAGCGGGGATGTTTGAAGCGTTGGGGAGCATATGTGGTCACAGACCTCACAGACCGATGGGTTTGGGGTGGACACAGGCAAGGCAGACACACACAGAGATCACAGCAACAGGGTGGACCGATGTGCACTGTGTAGTGAAAAACAGTACTTTTAGATTAAGTAAATAATATTTAAAACAAATGATAAATAATTACATCTTGTTTTAAAATTAAGTAGGATAATGTGCAGGATAAGGTACAGCATAGTGTCAAATAAAAGATGAGAGTTTTTGCCTCATGAGTATTCCTGTGGTGTTTTCAAAAGTTTAAGATAACCAGAAATGGCATGACACATACATTTCTTTTTGAAAAAGCCTTGGCATCCATCTAAAAATCTCTATGAACGAGAGCATATTAAAACGCGGATTATTCAACTCATCAAATTACGATGAACTTACATAAGTCCCCTCGGCTTTCATTGTCAATTGTGCCCGTTCTTGTTGCGTGTGCTCAAACTGGCAACCCGTGTGAGCGTTGAGTAGGGGGCAGGGAAAACAAAGATCTCCGATATTTTAAATATGGACTGAAGTACCTATTTCGACCACTAGCTCATTCTTACAGACTGCACCTTTAAGAATAATAAAAAAAAAAAATTAACAAAAAAAACATGTAAATTCGATTCTCAACCAGGGGGGCTCAGCCAAGGGGGCAGCAGGGTGACTTAAAATGACTGAAATTAAATATTAATAATAATTATTATTATTATTATTATGAAAACTTATCTATTGCAATTAAAATACAAAAAAAAAAAAAACTTTTTTTTACAACCAAATTTTTTTTTTATTGAAGAACACAGTTCTCGTAATAAATTTGACCCATATCAATGTTCCTAGTTTATATTATGTATGTCTTATAGTTATAGTTATATTAATATGATATAATATTGTCCTTTCCCTAAATATTTGATTAATTCTTCTCAAATAGCCACAAACAACAGAACAATGAGAGCAAACCATTTCAGAACTGATTTCAACATATTTAGTCTTTACAAAAGAAAATATCACAACATGAATCCATGTTTTATTACTTATACCACTATTCTTATGATTTGTACCCATAATCCATTCATTTTTTTGTCCTCTGTCTCTCCCTATGCCCTCTTCTCCTCCCTTTCATTAACCAGGTCTGGCCGGTGACTCTTTGCCTGGACCCTGGCCACAATTAGGAGTTATAGCAATCATTAACCAACTGAGATATGAGGCAAGCCAAGCCCACACAGCATGTAAAACAGTCAAAACCCTGCCACAGACACTCACCTAGCACAGGGAGCTTGGCACTTGTTGTGGGGCCCAAGCTCTGGAAGGGAGCAGCATTCCAGACTGGCCTGTAGCTTGGGACAACTGGGATGTGTCTTACCACTGCCACACCGGACCCATGTCAGAGTGGAAAATGGTCTACATAAGCTTTACAAGGAATCTGAAGGGTTTTATGTGGTGTCACCCTGCAAAGTCTGTGTTTAAAACCAGCGAGTTAATGATGGCTGTCGGTGCCGTTATCACAAATGACAAATCTCTGGGGAGCACAGTCTTTCAGCATGTGGTATAGCATTAATGAAGTCATTAAAGAACAACAACCAGCTATAAGAGCTATTGGATTGACTTCTTCAATTCAACAAATAACTCCAAAAACATTTTAAACATGCTGGAGCAATAGAATGCTATATTTCATGGGAAGCCAGCTGGGGTACAATTACTGAGTTAACGAACGGACAGCAGCACAATACAGTTGACAGTCCTGTATTTAAGTTGTTTACTTTCACACCGAATCCATTTTCTCGCATTTTCCGCTAACCTCTGTGTGAATGTAACCGCACTGGACATCACGTTACTGTTGCCAACTAATTTTCAGGGGAAGTTGGCAGATCGATTTGTTGCTAAAAGTTGCTAAATTACGTTGTGACGTCATTGTGCGATGACGTCATTACGTAATCGCAACGCAAAACTACATTGAAATGCTAATTTAGATTTGTTTGTAAAAAAAAAAAAAAAAATTATATAGGCTATATATATATATATATATATATATATATATATATATACAACATTTGTAAAAGTAATACAAACAACACTTTTTCATAATCAGATTTTTTTATTTTAAAATACAACATTGATATTGAACAGTTAAACAATTTTGAACAATTACATTTTATGTAGGCTATTTTCTGATTAACCAGTGAAACTACACTTGAACTGAACAATTTAAGCACTGTGGTAGTTAATATGCTACCTAAATGATCAACAACTAAACAAGCTAATAACAAGGTGTATCAGTAAATGAACAATTAGGCTATATTGGACAATTGCAGCTAGCATATTAACTTCAATGTGTTTATCTATTGCTTGGCACCTCTTTCCAACTCTCTCCATATGGGGTGCTGCTGGGCTGGTTAGCTGTTCAGTGGTTTCCTCCGTTACTTTTCTCATTCACAGTGCAGTACACTGCCACCATCAGCCTTGATTCCCCCAGTTCCGGAATATCCATTCCTTGATGAATCATATTTTACAAGCAAATTATTTTCATCTTCACTGTTCAGTTAGCTGTTATCAGCAGAAAAGGATGGCATGGCTTTAAACATGCATGCTGCTGTGGTGCCAAACTGTTGCAGAACTTCACTGGGTAGTTGATACTGGTAACAAGTATCACTAGCCAGCTTCAGTCCATACCGCACAAAGAGTATGGAGATGAGAGTGCAGTGACAGTCTATTTCTTAACTTTGACTTGACCACACTCATTTGGCTGAACAACCTCTGCATTTGAGTGTGACAATGTTCTTCGAATGGTTTCTTTTAACCCTGAAGCATCTGTGTAGTTATACACTTTGCTCCAAAACTTAGGGGTATTTTCAGTTGATTCCCACCTCAATAAACGGATATTTCTCCGTTGGGAAACAATTTTGTCACCCCAGTAGCTCAGATAGAGATTACCATCAATTGAGATTACCATCAATGGCATCCTTCAGGACATTCATTTTTGCCATATGGTTGACTACTGCTGCAAATTGATGATATGACGTGTAGCCTACCAGATTGTCCAAAAGCATGACAGGATATGTTCTCCCTCAAATGACTTCACTGCAACTTGAACTTCAGACAGAATTGAACTTAAGGTAGACATAGTTGGTCTTGTCCATGTACATGGCATGGAGCACATCTGCCATGTATATGCTCACTGGTCTTGGTCAACTTAAAGTGGAGTTTCAGTTCTTCCCACTGGTCCAATATATGAGTGACCGCAGGCTCAATTGATAGCCAACATGTGGCACACACTTTGGTGATCTGCAGAGGTTTCTGACCACAATTAAGGGTGGCACACACTGCTTTGTATGCCTCTTGCCGTTTTGGTGAAATCGAAAACCAGTTGTAGGTTTCCCTGATTAAGTATTCAACACATCTGGTTTCTTTGGATGCTGAACTGACAGCCAATTGTAAAGAATGGCACACACAGCGGATGAGTACAAAATTGGGCAAAGCACAATCTTCCTTTAAAATGTTCTGCATTGTTCTGCAATGAATATTGCCATAGTAGCTTCTGCACTTTTGCAGTTCCACTTTCTTAATGTGGTAATGTATATTGCTTTGCGGGGTTATATGGTTTTGATTTATTTATATGGTTTGCTGTAGCACAATGTTTTTTGATGTCATACATTTTTGCAAGCATATCTACTCGACAGTCATCCCCAAGTAATGGGTTCAGCCATTACTTCAGCCTACTTCTGGCTGTTTTGATTGAGACATGTTGATAGATGTAGTTAAGTCTCTAATCAAACATTCATGAACAGCTACATACACTGGATTTTAACTGTGGTTGTTGAACTATTTAAATATATCAAGAAAGTTTGAGAAAAACAAAAAATACATAATTTACATAATTTATCCTACACTGGCGATTTTTTTTCCAAATTCTAAATTATGACTAAAAATAAAGAATCCATTTCCAATGGGCAGCAATTTTCTATTATTTAATCAATAAGCGTGTAACTGTTGCTGACCTGAATGGTGCAAGACCACAGAGAGCCAGGCAAAGATAGATATGGATTAGGAATTTAACCCGTAAATTTGTGACATGTTTTATTAATTTGTTCATTGATTTCAGCTCAATTGTGATATGATAAATTTGTGATTAAATGATTTAACTAAAATGAAGGAACGAATGAATAGGAAACAAATTCATTCATAATTCAAAAACGTGGTTGGCTTGTTTAACTGCAAGGTGCACTTTCATTTCCATGGTTGCCAGATAAAGGGCTACTTTTTTAATAAATTTTTTCAGCTCTTGTTACCACTATCAGATACTGTAAAAATTGTAAAACAGCTGGGTATTTAACAGACATTTTTAAAGAGTGTGGATATGCTTCAGGTGACACTAAAAAGCTGCCAATAATGTCATTCTGTTGTGTAAAAGAGTGAAAGATTAGATCATCCCTTTTAAATGGGTTCATATTCCTTTTGCAGCTGGAAGGTCATAAAAGCTGCTGTTTGAGACACACACACAAGCACCAATAATCACATAGGCCTGTACAAATCTAAGCCTAAATAAGATTAATGCATGCAAATTGCTGACTGTAAGTTAAATCCTGGATTTTTATGTCACAAACACATACGTTTGGACCTATAAGTATTTTTTCTCATCGTTATTTAGAAATGAACAATCATAAATACCTTCACAGACAGTGCTGCAGTTCAGAACTAACCGAGCGGTTGTGTGGTCATGATTTATGCACCATTATCAGTTGCTAATGGGTCTGTGAATGTGTATTCTCACAGTTCAACCTCCATGTCAACTAGCACTCACTGGGAGACCTGCTACAGCAGAGTCCAATTGTGCATTAATGAAAACCATGTGCTCAGACTCTGTCAAACTCTAGGCTAATTCTTCAGTTCTTTTAACCCAATACTTTGAGTCAATGCCTCACTTGCACACTATCCTCAAGACCACACCAATGTAATCCTTAATCTCTCTTGTAAACAACACAAAATGTTTTTCTGTTCCTTCACTTGTCATAACAAGAATCCTTTTTTGTTTCCACATGCATTATTATGTCTGTGAAGCCATCCTGTAAAGCCTTGTGAATGGCAGATTTCTTTTTCCACAGGAGCAGTGAATGAAAAAGGGCTTTCTGAAATGCACAGGGCAGAGGAGTATGGAGCCCGTGGAGCCCAGTGTGTTTATCTATGTCACAGTCTATCGGTGGCTGACCGTGAATAAGTTGGTGGGGTGGGGGGTGTTTTTGTTTCCATGGCAGATGGGGCCCTCTCTCTCTCTCTCTCTCTCTCTCTCTCTCTCTCTCTCTCTCTCTTTCTCTGTGTCAAGGAAGTGCCGCAAACACAAACCACACTGAGCGTGTTGTGCTTTCGGCCGGGCCGTGGCTTGCAGCGAGGCAGCGGTCAGGCCTGAGTCTCACTCCCTGGGTGGTCTGGCCCTGCAAATGTTTATGATCTAAACCAACCTAATCCAACTGGCTTGTTTAAGGGAATTGAGAATGATTTACAAGAGCTGAGATGGCCAGGAATAGGAAATCAGAGGAAATCGAGGCAGAGCTTCAAGTCTGTGGTAGCCTTATGACTCTGCTTTGTTTCTATCTATCTGGCCTCATTATCCCATGCCGGAAAGTCTTTATGTTGACTGCACCAATGGCAAATTGTCAGGCTCAGTTATCTTGATAACATAAGGCTCAGTGGATTTGTCACAAAATTTGCAGTTTTACACCTGAATGCATATTTAAAGCTGCAGTGCGTAGTTTTTTGGGGTTAAAAATTATTACATTTTTGAGCAAGTACTACATATCCAGCAGTGTTCAAAACTATCTGCTTGCCTTAGCTTGATTAAAAATGGTAAGCTTGTAATAATATTTTTAAATCCAGTGGAACTGGTGGATTTCAGCTGGAAATTCGAGCATGTCTTTGAGTCATTACGTCACATCTGTACACGTAAAGGAGTCTCGGCTAGTAAGCTATATTGTGTGAGGATGTTGGAGGTGGATATTTACAGCCTTTTCTCACAGCACTTGATATAATTAAATGTATTCATTTGATGGCGGATCCAGAAAGGTTCAAATGACAATCACTGGTGACAACTGAAGATTCACCAGATGTAAAATGCAAAATACTTAGTTTGGACTGGAGTGGCTACAGAAAAAAAAAGAGACTTCAACTGGGCCCAAGCGAAAACAAGGATAATATCGGCATTAAATGTAGTAATGCAATGCTGATTTGAGAACAAAGTATAATTTGGATGGTTTTACGTGATATGATAAGTGATCGTGGGATTTAATCAGCGCTATTTACTGCAATGCTTTTTTTCCCTTAGTTGGTCAGAACAAAAGTGGATGTTACTTGTTCAGATGACATTTTCCAGTAAAAATTATTATGTTGGTCATACATCCAAAAAGTAGAATCCGTAATTCTGAATAACAGTATCCACACCGGTGCAGTGACTGACAGCCGCACACTCTCCTCAAAACATTGGATTCATCCCCGCTGTGCCGTGCCGAGGCACAACCCATGTATAGTTGAAACTTCCGCAAATAACTGCAATTGCAGATTTCGAACAGAGAGGGCGACAAAGAGGAAAAACTGCTATATATAATAGGCTATACATGTATATACAATAGTCAGCATTTGAAGTAAATCAAAGAAATTCATCAAAGTTTTCCTACAAGACCGGGTATCTATCTATATTGTTTGAGTTTATTTTTAATCAGATTGCATCTCAGAGATTTAAAAAAAAAAAAATCTTCTCAAACAGCACACATCAAGGACTTTGTTCCATAGTGCAACACCTGTGCCACATTTCCTCTCTGTTCCCCAAGCATCCATGCCATCATTAGCACTATCATGTGGCTGCCTTTAGTCTTAAGCCCTCAATATTTTGTTATGGTCATATGTTAGTGCTGTAAAAGAGCAAATAATTACTAGAGAAGTGGCAGTGACCTGGACTGACTTTTATTACTGCCTTTCTTGAACCAGAGCTCGCTGCTGTAATGACAAAAATATTGCCATCTGTATGTAGAGAACAGCTTGTAAATAAAGACGAATCACAGGTATTAGAACATAAAAACTCTTATTGCAGAGATGATGGTTCCCAGATTGTTAAAACGCACCCCTGACCTTAACTTTGAAATTCGAAGAAGTGAGAAATGACGGTTAAATACTGAAATTCAGGCAAACATTTGTGTAGGAATTTTTTTGAAATTTCATATGTATGTGGTTAGAGATTAATCAATATTAATTCTTTTTTTTTTTCTTTTTTTTTTACCAAAACAGAATATTTTACAAAAACAAATGTCCAATAAGGTTTTTAATTGTTTTATTTCTTCTTCTTCTTATTATTATTATTATTATCATTTGTATATCAGCAATAAGCCAACAAGACCAATGCTTGATTGTCCCTGTCATTTTAATTATAGATTCCACAGAACATCTTAAGATATAGAGCAATGGTTGAACATGTTTGCTTATTTTGTATTCTACTACACATCTGTTTTGACCAATCTAGTTTCAATGATGCACATCATCAACATATAATTTTCCTCACAAAGCCCAAACAAAAAGCAGATTTGCTTTTTTAGCTGGACATAAAAATGTAAATGAGAATGTTTGTTTTGCTTTCTGTTTGTGATGACCCCACAGAAATTGCAGCGGTCCGTTCAGGCAGTACACCAGATGTTAAACTTGAGTCATGTAATCCATATGAGATTTCTCGGGTTATCCTTTAAAAATATTGCTTCACTTTACAAAAGAAGAAAAGATAAGGTGGCCAAAGTTTTGGAGAGTGTGAATCACAAACAGTTGGTGTTAGGGGACATAGCAAAGGTGTGAATTCAGCACACAAACACTCCGAGCTTTAACATCAATATTTCCTTTGCTTTAACTTTTCTTTCTGCTTTTTTCTAATGGAGGCAGCCTGCCCTGTTATTCCAATGTTTCTTCTGCAGGCAGCGACCAATGAAGCTCATCTCCTATCCAGAGAAAACAAAGCTAAGCCACATTCCCAGAGTTCAATTTGCTGTTACATCGGAGGTCTGTGAATTGGGGTTTGGGCCATGTCTGTTGACTGAGGGGATCTGGGTGGAGGGAACTGGGCTTGAGAGAAGACTTTAAATTTTGACTATGAAACTGGACATTTTCTTACACTTCCCAGTGAACTTTAAGACAAGGGAGTATTGTTGATGTGGGAAGGAAAAATCTATTGCAAAAATGTACCGTGGTAATATTCTGCCAAAATAGTTACTGTATAGCTAGTTGTTGTTACTGCTGTAAAACCATAATAAATTAATATCTGATATTTAAATACTCGAAGAAGCATTCAATATTCCTTCTGCCATTTTATGTCTTTATAGTGGCTAAATGTTTTGGATGCTATGAAACTGGAAAATTAATGGTTAAATAATAGTTTACATGACACATTGCATTATGTGTAAAAGTATTCTAATGCTATAATCCATATTTTTAAATGTCAGCACTTGTTTTCCTTTTAATTTAAAGGCTAAATAGCATATACGTATTAGGCTACAACCACTTCTCAAAATCATTTACCTGGTTAAATTATGCAAAACAACAACAACAACAAAAAAACACAATGTAATAATAAAAAAATCAGTCATTGCATAATGCATACACTAAAACAAAAATATTTTACAATAAGATTATGCAGTAAACGCCCTTTTGCTTTTACATATAGGCAGACTACACAGTATTATCTACTTAGGCTATACTAGTGTAGGCTATAAAATAAAATAAAACAGCAATAAAATACATCATTATATAAATCTTAAATAATCTTTGAATATATACCAATTAAAATATACAAATAAAAGACAAATGGAAGTCATCTGACTATTTTCACGCTCTCCTCATGCTCTCCTCTCATTTTTTTGTCAAAAGAGGAACTGATCTCTCTGCGGAACCAAAGTTTCTGGTCGTGATATCTGTACGACCTATTTAATAGTTACGGTCTTATGTCAGTATCTCGAAATGTCTTGTTAGTTATTGTAGACTACTACATATAAAATATTCAGAGGATTTTTCCTGATTCGTATTCATTGTGTTTAAATACTTCGATTCTATCGGTTTTAGCAGTAAGTGTTTGAAGATAGCGAGTTTAGTGACAGACCGCTCCACATGAGCGTCTGCTACAGTGCTGCAGATTTTCACGTGCACGGACTCGATACTTTACCAATCATAAACATTTGGACGACCAATAGAGGCAAGTCGACTGTGTGTTTCTAAACATTTTTAAACGTTAATAAATAATAACCTCAGATGCGGTTGTTTGTTTGCAGTACGTCTCAGGTAATGTAGTGTAACGTTAGATGATGAAACAAGAGGCGTGTCTGGAGTAATATCTTGAAAAGCATGTTAAATCAAAGAAAGATCCATCTGTCAGTCTGATGTAGTGTTTTCTGAGGAAGACTGAATGTGTTGTTTGTTTTGCAGGTGTTAGGGATGGAGCTGCAGGCGGTGCTGATGGCAGCAGGTGGAGGCTCCAGGATGATGGATCTCACCTATAACACCCCTAAACCTCTGCTACCTGTGGGAAACAGACCCCTCATCTGGTACCCCCTCAATTTGCTGGAGAGAGTGGGCTTTGAAGGTAAATATACTGTCATATCAGAAAACAAAGTTCATTTAAAGTGACATTGTAGAAGTATGTAAGTATAGTTTTAGGATATATCCTGTTATAGAGATTTATGGGTAGATTCTTCTTTCATCTCTGTTCTTCTAGAACACACATTTTTTTCAAATGACAGAAGATTGATTGACAGCTGTTCGTAACACTGCAGAAGATTGTTTGACAGCTGTTTGACAGATCTGCTTAGAATAATGAATAAGACATTGGCTTGAAATTACTTTAAAAGGTTACTTTAAAGGGGAATTTTTTAGAAATTGTATGTCATTTAATTATTTCATCAAAGTCCACATTGCCAAATGGGAGTAGAAATAGGGTTTCTTAACAAGGACAAGAAAATCTATATTATTTAATGAAATAATACAAAATGCTGTTTTATAGCATTACAATAGCATGTCAGCTAGTTTAGTTTCTGAAGTATCTGGTTTACATTACATTGTCTTTTATTATTACACGGTTTTAATTTTACTTTCTTATTGGAAAGTATTTTGAGCTGCATTTCTAGTATGCATTTATGATTTTTAGTATAATTAATAAATAATTCAAAATAATTAACTTGGAGTGTCCTGACAGTCCTGGACTGGACCGGAAAAAAATAAAAATAAGGAAAAAGGACTGACTGTTGTTTTAGCTGATGTTTGGGGGTGGGTTTTGATGAGTGTGTGTGTGTGGTGGAAGTTAACAAAATGCTGAAATTGCTTATTACACACTTAAGCTGCAGGTGGTAATAATTTTCGCAGGCTGCTTTAATTGAACTAATAAAGTCCTTATTTCCTAAATGGGAAAGGTAGGGCAATTTTAACAATTGGCATACTATAATGGCATGGTTTCCACGTTACACGCACTCGGACAGACCAGCGCCCATGTTGCATCTCATTTTTAGTATCAAGACTCGTTTTGTCAGGGAACAGGAGCTTGATAAAACCAACTAGATTTTGCTGGGGGGTTTTTGGCAGCATATTTTGTTTTATAAGTCCTAAATTGTAACGTTTTATGTGCCCTAAATTCATGCGCTTAAATGGAAACTTTGTAAAGGTGGATGTATTGCCTAGTTGACACAGTATCTATACAACTAAACTGGTAAAAGTCTAATGAAATTAAGCCAAGTTACTCTGGTCTTTTCAATTTACACGACTGCTTTAGGTTGGAAGGACACTGAATGACAAGATACAATTACACAGAGTCAAATGCACCCCAGACAACTAATGTTGGATCATTTCAACTCTGCAATAATCAATTGTCTTATGTTTTAGGCCAGCTGTCCTCCACATAGTTTAGCAATAGGTGACCTTCAGCAGCATGCACTGTAAAACTGTTTGGGCTAATATAGCATGGAGCAATTTTAATAGTGCTAGTAAGTTATAAAATGGAAATAAATCACATTTTAAATGGACAAAAAGAGTAGACATTTAAAACTTTTTAATTCATTTTAATGTATACCTTACCTAAAGAATAAAATAATAAATTGATATATAATTTTATGTGGAAAAAAGAAAATGATTGATTGCCCCCCGCAATTGAACTCTCCAATGGCATTTGTTTAAAACTTAATTGACAAATAAAGAAAGAAAAGCATTTGACAAAATGACAAAGAAAAGGAATTGGCAAATGGACAAAGAAAGGCAACTGGTAATTTTGTAATTTATGTAATTTAAAATGTGCGTATAAAAATTTCAATAACACATTAGTTTAGTTTTGAGTCTAATTCTCACTATTAACTTGTTGCTTGTTAGCATGTATGTTACTAGGGTATTGGCTGTTTATTAGTACTTATCAAGCACATATTAATGCCTTATTCTGCATGACCATAGTCTACATCCCTTAATCCTACCCAATACCTTAACAAATACTTTACTAACTATTATTAAGCATTAAGTTTATTGAGGCAAAAGTCGTAGTTATATATCAGAGAGAATTGGACCCTAATCTAAAGTGTGACCAATTTATTTTTATTTATACAGTTTTAAATGTTTATTAATCTGTACATTTAGAAAGGGATTTTTTATGTTTGAATTATTAAGTGTCAGTCCTGTTTCTCCATACTAATGGTTAAAAAAGGCCTTAGGCCTAAAGCCACATATATCAGAATTTATAGAATTTTATGATAGCTAGAATACAAGAAAAACCCGCATCCATACCTTTAAACTATTGAAATAAGGTTTTTTTTGTTGTGGAAATAAATCCAAAACTGATAACTTAGAACCCTCAGTTCACTTCATTGCTTTAGCACATTTGAGAGCCAGTAGAGAAGGTGTACCTTCTTGAGTATCTGTTTAATGTCTTCATGATAATGAAATGTTTATTGTTCACACCTAGCTGTATTGACTAAGCGTGAGATCCAGCTGGTATGGAGTTTGTGGCTATGGCCCTTTGCCTGCCCAGCAGTACAGTATGCACCTTTATGTGTGGCAGATTCTATCCTGTTAACAGCCAGAGTGCCAGCCAACAAGGCCCTGCCATTAGCTTTTACAAGTTTTAGCACAAACTATGGTAAGTAAGCTGCTTCGTTAGAAAATATTTATGCAGCAAAGCAGGATTCTGGGACAAACTTCATCCAGTTGGCCAAAAGTCTGTCTCAAAGGGTAACGGCAAATAACTCACAAAGACTCGATTGAAGGTGTCTTGTTTAATATATTCTGAGGTGTCATAGGTAAAATGTGTGCTGTTCTTAACCAATGGTGTCATGAAGGAAAAATATCTCTTCCATTTCCCACAAAATCAAATGATCATGTCAAAACCGTTTACAGTGTTTTGTTTACAGTGAAGTTACATTACTCACCGCGTGTCCTTATAATGTTATTGTCATTTTTGTGAACTTTCCTGCACTCCTAGTGAAAGAACATTTTTGTTACTCTGTATACCTGTATATGGCTAGATTGACAATAAACTATCTCTATTCTAATTTTATTAATTACACTAATAAGTCTTTTTTTATTAATAGATATTCTTTTAAACTTTCTATTCATCGAAGAATCCTGAATTTTTTTAATGTTTTCCACAAAAATAAAGCAGCACAAGAAACATTTCTTATATAGATTCGTTTTAAAAAACAAACACATTTTTCAACAGTAGTGTACATAAAAAACATGAATTATGCTTCTGAGTTGATCCTTAATTCACCTAACTGTAATCGTTTTTTTTTTCCCAGAGGTGATTGTCATCACTACTAAAGAGGTTCAAAAGGCTCTGAGCACCGATCAACGGCTGAAGACGGACGTGAAGATGAGGTTGGATGTGGTGTGTATTCAGGAGGAAGCTGACATGGGCACTGCAGATGCCCTTCGACACATCCAGCAAAAGATCAAGGTGCGTCAAGTGTCAATATCATAAGACAAACACATCGACAGTTACATTGACTCTCCAAAAAGGGGATAGAAAATAGGGCAAGAATTAACTGGATACAATAATTGGATGCAGTCAAGAAGATTAAGACTTCTTCTTAAAGGGGAGGGAGGAGATCAACATTAAATGTGTTTAAACTGAACTAAACTGAATTCTCCAGTAAACGTAAGGTCGTTCTATGACATATCCTATGAGATTAATAATCAGATATCATGATTTTTCATGATAGAAAGTGATTACAGTCATCACAGGGCATTTTTGAAGCCATAACGAGAATTTTGTTTTAAATAAAACATAGGTTTACTGTTAAAAAATGGGAACAAAATAACCCTGCTGCATTATTAATGTCAATGATTTTTAAAAAGAAATAGCCTATCTAAAAGGAATATGACAGTCTCAATGAACCCAATCATAGTCAGTAATTTTGGACATTGCATTTGAGCTGAAACTGAAGAATGAATGAACTGAAGAATGAGTAAACTGCAGCGTTTTGGTAGCTGGTTATTAAACTCAACCAAACGCGTCTTATATTTGAGATTATTCAGATAAAGACAACATAAAAGTAATCATAAAAGTAAAACTAAAGCACAAAGAATTTACAACATTCTATTACAATCGTGTTCTCATTATAATGTTATGCATATGATAGATTGGCGCTCCACATCTTGCACTTAACTGCATTTCATGATCAAAGCAATTCCAGGCATTACTGCAGTGCGCGCTTTCAAATCCATTTTTACTTTATTTTGCCGGTCTGGAAGGCGTGCTGTCTAACGCTAACAAATCAGACCTCAGGAACCGCCCCAAATGCCACAATAACCAATCAGAAAAAGAAAAAAAAAAATATATTTTTTTTAAGTCAGGGCTATCATAATTTTCATGATTGAATTTGTTTTCAGTAATTTCCAGGTCCGGGTAATAATGGGGTAAAAGTAGTTTTTCCAGACTATTGCACCTATTCAATTTTCTAAAATGTGATTTTCTAAAAGTGTTTTCATGGCAAAAGTTTAGCGACCATTTAGTGATTGTAGAAGTAAGGAATAATTGACGACAGGCCGTTGAATTATTAGAAAAATAATGCACAGCGGTGGGTGTGCATTATTTTTCGAATAATTCAACGGCCTGAAGTCAGTTATTCCGCTTATACTACAGTTACCACGCCTCGAAACATTCTGTGCATTATTTTTCTAATAATTCAACGGCCTGAAGTCAATTATTCCGCTTATATCACAGTTACCACACCTCGAAACATTGTTCAGATGATGCATTTCAAGACGTTTGTCAAGTTTTTGTCATTAAAACGCTCTTGTATGTAGGACTAATTTCTTACGCATCTAATCCCATGCCTCCGTTGCTAATTCCAAAACGTCATTTTAGAGTTAGTAACGGAGGTTTGAGCCACTGATAGCTCAAATGCTGGGGACACACTAAAAGACTATTTGACACATTCTGTCATGTTTTCCATCGACTGCAGCAGTTCACCGACTGTGAACACAGACTGAACGCGCTGAACACGTGTTTGGGCATGATCAGTCATAAGTATAGACTACCAAATTAGATTAATTTTTTATGAATTACAGTAAGTGTGGCCTTACAGTAAGTGTGCCCCCGGCTTTATGCAGTTATTAGAGAGAGAGAGATATGTTGCAATAATGAAACAGAAAAGCATGTGCGTCAATATTATTATTTGTTTATTAATGCAGTTCATTTTAATTTGTTCATTCTTTTTTTTCTATTATTGACCGTCAAGTAGGCCTATCAATACTTATTTATTTGTTATATTATTATCTGCAATAATTACGAAAACCTGTGCAGCAGAACTATCAATTTATTTATATATTCAGTTTAATTTTCTATAGATAGGACTATATTCTTTAAGTTATTAAAAGTAACCTGTATGTTTCCATTGATTGTGAAGTTATACATCGAAAATGGCAGATCAAGCGCATGGGGCTGCATGTTTTTTCTTGTTATGAATTGTATCCTATTTTCCGTTATTACGGTTAACTACGCGAAGTGATATGGAACGGTAATGCGGTCAAGACCAGCCTGGAACTACTTTAGCCGTGCGTTTCCCTGAAAATAATTGCACCCCTTACAACAGCCCTGTAGTATAACATGAATTAATGAATTCAAGGCGGTCAATTTTCATTATACAAAACTGTCACCATAAGAGGTCCTTTTAAACTTCACTAAAAGAATATTTACTTAAATCAGCAACTGATTAAAGGGGTCATGACATGAGAAACCAAATTTGTCTTGATCTTTTGGTATATAAGAGATCTATGTACTATTAAAACTTCCTGCAAGTTTCATAGCTTAAGACGTCCTCCCCATTATAAACGAAGCATTTATTTAATCAAGCTCTAAATACAGCTCGTTCTGGATCCATGGTAAGAAGTGACGTCACGGTACAAAGTGACGTCACGGTACGAAGTGACGTACCAGTCGTTTGCATATGACCGCCTCCAGCGCAGGACAACTACGCCTCATTTCGCATCATCGCATGTGTTGTCGTGCAGCGAGTGGGTCTGTTTACAAGATACAACATGTTTGAATACGCTGCCGAACGATCCAGACGTCAGGGAAAGCAGTTGGATGCAGTTTATTTGCAGCATATGCAGCGCGCCAAAGCTTTGTTTGAACGGTGAGTGAGATGAGTGTGACAGGGCATGTTACTGAGAGAGAGAGAGAGAGAGAGCCTTCAAACTGTCTTGCTCTCTCTCTCTCTCTCCCTCCCTCCCTCGCGCATATGAATCAAAATCAATTGACACGATGGTAAAAGATTGGAAGACCGAAGTTTCACGTGGTGGAGCATTGTGTAGTGTACATGTGATACAAAATGATTAACGTTAATCATTTATGCATAAGCAGCACTGACGTTAGCCAATCATAACAGTATAGGCGTTAACACTGAAGTCTTAAAGGGGAAACACACCAAAACAGCCTGTTTGAATCAGAGGTGAGAAACAGGGTGGGAAAATGTCATAAATCACTACATTTTAAAAGTTTTTTTTGTACAAAAAACTACAGTAATACTATAATTGCACCTAAGGGAACATAATAAAACAAAAACAAAAAACCATGTCATGACCCCTTTAAGGAGCAAACAATCATCTAAATCCGACTGTGCTTTGCTGTTAGGGGTGTAACCGCAATACAAATATGCAACAATATGTATCATGGATAGTGACAATATTTATTGTGTATAGTTCCCCCAAAATAAAAATTACTGTGTGAGAATTTTTTTTTAGTGTCAGTACTACATTAAACTACTAGGCTATATATAATGATGCAATGGGGCAATATTTGTGGGTCCTGATAATGTCAAATGTCTTATGTTACCAGTAAAAAGTGGCCTACATTATTTTAAATATATCTAGTCAGTAACAGAGTGCAAGCATATTCGTCTAAAATAACTCTGTATTTTCAGCTTCAGAATCATGAATGTTTTTATTCTGGTGTCACTAATTGTCCAAGCCTATTTATTTACACCCACAATGAATGTAATATCAAATTTAGCATTTTAATCAACAGTACTTTTCTTGTTAACTTTTTATCATATGTCTTGGAGTATCGCAATAATATTGTATCGTGAATATCATGATGTGTATCGAATCATTACATGAGACTGAGAGTATCATTACACCCTCATTGTTTGGTGATCGTACAACATCAAACCACTTTTAAAGTATCAAACTGATGTGTCAGAGGTGAATATATGCAGCTTATAAAGCATTTTAGGTTTCTTATCATCATATAAGTGCATGTTATCACTTTGAGAAATCTTATGAAAAAAAAAGAGAAAAAAGATATTTACAGATGATTGTACTGTATACTATATATTGTGTGTAGGAATCCTGTGATTGGAATTATCCTCAAGGATGTTGATCCTAGAAATTTGCAAGTATAATTTAGTTTGTGAAACTTATTTCCTTTCTGGAGAAAGCACAATTAAAGATTTTCAACCAGCTTTGTATTGTTACAATGTCGGAAGTCTATGTAAATTAACAATATATACTCTTTCATCGTGTTACCTATATATAAGCCCATCTAGTCAGCAGTGAAATTCAGATTTGTATTTTAAAAGATTGTTCCACCATCATGGAACAGTGAGTGTGAAAGCTCTGGAAAGCTATTGTGTTCCTTTTTGTGATCATAATTTATACCTTATATTTAGACTGTGAAATGATGTTGAATGTGATAAAGATAAATGAAATTTAGCATTTCACTGCTTCAAAGAACTGCCTAGATAATATTTGTAATCTGGCTAAAAAGCCAGTATTGATGTAGCAACTGATTTGACATGTGAGGAGTGCTCAACAATGATGTGATGAATTTTCATCACTGAAAATCATTATGCTCAGAGCATAGCATAGTGACTAAATGGAAGAAACATAATTGCAGCATGAGCATGTAAGCATGAGCGTATGCCCAGAAGCGTGTAAAAGCCTGGCAGGCATAAACACAGCCTCACCTGTCTCCCATGTGAGCTGGCCTGGGGTCAGTGGAATAATGTGAGGGGCAGATCCTGTGTTCCACAGGGGGATCTTTGATCCGTGCTGCCCTACACCGATGGGTCCAACTCCACTGAGTGCCTCATTTTTTCTGCTGAAAGCCCAGTGGCCAGAGACCACTAACTCCACAAACACATGATGTCAGAACCCTTTTTTTCAACCCCAACTGGCATTCATGGGCCTGCTGGACATGTGTGAGAGTTGTTGTGTAAATGGAATGGGGCGGTAAGTTGAATAACATCCTGGTGTTTTTTTTTTTGTGTGTGTGTTTTTTTGTGGTCACTATTGGGTTTAAGGTAGTTCGAAACTAGTCACAGAAACTGTATTCGCTTTTCCTTGGCTGTGGTGTAATTTAGAGGTTAAAGATCTAGGCTAGTAACCAGTAGGCTGTAGGATCTAACCCCACATGAGCTTTCAGCATTGTTCTCTTTATAATAAGTACAGAGGAGGATAAATGTCTGAGACCACATTTAAAATCAGATCTTTCCATTTAAACCTGGAAATAAACTATGGTTTTGGATTTTTTTATTCTAATATGCTGATTTGGTGCTCATGAAACCGTTCTTATTATTAGTTGTGTTGCTTAATATTTTTGTGGAAATCATGAGACTTTTTTTCAGGGTTCAAAATCTTTTGTGACATTATTAATTATTTGTTGTTACTTTTGATCAATTTAATGCATCCTTGCCGAATAAAAGTATTAATATCTTTAAAAAAATCTTTCTGACCCAAAACGGTTAAATGGGAATTTCATAAAAAAAGAAAGTGTAGATTTTCTATTTATTGATCAATTATTGACTTTCTCAATGTCTCAATTACATGATGAATTTTTTAGAAAAATATGAGAATAAATATTTCCTTAGACTGTATTCCTATCACAGTCTCATTAAATGTATAATTGAAATAAAAAGTATATGTCTAAATCTGTTAAAAAAAATCATAAATAAATAAAATTTTAAAATGGTTTCTGAAGTTTTCTCGTATCAAATGCCTTACTATTTTTTCGTTTTTTTGGACAGACATTTTTCCCAGCACAGATCCTTAATTTGATCCAAGAAATCCATGGCAACCTTAAAAAATGTGTTTCTTTTATCAGTTTCAAATTGTAAACTTTTGACCAAATTGTCATGTTGATATTATAATTTGTAATGAAAGCAGGTGTATTAAATTAGAAAAATACAAAATAAGAGTTTTGCACTCCACTATACACTGAAATCACTTTGGATAGAAGCAGCTGCTAAAATAATACTTTCTTTCTTGGGTCAAAATATTGTGTCTATCAGATGCATTATTAGTGCATTTGTTCATTTGTATCATACCTTTACGCATAAAACTTATGAGAGTGTAAAAACTCTGAGAGTGGGATGTCTTAAACATGTGTGAACGCTTATCACAGGAGATTAACTCTCAATAAATATCAATGCAATGGAAAGGGAATGTTGAGGAGGAGGGCTTGCTGGTGCACGCTAACAGCACAGATGCGTTTATTTCTAATCCTAGAGAGAAATGAGAGATTAAAAGCATTGAGTTGCAGAGCCCTCCAGTGCACGAACAGCCCCACTACGTGTTGAGAGATGTACGCTGGCAATAGGGGCCCTAAATCCCCGTTTATTGTACGGCGTAAACACATAGTCTACTCCCTTGCTTTAGCAAACACCACGGACATAATGGAAGCATCTGACAGAGTGCCCGACTCTTAAAGCTCTCTTTCATTAGCCTGTGTTTGAGTTCATTCTGATGCATTGAGTCAATGTTTGTACAGAAACTGAATAATCTTCGTGTTGTGTAGCATTCTGCCTGCTTTTGTTAGTAATAAGGCTCCAAGTTCACTGGGTTCAAGTCATTCCCGATCGACTTGTGTACTCATTTTTCCTGAAAAATGAACGTATACATCTTTGTTTGCACCAGGTGGCCTTGAAAAAGTAAATCTGAATGGCACTGCTTTATTTTGGGCTTTTCATGATGATTTTTATGTACAAGTAATATTTGTGTATGCCACTGAATTAAACCAAGACTTATTATGTCCTCAGATGCTCTCAACTTGACAGACTTGATAGTGTATTGGGTTTTTTTTCAGTTAGTAACTTTGTTGAAATGTCTACATGTTTTTTTTATGTTCTCAGTGTTGAATAACTTTTGTCTGTCTGTGAAATTCGCAATGTAAATGTGTTTGTATTCAATACAACTTAACACAGTCACGACAGTCAATTGTAAGCTTAACAACAGGTGTCTTTAGTGGCAGACGAGTGTGAGTCGCATTTCTCCTTCGCTTCCTTTTTATTCCCTCTTATCCTGTCCTCCTCTCTCCACCCTCTTTTTCCCGTCTCTTCCTCTGCTCTCTTCTTGGGTGGTCTCACCTGGCTGGCCCAGGGGGCAGCCAAGCAGAACTGGAAGTGTCTGTGGGTGGCCTGACCTCCCTGTGCCTCTCCTCCAGTGCAGTGCAGAACTACGGCCTACTGAAAGGCCCAGCGTCAGCAGCAGTGGCGCTCAGATGATCCAACAGCTGACGCCCACTCCAGACCTTCACAGGCTCTTCGACTAAAACAGGCCGCTGATCCAGCCTTCCTGCACAGCTCCCCTCCCGGTGGCCGAGAGGGCACGGCCGTTGTCAGGCCTCAGGCATTTGGCCACTTGTCGAGTCCCCTCAAAAATAGAAACCCTGGCTATGAAATGTTAAGTGGTTAGAGCTGCAGCGACAGATCGATTTACTTGGGTGGTTTACGATGGGTGGGCTGGCATTGGTCGCATTTTTTGCGTTTCATCCCCGTACATTCCTGGTTGACTGTGAAGTCATTGTAAATGTTTGAATGTTTTGGGTTTTGGTGTTAGCCATTTATGTGGTTGCTTTGCCTTCAGTCCCAGAGAAAATAAAAGAAACAGAGCGGAGTACACATTTTCAGACATTGCCTGGCCATACAAGTTTGAAACAACATGAATGTGAATAATTTACAGAATTGTTGTTTTTGTGTGATCTACCCCTTTAATTCAGTGAAATTAAAAACTGGTGACTGGGAAACAAGGAAAACTCTGTAAAATGTTTTCCATTTTGTTCTAAATCTGGAATATGGGGTAGGGATTTTTGCTTTTTAGGATCAACAGAATCTCACATTTGCCACCATTTGATCTTTGTTTTGGTCAGACAGGTGGTTTGTTCCCTTTACGCAACACTTTTTTTTTTTTTTTTTTTACCAGACCTGTACAATGCATGTTTACACAAAGTGGTTACATCATGCAATTGTAAGTTTTAACTTTAATGTACTATTTCTATTTGATTTGTCTCTTGATGTAACTTAGTGACAACACCATGGTTTTGGGAAACCTGGTTATATATGGTAGCCCAATTTTAAAGCAGCATTATGTAACTTTTGAAATTTTGCTCTCGGGGTCCCCCTACAGTTGGGAAACATTATTGTCTTCTACTACTGTCGTAAAATCTGTCATGGTTACACCAGGTGATACACGCGTGCATTTGTTGACAAGCCGATACCCCAGAACTCTGCAGAGGGAGTTCTCACGTCTTGGGCAGACTGCCAGCGTTGCTTGTGAAATGTCTTTATCCCAGTGTACATTGGCATTCATTGGCATAAAAGATCGCGTAGCTCACGTTTACAAGCCAGTGTCTTTATAGTAGCCTATTGGCTACTGTTTTACATAATGGATATGCTAATTAAATTCAATGTTTGAGTGGTAGATAATAGCCAATAATAACCATAGATGAATCTGCAAATTTGAAAAATAAATAAACAAACATGACTATCAGCCTGCAGACATTAGGATAGTTATCCTGTACGATTATTTTGTCCGTCTAATCATGTATTATTTACTTGCAAGAATGTAGCCCCTACCAAACTTGTACACACTGTTTAGACATAGGCTACTGATTTATTTATTTTTTGATGGCCAGCATCGGTCGGGCACGCACCCCTCCTCTTCCTTTAGCTCACGCCAGCGAGAGAACGCTGGAACAATATTGATCCTCGTCCAGCCTTTTATTTAGTCACTCCCCCTTTTTCTCTTTCCAACAAAACCTTTGGCTTCTTGGTTTTACTTGCTGCTTCGGCCATGACAAAATACAGAGGTAAAAAAAAAAAAAACGCTTGTTGGGCTCTCACGTCAGAATTTGAGGAAGTGAGGTATGCCGTAAAGCAGTCGAATTTTGTAGTTCTTTTTGTGCTCGGGTTCCTACCCGAAACCTGAAGTTACATAGTGCCAGTAAAAGCGATACAGACACCGTCAGGCTATGGCAGACCTGTCATTCAACCTATTGTAAGTCAATGTACCATCTCAAGGGTTTTGGAAAAATATTATAAAGGTTGAAAAAGTTACAAAGTGCTGCTTTAAAAGTGCGATTTATAGACCTCTAAAACGTATGTTATCAAATTACTCCATGGGCCTTTTTTTAATGAATATAGATTTTTCTTCCTTTTAGTACTTTAAATAGATCCTTATGGTAAATTTGTAACCAGTAAACTACAAACAACTGGAAAATCATGAGGCCTTTGAAAATTGTTGTGGACAATAGGGGCCTTGGAGTCAAAATGTTGAAAGTCTCTCAGCGGCTTTTAGCAAGGACAGAGTAGCCGCTATATTATTATCTTTTTTCCAGCAGACTGTTCGTTTGCCAAACTTTTTTTTAAACAGGTGATTCCCAGAGGTTCGAGATGTAGCATGCCATCATGTCAACCTTTCTCGCTCGTTGTGACAGCCATAAACACTTATAATAGATGTTTTAGAAGAATTTATGTATTGACTCATTATTTAATTTTTTTTTAATTTTGAAAAAAACTTTTACATAGTGTATCCTAAAGTAAATGGAAATTCAAAATGTAAAAATAAAAACCAATTCAGTGTATTAATAAAATCTATAATAGTGTCTCAATGATACTAAAATAACACTGGCTTGAGAACCACTGTGATAGACATTGCTGAAAAGCACAGCCCCTCGGGTATGATTACTTTAATTAAACGCTGGCAACAGTATTATTATATGCTCAATATAAATAATTAGAATAAACAATTCTTCTGCCAAGTTATGTAGTTCATTAGTCTAACTGTAGACAGTTATGTTTGGCAAACAATGTAGTTATTTAAGTAGTGATCAGAGTTCTGCATGTATCAGCTGTTGTACAACTGCTTTGAATGTGTTTTGATATTCTATGATATGGACTTCTTTTCTGTTTTGTATTATTTCTTATTTTTCTGATCATACAATGACAAATAATGTCTTAAGTACTAATACATTTTACAATAGCTGAAGTCTGAAGCATCTCAGATTTTCTCCCCAAATTAGTGCAGAATATGTAAACATTATTGCGGAATGTGTGTGGCTCTCGTTTTGCTGTGGATTTGTGAGGTTTTAAATGTGCATTAGCTTGAAGTCATTCTGGGTTTGCAGAATGGGAAGGGATTGTTCTCCTTCCTCGGTAGCACAGTTAGCTCATTCTAAACGGACAGCGCTGTGCACCCTGTTATCTTTTGAGCATGTGTGCTCCGGTGGGTCCTGGGCCTTCTGCCCTAGGGCCAGAACAAGAGAACCGGAACTGTATCGGAGCGGAGCGTCACGGCAGGGCCTCTCCCTGGGCCTCCCCAATGAGGCATGCAGCTCTCCCTGAGCCAGGCACGCTTTAACGGGCTGTTCCCCACTCCCGCTCCCATGTTTATTTATCCACAGGCCTCAGATGGACAGACCAGATGGGAACCAGACAACTCAAACAGAAACAATGGCAAAGGCGAGCAGGATTTATCACTAGGTTCCCCTCCATGCCTGCGCTCACTCATACACACACTTAGGCACACATGTGTACACGCAAACTGAGGCAGAGCACAGTGCTTACTCCAGAGACTGGATCTCTCGTTTTCTCACGTCATTCTCATATTATATTTTAAACTTTTCTTTTGTTTTGTTGACCATCACCATGAGTCTTTATACAAGAAGTTGGCTGCCTTAGTCCATGGAAATGTCTGTTTGGTCTGAAGCATTGTGACACTGTTTTGCATTGGCAAGAACCACTTACATTTTCTTTAAAATATGTGAAAACCTGATTGTTGTTGTAATGTATTAGCCAGTTTTAAAGGAACAGCGTAACATTAAGTAGTCAGTATATGTTTGGCTAGAATGAAATAGCCTGAAAAGTTGACCTAAGCCATGGCAAGATAAACCTAACATGATGTTAATGTACTGATGGTAGTCTATTTAGATGAAACCGACCCAAACCGGCTATAAAAATAACCTTACTAAGCTTATTTTAACATCGCAGCACAAGTTGTGCTCCAGGATCACTGGCACTTTTTATTTTTATGGAATTCTTTGACCATGCTATGTCGTTTTTTTATTTGTGTATGTATGTTTTTATTTTCTGTGAATGTACACATGTATTTAATTAATTACTGTACTTTTAAGACTCCTGTATGTAAATGGCCTCTGGTTTGATCGACTAATCTCTGTACTGGCATTATTCATACTGTCATTTAACTTTTATTCTATGTTTCTGAAGATGAAATTGCTATTATATAAATGTTGGTGGTCGTATGTCATGACGATTAATGAATGACCAGTTTGAGCTGAATTGACCTGAGTTGTGTTCTTTTGTGGCATTGGGCAATTTTTTCCAAGTTTTTAAACCCAACTGATGATTTAAAACCCTGAAAGTAATCATTCTAGTTAAGTGTAGAGAACATAACGTTCTTCCAGTGGATATTATAATCAAATTGTGGGTGGAAAATCTGGATTGTTCTGTCTTGATTCTGGTTTATATAGGATTTGTCTCTCTTTCTCTCCCACAGACGGACATCTTGGTGGTGAGCTGTGATTTGATAACAGATGTTGCCCTGCATGAGGTTGTGGACCTCTTTCGTGCACACAATGCTACCCTGTCGATGCTCATGAGCAAAGTCCATGAATTCACAGAGACCGTCCCTGGCCAAAAGGGCAAGAAGAAAGGAGGTACTATCACTCATACACATTTGATTGACAAGAAAGAAAGATGGTGCGGTTTTGAACGAGTGCTGTTGTTGCACTGTTTCCAAACTACTATTTATTGACCGTTTCCTCTTTCACTAATATAAACTGAAAATGCATCCCAATGGCCTGTATAATTTTGCATTCCTGCAGATCTTTTGGGTTGTGTCTTAAGCCAAAATACAGTTTGACTATACTATATCTCGCAGTAGTATTTTACGAGTTCGCTATGACAGACTGAAATTGTGCTCTGTGGCAGGAGAACAGAGGGACTTTGTGGGTGTGGATGTCACAGGGAAACGGCTTCTGTTCATGGCCAATGAGGCAGACCTGGAAGAAGGCCTTGTTCTCCGGAAGTCCATCATGCGCAAGTAAGTGTCAACATCACTTCAGGGCTGCTTTTAAGTCCACTTTTTTTATGCCCTTCCCTCCATCTCGTTCACTCAAATGTACGTCATTGCTTGCGTTGCACGAGTGCCCAGTTCTGGCGGATCCCTTACTATGGGTTGAAATGGAATGCCCTAAGCCCTTGATAACTTGCAATTCGCTATGAAGCTGATTTATTATTTAAATTTTTTCATTGTTAATTTGTTTTATACAGCATTCTAAAGCCCTTATGTATGCTTGAGCTGTTGGAAAAAATTACACAAATGAAAAAGATAATACTGTGTAAAAACAGTCCGCTCAACGCCTGTTTCACACATCCGTGTGCAGTGTGTATGCGGTGCGTGTTGCGGTGCGTATGTGGTACAGGAGCAGCAGGCGCTATAGTGCTTTCACATATGCTGCGTTTGCAGTGCACATCTGATCCGCGGCTGTACCACAAAAGCATTTACTCACTATTTGTATTTCAAAATAAATAAAAAAATATTTTATTTAAAAAAACAGTGACTGGTTTTGTCACCAGTGCGATTCTCTTTGTAGGCTACACATATACACTCTTTAATAGACGTATTCACGTTTAAACATGATTTAAACAACGTATTATTCAATGCATTACTTCTATATAGATTATATATTAAGTTGTTCAAGCAAGCAATATTGCATATTAGTTCAATATGGTAGCATATTGAACCATGTACTTGTATTAAAATCGCAAACATTTTAAATTAAAACTTAAAATTGACAAAAACAGCAGACTCACACCTTTTCTTTTGAATAATTTAAATCTTTATACAATATATCTTGCATCACAAAGATCTTATTTTTCCACCTCCACGAATGAGACGAGTGTCTTTAATTATGCAAATTCATAAGTAAATTCTAGTTTTCCTTGCTTTACCTCGGTCTTAAAGGGAAAAGATGACTGTGAAAAATAGTAGTATAAAAATAAATGCATTTATGGTGAGATTACTACATTTTATTTAATTTAAATGCATCTATGATGAAATTACTACATTTTCATGTCAATTTGTGTTCATTTTGACCACAAACTATGCACTGTCACTTTAATTCAGCGCGTGCAGCTCAGCAAAAATAGACTCTGTGCGCAAACGATCGCTGCACTGCTGTATACGCAACGCACCTGGAACGGATCGCCGGAGCGCATCCGCGTGCAGTGTGTTTAAGCTCTAATCTGTTAACATGGGTACGGAAAAAAATGTAAATTTAGTGACTACCGATCGAGTCATAGAATGTGATTATCGGTCGATCAATTGGAGTATCCCGTTCATAGTATATGTTCATAATCAGAGCAATTTGAGATATTGATCTAGCCTTCTACTAAAAAATGGCCATTAATGTACAATACTTTGGACTGCTGGGGAAATGCGTTAGGGCATTTTGTTGTCTGGTTGGGTTTACTTTTCATGCTGAAAATTGACTTGGTCTGTCTAAATACAATTTAATAGTGCTACCCTCAGAGAGGTGCCGCTTCCTCATGCGGCCTCACGGGGCGATGACCTGCTGTTTTGCTGCTGGCTAATAAAACTGGGGCCTCCTCCGCACTGGCCTGTCATAAGTGCTGCCTGTCAACCTTGCTTTAGCAGGCGGTAGTCTTTCTTAACTGTTGATCCACTCCTCCTTTCCTTTCCGACCCAACACTGCCTTTCTGTTGTGTTTCTTTCACGGTTTCTCTTTTCTTTGGATTTTCTTTGTGTCTGAGGTTTTAGAGCTATGTGTATTATTTCTCAGATCTATGGGGAAATATTAGACTTTTTTTTTTTTTTTTTTTTTTTTTTGACTTCTATCTAATGATCATTTAATGTATGAGTATTTAATTTTGTTTTCTCATCTGTGGATGTTTTATTCATGTTTAAGTGCAGATATATTCTCATATTTTAAGATGGTATCATTTAATAGCTTATTGTAAGGCTGTAAGCTTACACTGCTGTTTTGAACCAATAATCGGAACAAAAAGCAGTTGGAGGATGTGCATAATTCAAGTATTTATCTGACTCCATTAAAGTTGTTATTCTTTTACCTATTATTCTTTAAAGGTAAAATGACTTCATTAGAACTGATTGGTTAGCTTAGGATTTAACCTGAATGTTTAGATAATGAAAGTTACAATCACTTAAACTTTCAACAGTAGAGACTTTCGCATCGAGTGGCACCTTTTCATAGTTCCTAGAACTATTGGCGAAAGTACCCAGATGCAGGCGCATTTGCATCGCAGGAACTAGGAACGATTTTAGTTCTAGGAACCAAGCTAAACATGATCATGTATTTCTGCTCAGCAACACTAGACATCAACCAATACGCTAATACGCTAACTTTTCATAAACTGTCTACTTTCTATTTATAACAGTTCTATCTAATAACGTATAAGATAGGACTGTTAGACAGATCGTAAGCTAATGAACACAGAGAATGCAAGCACTGTTTGTTTGCTCGGGCTCTGGCGTTCTCAGCGCTATCAAAATAAAGGTCACTGCAACGAGCGCGGCTTACGTCACTTCAAAGTTACTACTGGCGGTGCGAGTGCAACAGGAAAACGTTCCTAGGGGAACCATTAGTTCTCGGGGAACCACCCTGGTGGCTAGTTCCTAGAACCAAGCTCCTAGAACTATCCAGTGCGAAAGCCCCTATTATCAGTAATAAAGGAAAGATTCTCAAAGCCTTTAAAGCAGGCAAAGTTATTTATTAAGTTACATGTTTAAATATACGGACAGCAGAATGGAACAACATACTGTATAGAAAAACGTAAATGCCTTTCTTGTAGAATGAGGTTATGCACTGGTGTGCGGAAGTGGCAACGAGGTTAAACCCTTTCTCCAAGATCAACAGTTACTTTTTCCTCTTATACCCTGAGCAAAGCATTGTTAAGCATTGTACATTAACATATTCTCCTCAGTGCATGTTTAATAATTGTACCTAAGTACATATCTCTATTAAGTTCACTGCCATTCAGTTCAGTTTATAAGCTATAAGATGAGGGAACAAATGTGTCCTGTGAAGCAAATGGTATACGTGTGTCATTGAGGTGTAATGACTCTCCCCAGACAGAACCATCCTGTACCTGGAGTGTCCCAGCAAGTCCTCAATAGGCAAATTGATGAATCACTTGCATTAGATAGGCATAAGCATACTGTGGTGATGATGAAGGCCATTGTGCCATAAGTGCTGTCTAATGCACTTATTTTCTCATAATATTAGCAGATATAATAATCATTAAAAAATTATTTGAGTCCAATCTTACTCCAAAAACAAAAGAAAGAAACAAGAAATTATATTTTATTAAAAATAAACAGGGTTTCCGCGGGGTCTTAAAAAGTCTAAAATTCTGAAATTTAAATTTAAGGCCTTAAAAAGTCTTACAAACGGCCAGGTTTTCATCTGAGGTCTTAAATTTCATTTAGTCAGGTCTAAAAAAGATTCTACCCTCGTTCATTTCCTAAAACGCTGGCCGCAGAAAGTTATTATAAACTACCGAAAAAGTATTGAGTCGTAGCCTACATTTAAGGTCTTAAATTTCAATCTTTATGGTCTTAAAATGTCTTAAAAAGGTCTTAAATTTGACTAACTGAAACCTGCAGAAACCCTGATAAATCTATATACTTATTTAAACCATTTATTGTAGTACTGTGGAATAAGTGTACTGTGGAAAAGTGAGAATCTAATAGAAATAACCATTTAGACTGGGTTTCCCTATGCTGGCTTGTGCGCAGCGCGATTTTATTCTCGCTGCTAGGCAGCCTGGATTCCATTGACCAGATTTGCGCCTCAGAGAGGGGACCAATCACAGAACGGGGAGGGAGCAGCAAGACGATGACATGACACACGAAGCAGTTTGTTTATATCTATGGATCCAACATGGCAGCAGACGCGAAGTTACCTTTCGATGTAGTTTAGAACGCAAGTTTATTTTGAAAAAAGAGCAACTTTTCTGTCGCTCTACATACGTCATCTGATATAATTGAAACGATTGGCTATGAGCTATGTACAGGCGCATTTGATAGACATTCGTAGCACCCAATAAACCGCTCTGGGCATTCGTAAACCACGCCTCAAATACGAGAAAATGAACATGTGGTTCCCAGACCCACATCTCAATGAGACTAGGTCTGACGTTAGCCAGGCTAATAACGATTGGCAATTACAAAAAAAATAGTGCATAGTTGTTTTTACAATAATGTCAGAATTTTAAAAAGTGTCCTAAGAGGCTTTATGCAATGTTGTTGATGTGGGGTTGGAATATGACCTGGCCATTTTCTTTTTGTCCCCCTCTCAAGGACACAGGATTTCTCAGTACGGTTTGAGAGATGTCTGCTAATGTTTAACATCACTTCAGATACTGTTTGTCTGCGTTGTCTCTGAGCCTTGGCATTGTCTGCATGCGTGTTTATACAGGCACAGCGAAGCCTATATGCAGTTCACATGTGTTAAGCCAGTCCTTTTTTTATTATAAGACCTGTAAAAACACGGTCTTCTCTGTATCATTATTGCTTAAAAGGGATAGTTCATCCAAAATTTAAATGACCCTGAATGACTTTCTTTTTGTCCTGTGGAACACAGAAGAAAGTAAGTCATATAGTTTCGTGTTTGAAAAACATGTGCGAGAGTAAATACTCTTTTTTTTTATTTTTATTTTTTTTTCATAGGATGAACTATCCCTTCAATTTTTTTACTTCTACTTTGTTGGAAGTATCTCAGAAGTTTGTTTAAAGATGTGATGGTGACCAGGGTTTGCCAACTTTGGTTGCCTGGCTGGATTGAACTGGAGCTGGTGCAATCTTTAGGACTCCCATCCTGAGGTAGAAAGAGGGAAGCAAAAAGAGAAGTATTAGCGTAGTTGCTGTTAATTTCATTTTAGGCAAAAGATGATTATGTGATTGTACTTTTTTTTTTAAATCACATAATTGTAGTAAGTTAATGAGAAGCATTATGTGATTGATTGGCTAAATAGATGTGTCTTTAATCTAGATTTATGCCAAACTGTTGCAAAATGGAAATACAGGTCCTTCTCAAAAAATTAGCATATTGTGATAAAGTTAATTATTTTCCATTATGTAATGATAAAAATTAAACTTTCATATATTTTAGATTCATTGCACACCAACTGAAATATTTCAGGTCTTTTATTGTTTTAATACTGATGATTTTGGCATACAGCTCATGAAAACCCAAAATTTTAAATGTTAAAATCTCAAAAAATTTGCATATTTCATCTGACCAATAAAAGAAGTGTTTTTAATACAAAAAAGTCAACCTTCAAATAATTATGTTCGGTTATGCACTCAATACTTGGTCGGGAATCCTTTTGCAGAAATGACTGCTTCAATGCGGTGTGGCATGGAGGCAATCAGCCTGTGGCACTGCTGAGGTGTTATGGAGGCCCAGGATGCTTCGATAGCGGCCTTAAGCTCATCCAGAGTGTTGGCATTGACCCTGCCCTTGATAAAACACAGTGCGCCAACACCAGCAGCTGACATGGCACCCCAGACCATCATTGACTGTGGGTACTTGACACTGGACTTCAGGCATTTTGGCATTTCCTTCTCCCCACTCTTTCTCCAGACTCTGGCACCTTGATTTCCGAATGACATGCAAAATTTGCTTTCATCCTAAAAAAGTACTTTGGACCACTGAGCAACAGTCCAGTGCTGCTTCTCTGTAGCCCAGGTCAGGCGCTTCTGCCACTGTTTCTGGTTCAAAAGTGGCTTGACCTGGGGAATGCGGCACCTGTAGCCCATTTCCTGCACACGCCTGTGCACGGTGGCTCTGGATGTTTCTACTCCAGACTCAGTCCACTGCTTCCGCAGGTCCCCCAAGGTCTGGAATCAGTCCTTCTCCACAATCTTCCTCAGGGTCCAGTCACCTCTTCTCGTTGTGCAGCGTTTTTTGCCACACTTTTTCCTTCCCACAGACTTCCCACTGTGGTGCCTTGATACAGCACTCTGGGAACAGCCTATTTGTTCAGAAATTTCTTTCTGTGTCTTACCCTCTTGCTTGAGGGTGTCAATGATGGCCTTCTGGACAGCAGTCAGGTCGGCAGTCTTACCCATGATTGCGGTTTTGAGTTATGAAACAGGCTGGGAGTTTTTAAAAGCCTCAGGAATCTTTTGCAGGTGTTTAGAGTTAATTAGTTGATTCAGATGATTAGGTTAATAGCTCGTTTAGAGAACCTTTTCATGATATGCTAATTTTTTGAGATAGGAATTTTGGGTTTTCATGAGCTGTATGCCAAAATCATCAGTATTAAACCAATAAAAGACCTGAAATATTTCAGTTGGTGTGCAATGAATCTAAAATATATGAAAGTTTAATTTGTATCATTACATTATGGAAAATAATTAACTTTATCACAATATGCTCATTTTTTTAGAATGTAAGTTATGCGCTAAGGAAAACTTATTTTGATTGCTTTAAATTGTAAAAGCACCCTTTCGTAACTTGACATGTTAAACAGCTCAAATGAAACTTATGAATATAAGTCCCTTTAAAGTTCAAGACAAATTGGGCCATGATCTTTTCTCAGTGTGGTTTTGCTCTGTGGCATCTGCCATTTTTAAATGCATCTTATCTTACAAGCGTGTTTTTCACTTCTGTAAGTTACGTCACTGACAGAAGTTATTCATGCCACAGCGCACATATTCACATAATCCACAAAAGAATTATCACACCTGGCTGGCCTGTGACAATGTGAATTTAACCGGCCAAATAGAACATTTACACACCACAAACAATCTTCATGTTGACAGCTAGTAAAGAATGTAGTTAAGAATATCTGTGTTAGACCAAGCAGGTCCCGTATGAGAGCATGAGCCAGAAAGCATGTGTCTCATGCCAAATGCATGAGAGTTGGCAACTCTGCAATGACCAACAGATTTCTAGCATTACATCATCATAAGAGGCAACAGTGTTGAAGTACATCTTAGTGGTGGTCCTTTTGTGTTTCTAGGATTGAAGAAATGTGAGGGAAAAAACATTTTGGATATCGGTTTCTCCATCTTTATGTGGTCTAGTAGCAAAACAGAGCGAAACTGTTACACATGTGACATTAGTTGATACTGGAATTGATTTTTACAGATTCCAATCTCATACATCTTGCTTTATTTTAAACCTCATATTGTTTACAGGGGAGGTCTTATTCTCTGAGACAATTACAGTGTTGTTAAGTATTATTTAATTTATTTATTGATTAACTTTAATACAGTTAGTACTTTTTAGTTAGTTACCAAGGCAATATTATGGCAAAAGTGAAAGAAATAATACTATTTTTATTTAAATTAATTTTAAGATTTAAACTAGATTTAAAGATCACTAGATTTAAACTTTTTAATTGTCAAAAATCTAGAAAGAATAGATCGGACAGGAAACATGTATGTATCTTAGTCTGGCAGCCATAAAGCAGCAGTAAACTTCCTCGGACAGCTCACTGAAAAGGCATGTTAACATTGCTCCTTCTTTTGCTTTGTTAAAGCTGCGAGTGTTTAATAGTGTTTAACATTGTGCGCAATCCAGCTCTCCCTCCTAAACACGCTAATCAAACATTACACTCTCCAGACTGGCTGAGGATGTTTGAGAGTAAGGTGTGAGCCATATGTTCTGTGCTAAGATATACCAACCCGTCAAATCCAGACTCAGCTGTTGTCCTTCTCCTCCAATGTTAGCCTGTTAGTTATTTAACCTGCCGTTTTAGACGAGTGATCGCAGAGCAAAGGCCTTGCGTCTTGCATTTATCTAGGTCTGAATAAATTTGCTCAGGCTCCATCGACGGCACACTGTGTAACGTATGACCTCACTGTGCTGTAACGCAGATTTTTGTGCTGGGCTTTATAGTAAGTAGTAAGCCATTAAAACTAATAGTGTGAGTCACTCACAACACTGGAGGCCTTTCCCAGGTTTTTGTCATCCTTGTCAGTTTCAGAAGGAAGCAGACAGTGAGGGAAAATTATTTATTGATGGAAACTGTTGCTGAAGTTTAGTTTTAGAGCAGAGGTTTACCTTAGTGGAGCATTTCATGACAATTGCTTCAAGATTACAAGTAAGCAAATTTGTTTTTGTCTCTATTAGTCACACAGTCAGCAGACTGTAAATAATAGGGAACAGTGGGGGAAACTGGTTTGCAGAGCTGGATTCGAACCTGTGGCACCAATACAAGCACTATGGGTCAACGTTTTTTTCCTCAAAACAGTGCCATAGTCCAGTGGTTCTCAACCTTTTTGACTCAAAGGCCCCACTTTGTAGAACACAATATTTGAAGCTCCTCCTCCATATACGCCAACATATTTCTGATATTTCTGCTGCAATTGACAAAACTGTTAAAAAAATTATACGTTGAATTACTTTGTGTGGTTAATTTAGTATATCAAATCAATTAACCATGATTAATTTGGGGATTCGAGAAGTTATGCATTTCAGAAAAGTAGTTATTGTGGGAAATTAAAAAGAAATGTGATTTCAGTTTCATCTTCATTTTATGCATTTATTTGTATAATTTTCATTTAGATTAGAGGTGGATATTTTTAATATATTAATAATAATTTATTAATTTAAATTCTTTGAAATGATCCCGAGGCCTCCTAGTGTGCCCCGGACCCTAGTTGAGAACCACTGCCATAGAATTTCATTGAAGGTCTTGTGCTGTATCTTTGGTTCTGAATATCATGAAGTGAGTAGTTTGATTAAAGTTATTCCTAGTTGTTTTGCACTGTGAGACTTTTCTGCACTCCATAAACAGCACCTGTTGCTTGTCATTTGGCAGTCTTGTCTTCTTCCTGACCCTCTATTCCGTTCTCTTTAACACTCATTCCTCATTCAAAACCACAAGGACCTGTATCCGTTACTCATCATTCCTTCATTCGGCCCATCATTCTATCTGATTCACTCATTATCCTGCCCGCAGGTGCCAGACCATGATGTCACATGTTGGGTGTTCCCATAAATCAGCATGTCATGCCTTTGTTCATTCCTCACCTCCTTCGGATCTCTCCCTGCTGTCTGCATGTGTAAGCCTAGCACATTGGTACCATATGTAGCCGAAAACATCTGAACGTTCCTCAGTCTCCGCACGCACTTTTCCTGCTTTTCAGGAATCCAGCCACTGCTGGCTAATGGAACGACTTAGTGTCATCATAATTTATTTTCGAATGTATCCACACGCATACAAGCTCTGATTTACACATGGCAAGTCTGTTTTTGAGATTTGGGTGAGTAAACACTGCAGCGTTTCAGGGTCTCAGTGTGTCATCCGCTGGAGGGAAACAGTAAAGCTCTTGAGACGAGATGGTTCTCTTACGTTCTCGCTTCGTAAATGTCACGGGGGGTGGGAGGGTCCTCCTGTTCTGTGTTTACAGCAGGTCGCCCGGCATAAAGCCTGCATGTGGTGCACCACTGTAGCTGGAAGGGTGGGAGGGGTGTTTAAAGGTGTGAGACCACAAGGGATAATTCTTTTTTTAAACAAATTTAAAAGTTCTCTTCTGCTCACCAAGGCTGCATTTGTTTGATCCAAAATACAGCAGAAACCGTAATAATGTGAAATATTTTTTACAATTTTAAATAACTGTTTTCTATTTGAGTATATTTTAAAATGCAATTTATTCCTGTGTTGGCAAAGCTGAATTATTATATATATATTATGGTTAATATACAGTATATGTAATATAATGTCTAAAAGTTTAATTAATAAATGAATACTTTCAGAAGATTTGTATACATGAGATTTTTGTCTACTGGATATAAAAGGATTTTTTTGTCCATGAGACAAAAATATCATATACAAATCTCCTGAAATTATTCATTTATTAATTTACTTTTTAATTTTTAGACATTTATATTACAGTGTAACAATTATTGTGAAAAGATTAATCAGCTGTATTTCTTTTTTTATTACATTTAAAAAAAAAACTTTTTTTTTACCTATAAAATTCATTTCTTTTAAACTTATTAGCATAATTGTATGGAATTAAAATATTAATTCAAAAGATTTAAAATTTGAACGTTTATTGAATTTCATAATTTCTTAATATACTTTTTTTTGGTGCATTTTCATCCCTTTTTTGAAATCGTGAGCTTTTTATTTCCAGGTTCAATTTAGATATTACATTTCTGATTTTTAAGTCTCTTTTGAACCTTGCTGTTCGTGCTTTGCACTGTCCCTTGATACACTTGAATCATCATGAATTGAGGCCATTGAGCAAAACCTTCACTCAGTAATCTTGAAGTAAAGACTATTCTCTCCAGACATATGAGTTTGTGTATGTGACTGGAAAAGCTCATGTTCATCTGACAGCTTAACTTGCATTGCTGTCTAGTCTGCTTTACCTTTAGTAACACTTTGTGTTGTCCGTCAGGATGCACTGGACTCTTTCTCCACGTGAATCGCTCTGGCCCCGGGGCAGCCATTTTGTAGGCCTCTTGTGGCACTGTGGAGGGGCTCCGGGAGCATTTTCATGTCAATGGCAGGCTATAAAACAGTCTGGGGGGTCCGTCAGTGCTCCTGACATCTCACTACTTACAAGCTGCGGAAGCAAACTTAATCCGGCTGGAGTTGCCATGGTGTTTTCTTTTTTATTATTTTTGTCTGAGATTTTATAGAGATACTACATAATTTCTTCTCTTTCATGTCACTTCACTTGTTATTCCTATTTTGGGGGTCATTATAGTTTTCTTACAGTGCCTCAAAGAAACCAATTAGGTTGGGAGTGAGACAGGAAAATGAAAGGCTGCACGGGACGTAACGGCAAGCTATATAGTCTAATTATAAAACATCTGAGGAAACAAGGGTAGCAGGGTGCCTTACAATGTTTTTGTCAGAGCTGTTATGTATTTACTTTGTTTCACCATCAAGCACGTTCCACGTTCACCCTGCGTGTTATTCTGGAGGAGCCGCAGCCTCCTTCCACACATTTACTGTAATTATATTTTATTTGCACCCCAAGATGCTAATCTTCACTGCCCCTCCCTTTCTCTGACACTCTTTTTTTTATACCACTCTTTCAGACATCCCAGAATGCTCATCAAGACCGGCCTTCTAGATGCTCACCTGTACTGCCTGAAGAGATCTGTGGTAGATTTCTTAGTACACAACAAGTAAGTTAGGATTTTAAGAGAAGAGTTTCACAGCTTTTTCCGTGTCCTTGTTCCGTGTCACAAGAAGTACTGAATGGTGCGGTCATTAAAGCAAAAGGAATATTAACAAAATCATGTTCATTTTTCCATTTAACTTTTCACTAAAATTTTTATGATGGTTTAATTTGTCTAATTGTGTGTTACATCAAAATGTGCAAAAACTAATCCGTTTTTTCCCTGAAACCCATTTGACAATGTGCCACCTTAAAGCACCTTCTCTGAATTTTGAATCTGACACATTACCATCTTAAATCTGGCTTTACCAAATTATAAACTGATGTTAGGGTGGACATAGGTCATTAAAATTGGGGTTCAATTGAATTGCGGGACTTTTAATGAAATGCAAAGAACAATTTGGAAGGTGTGCAAGTTCTTGGTGTAATTAATGAACAAATAAACATAATAAATAAAGTATATGTAATGCATTTTTTTTTTCTTCACTATAATTAATCACTTTCATTTCAATGTGTTTTTACTGTAAAAGCCTAAATTGAAAAAGAAAAACTTGCGCTTCATGGCAAGCATCTTATCAGCACCACTTTCACATAACCACTCTTCTCTTCATCTAGTCGTTCCGCTGTGTCTCTAATCTTAGAGAGTGTCCCTGTGTCCTCTACAGTCCACCCCTCCATTGCTCCCATAGCTCTCCATTCATCCTCTCCAATAGCCCTCCGTTCCCCTGCCCCTCCAGTCCCCTTTGTGCTCCTGTAACTGACATTGTGAGGCCGGGCAGCCTGCTGTAAAGTGGTGCTGTGCATGGCCTCTCTTAGGTCCTCTCCCGCTCTCATACTTGAGAAAAGTGTGAGGCTTCTCTCTGCTTTGACATTTTAATTCGCTCTCCCCCTGATATAAATATCATTTAATCTAATCTGCCCCCCCTCCCCTCCTCACTTTCCCTCATCAAAGTAGTTTGACTTTTTTATGCTGCCTTTTCTCTCTCTCTCGTTCACATTCTTTTTTTTCCCATCCATCCCTCCCTCCCTCCGTCTCGCTCTCTCTCTGTCGCCCTTGAGCCTGCAGTGCCATGGAGTACTAAAGGAGAAAATGGACATAGTAACTGTTGTTTCTCTCTCTGCATTCAGATGGAAATTCTAATCTTGCCTAAAAGAAAATAAAGAGAGAGACTGGTTTAAGGAGGTGGCGGAGATTTTGAATTGCTCCTCAAGCATACATGATTTTTTTTACAACCATGATTCAACTCTTTATACCTTCATGAGACCATAAATTCAAGTGTTCATTAAAATAAGAACATTCCTCTTTTGCAGGGTCTTTGAATGCGGTTTAATTTTGGATTTAAGCATTGTTTATCACATTCATTAATATTAATAAATAAATAAAAAATTTTTTTTAAAATAATTAACTTTTTTTAAATAATTAATTTATCCAAATTTCCTTCCATTGGAACAACTCTGCTTTTAGCTTAATGCAAAGTATACTTTGTCTTCTATTGCCATACACTGCAAAATGTTTAAGCAACAAAAATATTAAGAAAAATATTAAGCAACACAACCATTTCAACATTGATGATAATCATAAATGTGTCTTGTGCACTAAATCAGCATATCACTGATGCTGAAAATTCAGCTCGATCACAGGAATACATTTTTTAAATGTATATTAAAATTGAATGTTATTTTAAATCTTGAATTCACAAGATTCACAAGTTATTGTATTTTTAAATCAAATAAAAGACGCTTCTTTTTAAAAAATCGTATCGACCCCAAACTTTTAAATGATAGTGACTTCTAAAGCCACCTTTTGTAATGTCTATTCAGTGCTTTACTCTTCTGCCACAGTAATGTCTTTAAATCAGTTAAATGATTAATCAAACAAACGATTGAATAATAGCATAAACACTACTAGCATTTGCTGAAAAAAAAAATTTCTAAAATGATTTTAATCTCCCCCCCAAAAAAATTCGATATGCTTTTTTTTTTTTTTTTTACAGGTCTGTGACTTCAATCAGAGGAGAATTAGTACCGTATTTGGTGCGCAAGCAGTTCTCCAAGTCTTTAAACTCCCCAAATGCCACAGAGGATTCAGAGAAGAATCAAAAACAACAAGATGCTCACAACAATTTGGGTAAGCTTCCTCTTGTAATGACTCACATGTGCACAGTTCACATTTGTCAACCCCTTTAAGAGAGTGCTAAGTGTACATAATAAACGGTGACCTTTCACAAACTCATACACGTCTTCACAGAGCTCCTCAGCACCAGTAAAGATGAGCCGCTGCTCCAACTTGCCCGGGAGAGGTCTTGTTGGAACGATCATCGTGGAGACATGAGCGAGGCCTACCATGGCGGAAAGCTACGCTGCTACGTTCACATCATGGAGGAGGGCATGTGTTACCGTGTGAACACTCTTGCAGCTTACATAGAAGCCAATCGTGTGGTGAGTACAAGCCAAAAGAACTGTTTTAATGGCACAGTTTTCATAAAATCTATAAATAAGGTTGTTTGTCCACAGTTAAAACAATTGTTTGAGACACTGGTTCAGCTGTAATGGCTGCATTGAATTGTGGGATGGTTTCCCTTATCCCTTAGGTTCCAAAGCTATTTGAGGACCCTTCAATCCATCCGTCTGCTGTGGTCACAGAACGCTCTTTGGTGAGTCCCATAGGCACGTCACTAATATGTTGGCTGTGTACAGTAGAATTAAAAATGCATATTTTTTTATATACCTCATTAAAATGTATTAAAGTCACATTCTGCTATTAGACTAGAGTGCAACAGCCCCCCCCCCATAGTTTCCTTTAAATATAATTTTAAATCATATAAAAATATTTCATCTATGTTGATTATATGAAAAGTGAACCGCAGATGAGTAAGATAGGGTCATAAGAATATATCGGGAGGCATTTGGAGTGGGTCAGACATGATTTTGACCACTTAAGTTTTGTTTTGTAGAAAGCCTTTCTTTAAAGTGAATTTCGTTGTGGATGAATGGTATCTTAATTTTAATCAATGTTTCATCAACCAATTGCATGGATTTAATAAATAAGAAGCAAATATAGCAGACTTGCATTGCACGTGAACTGGAGCTCTTCTCCTAAATGAACCGAAACTCAGGCTACACAGACCTGAGAAATATATCTATAGAAAGCTTGAAATGTCTACTTTTAAACAAAACAATCCAAAAATAAAAGAAACTACTCTCTGCTTATAATTCGTATGAAGTGTACATTTCTCTCTATAGGTGCGTTCACTACTGCGAAGATGAATGAGTCAGCATTGTCAAATTAATCTTTGCAGCCAACACTGACACAGAAAACACTAGTTTATTAATTAACAATTAAAATGTCTCATGCATAATCATTACTTTTGCCGGTTCTTTGTGGCAAGCTTTATGTGTGCGCTCGGAGTAGTCAATATATTACGAAAATGCTCATTATGGTTTAGTATTCTCTCCCATATATAAGTAATTCAATTAAATATATTAGAAATTAGAAATATGCGATTAGACTAATGGCTTAAATGAACAACTACTAGTCAACTAGAAAAAGACTTTAGTCGTGCACAGGTAGCTCTACTAATTTCACATATTTTCGAACCAGCATAGCACAAAGGGCATTCTGGGTTGAGCGAACGGAGCAGAATCTTAAGAAAGGCGCTCTCCGCTCTGGATGAAATATTACCACCCCACTCACATGCTCTGGTGTAAGACAATGTGTATCATCTTCTGTTGTCTTAGAGTTGATTGACAGCTTTTAGATGCATTATTGGCAGCGCCACCCTCTGGTTACATAAACGTGTCACCACCGCATCAGAACCGAAAACATGGGGATTTGTTTTAAAGAAAATAATCGCACAACCTATTCTATAATAAAATCAACTAATCGAATATTCAAAAATTGTTACTCATCCCCAATAAATAAATAAATAAAGAGAGAGAGAGAGAGAGAGAGAGAGAGAGAGAGAGAGAGAGAGAGAGAGAGAGAGAGAGAGAGAGAGAGAGAGAGAGAGAGAGAGAGAGAGAGAGAGAGAGAGAGAGAGAGAGAGAGAGAGAGAGAGAGAGAGAGAGAGAGAGAGAGAGAGAGAGAGAGAGAGAGAGAGAGAGAGAGAGAGAGAGAGAGAGAGAGAGAGAGAGAGAGAGAGAGAGCCTCGTCTCGGTTTTAGTCATTCTTAGTAGAGTTCCCAACGGGCCTGAAAATTGCAACCCAACCCGGCCCGTGGATTTTAAAGCCCAGACCCGATGTAACCCGACGCATCAACATGAATTATCTGTCCGAACCCGGCCCGCAGCCCGAACCCGCCGCCTTTTTTTTTTTCTCTTACACGTATTATCATGACCAGCAGACGGGAATTCAAATCAACATTTAATGTTCACGCCTTTTAACAATACAAACAACTGAAACAATAAACTTTAAATATACAAATAGGCTATATAAATATGCCTTAAATAAAAATCTTCACACAATAATAAAAAGGCTGGACGACCCTGTTTTTTTGCTGTCATATTTCATCAGCACCTTGCATTTTGAGCATTGCACATAACCTGTAGAATTTCCATCAGAATCCAGCACCACTCCAAACACTCTCCAGACCTCTGATTTTCCCACTCCTGTAGTAGCTACGGTGAATTCACCTGCGGCAAGTTTACTTTTCACCAACTCTATCTTCTTCTCCAGGCTAAAGGCGTACACGCAGCGGCGTCAGGTCTGCCCCCCGCGATGCCTGTTGCATGCAGCAGCCAGACTTTCTTTACGGTGAACAGCAGCGATGATTAATAATTTTTTTTCTTTTTTTTCACTGAGCGGAAAAGATTAAGCCCGAGGTCCGACCCGACCCGAGTCATTTGCTTATATTTTCAACCCGAACCCGGCCCGAACCCGCGGGTCCCGTCGGGTTTGTCGGGCCGACCCGACCCGACCCGTTGAGAACTCTAATTCTTAGTGCTTACATAGAGGCCAATCGTGGGAGTGGGCAGAGCTAAAGGACTTTTTTGGTGCTTGTTTTTTTAATGTAGTTTTTCCACCTGGAATTCTGGTGTTGAATACAGTTATTTTAAAAAATAAGCTGAAATAATGCTGGCTGACAGCCTCAGCAGAAGCAAATTCCATGAAATATCAACCTTGTAGCTCACAGTAGGTCTGCCTTTAAAGGTTTATAATTATTATCAATTTCCCTATGGGGAAAACGAATAGAGTTTTTACTTCCAGAACCAGGCTGTTGCACTCCATACATTACTCTTAAAATAAAGTTATGCTGTCTCTTTTATTAGGTTGGAAGTGACAGCATTATTGGGCCATTTTGTCAGATATTAGACAAGACATCAATCAAGCGTTCAAATGTTGGCACATCAACCACAATCAAGGAGAAGGTGAAGATCATCAACTCCATCATCATGAATGGAGTCACTATTGAAGAAGGGTAAGTGATTCTGACTGTTTGTGAGAATATGATGCAGAAAAAGCCTCTTTATGGGTAATTTATTTTTTAAATCAAACCCAGACAGGATGTTTAACAAAAGTAACGCTGTTTGCTTTCTTTGAATGGTGAAATTTAATAATATTTGAAAACATAGACCTACTAATAAACTAAATAAATTAAATAAATAACTAAATTGTTAAATGTAATAAAACAATATAATGATGTCATATACATTGCAGAGACTTCTGGGAAAATTTTTGAATGAAGAGTCAATGAATTTTCCATGATCCTTATCAAGTGATCACAACTGACTGTAAGAGTAATATGGAGATTACTCCATATTGGGGAATAGTGGGGAAACTTTATTTTAAAATGAACATTACTTGCTTAAATCAATCACACTTCAGACGGAGTCTATTCGCGAGATTGGTACATCGATCTTAAATTTAGAAAAAGTCAAATGTATGTTGCCATTCAAAAGTTTAGGGGTTGAAAAGATTTTTGTATCCAGTCTTTAGTGCCACATGATCTTTTAGAAATATTTCTAATATGCTGATTTGGTGTTTCAGAAACATTTCTTTTTTAAAGTGGTTGTCGAATATTTGATGAATAGAACAATGTATTTGAAATATAATTTTTTTTGTACCAATGCAAAATTCTTTACTGTCACTTATGATTAATTTAATCCATACATGTTGAAAAAAAAAATCAGAAATGACTGACCCCAAATATTTTACCAGTAGTGTACTTTACATAGTACACAAAGCTTTTGCAATTTAATACACCCCTGTGTTGTCCTGTACCATCCACAGTCTAGGATGACAGACAGATTGGCTGTCTCCAGCGTGTTTAGTGGTCTGGATGAGATGTCCAGCATGTAGAAACAGAAAAAGTTCAGAGTTTGTTAGCTAGGTTAAAAGTGGGCTTGATGTAGAATTAATGCGCAGAGTCTGACCCGCTTCTGCCTGCGGGTGGTGTTGGGGTGGATGCTGCTGCTTTTTGTTGTTGAGAAAAAGCAGAAACTAGCGTTGTCAGACCCCTAAAGGTGTTCGCTGACCCTGAACAGTCCCTCCGTACAACAAATTAACAGAAAAGGGATGAATGTAGATGTAATGATTCCCAGAGAAACAAGCGCCTCGCTACAAGTGTTACATGCTCGCGAGTAAAAGAAGCCTCAGCAAACATTCACATCTCGCTAAACCCGGCCGACTCTTGTTCAAGGGTTTTACTCGCATGCCTCTTTTCTGAGATCATAGACTTGTGAATGAACAATGGAATTTTTTCTTTGCGCTCCACTTTTCTTTGCACTCCACCCAAAACAATTTAGATTTAAGCTGATGTGGGTTAATGGCGATCTCACTTGTCATTGAACACAAACTGTCCCAAATCAAGACCCTGTTAGGTAGAGACAGAAGGGAAGAGCTTTGGTTTAAACCACTTTTTTCCCTTAAAGGGAGGGGGGGGGGGGGGGCAGCAATGTGGCGGCCCTCGTGTACGAATTAGCTTGTGCATGAAGAGCATAGTGAAAGAATATAGAGAAAGATAGAGGAAGGAAAGAAAGGAACAGCAACTCTTTCAAAACATAAAAAAGTAAGAAGGGATTAGGAAATCCCTGGCATTTAAAAGCGCCACTTGCATTTTTCGGCCCTTTGTTTGCATGTAGGAGTGCTTGTTTACAAAGCTCGGGAGGTCGGGTTGATGGGGGGGCTGATGGTGGCTTGTGTGGGTGGAAGACGAGGAGGGGGGTCACAGCGAGGAGGAGCATAGTGTCAGTAATTAGTGGTATTTCAGCAACTACATCTTTGGTGGTCTCTCTGTTCAAAACTCCAATCCTTGTAATCTCCCATCTACCCCCTCTGTCACACCCGCTCCCTCTCTTTCTTCAAACCTCGCTCGCTCTTGTACACACCCGTGCACCTGAATAGAGCGCCCTGTGTAGCTGCCAATAGAAACCTGCCTCCGTCAGCTATAACACGGCCGCAGTGTCCGACGCTCCTTGATCTGGAAAACGGGACGCCCTGTCCGCTGTCCCTGTTCCGTGAGGCAAAAAGTACATAGTTGGAGAATGTTGAATAAAAAGTTGTGGTTGCAAATTTTGCATTGCTTTATGGTTGGGGGAGAGTGTGAAATGGCACTTCCTGTAGGTCCTGTGACATTCGGACGCTAAACCGCAGAAAGTAGCACTAAAACGCTTTTGTACGTCAGACGGCGACGATGTTGTTTTTAATATATATGCTAATGCCGCCTAAAGGAAAATAAACCAAGCCTGGTGAAAACATTGAGGTATCAGGTTTCAGATTGGCGTGGTGGTGATGCGGAGGGGGATGTAATAGGGTCGGGTGAGGAAAGGACAAGACCCTCAGCTGTGCAATTAGCAAAAAGACATGAAAGCTGAACACTCGTGGTAAATATGCTTCACCGCAAGAGAGTGCAGAAAAAGTTAAGAGTTGGCCCAGGCAAACCAAGTAAACATAAAACTGTGCAAATAAAGTTTTATGCTGCCAAAGCGATCCCAGGAAAATATTATTCTTTGTTTGGTGTAAACAGACAGCAGTACAGGGGTGTGTGTGTGTTCAAAGCCTAGCTCCCAAGCACTTCGCTGTCTACAATTCATACACAAATATCAGCCCTTCAATTTGCTCAAAGTTCTAGACGTAAACATTATTATTTTTTAATTTTTTTTTAAGAAGCCATGTTACATATAAGCACTGTCAGTAGTTTTTTACTAATGCACATCCTGTATTATTTTTTTATGTTGAAAAGTATTTATTTACTGCTTGATATCTAGTGTTAGGGATGGAGAAGTTCACACAAGACTGTTCTTTAGTTCAAAAACTCCTAGATGTAGTGCAGTGCAATGGAGTAGAACAGATCTCGATACCCCTCTAAAATTTGGACTTAAGGGGCGGTCACACTACGCTTTTCATTCCATTGACTTCCATTCATACTCCTACAAATGCTGGAGAGAAACGCAAGCTCATGCGCAGATGTTTCACAGGTTTGATTAACTCTAACCTGCGAATTCTTACTATGTAAAGCCGTGTGAGTCGGTGTGACCAATAGAAAATCAAAAAGTCATGGCATGCAGCGTTGCAGGAAAGTGGAGTAGATTGTATGATCTTACATTTTGGATTTGATATTATATTTGTTATGTGTTGAATAAGACGCTGCGGTGCATGACGTCATATCACGGCCGTTGCAGTGTCCGAAGAGGTTTCGTAACTTTCGTATGCTTAAAGTCTAGTGTGAACGTGGCTTTAGACATCTTTTAAGACTTTTCAGATGTTGTTTTGTTTTGATGCATATGTGCATAAACCAACAGTTAAAGCCAACAAAAAGGACTTTCTAAACAAATGTTCCTTGTCTTATTGTGAATTATTCATTGGTCTGTGTTATTCCAAAGAAATCACTGTAATATTTTATCAAAATGTAATAACTTGCTCTTCCTCTGAGACAACGTTCGTTTTGCACAAATAGCTATTTAGTAATTGTTTTAGCAAACATTTGGTCTGGCTCCATCCTGGTATGTAGTGTCCACATTTCACCATTCATGTTCCACCCTGCATGATTTCTTGTTGAATATTCTAAATTATTGAATTAAAATGGGTTATTGACAATGAATTGGAAAGCCAGAATTCAAAAATATGTGAACAGCCCCATAAGAATGGTTTGGTTAGGACTGGTGGTCAGGTGATTATGGACTTTGTAATATCCAGTCAATGGCTGAATGGTAAAATATAAAAGTTAAATGGCCATTTATTTGAACACATAAAACACTTTTGTTAACTCACTAAGTAGAAGTGGACATTAACCAGCATGGACATTTATATGTGTGTATGTATGCGTGTGTGTGTGTGTATTAATTGCATATTTAACGTGAAATCAAGCAAATATCTTTTATCTCGTTTAACGTGTTTATGTTGTCATCATTTGCTATATCACGTGAAGTAAACTATCAGGTTGAAGGATGATTATCAAAAAGCTGTATTTTCAAATGTAGGTGTCTTTCCAAAAAAGGACAATTGGAGACTCCAAAAGGACACCAAATCACCAACTAATATAAGGAGTCCATATAATTCATAAATGTATGCATACCAAAACACCCATGACAAAAAAAATTGTAGAACAAAACTTTTCAAAATTCAGTCTGCAGTATGTGTAAGAGCTTGTTTGGAACTTGTTTACATTTTAGACTTGTCAAGTTGTGATAGTAAGCAGAACCACATGGAGAGGCCAAAAAACAAACCTAAACTAACCGCCTTGACCTGACTGCATTACATGTCTACTAAAGCACACAGATCCATTCAGAATTATGAAACACTGCAACATACACATGACAGATAAAATCATTATCCTGAATATTTGTGGAAACAATGTACTGAAATGTGTCTGTGCATAAATAGATTGCAAACAGAGAAGTTAAAGGTTTGGAATAGAAATTTCCACCTAGCAGGGTTACAGATGCTTGCACCATTGTAGATGCTCTGTGTGATAAACTCCTGACTTCCAAGATCATCTAACTGCGTGACCCAGCTTCATGTACTTAATTTGTCATTTATTTGCCGAATTTTCATTAAATTATTTGAACATTAAGGATATTGAATTAATCGCATGCAATAACATTGACAACCCTAAAAGAAAATATTGTGTGTATTTAGTTTTGTTAAATTTAATGAATCCTTGTTATAAAGGTAATCAAAAATAATAAAGTAAACAACTTAAAAATTGTCTAAACATATGAAAAAAAAATATATATTTTTTTTCATTTGTTTAGAGAAATAATACTTTTGTTTACTTTTATAGCAAGGATGCATTCAATTGATAAAAAGTGATGTTGTTGAGAATGCTGTTCTTATTCATCAAAGAATACTGAAAAAATGTATCAGTTTCCACAAAAAAAAGATCTGCACAACTGCAACATTGATGATAATAATAATAAATGTTTCATAAGCACCAAGTTAGCATATTAGAATGATTTCTAAAGGATTATGTGACACTGAAGACTGGAGTAATGATTCTGAAAACTCCACTTTGCATCACAGAAATAAATTACATTTTAAAATGTGTTTATTTTAATTTGTTATAAAAAAATAATAACTATTTTTGATCAAATAAATGCAGCCTTGGTTTGCTTGAGAAACTTTTCAAAATCTTACTGACCCTTAAACATTTGAACAGTATTGTGTGTGTTTGTTGTATGGACATTGAAATGACACCCATTCTCTTCCCCGCAGGTGTAACATTCAAGGTAGCGTGATCTGCAACAACGCAGTGATTGGCCGCGGAGCCGACATCAAGTACTGTCTCGTGGGGAGCGGCCAGCGTGTAGAGCCAGAGGGTGAGAACGCTGCGGTCCAGCGCTCGGCGCGTTACACTACACGCACAAAAACACACACTCTAAACTTCTGTAGTTCCGCTGTGTTCATGTTAAATCCAGCCTTTTGTGTTTGTGTTTATGTGTGCACTCTCACGCCCATGTCTGCCTTTTCGTTTGTGTGATCTTGTGTGTGTATGTGCGTTTTAATCTGTTTTAATAGCGTATTAAAACCTAAGCTTGTGTGTACAATTGAGCTTTATTTTTTAATATGCTTAATCCTCGCAGTCTTAGATCACTGCAAGGTTTGTGTGCGTCTATTTGTGTGTGTGTGTGGCTTCAGGCTCTTGTATTCCGGGTGGTCCGCGCCTGGTCTCTAAACTCTCCATCAATGACAGTGCCTTAAGGCGGCCCTAAGATGTCCAGAGGCTGCACAGTCTAATTGACTGAACAACAGGGTGTTGCTGCCTCGACTGACCCGCTCTAACCCCTCCCCTGAAACATTTCTACAGCTCCATCCCCCACCCTACATCATAACTCTTGAGCAGGACTCGATTAGTTGGCCATAACCTCTAAAAATCCTTAGGCTTATTGAAGTGCTCCCAGAAATCCCAAATTACATGTTAGACCCCCTGTACTTCCCCCGACACACACCCGCCCTCAGGCTTCAGCTCTTTAAGCGCAGCGAGAAACCACGATTCAAAGTTATCCCAGAAAAACCCAGAGCAGAGGTTAATGTAACCTATTATTTAAAAAGCATTGCTTATAATAACTGCAATAAATTCCCTCCAGTAGCTGAGGTTGACACTCGCTCCTTTGTACACACGTTAAGTCAAAGAAAGAAATTAAGTTCATTAAAGAGTCTCTGCTTGTTTTTGATGTGTCTACCCTTTGAAATAAAAGGCTGATTTTCCTTTGAGGTTGTGCTAGAAAATTGAAAGGTTATAGAGTAGAGCTTCAATGTTATGGCAGGTTAACATTTGTGCAGCTATTCAGAGGGTGTAATGTTTCAAATTAAAAACTATTTGGAAGCAAAATTGATATTAGAGACTTTGTATAGCCTATACTGTGATCGTCTATGAGCTGTTTTTAAGAATTATTTATTAGTTACTGTATCAACAATATTGGAAGGAGACAATATCAAGTCCTGCCCCCCTCCCAATTCAAACAGTGGGCTTTTTTTCTATGCCGGATTACAAAAGTGCTTAGCAGTTGAATCTTATGAAAACTTCCAAGAAACTTATGTCATATTTCACCCTAAAATCAAGAGAAATTATATATTACATTAGGAAAAACATAATTTTAGTACCATTCAGGAGGGGAAATGCATTTAATATTCAAAATAGTGTAATTCATTTTTTTTTATTACATTTAATGTTAATGTGCAGTTTTTATTTATGTATTTATTTATTTATTTTAATTTTGGGAATTTATACATTTTTACACAACCATTCAGTAGTATTTTCTCTCATGCTCACCAAGGCTGTATTTATTTGATAAAAAATACAGTAAAACAGTGATATAATTAAATATTACTATTTAATATGCTCATTAGCATTGTTTAGCATTTATTTGAATAAGATTTGAATTAAATTTCTAATGTTTCTGTCACTTTTGTCACAATTGAATGCATCCTTGCTGAAAATAGAATGATTTTCTTTAAAAAAAAAGAAAAAGAAATCTTACTGACCCAAAAACAATTCTGTATACATTATACTGTCCAAAGGTTATGTTCTTTTATTATTGTTATGTTGGGTGAAGTATACTTCGGTAGTATACATTTCTTTACAAGTATACACACAGTTCTTAAATGATGTTTAAAATGTTCTTCTTTTTTCATCTAAAAAAACAATAGCCTATACTGTTTAATATAAATATTGGTCAACATCTGCACATTTCCACATGAGATCCGCCCGTTTTTAGTCTAAATTTTATTTTAATGTCTGATTTCACTTATACATTAAGCTTTTGAATGAAAACTTATATTACAGACAAATCCATGTCGATTTATCCATCAAAAGTATTGTCATCTATAACATAAAAATAGTTTGGATCGGTCATTAGCAGTACATGCAAAGATTTGTATTCACTCGTAGTTTATAAGTTCCCCCCACATTGGACTCTGGTACACTTGTAACCTTTTTAAACAGCTGTTGAGTGATTAGACGACTCTTAGTAGACTTTATAGCTGTTCCACTATGGTGGTCTAATACAGTCAGCTTCACACACACTCTCTCTTTCTCTTCCGTCTGAATGTCTTTCTCTCATTCACTCTCACTCTTTCTGTCTGTTTACCGCTACTGGCTGTTCGCGTGTGTTAGCCACAAAGGAGTGATAGACATCTCATAAACTCTAGCCGAACACTTTCTCTATAAGGTCCTGTGTTCCCAGCATCCTTGTCCTTAGGGGATTGAGCGTGTTGGGTTATGGCTGCTAAAAGCATCACAGGTCCTGGAGACGGGGTTGTGCGGCCAAGACCACCCGGCCTGCCGCTCGGCACCGTGTTGTAAGGTGCAATAGATTTGCAGGTGCTACGGAGGCTGATGACATGTACCTTTCCTCAGACTGTTTAGACTCCCTTGTTCCAACGTTCTCTCTTTGTGTTCGTCCCTCTCGCTCGCTCTCTCTCTCTCTCTCTCTGGCATAGCACGCTCTATTTGTCTTTCTCCAAACTCAGAACACAAAAACAGTCTTTTGTGCAGATTCCTTCACACTAAAATATGTCTTTATATGGATCATTAATCTTGCTCTCAAACGTTTAGTTTGGAAAGGCCACATTCGGCAAGAGGATATCATCCTTCCTGAGTGAGTGTGTATAAGCCTGACACATTTGTAAACTGTTTGCTTGTCAGTATGTGATGGAATGGCCCACAAAGGTAAACTCTATATATATATATATATATATGTATATATATTTTTTTTTTGATTGAATCTTTTGATTCATCGAAGCAGTCATCATATCAATACAATGCTGAAGCGGCTCGTTTGAATTAAAGCAGAGTTTTAAATCTGAACAGAACACGAGGCACGGCAGATTCCTGACAACTCACTCCGAGAATCTTGTTCTGTCCCCTCACAGCTGAAAGAACCAATGAGGTCATCGTTGGATCGGACCAACTCATGGAGATCTAGAACGCTGGAGATGGATCACAGGCCTGAAGACGCCCAGATCAACCTGCTTCCATGTGCATAACCCCTGCACAGGATCCACTTTTTATGTCCAAATAAAAATGGATTTATTTATCTTACACTTCTGTTTTTGTTTTGTTTTTTGTTTTTCTCTCACCAGTTTGGTATGTGCTGTCGCTTTTTTCAAAAGTACCATTTGAATTTATACCATTTTAAAAGTGTTAAAATTAAAATAATGCAATTAATTTAATGTGGTGTTCTTCTTTCTTAATTTGTATTATTAGTATCGTTTATTATTATTATTATTAAAATTCAATTGTTCATATTATGAATATTAATTGATGTTAATTATTATTTTAAATTAATTTAGTATTGTTGTGGTTGTTATTAGTGCTGATGTTATAATAATAATAAATACACTTAACTTAAAATCATATTAAAATATAAAAAAAATATTTTATAACTAATGATAAAATAAACAACTGACATAAGGATTTATTGTGGTTGGAATACGTACAAATTGTAGTCCATTACTGAATTTACAAATAACATTTAAAAAAAATTGTTGTTGGTATTGTAATCTTATTACATTACACATTTTGGGTAATATAATCAGACTACTTTTTTGATTACCTTTGACCTACTTCTATTTATAACATTGATTTGAATAATTTCATGTTTTTTGTGCGTTAAACATTACACCAGGTTTTGGGAAGGAACAGTTGGTTCATAAATATGAAAAGCTTAATTAAATAGTTAAATTATAAAAAATGAAAACAAAGATTAAATATTTTAATTGTTTATGCTATGCAGCGCCTCGATTTTCCAAGTATAGTCGCCTGACTAAAGAATTAGGGAGAATCAAAGAATTTTGAATTAATTGTTTTGATTAATTATAATTATTAATCGTGTAATTAATAAAAAAGTAACTTTATTCTGATGAGTATTTTAAAATGTAATATAATTTAATTACAACTATTCCATTTCTGTACTTAATCCACATTACATTTAATCAGTTACTACCCAGCATGATGTTGTTGTGGTAATGCGTCATGCATTCATAAATCTGAGTTATGTGGTGTAAATCCAGATAAAGTGTTTGATATATTGAAACTGAGTTTATAAAATGTTTTTGGTTGGAGTTGTTGATCTTGGTGGGTGTCTGTGTAGTTTGGTTGTGGTTGTTTGTCCAGTGGATATCCCATCACCCATCTGCGTGACCACCGTGACTGGGACTGCATGCTCTGGTGCTGAAAGGAACAGATAACCACAATGGGGATAAGTTTATTTGTACACAAAAAGACTGAAAGAAATGGACCACCCAGTCAGACAGGGACTACTAACAGTTTCTTTTACTCTCCAATACTTGCAGGCTTTCACAAAATGCCTAAAAGGAGTACTTCCTAAAGATTTTCCTCTTTGCTGTCAACGATTTATAGCATTCCAGCACTTGTGCATCTCTTAAATTACAGGTCCCAGGTTCCCTGGTGACGATGGATTCAGAGCCTGAGGAAGAAGCTCAAACTCTCTGTTTGATTTATTACTATTCCAACTTATTGTTTTTAGGGCCAATCCGAGTCATTTAGTGTCACCGTTGGAATGATTGCACGTTCAATGTCTTCAAGCAGAAGCTTTTTTGGGGGGCGTATTGAGATATTTCACAGTGACATCTCTTTCGTGTTTCCCTGTTTTTAAATCCATAAAATAATATGTGTATTTATGAGATTGTCACTGTTCCATTCGTCCTCCCTTTTCTCTTCATTATGATTCAAGACTTTTGGCAGATTAAGCTTATTGCGATCTCTCAGTTGTGTTGAGCTAATAACAATTTTTTTCAATAATACATTTTTCCCTGGAGACACATAATGTTTATAAGATTGTTTGGTCCTATGATACATTGCACACGTTAAGTAGAAATGAAATAATGAAAATGCCCCAGGCCCTCTCTGAATGCTTGTCATCTGCTAATATGAAACATGTGTCCTCCATTTTGTCAGTGTGATAACTAATCAGATGTCGTGCCCTTTGCCCCCTCTCGCCGCAGTGTCCGCGCTCGGACCACCAGACCTGGCTCAGGAGATGTGGCAGCAGTTGTTTTTCAAAGGTTTGTATATTTAGACAAAGCCTCGCAGAGTTGGAGTCCCCATGGCTGTGTTGGTTTGGAGCTGTGCGGAGCTGTGTTCAGTGTCATTCCCCACCCTTTGGGCCAAATGTGACAGATGCTTGTGTTTTCCTGGGCCTGGGATCAGATGTCAGCTGACAGATCATATATCAGACCCACCTCGCTGTCTCTGTGTAGCTTCCAGCCTGGACTCAAACTGGACTCAAACTCAAACTGAGTCAAACACACCATTTAAACAGGTATTTTAAATGTATGCATATACACACTTCTGGGGTCCATAATTTATCTGTCTGTCTGTCTGTCCATCTACACATTTATTCAGTAAAGATGCATATTCATGCAAAGATGCTGGTCTTTTTTAACTTTCTATTCCTCAAAGAATTATGAAAACAATGTAAAAACACTTTCCACAAAAATATTAAGCAGCACAACTATTTTCAGCATTGAAAATGGTTGCAGTATTGGAAATCAGCGTATTAGAATGATTTCTGAAGGGTCATGTGACACGGGATATGACTGCTCGCATATCTGCAGGAATAAATTCCATTTTTAAATGTATTAAAATAAAATAAAAAGCACTGACCTCAAACTTTTGAACGATAGTGTTTATGTTGTAGAGACCTTACAAAAAATACCATGATTTTACTGAAAATAAATGAATATTTATTGATCCATTTATTATTATTATGATTATTATTAATAATAATATTTACTATATTTAAAATATTTTATAAACAATTATTTGTAATGTAGAAACATGGATTTTTCTGTAAAGCTGCTTTGAAACTGTGTATTGTGAAAAGTGCTATACAAATAAATGTTCATTGAATTGAATAAAAAATGTGAAAACATTCTTAATTGTTTTCTCAATTTAAAAAAAAATTAAGATTCTATTTTATTGTAATTCTTTCTTTGCTTTTTTGGCATTGTGTAAAATATTACCACTGACAAGTATTTTTCACTATAGCAATGCAAAATAAACAGAAGTGTAGCCTACATTTAAAGATGTCATGGAAGCATGGAAGTAGTTTAGATGCAAGCTGCACTGTAAATGAAGACACTAATTCGAACAGGCCTGTGGGTAAATTGCAGTAAGTACTGTACTTGTGAGTTGTCATAAATCATAGAGACTTGGATATAGCTATGCAACTTGTTACATCCAGAGGTCTTAAGAAGTATCGTGTACCATGAGAGCCAGTGACCTGATTGACCAAATGACAGGCATAGTCGAGCCCTTTGCTCTGAGGGACTGTATGAATGTATGTGTGTGTGTGTGTGTGTTTTGGGGGTAGGCGGTGTGTGTAGTCGGTGGGGAGGGGTGGAGAGATGGCTGAAGGCTTGAGCATGGTGGAGGGTGGTGAGAGGCTCGCTGGCCACCCAAGTGGCAGAAAACCTGCATGTTTTCTGCTGACCCCTACACATTAACAGAACACTTCCTCAATTTGTCTTCTGTGTTCTTGAGGCACAAACGAAATTTCCTCTCTTTTTCGCCTCCTTTTAAGACGCCGCATCCCCCACAAGCCTCCTGCAAACCCTCACGCCCACCTTCAGTGCACACACACTTAACAATTAGTACTTTCTTACTGCTGAACAAAGACAGTATGGAAGCTGTGTGGCCTGTAAAGGCCAATAACCTCTATGACATGTGAGGGACTGCGCGCTCTTTGAAATGAACATACTGGCTGCTTTACAACACTCCCCAGGACGCTCGCTAAATAACATCGGAGCTTGTTTATCTCGCACGACCCCGGCGATGTTACACCCCTGTGACTGGTGGCTCTGTTCCTTCTGCCATAGACTAATCAAAACACTTATCAGATTCTCAAAGATGTGGTTAAAGCGCTTCTATGCAAAAGATTTGGAATGATCCAAAAACGGTTAAAACGTTGCGGTTGTTGAGTCAAATTTGGAGCAGTGATATCAGAGAGCAGATTTCTACTTTTGTGTCATGCACCTGTACCCAACTTTTTGGGTTGGATGTGCACAATTTCTGCAATTTAGTCATTGGATTGAGTATGTTTGTAGTTTTAGGCAAGGCTTGATTCATTATATTAAATACATATAGAATGTATACATGCACTCCAAAAGGGATTAAATAAGTAGAGAGATATCAGTAAGGAAACAAAGGGGTCTGATTTCATCTTGCCACCTGCTAGTTTTGTCCCAACAATACCCCTGTTAAAGGGCCACAAACAAAGACGGCTGAAAAAGTTTTTTAAGCGAGCCATTCATTACGATGACAATGGGCAAAGAAATACATTATCATAATTAATCTTATCTTTAGCTGTGGGTGGCGGGTCTTTTCCTTTTGAGACTGATGGACCCTTACAATGCCAACATGTACACATCAGTGTGTCACAAAGCACTTCGGAGGCTAAGAATATTTTAAGCTTTGTAAACATTCGCCAAACAAGTCCTGAATGTTAGCTGGAGGCTAGTGTCTCCCCATGCTTTTATCCACAAAACAGTCAGCCACTGGCAATTTGAATACAAAATTTGACTTCCTTTCTTAAGGATATTTCCAGAGAACAATGGCACAGGTTTCTAGTATCTCTAGTTGTGTGGAAAAAAATCCACATTGCTTATTTAATGTGAATGGCTGTGGCAGAAACCTTTTTGTCAAATGTTAATATTTACGCTTTAACATATATCAAATATAATATTGATTTTTTTCTTCTTTTGGGATCATTTTCTAAATTAGTCAAGATCCTGGTTTTGAAATATGATAATTGTCACTTACAAAACGTGTATTTTTCCCTAAATATTAGGTTCAGGTTCACAAAAATGCCATGTGAATTATAGCACTCTCATTGCGGTAGGTCTTTCTCCCTCTCCATGTGTATATTTACGTATGTATATGTGGACGTGTATATATTCTCTATGTAATTAGACATTTTATATATATATAACTTATTATTACTTATTACATTTCTATTGTAACTATATGAAAAATGTATGCCTTTGCTTGGCAATATTGTAGTACAACTGTCATGCCAATAAAGGTATATATGTATGTGTGTGTGTGTGTGTATATATATACTGTATATAATGGTATTGACGCCAGTGAGCATCATTACCTTCTGATACATCAGAAGGTAATGATGCTCACTGGCGTCAACTACCATTAGAAGCTACTTGTCTGGTAGTTTCAAAGCAATTCGTTCATGGTGCTGATGCCTTTTATAAGATAAATAAATTCAGCCCTGAAGCTTTTGAGGAAAATAAACACGTCTTTGCCTGCGGAGCCTCTCAGCTGTCGTTTGATAGCCGTGCTTCGTTCTTTTGGAGCTTACCTTTACACAAGCAGGAACGGGCTTTAGCCGTTTATGTTTAGGGGCTGTGTGATGGCAGATTTCTGGACAGCGCATGGTCATCTCCCCAGTTTATTTATCCAAGGCCTCTAGACCTCGGCCCGGACCTCCCTCAGTTTGTTAGGCTTAAAGGGGCCCCCTACCGCATGGAGCAATTCCTCAGATTCCACATTAGCTCCCATTCCCAGCTGCCCTTACCCTCATCAAATTAAACAATTTCGAGAAATGCGCTCAGTGTTGCCATAGTATACACACATACATGCCCTTGTGCTTTCCCTTATGTCAATAGTTCTTTATACAAAAAAAAACAAAAAACGTTTGAAGTAATATCTTGACTACAACCGTATTAAAGTAAATAATCATTAAATGACAGGTGGAACAGATTGCTCATACGGTGATTATAGTTTGCACAAAATCAAGGGCACTTGAACTCTGTACAACTTATCAACTTCTGTATAACACATTTAAATATGACACACTCTGTGTGTCTGTCTGTATATTTTGAGTTTGCATATAATTTGTCTTTAATGTTCTTTTTTTGCTGACAGAAATTAATAGAATTACTGTTGTTGCATCAAGAGTGCTTACCAAATCTGTACATTGCTGTACAATTGAATTAATTGAATTATTTAATTGAATGAATGATCCATTAATAATTTAACCAATCATCTAAAATAATCTTGATAAGTTTATCACTATGAGTATAGCCTTGGAATGGACTTGACCGTGCCATTATGCAATATCTAAAACCTACTATCCTAGACCTTAGATCATGTACTAATGGTAGATATAAAGAATGGCGAGTTTAACTATACTGTCATAGTCAAAGTGGTAACAATGTGCATTGTTTGTTGGCGTTTTTTGACCATTTTGAATTTAATTAAAGAAAAACTCTTGAGCAGAAATATCCTAAATTTTGATAAGTTAAATGTTAACTTAAATCGATCCAAGTCCTGAGTGTATCATATAGCACACAAGGAAGAAGTGTATTTCTTTTGACATTGATTGCTTTTGACAGCTAAGCTCAGCAAAATATATATTTAGCTTACTAGTGAGTAATTTTTTATTCAAGCCATTTTGTTACTCATCAAAATCCTAGAATCGGTGCATTTTCTTCATCTTTATTATTGTGCATTTATTGTTGCAATTTTATTATAAATAATACTATTTTATTAGCTTGGTCTTATTATGTTATTGGTTTTCCTACGTTTTTGAAAGTATGTATGAGCCCAGAGCAGATTAATTTGTAAAGTCTCCCTCTGCATCCGACTGTCAGTATAAATGAAATGTGTGGCTGTAGTATCAATAGATGGCCTGTGTGATAGCGTGTTAAAATACGAGCTGAGGCTATTGGGAATGTGCAGAGCGGAGCAGCAGTGCAGTGAAAGAACTCCTCTAGCACTTCCCCCTCCCGGCGCTGATGTGAGGGTCTGCCTGCCTGGGTGGTCTCTCTCTCTCGCCACTTTGGTGAGCTGTTGCTTAGCAGCTAATAATAGGAGATGTTTGCAAAGTAATTTGCCTCTTCCTCGGCCAATGAGAACCAGAGCACTTTTCCATCAAACCACCCTTTTCAGGCTTTGCAAAGGGGCTACCTCTCCAAGTGTTACTGCAACAGGATAAGAGGTAGACTGGCGGAATCCGCTCGCGACTTTCTTCTGCTTTAAAACGAGTTTCGCGCTATAGCTGGACGAATGAAGACCGAAGGATCTATACGGATTCGAGCACATAATGTTGGGATGGAGTTGGAAGACTTTGGCTCAAGGAAAGACTAGAGAATATTTCTTAAAGCTGAACCCGGTGGATGCGCGTGTCGAGAATCTTGGATTATTACTATTATCGTCTCTGCCTAAAGCACCGCGTTTGTCTTTAACTTTCTTCTGCGCTTTTTCTGCCTCCCGTTTGGACTATGGCCTCGGATCCCAGAGACCCCGGACCGGCCGGTGGTGTTTTAGGAGATTTACCCCCAAGTTACACACACTCTCCGCCGCCTGTGAACTCAGACCTCATCCGAAGACGCAGTTACTGCCATGCCGCTTTTGCGTTAAAACAGATTTCTAAGGTGACAAACGCTTTTCCGTTGGAATATATACACAACTCACTACGTTGTTGTTGTTGTTCGTGTATTCGTATTTCAGGGAGCCAGGGAACTGTTCATTTCGTTCTTTAGCGTAGTTTTGGAAGTGTTGAAGGGAATTTACTTATCTTTTTAGACTAGTGAGAAGGAAATGACCAAAAGGCAACATTTACATCTCAAAGTTTATTAGGTGAAAATCGTTTTAGAGGGCGAGTAAACGACGCTAAATATGAAAGTATGAGTGCGGACAGCGACTTCTATGAATGAGAGCCGAGTCTCCATTCATTTAGCTCTCTCAGTCCGCGCGTTTTGAGTATTTTTTTACGTTTAACACTTCTCTAAGCTGCCTCAGAGTTCAGCCCGGTTGGTCTAGAGACAATATAGCGTGTTTGTTTGACAATGCGCGCGTCCTGCTGAGGAATTCACTGATTAAGTTTGATCTGACAAAGCATCAGTGAAGCGCATGAACGCTTGGCTATGTGTCAAAACTCCCATGAGTGAAACCAAAACATGTCCAGTTATACTGCTGATAGGACTGCCAGTTACAGGACGCTTTTGAGATTGTTGCAAAGTCTGGAAACATGAATTAAATTTCTGATCATTTTAAATGTAATATTAAATGTTTGATTATTTAATAGCCAGCTAGAAAATGCTTACAAAATCACTGGCTTTGTCACACGCTGCTGTATTATAACAGAAGAACCAAGTATTTTGAAATAGTTATAGGCTACTTTATAGAAACACATGTTTAACATCTTTTATTTGAGGTTACATGATCCTTTATGTTTCAGCATTCCACTCTTTAAGGCTAAAGCTTTTATATAGCTGTTATGTTGTATGATATATTGTTAAGTATTATAAAGTTTGCCATGTTGCTTAACATAAAGATGAGCACTGAATCCAGACCAGATGAGAAACCTGAGGCCTGTAACACACTTAAACAATTTAAACCCACTAAACTTGAAAACAAGAAGTTCATTGAACATTTTAATTTAATTGTGACAAATAAAAAATAAAAAAGTACACATTACAGAAATTATTGCAACAAGTTAGATAGAAACAAATATATAACAAAATGACAAACATTTTTACAGGCCTATGAAGTTCTCCAACTCATTCTAGTTGCCATGTTATATAGGGACACATGAAATTGTTGAGATTTTAGTGTTACAGGTTAGGGTGGATTGATGAGAAAACAGTTCTGATATTGTCAAATTGGTATTCAAACTGATTTTTGAAGTAATTCACTTATTGTTTTCAGTTGGTTTGCTTTGTTTTTGTTGTCAAACATCTTTTACATTGTCTGCTGGACGTTTAGAAATGTCTTACAAGAAAAAAAAAACCTCTCTTCTAAATATTGATTTGTGCGTTGTCAGGACAGTTCACTATCCTGGCAGGGCACCGTGTGTTACAACTGATCTAAAATAGCATCACTGTACATGTGAATAAGTGTTCCTCTCTTGTGTCTCAGGGGAAAGCTGTGGGACAGAAAGCACCACTGTGGATTCGGGCGAGGTTCCAGGCTTTTCTCTTTTCTCTGGGCTGTCACATCCAGCGACACTGTGGAAAAGTCCTTTTCATTGGACTGCTTGTGTTCGGAGCCCTGTCTGTTGGTTTGCGGGTCGCTGCCATTGAAACGGACATTGAGAAACTATGGGTGGAAGGTGAGTCCAAGCTTTCATGTTTCGCTGTGTGGGTGGGATTTTGGGGCTGATCTGTGTGGAGATCTGCAGGATCAAGTTATTTGTGAGCTGTATGCTGTGACTTTTCACTTTGCAAAGTGCCTGACACTGTATTACATAGTCCTTTTTAGTGCAACTCAATTTTAGATCTCTCTCCCAAACAATTTGACTGTCTTTGCTTAGCTAAACAAAGCTTAACTGATTGAAAATGTGATTGTGGTGCTGTTGTCGGGTGATATAGACCTAGACCTTGTGTGGGCTTCTGATATGAAGTCTCGGGATCTTTGAGCGGACATAGACCGTGGCCTCTGGAATTCCATATCTCCTGTCACGCACACGTAGCATTCTTTTTCCTAGCGCATGCAAGCCTTCTCTTGTTCTCTCCCCATCAGCCTATATTGTTTGCAGTGGGAGCTGTGCTTGATGTTTTTCTTTTTCTCCCATTTCCCGTTTGACGTCCTTTCCGTGCACCTCACTTATCTGTGCATTTTCAGGCAGCTTTATTTGGTTTTCACACTGCCAAATTCCTTCTAAGCCCCCTAGGCTTTCGCCACACTGCTGATCCCCTGCACAGATGGGCTGTGTGTGAATCGTTAGCCATCTTTGAGGTGCTGACCCTCCCCCTCATGCTCGCTGTGTGGTCCTTCACTATTCTTGGATTCCATTCAACAATAAAGGCACCCCCCTTTACCAAAAAAAGTGAATACAGCTGAAGTTTACCCACCTGTTTCACACTCACACATACAACATGCACACGCACAAGGGGTCTCGTTATTTTGTACTTTTGTAGGTTTACTTGAAAATAAAACATGTTCATGCTCAGTATTGGTTTATTTTAAAATAAATGGTGTTACCTTATATATAATGATGTTTTGTTTTTTACAATATCATAGTCAGAAAATATGGCTTTCAAGAAGTCAGAAGGCAAAAAGTTTATAATTACTTTTGAAATATTCAAAACTGTAAATGGTGCGATATATGAACGGATGCTCTCCGGTGGGAACGTTGGATGGAGTTTAAAGCAAAGGGAGTTGTCAGATGTTGGCAGTGAAATTTGTGTTTTAATGTAAAGCAGGCATAAAGCATGGGGCTCCTGGAGTGAAACGCCAAAGTGCTGAAAAGGAACGCTGTGCCTTTAAGAGGCAGTGCCTGTGTTTCTAAAGTTTCTGCCTGTGTTGTTTCCCCCAATAGCCCATTGACAAAGCTGCTCTGGGCTGAATGGGGAGTAAGTGGTATGGTAACAAGGAGAGGTTAGTTCTCACACACAGGCACACACATTCACTTCTGCACACATACACATAAAAAGTCACAGGGACAAACAAAAGAGTTTTATAATAGGTCTTGTGATTGGGAATTGAATTTAGAAAGGTCTCCGGTGCTGTTAGCGATTGCTAAATAGTTGCATACATTAAGAGGACTTTCCAGTGCCCTCCCAAGCCAAAACCTTTTATCCTAAAATTGATATGGCAAAGACATTGCTCCATTTCAAAGATTAAGGATAGATCGGTTACATTTTAAATGTTAAAACCTTTTTGTCACAAAAATTCAAATCTGTTGTGTTTGGGGGAGCTATAAAGAATAGGAAAGCAGCCAGGGCCTGTGGATCTCACACTTGCCCAGCTGTGCATTTTGGAGAATATGGCTCCTCATTACTTACCCCTGAGGTGGTGACTGTCCCTCTTTCACCTTTGCTCTAGCCCCCACCCAAATGACACACAGGCCACCAAGTGTCCATGTCCTCAGGGACCACCCGTAATTGCTTCCCCCTTCCATCAAATGATGTGCAAAAAGCAGAAACCTTGTGTTATGTCTAATAAAAATGAACCTACAGTTTAGTAATCAGGTTTAGACATCCTGTGAAGAATACTGTGTGTTTTGTCCATAAAAACCTTTAAAAAAAAATTGCCATTGAAGTCAGAATGTAGAGATATCTATCCAACCTGGCCTAAAATACATCAGAGTGTTTATATCTGACTGTGAAAGTTGTATGCTAATTTTGTATGTTTTTTGTTGTACATACAATGAAAGACAGTTGAGACATTCTTCAGAATATCTTATTTTGTGTCCCAGTTAAAAATGCAAGACACAAAGCTTTTTTGGTGAGTTATCCTTTTAAATCATTGGATAATTCTCGGGAAAGTGTGATTTCGATTGCCGTGTGAGGCGTGAGAAAGAGGTGATCAAATTAAATGTAGGGTGACGGTTGGGGGCTGGTGAGAGAAGAAACATTCTAGAATCTGCAGCCTTAAATTACTCAAGTTTTCTTCTTATAGCCCTATGCAGTGTCGAATTGCAGAGGGGAATTTGTTTGGAGAATTAAGAGAGGGAGAGAACGGATTGAGAAAGTTGTGTTTTCAAAGGAGCTGAAGTTATTTCATTTGGTTTCTGACAGCAAACTGAGAAGTTGTACCACATCTTCTTATAATTGTGCGGATTTTAATATTTGATTTAGTTTTTTAGAGCGAATGATGAGGAAAGCTTTGTCAGTGACAAGTTGAAAAAGCAGACTTTCATATGCGATTAGATGCTTGAGTAATGCTGGCCAAAAGGATTGTTGGCATTTAACGGTCATTGCAAAAATGTGTGTCGGGCTAAACAAACGTTTTCAAACAGACAGAAATGTTTATGTACTCGTATACAGTCGTAACTTAATTTTTCTCATCCGTTTTGACACTATTTCGGTGTGCCTGACAGACGTGTACACACAGACAAGCTGTACAAACAGTACTAAAAAGTTAAAAAGTTTACCCAGAAATCTGGGTAGCAGGCCCGCTTGAGTTTTATGAAGCCACCAGGCAGTAGAAGAGAGGAATAAAGAACATATACATTGCATGAATGACCTTGTCCACATACATGTAGACTGGTGGAACCAGCACAAGCCCAGAATTTATACAGACACATGTGGACAGTTCAGTGTTAAGAGCAGTTATGTAAACATAAAAGAAACGAGTGGTAAATGCAATAATTCATTAGAAAATACACAGTCTTCCAGTGCCGGATTCAAGAGAAAGAAAGCTATATGAAGCATTATTGGAGGTGAATGGCAAGCCACAGTACCCCAGCTACATAAATAAACTCTAACTGCTGAGACTTAGACCTCACGAGTAGAAAGTACAAACAAGGCCAGAGTCAACCTGGGTCAGTTGAAAATGTTTACTTCAACCCCCCACTCCACACAGGCCAGCCATCCAGCCCCCATTGCTCAAGAATAGCCATAAGAACTGAATGCATCTCTTCTCAGAGTTTAGCAACTTTCTACCCCAAATCAGAGCGTTGCCAATTAAGGCTACGCTCACTCTGCCAGTTTTCATTCTCTCAACCTAATCAGTTCGTTTGGCATTGCATTTGTTTTTTAAGCATTGGGTTGTTAAGAGCATGATGCAGTTCCAAAGGTTGTCAGTGCAGCAACAGAACATGTTTCATATCCAGGATAGAGAGGCAAATCGAGGTCTAGCTCCATGGCAGAAGTGCTAGGGTACACCTTTTAGTTTATATTCTTAAGCTAATGTTACTAGAACAACGCCAGCAGAGGCAGGAGGAGTCCAGACCCCCAAGAAGATGCCCCTCTTGCTGCCTGATTCAGACAGTATTTCTTACATTCAGTCCAACGAGGGTCATTCTCTTTGATCCATGCTGGAAAAAAAAGAAACTGGTCACTTTTTGGGGAGAAAAGTCTCCTTTTTGTCCTCCTCAACACTTTGTCCTTTTGGTTAGGGTAAAAAAAAAACATTTCTTGGTACGTGGTGGAAAAGAAATGGTTTCTGGGCTCAATAAATTCATTTCCAGTTTGAATGAAACCAGCAATGTGGAAAATTTTTGCCTTTCACCGTAGGATGAATGTATGTTTCAACCACACATTAAGCTGCATTAGCAGCCAGTGGAGTGCCTAATGTGGGTATTTTTCAAAGCAGCCAACACTAGGGCTGATTAGCATAATTAGTACAGGGAAGGCTATACATATGGAAATGGCCAGGACCTAAATGCCAGAACCGGTGGAAATTTATGTCAATGCTGACAGAAGTATCAGGTCTGAATAGGTGTTAGCTCAAGCATAGGTTTAGTATTATTGTTTTTTATATTTGTATCGGAGTTACAGTGCATGATGTGTATTTGTTTTATCATCAAGGCCAAAAAGTTCTGTCAGAGAGATGCGCAGGAGGACATGCATGTGTGCTTATGCATTTCACACACATAGACAAGCTATGAAGCCTCTTCCTCCCTCTCTTTAGCATTGTTTTATCTGCTGGGAAAAAACAAGGTCCAGCTGCATTTTGTAGTGAGTTTCTCTCTAATTTTTTTTTCCTGTTTGTTGGAAAACAACTGAACGTGACTGAAAATTAGGTTGACAAAGACCTGCATTGAGTCTCTTGGTGGCCTTGAGTTAGAGCTCATAGAGGCAGAGGTGGATCAGTCTCCATCTGCCACTGTATTGGGGCGAAATGGGGTGGTTCTCTCAGTCATGGTCAAGCCATTGAGACTCCTTGTGATTAAGAGTTGCAGTGAAGCTGAAATGTTAAAAAAGATTTGCACTTGAGCCAAATCTATCCTTCTTCACATATCCTATAATGTGTCTGGAAAGAAGAGGAAGAAAAAATCGAACAAAGAGCTTGGAATGGACATTATGGGGGCTTGACGGGACCAAGGCGAAAGAGCTGGACCGGCTTGTTTTGTTCTTGGTGGTTTCATATACTAATGTGTGTGGAAGAAAAGGGGAAAACGGAAAAAAAGAATGAATGCGTGTACGAGAAAGTGTGTGCGTGGGCACGCACTGGCACCCGACTGTGTATCTGTGCTCTTGGATTTACTTGGGTGGTGAAAACAGGTAAAAATGTCTCTTTCAGCACTCTTCCTTGTGGGACTTCCTCCAGAACAGCGTGAGTCCTTTCAGAAGCCTCTTAATCCCTCTAATCTGGCCCACAACACTTTGAAGGTGGCCTGTCCTAATGGAGCAAGCACTGGGTTTCAGACCTTGTTGCTTATTGGTACTGCGCCATATTCAAATGCTCAAATCTTGACAGTAAAGGCATATTTTTGCGTAATCTTTCAGTTAATTTTAACATGATCGTTGTTGTAACAAAGTGATTTTTGTTCTTAACCTTTTTTTGTCAAACCACATTTTCTTGCTCCCCTTTATGCATCAATATGGTAACCATAACTTTATTTGAGGTCAATGTAAGCATGCAGTTGTGGGTGATATGTTGCAGAGCATTGGATAGGCCGTGCCAGGTTGGACATGAGTGAGGTCAGAGCTGACAGGGTCCACTGGCAGGGTGACACCGGGGAGCAAGGGGCTTCTTCTCCATAGTTAATTACATGTCACTTTCCATACTGCCCACTGGGAGGGAACCCCCTCACACCAGCTCATTTTGCTGGTTTGCTCCTGGGTGGGACCTTGAGACAAGATAGCTGAAGCTTGCTACCATTGTGCCCCAGCCAGTTAGGGCAGACTGTAGATTAGCTTCAGCTTTTTATTTGTTAGATAGTATTTACAGGATCTGCTGTACAACTATCTAATCTGTGAGACATTGAGGCTGGTTTCCTTTCTGGCTATGTTGGGGAACTTTGGTCGGACCCTCCTCATGGATAATTGGCCTGTGATGGTGATGTCACCCCCAAGGCTGTGAAAAATGAAAGTAACAAAGGAAGGAGGGGCTCTGCTTGGGAGACAGTAAGCTCTGCATGGGAGTATTGCTGCATTAATATCACACAACACCTTTATGCTGCCCTCACTTTGGTGTCTATTGACAATTTATTTTCATAACCATGGACTTCTCTACCCTGTTTCAGCCTCAGTAACTCAAAGCAAAGATGCTTTGAAATCCCCCTAGGCATCTGTGTTTGACAGTTATAGCTGTTTGAATCTCACATGTACCCAGATCAATCTTGTGCATCACAGTTCTTTTTTCCACTCTCCTGTGTTGTGTTTCTGGCTGTGAAAGTATTTGCGTGCCTGTCTCTTTAAGTGTACAGCAGCAGTGAGCCGAGAGAACAGAGCAAAGCTCCCATCTGGAGGGTGGCTGAGTGGAGCGGTGACTGAGCGGTGGGGCCCACTCGGGCCTCTAGCTGGGTGGTCCAGATGGGAGGAACGAGACACAAATAGCTATAATTTACTTCAGGAGCCCCTGTAATTATAGGCCCAAGGATTGGAGCTCAATTCCTGCAGATGCCTGAATGCATTAAATATGAACACGCTGTCCGTATAACGACACAAATGCGTGTTTGCGTTTTGCAAATGGATACAGCCTTCAGATTTAGGCTGCCACATTTTTTGAAGTAATGTGTTTATGTAACCTGCATGTCAGATAGCTGCATGAATGGAAGCAGGAGGTTGAATGTTTGCATTTTTAAAGTTGTAAGCTCCAGGGCAAACCACATGGAATTTATATTTGTGGTGTAATTTCTTTGTTTCTGTTCAGCTCTAAGCCACTTACAAAGCTGTGGGCTATCCTGAAAACTACAGTACTACTCTCTTTCTCCCTTTCTGTTTCTCTGTCTCTTTCTCTTCCACTCCCTCTCTCAATTAACTGAGGCAGGCAGCGAGATGTGCTGGGGAGAAAAAGTGGCTCGGTGGGCTCAGCCAGCCACTGCAGGCTTGTCATCATGTATTGGGAAGTGGAGGGGCAGACGGGCAGGCTCTGATCTGGGCCGGTGTGTTTCATGTGCATTTGGCATGGCCGCAGATACCCCGCGTCCTCTTTTTATCACCGCCTCCGTTAATTAGGAGGCTGGACTCTGGAGTTTCTTCTGCACTCTTTGATGCTTTTCGTTCCGACTCAACATACCACATGAATAGCATTTCTGCTTGTACTCTTCTGCCTTGCTCCTTCAATTTACTGCTCAAATCTTGGATGTGACATGTAGATCAAGAAAGACCTAAAGTCTTGAGGGACCCTCCAATCAGGAACCACAGTCTGTGCTAAGTAGTGTAGAGTTAGCCATTAATTAAACCTTGTGTGAAATTGTGGGCCATGTAATAAAGAGTACTTCCACTCTTTAGTGTGCTAGAGACATACATGTGATCCACACATCTGTTTTCTGGGGTTAGTTGAAGAGTACACAGGGGAATGAGACCTAGCGTATTGAATCTCAGTTTAATTTGGGTTTAATTATGACATTAACCTCTCACTGAAGATCATAGTTGTTTCTTTGTTTAAACAATTGTTGCAGTGTGACCATTAACATAGAACTATATTGTTCCTCTGGCTTGTTTTTATCCACAGTCAAAAGGAATTAAAAACATAATGACTGCAAAGGTCCTTTCTGAATGTTTGAAAATAAACCATGTTGTCTGTCTGTTTCAGCTGGCAGTCGGGTAAGCAAGGAGCTACGCTACACAAAAGAGAAGCAGGGAGAGGAGTCAGTGTTCACCTCACAGATGCTCATCCAGACACCCAAACAAGAGGGAACCAATATTCTTACCCAGGAGGCTTTGCTGCTCCACCTGGAGGCTGCTTTGTCAGCCAGCAAAGTTCAAGTGTCTCTTTATGGAAAGTGAGTGCAAACGCCAGAAGGATTACAGGGAATTTCAAACACTTACAAACATGAGGGTCAGTCTTTTAATATCTGGTTGTATGATTTCTTCCCACAGATCCTGGGATCTTAATAAAATTTGCTTCAAATCTGGAGTCCCAATTATTGAAAATGTCATGATTGAGAGGGTAAGCATTTTTGTATGCATTATTTGACTTTCTCCCAAATCATTTTCTTATTTCTTTTTGCTTAGTGCTTCAGACAGCTATTACAGGCTCATTTAAATTAACTTGCTGTTTTTTCTGTGCCATGATATCTGCCTTACCAAAGATTATATGCTATTTCTCCCAGATGATTGACAAGCTTTTCCCCTGTATGATCGTGACTCCTTTGGACTGCTTTTGGGAAGGCTCCAAGTTGCAGGGAGGCTTTGCCTACTTACCGTAAGCATTCTGCTTATTCTAAATTAATATATAATGACATCTCTAATTAAGTCATACACAGCTTGACTAGACTATTATTAATATATAAGCTCAAGGGATCAGAACTAACTATAGAACAAGGGAATGTGACTGAACTGTAGCTGTGAAGCATACACAGCTACACAGCCCCCCCCCCCCCCCCCCATTACACACACTATAACAATTGGCCTTTACCTTCAACCAAAATGGTGCAGGGTGTGACAAACTCTAACATCAAGCCCCTAGCAAAAGCTCTATTTAGTCTGTTGATAAGCTGAAGCCTGGTTCCGTCGTCGCTGGGGCTTGAGTTGTCATCAGTGTGGTGAGGGGGCTTTACAGGACAATCTCTGATCCTGCACCCCTGTCCCACCACCCAATCCCCCAGCCTGAAGAAGCCCTTATGGAAAGGGGAGAGAGAGAGAGATGACTGCTACTGGGTGGGTAGGAGGGAAGGGGTGGGGGGCAGGCGGGCGGGCAGGGGAGCTTTTGGGTCAGACAATGGTAAGCATTCTTTCAGTTTACGAGTGAGTGTCCATCAGTGAGGGGGCCCTGGAGGGGGCCCGGCTTTGTCAGCACTGGGTAACACTGTGCATTCTCATGGTAATCACCCAGGCTTGGAGCTGTAAGTTGTCCAACAAATAAAATGGGCATTATTCAAGTCGTGGGCCCAGAGAGAAAAAAGAGGGATGGAAAAGTGGGAGAAATTAACTGTGGACATTAGACATTGTAGTTTACACTTCCACCCAAAATACCTCCTTAAAATTTTGTTGAAGGAAAATTGATCAATTGTATTCTATAACAAATAAAAGTGGCATTATTCAAGTCGTGGGCCCAGAGAGAAAAAAAAAAGGGACGGAAAAGTGGGAGAAATTAACTGTGGACATTAGACATGGTAGTTTACACTTCCACCCAAAACACCTCCTTAATAGTATGTTGAAGTAAAATGTATCAATTGTATTCAATGCTGCCACCCTCCCCCCCCATAAATTGTATTCTAAATTCATGCTGGACAAGAAATTGGCTATTTTTAAATTAAACAAACAGATTCTGTCAATTCTCATAGATACTTTTTTCCTCTTTCGGTGCTAACACCGATTTTCCGAGAAGGATGAGTGGTCTTTAAAAATATTGTTATTCATTGTCTTAATTTCTCTATTTGGCCATGTATGAAGAGGGCTTGAGTTAGCCACTGAGGCTAATGTCCTCTCAGGCTTCCGCTTCAGTTCAGCTGTTTTTTTTTTTTTCTAAAGGAAAGAGAGAGAGAGAGAGAGAGAGAGAGAGAGAGAGAGAGAGAGAAAGGGAGGGAGAAAAACTTGAGGGAACAAAGAGCAGCAATCTATGGAAAAACAAAAGGGCCCAGGCCAGTTCACTCAAGCAAAAAATAGGAGATAAAGGAGACTCTCTTTGCAAGCAGGAGCAAAGGCGCTTTGTATGTGGGAATGGGAGAGGACCAGCTTTATTTGAAGCTGCTCTTCATGAGTTATTAGAGTGAGATTGGTCCTGGAGTTAGGACACTATTCACTTTTATTCTTCTTTACCCACAAATACCCATCACAGTGTAAGGCCCCTCTCTTACTCAGGGGGTATCACTCTGGGTTCTGATGCATTTTCTTAACTACATAAGTGTTGACTGGAAGTGTTGTTTCTTTTTCTTGTGATGTATAATAGTTTTAATTTTCATGGCCTTGATAATGTAATATTGTTAAAATTGTTGTTATTAGTGTTTCCCAGAAGAACAACCCCTACTGAAGACTTCCCGTGTAACAAATTAGAACGTTAAAAGAGTCCAACTGTAACTTTACTACACCTAGAGAATTAATCCTTGGCACGTCAATAGACAACAGTCCACTCTCTCAATACCCACCGACTGAGAGAAGATAGATTAAAAACTGCAGACTGAGGGGTTGAGAACACTGAGCTCAAAGCAGCATTCAAGATAGTCGGCACAGCCCTTCCCAGCATTCTCACTGCCCGCCTTCATCCTTATCAAGATGTTTTAGAGGCAGAGGTAATCGTTATGACTCGATGCACAAAGTTAAGAGACAGCAGCCTGTAGACCGCCGGCACATTATGCCCCTCCGTGTAACAGGATAATAAACGCTACTTTATGCGGCATCTGTAGTCCACCACCACCAGGGAGGGACTGGTGCCGGCAGGCTTGGAGAAGCAGCAGCAGGGAAGGGGAAAGGGGGATTGCTTGGAAAAAGCATGCTATCTTTTGAAAAATTTGTAGAATTGATTTAGCCTGCTTAAAATGTGTCTCAATTTTGTTGTCTGTTGTTGTAGGGGCATGCCTGACATTCAGTGGATGAATCTGGACCCCCTCAAGCTAATGGAAGAGTTGAGCCAGTTTACATCTTTAGAGGGCTTTCGAGAGATGCTGGATAAGGCTCAGGTTGGCCATGCCTATATGAACCGCCCATGCTTGGATCCTAACGACACAGACTGCCCTTACAGTGCCCCTAATAAGGACCCATGGCAGGTGAGAACAGTGTTGTAATGCAAATGACGATGTCTTAATATGAGTCTGTAGATGATTTTAAATGTGTGGTCTGTGTTTTATTTAGGTCCCTGACATTGCTGCTGAACTTCAGGGTGGTTGCCATGGTTTCTCCAAGAAGTTCATGCACTGGCAGGAGGAGTTGATCCTGGGTGAAAGAGTAAAGGACTCCCAGAATGCCTTGCAGAGGTGAGAAAGGGGGAAAGAAAGAAGGAGAGTCATGAGGAGGGGGTATGTGGGTGGGCCTCTCTTAGGAGGCCCTGACAAGAGAGAAAGTGAGAGAGAAAATCAGAAAGAGACAGAGGTGGAGAGAGAGGGAGGAATCGTTCTGACTCCTAATAACCTCACACATCCAAAGAATTCCTTACATGAAGAGGGATCAGTTTCCACCTCTGACCCCAGTATAGGAAAGACCAATTAAACATGATGGACAGCCGCATAACCTATGGACGGATCTGAAATGCAGAGTGGAGGAAAAAGAAAACACATTGAACCGAAAAAAGAGCATATGATACTAAGTAAATTGATAAATTGTAAATTTAGGAAACTAAAATCAAAAGCTAATGTATTTGACACCTGTAATTTAATATCATATGTGTATGAGTATTTTCAATTCAGAGTTTAATCTGCAATAAATGAAAGTCTCTGCAAAGAGCGGGACATTGGCCTTCTGCCCAGCATTTGAGCATTGTTCTAATCTCAGTGGAAGTGTGATTTACAGCAGCCTGAGAGGGACCACACGCATCATTTCAGCCTTTATTATAACATGTCTGCCTATTAACTCACCTTGCTACACAATGGTATTTGCACATGCATATTTGTACGTTCTGATCTCATTCAGTCCTCTGTATTTCCCCCTACAGTGCGGAAGCTCTTCAAACCATGTTCCTCCTCATGAGTCCCAAACAGCTCTATGAGCACTTTAAAGACGATTATGAGATCCATGACATCAATTGGAATGAGGACAAGGCCACTGCCATCTTGGAGTCCTGGCAGAGGAAGTTTGTTGAGGTAATTTCCTATTTCATAACAGATCCCAAAGGGTCACTTTGTGAGGTCTGAATGGTTTCAGTGACCATGGAGGGTTCCTGGCTGGGGTGGAAAGGTAAAAAGAGTGTAGGAGGTCACAAGTGGTGCTAGAGGGTTGTTTTCCTTAGACCAGAGGATGGCAGCGTCTGCCTGAATTCCATCAATCCTCAGCTGCCTAGTAAATGGAGTCTTCCTAGGAGGCCACTGACAAACTCCCAGTTATAGGAACAAGCTGTTTTTGTGATAACTGACACCCAGCATGCCTACTGAAAGAGAGAGAATTAGAGATAGAGAAGAGCCTTCAATAATGTCTACTGCCTCGGAAAGAGAGAAAGAGAAGGGGAAGTGAAGTCAGGCGAGGTTGGGGGGATAGGGCACTGTAAAAACAAAGTGCAGGGGTATTCCTTTCCCCTTAAGTTTGTCGGCCATTCATGGTGCTGATGGAGTAGCCTGAGAGACCATGTGATCTCATCTGATCCATCTGACCTCTGCCCTCTGGCATCTGTGCTCATTTCTCGCTTGTCAAGCTTCATAGGGTCTCGTGCTATCTTGTTTGTGTGTTATTAGGATAAAATAAGAGGTGGATGAGGGTACGGCCCACAGTAAAATTAATGTTTGTGTGGCTTATCGGAAAAAGTAATTCAATATTTGTTTTGTGTTCTGCAATGTGTGCACAAGTTCGTTCAAAACACAATGCTAGGTTGAGTCACAAGAGGTATCTTTCATTTGACAGATACATATGCTCTACGTTACGTTGCATTCTCTGGATTGATGTTTAAAATTGTGATTTTTGGTTCCAGGTTGTCCATGGGAGCATTCCTCAGAACTCTTCCTCCAGTGTTTACGCCTTCTCTACCACCACTCTTAATGACATCATGAAGTCTTTCTCTGATGTCAGCGTAATCAGGGTGGCAGGTGGTTATCTGCTCATGGTAAGACATCCATTACTGTGGAAACTCTAGTTAAGGCTAATGGAAATGTGATGAGTGTGACTCCATATGTGTGGAGCTATTCCCTTACATGTGTTTTTCTATGCACAGCTGGCATACGCATGCGTGACCATGCTCCGCTGGGACTGTGCTAAATCTCAGGGTGCTGTAGGGCTGGCAGGAGTGCTGCTAGTCGCACTATCTGTTGCTGCAGGACTTGGACTGTGCTCACTGTTGGGGCTGTCCTTCAATGCCGCCACCACGCAGGTAAATACACACCTAAACGTCTTAAATTCACACTCTCCCTCAGGGCTTGACTGTAATTCAGAGCTTTGCGTTCCTCCACAGGTGCTGCCATTCCTGGCCCTGGGCATTGGAGTTGATGACATGTTCTTGCTGGCTCATTCCTTCACCGAGGCCAGATCTAACATCCCATTCAAGGTATCTCATGAACACACTCTGGATTATGCCTACTAGGGGATGAAAGTTGCCTAGACATTCTGTTGTTGTTGAAGACCACAACTCATTCCTTGACATTTCTCTCCATAGGAGAGAACAGGTGACTGCCTGAGAAGAACTGGCACCAGTGTGGCTCTCACCTCCATCAATAACATGATTGCTTTCTTCATGGCTGCCCTAGTGCCTATTCCTGCTCTCAGGGCCTTCTCACTTCAGGTAAGAGTGTGTATTTTGAGTGTGAGTACATGTCATAAACCATTGCGCCCTGTGATGCCCAGTCAGAAAAACTGGCAGGAGATGTCACCAATGAAATGGGCAATGAAACGTGGTTTTAATAAATGACCAGTCAAAGTTAATTCAAAGTGAGGACAGCATTTGTTGTTTCTCTTTCTCACATTCTTTCTCTCTATTTTATGGTCAAACCCCTACATCCAACTAATGTCATAGCCTGTTTTTCAGGTGGGGGGAAATGAGATGGGTGAATATATATCACTATATCACCCAGCCATCAGACTGTGCTTCTCTGATCTCCCCAGGCTAACCCTGGGTGGTCTGTGCTGTAATGATACGGAATGTAATGTCTGTCTGAGGTTGGCGGAGTTGGGGGGGTTGGTTCTGCTCAGACTCGCTGTGACCTTGGGAGTCCCCTTTCCTTGGATTGTTGACTATTTGTGGAGTGATGGGGGAGGGGGTTGCTGGTTGATTTAGGGTGCATATTTTACTTTCTGGGATTCAATCCGAGGCTCTAAAACAGCGAGGGATCCTGAATGCACAGTTTTTTATCAAGTTCAGACAGCAGCTGTGGAGTCGGGTGGCAGCGTAGAACTCATGAACGAAATTACTTGGCCTCTATCCTAAATTCTCTCTTTCTCTCTCACTCTTTTTTTCAGGCAGCAATTGTGGTGGTCTTTAACTTTGCCATGGTTCTGCTGATCTTCCCTGCCATTCTGAGCTTGGACCTGCAGAGGCGAGAGGATAAAAGACTGGACATCCTGTGCTGTTTCTACAGGTAAATAAGATGCACTGTCCTCTTACTTAATCTCAGTCCATTTTACAAAGCCTGTGGTACTCAAGATGTTTACTGAGATGTTTCTTTTCTCCAGTCCCTGTTCCTCTCGGGTGATCCAGATCCGGCCTCAGGAGTTCTCAGACGCTAACGACAACCACCAGCATGCTCCGGCCACCACCACCTACACTGGCTCAACTATAACCACCAGCACCCATATCACCACCACTGTGCAGGCCTTCACCCAGTGTGATGCAGCTGGCCAACATATTGTCACCATCCTGCCACCCACCTCCCAAATCTCCACCAGTCCTCCATCCATGGTCCTATCCACACCCACACCCACTCCCACCGCTGACCCTTACGGCTCCCAGCTGTTCACTACTTCCAGCTCTACCCGAGACCTTCTAGCTCAGGTGGAGGAGCCCAAAGAGGGACGAGAGTGTGTGCCTCTGCCCTTCTTTCGCTGGAATCTGTCAAGCTTTGCACGGGAAAAGTATGCCCCTCTGTTGCTTAAGCCTGAAACTAAGACTGTAGTGGTTGTCGTTTTTGTGGCTCTTCTGAGCCTCAGCCTCTATGGTACCACAATGGTTCATGATGGACTTTACTTGACTGATATTGTCCCCAGGGATACAAAGGAGTATGACTTCATCACTGCCCAGTTTAAATACTTCTCCTTCTATAACATGTACCTGGTTACCATGGATGGCTTTGACTATGCACGTTCTCAAAGACAGCTTCTACAACTTCACAATGCCTTCAACTCTGTGAAATACGTAGTTAAAGACAGCAATCACAGACTTCCCAGAATGTGGCTGCACTACTTCCAGGATTGGCTCAAAGGTAAGTCTTCGTTTCACAATGAGCTCTTTTTCATTAGTGGTGCTTGCTAAGGCTACTGGTTTTACTATTTTTATTCAAAAGTTTTTTTTTAAATCTTAGTCTAAAAATTTTAGACCATAACTTGTCAGTATTGCATTCTTGTGTTAGTCATATTAGGATATATCAGCATCTACAAAATATTAGTAAATAAATTTGCATAGAAATGGTGAAAAATGCCACAAAGTAGCATTTTCAGTTGTGTTCACTCGTTGTGTGGGAAATGCTCTTATCTCTGAAGGTGATAGAAAGAGTTCAGTGAAAGTTCACTTCTGTCATTGGCTTTTGTGTTCCTCCAACCTGAACATAGAGAGGATTATGGGAGGGTCAGGGGTTATCTCAGACTGTTTGTGACCCCTCTGCTCACATTAGTTTGTACTGAGAGCATAACCGTGAGGTGAATCCACAATAGTTAAAACCCAACAAATTGAAAAGAAGCTATTTATTTTAAAAGGCTGTGGAAACTGAAGGTAGTTTAAAAACTCTCCTTTTCTCCCCATTGCTATTTCCTTTTCTTGTGAGGAGATCTCTGTAATTACAGAATGGTTGTGGAAACTGTTTTTCAGCTGTTGCCAGACTTTGTAATTTGGAGAGCACGAAAGGCTTTCTCTGGTTAGTTTATTCAGCCCACACACATTTATTCAGCACCAGGCAGAAAGATGGAGAACCCAGCAGGGGGGGAGGGGGGGGAAAAACCTGTTTGCCTGTTTGGATTGGCATTAAATCTGACCCAAAGTTTTTTGCCCCCTATCTAAGGGAGGAGTGATTTAACAATCTTCTTCCATAGCTTACTGAGTTGTGAATAGAAAAGTAGGAAGGTTTGAACGTCTTTCTCACATTTGGTCTAATTGTACATGTTCATGATCCATGTAGGTCTTCAAGCTACATTTGATGCTGATTGGGAAGCTGGCAGGATCACCTCTGACAGCTATCGCAATGGCACAGAGGATGGAGCACTGGCCTACAAGCTTCTCATTCAAACTGGCTCAAAGAAAGACCCTTTCAACTACAGCCAGGTGTGTGGTCAACTATTGGTTTATTCAGATTAAATACTGCTTCAAAACTGCGGCGTCTGTCCTAAAACTTACATTTACACATTTTGTTTATTTTAAAGCTTACATCCCGTCGCCTAGTGGATGAGGATGGTCTCATTCCACCAGAGGTTTTTTACATCTACCTGACGGTATGGGTCAGTAATGATCCGCTGGGCTATGCCGCCTCCCAAGCCAACTTTTACCCCCATCCTCGGGAGTGGATCCATGATAAGTACGACACCACTGGGGAGAACCTTCGCAGTAAGTAAACCCAGAAGGTGACATTATACAGGTTGTCATACAGTATTTATAGATATGTTTCAGAAGTAACATGTGTTTGAGTCTAAGAGCATTACTTCTCTTTTCTTTCAGTCCCTGCGGCAGAGCCTCTAGAATTTGCTCAATTTCCTTTTTACCTAAATGGCCTCAGACAAGCCTCAGACTTCATTGAAGCCATTGAGAGTGTGCGCACAGTCTGCGAGGAGTTCATGCGGCAGGGAATCCAGAACTATCCCAATGGCTACCCCTTTTTGTTTTGGGAACAGTACATTGGTCTGCGCCACTGGTTCTTGCTGTCCATCAGCGTAGTGCTTGCCTGCACCTTTCTGGTGTGCGCCATCCTCCTGCTCAACCCCTGGACCGCAGGCATCATTGTAAGTCTGCCTTCCTCTCACCCTAATCCATTTCTAACTCTCTTCTTTTCTAGCATTTTTCTCTATTCTCTTATTTCTCTTGTTTCTCTCTGATCCCCTCAACACAGCTCAATAACTTTGCCACCAGGGCAGTTTTCTGGGGAGGGTCTATGCAGGTTGTCTAGAGGGTGCTGCTTGCATAGACACATATAAACACACAGTCACACATATACGTACTCTCCCCCTCATCTCTTTTGTCATTCAAATGAGGGCAGCAAGACTTTCTAAAGAAGAAATGCAAAGCTCTCCTGAAGGCTTTTACCTCCAACTGCCTTTGTCCAGAAATTTGGGGACAGGACGGATCTGCCCAGTCACGACCTTGGCCTGCTAAACCCATCCATCAGGGACTGGATCTAGTGGGGGTAGTGGGTGGGTGGTTTAGTTTAGGGGCTAGGAGGTGTTTCACACAGACTGGTGGGGTCCTCAGATCAACATGAAGAATCAAGGAAACTAGAAGTAGCCATTGGCTTTGGTTGACATGTATTTCTGGTTTAGCTGTAATATGTCAAACTCATTTGAGTATAAATACCTATTGCATTTATTTAAATGATAACGCAAACTGTTTAGTGCACTTTTTTCTTTCTTTTTTAAAACTCAAAATCAGTTCTGTCATCTTCAGTTTCACAGCCTATATGGAGCCACAGTAAATTGGGACCCCTGCCAACATCAAAGGTTTTCAGGGCAAAGACTTAACCAAGTTCCCTATTTATTGTATAAAAAAAGTTCCTCATGAGTAGGAAACCACTAAGGACTAAACTGCACCAGGAACGCAAGAGCGGAATGGTCCTTATGCAGTTTTATCATATAGTGTCACTAATTTCCGTACTCCTGAAAATGAGAAGACATTGGGACTGGCCATGACATGGCCATTAGGTAATCTGATACTTGGGGCAGATGACAGTGAAATGTAGAGGATATTGGCCCAGTGATTAATTTCTGCATTGTGATTCATGTAGAGCTATTTCAATGAACATAGTTTCTTGAGATGTAGCTGCTAACGTGCTAGTCTTTTGTTTTTGCTCCAAGGTATTTATTTTGGCCATGATGACAGTGGAACTTTTTGGCATCATGGGCCTAATTGGTATCAAGCTGAGTGCCATTCCTGTGGTCATCCTTATAGCCTCCGTTGGTATTGGAGTGGAGTTTACTGTGCATATTGCACTGGTAAGATCATCTTGCACAGTAATTCATCAGTATTTGCTCTATTCGATTTCAATAGCAGAAATACATTTTCATTATTTCTATTTTCTCACTGTTGTAGGGTTTCCTGACTGCCATTGGGGACAGGAACACTCGCTCAGCCGTGGCTATGGAGCATATGTTCGCTCCTGTGATTGACGGCGCCATCTCCACTCTGCTGGGAGTGCTCATGCTTGCTGGCTCAGAGTTTGACTTCATTATGAGGTGAGTGATTGACACTTCTCCAGGCAGGTCTCTGAGGTCGGCCCATATGCTGCCTTTTAAAATGGTGGCAGGCCTTAGTCAGGGAGACAGTTGTCCATGTGGCACTAGGGTACAGGTGGTAACGTTTGCCTGCCCATCACCTGGTGTTGTCAGTCTTTAACTGCCCTTAGACCACCACAGCACTCTTACAAACATCCTTGAGCTTCTTGAATGCACAACAAATGGAGGAAACATCAATGGAGTGCAGCAGCTGCTTGTAAACATGTAAATATACAACCCACTGCCGGTGACTCAACTACATGCACACACTTGCACCCTGAATGTGGGGAGGTCAACTGTCCAATCAATTGGTTGTGAACTCCCTCTAGCCATTGCATATGGGCAGCTTTTCCGCCTGGTTTAATGCCTGATTCACAGGAAGGAAAAAATGCCAAATAGTAATTTTTTCAACTGGATTTGGCCTCTGCTGAAAGCAAACCACAATCTTGAGAGCTGCCAAAAACAGACCCATGACACAAAATTTACTTAGTTGGAGGACCCAGCACAACATAGCTGCATGTTTAAAATTTAAAATATGCCTCCTGATCATTTGGTTTCAAGCACTCACTTTTTGCACCAAAGAGTAACTTGGATATGAGGAAGAGGTTTGGGTCTCCAGGTAACTGCAGGAGGGTGTTAGAGCAGATTGTTTTAGGACAGTGCTAAAGCTGGATGAAAGATTGGGGGTTGGGGATTGGAGCAAACCATTTGGTGCAAGCGGTGTGCCAGCACTGGGGCATTCACAGTGGGAGGTCCTGTTTAGATGTAGAGAGAGAGAGGTATGGCCCTCTAGCTGGGGAGAAGCATAAATACATTGCTGTAAACATCTCTTGGCAATGGGACACTGAATAAACAGGAGAACAAGCTCAGCGGCCCCTCTTAGAACGAGCCACCCTTTCCAACCCCTGACTTGGAATGGAAAAGATTACAGTTTATATAAACAACAGAATTCCTAACACTAGGTCTACTCTGGAGGTCTAACCCAGGCGGGGCCCATGGATGGTTTAGTCTTTTCCCCCCTTTTTTTTCTTTTTCTTTTTTACTCCTTAAATAAATCATGCTCCACTTTCGGAATGTTGACTTATTAAAATAAACATGCACCCCTTTTCCAATCTTTTCATGTATACAGGACTGTCAGACAGAATGAGCGCCTTTAACTAACAAAAGGTGGACATAAGTGCAGCCAGAGATGGTTGGCTGCTTTGTCTGATTTTTTCCATTCTTAAACAGCCTTCATGTTTTCAATGAACATTACAAACTGTGATGGAAGGATGATTGTACCGTTCTCAAACTCCTATCAAAGTGTCACTCAAACTGTGTGATTCTTCTAACTGTTTTTTCAGCCATCACCTTATAAGAGAGATGACTGAAAAAGAAAACGGTTCACACTCAAGCTGTCTGATTCATCTATGTTAATGAGTCAGACATGAAAGAATTGGGAGGAAGGAGTGGAGGGAATGAAAGTAGACTTGCTTGTCTCCATCTGAGAAACCCATAGCATTGCTCAGTCTCTGGTCTAAAAATGGCATATAATTCTGACCAGAGTCTCCGTTAGTGGCGCGTTGTATGCACAGACCCCGACGGGCCACCTTGGAAATTTGGGTTTTAGAGGTCAATTTAAATATTACCTCTCCCTGACTGTGCATAATGACTGAAAATAGGTAATTATAGTCTTTTAAAACCTGAGGTTCTATGATACAGTACAGGTCTCAGTTCCTTAGGGAGCCGTGATTGAGACAAAACCAAAATAGATCCAAAATGGAGGTTCAGTGGTGCGATGACCGTCAGACCTGTAATCTTTTTAACAGGGTTTTTTGATTCATTTGTTTGACTGTTCTCAGACAGCCAAAGTAAACACATGGCTTCATTGGAGGAGATGGGTCAGTGGACAGCAGTTTCCACTGTACATCTGGAATGCTCCAAGCAGATATGCCAAAGATGAACTTTTCCCCCTCTGTCTTTCTTTCTTAAACCCAAGGTTCCTGTAGATGCGACAGAAGCAAAAATGGTCAGAGGGTGGGAGGTTAAAAGAACATTCCAGGCTTTTTCCCAGATTCTGTTCCTCTTTTCCTTACCTCCAGAATTCTGAACCACAGCTAAAACAGCTGAATTGTCTCTTTTTAGTGTAACCATTTAACTGGAGTGCTCTCTAATTTTCTCATGCATTGTCTTTCTTGTGGTGAATCAGAGCCCTCCCTCAATGCTCTGAGCTGGAGCACAGAGGCGCAGACACCCTCACAGCCCTGCAGCTTATTAGTGAGCCCTACATGTTAACACGCAATCCAGTATACAGTGCAAAAATATTAATGGTCTTCTCAGCCTTATATCTTTAGCCTCTACTTCTCAGCCTTATATCTTTAGCCTCTACTACTGCTAACATCTAGCACTCACCCAAGAGCTAAAGCCTGGGAAACCTCATTCACCACCCTCTCCTTAGGCCTCTTCGTTCAAACATACGTTTTCAGTCTTAAGCAACTCTGTACCCCTTTACACTGCTCTACCAGACCCGCTAGTGCCTGTGCCAACCAGACCTCCAGGTTCTTGGCTTTAGAGTTGGAGGGTGGTGCTTCCTGCTTGTCTTCAGCACTAGATTAATGTTCCTGCATTAGTCCCCTCCACTGAGAAAATAACTAGTCTTAGTATTAGTCTTACTCGGAATGGTTTGGACTAATAAGAGAGGTATTTCTCAGAACAAATCCCCTTCACATTCAGAATACTAGAATAATGCCGGAACTTTTGTTGATGGACTCTAGGGTCAGTTTTACAGGTGCAGAACAGTTTATTGCACATGTGAAAGAAATACCTTTTAGCAGATATCCATGATTGTGTTGCGTGATTAGCTCTTGAACCAACATGGCTGTTGAGGGCCAGGAGGAGAGAGAGAGTAAGAGTAAGAAAATTGTAGAAAGCAAAGGTCTGGCCTGTCCTTCCCAGTGTAAACACAAAGGTGGCATGCCCTGGTCAGGGTGAAATAGGATCTTAATAAGAGAGGGTATTAAGTTGCTGTGGAGAAAATTGCATTAACAGCAGTGGCAGCTTTTAGCCAGAGGGAGGGAAGCAGAGGGGGAAAAGCAATGGAGAGGGGTGACTGTTTCTGATGCGTAGAATCTGCTCACTAATGTAAACACATCTCCTCAGGAAGTGGCAGGGCAGTGGTGATAGATGAGGGCTCCCAGAGGGAGAGAGAGTGAGCACTAGCTACAAAGATGGAACCCAGGAATTTCTCTCCAGTTTTGTCAGGTCGCCAGGACAGAGGAAGCAAGGAGAGGGAATGTAGGGAAAACCGATGGATAAGAGAATCCTACAAGAAGTCTTGTATATGACATCATCTCTTGGATGATGACCACATTGTCTCATATCTTGTTTGAATATGCTGTGGATGTTTAGTGGCTGCTTTAGCTTTAATATTCTCTTCATTTGTGTTCTCTTTTGCAGATACTTCTTTGCAGTGTTGGTTATACTGACATTGTTGGGGATCCTGAACGGTTTGGTGCTACTTCCGGTACTGCTTTCGCTTATGGGCCCACCAGCTGAGGTCATACCCGCTAACAACGGCAATCATTTGCAAGGTCCCTCTCCTGAGCCCATGCCTCCTCCTATGAACCACCATGGATACTACGCTGGGCACATCCCCAAGGGACCGCGTCAGGCGTTCTCTGAGACCTCTGACTCTGAATACTATTCTGAAACTACGACAACCTCTGGCATCGGCGAGGAGGAGTATAAGTACTGTGATGGGAGCACATACATCACACCACCAGCTCAACCGCCAACCTCTCATATTCTGCTTGAAGCCAGCAAGAACCCCAGCTTCCCTAAGCTCACAGTAAGTCTACCTGACAGGAAACATTAGGAATCAAACTGCTTACGATGTAGCTGCCATTGAACACTTTTGTAATGTGTTTCGTGCTTGTTTTTGCCTCCAAGGTGGTAAAGCCTTTTGATGAAAGCAGCTCTAAAGGACAGAACAGCGAGTCAACGCAGAATGCTGTCAACTCGGTCAGTTCGCAGATCACACGATGGGACAACAAACATGAGTACCAAGGGCAGAGGAGACAACATTTACCTAGCGACAGGGCCCACTGTCCTCGTAGGACTACTCAGTGTGGCCCAGGGCCACAGCCTGGAAGAGGGCAGCAGCAAAACAGGACTACAGCCCCAGCACACAGCCCTCGGGCATTGCAGCGCTCTAACAATGCCATCACCATGGTTACAGCAACAGCCTCTGTGACAGTGGCAGTGCACCCCAGTTTGCCGGGGTCGTACCAGGGTTACATGCATGAGGGTTTTGAGGATAACGAGTCAGACTCTTTTGATGACTCTAAGAGGACTTCTCAAACATATGGGAAAGCTACACATTATAAGAGGGACTCTTTAGAACTTCAAGATCTGGAATCCACAGAAAAAAGCCAGCATCAAGCTAACCAGACACTAGGTAAACCTTTTTATGGCTTAATATTTCAATTACCAATACTAGAGATTTGTGTATTTTAGATTATTTTGAAAAAGCAGGCATCTGTCCGTACTGATAGTGACCATGTTCTATCTTTTACGTGTGTTACAGGTGGTGCATGGATTCAAGCAGCCAAAGATTGCTAGACTGCTCCCAGCCCTTTGTCTGGAATCTCTGGCTGTTTTTGGGAAGTTCCCAACCCCAGCCCTGTGTCTTTTATCTTTTTGAACTGTACATAGACCTCACACAGACAAGAGGATTTATTTTAAAATTATTAAAAAAGGTCTTCTTAGACATTTATAAATATATATATTTTAATACTAAAAAGAGGGAAATTATTTTAAAATGTGCTGTATAACTGGTGTATTCTCTTGTGTAAATGTCAGATGTATAGATTGTAAAATGAGCTATATGTAAAAATAAGTGAAATGATATTGGTTATTGAAATGCAAGGTCAGTGTTTTTTTTTTTTTTTTTTTTTGCTGCTACTCTTCAAATTTAAGATGACGTGTCTTGAAAATATGCAGTACCCCTTTCCCAACATAAGCCAAGATTTAACTTTATATTAACAAGTTCTTAAACTGCAGCCAATAGGAAGCTTATGTTTTGTTCAAAGATGTTGACTTATATTTGTTTGCACTGTACAAAATCAAAACCTATATAGATAACAGTTTTTCTCAGTTTAAATTTCCAGTTTTTTTCCTTTATTTATTGAACTTTTTTACTGACAGCAACCATTGTGCCTTCATAATTTTTAATCTTACGAAAATTAATTTGTCAAACTGTTGCGTCAATATACTGTTCAGGATCAGCTTTGTCATCGATATGGACTGTTAGCTTAATGTTTTCATCTGTTTGTTTTTTTCTCATGGTTTTACACATCATTGTTAGCATGAAATGCTCTGTCTATACAGTGTGCAGTGAACAGCAGGACTATGGGTCTAATGTTTTCTGTTCCATTATTCCATTTTATACTCATTTGCAGGCTACATTTATATACTTGAAGTGGTGGTTAAATGACACTTTTTTTGTTGCTTTTCCTCTATGGTTATTTTAGCCATACATGAGTAAGCCTCAGTTTGTCACTATATATGCCCCAGCAAAGGTTTGGGAGACATCAGGCAAACATGTAGTTTACCAAAATATAATTCAGAAAGGGAATTGTGTGTGAGTGCAAAAGGATATTTTTGTTTTGCTTGTTTGTTTTCTCTTTTTTTGTCATCTTGTTGGCTGCTTTGTACATAGCAAAAGCCCTGCGCAATAGTTTACCTGGTAGTCGCCCTCTGGGCTTCTCCCATAAGGCCAGTGTAGGGACAGATAAATAGCTATGGTACTAGTCTTCCTAGTATTCTGTCTGTAATGCAGTTCTTTCTTAGGTCCAATTTCAGCCAAAAGCTCTCTCGTTCAGTATTGGTCAAGTCACTGCCAGAATAAATGCAGGGAAAAGTGTTAATGTAAGTGGCAGCTTCTCTCACTCTCTATCTCTTTATTTAACAAAATATGTTTTAACAGAAACAAACCAAGTAGCTACTGTATCTGGAAGACAACGCAAAATAAGCAATCTAAAGCACATGTAAAGCTTAAGGACAGGAGTGGCTTGGGCAGACAGGAGACAAGGGTAGGGGATGGGGGTCCTGCATAGGGGTTTTGTTTCAAATGTATGTCATGCCATATAAATTATTTATATTAAATTTTTATTTTTGTAGTTTGTACAGATGTTAGTCACTAGACTGAAGTTATATTTTTAAAGAGAAAATATATTATAAATATAAATATATAATTATATCTATTTGTTTCTGAGATTTTTTTTTTTTTGTGTGGGGGGGGGGGGTATGGGTGGAGCAGGCTTTGAAATTTTCATATTGTTGTTGGAAATAATGAAGGAAAGGTGTGGCTGCGGTTGTTCACCTTCTGTAGACTCTTTGCCTTTCCTTCTTTATGTAAAGATTTGAAGTTTCTGGTTTTGTTGTCTAAATCACTGTGACTTCAGAAATCTTTGTGGGGAAAAAAGAAAAGAAAAACCTTTTGTGACCATCATTTCCTTCACCCTTTATAGGAATTCAACTAACAAAATAAATGGGAAAAAAAACAGACTTTTTTCTTCTTGTTTTTTTTCAATGTCATATTTTGAAGTTATTTATAAATTTTGTCACTTAAAAAAAGCCTCTATTTTGGCCGACTAAATGCTGTTATGATGTGAGAGGTGATTAGGTGAGGGGAGGGCAGTTTAGATGTATCAGCTCCAAACTTCCTGTTTTATTGTTATGACTCCCCAGGCTAGTGTCGTCAGTACAATAAGCCCACCAATGGAGATGAAAGGCGTGTGCTGTAAATTCCTCGGCTTCCCACAACACGGGCTCATCTGTCAGCTTCCTCGGGCCTGTCTGAATCTGATACACCTCTGGCTTTTGAAGTTACTGTCGAGGCCCCTCAGTATCAGGACAGACAGTGAGCGGGTCAAGGGTTTTGCCTCATGGAGTCGGAGAGCAACAACTGAGGCCGTGGGGCATGATCTCGTTCTACATGTTAGAGTTTCAGTTTATCAAAAGGAACATGTTGAAAGCTTCTGCTTTGTCAAAATTGCTGAGGTAAAATGAGAATTCCTTGCTGCATTTATAAAAGCTATTTTACCACCCAAATAATCTGTTAGTACTGCGCAATGGCTTTGAAAAGCCTTCATGTAAACATTAATTGACTGATCTGAATTAAATATTGATCGTATAGGGTAGACCTGAAATAATCTGATCAATAGTGGGGAAAAATAATTTGACTCTTCTCAATCAGATTCAAAAAAGCCTTGTGCAAATTTGTTCATGTAAACGGAAGTTTCAGAATCTGAAATCGGACTGGATTCATTCAAACTGACAAAAAGTTGTGTGTGTAAACATACGTATTGAGAAATGCATATAAAATGGAAGTTTATGGGCCAACAAGCAAATCAGTTAAAACACATTATCAATTTTCATTCAAACGCCCATTCAATTATGTTTTCCTAAATCATGCATGAAAAGTTTAGGCAGCCTCCACGTTAATGTATATATCCTTTCCTCCGGCACTCAACAGGTTATAACCACTAAATCACCACTAAATCAAGGAAGGAAAAACCTTGATTTGCCAAGACGCAGAGAGCTTGTGACCGTGAATATATATATATTAAACAAGCAGTTTCCAAATAAACTCCAGAAGAAGCACCAAATATCTTCACTGGAGGTCCAGAGCTATCAACGGCTTCCGCTGGGAAGCACTGAGATTAGGACAGCTGACGTAGTTTAACTGCATCTTCCTGAAGAGTGAGCTGCTCTGTGACGTACAGAACATGCTCCGAGTGAGGAAACTAGAGCGAGAGAGATGATTTGCAGGAGAGATAGGACTGTCTCTCATTCATGTCTGGCTTTGGCAGCGTATCGTGAGCTGCGGGAGCCAAATGACACTGGCAGCACTGTGCAAAACAAAATGGGGGGTCTGACTCTGCCTCCCATTCAGTTCTATAAACTTTATCAGAGCAGATTGAGAATGAGATTTAAAGAGAAAGATAGAGCTCTCTCTCTCTCTCTGTGTGTGTGTGTGTGTGAGAACTGGCAGATATGGAGGGCAGAAGCTGGTACAAAATGAAAGAATCTTTGAAATAGTCTGTAATATATGGGTGAGATAACAGCTGACACCTTTAACAACAGATATCTGCGTCTGAATGGTAACAATTGGAGCAAAGCAGTGTCTATATAGGGCAGGCAAAAAGGAGGAGGGAAAAAATTGGGTGAGAACAAAAGAAGGAACACATGATCTGCTGTGCTACTTGGGTGGCCAGAGGATGAGCGCTCATTGTTGCTTGAATTCAATAGGGCTGATTAGTTAAAAGTGTGTGTGTGTGTGTGTGCTTTACATTTATGGTGACTGGCACGGGTCTCTACCTCTCGGCATGACTGAAAATGGGTAAAAAGATTACATTTCTATTCACTGTTTATCTCTTTTAGCCAGTTTTGTGGTTTTTGGAGGGTTGATATGGCTGGAAAGGGGTAGTGAGCAAAATTTCACAACAAAGCTGGCATGTAAAATAGTAGATTCTACTCTTTCTTTAGATATGGGGCAAAAACAACTCCCAGAAGTTTACCTCCACATTGAAATTAATGAGAGATTATCAAAATACTGTACAAACACTAAATAACGCAAGGATGCATTAAATTCATCAAAAGTCACAGTAAAGACTTGCACATTGTTACAAAAATTTATTTTTTTAAATAAATAAATATTTCACATGATCACAATCACATGTGATAACCATAATTTTTGAGCATTTTACCGAATCTTTTTAAAACAATTTTAACATTTACGAAAACATCTAAAAATTTGATTTTGTCGCCACTGTCAGATGTTTCGTCCTGGTACCTATCAATGCAGTATTTTGTCTAAACATGTCTAGCATAAAAAAATTTCCACCTAAACTAAAGCCTATACTGAAACGAGAAGCTCGCAGCAAGGAATCAGTCCGTGTCCATCTATAGGTCTTGTTTACCTATCATCATTAGTTCACTGACCTCATTATACAGAGCATAGATCAATATTTACAGAAATCACTTCAAACTAACAAATGTGTTTGCAATTTCTAGGTCCTATTCCAGTGCAGAAAACAATATGAATTTTCAGGCCGGCCCCTGCAGTGTAAACATGTTTTAAATAAACAGGAACTAACGTAATGCTCTTTTAATTGATTCATTCTGCCCAGCGATGTTTACAGAAGGGCCTAAATACGAACTTGTAATGCAAACCCAGTGTTTAGAAGTGGTTTGTTTGGTTAAAACAATAACAGTTTGAATGCCAGCCATGTTAAGAGTTGCATTGTGTGCTTCAAGGGCTTTATTTGGGGATGTAAATCTTGCATGCTCTCTACAAATTGTACTGCAATTCGCAGGGCAGAGCTGTCTACGTTCGAAATAGGAGAGGGAATAATCATAAAGCAGTTGTGAGCAGTATGGCACCCTGGGTAAAAGAACATCAGATTATAATTAAACACATGCGAGAGGTAATAAAACGTAATGAACGTAGTGAGGAGACAGGCAGAGCCATTTTATGTGGCCAGCACAACATGTTATGTAGCGCTGAAAGCCGCGCCATATGTGTCCTCGGGTGCTCTGGGTTTAAATGTCTGTCCATATATGGTATCTGTAGCACTTTTTTGAAACACATTCATAGTACTGACATGGAAGTGGCCTTGTGGGTAGTGAAGACAATCCAAAGATCTGAGTTGAAGTTAGAAGTGTCTGTTCAACTTTTTATTTCTTTTTATTTTATTTTACATGCAACATTGGAGAAAAAAACAACCTAATTTACTCATTACCAAGTTTCATATGAAAAAAGTACAGTAAACTACAGGTTTGGAGACATTTTCTGCTAATGCAAGACGCACAGTTTTGAAGAGACTATTTGTATCTGCTTACAGTTTAACACAAAGTTAAGCAATTTTGTGTGATTAAAACAAACAGTTTGATTTAAAAACAGATTTTTTACCAATAATTGGAATGAGCAATTTACTTACGATTAGAATTGGGGACTTTCTGTAATTGCAGTGTAGACGTATCCCGATCTCTGGTCAGTAAGATTTTAAGAGTAATGTTTAAGAGGATGTATAATAGTTCATGATTTAGTGCTAAAAGTGCAAGAATTTACAAGCTTATGCATCAAATTGCAAGTGGAAGTTTCAAATCTGGAGTTATGAAGGTGCTTGATCACTAGGTGGTGCTGTTCAGACTATAATAAAGACTGCAAAATAAAAAAACAGCAACCCACAACAGTCAGTTCCAGCTTTCATACAGTTTATAGAATGCACTTGTGTTTTAAGCTTTATTTATAGACATGTTAAATTGTATAAACACTCTGAAAAGTACTTGTAAATGAAGAGACTTGTAAGCTAGCAAACAAAGTAAGACACTTGTATATGGTGTAAAAAGTAAGACACTTGTAAATATAAATGACACCATAATATCTGATAAACCTTTGAAGCTGAATAAAGACACAGTAGGCTATGTAACCACTAGTTCCTCAATCAATTTCATTGCGTATTGTTAAAAAATAAGGATGTTCAAGATGAAGATAAAACATGCGTAAAGGTCTTAGAAATCATGTAATGTTTCTATTCATGTTGGATTCATATTATTTTAAATGTGTTGATGAAATGACTCACCATCATGCCGCTTCATACCCATTTATTTTTCCTGTTATTTTTCTATATTATTTCTGAAGAATCTTCATGCAGATCTTTTCTATTCATATCAAGTTGCAAATATGTGTCAAGTTTCTATGGGCAAGTTGCAAAAATTACTAAATAAAACCACTAAAGAACCATTAAAGTATATGATTTGTTGAGTCTATTCTCAAGCCAAACTATATATTTGTGTGAGGAACAGTCAGATTGAAAACTGAGTCATTTTTCACTGATTTAGTAAGCTGAAATCGTGAACAAAATCATTCTTCGTTCTTTGCAATGAACCGAATTAAGACACTGTCTCAGTGGTTTTCGTTATCATATTTGGGATAAATCAGATAAACACACTAAAAAAATACTTGTACTGTAAATGAAAACACTTGTAAAGCTAGATAACATAGTAAGACACTTTAAATGGTGTTCTCATAGGCTGCAAGGGAGTTCTTGCCCTCATTCAGAGCTATGTATTCAGTCTGGCATGTTCGGCCCAAAGGGATGGGGCCAAGGCACGAGACGGCCAAATATTCCAAACAAAATGCCTCTCATCGCCTAAATCCATCACTGCAGCGGAGACAGGCAAGTCCCTCTTTCTCTGGATGTTTAAATGAGAGTGTGTAAGCATGTATGTGTTGACTGGTCCTGAACTGGCTCAGTGAAAGTCCAGCAGACCTTTCTGGCCTCTGGGATGATCCACAAGAGACCCTATTGATTTATCTTTAAATCATTAACATTAATTAGGATTAAGTATTCCAGAGAGCCATGCGATAAAAATACATATTGGCCATTAAACTACAAAACTGATATGTAGTGCAGAGAGACTAAAGCAGATGTCACAACACATCGTACTTAACCTGCTAACTGCCACCCTGTTTTTGGAGCATAGATATGAACTTAAATGGTTGTAATTCATGAATGCTTTGGAATCTAATCTAAATAATCTAAAGCAAATGTACTGAAGTAAACATCCATTTTATACATACATAATATATACACTCACCGGCCACTTTATTAGGTACACCTGTCCAACTGCTCCTTAACACTTAATTTCTAAGCAGCCAATCACATGGCGGCAACTCAGTGCATTTAGGCATGTAGACATGGTCAAGACAATCTCCTGCAGTTCAAACCGAGCATCAGTATGGGGAAGAAAGGTGATTTGAGTGACTTTGAACGTGGCATGATTGTTGGTGCCAGAAGGGCTGGTCTGAGTATTTCAGAAACTGCTAATCTACTGGGATTTTCACGCACAACCATCTCTAGGGTTTACAGAGAATGGTCAGAAAAAGAAAAAACATCCAGTGAGCGGCAGTTCTGTGGGCGGAAATGCCTTGTTGATGCCAGAGGTCAGAGGAGAATGGCCAGACTGGTTCGAGCTGATAGAAGGGCAACAGTGACTCAAATAACCACCCGTTACAACCAAGGTGGGCAGAAGAGCATCTCTGAACGCACAGTACGTCGAACTTTGAGGCAGATGGGCTACAGCAGCAGAAGACCACACCGGGTGCCACTCCTTTCAGCTAAGAACAGGAAACTGAGGCTACAATTTGCACAAGCTCATCGAAATTGGACAATAGAAGATTGGAAAAACGTTGCCTGGTCTGATGAGTCTCGATTTCTGCTGCGACATTCGGATGGTAGGGTCAGAATTTGGCGTCTACAACATGAAAGCATGGATCCATCCTGCCTTGTATCAACGGTTCAGGCTGGTGGTGGTGGTGTCATGGTGTGGGGAATATTTTCTTGGCACTCTTTGGGCCCCTTGGTACCAATTGAGCATCGTTGCAACGCCACAGCCTACCTGAGTATTGTTGCTGACCATGTCCATCCCTTTATGACCACAATGTACCCAACTTCTGATGGCTACTTTCAGCAGGATAATGCGCCATGTCATAAAGCTGGAATCATCTCAGACTGGTTTCTTGAACATGACAATGAGTTCGCTGTACTCAAATGGCCTCCACAGTCACCAGATCTCAATCCAATAGAGCATCTTTGGGATGTGGTGGAACGGGAGATTCGCATCATGGATGTGCAGCCGACAAATCTGCGGCAACTGTGTGATGCCATCATGTCAATATGGACCAAACTCCCTGAGGAATGCTTCCAGCACCTTGTTGAATCTATGCCACGAAGAATTGAGGCAGTTCTGAAGGCAAAAGGGGGTCCAACCCGTTACTAGCATGGGGTACCTAATAAAGTGGCCGGTGAGTGTATTTTACAATAGAATTTGGACTCTAATCTCTGGATTCACAGACCAGACTAAAGCCTAGTCTCAGACACACATCAGACCACATGCACTGCCTATAAACTGTGCTGATGAAATTAGCTCTAATTTAATAACGTATAAAATAGCACAGTTAAAAAAATTTTTTTTAGCATATATTGCTTCATATTGCCATTACATATTTGAACACATTAAAATGTTCACCGTTTTACCAAATTGCCTTTTCTCTCTCCTTCTTTTTTGGCATATAGCAAGTCAAGTCATTTTGTATAGCGCTTTCACAAAACATAATTTCAAAGCAGCATTACAGAAAATCATTCATCAATGTCTTAAACCTTAAAGCCCAAACAGGGCTTGCTGACAGTTAAGAGTAAAAGATTATAAAAAATCTAACAAGTTACAATTTCTACTTCTTGCAGTTTTTATTTATATAAAGGCCTAAAAGATGAACGTCTAAACGAGTTTTAATAATGCACCCTCTTTGTTAGACTCTGTGGTTTGCACACCTGTGTTGACGGGCACGATGTCCTCAAGACGCCTTGAAATGGAAGCATAAACAGGCATACCCAGCTGGGGAAACCCAGACTCACCACAGCCCTGCAGACAGAGCATAGGCCTGCCGCCAGCGCCTGCATCTCTTCACACAGACATGCTCATTTGATCATTAAACCTGGAAAAGAATAGTAAAGTATCACAAAAACAACAACATAGGAAACATCCTAAATAACCGTTAGGAATATTCAACAATTCATTGAAAACAGTGTAGCATTCATGACCAAAATCAAATATTAAAACACCTCTGTGAATACATTAAATGTAGAGACCCAGTACCGGTGCCAATGAGCATGGCAGGCGATGCCAAGCTTCATGCAAATAAGCAAGCGCCAATGTGGCTGACTCTGAAGCTATTCAAGATGCTGGGAATTTCCTGGTGTGTCGCACTCACATTGATTTTTAAATGAGTAAACATGCTAAAACAAATAAATAAAAGTGCACATGAATTCCTCAACACTATTACAACGGCAGGAAATGTTATTTCTAATGCAACATTCACATGCGAGTTCAGTAAAAGGTCTGTATGCATAGTTGGACTGCCCTCTATTGGTAGGAAATTATCACGTGCAGGACAACAAATACAGCATTAAAACACTGCACCCTGAACTGCACGTTATCAACTATAAGAATAGCAGTATGATATCTGCTAAAGTTTTAAAAATGAAGACAAAACTTGCGTCAGGTTCTTACACTCATGAAATTTTTATATTCATGTTGCATACAAATTATTTTAAATGTGTTGATGAAATGACACCATGTCACTCCAAACCCATTTATTTTTCCTGTCTTCCAGATCTTTTGATACTTATACGTATCAAGCTGCAAAAATAACAAAATAAACCCTGTATTCTCAAGCCAAACTATTTATTTGTGTGAGGAACATATAGATTGAAAATGAAGTCATTTTTCACTGATTGAGTAAGATGAAATTGTGCACGAATCATTCTTTTGAACCAGTACTTAAGACACTGTCTCAGTGGTTTTCGATTAACTGAAGGGAAAGTTAAACACCACCATACTATTTGGTTGTACAAAATACACACACAGCCTGTATCACATTATAGACTGTTTGTATGGGGGGTGGGTGAATTGTGTAATATGTGTGTATGTGTTTATGGAAAGGCTCATCTCCAAGCACCATAACACATTCAGGCAGCCCTGCCACAGGCCTGGCGACGTTGATGGACACTTTCCCCAACCAGATCCATTCACAGACAATCCAGAGCCACAGAATGACAGAGAAGAAAGAAAGAGGTCAGGAGGAAAAGAAAAACAGAGGTTGTTCTGCATGGTCCTCCAATGGGCTCGCTGGGTGGTTTGTCTGTTTATTTAGTCTGTGGAGGTGATGGGAACTGAGCATCAGCCACTGCCAATTTTCTCCACACTGAGAAAATATTCATGTGGACAGCTGGAATCCAGAGAGCAGTCAAACAGACTTTAGGGCCAACAGATACAAGACTCGGCCTTGCATAAAACACATTTCCAAATCGAAAATCCCAGCAAAAGCTCCTTCAGCTCTCTGGTCTTTTTTAAAATGCATGGTGGATAACCAAACTGAAGGAACCATGTTTGTAACAAGCCAGTGGTCTTTTTGCTATTCTAAGCTTGTTTCAGAAAATGGCTAGACACATCCAGACTCGATGCAAAACTGAATCAAAACTATTTCAGTCTGTTAAAACCAGTGAAGGATCCAATTATATTTAAGGTCTCAGTTTTTCTGCAGTGAACCTCCAAGTCCACAGTCATAGTCATGCAAGATTAAAATCGATTAAAAGGGTTTGAACAAAAATATTTAATTCATAGAAAATATTCCAACCACAACATCACTATAGTTGACATGTTAATATATACACATTCAGAACAATTGTTTTCAAAAAAATTGTTGAAACGTGTTTAACACATGCACACATAACCCCCCCAAAAAAAGCTGGACAGGAATGATACACTGATAATTAGATATGACAATTTACTAAGCATTAAACTATGAACAGTCTTGTAAAAGGAGTGCAACTATGTATACATCAAATGTAGTGATGGAACAAGACACATCTTTAACTTGTATTCACAATTTTGGTGCAATATAGGCAAGCACATATATTACACAGTATGGGGGTAAATCGTTTGGGAGGGGGTGGGAAATGCCACCCAAAGAGCTCAGAGGAAGCTGTTGAGCTTCTAGGCCTCACACGGAGATGTGGGGCCACCCACTCACAGGCCGATTTTGTATATTTTCATCCTTTGAGGTAAACTGTTCAGTGTGAGCTGTTTATTAGGCCTTTGATTTGTCATGTGTCAGCTTGTGCTTGCAGGGCAAGTGTATACACTGTTTGTGGCTTGTATATAGTGGCGATTTGGAGGTCAAGGCGGGTGGGTGATTCATGAAGATTGCTTTGAAAACCCAAGACTGCATTCAAAATGTGATTTACAAATGATCCAAGATGAGGGAACCTTTATTCAATACACAAAAAAACTATTAAAGCGTACACACACAAAAACAAACACTTTAGCCAGATAGCAGATAAGATTATTAAAAGAACAAATTGAAATTGCATTAGCTTTTCTAAGAGGTTTCTTTGCAGTTGTTCGCAGCTGAATCTCATCTTAGATTAGGTTGGTGACATCCTGACCCTCTGTTCTGCTTCAATAGCTGATCTCAAAGCCTGGTAAGACTCTACAACAACAAGAAAAACTATTTCAATGCTGTAATTATAACGTTGTTATATAATGTTATATATTCTGTGCGCTGGTGTAGAATGCTCTAGTGACCTTCATGGAAAATTACTTTTCCTTCAATAACATACACTTCCGTTCACAAAAAGTTTGAATTGTATTAAAAAAAGAAAATAATTTAACACTTTAGCAAGGAAGAGTTAAATTGTTCCAGTGACACTGAGGACATTTATAATGTCTCTATAATGAAAGCTTTCAACCTCAAAGTATGATGCTGCTCATTCATTGAAGACTGGAATAAAGGCTGCTTGAAATTAGGCTTTGCCATCACAAGAATAATTAACGTTACATTAGAAAACAGCTGGAACATCATTACACAATATTTCTGTTTTTACTGAAATTAAGAATTTAAAAATAAAAGAAATTAAGAATAAAAGTTTAGCACAAGAGACTTTTTCAAAAACCTTATTGATCCAAAAGTTTAGAATGGGTCTATTTGGATTAAAATTAAAATTAAATACCTTGCAGTTTCCTCATAAATGCATCAATCTCTGGTAAATTTGCTAAAATATCAAACGAGGGATATTCCATGGATCTGGCAATCTCACTGCACCCCTGGAAAAGAAATGAGAAACAGAAATGACTCAAGGTCTCAGAGCAGTTAAAATAACTCATGTCTGAAGAAATACATTCAGGGGTAAACAAACAGCAAAGGGGCGTTTTGTAATCTCACGGCTATGGGGAGTTTTGTAACTTTTTGAGTGATAGTGAGGTTTAAAACAAAGCCGCCCACTCTGAGCAGGTGTTTACACAATAGACATCCGGAAAGCCAGAAAGCTACAAACCTTCAATTCTTCAAAAAACCTCTCCTCCATATTAGACACTTGTGATATAGCCTCAAATGCTGGGACAACAGACTCCTGAAAAATAAGTACATTCGGGGGGTTGAGCAATTTTTTGCACCACATATCTATAAATAAATCAAACACATGCATGTACACACACACGAATGTCAAGCTGTGACATGCGATACTCAAATCTAAATCGAAACATGTTAAATTAAGTTAATTTTTTTTTTAACTCTGCATGAAATTCACCTATTTTCTAAATACACCTTACTGATCTTATTGCAAACAATTCATCCATTCGGTTTAATTTTTTTTTACCTTAAATAAGAAACATGAAGCCATAACATGATCTTCTCTGATGACGTATGACAAACTTGTCCTGTCAATTATTCTTCTCTGCCACTCCTACATTTGACCGCACTTACTCTGATCTGCCTCCCACCAATCAAGAACCAAAGGATAGAACCAAGTTCTCGTCCTACATTTATTTCTACGATAATCCTTTTCACACACAAGTATGTCACAATATTTGGCTTCCAATTCATCAACTTTACAACTAGTTTTCAATTTGTTTGACTTCTAAACAAAACAACAATTATGACTTGCAGAAATACAATTAACTGGTTCAAATTTGTCAAACTCAGTGACTTGGAATTCAAATAAAAGCTCTATTCAACCACTTATAAGCAAAACAAAAACAAATTCAATACATCTATTCAATGTAGATGAAATGAATATGCACGGCGTGATTCACTCACCTCCTCTGAGGAGTTTCCCTCCTCAGAAATCTCTAGGTATGTCCCATTCTCCACCAAAGCTCCCTTGGACATGCCATTCAATTCCTTTACCCTGTCAGAAAGACACAAAACTGACTGTAATAACTAAATCACACCACCAGAGGTCAGTCAGAAGCAACCCAAATTCAAAAACATGAAGATAAAAAAAGCACCTGTTTGCATAACGTAGTGTATTCAGAGTGTATTCACAAGAGCCCATACCAGGTGATATCATTGCGATCTATAACAGGCAAAAATGGAAAAACATGGAGTTTTTTTATTTTTGTTCACAACAAACAACAGTATTAAGAGCAAGCTCTAAAAAAAAGGGTTACTGAAAGAAAAATAAATCACTAACCATACAGGTCCTTGAATTTTCTCCAATGAAGGAGTCCCGAAGCACCTGGGTGAGTTTGCTCATCCTGAATGGGATGTGCTCACTGTTTTGACCCAGAGATCGGATACATTCCTGAACAGTCAGGTAAGACATGAAAAAGTTATTGCATTCAAATTCTGTAACTGCCAATTACTTGTGTTTGTATGAATGGTGAAACAACTGGGAACAAACTAGTTTCTTGCAATATAATGGAGCAGCCAACAAAAGCTTTAACAAAGGCTTGTTGCATGAAGTTGCTACCCAGGTGAGTTTGAGATTAGTGCGAGCAAACATTGTGTTCCCATTTGCTCAAATAGCAAAAGAAAACGGCACAATAGTTTCACACAACTTTCACACAAAAAAAAAAAAAAGATACCGGCAGTCAGAAGAGAGATCGATTTTACCGTCACTTCCACAGCCGCTGTATTAGAAACCCCCTCACAACAGCGTTAACTAGTTTCTTGTAATTTAATGTAAATGTACTATAATACAAAGTATATGCCTGGTTTCAAAAACAGGGCTTAGATTAAGTCAGGATTAGGCCTTAGTTAAATTAGGAAATTTAAGTAGCTTTTATAAATGTGCCTTAGAAAAACATTACTGGTGTGCATCTTGAGACAAAAATGGCACGGACACATTTTAAGATTTTAAGTTGCTATTTTAAGTTGCTTTCAGTTAAAACAGCTCAAACATGCATTTTAGTCTGGGACTAGGCGTAAGCCTTGTCTGTGAAACAGGGCCATAGTATTATAAATGTTTAATAATTTTATATATAAAACCTTGCCGGATTTACGGATGCTGATAATCATTAAAACCCTTCACAGTCTGTGAAAAGAGTCTATTCATAATACATATTCAAATAATTATATAAATTGACAATTCATTTTAAACTTTGTATTTGAATAGATATAAATACAACAGGTGTAAGATTTTACATGGATTAAGCTTACACGTTTTCTTTTGAGCTCTTTGCAAACCTATGTAAATGAATTAAATTCAGTTGATTCACCTGCATTGATAGTCAGATATTTTCTTTCAGCGGCTTTCTCAAACTATTGCTGCAGCAGTGTTTATTCCTGCCTTGTAAATGCATTTAAATTCAGCAGATAAGTGAATTGCGGCGGCACTCTAGCGAGAACTTAAACTGATGCACAATGTTCTGAGTGATTGGCTGTTCGCTGCACGTCATACTTTCAGGTGCACAAGTCTTAGAGTTAATGACAAACTCTGGATCAAACCCGGAGTTGACAATGTTTATACCAAGCGTTGTGTGCCCGCTCAACCTAATCAAAAACAGGTTGGATTAGTTTGTTCAACTAGCTTCATGCCACAGGCCTCAGTTGTCTGAACAGCTCTCAGATGGTTTACAAGTGTTTGAATTTTTTTTAAATAACGTAATTTGATAAAGAATACAAAATTGACCCTTTCATATTGACAAATAGAATAAGTGTGTATTAAAATGAACCTATTTGGTCGATCAGTCTGAAGTAGACTAAGCACCTTCAAAGCCAGCAGGCTGCGGTTGATCTCCGCAGTCTCCACTATGGTGTGCCGATCATTACTGCTGACATCCGTGCCACGTTCGTTCCCAGCAAGGTCCACCAGAGAGAACTTCCCATGGAGGAAAATCCGCCGCCTTAGGATTACTTGCAAAATCGCATGTGAACGTGATGAGCTGGCATTTGCAAATGTTTGGCCAGACGTTCTGGGAGACAGAGATATTGTTGAACTAATTATCTGAAACTGAAATGGATGCATTGTATTGATGTCACTTTCCCCATTATAACACCCCCCTTAGCCAGACTGAGTGGCAAAACATCCTGCAACATGACTGGATTTAATAGGAAAAACAGCAAAAACAGAAGGAATTTTTAAATTGAAGGAAGTTGGACTCGACAGTGTTCCTTACAATTTACCAAAGAACCAGTGGTCCATGGACACTGACATGTGGCCAGAAATCGGGGATCCTGACATTTATCGACACCGGAGAAATGTATAAAGCAAAGCCTGTGATCAGCTAGACAACACTAGGTACATCTAAATCCAGATGACCAATTATATATCTCATTAGTATACACTGGCCAGCTCTAAAACTCTAAGGCATTATAGACCTAACATTATAGTAATATAGTAAAGCTGCTTGGAAACGGTGTATTGTGAAGCACCAATACGTTTGACTTAAGGAACACTACACTTTTTTTTTGAAATGTGCTCATTTTCCAACTCCCCTAGAGTTGAACAGTTGAGTTTTACTGTTTTGAATTCATTCAGCCGATCTCCGGGTCTGGCGGTAGCACTTTTAGCATAGCTTAGCATAGATCATTGAATCTGATTAGACCGTTAGCATCTGTCAAAAAAAAAAAAAAAAAAAAAAAACCAAAGAGTTCCGATATTTTTCCTATTTATTCTGTAGTCATTTCGTGTACTAAGACCGACGGAAAATGAAAGTTGCGATTTTCTAGGACAATATGGCTAGGAACTATGCTCTCATTCCTGCGTAATAATCAAGGAACTTTGCTGCAGTACCATGGGTGCAGCAGGCGCAATATTACGCAGCGCGTGAAACTTAGTGCCAGTCACTATAGCTGGGGACTATTTTCAGACATTGCGTTATTGCGTTAATATTAAAATAACACTGGTGAGATAAAAAGAGCTGCAGCCTAAACATGACCATTTAAGAAAGCATGACACTTAAGAGGGTTTTCTTTAATATTTACCTGCATGCACTTCCCTTCTCAATCATCTTGATGACGTCATCAACAGATGACACAGGAACTTCGTGCAGGCCAACAACGTTGACCTGCTGCTTATCATCCTCCAAAACACGCAACTTTGCTTTCTTATTCAGCAAGTCAAACACCTGCAGTGCACAAAATGTTCATCATGCCTGAACAAGTACTTTATGCTTGCATCCACAATCTAAAAATCAAATCAGCATAAAATCAAGTAATAATACCCCACTTGTTTAATTGAGCATAAAGAGTACATTAATCATTTGGAAATTTGAGGTTTATTTGAACTAGCAAACACAATCAGCCATCTGTTTGACAAGACATCACAGAAATGTTTTGGAAACATGTAATACTATGTGCAAACCTTGCCATTGTAGATCTCAAAAAAGGTGACATATGGGCAAAGGTCCATATCAGCATATCGCTTTTGCTTAAGGAGGGTAAATACATCCTGTGCTGTGAAGTATGCAGACAGATTAATACCAGAGTGAACATGGATACAGCCCACTATGTAAAGTAAATTTGACAGTTACAATCACCTGCCAGGGCGTAAATCCCTGTAGAGCTGTTTTGGCTCTTTCCAGTGAAGTCTCCACCCATGGTCTGTAAAGAATGCCTCAAGATCAACAACATGGTTTTGGACAGTTTTGGATAATTTTTTTTTAAAGCACAAACAACTTACATGAGTTTTTCCACTGCCTGTTTGGCCATATGCAAAGCACGTCGCCATACCACCTTCGAAAATGGTCTTAACCAGAGGTTTAGCGGTGAACCTAAAAATTAAATTCATAATCATTTGAATATTTTGTAGGTTAAACATTGTTAAAATTGGCATATCCCCCCAAAATATAAACCCTATTCTATTCCATGTGAATACAAAGCATGATTCGTGTTTCTCGGAAGACAGACATACAGGTTTGGAAAGACACGGATGTGAACTAATTCTTGAATAAACAATAAATGTCATGTTCACACATGGTAATTAACATGGTAATAAATACCAAACAGAAACTCAAAACACTCAGCTATACCTGTAAATCAAGTCATTAGTGGCGTCTTCATCGAACGAGTAATCAAAATGGAAGGTCTGATTCTCCAGGTACTTGGTCAGATCCACTTTCTGCTTGGGCTCGTGCAACAGCAGGGCTCCATTACCAGGTATGGTGACCACATCAATCTCTTTCTTTGCCAACTCTGAACACAAATGAGAAATACATGAAATATCACCCAAACAAACAATTCAATCAAGAGTCAATTAGAGAAGTCATATCAGCAACCTACCCTTTTTATTCAGAGGACGTTTGCGAACGCAGACACATATTCTGTGAGGTTTGACCTAGAAAAAAAAAATAATAATTAACTTTGTGTTAAAATAATATGAATGAATAGATATTAATATTATGCTCATTAACTCACAGGATCAGACAAGGACATGGGTACTTTCACCAGGGTCTCTCTATATTCTTCGATCATCTGGTAAAACTGCTTATTAGGGCGACTTGTATCTCCAAACTAGAAAAAAAAATTTGTAGAAACAAAATTGGCGTTTTGCAAAAAGTATTGATAATACCAATAAATAAAACAACTTAAAATATAATCATGTCTAAAAATAATTGAAAGTTGAAATTAAAGAATTTTATATTCTTAAGTAAATTAGCAAACTTTTTTATACTAGTATTCACAATGAAAGTAGCTTTGAAGAATGAAGAAGGGTTCAGTAATTAAGTAACAGTAATAATGACCACAGAAAAAGAAAAAAAAGTTGTGCAAAAAATTCAGACTTCATTTGAAAAGGACTTAAAAACATAGGCGTGATATTTGGATCAAATACGGTACCTTTCCTCTCTTTTGTGATTCAGGATTTTTAGCAAGCGACAACCGTTTGTTTGCCACCTTGTTCATTTCCGATATTTGAGACATGCGATGGCCTAAAAGATTACAATTACAACAGTGCAGTGCTATAAGTGCTGTAAATGTTAATAGCCACCATATCCATGATGTCAATGCATACATGACAAACTCAAAACAATACATACTTGGTGGACCCATGGGGACACATTTGGAAGCCTCACTCTCACATATAGCCTCAATGGTTGGTAGCAGGGGAGAAGCTGGCTTTGAAACAAGTCTCCTCTGGTAGCCTGCCAATCCAGACGGTGAAATGTTTTGTAAAAGAGGTTTTAAAAATGATTTTTTGAGTCTCCAAGCTGACAGCACAAGTGAACTGTATGGATGTGACAGTCTGTTCACCTCACATAAGTTACCAATCAATATCAGTTCATGCCAATCCAACCTGTTACTTGACTACATATCTTAATATCATGTTGATGTAGAGACAGACCTGAAGGTTTACGGATCGTAGATGTGGGAAGATCCTGAGAGAGAACAACTTCTGCAGCCGTTGCCGAGACCACAGGTGGAGGGGCAGGCAGTCGGAACAAGCACGTCTGACGTGTGGTCATTCTTCTAGAGGCTGAAAGGGACAAAAACATATGTTATATGATGTCTCTGCAATTCAATGTAATTTATTTATGTTCAGTCACATCAAGACACAAATAAGGAGATTTCCAAAGTCGAATAAAGAGCTTCACATTATCAACACTGCCACTAAATCCAAAGGCAATCCTATGGACAATACCTGAATCTCCAAAACCGTTTGTCATGATTGCATTTATCAGCAATAAAATTGGACAATCTCTTCACCCGCATAGTATCTGACAATGTGCAGACATTAGAAAGAAACTTCTAAAAATGATTAAAAGAACAGTCATTGCTATATGAAACCCAAAAGTGAAAAGCCATCAGCCACACTAGAACTAATGACTATCTCTGCCATATGTGACCTTTCTGGACTGAGAGACAGGAATTTATGGCATGTCCTATTTTTGATAAGTAGATCATTTGTAGAAAAGACCATGTGGACAGAATGTGAAGAGACACCCTGATTAAGTCTAATGAGAAGTTCAATTCAGCCTTGAGTGAGTGTGATTGGAGGGCGTAAAGAGAGCATGCACTTGATGCAAACCTGACTCTTCAGATGGACAATCCTGAGGAGCAGCTTCAAACAGGAAACACACCATAAGATTACACTGGTGCAGGTCAGGAGACCAACTATGAATTGGAGTAAATCTACTGGAAACAACGAATAATAACTTACGTTCTGAAGTAGGTATTCTTGATGACCTTGGAAGAAGCTCTGATGCTCTGATTTTCTGAAGCATACATAAAGAACGGTGTAAATGACTAAGCAGTCAATTGTGCATAGAAAAATGAAATCAGATTTAAAGATGAAGATGTGTTTTTAGTTTAGAATAATGAGTGTGATTTCAGAACAGCATGTGCATGAATGTGTGTAAAATACAGTAATGCTCATGTTGTCCCACTTGCATAGAATGAGGATAAGAATACAGAACTCACTTTTGTCGTTTTTGTCTCTGGTGCAGTGATAGGGACCACGGTGGGCTCTGGTTCCTCTTGAGGACATGGTTGAAGGTGTTGCATTAGGTCAAAATTGAGTTGCTTAAGTTCATCCATGTCAACCTAGAGTACAATCCATTTAATGGTCTAGTTAACAAAGACATCCTAGACTCTAGAGCATTGGCTGTACAAGCGCAAATACCAACAATTCCACGGTGGCCAATGTACTAACTATACAGTGAAAAAGTCATATGTTGTGACAAATTTAGTACCAACCTCTTTTCCTTTAGTCATGCTTTCCTCAGCCCATTCCACATTGACTGTGGCTTTAGAGACATTGACAGTTTTCACAGAGGCGCTGTGTATTCTTCCTGCATTGGTGGGAAACAGTGCCAAAAACAAACAGCATTTTCTTGGTTGAACTTTGAGACTTTCCTCAGTGCAAAAAAGGTGTTCTTCACCTTTATTGCATCTTTTTTCCCCATACAATAACTTGTGACAGAGGATGTGATTCAGTATAACATCTCCTTTTGTTTAACAAAATAAACTAACGTTAAGTAATTTAGGTTAAGGTTTGGGATAACATGAATTGTAACAAGAGTAAATTATAGAATTTTCTTTTTTTGGTAAATTATCCCTTTACAAAAAACAATCCCAGGCAACTAGAATGTGTATTTTGCGTAGCAATCTTATCCTAACGTAGTAACGTTACATGACAAGGGAGAACAAGAAAAAAAGATACAGGTAAGGTAACGTAAGTTATTGATTGTTTCAAAACAGATTGCTTTAGAATTTCTCTTTTAGTGTTTCTGTGTAATTTTTAATCTTTAGAAACCTCTCGCTGCAATCAATGTTGCATCGCTAAGCATTATGCTAACTTTAATCTGATTTTACTTGGTTTGACATTAACTGATTTGATGATGCAGTTCGTGCTTTTAAAAGATTAGCAGCTAGCAAACAAGCATCTTACCATCACTACGACTTATATTGACTGCAAGCCCAATAAGTAGTTTCGCCAATGTAGGATCCATCTCAGGTTATGGTTTGTTAATTTCCACCTCTCTAAAGCTCAGATTTTAATGTAGTATTTTTCTGACACTTTGCCCGTACGTGTCGAAATAAAACCAACATTAACCGCCCTGCATTCAAAATTCGTCAGCGGAAGTTATTGGATTATTTATGTAGGTGGTGCTTTGTCTGGACCAATCAGAGCACGCTAAAAAAATGACTGGCATTTCAACGCACCAATAAGGTATTAGAGTAGTCTCACATTCTGACTGCTGGCACCACATGGGAACATGCTACATTCAAAAAAACGTCAGATTTACTGCAAAACCGAATTTATTGGTAAAGTCATGGAAATGAGACATTACAAGCCAGTGTATTTTGGAATACCGGTATGTTGTCAAGTAAGTAATACAAATACAGCAAAACCGAATTTACTGGTAAACACATGGAAATTAGACGTTAAAAGCCAGTGTCTTGGAATATTGTGTCAAGTAATAATTAAAAATGCACTAAGTCACTGAGTAAAGTCATGGAATTAATACATAAGAACAAATCACACAAACAGGCTACTGATACAGTGTAAACAGTGCAAAACAACTTTTCTTAGATTATCTCAATTATTGTTTTCAATAAGAAGCTATGTCATGTCCTTTTCAGTAGCTAACAGATAACGTTAGCGTTTGAAATTCCACTAACGTTATATCACAAGTTTTTTGTAAGTACTGGACTGGAAAGTGTAGATTCTGATGTAGGCCTACTGAACATACATGAAAATCCCAAAATACATTATGTTATAATATTTGTTATACATTTTATATTTTTATTATAGTAACATTTATTTATTTTGTATGATAGAATAATTATGTATTAAAGGTGGGGTATGTGATTCTCTTTTTTGTCCATTCCTGTGTCCATTCACAAGCACAAGTTCACAACTGTCACCTGTAAGCAGTAAAGTGTTTTTCAACGTCAAAAATTGAATTTATTTTACAATAATTAAAAAAATGTCTAAAATGTGGTTTAAAGAACAAATTTTTCACTTGCGTTTAAAAGGTTGGCTCAGAATTTTATTTTATTTTTTGCACAACCTGATTTGGCAAAATCAAATGTTACCAGACCCACTGTAGAAATGTTCCATTGTTGTACATTATTTGCAAAAGTACTATTTTTTATTTATTTATATATATATATATATATATATATATATATATATATATATATATATATACAAAAATGTAAAGAAATAGAGACTTTTTTTTACTTTTACAATATTTTTATTTTATGCATTTTGCATGCATTGATTGTATACAAATTTTGATTTTCAATTTTATTTTTATTTATTCCATAATTAAAATATATATGCATTATTTACATAAATAATATACTTGAGCAAACTAAAGCAAGTTGTACAGTAAAGTAAGTGGAAAATTCAGCAATAGAAAAAAAGTAGGTAGAGAAAAAAAGATGCAATAACTGTTTCCTTCATCTTCTAAAGAAATATTACCACTTTCAGATAAGCCATGGCTTAAAGGTGGGGTATGTGATTCTCTTTTTTGTCAATTTTTTCAAAATCACTTGAAATCCTATTCATAACCCACTTACAGCCACTGAGTTAGAAGCACTGAAATGACAATTAAGCAATTTAATCATCTGTGGAACGGCAGGACTCGAAAAACTCCAGCCAATCATTTCCAAGACCACCTAGAATCATTGGACAGTAAGTCTGTCAATCAAACGGTCGTACCATACCCCCCCCTCCCCCCATCCCCCTCACGCGAATCAGGGCCAGCGTTGGGGGAAAGAAGGTAGGGCCATTTGAGTTGTGTATTTTCAAAATCTGTCGGCCGTTTTGCAAATCCTATACCCCACCTTTAACTATTTATTATTATTATTAATAAATATATAATTTTACAAGCTATGCAAGATTATAGCCTACTAGGTCAAGTTCAGCTGTCATGGAACAATGGACCATAAACATTTTTTGTGGTGTTGTCAATGAATATACAATTTAGCCTAATTTCCTATGTTTTTGTTGTAGTTAGAAAAACAATGTCATTTTAGCAGTGAAGATAATTAGTTACTTTTTTCTTTGTTTTTTTTTTAGCAAGCTGCTTAATTTCTCATGAAAAGTTTCCTTATTAAAAAGTTATACATATATGTATATGTATATATATATATATATATACAGGGATGTAGTGGAGGCTGAACGCACGTAAACGCCGTTTACACACCTCCCAAAATTTGGAAATAGCGTTTACCCACCTCCAAAGTGCGTTTACCCACCTCTAAATTCCGTTTATCCACCTCTAAATAGCCTATAGTTCTTAAGCCATTGGAAATTAAGCTTATGTCGTTTTATTTTCAAATTGTTCATTATTAGTTTCATAGGTTGCTAAACCTAAGACAAAGTCTTTCATAGCCAGCAGGATGCAGCCAGATTAGATCTGCCAACTCCCACGCATTGGCCGTGAGACGCACGGTTTTCTCATGCTGAAGTGTCAACCCAGTCTGTCACATGCCTGAAAGATGAGTTTATTTATAAATCTAAGTTACCTGTTGAGTCACTCGCGATCGACTAGTTATACCGTAAATTAGTTAAAATCTCACAGAATCTGATTTTTATCCCCCGATCGTATTAAAGGTGGGGTATGGGATTTGCAAAAATACACAACTCAAATGGTCCCTACCTTCTTTCCTCCAACGCTGGCCCTGATTCGCGTGAGGGGGATGGGGGGTGGGGGGGTGGGGGGGATGGTACAACCGTTTGATTGACGGACTTACTGTCCAATGATTCTAGGTGGTCTTGGAAATTATTGGCTGGAGTTTTTCCAGTCCTGCCCGTTCCACAGATTATTAAATTGCTGAATTTTCATTTCAGTGCTTCTAACTCAGTGGCTGTAAGTGGGTTATGAATAGGATTTCAAGTGATTTTGAAAAAATGGACAAAAAAGAGAATCACATACCCCATCTTTAAGCCATGGCTTATCTGAAAGTGGTAATATTTCTTTAGAAGATGAAGGAAACAGTTATTGCATCGTTTTTTCTCTACCTACTTTTTTTCTATTGCTGAATTTTCCACTTACTTTACTGTACAACTTGCTTTAGTTTGCTCAAGTATATTATTTATGTAAATAATGCATATATATTTTAATTATGGAATCAAGAAAAAATTAAATTGAAAATCTAAATTTTTATACAATCAATGCATTTAAAATGCATAAAATAAAAATATTGTAAAAGTAAAAAAAAGTCTCTATTTCTTTACATTTTTGCATATTTTGATAGATGTTCATCTACAGATAAATGTAGATTATGTCCGTTCAAAGTTATTGTATAATATATTTTTAAACTTAATACCAATACATACCACTAGAGGGACTATTGAGCTAAACAGAAACAAATTTTGTCTGTAAAAGAAAGAAAGACCGGTAAACCAACTCATGCCATTGCTGACTGTATACCCTTTCATGAAAATTCCCGGACTGGGAGGGAAGATGGTGTTCTAACCAAACACAAAAGAGTAAGGATCTGTTCCTCTTAGATTTGCATATTGTATTCAGGTGTATTCACAATCACAACCCATCCCTGATGAGATCATGGCAAACACTCAAAGTGATTAATCCTCACTTTATTCCTGTGATCACAGTTTCAAGACTGCTCACGTTCAGTTTTATGTTGCACAGATAAAAAGCCTGCCCGTGTCCTTTTACATAATCCCAATCCACAGAGGAAATCAGGTTGTTCTTTCATATTGATTTCACATAATTATAAGAGTTATCTAGTGAAATGACTGCACTTGTCCTTGTACACATCCTCTGCCCAGCTGTTCACTTCCATAGTAATTCTATCCTTTCATAGAGACAATCAGTATCAGTAATTTCCTTAAATTCAAAATTTGTCCCCATATTATATAAATATAATGTTCCCTTAATATTGTCTCTTTATTTCCATGCACATCCCATCTGCTGCGAGAACTGAGCCTTCGGGTAAGTTGTTCTTTTTTGTTCCACACCGATGGCCACGTCTCTGTTTTTGGTGTAACGTTTTAAAGAAAAAGAAAAAGCTATTATTAGTTTTGAGTATGTTTTGGGAAATCATATACATCAGCATATATCTCAACTAACAAGCTGCTAAAACAAGCACTGTACAAAATTGCAGTAAGTAAAGCATTGTTAAAAAATAAAATAAAAGCAATATACATGGAGGACTTGGCAGATTTGAACATTTATGAACTGTACTTGGCAAAAAGTTTCTGCCACATTAAAAACGATGAAGAAGAAACCGTGCAGGATTCTGGCCTCCCCCTGGGATGGGAAAAGCACATTCGCAATCTACTGTTATAGTAAAAACAGGTATCTTTATCATAAAGCAAATTTTGCTGCATAAAACATCAAGGTTACCAAGGCTGTCGTCAAGCTACTGAAATCTGAGAGACGTATACAATATCATGAGAACAGTTTATTTGACACTGCAGATATACTGAGTGTGGTTCTTACATCATAGCAGACATTTATGACTGATAGCTCCTGTATTCTGCTCCATCTTGCTTCTAGACAGAAGGGTGGTTCCCAGCGGCTGAAAAACTCAGCTCATTTTGTAATATTACGTGCTTCAGAGTTCAGACATGATTTGTTTAGAAGGAATTTCCAGTTCAGCTGCACAGTTTGATTGATATGTGAACAACATACTTTAAAGTAGGTCAAGTCAAACTAAAACTCTAAAATTACTTTAGTTTAGTTTTTTTATAGACACCTGTATGAAATGTCATCAAATTGTTGAAACAACTTCTTGTAATTTTGTTGTAATTTTATGTGTATTACGTAAAAAGCTAAAAGAACGCTTAAAGGAATATTCAGCCTAAGTGCAAGGTAATTTCCACTTTCTTTTGTTGTATAAAAAAGAAAAATGAAAAAAAAAAGAAAGAAAAGAAAATATCAGGGTTACTTAGGCACCAAAATGGAAGAGAATGGGGCCAAAGGTTAAAATACTCACTGTTTTAATAGTTTAGCTATAAGATTTAAACTATATGTGTGTTAACATGATTTTAGTTTGGAACAAAATCCCCTATTAGTTATATCCAACTTTTACAACTTTGTTGCCATGGCATTGAAACCCCTTAAACAACTGAAAAAATTATGATTTAAACAATTTTACAGCTCAAATACACGTTTTAACAGAAATAATGTATAAATTAATGTAATTAAGCTTTTCACTTTTGCTTTTAAATCCTCAAAAAAATTGCCTCACCATAACCTTTTTTTTTTTTAAAGAAAATGAGGGACAAGTCAAAATAGTTTTTGGTGGTAATCAACATTATGCTACAAATGCTGTTGATTAAGCTTAGTTTGTATTGAAGCTTATTTTCCTTTAACTACACATTAAACTATAATATCATCAATATGAAAAACATCCTATGAATTGCAGTTCCCATTTCATAATTGCTCTACTTATGTGCGGTGTTTGTCACTGGAATCACATTTATGCAAGAAAAAAACCTATGCTTTGCAGACATTACCAGAACATTGTGAAAACTAACTTGCGTCGAAAAGCCGTTGGTTCACACAGATGAGAAACAGATTAATTTTTCTTTTTTTCTTTTTTACATTTGCAGTGACTGCAATAAAGATACTAAAGATAGACCAGACATTTGGAGATGTGGGGTGAGGGCATTGATATAAAAATGCCAATGTAGCATAACTATCGTGGAATCTGTGAATGAATAAGAAGAGATGTTTTATCACAGTTGCCAACATAAATCTTGCTTAGAATTTCCATTTGTGGGGTGGGCGGTTACAGGACCATATGCTGCTCATATTACATTAGGACGATGGCACGGGATAAGAAGTTGTGGGCCCCTTTGGGGATTGCATGTGAACATTGATGAAAAGAGAACATACGCTCATGAAAACTAAATAAACAAATGCATAAATTACTAACACAGACTGATGGATCTCCGTAATCAGCCAGGAAAACGTCTTTGAAGTAATTTCAGTTCTTATACAGTAGCTATTTCTCGAAATCTTACCATTAAAAAAAAGCGAAACATTTATGTGCCTTCTCTCTTTCCTTCATTAAGAGATGTCTGGCTCCAAGTGTCTATGTTGATTCCAGAAGTTGGCTTGGTCCCCATTTGTTTTGATGACAGCAGCAATTGAGCTACATGAACTGCCTTGTGTAAAACTTGATGATCATGTTTTCCAGCATGAATGATCCAAAGTGTGCATTAATGTTTTTTTCTAAAAAAAATTCCAAGACGTTTGGACCCCACGTTATAGCTGAACTGTTATTTAAATGTATATCTTCTGCAGTGTTCACAGGACGACTGTACATTCTCATGATTCATAAATCAGAGGGAAATAACAGGCATGCTCTGAGCTTGGAAAAACTTCATCAAGCTCGAAAGAAACAGCATCTTGTTATTTGATGTTCCACCTCTGCGATTGCCCATCCGCTGTGCTCGCCTATTTTGAGATGACAATGAGGTAACTTAAAACGTAGACGTACCGCCTGATTACAAGGCAACATTCGAGTCGTTCCACCCTCATTCACCACAGAATGCGTGCAGGATAATTACCCTCGCCTCTCACACACAATAACGTCACATATACACTCACACGCTGTGTGCTGATACAAACACACAGCTTGGGATGTGCATGGTTTTCATTATAGTGGCAATGATTTCTGTTGCTTATTCAGAAGTCTAACTCAGTGTCAAAGCATAGGTGTCATCACAAAAATTGTTAAAGGGGACATGAACTGAGAAATCAAATTTTCCTTGAGGTTTTGACATGTAAGAGGTCATCATGTTATAAGAATAATAGCCTATCCTGAAAGTTTCAGAACTGAAAACTTCCTTGTTAGTCCAAAATCAGCTTTTATTGTTACCAGCGAACAACTCACCCTGAAAGGTGCCTCTTTATGACATAATAAGGTAGTCAAAGACCTTCTCTTCAGAATAAAATTAACTTAGGCCCCACCCACTGGCGTTAGTGAGATGGGGAAGAGAGAAGAACACAGGTACTTATTTTGAATTTGAGTAATTACTTCAGGGCTGCTAAAAAAGTATGTTCTATCTATATAGTATCATATGCACACCATATCTTGCTGGAAGTAGTAGGTCATCCAGGTACTTTTTTGCCTACTCTTTTATCCGTAGGCTTACTGTGAATTTGGACATACGGCTTTTGTCACATACTGTTTTTCGTCTACTATATAGTAGGAGTATGCGATTTCGGACGCAGCTAGGGTCACTCACTGGACTAAAAATAAGAAGGATCCTAATGCTATGAATGTGGATATTTATTTTCAACAATGTGAATGTCTCAGTTGAACATTATTTATTCGTATTCGGTGGATTTCACTGGATTCTTTGGTAAATTAGTCTGCAAACTCAGCACAGACTTTTACGAAATGGACTCGACAGTATTGCAACTGTCGAGTTGTAGGCCTAAGTAACCATGTTCATTCTAATGCCTGATCTTTGACCAGTGGTTTCTGATGCAATGATGCATGTAGCTACAGTTAGATCCTGCCAGTAAATCAAACCAGTGATGAAAAGGGTCAACTTCACATTGTTTCTCTTAGTAGGGTGTAAATAATCTTTTATTTAAACTGATTGAATTATATATAGAAAGCTATCAAAGAACGCTCCGTTTACAATACCTGTAGCTGTCAATCAAACAGCTTCTGGACTCGCGCCAAAACTCCCGCAACGAACCTCTTATTTACATTGCGTTTGCACTGTTAGTTATGATGAAAGCATTTGTTTGTTAGTGTGCAGTAATCGAGTTGCAATGACGAGATCGCTATAATTATCACTTTTCACGATAGTTAAAGGGGCTATATGGAACTTTTTCCCCAAAATAAATGTAACAATAGCCTTTTTATTTGACCATTTATGACTCAAACATCTCCTGTTGAGCATACTGACACCTTGTCCGCTCACAGTGGGTGCACCTATAAGCCTGTATCCTATTTTTCCTATTTTCTGTCGGGTCGGATTTTTCCCGCGCTGTCTGCGGATGTGACGTCGAGCGCGTTCAAGTTAAACGCTTCAGATCACTCTGCCACCACCGCTAGTCAGCAAGTAGCCTACACTCGCAAGCAGTGCAATGGAATATATGTATTTGACTGTTCTTACCTCTGTAAACATAATGTTGACCTCCTTGGAGCAGATGACTTGTGAAGTGTGCACGTACGAGCGCGCTGCGAGAGCGAGCAGAAAGGAAGAGCAGTTCGGTTTTTTGGCCACAGGTGTCAGTCGCGAGTTTAAATTTCAGAAAAACGCATATAGCCTCTTTAACATTGAGAGCAGAAATAATAAAATGCTAAAAGTTTTCGAGAGCTAGCTATTTCATATGCAAAGCTGTTAGCCAATCACAGCAGTAAGCGTTTACACTGAAGTCTCTCAGCAGACACGCCCCTTCAAACATAGCGTTCAAATCAGAGGGCTAAAATCAGCCTAGGAAAATGCCTTTTATTTCTAAATTATGACCATTTTTGAAGTAAAAATCATACTAACATTATGTGCACCCCAGGAAACATTATGAAACAATAAAACAATGCAGTTCATGACCCCTTTAAGGTTTTCTATATATGATTTTACAGTCATTTATTATAACTGGATGAAGGTGGGAGTGAGTCACCAATAGTTTTATTCTTTATTTAAGAATAGTTCTGTTTTGGCCTGCATGATTCTGGATAAAGTTGTTGCTTCATACAAAGATCACGATTGATACTCCTAGTTTCTGAACAGACAACTAAACAAAATAACATGTCATTTACTAGAGGTTCTGACAAAAAGTTAATTGCTGCAGTCCATTTAAAATGTTTAATTAATCTGAATGAATTATTTAAAAAAATTATTTGAATGATTCAATGATTCACTCATTCACTCAATGATCATTTGTTTTATTGGATGAATCTGCGTTTTTTTGAACGAAGCTCTTGAATGAATGATTCAATAGCAAATACATTTTTTAACAGTCACTTGTAATCGATTCAATCATTATTTGAAGCGTCAAGTTACTTTCAAAAAGTGATTTGCCTTTACCCTATTTTGATTGCTTCTGTGTTTATAATATATTTGTAACTCAGAAATAACGATATTGTGGAGTTGAGAAGACTGTTTGTGAAGCTGTTTCATAACTACATGACAGCTGCTTTCTCTGGGTCAGCTGCAGCGCCAATGCAGATCTGAATGTTTGCTGTACTTGTCAAAGGTTTTATAGACACAGGCAAATCGTTGTCATTTAGGACTTATAGCGATCTTTTAATGATTAATCATATAGCTCTAGGTGTGTTATAATTTACTGTATTACCTTTATGTCATTGTATGATTTTCTTTCACTTTCATTGTATGGAAAATAGCAGAATGGACATTGATTTTTCCACAGAAATAAGAAAGTCATACAGGGTTGGAATGACATGCGAGTAAATAATTACAAAATCTTAATTTTTGTCCAAATTAGTCAATAACATTTAAAAGCTGTTGTATATATATGTGTGTATATTCTCTTGTTTAAGTCATCATGTTTATTTAAATTGTAATGTATAGATGTAATGTGAAGTCATTTGTTTTACAAAATGGTACATTGGTGTAAGCTTAGCAGCAGGAGGCCTGGAATCTTTTGTGTGTATGGTAGTTATCCATCTGAGTTTTGTCAAATCAAACATTGTTCATGAGATGACATTGCCATCTCCTCCACCCACTCATCAGTCTGAGTTCAGTGAAAATCACTGGGGCTTGAGTCAGAGCTGCTCATGAACATAGACGCACACAGAGAAGAACTCTCCTTAACTGCTGGACTGTATCGAGTGATGTAATGCATCTTAATCTCGTCTTAGTCCCTTTCTGTAATCATGAAAGGCCACATTTGTTTTCCAATTTTTTTGTTGTTGAAAAAATGGGAACCACACTGACAGATGAAACAGAGGTTTTGTCACAGACAGTGTTGTTTGAAACATTCAAAAGAAACATTCTGTGAAGACAACTTGTGGGTGGCAAAGGAAAGTGGGTAACAAAAAAAAGAAAGAAGTGCAAGCTAATCATTTCCTTAAATTCACCGGATCAAAACTGCTACTCTGTCCTTGACTAACATAAATGTGTGGTGGCGAGCCATGTGAATTTTTGCATTTATAATTACACATTGTCACTCTTCAGCTACAGTGCTATTTTTTGTTCCCAGACATTAGAAGGGAGAAAATATTATTAGCAATCTGGTAGAGTGATTTAAGCAGTCCAAATGTCAATGTGTTTGTGTAACAGTGATGACTAAATAAAATTCAAAATTCTTGCATTGTCTTCTCACTCAGTGAAGCATGCAGGGATTGTTTCTCCTTGCTATTTTAGTGACTGAGATGTAGTGTTTGTTTTAGCCCTCCTTACTTCTGCAGAGCACCCTTTATTGAATTGGAAAAACAAATGAGTCTCTGCATTGTGCATTGATCCAAAAGTTAATTCAATAGCATTCATAGTTCAGTTAGTTGCGCCCCATACAAAAGTCATTCTCATAAAAACAACCTTGCACCATGGCTTCTTGTTCTTCTATCTACTTTTAGTGCTGTAGGGCATTGGAAGACTTAGATGGATGAGTGGGCTGGAGTACTCCAAATATATTACATATGCCACCCACCACCAAAACCACCTGAAGGAAACCCAGCATGAAAACATCATTTAATGGATTGTTCATAATGGCTTACAAAAGATCACCAAAAATCTATGCTCATAAATTTGTGCGGCAAAGTCTAATGCATTAGAATGTTTCAGGGTAATCGGACAGATTTAAAACAGTACTGTTCTTGTTCGGCATTTTTTTTCCGCTCTGATGCGTAAAAAGGGTTGTCTACATGTCAGTAGCAGTTAAGTGGCATGGACTTAAAAAAATAATCTTAAAAAGGTAAACATCTGCTCTTATGAGAGAAATACTGAGAAAATGGAAATTAATTAATTCATAGGCTAATGTTAATTGTTTTTAACTCTGTTTATTGTTAGTCCCTTAAATTGCATTAGATTGCATTGAATCTCGCGGATGTTTTCCTAATTTTTCTTTAATTTGGTCTACATTCAATTTCAATTTTCTGTGGAAAAAGGATGTTTGTACAGTCATATTCTTCTCTGGAAGTGTTTGTCACTGGCAAAACTGAGAGAAACGACATGTGTTTTCATTTTATTTCTAGTTGAAACCTGTAAACTGCTAATCACCATGACTTAAAGGAGTAATTCAACCAAAAATGGAAATTGACATAATTTACTCATTCCAAACCTGTATAAAATTTTTTTCTCCTTGTGGAACACATGCATTAAAGCTGTTATTCACTGAAAATGTACAGTCACAGTGAGCTGTTAACTTTAGAATCGCTGCAGGTTGACCGTTGAGTTAGTGAGTTGAACATATTCTTATGGTTTCCAAAGAAACTACTTCACAAATTTTAATTTATGGATGAAATGTTTGCTTAATGTGCTTGACGTTGGTAAATATTTTGGACTGACATATATATTGGAAGTATTTTATTATTATTATTTTATTTAAAGAACAATAAAGACTTTTGACATTTACAATTTATTTTACAAAAAAAATCTAATTCAAATAGATACTGTTCTATTGAACTTTCTATTCATCATTAAAAAATTCATGGTTTCCACCAAAATTTAAGCACAACATAACTAACGTAACCTCAGTTCCCTGAGAAGAGGGAACGAGGTATTGAGGAAAGGAAAACCCCTTTTCTCGAGAATACTGAAACCAAAACTTTAAAACGCAGTGTAGCTGCACAGCAGACACAGATGAGCGCGAGTGCAGTCATTGGCTGTGCTGCTGCAACTGCTCGAACCTATGGCGAGGCAGCTCAGACGCTCGAACCAATCAGGGCTGGGTTTCCCAAAAGCATCGTAAGCTTAAGTTGATCGTAGAACAATTGCCACCAGTGGTCTCTACGATCAACTTAGGCCTACGATGCTTTTGGGAAACACAGTCCAGGGCATTTCGCGCCCTGATACGTCAGAGCCCGCCAAATTGGGCGTAGTCCGCGTCTATAATGGGACCAGGCCTCGCCTAGGGAGCCCAGGTTTAATCGACTGAAGCGATACCCAAACACAGCACAGACCACGGCCAATTTGGCGGGCTCTGATGTGTCAGGTCACGAAATGCCCTGATTGGTTCGAGCAGTTGCCGCAGCACAGCCAATGACCGCACTGTGTCTGCTGTGCAACTCTACTAGCTTCAGTATTCTCGAGAAAAGGGGTTTTCCCATAGCGTAAGCTATAGCTTACGCAATACGAGAGACCTCTCGAAAGGGAACAATCGTTTTCAACTGTGATAAGAATTTTTTTTTTGAGCATCAAATCATCATATTAGAATGATTTCTGAAGGATCATGTGACACTGAAGACTGGAGCAATGGCTGCAATATTTCTGTTTTTATTGTATTTTTGGTTTTAAAAAAATTGCTTTGTTGAGACTTTTAAACAGTATATACATTATGTGTTGTTGGGTTGTTTGTTAACAGGTCTCAGCTTATGTATATTCATGTTGCCTCATTTTATATTACAGATCTTAGAAACTGTCCAGATTCATTTATTTGTCTCATTTAGTCTATATGAGAATAACATCATGCCATTGCTATTAAATTATACAGGGCCTCTGGTTTTTGTTTTCTACATTATTGACCAGGACCCTGTTTCCAGCCAGTAATCTCATGGCTAATAGAACATCAATTGTTTATATTTCAGTAAAACAGAAAGCCAAACAGTTCCTGTTTTGGCCTATAGCTTTATGACATTTTTTAGAGGTTCAGTTTTAAGAGTTAGCTTGCCTAGAATGTTCTGCTAATGAAACAAAACCTTTTTCAGTTTCATTGATAGCATCCTTTTTTGCTCGATATTGGATAACAAGTACAGTTGTTGAATTCACAGTATTCCTACCTTCCCTCTGATATGGCAACTCTCGGTCCTGCGCTAGTGTTTATCTGAATCCAATTTCATCTTGTAACATGGTGCACAGTCTACCACAACCCCTCGACAGCCGGTTAATTGACTTCAGGCTGGTGAGATGCTTAGAGCAGGGAAAAAGCAACAAATAGATTTACATTTCAGGCTTCAGCTGCGGATATGTGACAGCCTTTTACCTCATTCTGACAGAAAGTTTTGCTTAAACTTACAAACCATATATCTGAGCCATCATGAGGGGATGAAGAGAAGATGATCTTGTCACACGCAAGCCGCCGAAACGCTTATTATGTAACTGTGGAGGGTCCACAGCTGCAATGAATCTGTGTGCTTTGTAAACCTGAATGTCCCTCTTCATGTCTCATCAGTTGACCTGTTTTGAAACTTTAGAAAATAGCATTTCTGTGTGATGTTGTTCTTATTTGGCACCTTTTGCATATATATTCATACAAAAATGAATGAATAAACAAACAAACAAAAGAGGCGGCAGCGAATAGCAGTTTAAAATGTTATTTTATTATTTCTGTTTTCTTGATACTCTTTCCCTTGTGGAAGTGAAACATGAGCTGAGTAAGATTGACATATTAGGAGTCAATAAGCTGAATTATTACATTTCGCCTTTCACAGATGATCCAGTTGGAAATGTATCTGGAAAAAATCTGCTCCTATTATTTGTTTAAACCTCAAATTACAGGAGCAGCCTTCCTCCATGGTCTTTAGATCTTGCTAGATAACGAAAACCGTTCTTTGGAGTATGAGCCGTACAGATGACTGCATTTTCTGTAAGCCGTAGAGTCTTCGAAAACGCTCTTGGTCTTAAGGGGCTTAACTCCGGTTCCTGCTGAACTGAGCCAGTGCTAAATTCATCAACTGTTATCAGCTCAGTAGGCACAGGAGGTTGAACCCAGTGTTGTACCTCATACTGTCCTCTGTCAGTTACAAGGCTCTTTACAAGGCTCCATTTTTTCCCTTCTGATTGATCATAAGTCTATATCATGATGACAATCAGAGCTGGATAGCAGCTGGATGGCAGATTTATTAAGGATATAAAACATAAGAGTATTGCATCAGTGTCAAGTATTAGCACATAAGTCATATAAAAATGTACGCCTGGGCATATAAAACATCAAATAGAAATCCATCCATCCGTCCATCCATCTATCCATCCATCATTTGTTTTTTAAAACACAAATTTCACGTTTCAAAGCCCAAAAAGAATTAGTGGACAGTGGGGTCCAAACGTTTGAGATCACTAGTTAGAATGCTTCTATTTTTTCCTTTATAAATTATATTATCATAGCAGAATTGAGGGAAGTTCATTACAGTCTCTGCTCCAATCCTATGTTGAATAGTGCTCTGGCTTAACGCCAACTTGACCAGACCACCATGTCTGACAGGGCGGGTGGGACTGAGGATTACACTCTGACTTCTTTCCCTAGTGGGTCATTTCCCGTAATTCCTCTGGAACAGGTTTGTGTCCTTTTTCCGGCTTGCTATAGCATGGCCAGCTGTCATGTTTGTCTTCTCACCTCTTGGCTGGTTTTGAGTGTAGGCCTCAGAGGAGCGGAACTTAGCCACTGTGAACATAGGATATCCGAGATCTGTTCACAGAGTGAGCTAAGTCCTGCACCTCACGAAACTTCATCAGACATAAAAATCCAGATGCTCTCCAAACCTCTGCCTAAATTATCATTGAATTCAATTACAAAAGTCATTGTGTGTAAACATAATAAAGTAAAACAGTTCAGCTCTCAGTAATGTAATGTTTTTAAGAGATAAATTACTTGTATATATTTATTTTTAGTAGGTACTCAGATATGTATTGTATTTAGCAGAATATCTCAACATACACAAAGATATATGGGTGTTTCCTCAACTTTGGGCACTTTTGAATCTATGTAGTTTATTTTTAAAACATTTTTTTTTTTTTTTTTTTGTGAAGAACACATTCAAACTGCCTTGAAAACTTTTTGTCATGCCTTCAACATATTTTTCTGCTTTTCAGATGTTATGTATTGATTTTATTTTTAACACTATTTTAAGTGTGAAAATGTTATTTAGAAAAATACAAGCTAAAAGATAACAAAGAAGTCTTCCTTTTTTTCTAAAAATATTGAAAATGTCATTTCTATCACGATGACTTTCACCAAAGAATACTAATACAATATATAGTTTGTGATGTTGTGAATTCTTCTATGGGGCTTGTATACATCTTATAGGAGCCAATATACTGTTATGCGTTTTCTTCTGATCGGTTTACGTTGTTGAATTGAATTGATAACTTGTTATTAATAGAAATAAAAAAAGGCATGATTAATGAGAGTGTATTTTATTCTTTTAAGTAACTATAGACCAAAAAAAAACATAGTTGAAGAAACACCAATAAAAATGTTTGTCAGTATAAATTATATAAATTATATCACATAACTGTATAAACCAGAAAACTTTGGGTTACACCAATGAAAGTAGCTGTAAGGTAAGGTTAATTACACATCAGGTTTCTGTGGTCGCAACCTTTCCAACAGGTGTTTTACCATTCGTTGTAAAACTGTTTAGATAGCGTAGCCTACGTTACCGCGACTGCATAAGACTACAGAAAGAATACAAACAACCCCATTTCCGTTTCCGGTGGCGGAGTAATACCGTATACCTCACAGAACATCCAATACAAGTCAATGGAGTTGGACAAAAACTATGATAAAACCTGTTGGAAAGCATCTTTTGCAGCGATTTTTGTGTGAGCTTATCAGTGAACACCCCAGACCACTCGGTGAGTTTTACGTCTTTGTAAACTAAAGTTTAATGCTTTTTATGAAGGATTGTTCCAGTGCACCTATGCAACCATTGTGGTGGGGGGGGTGCTACTACAGAATTCTCGGGCCAGCAGCATGTGTCCAAATTTCCATCTTAACTCTATTTCTTCAGAAACGATCTTAAAACAGGACTTTAAGTGTAAAATACCGAACTTGTCCTTTAATAGCACAGACGGCATCAGGAATATTGGACTGCTGTCACTTTAAAACCGAATGCACAGATCCAATATACTGTTATACATGTTTTCTTTCTTATCTATTTACGTTCAGTTAAGACATAACCGACAGTGTTTATGTTAATACTCACCAAGACGGGCATTTTTACATTATTTTGTTGTGTGTATTTTTTCTGTTTAAGCGCAAGATGCAAAGGAAAGAACTAAATTCAGTACCTGTGCACTGTTTTCTGTATGCACATACACCATGAGCACACTCAGAGAAAACAGCTCACAAGTACTGAATTGAGTTCTTTTTCACGGCTTCTTGCGCTTGAATCTGAATGGTTTAAAATGAATGTTTAAATTGACAAGACTTAAAAACACATGCAAATGGCAAACTTTCGTGATTAGGCAGCACCATCTCAATTGAGCAAGTAACAATTCCGTCAACTGTCCCGAACAGCTTTCACCCATCGGCCAGTCCTTGTTGTCGAGCCTTGATATATATGAACGACAGGTAAATTGTTCAGCTCCAAGACTTAAAAAATTCTCTTTCTTGAATGTTTCTTTTCATGTTAGATAAATGTTCAAAGCACCACATATTTTACTAAATGAACCCATTATCACATTTTTCCTCACATGTTCCTCACACATTTAACAAAGCAGTGTGTGGTGCCATTTCAAAGGTAGCTTTTTCTATTATTTCTCTGTTGGGCCACATATGTCTGAATGGCACAATATAGCCTAGTATCATGTTTCTAGTTTCCCAAAACCACAGTCATAAGTTGAGAGCCAGTGTTTATGCAATGAACAAAAAGTGGTGAGCAAAACATGTGGGGCCTACAGATATGAGCTCTCTATTTCAGTGTATCCTAGCCCTCAGTTATGGTTCATTCTGAGGGTAGATTATTCATTCCATGGGACAATGGCGGGAAAAAAGCTTTGGTTCGTTCTCTTCAATACGGATTTGACGGCTTCATCAATCAGAGTGTAAGCAGGGTCGACTCACAGAGACTTTCCTGTAGTAAACAGTTCACAGCTGGTTGGAAATCCCTGGCAATGTGATTTTATGATATAATCCCAAATCACTCTGCCAGGAATCCCTCCAGCCGGCCCATTGATGAGATGACCAGGAGAAAGTGAGGAAGAAAACCAGCAACTAACATAATAGCCTGCGAGTAAGCGTTGGGGACACACGTTGTTGCTCAACGCTGTGGTATCGCACATCTCCTGTTTCACACTCCGCTCACGGGAATAATTTGCCCAGGCTCACGCATACTCTTGAGAAAACAGGCTTTGAATGGAGCCATAGTGTCTTCTGTTTACATGACCCTGGGTTCTCTCTCTCTCTCTCTCTCGCTCTCTCTCTCTCTGTGTGTGTGTGTGTGTGTGTGTGTGTGTACCCATCTTGCCATTAGATTCTGATGACAAGATTTGTCCTCTCACCAGCAAATTGTTACCATCTTTAGCCTTGTATGATCCACACATCAAAGAGTTTAGCCTGTTAAATGGTGCTCATCATGTGGAATGAGTGTATCATATCAAGTGACTGGCATAATGAGAAACATAAAATTGTCAGGGTCACTGCAACAGCTAAATAATAGAGTTAATTTTCCGCATGAATCATCAGGGCTGTTGTTTCGTGCAGTGGCTCACGGTATGGGGCCATGATTGCGATCGGCCTCTGCTCCTCCTCTCATGTCCATGGAGATGTTGTGATTTTTCATCTCTGTGACTTTAGCCAGAAACTGATTGCATTAGAGGCCATATTAAAAGCTAGAAGCCAGTTGTCTGAACTAAATGCAAATGGATGTTTTTACAAAGAGCTGTTTTCTCTTGTAGTCCTTAGCTGGAGCCTTTATTACTGGGTTATGGGTTTCTATGAAGGGTGCGTGTCATATTGACAACAGCGTGTGATATTCACTGGGTGACCTAAAATGAAAGGATGTGTTGCTTTGTCCTTCCTCAGACAGTTGCCTTTTGATATCTCTTTATATGAAAATGTCTGTGAATTTCTGAGTTATAAGCACGACATTTTCTCATGACGGTAAACTCACCCAAGTCTGTCTATTTGAGATTATCTCCAGACAGGCATTATGGAAAGGATCTGAAAAAAGAGAAAGAGAGAGTCTTTTTGTTCATTTTGAAAGCAGTTTGAATTTCCTTCATTATCTCTGAATGATACATAGTGTGAATTAGTCTGTGAAAAACATCTCTTGTGCTACACGCACAGATCCCCTGCATGGTTTTATAGCACAAGCTGTGATAGTGCCATTCATCAGAATATTAGTTTGAACAGCTACATTATATTTGTTGTTTGAGTTTATTTATTCATAAAGCTCATTTTTGATAGATCTAGAGCATGCCAAAGTTCTGTACAACGGCCAGACATGACAAAAACAAAACAAAACTATAAAAACCAGAATGCAGTTGAACGTGTTGAATATATCATAGTCATTACCCTGCTTGATGGTGCTTCATGTATCCTATTGATAATATACATGTGTGTGTATCACATAAATGAGTTTGAACTTTCTGTTTTACCGGCAATAAGTGTGATTTTATTTTTACTTGTTATGCGTTGAGCTATGTCTCTCATGCAGGAGACAAAATATGCTTGAATCTTAAAAAAAGGGAACATAAAAAAAATCTCTGAAATCTATACAGCTGGCTCCAAATATAAAGTCTATTCCAAGCTTGGATGGACCATTTACACATAAGCATGATTGATTATTCAAGTTATTATGATTTATAAAAAAAAAAATATTTTTTGCTATATATTTGTATGTGTGTTTGTATTTTATTTTCAATTCATATTTTAAAATGCATATAAATAAACTTTTTCCTAGTGTTTGTCATTTTAACATTTGTTTGTCAAATTAAAACATTTCATTCTTTAATTAAAAAAATAAATCATTTAAATGTTTTATACATAATTTAGTCCTTATTATGATCCACAGTTGACTTAATTACAGATGATCTACAGTATCTACAGATCTTGTAATTGTCTCATTTGTCAATCAAGCGAGATCTATAAGTCAGACCAAGTTTAGTTGTGCCTTGTTACTGATTTAGTATTTCATTGGTTGCAAGTGGGGAAACTGTGTTTTCCATTTCTCCTTGACAGCTTAATGTGTTACTTAGTTCAATAGCAGAGGGAAAACTCAGTGAAACCAAATAATTGTCACATCACTTTTGAAATGACTTAAGCACCTTTCAGAAGCCTCATCAAATCCAGACAATTAAAGACTTGTTCAATTCAAGCTCAACTGTATAGTCTAATCTAAGAAAAGAAAAAGTGCTATTAAATAAAAAAAGGTGAATAAAACAAAAACTCTGTTAAGGAATAAAATATAAATATTTCAGTATGATAAATCTATGATTACAAGCTGTAAAATAGTTAACTTTGAACAAGACAATTTCAATATATAGTCACTGGAAGTGGACTTGTTTTATACAATGACTCATAATGTGGTTTCATCAATGGGCATGTGAACAAAAGTCACATCTCACATTGCAAAGTTTGAAAAAAATATTGGCAAGCTTTAAAATGATTGGAAGATAAATGCACACAACATTTATTGCGCTTATATGCCAAGTGTCAAACAAACAAACAAAAAAAAGATTGTTTGGCTATCTTTTTCCCATCATCCCCCAGGAGCATGAATTAAGATATCAATTTCAGCAATGTTGAAAAAACATGCTTTTGGGTTTTAGTGACAGGTTCCCTTGCTCTCATAATGGCTGCAGCATGCCTATGAAATTATGGCAATTGAGGCCAGCTCTGGCACCTTGTATTTTCTGCCTGCATCTAGTATTTGACACTCTGTTATGCCCCTGGCAGACAATCACAGGACTTGTGCTGCATGTCTGAAATAACGCCAGCACCCCTCTCCCCATGATTACACATGATTTTAACAGTCTCAGCTGTTATGGCTAGACGGCCTCAGGGGCAGCCCAGGACACACGTGATTGGTCTGGCTGCTCTGACGCCATTGCCTGGTCCTGGCGGGGAGGAAACACTTATGTGGACAAAGGGAGGCATTGCATGCTGGGAAGTGGGTGGGCGGGGTTCCCAAGCTGATGTTGCAGATAAAGTTGACTGTGTGCCTGGTGCGTATGAAAAAGGCCCTTTGGCAGGGGGTTGGGGTTTAGAGAGGGAAACCGGGATGCGGATCGAGACAGACACCTATGATGTCGAGTTGAGAAACTGAAGGCAAAGGTGTTCTCATTATAACAACAACCTATTGATAATCATGATAATCAATAGGCAAACACATAATATGCTTGCAGAAAAAAAGAAGAAAAAAAACTCCTGAAGATTTGGACATCAAATCTTTAATCAAATTCTTCGGTAAATATGGCTCTATGTTCAGTTGTTATTAACATCGTCCCTGGAAATAATCAGGGATATCAGTGATTACGCATCCAAAATGAGGTTTGCCGGTTTCTAGAGGGTCACCTCCCTTCCAGGATTTTGTTACAGAGATTTCACATTGCAATTACTTCAAATGTACTTGAAGTTGTTTGTGACTTTAAGCAAACTGTAACTGATTTGCGGGTCATTAACCATCATTTTATGATGAAACAGAAAAGGTCAAGGTTTTGATTTGCAGTATATAAAACCTTTTGAATTATTAATCAGCATTATTCCTTACATTTTTAGTGTATTTGTAAATCTTAAAAACACTGGTCAAGTTTATTTCCTATTTAGTCATATAGAATCAAATGGTAATCTGATTACTCTCCAAGAAACTTGCAATAGCACGCTCAGTGGAATTTATCACAGTCTGTCTTGGATGGTTTACATTTTCCTCTTGAGGGACCACATCCAAAAAAACAAAAACCTCCACATCGAGGTTAAACCACATTTGCAGAAGTACTGTCAAAGACACTCTTAGTTAACTAAATATCTAACAGGCCTTCAGCTGAAAGAGCTGTCTGGTGGTATAATAACTTTGATAATTATTTACTACAGAGGGTGTATGCTGCAAACACTTCAAAAACACTCTTGAGAACACAAGAGGATGAGCTTAATCAGACTCAGACTAAATGAAAACATGGTTGCATAAGCCTATACAGGCCCTTAAATAAATGTACAATGCCATATTAAAGGACAGCAGAACACTAAATGTTTCAATAGACTGGCTAAACTGGCTCTACAAGAGACAGTATGATTCTGCTTTCAACTATGTGTTCCAGCAAATGGCTCTGAAAATGTACAGAACATTTAAAAATATATGGTGTCCTGTAAAAAAAAAATAATAAAAAAAAAAGAACACCGGGATATAAATTATTAAAATAATAGCTAATGGCTGATTTTTGGCCAATTAACCTGGCTCACTCTTGCCAACTGCACTCGCTGATTACTAGCGGCGTTGAGACAAGTAGCTTCAGCACTGCTTTCCCACGCATAAATGAAGGTAGGGAAAATTTGGGGACTTTATTGGACTTGGAAAAATGCAATAAAATCTCTCTCTCTGAATGCACCCATCTGTTGGACCTTAGAAGACTTCCTGTAAACAAGTCGTAGAGAACAAAACCTCTCACACCAGGTCTTTGCCCATAATTACCCTTTCATCTTTATTTTCCTCTTTTCTTTTTTCTTTAGTCTGCCTGCTGTCTTCATGCTCTTACTCACATTATCACTGCGACACTTAGCAGGGCCCTTGGCACTGTGAAGAATTATTATGATGTTTAATTCCATGGATTTATTTTCAACACTGTTTGACTATTTCACTCGTCAAATCTTAAAATATAAGCGATTGGTCCCTTGATATCTCGGAAGGGTCTGAAAAGATGGAGCTTTTATATAAAAGACGTTAAATTATTTTGCTTGTCTCCCACTCGAATAATGAAATCATTGTGATTTTTCTTTTTTCTTTTGAGTAACGTCTCAGTAAAGTGGATAATTTCTACGTTGCTTATATTTTGTTTCTTACATTTTCAACTAATTAACATTGTTACTTTCTTAGGCTGCCATTGTTGAGGAAATTAGTAATGAATCCTAATTTGATTTGTTCAGATTTGGGCCCTTATGATGTAATTTCCCTTCCCCCTCCTCATAATTTGTTTGCGTGCATCATGTGCCATTTCCTTTCCCCTGCTCTAGCCTTTCAGCTACCAGGAAGGGGCATTTTTCATACAGTTACCCATTTACTGGTAGCAACACAACGCACTTTTGTATAACTTGAAATCTTCCAGATTACCCCTGTTGCTTGTAATTTACATCAGTGAATTGTAGCTGCAGGATTACAGGATTTACATCCCAATTTAATTTGACTTTCTGTTAGGTTTAATTATTCTGAAAATGAAGAATATAACCCAATCATTGAAGTGCACGACTCAAGCTATTTTGCTATGCACGCTCAGATCGATTACAGTCATTTAAGCCAGTGCTCTGAAATAAGGTAGACCTCTTTGGATAGAACATAAACATGAATGTGGCTTTTTAATAAAGCAGTCAGCATGGTATTAAAATGAAACTCCGCTCACACGGGCATACTGAAATAATAATTTGCAAGCTCACAAAGCTTAAATTGTAAGCTCACAAAGCTTTAGAAATGTATTTACTGAATTTATTGCTTATTCATTTCATCTTTTTTTAGATTGGCATCATGTATGCAGTCATTATTTAAAATGCTTTTTTTATAATTATTTAAAAACAATTCATATGTGTATATTTAAATATAAAATTTAATATATATTTATAAATATGCCTAGATTTTTGTCAAATCAACTTCAAAATGTATGTGGTTCAGATAGCATAATAAAAATGCTTAAAAAATTGATTAAACCAAACTCCTTTATTGTATCAACTCCATTTTTTTATTTCAATGACCTTAAAATGTAAAGGCAACCAGGTTACTTACTTACAAAGTTAAACCAACAATATTCTTTTTTACAATGTAGTTTTTGGTTTTATACTTTTTTCCTCATCAGGGATTTAAAAAAAAAAAAGAAGTATTGGGAAAAACTCCATAAAAAGAAAAGTCCATACAATCTTAAACTCATCTTTTGGCATACACACAAATTTAAATTAATTGAATAATGTGCTATATGTTTACAGTCTTTAAATATGCTCCAGTTTTGTTTGATTTACTGGCTGTACATTGAGGCTCGTTGACGTATGTAAGGAGAGGCAGTGTGCTGCTTTAGGCCACACTGTTGTTCTAATCACGTCAGTGATGTCAGGTGGAAAAGATGGCTTACTTCCTCTCTCTCTGCCAGGACCCAATTGAGAAAGGCAAAAGTAGCAAGACAAAGCACATGCTCAGGGACTCTTAATCATGACTGTTGAGGGTCCCGGGAATTAAATTACATATACATTTCTTCCACTGTCTTTATATTTCTGTAAACACAGTGAACGGAAATCTTTTGGGATTTCTTAATGACTATAAACACACACATTTTCTTTTCATGTATGTAGTGTTTATTTATTTATTTGTTCACTTCGAAACACTGTTTTTAGATAAAGACTTGCTGACAATATTTTTGGTTAAACCTGCTTTATATTGATTAAAACCATGAAGCCTCTACAAATTGTTAGGAGTATCACTAAAATATGGCGGCTATTAAACACAATATAAATCCAGTTCCCCAGTGTTGGGAGTCTAAATAGAGGCATAAAAATGCATTGCTAAACTATTAAGTGTTTTACTGCAGATTAAATTCTGTTTATTATTTACACTCTAAAGCTTTTTTGATGTCTGTTTACAGTGAAGCTTTATGTTGGAACTGTGGTTTTTAGCAATATGTGGGGTTACATACAGGTTCCAGCATTAAAATATAATTTCAAGCACAATAAACACAGGCCCATAAACGTCTCCCGCCACATTATAATGAGCGGCAATTTTTTATATTTAAACAGCAATTTATGAGGGAGGGGATGGAGGAAAATGGCATATTAATGTTTATTCTTTTTAAAACTAATGAATTAAAAAAGCATGTAAAAGCGAAATCATAAATTTAGGTAATCCGCCGTGAATAATACCTTATTTAAAAATGAAAAAAAAAAAAGTGCACTTATATTTTCTATTTATTTTATTGGATCCCTGTTTTCAAATATATATATTAGAGATTTTAGTCAGCAATTTTCATGCCCTTTAAATCTAACAATAAATGCCACTGTTTATAATTTAACAATACAGGACTGCTATTACAAAATTGGCGAGCTGTAGCACTCGCACTCATTCTTTCTTTTTCATTTATTTATTTGCATGTATCCCAAGCATTCATGCGTTCGGAACACTCGAGCAGGTGAACAATCACAGACACAATACCGTATGCAGACAAAAGCTGGCCCAAGGTCCGCCTGTAGTTTATAATCCAAAAGTTTGGGTCAAGCAGTGGCAAATAAATGTGTTAATTTTACCAAATTTAAAGTTACCAAACTGCTGCATCCCAAAATGAAGTTTTTACTCACAATTAAGTCCAGGTGACTCGTACTCTCAGAGTTGAAATAAACCAAGACTGGCACTGTTGTGGCCTTGGCCGTGGTGATCCTCACAGCCAAGCATGCGTGGAACCAGGGCCATACAGAGTGTCCATACATGTGGAGACTGGTCTCCACTGTAAGAGTCCCGAGCAAAGCTCTGCCCTACACTCCTCCTCTAGTCAGACTCAGGAACTGAAACGGAGGCGTACACATCATTCAGAAGTTTGTCTTTGAAAACCACACCCATCCCAGAGCAGAGAGAGGAGGGGAGAGGCTGCCTTTTCCTTAAATAACACCAGAGAGGGGAGGAAACTTGTGTTTTCAGCCTCAAAACAAGCCTCAAAGGATCAGGCAGGAGGCTGAGTTTGGAAAATAAAAAGGAAACAGAAAGTTAGTGATATCTGAGGTCATAGCCTACAGGATTTTCTCTATACGCGTCATAGATTTAGATTTTATTGTCGTTTACGTGCAGTAGTTCTCAAGTCATCAATCTCACAGCATTATGATAATCTTTAATTATTTCGTTTTAAATCATGCCCTGTTATCAACACGCATGAGCAATGCTCTTTATGCTTAATGACCGACTTGTGTTTACAGAATAACTGTTTGTGTTGCTAGGTAACAGGCTTCTATATTATCATCTTAATCCAATCAGCCTCAATCACAGCCCACTTGCCCTGAAACGAGATACCACATATCCACATCCATCAATACTTGTTGTTCAGCTGTGTAAATGATGGCTCAAGTCATCTATAGCGGCGGTTCACAACTGGACCTAGTTTTTACGTTAGACATCGTGTGGCGACCCAACGTATTACCAAAATTGAATTTCAATGGTTTTATTCTCTTGGCAGCCATTAATTCACAGCATAAATTTATTTGTGGGCGGCACAAACCATGGCTTTGTTTGTTGCAAATAAACCCATGTTGTATGTGTTCTCGGTCATATTTTCTTTTACCTGGGAAGTTTTGTTTATTGTTTGAGGATGCGGGCATGTCACACAACCTGCATGTCCATGTTGACATCTGCCTAATTTGACTGAGTGACAAATGAATTTGGACCAAAATACAGTAGTTTGACTGGATACTCAACACAATTGTTGTGAATGTGTATCTTTATTTCCTTATTTCGATTTGCTTTGCGGTTTATTCAGGGAGTCATTTGCAAACTCAGCAACTGCTCTGAACAATTCTGATTTTGACTGGCTGAGTCTGATTCAAGCCTGAAGAGTCTTTTTAAATGATACATTAAAAAGAGCTGGTTCATTAGACACATTTGCAGCTCAATCTATTTTCTTTTCTCGTTGTTGCATAAAGATAAGCACTGCTCCACATTCTCTATTATTGTGCGCAATTATTGTTGAAAATATATATTTTTTCTCTCTACCATTTTCGTCACATTTTTGACCATTGTAAATACTGTGTAGAATCTTACTAGGGACTTTTTTCGAGGCGGCCTTCAGACGTTACTGCAGGTTATGGCTTTGACTAATCAGAGCACTACTGTGGAAGAGGAAATGACACAATTAACAGCCCTGTGAGGACCTGCTTACAAAGGAGAGGTCTAGAAACAAAGTATAAAAGTCTTATTTGGTCTGGCTGGTTGCCTGGACAGCAAGTGAAAACAAAGTTTGCTCACACACTCCCTATCGGGGACTTCAGACTGCCAGACAGCCAGACCTTCATGAACACTTTCACCTGTAACTCCCTGAAAAGTGGAAACTGTGCATGCCTGTGTGTGTGTGTGTGTGTGTAGTCTATGCATGTATTAGGTTTGTGTATGTATGAGTCATGCTGTATGGGAGACTCCACCCTGCGTAGGAGGGCAATTGAGCCTTTCACTTACTCTGTCCTGGGAAGAACTGCCCAGACAACAGCTCTCTTTGTTCAAATGTCAGTTAAACTCGGGTAATGATGAGATCTTTCCAGCTGTCCAATCCCAAAGCTATTTCGCTTGCTTTATCCAAATTAACCAATGCCGTAAAAGTACAGCACGATCAGAAATTTAAATGTGTATCCCGTATGTTTTTTTTTTCTTTTTTCTTTTCCTTCGTCATCTTTTTTTTTTAAGAAGCTAATTTGTTTAAAAAAATAATAGAATTCTACAATTTCTTAGTTTGAAACAGCTCTTTAAAATGTCACTTCAATTCTTACCTGTATCTTCTCAATTTTAGTGCATTTTCCCATTTTGGTTTGGGAATGTGTGTTTGTGTGTGTTGCCTAATTTAGAAGAATCTGGCTGCTAATTCAAAGGCTCAGTCTGGAGTAAAAGGGAATTCTGGACATGGACATTTTCTGGGATCACAATCCTGCCTGATTGGGTCTGAGTGCAAGGCAAAGTTTAGCAGAGCACTACTTCACAAACCAAATGTAAGCAAATGTGTGACATTGACCATGTTAATCCCTTTGTACAAAAGGTCAGATGTTCTTTCTTCCATTGAAGAAAGGAAAGCTCTTTGGATGATTCTCTAATCAATAACATGAACGTGAGTTTTTTCACAATTACAAATGTTATTTAAGATAAGGTAACTTATAATATATTTTAATTCAATTAGAAATATTTTTATAACATAATTTACCATTATTTAATAATATATTATTTAAATATTTTAAACTTTTTTGATTTGTCATTTTCAGTCCTGTTACTTCACAAAATTAGCCCTGTTCTTCTCGCAGAAACATGTTGACTGCATGCATCCTGTTCTCAATTTAAAATTAATCTGAGGGAAATAATATTAGTAATATTAATATTAATAAAAGTCTCTAAATGCTGGGTAACTTTAGGCCTGAGCTGCAGCGGAGGAAAATTAGGCCCATGTGGTCATGTGTGCCTGTGCCACTTAATAAGGGACGTTGGGTTTTGCTCTGAAGTAATCTGCCAGCTAGCTGAGTAGCCAGAATCAGATATTTGCTTGATGCTCAGTCTATACGCCTATCGTCTAGTCGCCCGCTTCGGCGTCCCACTGCGGCGGGTTTGTTTTCACCAATTAAGAATCTTTCATGTTGAAATCTGCTCGCTGCTTATCCAATGTAGCTCTTGGGATTTTCTTCCTGTAAGGGTGCACACCGTTTTGAAACGTATAATTCATGCAGCATAATACAGCCTATTTATGCATTTCCTTTTATTAGTCAATGATTGACATTTCACCTCACTGATATATTACAGTTGGTTGTGGGAACAAGGGGGTTTTGTTTTGAAGGGAACTGTAAAGTCGGATTGGTTTCTGGAAACACTTATCCAGGGGCCTGACTGATTATGCCGGGTAAATACTGCATGCACTAGTTTTATTTAGCAGACTGCATGGCAGTTAACTAATCACTCCGGTCTAGAAGCAGGTGATTATGCCACATCTCATTCAAACCCGCTGTCATACACTCTGAACCTTGTTTTGCAACCTTTGTCTTGTTTAACTGGGTGGAATCCTCAAACGTATTCATATTCAGGAGCTTTATTTTAAAGTGCTGATTTTGTTGCTTTATTTTGTACAGCCATCATTTTATTTCTATCGACGAGTGATTCATTCTTAATAGTCAGTTAGAATTCGTATCTGAATAAAGCGAACTATTTCTTAAAGCTTGCTCATCACCACCTGTATTAGCGTGTAAAACGATCCACTTTAGAGAATGTTTTTTCCCTCGTACATGCAAAACTAGCACCTAGAGGCATCCATTAAGGGATTTTATTCCTTTATTTAACAAGATCTGATTGTACAACTTCTTCATATAATAGGTATGTATATTGCAATCTGTGGCAAGTTCTGACAGTCTGTCAATGAAATGTAGGTTCAGATGGATTGGGACACACCCAACATAAGTCTCTTTATCTGCTCGGTGGCCTGTGTTTCTTTCATTCAGTGGGAGAAAAAAAACTTCTTCGGAAATGTGCAAACAGTACATGTCATGCTGCTAAAGAAATAGAAAGGCAATTCAAATGAACTCCAGCAAAGGTCAGCAGCAGTGAGCCATTTGGACTTGTCTATTTGATCAAATGCCTGCATTGTAATTTAATATGTGTGCCACAGTAGTGCATCAAAGACAGCCTCCAGAGGAAGTGACTGAGAGCAAAAAGGTCTGTGCTAATGCATGTTAGCTTCTCTACACATCGTCTGACACTATAGCTGCTTCTCTGTTCATGGTATTGCGCCATATTGATTTACTGATATAATGCCTGCAACTGCTGACACTGAATTGGCCCTTTGACCTAATGGGTTTTAAGCACCTTGCACACGTGCCTCTGCTCAACATTGACACCCAGAAAAGGGTGCATCATAATGGAGACCATATGACTTGAAGAATGGGGTACTCAGACTTTTGTCCTTTATGCATAGTTGTGGTTGATTGGGAAAGCAGCAGACAGAGCTAATTTGGTTTTGGGCGTATGCATATTTTGAGTGTGTGTGTGTGTGTGATTTCAATTAAATTTTTAGAATAAGGATAAGACGTCTGAGACTGATAATCAACCCAATATTACGGCCAGACCTGTTCGTTTCGATATTGCTTAAATCATATTTCAGTGTCCCATAATCAGTTTTAGACCCGATCCCCAGATGAACTTGATGACAAGATCCCCTGGTTCTAATTTCAGGGAGAAAGACAGGAAGTTAGAGCACACTTCATTTGTAATAATACTGCAATCTCGTGAATACTCCAGAGTTCAAATGATCTTGATCTTGATTTTCTTCCCCGACACCCTTTGTGCTACTTACAAAGTCACAAGAAAAATACGGCATGTGCATGCATGATAAATATTCCTGTTAAACGACCATTTACAAATTAAGCCAATTTAATTATTACACATATTTTTTTAAATGTAATGCATGAATGGACGTTTATCAGGCAGTCCTTTGTTATGAGCATCTACATAAAGTACATAAAAATACATACGTTTTATTTTTTATATATGAAATCTATAATTATATTAGTATAAATATTGTGTATATGTTGTTAATAATAATTAATTAATAAAAAAATAATGACACTAAATTTAAGTACTTTGTTTACAATTTATAATAGCCTATATATATATATATATATAGCCTATATATATATACACTCACCGGCCACTTTATTAGGTACCCCATGCTAGTAACGGGTTGGACCCCCTTTTGCCTTCAGAACTGCCTCAATTCTTCGTGCCAAAGATTCAACAAGGTGCTGGAAGCATTCCTCAGGGAGTTTGGTCCATATTGACATGATGGCATCACACAGTTGCCGCAGATTTGTCGGCTGCACATCCATGATGCGAATCTCCCGTTCCACCACATCCCAAAGATGCTCTATTGGATTGAGATCTGGTGACTGTGGAGGCCATTTGAGTACAGCGAACTCATTGTCATGTTCAAGAAACCAGTCTGAGATGATTCCAGCTTTATGACATGGCGCATTATCCTGCTGAAAGTAGCCATCAGAAGTTGGGTACATTGTGGTCATAAAGGGATGGACATGGTCAGCAACAATACTCAGGTAGGCTGTGGCGTTGCAACGATGCTCAATTGGTACCAAGGGGCCCAAAGAGTGCCAAGAAAATATTCCCCACACCATGACACCACCACCACCAGCCTGAACCGTTGATACAAGGCAGGATGGATCCATGCTTTCATGTTGTAGACGCCAAATTCTGACCCTACCATCCGAATGTCGCAGCAGAAATCGAGACTCATCAGACCAGGCAACGTTTTTCCAATCTTCTATTGTCCAATTTCGATGAGCTTGTGCAAATTGTAGCCTCAGTTTCCTGTTCTTAGCTGAAAGGAGTGGCACCCGGTGTGGTCTTCTGCTGCTGTAGCCCATCTGCCTCAAAGTTCGACGTACTGTGTGTTCAGAGATGCTCTTCTGCCCACCTTGGTTGTAACGGGTGGTTATTTGAGTCACTGTTGCCCTTCTATCAGCTCGAACCAGTCTGGCCATTCTCCTCTGACCTCTGGCATCAACAAGGCATTTCCGCCCACAGAACTGCCGCTCACTGGATGTTTTTTCTTTTTCGGACCATTCTCTGTAAACCCTAGAGATGGTTGTGCGTGAAAATCCCAGTAGATTAGCAGTTTCTGAAATACTCAGACCAGCCCTTCTGGCACCAACAATCATGCCACGTTCAAAGTCACTCAAATCACCTTTCTTCCCCATACTGATGCTCGGTTTGAACTGCAGGAGATTGTCTTGACCATGTCTACATGCCTAAATGCACTGAGTTGCCGCCATGTGATTGGCTGCTTAGAAAGTGTTAAGGAGCAGTTGGACAGGTGTACCTAATAAAGTGGCCGGTGAGTGTATATATATATATATATACATGATGTTTTCCCTTTAATTTGTCACAGATCATTACAATATAAATTTAAATGTAATATAATAATCTGCGAGTGCATTTACAAAGATAAACACTCTCATTTGTCACTGGATATGAGAATTAATTTTGCTGTCTTTAAGAAATATGTTATTAAATGCAGATTAAATTTAGGAAACAAAAATAATTTTGTGCTGAACAGTAGAGGACCTGATCAAATACAATTACAAAAGCATCTCTGTTAGCTTTGTCCTGATTCACTGCAAAAGTTCAGCTCTTAAGACTTTTGTTTAGCCTAAATTGTTACTTGTTTTGGTGGAGAGCCTTGCTGTCTATTAAATCCTAACATGCATTACACTCTTTTACTGTGTTTTACCAGTGAGGGCATGCCACATAGCTATAGTATTAGAGAGCCTCTTGATGAAATATGCCTTTAATCTTAGTACAAGAACACAGTGTGTTCTCAGTAGTAGCACTGCAGTGCTTTTACAAGGTGACACTTTTTTCCCCTTTGTCTCACGGTGACATGTTTTTCAGGATCTACTTTTAAGGCACTTTGTTTTTCTGACATAAAAAGATTAGTGTGAAAATGCTCATCTTTTTTGCATTCTAGTTATTTCTAGTAAATATTTAATATTTAAATATCAAATTTTTGTGCATATTTCAGCATTAGGTCCCACTTTATGTTAAGTGGCTTTAAGTACTATGTACTTACATCGGAAAATAAGTACAATGTACTTATTGTGTTCATGTTGTATTGTAAAACACTTTTGCTGCTATTGAGATGTGATACGGGACAGGTGTGGTGGTATCGGTTTAAGGGTGGGTTAAGGTGTAAGGGAAAGGTCAGCTGTGTAATTACAAATGTAATTACATAAACTAATTACAGCTGTAATTACATGCTGGTATTTTTAAATATAAGTACAATGTAAAAACATGTATGTACACAATAAGTCCATTGTATCAAATTATTCATTTCAATGTAAGTACATAGTACTTAAAGCCACTTAATATAAAGTGGGACCCATCATTATTTTTCAATACCAACCTAACCTACTCACTGTAACAACCATGTACAGTGAGGTTCAGAAGTCCACAATGAAAAAAATTTAAAATCTTGTAAATGGAAATTTCAAAATTAATATGAATTTCAGGATATCTTACTATTTTGTGGTTTCCCTCTTTTGACTTAGTGACAGCAGCCCTCATGTTTGTGCAAATGCTGATAATCATGTTATCCAGCATGATTTGAGATAAACCAAAGAGCATCTTGTATTTCCATGGAAGAAAATCAGACATTTTATACATGGTCAGTGTCACAAATTTACTTATTTGATCTGTGAGCAAGAAACAGTGCAGAATATCTTTTCACGACGTTTCTTTGTTTTAAAATCTTCTGAACTTGTGCGTGGTTGTTGCAGTGACGGTTAATGTTTGAAAACCAATGCTGAGTGGCTCTCAACACAACAAGGATATGGATTGCTTTTCTTGTTCTTACGTTCAGCAAGTATTTGAATACTCATTTCATTTGATTTTCATCAAACGTTTTTTCTTTTAATTTGTTGATTCAAGCAGGTTTTTCAGGTCTTGTTAAGCTAATCAAGTAATCTCAGAGTCAGGTTGACGCTTCCAAATTCACTACAAATGGATTTGTCAGACCCTGATCGGGGAACAGTCAACATGACTGCCATCAAACCATGTGTTTCTGGCTATCTTGCGGCATCTGGATCCAATTTCCGCCTTTCGTTCTGTCGCAGAGCGAAGGGAAGCTTATGCCATGAGTCACTGCCCTGAGGCACTTTGTTTGGTGGCTAGCCGTGTACACGGGAACCAGTTGTAAAGCCAGCCATTGTAATCTCCTCTCTTCTGAACACAAGCCCAAGAACTGGCCTGAGGTTGCAGGGCCGAGTCTCTTTCCCACACTTGCACCACCATTAAACTCCTCAGTCTGGCTTGGGTGAGACAGACAGCTGGAGCTTACTGTTAACCGGCCTCTACCTCTCTCTCTCTCTCTCTCTCTCTCTCGAGCTGATAATCACCAGATGGTCGATAATGATTGTAGGATCCACTCTTGTTTTTACCTCATATGACCTCAGGTGCTCTGATATATTTTAAGGAGCACTGAGAACTCTTTTCTGATGCCACTTATATATGAATGGAAGGCATTTATGCTGCCTGTCTTTACATGTGTTTTAAGGAAGGTCACTGTAGATGTAAAAATGTGAATTGCAATTCATGCAGAATATTAGCTCATAATAGCTTAGCTTAACGGAATAGTTTTTCTTTTATGTTCCAAAGAAGAAATAAATTCATAGTTTAGAATAACATGACGATATTTAATATGACTAACCCTGCATAAGGTCACACAAATTAATTTACTTTATGACTTTTTTATTAAAAATATACAAAAGGAGAAAAGCATTTTAATAAATGTCACTTGCCACAATTATTATGCAGTCTATTACAATTATTGTGCATTTAAACTGTTTGTCTATAATGCTGTTGGAGAAATTTCCACCCATGTCTAAATTGGGTCAGTCCAGTTAAGTCCTTCCGCAGATCATTTGCTTCGAACTGAAAATTCTGTCAACATTTACCCTCCCTCGTGTTGAGTGAAACTTTTCCCATGGAACACAAGAGGATTCAACATGTTGATCTTTTCCATAATGAAAATGCATTGTGATCATTGGTTGACAAGTTCAGTGCCATTTTTATGTATTTAATTTTTTTTTAATAGTTTTATTATTATTTAATTATCAGGATTAAAGATTATAAACTAGTATTTTAAAAAAGGTCATATCTTATTCAATTCTTTATCCAATCTATGTCTTTACCCAAATTTAGTACTCTAAGTCTATTTCTTGAATTGGGGCTTTAAGGTTTAAGACATTAATGAATGATTTTCTGTAACGCTGCTTTGAAATTACATGTTTTGTGAAAGCGCTATATACAAAATGACTTGACTTGACTTGCTATATGCCAAAAAAGAAAGAAGGAAAGAAAAATAAGCCATTTTGGTAAAATGCCAAACATGTTAATGTGTTAAAATATGCAATGGCAATATGTAGCAATATAATATGCTAAAAAAAAAGTTACTGTGCTATTTTATATGTTATTAAATTAGAGTGAATTTATCAGCCGAGTTTAGGCAGTGCATGTGGTCTAATGTGTGTAGGTGATCCGAGTTCAAATCGTTCTCATTTTCATTGCATAAATGACTAAATTAACCACATGATTTCAAGTTAGTAGCTACATTAATTTGAATTTTTGGTAACACTTTACAATCAGGTTCATTAGTTAACATTAGTTAACTACATTAATTAGCATGAACTAATAATGAACTGCACTTATACAGCATTTGTTAATCTTTGTTAATGTTAATTTCAACATTTACTACATTATTAAAATCTTGTTAACATTAGTTAATGCACTGTGAACTAACATGAACAAACAATGAATGACTGTATTCTTATTACCTAACGTTAACAAAGATTAACAAATACAATAACAAATGTATTGCTCATGGTTAGTTCATGTTAGTTAATACATTAACTAATGTTAAAGGAGCTGTATGTAAGAAATGTATTTCAATTAATCATACATTTTCCCTGATATGTCACAAGACATTAAGAAATCATGTTCATTTCCAATACTTATATCACTGACAACAGTAGTCCGGCCAGGATATTGTCATTTAAAAAGTGAAGTTGCAGCCCTCAACTGATGTTGATGTTGTCATGTTGTGTTTTGGTCTGATGCTCCACCCTCCACCTATCCACCAATCACAAAGTCAGTAGTGTTGCTGCGTCCGGGTTGCCAGCTCTGCTCTAGTTATCACAGCTGCAGATACAAACGTGTCAGATAAAAAAAATGTTGAATCCTGCAGCCTATCTGGCAACCTCGAGTCAGAGGGAGGGGAGGGGATACACCGCTCTACAGTAATTTGAAAGTGATTGCAGTACCAGTTTTGGCCACAATCTTACATACGGCTCCTTTAACAATTACTAATGAGCCTTATTGTAACGTGTTACCGATTTTTTTTTATTTTTTTTTAAACTTATTATTTTAGTTGAAAAGGCTTAATTTAATTGTGTAAAAGAATCTCAATTTAATTTAGTTTCTTCCATTAAAAAAGAAAGTAAGTCATGCGGGTTTGCAACACCATGGTGTGTAAGTAAAGGCATCATTTTTATTTTTGGGTGAACGATTGCTGTCAGCTAACAATTGCAAATGTTCACTTTTTACAGTGCAGTTTTCATGATAACTCCCTTTCTCTCCGTTTTACATAATGGTTTCCACTTTTGAAACTACATTTAAATAGTCAAATAATCAGAATTTCACTCTTTAACATTTAATGAAAGTTTCGACTAGATCCTAATAGCGCCCTTGCTGTTATGTTTCAGTTGTGTTTGTGTTCTCTCTCTCACCCCTGTAGCGATGCGCTGAGGGACTATATGTAGCTGTAAGACCTAAGTGTGAAAACAGCTCCATTTTCATTGCCTGTCTGTTTTCCTCTCTTTCTTTTGTAATAATGGCTGCCTGGCTGGTGTTGAAAACTTGTGGTGTGTTCAGAGTAACAGTGTGTTCAGCCCTTAGACTGGCTCTCTCTGTCCACAGCTCTGGAAATGACCTCATTAGTTTTCACATCCTATGCATTGTGAGTGATGGAGAGGGTAGTGATTGAGATTATGGATTTAGCTCACATGGAGGGTGATGTGGTTCCTCCATTTCCTGTTTGGATGTTTAGTGATGTGGGATTTTGATAGTTGCTAATAACAATGAGTCATTTCAAAACAAACCTAAAGACTGTGATTCACTAAAAATCTGCCATGACCTGTGCCACAAAGGGGCTTGTTAGACTGAGATATCTCTTAATGTTGTATTATACATGCTGATTTATTAAATACTTTTAACAGATTAATATCCATATTTTGACTATTATGAAAAAGGTCAATTACCATGATGGTAAAACTTTTTATGAAGTCCATGCCCTATAATGAATTATAGCCCCCATTTATACTTATTTATAAGCAAGTATTACTATTCTATAAATATAATTATAAAGAGTCTTGTACTTGGACTTGTACTGCATTATAAGAACAGTTAGTTACATTTATATAATTATTTAATTTAAATTATTATAATTATAAAATCATAATTACTTGATAATGATAATGAATTTTTTTATAAGAAAAAGCATGCATTTGCTTTTTTTAATGTGAATGCTCATAATCCATTATACACTGATATAATGTCTAAATATAAAATAGTTCCAGAGACACTGTTTGCTATACCAATTATGTCTTTAATGGCTAATGTTTGCATTAGAGGTCATGAATGGTCATTTTGATTTGTTAAATATTTATCTCCTCACCCATTTGCATGATATTGCTTATAGCAGTTTGAAATTATACTTGAAAAAATATTTGCTAGTAACATACATTTTTTTTTTTTTTTTAAATGTAACTGTTTGTATTAATTGTTTCTATTTTCCCCCCATTATTTTGTTACAGGAATTATTGTTCATTATTTACATTTACATGAAGCAACTTAATGTGCAAATCTTCATGATTTCTTAACATTGACTTTTGGAAAATTGCATCCTATGTTTTCCCTTTACTTAAAGCCATCAGTGATGCATTTATAGAGGTTAGTAACTGTATTATCACTTACAATACGTATTTATAAGAACAATGTATTCACTTATTTGATAGAAATAAATCTGTATTACTAAAAAGTCATAATATAATGTAATAATAATAATAATATAATAACATTATATCAATGCAAGTTGCATTTTATAATTGCATTCATGGAACCATACGACTTGTAAATCAGTGTATAATGGATTATGAGCATGCGCATTGAAAAAGCAAATGCATGACTTATAAATTATAAAAAAATAATATAAATGTAACTATAACTGTTCTTATAATGCAGTATAGGTCTTAATGAGTCCTTATAAATAACTATAAAGGGGTATATAATTCATTATAAGCAGATTTCATAGAAAGTGTTACCAAAATGATTAATAAAAAGTAAATTTAGCCTCATGGGCAGCACTCTGACATATAACACGGTTGCGCTTCAGATGACCCGAGTTCGAGTGCCGGCACTGCCAATTCCTATTGTGCTAGAATATACATTTGCACAAAAGTTGTATAGACTTGTCTTATGTATTATTTTACTTTAATGGTGCTTTAAAGCTTTACCTTTGAAGCTTGACAGCTGCTGTTCACATTTACTTTCATTATATTGATATATTTCATTATATTCATCAAAAATTTATCTTTTGTGTTCCACAATAGAACAAAAGTCAAAGTCATACAGGCTTTGAAATGACATGAAAGTAAATACTGACAGGATTTGAATTTCTGGGTGAAGGGATCCTTTTAGCAAGGAGAAAAAGCAACATTATAAAGACAAGTTCAGTCAGACCACCGTGCACATTTAACAAGGGTGCACGGTTTATTATTTCAGTCCTTCTGATTCCCTCCTCCCTTCACTTCATTTGGGTTAATGTCCTCCTCTCATTTCCATGTGAGTCATTTCGTGGTTTGGAAACGGGTCAGTATCTGACTGTAGCTCCCACTAGAGATTGGAAATAGAGTTAGGGTAGAGACGGGGCGGTCTATGTGTGGGCAGAGGGGGAGTGCACACAGTAGCCATGATGCATCTGCGTTTAGGGTTGATCTCGGGGTGGTTTCCGCGTGTTCCTGGATGGTGTGGTGGATGTGATGATAGATACTAAAAGACAAGGGAGCCCGTTTCAGGTGAATGATAGCCTCGTTTGGCCTTTGCAGAGAGCTGAATTTATCGAGCTTGGGTTTATCCAGCCACTGCTCTCCTAAGAAGCTTTTGTTGTGCTAGAACATGATCATTAATCTTCAATCATCTAAGAAAACTGTTCTAAGAAAAAAAGGTTCACTGCCGATGGACATAAGCTATTTGTTTTCTTTTCACAAACCATTAAATGCTAAGGAGTAGTTTTGGTTTAAATTAGCAAAGTAAAATAAAAATAATATGAATGAGATATGTCAACTTAATCTAACCCTAACCCTACCAGTCTACTAATACTCTACTAAAACTCTAATGAGAGTAAGTAGACATGTAGGAGCAACATTACTTATAGTCAACAGAATGTGTTAAAATAAAGTGAAACCATATATATATATATACACACAGTGATGTAGTGGTGCCTGGAGAAGTGGGTATACTCTTAATTTATGCCCCCAATATTTTTTTAAGCGTCCCAGCAAAGGATGGACGCTCTATGTTATAATGTTATAAACAGTGACATGTAAGTCTAATCTTGAATATTATATTGAATATGCAAGACTATATAATATAGAATATAATTAATAGAATAGAACATAGAATCACTAATATTCTTGCATATCAGGGCCGTACACAGGGTTTTATAAATACAGAGTTCCCATAAATGAGAAAATTTAGATTTTCCTGAGGACAACAGAAACTTTAAAAGCAGGTTGGTGGGCAGTAGTATGAAGTATTTGATCAGATCCTTAAACATGATAATCAGTTTAAATACCAATGAATGATCCACAAAATGAAAATGCAGAACGTTAATGCACAATCACATATTCAAAACCGGAATGGCCTTGAAAAAGAAATGATTCAAGGTGTATTTTGCATAAATGTTACATTTCAACAAACGCCAATGCAATCTTTCTGTGTCTAGAGGCATATGAGCAATTAGTATGAGCATCAAAGATCAGTTTCAGCTACTTTTTCTTTCCTAAATTAATCAATGTTTTTAGACTAATCTGTTCATTTAATCAATGGTTCAATTGCTCACTCATAAAGACAGTCACTTGTCGCCACCTTCTGGCTCAATGCTGCAAGTTGCGCAAACACAGACAAGCGGAGTGATACAAAAACACATTCGAGGTAACGTGTACAAATATATTTATACAATATTAGCCTAATTGCAATATATTTAATAGTGTGCTTGTGTTGTTAAATTGAGCTTATAATTTCCACTGTCTTTGATCAAAGTGATTATTTCTGTCGGTCATTTAAAACTTCTATCGAAAAAAACAGCTGTTTATTTTAGCTATACTTGCATCTTATCCCGCACTGTATGATCGTTAACTGAAGTGAAGCATCGCTTTGGGATTCGCGCTCGGCTCGCGCTTCTGTGAACAAAAATCCTGCTTGCTTTGATTGGTCTCAAACATTTTGACATTGCCGAGCGGGTGTTTGAGTGCTGAAGCAGTTAAAATGAGAAGGTCAGTTATTTGCAGCACCAAATTAGAGTTAATATTAGGGAATTAATTCACAACTTTTATTATATAGGCTATCAAAAAAAAACGACCCTGACTGGTGTTTTTTTTTTATTCACATGAGATTTAATTTTAATTTAGCTACTAAATGATGCGCATCAGAGGGGATTTAGAAGTGTATACGCAATGCCGACTGAAAAAGAAGTGGGTATACGCCATACCTGCGTATACCCTGCACTACACCGCTGTGTATATATATATATATAAAATAATAATAAAAATATACTGTAGCTATATAATAAATAAATATGAACTAGAGCAAAATTTTTTTTTTTTTTTTCAGAAGTGCCACATTGTTTTTTACTTATTACCCTCAGGCTGAGTGGTATATAGTGGGTTAGTAAGCTGCTTTATCATGGGATGGATCACTGTCATCATTACCATGCAATCCTGGCAGCCACCAAACTCAGGCGGCGCATTCATTTACTCCTAATTGAGGATCTAAGGTAGATACCAGCTGTGGAGATGCAGAGCATTTTTTTTCTTTCTTTTTTTTTTTTTTTTTTGCTATGCAATGCATCAATAAACAGTCCCTCATATAATATTGCGGGCTAACATAAACCAGAATGTGATACTACTTTCTGTGCCAGTAATCATTACTGTAAGTTCGGCAGAGCCTCTCCAGACACTTCCAATTGCATTCTTGTTTTGCACAGAAACGCACAGCATATCATACTGAATCACAGCTTTAGAAGGGATCTGAGGTTTTCAACCTGCACTTTATTTAATTTTATTATAAATATTAAAAAAAATATATATATATATTTATAAGTAATTTATTCTTTTTATACACTGTATATTAGGGTTGTCAATATCTTTTTTTTTTATCACGATTAATCGCACACTTATCATGGAATTAAGCATACGTTTATCTTGTTTAACGCATTCATTGTCATCATTTGCCTATATCCAACAAAGTAAATCATTAGATTGAAGGAAGGGTGATTCTCCCCAAACTGTATTTTCTGCAAGTTTTTTTCAAGGTAAATTTAGTTGTCTTTCCAAAAAAGGAGAGAAACTTGGAGACTCCTCCAAGGACATCAAATAACCAAATGATAAAAGCACCCATGACAAAATTCACTGTGTACATGTGCACAGTACAGTGCAACAGCTAAGACCTTGTTTACATTGTAGACATGTCAAGTTGCAATACTCAACAAGACCACATGGAGATGCAAAAAAAAACAACCTAAACGAACCACCTTGACCTGACTGCATATGCCTAGAGTACACAGATCCATTCAGAATGACTAAACACAGCAACATGCACATGACAAATCAAAACATCATCCTGAATGTGTGAAAACAACATAAATGTAGGCTACCGAAATGTATCTGTGCATAAATAGAATGTGCGTTCAGTGCATGGAGAGTGCACATACACGGTTTGTTTGCTTATCAATATAACAGATTTACACGTGGTTGGTGTATGACTCCTGTACATAACTGCAATAGTTGATTCTTACCTTGATTGCAATCCTCATCCATCAAAACTTTATTAGCGAGACACTGGTTTGCTTTATTAAGCCGAGAAACGTAGTTTGCATATCATCTGGCCATACAGTGGTCGGTGGGATGTTTTGATGTACAGTTCAGTCTGTATTTCACACAGCGCGATACGTGAGGTCTCACACTCCTCGGGAACAATCAGAATATGACAGAGCTCATGTTTTTTAAGTGAAATTGGAATTAATAATTCACTGGAAATGTAATTTATGTGCATGTTAAGGATTTTGAATTAAAACCATGGGTCGACAGCCCTATATATAACTTTTTGGTTTGGGTTGTTTTGTTTTTGACCAGTAGGTACTGCAGTATGGCTGTGGTAACCACTTCAAACAGACGCATATGGGGACATTCTGTCCCCGTTTAAACCTCGGAAACTGTAATTGTTCCCAGAACATTAGGGAATAACTGTGTGTCAGTGCGTGCAAGGAAGAGGGGAAAGTTGGAATCAGCCCTCAATATTGGGCTTTGGCTACACTCATGTTTCTCTCTCTTTCTCTCTCTCTCTCTCTCTCTCTCTCTCTCTCTCTCTCTCTCTCTCTCTCTCTCTCTCTCTCTCTCTCTCTCTCTCTCTCTCTCTCTCTCTTGCTTTTTCTCTTCCTGCACTTCTCTCTGGCCTGTGTGGAATAAATTATGTTCAGCTTTGGTATGGGTAGTCCTGATGAATCATAAGCTTGTGATTTCAAAATGTAAAAATATCACAAAGAGTTACATTGTTTCAATGGGCAACTGACGGCAGTTTTTTTCTTTTCTTTATTTTGTCTATTATTTCTCCTCCATGTAGTAAATCAATGCTAGTGAATGTAAATCAATTTAGACGTCACATGTTATTAAGCCAATGCAAATGTCATATTATTTCACTCAGATTTGTGATAACTGTACATCCTGTTGTACAAATGCCTGAATATTAAATAATCAATTGTCCAATGTACAGTCTGAACCCTTTACAATATTGTTAGGTAATCATGAGGGTGATTGAGAAAATGAAATGTCTTCGTGTTACCAGGATCAGTTAAGTCAACTAATATGTCATGCGCCATTCACACCCATAGTCTCTTCATCGCTTAGCCATTTACTTTCTAGATGGCAGCATGTTTAAAATCCAGGATGACGTAAAAAAAACAAAACATTTTATTTGTTTTTATGCCTAATTGAATATAGAATGAAGTGAACAATCCACAGCACCCTTTGGAGAATACAGACTCAACCCAAACTGGCAGCCCCATTCCAGTCATTTTTAGTCATAATACTTGAAGGCAGGGGATGATCATAGGGAATGATGCATCATGTTGCAGGCATGGCTTTCCACTCTGAGAACCTTTGATATTAGTCACTGACCGGATAGATGTGTCTCTGGAGGGACATAGTCTTAGTTTCCCAGATTGTATGGGTGTTTATTGACAGAAGTTTGTATTTGTTTTAAAATAGCTTTGTTTAGAGCTTGAAATGTAATGCTTTGGGAAAAAGTGGTTGAATGACATGTATAGATGCACTAATCAGATTTAAATATGTATTCTTTTGTTTGTGGAAAATGTCAAATTAGAGCAAGGAGGAAAACTATGTGATGTTTATTTTACCCTTCGTTGTTAATTATTTTATCCTTGTGTCATTGGTACAGGTTTCTGAGAATCATTTAAATAATGCAAATCATTACAAATGCTGTTTGCATTATTTTGTTAAACAGGGAAAGCAAAACTTTATACATAGCCTACCTTTATAAATGAACAAATGTTGTAAAAAAAAATTAGATTATTTGACTATTAACTAACTCTTTCCCCACCACTGATGAAAATTTCCATCATTTATGAGACAACGCTTCCCCGCCATTGGTGTAAATTTCCGTAATTTATGAGACAATGCTTCCCTGCCATTGACGGACATTTCCATCTTAATGAGACAACGCTTCCACCCGCATTGACAGAAATGTTCGGCTTTCCGTGTTTTCACTGGGTATAGGGAGAGCTATTACTTCTGAAAGAGAAGGAATGCATCTCCTGATTAAAACACAGGAAAAGAAGAAGTGGAAACAAGCGATAACATGCATATTTAAATAACACGATCATCAACATTAAACCACATATAAAACAAAAAAATAGTACAAACTTTGCTAAAGTGATTGTTTTGAACAAGTATTAAGTATTGGGGTTAGTAAGGAAGTCTCTTTGATAAAAAAACACATGCCGATATGCTGATTTGGTGCTCAAAATTGTGCAATATACAATCTATATTGTACTGTAAACTGTAATACATTTCTTTAAGGATTTTATGGTGAATAGAAAGTTTATAGAACAGCATTTTTTAAAGAATTTTAGTAACAATCTAAAAGTCTTTGCATTCTGTCTATCTCTATGCATATAGATAGATAGATAGATAGATAGATAGATAGATAGATAGATAGATAGATAGATAGATAGATAGATAGATAGATAGATAGATAGATAGATAGATAGATAGATAGATAGATAATGAAAGATCTGCATGTACTTTACATACACTCCAGATAAATTGTCGGTAACACTTTATTTAATTAGTAGAACGTCTATGTGACTTATCGAAATAAAGTGTAACCAAATTGTCTGATACCACCAAACGGCTATTTCACAACTAGGCCATTATAGTCAACCATTGTGACCCTTCCCTAAAATATACATCTGTCTGTTTATTCAAAGCCATATAACTCAGCACCTGCAAAGTCTTCAGGCATGTAATCTCTCAATTAACTGATTATTTACATCATAAGGTCTTATGAAACTATTATGACCCAAGTGGTGATTAGATTGAGAGGGGATAATCTTTCTCATAATGACTCCTTTAGAGCACAGCAAAATTATATTTATCATTATTTGCAAAATGCATGCCTGGGCAAGTGCATTTAGTACACCCAGACTTAAAGAATTATCAATGGGATCTGCGCTCTATGTAAAGGAAGGAAAGAGGGTGCTTTCAAATGCATGTTACTGGTGACTCATATGGCGGAATCTCTTCGGCTAAGGTACACTGATGATGAGAAAGATTTTCTCTTGCGTCCATTTCCCCTCAAACATCTTACCATTTTCTGTGAAATAACCCTCATCTTATAGCATCAAGAGGAAAAGAGATGACGCCCAATCTTGAAAAAAGTGTGCAGGACTGTCATTACGTCTTGGTGATTGTGTGCGACTTCAGCCAACAAGTTCAAACTACTTTTAGCTCCATCCAGTTTTGCTTGCATACAGAACTAAATTTGCATTTCATTTTCTCAAATGTTGTTGTATTGTGTTGCTTGAGAAAATAGGCTCTGGAGAAAAAAAGATAGTTTGGGCAGCATCAAACTGCTGCAGAGAAACTGGTTGAGTTACAGTTGCCGAGGGTGCAATCTTGATGACTTTTCGAGGGGTGTAACCTCAGTGACTCAGATGTGAAGTATGTTCTCATTCAAGGTGAATGAGTCACTGGGTAGCAAGAATACTACTTCTTAAGTGAGCACAAATCCTACTTTCCCATGCTTTCTTCTAACATGAAATTGAAAAAGGAAAACTAATTATTTATAAAGAAGCTTTTGGCCAAAATATTGCAGCATGGATTTTTTATATTTGTATTTATAAATATATAAGTAAGTATATTTATATATATATAAAAAACGTTTTGCTCTGTTGGTGCATACTGCCTAAACAAATAGAATGTGTATACAAAATATAGTGTGCAGTTGTTTTGCTGAAATGATTATATAGCCTACTGAACAACTGTGCAGCTGCATGAGTGATCAGAGCAGTAAATAGTTATCAAGGCATTCAGGTATGATTTTTTTCCCCCCCTCTATTGGTAACTGCACTAGCTACTAAAATAGTACTTCATATTTCATGCATTTCATACACTGGAAAAAATGTATGATTTACTTTGAAACAATTTTCACTCAGAAATTGCACAAATAATTACAAAGAAACAGCAAGTAACACACTTTATTAAAAGTGAATAACATTTGTTTTAGTTACAACTTTGAAAAATCTTTTTTTTAAAGTGTATTTTAAAACCGCAGACTTAAAGGTGCATTCACTCATTTTTACACATCGATTAATGAATAGTGCTTTTGAAATGTCCCAGGAGGCACCACTCATATCAGTAGCCTAAAAAGCTGTTTAATTTTACATGGTGGGTTGTCTCATGAGGGCCACCATGTTGAGATCACATGACCAGCTGAATAATTCTTGCTTTACAATGGACCCTTTTCACAGACAGTGATGATGCGTTTCCACAGTTATCAACATCTCAAATATTCATCTTTAATATTTTCATTTTTTAAAATAATCTACAATTATATCGCTATAAACACGAATTAACACTGCTGCATTACTGTTTCTAATACAATGGCTGAGGGATTGATCATTCTCTCTTCTGAATGCTGTAATCAATCTCTCGATATCTCTTCCCTATAAGTCACAGAAACGTTATGAGGGTTTTTTCCCTTTGATATTGAAGCAAAGGTTAATACAAAAATTATGTTTGTTTTTATCTCCCGTTTAACACTATGGAAGTTTACCCAACGATGATGACCGCTTCTGAGAACCCCGGAAATGTGAAAAGTGCATATCTTGACTTTTAACGGATACTCACTCATTCAGTAAATTAATCATGGCTGACTGTGAATAGCACAACTTGCATGAAAACCTTTGCTTGGAAAGCAAAGTCCAAAACAGCTGTAATATCAGTCAGAGCACTATCTAAAATTTGAGTGTGTGGTGGGCAACTAAATAATGCATCAACTGGGCAAAAATCATTATGATTCACTTAATCCAGAGGGCACAAGTTATACAGCTCATAATAATACTCCAGGGTGAAGTACAATAATTCTGCACAATGACTCACAAAGGAAGGAACAAACAATGCACTATTAAGTACGACTCCCCTCCATTCCCCAGCATGAATTCTACCAGCAAATACTTAAAAACAACAATCTCTAGATTATCATGAAAAAAGAAAGAAACAGTAATACTGATTTCACCACGCTGGCCTCAAGAGGAAGCCGAGCAAAATATGAATCCTTATGAAGTTATACATGAATTTGAACTACCATAAGTATCTCGAATGCATGAAAATGTGTCTCTGCGTGTGCGAGAGCTCAGGCATTGGTCATTATTGATGTGAGGAGGAGTGTCGTTTTCAGCGATATGAGACTTGCCTTTCTTAAGTCTGCCTGACAAACATTATTAATCATTCCCTGCATTTAAACCCTATTGTCCTTAGCATGTGAAACAGTTGGAGGCTGTTAAATGTCAGCCGCTGTGGCACCTTTAAATAGTCTGCTTAAGACTAGAATAATTAGGAGGATATGCACTGGCTGAATAAAATGTATTTAATAGGTTTTATGTGAACGTCAGGCAGCTGTCTCTGTTCTGGAGTTTAGGCGCCTGGCTTCCTCCCCCTCGCTACTGGCTACTGGGTGCATGGCATGTTGATTTACAAAAACATTTAATGAGAAAGCGCTAATATTATTTTTATTTCCATACGCATGCAATATTCACTTCAGCGCCATATGAAATTAATGAAAACTGCAAATGAATGTTTCAGTCAGTTTATTCAAGCACAGAAATTGGCTTTATATAATAAGATGTAAAATGTATTCTGTTTTGCATCATTAAAGGTGCTGTTGATGCTGTGTAATGCAAATTTGCTATTAAAGGCTTACAAATCTAAAAGCCTCTAAAAATAAGCTATTGTCTGAAGTTCTATGATAAACCAACAGCAGTTTGTGTTGTTTAGATTATTATTGTTTTTACATATATTTTTTTACTTTTAATTATTCAGTCAGTTCTTTAGAAACATTTATATTCCACAAAATTGTGTATCATACGCTTATCAAAATATATCATTTAAATGAGCCCTGAAAAGTAAACTGCAATTTTAGAAGGTACTTTCCTCGAGCAAACAGGTAAAATCATTTCTGTTGTTGGCTTAACCTCAATTTGAGTTTACTGAATTTATTGCTTCTCCGAGTTTAATGATTCAGAACAGTATACGAAAGTTGCTTTTATTCCATTTCGTTCCTGCAAGAGAAGCTGTTTTGAAAATGTATTTGGCTTGTTTTCGAGATGTATAATATTCATTTGATTTCTTGGAAGAGGATATAGAAAAAAGGGAACCTTAAAGCATCTCTTCCCTTTTCTCATTTTCCAGGTATACATTTTGGCCATAAATAAAACCTAATTTAAGAAATTGCTGGGGTTTTTTTAATGTTTTTTCACCCCAAATATAATTAGGGTATAATCAGATAAACACAAAACAGCTGAATGTTTTTTACACTCTTGGTTCCATGCAATGAAAATAGCAGATGAAAATGATTTCTATATGATTCATACAGTAATTGTATTTGTTTAGTTTTTTTTTTTTGTTATTTGTTTTTATGTTTTAATGTTTTATGTCTTATGTTTTAAGTATGAACTAAATAAATGTTACAAAATATTCAATCGAAATCGTGTATACAGATTTTATTGATAAATTCCAATTTACTATTGCAAATAAAAAATATGTACACCTTTATTTGTATAAGTGATTTTAAAAATGTAACCGTCAGAGTAACTTCATCAAACTTTAATTATTGCAATGAATTATGTTCATTAGCATGTTAATTCAAAGCTGTCTCGGTTTACAGTAGATGCCATGTGTAGATTTAAAAAAAAAAAAGAGGCAAAAATCTATGAAAAAAATAATTTTGCATAATTTCTTATTTTTCAATGGAAGTACTATTTTCTATGAGATTAACATTAAGTCAACAGAAACAGGTGTCCCATTGGTCTCAGTACACTTGGTTGGACTCGATGGAAGTCTGCTGTAATTTTCTATGATCAAAAACAATGGGATGCTGCAGTGCTATTTATCATCTCAGCAAGCAATTAAACACAGTAATTTAGTTGTATTTATTATTTATTCACCATCTTTTCTTTGGATTATGCCTTTGTTCTTTAATAAAGGAATAAATGCAAATGGTTGCTGGTGTCCTCTCAGTGACTTTGAACTGCAGAACAAAGCTTCACGATATCTCGCTACCTGGGCCGTGCCCTTTGCAGAGTTTTTTTCTTCTTTTTCTTCATACTACCCGTATTACAAAGCCATGTTTGTTTTTACTGAAGATGATGGTGCTGTTCTTCTGATAAGGTTGTCAGGCACAGTTTAAGATGAATGAAATGGAGAACTGGAGAACATTTCTTCGGCTTTGACAGGAAAGCAACTCCTATAGTAAATCTGTTCACCATTCAGTGTTAAATCTGGCCTCGGAATGAGTCTAAGCTGCTTTGTCACAGCTTTTAAAGCATTGTTTAATTTCACGACTCAAAAACCTCTGTAGAGAAAATTCTGCTGGCAAGGAAATGCGAAATTTGCTACAGACTACTATAATTACTCTACTCCTAGATGCTTGGCAATGAGTGTGAGATTTGCTTTTGTAGAGTAGCACACAAGGTTAACTCCTGACAATTGTAATAGACAGTGAAGGACATTTTTTTTTATCCATCTTTTTCAAATGAAGTGTCATTAAGGACGATAACTAGAAAATCCAACGCCCACTTAACAGCCTCATCCATCCCCCATTCTTTTCTGTGGCAGGCAGTTGTCCGTGTCTGACTAGCGCCCAGACGAGCGTGTTTGTGCTAGACTGCGCGGCTGCACTTTAAGTGTCTCTTGGCAGACACACAGCAAATACCTGCGCCAGGTGGATCGACAATCCCAACACTCACACACACACACACGGCTCAGGTGTGACTTCAAGTCCGAGAATTCCCAAAACAGTCAGTGTGGTGCAGCAGCCTGTTCTCACGTAAATGCGTCTCTATGACACGCATGGTGCATTGTCGTGTAATTGATACGCGAAAATTAGTTTTTACGTGCATATGAGACGCAGTTTTTTGCGTGCATTTGATACGCAGTTCATTTTCGTGTAATACACACGCACCCCACACCACTAATCCTACCCAAGCGTATAATACACACGCACCCCACACACACCTAAACCTACCCTAACCAACCAATGCGTATCCTATGCACGTAAAAACTCAATTTAGCGTATAAATTACACGACAATACACAGCGTGCAATAAAGACGCATTTAGTGAGATCGGGTTGGGTGCAGACTTGCACTTTCAAACTTAAAACCTTGGTAACATTTTATTTTGATGGTCCCTTTTGAACATTCTTTGCTCATTAGTAACTCACATTAGAGTATTAGTAGACTTAATGTCAGCTAACTCTTTATTGTGATGGTTCTCCTACAAATATTCGGCTGATTATAAGTATATTTGCAAACTTCGAAAACTTTTAAAAGACAGTTTTTAAAACTACTTCAAACTTTTCACTTCTCAAGCCAACATCATTGTGATGAACGGCTAATGAAGTGAGATTTACATACATTTCGGAACTCGGAAGTCTTAACTTGCTTAATGCATTCTCATGTTTAAGACAACTTGGGTTGTGCAGAGTTCACTGTGTGATCTCTGCTATCTGTATTTCGTCCATAGAAATGCATTTCTATGTACAGTGACTGACAGACGTTTTGAATACACAGCTCATAGACCCGATTTATTGATAATGACATTTGTAATGATTTTCATTATTGATGGATTGCATCAATATCGATTCCACATGAACCGTCAGTGGCCATCGCAACTTTCGGTGGAGTGCAGCATAGAAAATTATGCACAAAATTAAATCTTGAGGAAGTCTCCCACGACAGGACAAAGCAATACTGATACGATCCACCTTTTCACACCTTTTTCGCAGGTGCTTTACCCGTGTTTTGAATTACACATTGTGTTATTAAATGTTCGTAAACTTAACAGATAATAGCCTGGCACTGGCAGACAATCTATTTTTCTACGGACTTTTTTTCTATAGTGTGGTCGATAGTCTGCATGCATATTGTCCACGAGTTGCTGCAACCCTATTTCTAATGCAGGTTAATCAGCATCCTCCAGACACTTTTCAATACTACTAACAACAGCAAAGTAGGTACTTACAACAGTAACTTAGACAGTAGTACTGGAATTGTGCCTTCAGGGGTCACAGAATTAATTTTACCTCAAATAAACCTTCAGAAAGAAAAACAAACCTCCTCCTTGCCATATGCACATGTGTGTTTGAGACCATATGGGCAAGTTTATTTTTAGTTGGGAGCCATATTGGGTTTCATTAAGGCTGCAGTGAGGGTCCCAGACGACCACGCAATGCCAGAGGCCAAAGTGGTTTTTTGCCCATGTTGTGACGCAGAGCGGTGGAGCACACATGCTTACATACACACCATCTCTCTCACACACAAAGAGCGTGTAGAATGGGTTCTTTGTACTGCTTTGGTGCCATGTCTCTGTGCTGACAAAATTTTTCCCCTTCAAAGACCAAATCCAACACAACTCCAGCTGCCCCGTCTGTCTGTTTGGGTGGGCGAGAAAAGGGTCAGGACTCAGAAGTGAGGGAGAACCTCGCCATTCTTATACGTTATTTTGAATTGTCTACTACGTCTGTGCCAAAACAGTAGCTATGATTAGACACCGCAGGGTGTTCTAATACACGAGTCCGCACTGGTCAGGTATGGATTAAAGGTTTTCCAGACCAGCCGCATCCTGCGTCTCTGATTGCTGTCTAAATCTCGGAAAATTAGACTTCCTAAATGTTCTTGCCCTTTACCACCATTTAAAAAATATTCCCTGCTGGGTGAAAGCAATTATAAAAAAGGTCCTCCATGTAGACGTTTGTTCTCATTTATCTCCATCAGTAGTGCTTGCATCTCTTACTCTCTGCTTCCCTCTTAGGGCAGAGAATAGAATTGCAGAGCTTGTTCTTCAATTCATTTGCAATCCAATGCTGCTGACAGGTCTCTGCCAGTGAATGCCAGTCTTAATGCTTCTGTGACCTTGAGAATGGAGCGAATAGACAAATAGATTAAAATAGAATGTGGACGCTTACATAATTCGAAATGGGGTAGATTATAGCCTCATATAATTAATAAAATAATAATTCTGTCAGTGTTTTACTGAGAATCAGAAAGATTTTTATTTTTTATCAACTGCTTGCATAGGTAATTTGCCTTGGTATCAGAATTTCCACTTTTTTTGTTTGTTTGTTGGTTTTTGGGCAGGTTATTATAATGTGATGTAAAAACATTAAAAAAATAACTTTTTACCTTCAGAAATGTATATAAAATCTGGAAATAATTATTAATCTAAAGTAGATACAATACAATACAATACAATATCTACTTTTATTTGTATTCATCTTTTATTTGAAAAATAGTAAAAAAAAAGTTAGTGTACATGGACATATAAGGAAAATGTTTTTACTTTTTGTTTGATGGTTACACCACAAAAGTTTTTTTAAGCATTTGAAACCAACATGAATACATACTAAAAACTTAGAATGTGTTTTAAACAAGATACTCCTTTTTAAAGGATTTTTTAATATTTATGATGGGCATCCAAGTTGGCTTTCTCAAGTGCAGTTAAGGGCCATTAACATGCTTGTGTAGTACAAAAGTTCTACCAAATGAGTTCTGCAACTTATTAGGGTTTACAGTGCACTTCTTTAATGTTACGGACTCATTTTCAGAATAATACAAGCACAATGAATATGTTTAGTATTTGTGTGCTGAGAATATGCAGAAAAACGCATGTATGTACAAGTAGTTCCAATAAGGAAAACAGAAATGTAAATATCAAATAAGATATAATAATAATCCATCACACGCGAATTTGTTAACGGCCGATTTGTTAACGGCATACATATTTAATTATAAATGAATGTGTTATACTGTTAAGAAACCTTATTGGGCAGTGGTGGTAACTGTTCATGAGAAAGATTGCCTGCAGCAAAAACAGTCGATGGGTCTCTGACGAATACCGTTTTCTCACTTTGGAAGTGACAAGTGCAGGCAGGGGTGCACTAATGATCTTCTCAGCTGCCTTGACTGTCTGTTGTAGCCAATTTTTGTCTGATTTGGTCCCAGAGAAAAACCAGACAGCTACAGACGTGCACAGACTCAATTCCCACGGAGTATAACTGTATCAGAAACTCCTGTATTTGGCAAGTTCAAAGTCCTCAGTTGGCGAAGGAAATACATGCACTGAGCCTTTTTTTACACTGAGCTTTTTCTCCCACATGGTTCTGGGAGAGAATGACAGTGAGAGTCCGTGGCTGACAGAGATGTTGAGTATGGTGAGGAATTTTGATGTCCACATTAATTCAGTAATAATAATTTATGATTTAATAATAATGATGTTGTTCATAAATATTTGTGGAAATATGATGTACAACCCCCAGACCCCCCCCCCCCCCCCCCCCCCCAAAAAAAAAAAAAAAACATTGTATGTATTCATTTCTTTTGCAATTCAATTGAATCCACACCAAATTCCCAAAACACTCAAACACCCACTTCAGTGACAAGTGAGTGCACTGGAGAGTGATTACAGAACCAGTCTCTCTCTCTGTGCCCATAAAGATGATGAACTTTGGAATTTATGCATTGAACTGAAGACAAAAACTCTAAGTGTTTACTCCCGTTTACTTAAGACGTATCTGACATAAAAAAAAATAAGAGAGGGGAGAGATGACTGCACCATTCAATAAATGTGACATCTGCCACCTCTCAAAATAATGGACAGTTTCAGTAACAGTCAATACCTGATCATCTGATTTAAAAAATTCATTTTTTTCATGTGTACATCGTTTTTTAATTCCAATAAGTCAAACTTTAGTTACATCACTTTTAAACAGTTAGTATAATTAAAATAAATGTACAAATGTTTTTTTTATTTGCCATACCATTTACATTTAGCTTATACCTGTATGTGGATTAGGGATAGATTTAAAACTACTCTCATATTTCACCAATGTTCTTCTTATCCATTTCCAATTTGTATTTTTGTAATTTCAAGTTTATTAAAATATGTATATATTTTATATTATATTATATACTTTCATAATAGTTTGATGTTTGAGGAGGTTTAATTTTTATTATATTATATTATATTTTGTGCTGTCAATCGATTAAAAATAAACCTTGATTAATACATTTTTCTGTGATTAATCGCGAATAAGAACTCTTAAGTTTTCTTTTATATATATATATATATATATATATATATTATAATGTAATAATTTCACAGTTAATCTCCAAATTTATGTAGAAACAACATAAAGACAATTTAAAATACTTGTTTAATGGCATCTTTTTATGAATTAAGGACAGTATCATTGATTCTAATTCAGCTACTGATGTCTCGATGAAAATGACCCCCCCCTCCCTCCCATTTTAAACATTAATTATAGCCATTCAACATTACAGTGTAGTTGAAAGCTATACATTACTCTAACCCTAACCCTAAACCCATAATACATTTCATATTTACCTGTGCCCTTCCTACCTATAATAGGTATGAAATATACAGAAATTGAATAAAGTTATCAAACAGTCTGCACTGCATAAATGATAAATTAGATATAGATTAATCCTTATTAAAGCTACAAAATATCTTTAGTCAAGAGCAGTGAGTAATTTTCTCTGTCCCCTTTGTTGTTTGATTAAGGGTCCTATCACCCTTTTGCTGAGGTGACCAATCAAAGGTCTCCAGTTGCAAGTTCATGTTGGCATGGAGTATTTGTGCAGTCTTTACACAAAAGTATGGTAAAAATATCATGATGCAATTTATCATAACTTATTGTACACCATTGATTATGAAATCAAAAGAGGATTATTTTGATACCAAGAAAGAGGGTATTTGAAGACTTTAAAGCAGTGATACATCATCTTTGGATATCAACATTTGATGTCACTCTAACAACTAAAGAATCATAACTAGTCATAACTAATAAAACATAGGGACATGCATAAAACACAGGAGAAATACTATAAACATATGGGAACGTTTGTGGGTAAGAATGGAGTAAAAACCTTTGTGTGTTGGAGTTTGTCTCTATAGTCTTTTACCAAATGGCTCGTGCCTTCTGGTCTGCTGTGCTATCTATGAGGGTTGCAGACACACAGTCTCTTGCTGAGATCGTTCGGGTGAGCTGAGGTGATAACGGACTTTGAAGAAGACTGTTTTGAGGGCCGATGACAACAGGGGAGATGGGAGATGGGACTAGGGCATCATGACATGGGGCATCAAAATACATCTAGGGCATTTTGATTAAGGCCATTTGTTACGCTTGAATGGTTCAAAAGTATTTGCATGAATAAGAGCGTGGTCATAATATAATGCTAGCCAAAAGATGACAGAAAAAACGGATGCTGCGGTAATTGCATTAAATATGTATTTAAATATTTATGGGCGTTAAACTGTAAAAAAGTTATGGCATGGGTTACATTATATTATATTAATAAAGATTTTTTATTGATTGTTGCATTTTTGGCACTGTCAGATATACAGCATGGCTGTTTTGAATGCAACATCAGGCTTCGTGTAACCTACTTCTAGTTTAATCGTATCAGACATGATTCAATTATAAATTGAATTGACACTTGAAACGGCTGCTGATATTTTGAAGATGTTTGAGGTTAAATATCAGTGGTTTGGGCTAATTATTTTCTGAATAAATTAGCTACAAGTGTTACAATTATTCCCCAGTCTCCTCTACACAAACATAAATAATTTCTTTGGGGTTGTGATATAATGAATAGAGTGACTCATTGCATCTCACTGTTTTAAAGTGAATGAAACTATTGCAGCGCTTCTGCTCCATTTACTGACCTTAGGCCAAGTTGTGGACAGATTATTTAGCGCTTTGAAATAGCGAGACTGATTACGCACTTCCTGCCCCTTTTCCAGTGATCAAGATAATAATTGGCTGCCTGTGTAGGTGGCATCATGGGGTTATTTCCATGCTATTAGTCCATCAGTCCAACTGCTTGATTTTGCCTTGCTGTTTTTCTGAGCGATACAGTCTGCATGGCAATTAAAGATGCATTATGCAATGAATATCAAATATCTGCTTGATGTCACTATAGCAAATTGAAAAATTATTAATAGATTTGGCAAATTGATTTATGCTAATACTCATTCACTTGGTAAATTCTATACATTTATCTCAGTTAGAAAACTCTGATTATACATTTATAGATATGCAAAAAAAAAAAAAAACATTTCTCAATGCAGACAGCACTGATATTGATAATAAGATTCTTAAATTGACAGGAAATTAGACAGATATCTGTTTATTCTCTTCTGCACAACACCCAGTAGGCTAATAAATAAATAAAACAACAAATCCTTAACGAGAAATATGGAAATAAAAAGACAGGAAGAAGACAAACAAGGCTACTCAAATACAGTCAAATATGAATGCAAAAATGAATTCATTAAGGCATTTTAGAGCTAACAGGACCATGCTTCAAAGATGCTGAATAATTTATTAATGCCAAGGTTAAAATGACAGTACTTCAAGAAAAGCTTTTAGCTACTTTGCTCTGCTTGTCAAAACATTTCACAAATGCTAATGATGAGACATCTATTTCTGCTAAGGACAAATGTAATTAAGCAAGCTTTGCGATAGCATACGCTAGCAAACGAAATCAGTCTTAATTCCCCTTTGAATTCCTTCTCACTAAGCTTGGTAAGTAAATACCCTGTAAATGTGTTGTATTGCCATTTGCACATGAATTAAGCATTTTACCTTTTTATTACTATTATTACATCAAAATGATGGTTACATTTAGAAACCCTTGGAGGATGCTATTTATTTAAATTCAGTATTCTGAAATGTTTTTGTGTTCCACTGCTCTGCTTTCATTTTCATTGTAAACATACAATGTATAATGCATAAGCACCACTTTTTTAAGATGCCCTCAAGGATCAAGGTAATGGTTCTCACAGAACACGTTTTTGAATTCCACTTTGCTTCTTTTCCATTGGTTTTCTACGTAAACATGCACTATGGCCATGGTTTACCGTTGAGCTCATGTCTGCCATTTTGTAACATCTTGCACAGCCTTCTAAAACCATGGCACTCAAGTTCGACTCTTAAAAAATCTTGTTTTGGGACTAAGGTTTCGAGACCTTTGTGAATGGCTTCTTACAAGAACATCTTTGACCATTCCGTCCTGTTGCTTTTTCACTTTTTTTAAGATGCTGTGTGAAGATATAGCCAATAGATAACTTATGTCCACAAATACTTCCTTTTCTGCGTTCCTCTCCATCTCACGCACAGTTCAGTGCACGAGCCTTTCAAAGTATACTTTGGCTGTGAGGGCAGTAAAACGCATTCAGTAGACATTGTTTTCAAGCTGTTGTATGCGCACCATCCGTGCTGACACAAAATGTTGGCTTCATGCGGACAGTGCGCTGACTACCGTGGAAGGAGGACAGCCGAAGTATACTTTAGGTTATAGGGGCTGTTCACACAGAAAGCATTTCTTTTCCATTGTTTTCTTAGTAAACATGCACAAGATGGATGGATGTGTTTGAATGCTGTGCTTGCAACTAGTCTCTTGCACATGACACAGAATTCTATAAATGCTGGATTCAAGTTAAAAGATGTTCATCTTTTAAAAAAAACATTATAAAAGATCTCTAGACCTTGCAAAAAAAATTCTTTCCACTGCCCTCATTCTTTGTTTTTTTTAAGCGCAAAAATGTATTCTGTGGGAATGGCCCCTTATTTGAAAAACTGTGTTTTGCTGCGTGACGTCTCATGTTTTTAAACGCAAGTTTTGTGTTAATGGCCCTTTAGTTTTAAATAAAAATTTGACATTTATTATCATATTAATGATATCATTCCGTCGTTCTCAGTTCTGTTGACACGTGTTTGCCAATCCCCAGTGTCTATCACATGATAATATCAATGGTCTTGGTGGCAGGTGCAGCATAATATGTTATTCTGTGCTGCGAACAGCATTCACTCAGTCTTGAGAAGTGGTGTGCTTTATCATAGTCTATACCAGTACACCTCTTCAGGTTGATCCATGCCGTAGAATGTTCAGAATATATAAATATAACCGATGAAGAGCAGTTTGGAGTGGATGTTTCGAGAGGAAGTGTGCACAGGGAGGTGTCGTGTACATGTCAAACACAATGGATGAGTCAACAGTTGCCATGTTTGATTTAGTCAACATCCTTTTAGGCAAGCTCCTACACATCTCCACTGGCAGAACATCCGTTTGTCTCCCCATGCTCAAACTTACGCACTGTAAAATTAGCTTTCCATCCACAAATTTTGAAAATGCAAGCTCTCTTAGTACAGCAGGGCCACCAATAAGAGTTTAACCTTTTGGTCTGGATGTTGGTTGCTCAAAGGATGTAAACATCAAATTATACTATTTAACTCCAACTGTAATTATAACAGTAATAATTATGCACTTTTGCAGTTCTTTGCTCTCTAAATGCCCTTTCGCACCACATTAAAATATTTTTTTCACAGCTCTGAACTGAATATTACTCTTGTTAATGCAGAGGAAGCCTGAGCTTCAGTTGGCATGTGAATTCATGGTTTAGATGTCATTTGCTCTCATTTCCTCTCAGTGTTGCTTTCCTCCGTTGCTACAAACTTTATTTCTGCATTGGCAGTGCGGGAGGCAACACTGCTGTCCCTCACTTTGTGTCTGAAGAGGAAGGGGAAGGTCTTCCTGAAAGACTTGCGGAAGCTAGCGCCCATAAAACCGTAGACAATAGGGTTGATAGAAGAGTTGGCATAGGACATGCAGTTAGCCCACGTCTTGATCTTATATGTTGCGTAGTTGGCCTTGAAGTTGGGGTAGAAAGACTGGAACAGGACAAAGATCTGAATGGGACCCCAGCAAATGGTGAAGAGGACAACAATGACCACTACCATTTTGGAAATCTTACTCCTAATGGAGATAGTTCTCTCTGAGAGCAGGTGGACCTGAAACAAACAATGTTTTGACAAGATTATAGAAGGCAAATGAGTCTGATATGTGCTTTCACTTACAAAAAAATAATGGATCAGTGACATTTTTAAAGGATAATCTGCATATGTTTATACATAGTGACAGTGCTCTGCAAAAGTACCTAGACTTCTAGTCATTCTAATGAAGGTCTACACTGAAATTCAATTCTTTGTAATTTAATTGAAACTTGACAAAACAAGAAACTTGAAAAAGAAAAAAAAATTCTGCCTGAATGTTAAGAAATATATAAAAAAATGTATTATACTATAGACCTTATGTAGCCCCGCCCCTTTTCAGCTCTGTGCTCGTTGTCTTTTGACTTCCGGTCTGTATTTTCACAACGATCTTGCATAGATGAATGAACGGCTCGTTTTGTCACTATCCACACACAGGGAAACAAGGGTAAGTTCCAAAAGCAGTAGTTTATTTAGGGATAATCCAAAATCATAAACCAGTCCAAAGCAAGGGTCAAAATCCAAAAGGCAATCCAACAAGAACAGGAACAAAACAAGAAGCAAGGAAACTGGATGACAGAAGTAGCGTGATACATACAAGGACTCCGTGACACATACTGAAACAGACAGGGTTATATACACAGGGAATCGACAATGATAATGGGGAATTGGCTGAGTGCAATGATCAGTGATAAGGAACAGCTGAGTGCAATGAAGAGACAAAGGATCGTGGGAAATGTAGTTCATAAGTGAAGGACACCGTGGGAAAGGAGGACATCTAGTGGACATCAGGGAAACACAAACCCAACACTGTGACATAACCCCCCCTCTACGGAGCGGCTACCAGACGCTCCACGACAACAACAAAAAACACAACACAAGAGGTTCAGGAGGGAGGTGGAACGGTGGAGGATCAGGGGGAGGGAAGGTGGGCCAGGTCCGTGAAGCGAGACAGGGACAAGGGGTGAGGGCTTAACCGGGGACCAGATCAAAACACAGAGTCCATCGGGCGGCCAGGGCGGTGAAGACCCCTCGGGCGGCCAGGGCGGTGAAGACCCCTCGGGCGGCCAGGGCGGTGAAGACCCCTCGGGCGGCCAGGGCGGTGAAGACCCCTCGGGCGGCCAGGGCGGTGAAGACCCCTCGGGCGGCCAGGGCGGAGACGACCCCTCGGGCGGCCAGGGCGGTGAAGACCCCTCGGGCGGCCAGGGCGGTGAAGACCCCTCGGGTGGCCAGGGCGGAGACGACCCCTCGGGCGGCCAGGGCGGAGACGACCCCTCGGGCGGCCAGGGCGGTGAAGACCCCTCGGGCGGCCAGGGCGGTGGAGCAGACACTGGAACTGGCTCTGGCACAGACACTGGAACTGGCTCCGGCTCGGGAACAGACGCTGGAACTGGCTCCGGCTCGGGAACAGACGCTGGAACTGGCTCCGGCTCGGGAACAGACGCTGGAACTGGCTCCGGCTCGGGAACAGACGCTGGAACTGGCTCCGGCTCGGGAACAGACGCTGGAACTGGCTCCGGCTCGGGAACAGACGCTGGAACTGGCTCCGGCTCGGGAACAGACGCTGGAACTGGCTCCGGCTCGGGAACAGACGCTGGAACTGGCTCCGGCTCGGGAACAGACGCTGGCACTGGCTCAGGAACAGGCTCTGGCTCAGGAACAGCCACCAGAACAGCAACGGCAACTAGGACAGACACAAACATAGAAACAGATGCTAACTCCGATCCAGGAACAGACACTGGAACTGGCTCCGGCTCGGGAACAGACACTGGAACTGGCTCCGGCTCGGGAACAGACACTGGAACTGGCTCCGGAACAGACACTGGAACCGGCTTCGGAACAGACACTGGAACTGGCTCCGGAACAGACACTGGCACTGGCTCCGGCTCAGGAACAGCAGACACTGGCTCCGGCTCTGGAACAGCAGACACTGGCTCGGGCTCTGGAACAGCAGACACTGGCTCGGGCTCTGGAACAGGCACTGGCTCGGCCTCTGGCTCTGGAACAGCTATTGGCTCCGGCTCTGGAACGGGCACTGGCTCTGCCTCCGGCTCTGGAACGGGCACTGGCTCTGCCTCCGGCTCTGGAACGGGCACTGGCTCTGCCTCCGGCTCTGGAACGGGCACTGGCTCTGCCTCCGGCTCTGGAACGGGCACTGGCTCTGCCTCCGGCTCTGGAACGGGCACTGGCTCTGCCTCCGGCTCTGGAACGGGCACTGGCTCTGCCTCCGGCTCTGGAACGGGCACTGGCTCTGGAACAGGCGACACTGGCACGTCCAGGATTCGAGCTAAACGCTCCAAATAGTCACTTAATATGCCCCCGATTGAGAGAATGGGTATATCCAGATCCGTTTCTGACTGGGCAGGCGAGACATGAACAGTCACTGGCTGGGCAGACGGGACTCGAACAGACTCTGGCTGGGCAGACGAAACCTGAACGGTCTCTGGCTGAGCAGATGTGACATGAAAGGTCTCTGGCTGGGCAGACGCGACATGAACGGTCTCTGGCTGGGCAGACGTGACGTGAACGGTCTCTGGCTGGGCAGACGTGACGTGAACGGTCTCTGGTACGGTCTCCGGGCACTTGAGGAGGCTGGAGGTCTTACCCCTCCTCCGCCGTCTCTGACAGCGATGTGCTGATTCAGTGCTGGACGAGATCAACGGCGGATGGAGTTCTAGACTGGACATCACCAGCCCAGGGTCGAGGAGTGATCGAAGCGGAGAGTGGTTCCGGGATTCCGGGATTCCGAGTGCTCTGGCACCTCCTCTCCTGCGACCTCCGCGGGTCCCCGAAAACCTGGCCAGACGAGTTCCCTCGAATGATTCCCTTCTCTCGAAGGAAGGGGCCTCGGGTAACTTCCTCTCCGCGGTCTCCTCCGTGATACGAGCCCACAGAGCGAAACATTCGAAAATGTTCATACGCGGTGGCACTTCTCCAGATTGCGACCTCTCCCCTACGGTGGGTGGGGAAGAGGACCAGAACCCTCTACTGCTGGAACTATTCATGACGGAGTCCTTCTGTCACTATCCACACACAGGGAAACAAGGGTAAGTTCCAAAAGCAGTAGTTTATTTAGGGATAATCCAAAATCATAAACCAGTCCAAAGCAAGGGTCAAAATCCAAAAGGCAATCCAACAAGAACAGGAACAAAACAAGAAGCAAGGAAACTGGATGACAGAAGTAGCGTGATACATACAAGGACTCCGTGACACATACTGAAACAGACAGGGTTATATACACAGGGAATCGACAATGATAATGGGGAATTGGCTGAGTGCAATGATCAGTGATAAGGAACAGCTGAGTGCAATGAAGAGACAAAGGATCGTGGGAAATGTAGTTCATAAGTGAAGGACACCGTGGGAAAGGAGGACATCTAGTGGACATCAGGGAAACACAAACCCAACACTGTGACACGTTTAAAAAAGTTCCCGGTCGACATTTGTTAAGACATCTGCTTTACAATGCTTATGATAAACATTACAATGCTCGTGATAACTTTCGTTAACTCTACAATAAGTAAATCCGCTTCACCAGCTAATTACTCCTCCACAGCGATGCCATAGAAATATACAGAGCGACCGCAAATACGGAAGTTCAAAGACAATTTTCTAAAGATGGTGGCGCCCTCGTTTCTCTGGTGCATAAGGTCTATACTATATGCTATCATACATATAATGACTTGAATGCACCTCTTCTATGATTTTCTTTATTGCTTTTCACCTAATGGTTACACCATATTATTGATATCCTTATTTATCACTGACCTTCCTATGTTCTTGCAAAATACTAAACTGTTGCATTTCTAATAAATAATTTCTGTTGTAAAAACAATTGAGTTTGACCTCTGAATTACTAAAATAGCTAGCACATTTTCTGAATAAAGGTTCCACAGTTGAATCATTATTCATTATTACATGTTGTGAATTTGTCGGCTATGAAAATGGACCGTACAGACCATTGCAAAGAATTTTAAGTGAAGATGAAGTGGCAAAGAAGATAATATGAAACAAAAGCATTAATTAGAAAAAAGGTTATTCCACAGTGGCCACTGCTGGTTCAATTATGTGGAGACGAATGCCACATCTAACCACACACCAACTACAGAGTTTCATTCCTAAAAACTATTTTTTTTAAGACATGTAGGTTAAACATCTGCAGGCCAAAAAGCTGTATGGTGACTCAGGAACCTTTGAGTGAGTGAGAGGTCGCTCAGCTGTAATGTGGGGAAAAGTCTTTTTTCTCAGACAACATAGAGCTTTTAGGAGCTTTTAGGCTGAAATTCAAAGCGAATGTGAAAGCTAACATTCTGTCTCCTTCTCAAGGAGTCACTATCTACAGCGAAGTCTGGTGTTTGGCAGCATCATGCTGTGAGGTGTTTTTTCACTTTCAGTGACTGGTTTTCTTATCAAAGGGAAAAGGTGACTGTGCAAAATATTGGAAAATACAGCACATCTCAGTTCAGTAAAGCATTTGTGGCACTACTTGAATGTTGTAAGCACAGGTGCAAATCTAAACCCTGTCACAAATATGTTTTTGAAGGCAGCATACATCAATCGGCTCAGCAGTTGGTAAAAAATAAAACAAAATGATAAAATCTATTTATAAATGTCCATTAATTTCAACATATGATTCTGTCAAAAAATAAGCTATTTAATATATGACTGGTTATGTCTCATCTATCTTTAGACATGAAGTTTATGGTGCTTTGGAAACCAATTTATTTAGGGAACCTTTACATACAAAACGTGTGAAGTCATGATAGATATCGGGCACTGCTCATGTGAAACTGAACCACACCTACATCAGATGACTTGTGAGAATGCTGTTTGCTGTGAAAATTACCTTTATAAAATATTAAAAGTAAGGATTAAATACTCTTTGTTAAAAAAAAAAAATAATTGTTAAGAATATTTTATATTAATACCATTCATTAATTTTAGCACTATATTTATAGTTATGTAGTTATTTAAGAATTAAAGGTGCAGTAAGTGATTTCTGAGAAACACTGTTGATATCTAAAACTAACCCAAACAAACACACCCCTCCCTTCATTTGCTATTAACATGTAACATTTCAATTATATTCTGCTGAAGTGAACAAAATCACTTGAAAAAAAGATTAATTCATTTTTCTGAATGAGACTCAAAGATTCAGTAAAATGATGCAAACTTCCCATTGCTACAGAGAATATGTAAGAAAGTGAAGATGACGAATGAAAAAAGTAAGAAAAACAAATGACCAAGAGTATATGCAAGCAAAAGTTACTATAGCTAAAATTACAACAACAGCATACAGTATATTGGTTCTGTGAAACATAGGAAAACCAAAGTTACTCACATATGGAGCAGAATCAACGCAACCTCTGTATCCATTTTCAGGCCTTCCCGCTTCCTGTCTCTCCAGCGTTGAAAAGCTTTTGTAATTTTAACGCGAGTCCTAAAGCTCTTGCCTGATCATAACCCTTCTTTTTCCAGTTATATTCTTTTGTAATGTCTCTCAGCCATCTCCCTTTCTACAGTCTTCAAATCTCCCTCTTGCTCTCTCTCTCTCTACTCCCCCATCATGAGTGTATACGCCCCCTACTGCTGATTGGCTACAAGTTTGTTGTGGTGCTCAGTCAGATCCACTTGCAACAGCATTTCTCAGAAATCACTCACTGCACCTTTAAAAGTAGCATTTTCAGTAATTTATTTATTTATGCAAGGCACTGTCTTTTATTTTGGCCTTAAATTACTTATTTTATAAGTAAATAAAAAAGGTTAACAAATAAAAGGTTACTACTAAACCTACTTTGACTTTACTGTTGAAGAGAAGGAAAGAAACAAAGATATTTCACAACCTCTCGTAGCACCTGAATTATAGATTAAAGAGTGTATAGTCTTTTATATATATATTCAGTGGAGTGTCATACCTGATGGCTGTTATCCACTGGTTCCACAGAGGCCTGTCCCACTCTCTTCAACATGAAGGAATAACAGAAGGAGATGGTAATGACAGGCAGTAGATACACAGCTATGAACTGATAGAGGATGAAAGCCTTCTCAGTGGCCTTTGATGGAAACCTTTCCATGCAGTATTTTCTTGGTCCATACCAATAGCCGTCCTCAAGCCTCTGGTACAGGAAGATTGGTATGGAAAGAATAAAGGAACCTTGTTGCATAAGAGAGGTAAGATGAGAATTTAAATGCTTGTTCATTTTCAACCTTTTAAACAGTATTCTGGGTGATGAAATGCAGTTGAGTGATGTCATGCACTTATATTTAAAACATAAATGTGAAGCTTGAATTTTTGTTGAAGCTTTTAGCCTACATTACTTTTTCAGTAAAAATAAAGTTTGATTTTTGAGCTGAATTGTCTCAACTGTTCTTTTAAAGTGGGGCTACTTTTAGGTGGATGGACCGCTGGTTATGTTATCGATGTAATTTTGTATCGTTGTGTGAACATGCAAAACTTAGCAGTTTTACATGTAATGACGAGTTAAATAAATTTGATAACCAATCCATACATGTCCTGTGGTTCTAGCATGTTTTCGTATGTTTACACTGAAACACAATTTTTTTTAACGGAAATTACAGCAATTTAGATATCTACAAAACTACAATGCTAAAAATAATAAATACAAAAGTATATAATATAAAGGACAGGTTTAAAAACTTAAACATGTTTATGAATTATTTATACTGTATTGTAAATATATTTGTATAGTTACATTTTACTAATATACAGTACATTACGTCGAAAAGACTGACATTATGGGATCTCACTTGGGAGCCCAATCATCTTTAAGTGGTAACAAAACAAGCCAATGGACATTGGTGAGTGAGATTTGCATGGCAAGCCACTCCCCTGGACATACAGGTAAATAAGCTTGCTGGCAACTCACTCATTCAGCTTTTTGCTTCGGAGCCAAGTAGTTGTTTGTCAGTGCTCTGCCAATCTGCCTTCATTCACGAGAGCAGACGTTTTGTCAATTTCATTTATATAGCACTTTTCTGTTTTAGAGAGATGGCAAACTATAAAACTATAAAGAGCAAATGTGCTGTATAGTGATCACACCCCTGGGGGCTCCTGGCCCCGTCTGACAGCCACCGCGTCACATGTCTGGGCCGTAAGCTCGCTGAGGCGGTGTTCGTTGATCATTCATGTTCTCACTGCGGGAACATGACCATTTCAATGTTAAGATTGAGGCTCTGATTCCTTGAAAAAGGTGAAGTCCACTCTGTTATACCCCGTTCTAGTTTCTCTGCTCCACAAAGGACCCCTTTGGTTAATATACAAGGTAATCTGTGGATTATAGTGGGAACGAACCCTATCTCAGCCGTCGCTACACCCTCAAAAGCATTTGGCGAAACAACATCCCTGAGACGGGTGACCCAGAGAATGAGGGATCTGCTCTTGTCCATGGGATGGTAAACGCACCACTCCTACCTCTGGAGGAGGGCCAGGTGGAAAATCTTTTGTTCATCAAAAAATAATTAATTTCTGATCCGCCGCTGGTACTTATTTTTTTCCTCGATGTCATCCCCCTCTTCTCTCGCCACGGCGCAGGAGTTTGTGGTTTGAGGAGGCAATGCCTCCAGCCACTCCCTTGTGGGAACTATGGAGCCAGGTAAGTCACATCACACTCACTTCCTCTACTTTGGAACGCTACGCCTCCCAGGTTGCCCCTCCGCGGGTGCATCTGTAGTTCCACTGGTGCCACTTGCATGGTGTCTGGGGGCCTGTCTAGTGCTTCCCAGCCCTTTTCGTTGGCTCATTCAGATGATCAGACTCGGCTAGGCGATTCCAGTTGCCTGGTGTCCCCCCAGGTTCAGCGGCGCCCTGTTTACCTTAGTGGCAGACAAGGATATCCCTTCTCCTGCGTGCAGAGATTTTGGTCAAGCTGGCGAAGGTTTTTTGAAGTCAGGCACATACTTCACAGCACATACTTCAACATACCCAAGAAAGGCAGTGGGTTACAGCCAATCTTGGATCTGCATGTCTTGAATCGGGCAATTCACAAGCTTCTGTTCAAGATGTTGACACAAAAATGCATCCTCACATGCGTTCAGCCTCAAGATTAGTTTGCAGCGATCGACCTGAAGGACTTATAAATGTCTCGATTTTGCCTCGACACAGACCATTCCTTTGGTTTACTTTCAAGGGCATACCAGTACAAGGTCCTCCCCTTCGGGCTGTCCCTGTCCCCCTGCGTCTTTACAAAAGTCGCGAAGCCTGTCCTTGCCCCACTAAGGGAAGTGAGAGTTCGCATTCTCAACTATCTTGATGACTGGATCATTTTTGCTCACTCTTGAGATTTGTTGTGCAAACACAGGGACCTGGTGCTCAGGCACCTCAACCATCTAGGGCTTAGGGTCAACTGGGAAAAGAGCAAACTCTCCCCTATGCAGATTATATTTTTTCTCATTATGAAGTTGGACTCGCACAACATGACAGCTCAAGTGCTTAACTGCCTGAATTTGATCAGGGGGAAAGCAGAAGTTCCACTGAAACTATTTAAGAGGCTCCTGGGGCACATGGCATCCTCAGCCATGGTCACGCTGCTCGGATTGATGCATATGAAATCGCTTCAGGACTGGTGGCGCTGTGGCAAACGGGTGACCATCACACCGATCTGTCGCCAAACTTTCAGCCCGTGGTCGGACCTTGCCTTTCTATGGGCCGGAGAACAAGCCCTTAGAACAAGTGTCCAGGCACGTTGTTGTCACAACAGATATAGTGGCGTACATCAACCATCTGGGGGGTCTACATTCATGTCGAATGTCCCAACTCACCCGTAATATCCTCTGAAGTCAGTAGCGGCCCAGGTCGCTCCATGCAATTTACATTCCGGGCAAGCTCAATAATGCAGCTGACCGGCTCTCACGCTCCCGGGAGAGTGGTGACTCCGACCCCAGTTGGTCCAGCTCAGATGGAGTAGGTACCCTGTTTGCCTGTTGAGTCCTCCCTATGCAAATATGTGTTTACCCCAGTGAGCCTGCTCGCACAGACACTGTGCAAGGTCAGGGTGGAAGGGGAGTAGGACTTGGAGTAGGATTGGGTGCTTACAAGTGGCCTATTTGCTCTGGCACACCCCACCTGGCACACCCTGGATAGAGTTTCCTCCAAGCATCCTTCGGCAGTGGACGCAGCGGAGGCATTCATCACACGAGATGCCTAGGTAGTAGAGATGTGATGGTGATAAAATTCTCCCACCGGTTAATAAACTTGTGACAACACCGGTAATACCCATTTCATCAGGGGTGAGGGTGTATAAAATGTAAAAAAAAAAATAATTGCCGGGAATTTGATTAACAGGCGATCTGATCAATCATAATATGCTATTTTTGTCTGACAAAGTAGTCAGGAGAGAGAAGATTACCGTCAGTGGATTTGAATTTGAATAATGGATTGTAGGCTACTGACGTCTTTCCGCAGTTAAAACAACAGTCCTTCTGATGTAGGCTACATTCATGTTTAGCTTATTTGATGCTATAAATTAAGGAAAAGATGATCGGTTAACAAGCAGCTTTAACTGAGGCAATCTGTCACGACACATTAAAGAGCCACAAAATAGTAGGCCTATTTATGGTTTAATTTTCTTTGACTTACAAAAGTTACCTGGTTGGTCCTGTCTGTCAGCGCGTTGTCAGTGTCCTTTATGTATTTTTCACAACATTAATAGCTATAAGCGCATACTTGCAGCAGTCCCGCAAGCTCGTGTGAATTTTTTACAGAACACAAATTTTTTTTTTCACACGCGTCCCATTTTCTCACAAATTGTTACATTTATTTGAGACTTTATTTTACTCATTTAAGACTGCTCTTTTGAGGACACTCGACAAAACGGAGAGTATGGCATAATTTGTGTGTGTTATGGTTCGTTCAAGCCCAAAAGAGAACTAGATACTGACATGCATTTTTCTATGGGTTGTGTGTGTGTGTGTGTGTGTGTGTGTGTGTGTGTGTGTGTGTGTGTGTGTGTGTGTGTGTGTGTGTGTGTGTCACGTAGGCACAGACAGCGCAGTATCTTTTGTCTTGTCGCAAATTATTTAAAAGCATTTGCATTAATAAGAGCATGCATGTTCATACAACGCTAGTCAACAGGTGACAGAAAAAAAAACAGATACTGCGTTAATTGCGTTAAATATTTTTAACGCTTTAAACTGATTTTTTTTGCAGTGCCACGGTGGGCAAGTGATGAAACCGGTGTTGCGACTGAACACCGTGTAACACCGGTAACACAGACTATCGTATACTGTAGCAAACCTACTAGGTAGTCAGCCCCTGTACTAGGCTGGATGCCCCATATGTTTATTCTTCCAAGGCACGGTTTCCCTGTCTGTAAACCCGTGTCTTTCCCTGGGCAGATTCCACTTTGCCCTGTCTCTCCATCGGTAATGGTTCCATCCCTGACTGTCTAGGCAGGACCTAAAGCAGAGATCTTCCACAAACCTGAATGAGGGAGTTGCTGGCAAGCTTATATACCCCTTATGTCCGGAACAGTTGCTTGCCATGCAAATCTCACTCACCAAGGTCCATTGGCTTCTTTTGTTACCACTTGAATGTGATTGGGCTCCCAAGTGAGATCACATAACTTCAGTCTTTTCTACGTAATGTCTCCGTTCCCTCCTTCAGGGAACGAGGCTTACAGCAGTAACTGAGATGATATCAAGGCTAGAATAAATTAAATCTATTTTCATACAGAACATGTTTTTGTGATCCATTGTGCTGCTTTTTAATTGATTTCCAATGCAAACATACGCTAGATGGGTATCTTTGATAGTTGCGCGGCTAGATTTTAAGACTTGTAACAGCTTGCAGATCACACTGTGTCTAATAATTTTTAAAATGCTGCTTGAAATGCTGCCTTCTTTTCCATTCTGTTGTACTAAGCCTCACACAAACATGTTCTGTGAACGCTGCCAATCACACCAGTTGCATGCTAGCACATGTAATATAGCAACGCATTCTCACCCCAAGGCGTCATTTAATTGACACTTTTGACCATGCGTCAACTAACTGATGCTAAAGGGTGCCTTTAGCGTCAGTTGGATGGCGCTTCCGTTATGGGTAGGTTTAGGTATGGGTAGGTAGGCGCGTCTCATATTGACGCTAAAGGGTTCCGTGTGCGTCTAATTTAGACGCATGGTCAAAAGCGTCATTTAGATGACGCTCGAGGATGAGCGTCATCTAACTGACGCTAAAGGCACCCTTCAGTTATTGAAGCATGGTCAAAAATCTCAATTAAATGACGCCTTGGGGTGAGAATGGGCTGAATATAGCCAATTTTCAAAGATTTCTTACACTGTGACTGTAATTACTGTGGGATGACTTGAAATTATTTATGTGATAATCGACATCAGATACTTTGGAAGGAGATTAAGTTGTATTTACATTTAATAAAGTGGACTAATTATTGAAATTATAACGAGAATACAGCCTGTCTGTTATATAAGTGCAGGGATGGTGTCACCTTCATTGATATTAATGACATTATAGCAATGTTTTGTGTATAGTGTATAATTCTATTAAATGACTTACCGATCCAGATACAGATGCTAACAATCATTGCGACACGAGGGGTCCGATGGTGCAGAGATTTCAGAGGATACACAGTCACATAGCAACGGTCTCCACTCATCGCCGTAAGAGTGATGCACGTCGCCTGTACGGTCACCTACACATTGCCAAACCTTTTGTTATCATGTGTTCATATCATTATCAGTACATGCAAGACAGACATGCCCCAGAGCACTGGAGTAAAAATAAAAATTGGATTTAAGTCATCTAAAATCTAGCACATCAAAAACGCGTAATGCTTTCAATATAGGCCAGTCTTTAGCTCATCGCTTTTTGAATTAATTCTTGATAGAAAAAACAGCCCCATTCATTTGTGGTTTTGTCTGGTGAATTAATTGAACTGAAGGGCCTGATTGCTCATCTTAAATTAAAAGAATCAGGTAGGATGTGAGGCTTTAGAGAATAAAGTCAACCATTGTGCTGAGTGTTTTATGCAAGCTTAACTATCCCTTAGCTCTTTGATGCAACAGGTGTGAACAAAGAGCTGTTCCATCCCATCATCTTTTGTATAAGGTATCTAATGATTAAACAAAAAAGGTGTGTGTAGCCTCAATCTGAGTTAGCCTGTGTTTGACACAAAAAGCTTCATGACTAGGAAAGACCAAAACCACAGCTGGATGTAAATACAACTAAGAATGAAGACTTGTAAATTAACCATAGACTTTCAATAGATTTCCACGTACAGATAGTAAAATAAATTTTTACTTTCAATTGCACTGCAACATTGCTTATGTAAGTGAATTTACTTCAAAGTATAGATTAAACAAATAACTATTAATATGTTTAATGGGATGACATCCCTTTTGTTGCATATTCTTTTTTTATTTTCTTATGTTTTTAATGGTTCTATAAACATACTGTGTCCTAGTTTTCTCTTTGGCCAATGCAGTCTCTCACGAAGCAGTGAATACAGATTGACTCACATCTTCTATTATCTTCATGAAATGAGGGATGAATCATAATGTTGAAATGCCACACAAAAATAAATTCTTCCTCCATGTGTACCCAAATGTAAAAAAAACAAACAGGCACACACACACTTGATATTCCTCAGAGCATTTCAATTCAATTATGGTTTTCTTTTATGATGTATATTATGTATGGGTGTTATAAATGGAACTGTTTGGGTTCACAGAAGATTACTCTTTTATGTATTGCTGCTGAGAGAGACCGCTTGCCAAGCCATAATCTACAGTTGCTACTTTTAGTTTCTCCAAAACACTAGGGGTGCCAGCACTTTTAGCCCACATCCCCATTGCCTAGAATTAAAATATTTTGCTCACCCATTGTTGTCGACTTGCATTAAAAGCACATCTGTTCAGAGGTGTAAAGTACTTGAGTAATTTTACTTGATTACTGTACTTAAGTATTATTTTTGGGGATTTTTACTTTACTTGAGTACAATTAAAAATCAATACTTTTACTTTTACTTAATTACATTTTTTTAAGAAAAAAAAAGTACTTTTTACTCCTTACAATTTAATTTACAGTCAAAAACTAAGTTTACTAACTAACACAAAACTGTTCTCGCACGTAAGGTCACGGTTTGGCGCACATACAGTAGACTATGTTCTGTCTCGCATTCGCAGCTCTAGATTCAGTATGCGGGAATTTTTATAGTTTTTTTTTTTTTTTTTTTTACAATTCACGCAACTCCAAAAAGGAGGACAAATAAGTGTCCGGCTTGATTAGGGTGACCAAACGTCCTGTTTTCCCAGGACATGTCCTGTTTTCACGTGCTGTCCTGGCCGTCCTGACTGTTTTTTATAAAGTGATGAAAATGTCCTGGTTTTCATTATTTCAGGGCTCTCAAGTGTCACGCATTGAGCGTGACAGTCACTCATTTCGGTCTTTTGTCACGCACTCCCGCCACACATTGTATTTCTCATGAGGAAAAACTATTTACAATATATTTAATATGCCGCAGCGCCCAAATTGTCTCTGGCCGCGCCGCTCTCATGTGGAATCGGTCCGGCAGGATTCAAGCGCGTCTCCCCTGCAGTTATTAATCGAGCCTGCCACTTACCAGCCAATCAAAAAATGAAAAGGGCTACACAATAGCCAATCAGAAAATAGCACTATTGTATCTGGGTAAGATTTAACGCAACAACCAATGAAAAAAAAAGCATTTCTTGAAATTGTTCACATGATTCTGCTACAACATTTTGACAAACAATGACAACTTGACTGCTAGAATGTTTCCCAGAAAATTAGCATCAGGTTTCCATTAATGTCTGTAACTTAGCCAACAGTTTAAAGCTTGTTCACTGACAACACCTGCTCAGAACAAGTAGTCTAGGCCTAGTCATATTTTCGTTATCACACGATGATTGACATATTGGGGATGTTACTCTTGCCTGTCTTCAAAACTTGAGAGCCCTGTAATTTTTCATTGGGCCATTAGACTTTCATGCTTGTTTGTTAAGCAACAAAAAACTGCTGGGAAAGATAAGCTCTACAGCAAAATATAGATTGGCAAACAAGGATGAGGAAGAAAAACAGAATAAAGAGGGAGTTTTTGTAAGTTTGTGAGAGCTATTTTTGTTCAATTTGGAGTTTTTTTTCTGTTATTTATTATGTATTTATTTTTCTAATACAGAAGAGACATTATTTCTATCATTATTTTTTAATAATTATTTTTTAACCGTCTGGCGTTCCCCAGGCCATCGCCCACGTGGCCTTGCCTCAGTCCATCCTCCTGGAGGTTTGTGAGAGAGCGGCTGCTCGCCTCAACATTGACTGGCCAGCTCCACAGAGTGCCACTGACCAGGAGAGGGACATTTACGACAGTAAAGTTCTGGCTCTTAACGAGCTGGTTATGTGATGCAACGTCAAAATGTTTTCATTTTGTTTTCAAATCATGCATTATGGTATATTATGGGTTGTTCTGCAAATATTTTATTATTAATAAATGATTACATGTAAATTATTGTGCAATGAACCACTCGAAAATAAGTCTTTATTAATCATTAATCTGCCCCTAAACCATAGTTTTTGGTGTTTTACTGTCACTAGTAAACATTTTAGCTAGACACTGCATTGAATTGTATGGAAAGGTAAAAAAAAAAATGTAGGTAGAGGCACTTTTTTTTTTTTTTTTTTTTTGCATTCTCGCTGCCAGACTGAATGTGCTTGTCCAGAGAGGTACCTTGATTGTGAAAAAGGTGAAGAAATCAGAAAATGTGCGATGATTAATCTCTACACACCCCACATACCAAAGCCACTACTGTACGTTTGTTTCGAAATGTATCTTGAATTTTTGACATTTCAGTTTTGACATCTCTATACACAGTCAATCTAAGAATATATTCTTTATTAGTTTTAAAAGATATGCAAGATACTTTTGCAGTACACAGCTAAAGTATTTCTATATGTATATTCTATATGTATTTCATTGCCAAATAATTACATCACGATGTGACCATTCTTCAGCCATCCTCAACTCTGTGGCTTCACAACCCAACACTAATTTTCTATTAAAAATAGGGACTATTGTCTTAATCAGTGTATAAATCTATTTATTGCTGGTTTACACTGCCGTGTATGGATTGATGGTACCGTATTGAAATGCAGAATCCTATCAGCATTGATCTTACACATTTATTCCTCCTACTTTGTACTTCACAGTGGCTTTGTCGGTGTGGCCATTAAACATTCTGAGATGATGCAGCAGGAAAAACATTTGCACTACACAAAAGAAAAAAGAATCTTGTTTTTGAACACTACTCTGTTTTTCCTTAGGTGCTCTCCTTACCTGTTGGAGGAAAGCAACAAATTTGCACATGAAGTCCCCAAATATCCAGCCAGGCAGGGGGTAGAGAGTAGCAGTGAACGGCACACAGCATAGCAGAAAAATGATGTCAGTGGTAGCCAAGTTAGCTGAGGAATTAAATATACGTGTAATGAACGATCTGTCTCATCTGAATAGGTATGCAAAAACGAATGTGCAATATGAGGTGGCACTGTTCGTATTATGGTTATCTCCAAGGGGTTAAGGGATTCTGCCAATTCTTCACATATTGTGAAGTTAAAACAATCTTAAGAATAAATAGAGACAGAAATGGTGGAACATGCAAGGATATGTGCAGTGAAGGAAATACAATGTTCTCTCAACAACACTGAAAATGGATGTTGTGCTATGATTGATAAAAACTTGTAAAAAATTACAAATACTAAAATAGTAACATATAGGCTTTGAGTGATTGTGTCTTATTTTCGTCATTCAAGTTACGGCAATTTTAAGGCATTTCCTAACCTCGCAATCTTGCTCAAGAGGTCTTTCTGCAGTGTTCCTTGAGATAATGCAATAATTCTTTGTTACATGACAGCACATCATCCTGTGGCTAATGAATCATTTACCACAAATATATTGTCAATAAAGGTTTTAACTTCAATTTGTTTCCTGTCACAGCAATTCCTGTGCAAAATTAGATGCATCTCACTATACTTTTATACAGTCCTAAATAATCTTATTAATTACTTAATAATTTTTGATAATAATAATTTATGCTCCTTATATATAAAATGAAGTTCAAAGTAAAGTAGGTTAACAACAAAAATGATAAAATAATTTGAAAAAGATGCAGAAAAGAACCAAAATGATACACTTACAATAGCTTATTATTCCAAAGCAAAGACATATCTTTCGAAGCTTTTTTAAAAGATTGAATGCTTATAGAGTGAAAGCTGATGAAAGGTTGTACAGAAAAAAAGGGAATTGGCTGAAACTCACCGATGTAAAAGTTAGTGGCCGTCCTCATCTGTCTGTGCTTGGAGATGACATATATCACCAGTGAGTTCCCGATCAGCCCCACTAACATGATGAGAGAGAAGAAGAGGGGCACCAGCCAAGCATCCGTCAGGAAGGGGTGCTCCTCGTCCTCAATATCCTCCATAGAGGAGTTTCCAATGGAGCTGTTCAACAGCTCACTTGAGTTCCAGTCTTCACTAGGAAACATGATTTTAGACTTAAGAAAGACCTTAAAACCAGATAAAAAAAGTAAAGTTTCTTCTTTTCAGCAGTGACAAAATCCTCACCCCCCTAATCCAAGAAATATTAAGAAAAAGCCGTCTGAATCTGGCGTTGTACTTTCATAAACCTCATAGTCACTGAGGGAGTTTTGTTGGTTGACGCGTATTTGAGGGAGATGATCACAGCAATTTGTCTGACTTCTCTTCAGCTCTTTAAAAAAGGAGCCCTGCGAGCACTATCCACTCAAAGACAGAGTGGTTTCTCTCCCATTGGCTTTATACACAGCCTGAACACACGTGGGCAACAGAGTGAGAGAATGTAGAATGAAGAACTGATGTCAGGTCGCCTAGCAACAATTTTTGGTATTTCTCTCTCTCTCTCTCTCTCTCTCTCTCTCTACTGCTCTATGTGCAGAGAGAGAATCTCTACTGCTCTATGTGCAGAGAGAGAAAAGTATGATTGGTATTTAACTTGCAATATACACATAGCCTAAAGATATGCAACCCTGGGCAATCAAAGAGATCAATGTGGTACAATTTGTTCTAAAATGACAACACATAATTCTTCCCTAGAAATTATTGGCCACATCATGGAAACACGCAATTACCGCTTCTTGGAACTGTGCACTCCGCATCATGGGAAGTTGCCATGTAGGATCTCCTTTGTTGAGCTCATGAAAGTTTTTCCTCCTTACAAATTAGTATACATGCAATTTTTTTGTGCAAATCAAACCAAATTCAGTCTATGAACGAGCAATTCAATCAGACCTAAGTTCTGTGAGAATAAGCCCACAATCATGGTCTGACTGCTCAGACACACACAACCGGAGCAGTGGGCAACCATTTTTGCTGTGGTGCCCAGGCAGGGAGTGATTGGGGGTTAGATGCCTTGCTCTGTCACAGTCACCAGCTCAACTCAGTAACCTGTCAGCACTACACTTCCCAGCATCCCTCCTGGTCCCCACCTGCTGCTGATCATCACCAGATACTGATTCCCTGTGCCTGCACTCCCTCACATCACATCAGTGTCTGATTTCGTCAACGTTACTACGAACAGTCAAACTTCTTACCTGAATGCTCATCTGAGATCGTCCTGTCTGTCATCCCAATCCAGATCTCCAGTCATCGTTTTCATCCTTCACCTGCACAGAGAATCCACTTCAGTCATCACCGGCTAAGTCTCCATCACCATTCATCAAGTCACTATCCTCTGACAATCGTCTGGTTCCAGCTGTTTCACCACACTCTGCTTCAATAAACACTATTTGCAAATTACCATCTGTCTGTTCCCTTCCATGTGTGTTTGACATGCTCAAGGGCACCGCAGTCATTTCCTGCCGATATTGAGAATCCAACCCGCAACCTTCGGGTTACCAATCTGACTCTCTAACCATTAAGCCAAAACTGCCCCAACTCTGAGTTTAGAGTATCACCACGGATCTTGTATCTCAGTTATTGACTGTAGGGAAAATTACCTCTGAGTACTTAAGGTTTAGTATTACTGTAACAGTGGTCATCTTGTATGCCAATTGTTTTGTAAATTGTTGTTGACTACTATTTTCTTAGAGTTAATGGTGAGTGATTAACTTTGCACTAATTGTCTACATCAGCTGGTTAGTACATACTGTGGTGCTTTGATATTTCTGAAATAAAGCAGAAGTCTCCATAAAATAAAAATTGACAATCCGTGGAATGAAATATTGCAGTATTATGAATGATTTATCCATGCACACCATTGTTGTTTTAAAAATTAATGTGCCCTTGTAATCTTTAATCAAAATGACTTGCCCTCTTGCAACAGAATGTCTTCTATAATGATGTGTTCACTGGCGTGAGGGCAGGACAACCTGTAACACACATGAGATCACAGCAATGGACCCTTTTCACATTTCTGGGGTTCTTAAAAGCAGAAGTTTGTCATAGTTCGGTAAATGGTTATAGCAATGAATGAGAGATGACTGCAAATAATTTTGCATTTGCATTTGCTCTAATTGCAAAAGAAAAACAATCCATGATAGCGTTTCTAGGACTTGCGAGTTTATATCTGGCAATTCTGACTTCTTTTCTCAGAATTGTGAAATATAAACCCGCAACTGCTAATCACATCAATATATCATTTATTTTTCATTGATTGCCTTTGTATGTTACAAGTTTCTGATAGTATTGTCATGATTCTGCCATCATGTCCTTGATTTCTCTCTGTATTGTGGCAGGATCATGGCAGACCCATGTTTCATGTGCAGCACATGGCCATTTGTTTGGGCCATGTGCTTGCGTTGTCTCGTCTCGTTACCCCGCCCCCTTGTTATCCTCGTCTCCTCATTATTGTCTAGTCAGTTTCACCTGTCCTCATCATTAGTGTTCCCTTTATAATCCCCTTGTGTTTGCTGTCCTGTGTCGGTTCATTGTTTGACTCTGGTTGACATTGTGTGAGTCTAGTTGTAAGTAATATCTTGAGAAGTCTGTTGTTTGAGAAGTGTCTGTTCCTGTCTTTATTTTGTTCCTGTCTTAGTTTCAATTCTTAGTCTAGTGTAGTCTACCCTGTCTTGTTTTGCCCCATCGTGGGTTTTGTTTTCTGTTTTTGTCTTTAATAAACCCCGTTTGAGTTATCTGTTGTCTGCGATTGGGTTCATCCTTCCACTCCACATAACAAGTATGTGCTGTGAATCACTACAACATCTAATCTGATTGAATATTTTCAGTAAATGTCAAGTTTGGATGTTGTGAAACAAAACTGTTGGGAGAGGTATGAATAATTTTGCAAGGCTTTTTAAAGTTGTCATGAAACGGAAGTTGCTATAGTCTCCCTGAAAAAATGTAGGACAGGACTTGATTTTGTCAAGTAGACTGATTGGATTGTTGTGGTTTAGTATGAATTCTTTTCACAGACTGTGATGTGTTATCAACATCACAAATCTAGTAAAGTTTTTAATATTTTCATAAAAATAAAAAATAAACACATTTATAACAATATAGCCTACTTTGTGTGTTACCTTGGCAGGAAATTACTAAACAACGGCTGAGGGAGTGACAGCAAATTTGAAATCTTTCTCTCTTCAGACTGCTATAGAAGCTTGTTTCCGCCACTGCATAATAAAAAAAAAAAGTTAATTGCGACTTTTTAATCTCACAATTCTGCCTTTTTTTTTCTTGCAATTCAGAATTTTTCTGACAGAATTGCATGATATACAATCGCAACTGCCAGTTATAAAGTCAGAATTGTTGCAATTCTGAGAGAAAAAAATAAGTATTTTTTCCTCTAAGCATTGGACTTTATAACTGGCAGTTGCAATTCTCATGCAATTCTGTCAGAAAAATTCTGAATTGTGAGAAAAAAAACTGTAGCTGTAGCAATGTCCGTTTCATGATAACTTTAAAAAGCCTTGCAAAATTATTCATACCTCTCTCATGCAACAGTTTTGTTTCACATCATCCAAACTTTTACTGAAAATGAAAATAGTCAACCAGATTAGATGTTGTTCATAGTGATTCACAGCACATACTATCTGGAACTTGTAACATACAAAGGCATACAATGAATCTTTGATGTGATCAGCCATTATAGTTTGATAACTCTTGCACTGAACATGGCAGCATGGTACACCACAGCACACAAAGGTTCAGTTGAACATTCAGGCTTTAAAACTTAGTATGCCTGTCTGGTTGTTTTGAAGGTCATAGGAAACCATGCATTTGTATTCTGCCTCTGGCATTCTCTGAGTCTCTGGGGTCTGGGGCCTGCATCAGCTCAGCATTCATGTGCTGAAGGGCTCAGCTTCAAAAGTGTCATGTCCACGGGCCTTGTTCACAAAGCTCCTGTCTTCCACAGGCCTTGTGGGCACCATAACTGTTTCACTGCAGTGGTGGTGTATTATTTGTAAACCCTTTACCATGGAAATAATTGCCAAAGGGTTGACTGCATCGATACGTTTTAGAAATCCTGCCATGAAATATGTATGCCCTGCAGCAAACAAGACAATCAAAAATAGCAAAAATGATATAGATGCATACAGAGCAGAACCTGAGGCTAGAAATTTGCCCAGAGCACTCTTCAAAATGTAATTACTGTGAACATAGGCATTATATTTTTCTAAATAAGATTTGTTTGTTTGTTTTTTTTAAATCATTTTTAACCTTTTTTGGAAAGACCATTGCTCTGACCTTTTTCTCAGTTACATCCTGGCAGCTAAATCGAATCTAGTATGTGCCAGGGGATATAACAGCTGTGGAAATACAGAAACGTAGTGCTTAGTGCCATTGCAAAAACATTATATTTCATTTCTCCATCCTGCAGTTCGCCTGGAATGGCAGATGTGTTAGAAGGAAGTCACTTAGCTAAAACTTTACATAGGATTGGTTTGCTTTTCAATTTGTCATTCATAGAAGCCTGTGGTCATGGTTCATAGGACAAAACAATTAAGAAAACTGAGGGGGAAAGTAATTGATGCAAAGAACTTTTTCGTTTTGATAATAACCTTATGTGTTGGCACTGATAGGATGACAAATATAATTTGCATAGTGGTAACTGAAGCTAACAAACCAAGTCCAAGGCTATTTAAAATGCACATATAAATACATTTTTAGCATATATATATATACACTTTTAAAATATTATTTTAAAAGTGTATATATATATGCTAAAATTTATTTTGTCAATATTTTAGTATGCTATATATACACTCACCGGCCACTTTATTAGGTACACCTGTCCAACTGCTCCTTAACACTTAATTTCTAAGCAGCCAATCACATGGCGGCAACTCAGTGCATTTAGGCATGTAGACATGGTCAAGACAATCTCCTGCAGTTCAAACCGGGCATCAGTATGGGGAAGAAAGGTGATTTGAGTGACTTTGAACGTGGCATGATTGTTGGTGCCAGAAGGGCTGGTCTGAGTATTTCAGAAACTGCTAATCTACTGGGATTTTCACGCACAACCATCTCTAGGGTTTACAGAGAATGGTCCGAAAAAGAAAAAACATCCAGTGAGCGGCAGTTCTGTGGGCGGAAATGCCTTGTTGATGCCAGAGGTCAGAGGAGAATGGCCAGACTGGTTCGAGCTGATAGAAGGGCAACAGTGACTCAAATAACCACCCGTTACAACCAAGGTGGGCAGAAGAGCATCTCTGAACGCACAGTACGTCGAACTTTGAGGCAGATGGGCTACAGCAGCAGAAGACCACACCGGGTGCCACTCCTTTCAGCTAAGAACAGGAAACTGAGGCTACAATTTGCACAAGCTCATCGAAATTGGACAATAGAAGATTGGAAAAACGTTGCCTGGTCTGATGAGTCTCGATTTCTGCTGCGACATTCGGATGGTAGGGTCAGAATTTGGCGTCTACAACATGAAAGCATGGATCCATCCTGCCTTGTATCAACGGTTCAGGCTGGTGGTGGTGGTGTCATGGTGTGGGGAATATTTTCTTGGCACTCTTTGGGCCCCTTGGTACCAATTGAGCATCGTTGCAACGCCACAGCCTACCTGAGTATTGTTGCTGACCATGTCCATCCCTTTATGACCACAATGTACCCAACTTCTGATGGCTACTTTCAGCAGGATAATGCGCCATGTCATAAAGCTGGAATCATCTCAGACTGGTTTCTTGAACATGACAATGAGTTCGCTGTACTCAAATGGCCTCCACAGTCACCAGATCTCAATCCAATAGAGCATCTTTGGGATGTGGTGGAACGGGAGATTCGCATCATGGATGTGCAGCCGACAAATCTGCGGCAACTGTGTGATGCCATCATGTCAATATGGACCAAACTCCCTGAGGAATGCTTCCAGCACCTTGTTGAATCTATCCCACGAAGAATTGAGGCAGTTCTGAAGGCAAAAGGGGGTCCAACCCGTTACTAGCATGGGGTACCTAATAAAGTGGCCGGTGAGTGTATATGTGCATATAGATGGCCTCAAAGCTGTTATAGCCTACTCTATAAATAATATTAAATAATATAAAAAAACTCTGATTTGCAATTTCACAAAAGCACATAATCTAGACAAAATAAGCCTTAAGGAAGTTCAATTGACTGGAACTGCTACATCAAGTTTAAAATAGTGTGCAGGATTTATACATTTTTTACAGGATTCAAAAAATTTATTTTACTTTTATTTATGAAGAATTTTTGATGTTTATGAAAGAAGTCTCATGCTCACCCAAGACTGCATTTATGCAAAATACAGTAAAAACAGTAATTTTGTGAAATACTAAAATAAAAAACTGTTTTGATTTCATAATTTAAAATGTTATTATTCCATGACAAAGCTGCATTTTCAGCATCCTTACTCCAGTCTTCAGTGTCACATGATCCTTCAGAAATCATTCTAATATGCTGATCATCAATGTTGAAAACAGTTGTGCTTAATATTTTTGTGGAAACTGATATTTTTTCTTTCAGGGTTCTTTGATGAAAGTTCAAAACAACAGCATTTATTTGAAATAGAAATCTTTAACATAACTTAATAATGTACTTACTATCACTACCCTTGCCTTTGAACTTACATTTGTTAACTATAGGCTTAATGTCTGGGATGAAAAGCTGCACTGAAGGACATAAATAAAAATATCAACTTATTAATTATGGGCATTTTGTCACGTAGCAACCATTCGCATCAACTATACAAACCATCTGGGTCAGTCTTTATCAACAAAGCTCAGCAAAAATGCACGTTCCTCATAATATGTTTATCTCTGTGTTATGTTTTTCCTCTCAATGGGTGAGATGGCAGCTGCCAGAATGCTCCAATTTGCAGAACCATACATTCTGTCTCTTGAAAAAAGTTTTTTTTTTTCTGTAACGATTGTTTGGAGAAGACCAAAACATCAGTACCCCAGGCAACAGCAATACCGCCGGCTACAATTCCTCAGTGAGTCTCACTTCAATCTCAAAGCCAATGCCAAAGGAAAATCTATCCACCCCATTAAGGCTACTCTTTCTTGCAGCCTTTCCTAAACTTATTCATCAGCATCTCTACATGTTCCCCACTGAATTCAATCAAGCTGTTCATGATGAGGCTACCAGACTGTTGGAATATCTGTGGGCCAGAACCATGAGTGCAATGTCTTGATTGATGAGGTGATTCAGTGCTTTTTACATTTTTCTGAATATTGTGACATAATGATTGGTGGGAAAATATTCTAGGAGGACGGGTGATTTCACCCGAGTGTCATTATGATGCACGCATCACCAACATATGTGCATAAGGTCTCACATAATCTGCAATTCACATGCCAATGTTTTGTCCTAATAAATGACACATATATTTCAGGAGTAATGTACACATTCCTAGAGTATCAAATAGAATATTTCTGAAATCAATTATTGCTTTGATATCCAGTACATAGCAAATGCACATCAGAAGGCATTTGTGATATAAGCTGAATAATTTAAATCAACACTTTTTTGAAGTTGTTTTTTTTGTTGTTGACAAATGTATTGGTTTGAAATGTACAGACAGCATCATATATGGCAAACACAAAAAAGCACATCTACACAGAAACATTTTCTTTATGTCAATACATGACAATATTTGATGTCTATGAAATATTTTACAGAACTGGCTCTTTTCTGGCTCAGGTGACTATTGTTGTGACAGTTGTAAACAGACTGTAGTGAAAAGAGCATAGCCACTTCTACATTATTATTACCAAGAATTCTTTTCAAATGGAAATGCTTTGATGATCTCACCAAGCACTTACCTGCGTGAATAAGACCTTCAGAAAAGGTGTGCGGAAATTTTTTTTTGTTTTTTTTGGGGGAATGTTGATGATTACAGAGCTAGCTAATTGGTGATTGCAATTCACACAATGAGCTTCACTGTTTGTATGAATTAAGCAAAGTCGGAAATGACATTACTTAAAATGTCTTGTGTCTCTTGATGGTTGATGGGGCTTGAAGAGGCCACGAAACCTGATGTGTAAGTACCTGAAATGTGGTTTCAACAGCAGCATCCATTTGATCGCTGTGGCTCAGTGGTTTGATTCAGTTGAAGAGATGCTGATTATAGAAACTAGAGAGACTATTTAGATCCTGAAGTGGGAAAATGGCTTGTTTAAAAGCTAAAACCAAGATGATTCTTTTTTCTTTTTTTTTCATGCTGGTAACCAAGGGAGCTGATGTTCACCTATACGGTAGGCTGAATTAGGCTTCTTTCAGATTCAGCAAGAGTTAGATAATTAGTGTTGATATATATATATATTTTTAATGGTTGATGGTAATGTGAAGAAAGCATTGGTGAAATATGGGGTGAAATAAGGGAAATGTTGTCTCTGAAGTCACAAAGTTCAATCTACCCAGAGCTCTTTTCTGTCTGAAATTACAGGCTTTGGTCCACTCAGTCAATGTTACAGTAAAATCAGTGATGGGCTTGTAGAATGGGCAAAAAAACAGTAAAAGTAGACATCCAGACGCCTCCTTGAAGTGATGAGACTGACACTGGGATGTAAGTAAACTCTATGATATTGTCACCTAAGGATGGTATTGAAACATGGTCAAAAGAATTTCAGACTTAAATAAACTCCTTGTTCATCCAAAAAATAAAAAATAATTTACTCATGTCATTCTAATGACTGACTTTCTTCTAGGGAATGCAAATTTTTTTTTTTAAATAATGTGGATTTTTTGTGGATTTTGTCCATACAATGAAAATGAACAGGGTCCAAAACAATGTTGTTATTGTTAAAGGGTTAGTTCACCCAAAAAAAAAAACAAAAAAAAAAAGTAATCAATTACCCTCATGACATTCCAAACCCGTAAAATTTTCGATCATCTTCGAAACACAAATAAAGATATTTTAAATTAAATCTGAGAGATTTCTGTCCCTCCATCGACAGTCCACGCAACTAACTTGTTGTAGCTGTGTTTTGCTGTCTGTTCGTTGTCAAACAAAACAAAACATTATTTTGATTATTAAAAAATGCCATTGTTTTATATGAAAAAGTTTTTAATTGTATTTTTATTGACAAAACATTTTAGTTTGTCTTATTTAGTTTGTCTGTTTGATTAGGTCAGATAACATTTTAAGCTGTCATATGGTCATGTTACAATGTGCCCCACCTATGGGGCATGCTTTTCACTTTCATTCTTTCAGGGGTAATCAAGAAAAAAGTATACACCATATTAATGAAACAAAACCACATACGTTTGAAATTAATGTGGGGGAAAAAAAATACTCTGAACCCCAAATTGATTTACATAAACTGAGAAAGTCAAAAAGTGTTAGGTTGTGCCCTGTTCTCCCCTGATTTGTTTGTAGCCTAAAAACATAAAATGTTGCACATTTTCTATGCATTTCGTAAAACATTTGCAAATGAAGCTTTGGCACCAGGCGAAAATCATTCTGAAAAGTAATCAAATCCCTATTGTAATTATGAACTATTAGTGATGTTTGCTGTAGTGAGCACTGAATAATACATCAGACTTTGACGCCTATTTTTTTTCCCTATTAAATGCATAATGTGAATATCATTATTCATAAAAGTAATATGCATATTTAATGAATATCCTAATGAAATAGCAGCTTATAATAATTGCAATAAAGTGACAGCCACATGTGTGGAATGTTCCTCGTCCATATTTAAACACAGACAGAACAACTATTAAGTTAAATGTTGTATTTCTGAGTTAAGATCAAATCTTACCACATCTTTGCTTTCTGCATGACTTCCTTTTGAGCACTCAACAGGTCTTGTTATGTGTGCTTCACTGTATAATGCATTAAAATTGTGCATGTACATTACATTTACCTCTTAAAGTGTGCTTATCTGCGGTAGATTGTGTTACTCCTGAGCAGAGGCTTTGCTAGCTTTTATATACTAAAAGCATATAAACTTAGGCCTATATACTTTTATATTCTAAAAACATCACATTATCTTTCATATACCGTAAATAGCTCCTTTCATTTGACTACAGTTCAGTGAGCTCATAATGGACAGTGTGGTTGAGAAAGATGCAAGCTGCAGACCTGAAGTTGGTAACCATGCCAACGTTTTCTTTTTCATAATCACCACGGTTAAACCAACCAAAGTAATTTTAAAATAATATAATAAAGTAGTAATAACGCAGTGTCTATTATTGAATGGTTCTCTCTCAACTACAGAACATGTAGAGAGTAACGCAATGTGTTCTTTGAGAATTCACTTTTGGAACAAAACATTTAAGTTTGGATGTAGCAGGCTCAGCAATATTGTTTGCATAAATACACATTAATCAATTTTCAGGTAGGTTTATATGGATTGCTTAGCAGGTTTTATTACATGGAATACTTTTCGTATACTAGTTATATACTGTATCTGCGTTCCAAATTCAAAGGCTGCGTTTTGAAGGACAATTGCGTAACCGCTGTGCAATGAAGGCCCAATTCGAAGGCTCCTTCAGATGCGTACTTCTTTTCTGTGAAATAAAGGATACAACAGATGTATCCTTCGCTGCCTTGCCTAACCAAGAACTCATTGCGCACCAGCGACAACAGGTTTTTTTTTTTTAATAGAAATTGCATAATTAAACTTTTAAACGCAATTATTGGGTTCTTATTCAAATAATCTAATGTATCTAATTATACAAAAATAAAAATATACAGTACTGTGCAAAAGTCTTAAGCACGTTAGTATTTTCACACACACAAAATGGGTTTAAGTCAGTTATTTAAATCGTTTGCTGTAGTGTCAGTATAATATCAGTTTACATTTCCAAACATTCCTTTTGCCATTAATTGTAGTAATCCAGTGAGATTTGTGTGTGCACAAGGAGTCTGACAACAGCAGGTATGATCTGATCTCACCATCATCGAGTCCATCTGTGATTATATGAAGAAACTGAAAAAATAAGAAGACAGACTAAATCCAGAAGAACTGTGGCAACATCTCCAAGATGCTTTAAGAAACCTGCCTACAATATTACTGTAATATTATTGCAGTGTTTGTTAGTTTATTTTAAAAAAAATTGTACATTGGAATTTTTCTTTAGAAGAAACTTTGAGTTAATATATTGCCTAGACAAGAGGGAAAATAATTTCAACTCAAATAATGTCTACGAATGAGCTGCATGCGAGCATGTGACCTAAGCGGTTGACTTGAACAAGGGAGCAAAATAAATGTTTTTTTTTTTTATTATTTTTCATGTTTTATAGAAAAAGGTGAGTTGATTACACCAGTTTATTCACTTTTTTATGATTTAGACATGTAAAACATCCGTGTTTCACTTCATTGGGTGCTTTAATAATAGAAATGCATATCCTACTGGTGAAACTCGAAAAATTCTAAACTAATATATTTAGTATACATAACTATATACATATGCATTATTATACTTTACTTTTTATATCCTTTTTTTTTATTATTGATTTCATGTTCGAGTTTCACCTGTACATGACATATATGATTTCCTTAATGAACTATGATTTTTTTTAAATGAAACGAACTGTCTGAAAGAACCAGTTCACATAAAACAATCAGACTTCCTATCACTCGTCATGGGCTCTATTCATTTATTCTGGAGTAGCCTGTCAGAAGGTCTTGTTTTTAGTATTACAGTAATGACCCATTCAAGTAGTTTATATATAGCTAAGTGCTCTTATAATCGCAGCATGATTTATCCTTCAGGATTTGGTGCACAGATACTGAGGTCACCGGAGACAGTTTGTCATATCTGCCAGTTAAACTATTCAACATTCATTTCGCAATTGCAAACACAATTACCTCTTAATCATGGCTAATAACTAGTATTCAATATTAGACAACAAAACACTCCTGTTGTTGCATAAATGGTTCGTCTGTGAACTTCCATTTATATGCATAATCAGACATCACTTTTGTTGAGGTATGTTGATGTGGACTCTAAACACAATACAATTGCAAAGTATTTTTTTCTTTCCACGGTCTTTCTTTTCTCCAAAGGGCACCTGATAAACAGGAGCTCTTGCTGATTCTGAGCTATTATGCAATCCCAATTTCTGTTCAGTAGAGACTAGCATTTGTTTGAATATGGGATTTTATTTTCTCTATGCCATTCACGCGTATAATAATAGCATATGCATATTGTTATATTTCATGCATTCTGCAGAAATGTATGCAGCACATAGTCATCTGTTTCCTTTTGGCTGATCAGGATCAGTAGTAATGAACCCTTGTAGTTGTTCCTCTAACTCTCTCTGTCCACAACAAAGCTGATTTGTTTCAGGCATCGGTTCTCTTTGCTTGTTATTTTTCCTTTATTTTACTGCAGGAGTGTTTCTTGAAATTTAGCATTAAAGGACAGATCAGAATCTAAGAATGAAAATCGAGTATCTGGTCATCCACAGATGCCTTTGATGTTATTGTTTTCTGTACAAAAATAGCAGACTGAAAAAGATATTAATGATTCCATCTATAGCACTGCACTATTAAGCAATAAAAATCTAATGGTGGAGATATTTGCATCTTTTTTTCAAAACAGAAAATAACCTTAAAAAAACTCATTGTTTTTTAAAGGTGGATTTGAACAGCAGGCGATATTCACTCTAATGCGAGACACATGATCTGTTTTGGAAAATCAATCTGTGACAAATAGTGCAGTTGAGATGTTCAATCTGCACTCTCTCATTATAGATTTTTTCTCAACTGTTGCAAATAATACTACGCTGTGAACCACAGCTTTGTTGGCTGTCTTGCAGCTGATTTTCCCCCTAAAGCGACAGTGAAATAATTCAGGTGAAATAATTCAGCTCAGGGTTTTACTAAAGACTGAGATCTCTACGACTGTGTTCTCCATATGGGTCACTCACACACTTGGGACTGAATCCACAGGCTTTCAGTTAGCAGCCCAGATCCTTAATCATGGTGAACACCACACCCCATTTAAAAACACGAGGCAGCTGTACTGGCTCTGTTTACCTGTAGCGCTGCAAGAAAAATGTCTATCTCCTATAATGAGGCGGTTAAGATGGTTTTGTTTGTCCCAAAACCATTACTGGAAAGAGCTGGCAGGCCATCCGAGTTCCCTATTCAAGGACATGTCAAAACGCATATCATGTTCCCGATTGAAATTCTTTTCTCATTATTCCATGAAAGAGTTTCCCAGTTTGTGATAAAAAAGTCTATTTTCATATGTCCTTCAATTTAATGTGCAATCAAAATCGTATTCTCCTCCAACTTCATGATGTCTTATCTGTACTAATTTTGCTCAAAGAAACTTTCCAAAACATGAAGCTTTCAAGTGTTGGGATTTAGGATTAATGCGAATTCAGACTTGTGAGCCCAGTTTAATTAAAACATGACATTTTCTTAATTAATCTAGCAGGAAAAGCTGCAGAATTGCATCTCTTGATAGCGTTGTGCCCTGACACTGAGAACACATGGGACTGTACGCTCCTTCCGCTCGGTTCAGAATGCAGACATGTGACACACAACAACACGTCCGGGTGAGTTGGAATAGAACATCAGGTTTGCATCATTCAGCCTTTTATTAATCTGCCGCTCCGGGCCTGCTGATATTGGACATATGTTCCTTTCAGCCGAGCGATGTTAAAATTATCATACATCATGTGCTTTCAGATGCACCCTTGTGTTGTGACTTTCGCTCACATATGCTTCATAGGCTTTGACATTCATTAAGTCCCATTTACTAAAGCTGAAAAGCTTTTTGCTCTCTGAGTTTTAGCTGTGGAGATGTGCCTCGAATGAATAAAACACACTTAGGACATTGATTTGGTTACACTGTTGTTTGCACTTCAATTTCCCTCACTTAACCCAGGGAGCTATTTCTTTTAAATTGTCTCTTGTCCCCCATCCAGCTGTGTAATGTTTTAAACTGATTATATAGGAGATGACTCGTGGCTGTCTTTAGGACAAATGCAATCTTTTGGTTGGATGGAATTCAATGCGAACTTGCATAATCGCACAGCTTGTATTCAATTGCATGAGAAAATAACAGAATGATACAGCAGTAATAGAAAATGAATCATAAATCTTTAATCATCCCCTGCAAATTTGTAAAATTACCATACATTCAATAACAGGAGAATCACATTCTGACAGCATCTATTCTGTCTATTTGGCTCTATTTATGTATTTTAAGTTTTAGCACTTTCATTTAAGTCTTTATCTCATTTTTAGTTAAAAACATTCATATTGATTTCATCAGTTATTTATAACAATATCTTAACATCACATCTTTCTCTGTGACAGCCTGGGCTTTTTTCAGCCATTCACAAAACTTTTCATGTATTCAAGTTGGCTGATCTGACTTTGGAGGGTTGGGTTTGAGAGAAGAAGTCTTATTGAGGACGAGTATCTGCAAAAATTAGCAAAGCAGCAGTGATCTCTTACAGCACCTTTAATAGCTCATTAAGCTCTCTAATTGAAAAAAACACACATTTACTCTTAATTAGAAATTGAGGACTGTGGCTCTTAGTCTGTGACTATGGAACTTGCCTCAAACTGCTTCACAAGTCTCTTATCAAAACTCTGTGTGATAGGAGTCATATTTAAGCATATGACATTTTTATTACAATATTGAGTTTCTTGGCCCACCAACGTAGGCCTATATGGATGGATTTCAGAAGGTCAACGTACAGGCCCGTGCACAGACATTTTGGGGGGCAAGTTAGTTATATTAGAACACCTTTAAAATACGTTATTTAAACAAATAAACATGTCCTTATTCTGGAATTGGTAATTGGTACAGATGCATAATGCTCGAATTGGTAAATGGCGTCGTCATACTCAGATTCTAGTCAGAATGTGAGTCTGAGGGTGATATCAGCTAAATTGGGCCACTTTTTGGTAAATCGTTTGGGACAATAATACAATACCATATGTGCCTTTTCCATGTGTTTTTATGATTAATAATGACTGTTTTTGATAATTTTGTGTTGAAATTATGTAATAAAATATCATTATTTAGGCCCTACAGTTCTTAAAACATCAGCTGTGCCAACTTTTTTTGCATGAGCAGTGTCAGGTAAAATGGGCCAGCTGTTCAGGTAAAATGGGCCAGCTGTTCAGGTAAAATGGGCCAGTCAAACGGCAAAGGGAAATAGTAATTTATCATCAATTTAAATTTTAAAACACAATTGCTTATACAGCCACATAACATTTAAACTGCATTAAACAAACATTTTCATATGTGCCATTAAAAAAAAAAACATTTTGGGTGCAAACCCACATATTTAACTGTTGCAGTTAAAAAGTCCATTTTGGAATAACATACACTCACCTAAAGGATTATTAGGAACACCTGTTCAATTTCTCATTAATGCAATTATCTAATCAACCAATCACATGGCAGTTGCTTCAATACATTTGTATTGATGGTGTGGTCCTGGTCAAGACAATCTCCTGAACTCCAAACTGAATGTCAGAATGGGAATGAAAGGTGATTTAAGCAATTTTGAGCGTGGCATTGTTGTTGGTGCCAGACAGGCCGGTCTGAGTATTTCACAGTCTGCTCAGTTACTGGGATTTTCACACACAACCATTTCTAGGGTTTACAAAGAATGGTGTGAAAAGGGAAAAACATCCAGTATGCGGCAGTCCTGTGGGCGAAAATGCCTTGTTGATGCTAGAGGTCAGAGGAGAATGGGCCGACTGATTCAAGCTGATAGAAGAGCAACTTTGACTGAAATAACCACTCGTTACAACCGAGATATGCAGCAAAGCATTTGTGAAGCCACAACACGCACAACCTTGAGGCGGATGGGCTACAACAGCAGAAGACCCCACCGGGTACCATTCATCTCCACTACAAATAGGAAAAAGAGGCTACAATTTGCAAGAGCTCACCCAAAAATGTTGCCTGGTCTGATGAGTCTCGATTTCTGTTGAGACATTCAGATGGTAGAGTCAGAAATTGCCGTAAACAGAATGAGAACATGGATCCATCATGCCTTGTTACCACTGTGCAGGCTGGTGGTGGTGGTGTAATGGTGTGGGGGATGTTTTCTTGGCACACTTTAGGCCCCTTAGTGCCAATTGGGCATCGTTTAAATGCCACGGCCTACCTGAGCATTGTTTCTGACCATGTCCATCCCTTTATGGCCACCATGTACCCATCCTCTGATGGCTACTTCCAAGGTGCAAGATGCTATCCTATCAATATGGGCCAACATTTCTAAAGAATGCTTTCAGCACCTTGTTGAATCAATGCCACATAGAATTAAGGCAGTTCTGAAGGCGAAAGGGGGTCAAACACAGTATTAGTATGGTGTTCCTTTAGGTGAGTGTATATCAGTGAACTGATGTCAGTGGTGTGTGTGTGTGTGTGTGTGTGTGTGTCTATATACAACACATTTAGAATGAAATATTCAAATTTCAAAATTGATAACTGATGTGTGTGTGATGATGAAAACACTGTGTGTGACACACACACACACACACACACACACACACACTCAAACACACACACACACACACACACACACTCAAACACATGTGTATGTGTGTTTGTGAGTGACACAGATGATGGCCCATTTTAGCTGAAACCATGTGGCCCATTTTACCTCAGTGGGTTAAGGTAAATTGGGCCACAAAGAAAAACATAATTTTTTCAAAAAGATGTTCATGTAACAAACTAACAACATTATTTGTGATTGATGCCATCAAGACAGATATTATGGAAAGTTTTTTTATGTGCATGTTTGTTTTTTATAGATTTATCATCCTTATAATAGTTTAGTGTAGTCTTGATTTGAATTATTCCCTCGCCCACCATAGCACTCATAAACCAATCAAATCACCTGTTACTTGTCAAGCACAGTTATGACAACAGTTTGAAATCCTTTGCAGTCATTGGCTTTAAATTCCAGAGGGGCTGGGACCCCCAAACCTTAAACTGCCCATTTTACCTGATGGCCCATTTTACCTGATAGCACCCCTGCTCCATTGGGCTGTGATTATGGGGCATTTCAACCAGGAAAAAAATGCCTCTGCACTCAATTGGATAGACCGAATCCCGTAGGAAGGCGGCAAAAACATATTTCCGATCGACAAATGCCTTGATCGCGGTTCTCTGTTCCTCTTTTTAAATTAATGTGCTGTCTACATCTTCTAGCTCCACAACGGATCAAATCCAGCCCTAACTTCTAAGTTCGGCTGGCATCCAGGCTATCAATGTTGTGCATTATTGACAGAAATTACTATTTCTTATTGTTTCTTATTCTTATTTCTATATTCTTATTAATAATATACTATTATTATTTAGATGCATAGGCTGCAATTACAGTTGCAGTGATATGTATGAAATAATATGTGAGTCAAAGAATCATTCATTCACTGATTCGCTCAAACCGCCTGATTCATTCATGAGCGATTCATTTTCTAATTTCTCTTAATTGAGCAAAAAACAGTCAAAAAGTACATCACTGTTTTTAAAATGTTAAAACTACAATCAACTTACTGTTAATTCAACTGCTGCATTAAAATGAAAATATACAGATTACATTTGCAATCGTGCTGATATTTGGGAAAACAACACTTGTGATATTGGTGAACTATATAGGCCTATGATATATAAACATAAAAGACAAAATCGCAAACAGGGAAAATTAATATCTTGAGTTTTCAGAGCATTTTTATTAATTTGGGTGGTGTTTTCAACCATGATGTTATTTTACTCCAACCTTTTTTGTTGTTAAACTTAACGTTTGGCTATTATTGCCTTGTAGAAATACTAATAGTGTGGTAATAGTGGTTTAATTTGACAGCAGTGACACAATGCGAAGCTTAGGGTAAACACTATGGTTACCTGGCTGTCACCAATGCTGCTCTGCTCGATTTTCCTGGTGGCTATGAAGAGGAGGAAGAACAGGGCCAGGGGCTTGTGCGGTCTCGCAGAAGCCAAATTTAATAAAACCTAAAATATAAAATACAATTAAAAATGCACTTATGACTTAAAAAAGGGCACTCATAGTCAGAGACCAAAAGGGCAAGTAGCCTATAGCCTTGAGCACCACTTGGGGTCTGATTTGCTATTTGCTATTGACTTGCTATCAAAAGTAAATGAACAAGCCTGAATTTGCCACAAGGAAAGAAAGCAAATAAAGCCTGTCCATAGAATTGACTGTTTGCTAGTGATGAATTTCTCAGGTACAGACAGGTGAAGATAGGAAATTGGTGTGAAGCTCACCATCCTCTACTACTGTAAATAAGACTCCCGTGATGCCTATAGCAGAACCCAGAAACTTATGACTGACAAATGGGCTACATATAAAACTATCTAACACATTTTTTACCTGTTTGCCCACCATCTTCCAGGAATTCACAATTCAGATGGCACAGAGAATATATCAGTAGAAGGCTAATGTCATTTTCTGTCAGAAATGACACAGTATTTGCACCTCCAGTTAAGTAACATTAAGCAGATTGAGTGTTTCAATTGGACTTCAGTTGGACAGAAGTTTTCTCTTGAGGTTTAGAATGATGATACAAGTCAGCAGTGGATTTTCTTCTGACAAACGCCTGAATTTAGAGTTTCCTCATCATTGGGAATTTCCTGCCATCGTCTGGTTAAAAGATGAACTGCAATAAAACAATTTTTTTTTGTTGTTGTTTATTAGTCCTTCTTATTCTGACTGTTTTACAATCAGTTTTTCCTAAACCTTATTTTTTATTTTAAATATTTTATTTTTAAAAGCCATAAAAAATTGCCTGAAAATTTACTTTAATCTTTTATGAGTATTATAATGTTCATATTTTCAATTCTTCTGACTATTTACTGTCAGTTTCTCTTAAACCTATTTTTTTATTTTATTTGATAGATAGATAGATACATGACAGAGTTGCCGATGTCTTTTTTTATATAGACAGACAAAGGGAAACGGGCAGTAGTAAAACATTTTTCTTAACAAAGAAGATAAATTCAATGAATATGTTTAAATTATACTTGCTTGTGTTTGTTATTAGATATCGACAAAGGGAAACCATTATGAGCTGACCGGAGATCAGTGTTTAAGATCACTAAAAGGAGGAGTGACGTTTTGCGTCACGTGCACAGCTCGAGCTCGTCACATGATCAGCTGGTGACTCCTTCCCCTCTGATGGATGCAGGATTTACAGCCTTCACCACTTCGAAGGGCTCACGGGAATCCATTTCTCTTCAAAGTACAAGTTTCCAACAGAAAATAACATCACAGTAGCTTTAGGTTTATTCGTGGGAGAACTTTTAGAGAGCAAAACTGGCGCTGTTGTTGGAGTGGATGATGAACGGGCACGCAATTTTATACACCGGGGTCACTTTGGCCTTCTGGACGACCATCCTGATTGTCGGTAAGCGCTAATGAGTCCTGCTGACATAAGCACATAAATAACACACGCATCTTAATATAATTATCTTTATCTGCTTTATTCGTACGCAGATATCTTTATAATCAAACTCTGTTTCTCATGTTTCTTTAGCTGGAAAGCCATTTTTGGCTAGCATCATCTGACGTTAGCTGTCTAGCATGATTACGTCAAATAATAATTTAAATATAATTGTAATAGTACTAAAGGCTGTTGTCATAAAACATTGGTGTAAACATTTAAAATTCGATATCTAGTGATAGTACCAACAATTTTAAAGGCTGTCATTGAGAATTAGACATACACCTGCTGTGATGAGAAGGTAAATTATTTTAGCTAGAGTTAAAATGTGTGTCTAGTATTTATATTCTTTTCTTCTCCACACATGGGCTGGAATCGCATAGGAACAAAATTCAACATGTAATATGGATTACAAAAAAGTAGTTCTAAGGCAGTTAAACAGGGTTTTATGACCAAATGAGGAAGATGGCTCTCACATGACTGTGAGCTTTCACACATACACTCAATGATTTTGAATGGAAAAAGGCTATCCATATTTTGCCTTTTATTCAGATTATTCCACTGATTTTAGTTTTCTTTTTGGTTTAAATGAAAACTATATCACTCTTATACTTGATCACTTTCTTACATACTCTGCTTATTTACATGCAACTTAAACACTACTAATCATCTTCTTTTTTTTTCTCCGCAAAGGTACTTGCTATACGATTTTTGATCTTGGATTTCGATTTGATGTAGCATGGTATGTGTTCAGTAAGACAATCCTTGAAATATTAAAGCATGTTATTGCTAAGCAGGCTTTTCTTGTTCACTAGAGTAACATTTATTATATAACTGATATCCACAAAACTTAATGTATGACTTGAAGTAAATGAATAAAATACTTATGATGTCTTGATAACCTAACCTTTTCTGTCACAGGTTTTTAACGGAGACTTCTCCATTTATGTGGGCTAATCTTGGAATTGGCCTGGCCATCTCTCTGTCTGTTGTTGGAGCTGCATGGTGAGACTGTCCATTTCCTCTTTTTATCTGTCACAAAAGCAACAATGGGAAATTTTGACATGTTGTAGTACAGTTTTCCGTATCCTGTTCTGCAGTGCTTAATTGAAAGAGGTCCATAAAAAAAGAAGCATTCGACTCTTTTTATCAGTAGCTCACTCACCAAAATATGATCTAATGCAAAAGCATACAGCATGCTCCTTTTGTGGTATATACATATTTAGATATTTGAATGGTGCTAAACCATAAACTCATAAACCGTCAGTGACATATGTATTTTGTCTTGTGACTCTGCAGGGGGATTTACATCACTGGGTCCAGCATTATTGGTGGCGGAGTCAAAGCCCCTAGAATCAAGACCAAAAATCTTGTCAGGTATATGCAGTGCGCTTAATGTTTTATGTGAAAATATTTTCTTTTTTTTGCTGCCTAATATCCTGATTTAGACCCAACATTAGTGGTCGGGGAAAAAAGGCAAAACTTAAAATGAAGTAAAATTTTGAGGCAAATGTCTCTTAAAATATATATATATATTTGGCTCAACATGCCGCTTTTGTCAGAAGAGCCTTTTGTTCTTATGATTCCTTCTGTCTTGTAATTTGGGTTTATTCGCTTGCCTAAGGCTTTTTTGGCTCACATTTGCATTTAGTGACAGTTCTTTTTTTTTTTTCTAGCATTATCTTTTGTGAAGCTGTTGCCATTTATGGGATCATCATGGCAATTGTCATTAGCAATTTGGCAGAGGTAAGTTAAAACTTATTTAATTGATTTAATTCTTTGAACACATTTGCTTTAGAGTAAATCTTAAGTTCTAGGTTTAGAAAAGAGAGCAGATCTTTTCCCTGAGCTTTTTACATCTTTTAAATTAGCTGTATTACATGTACGGTACGATAGTTGTTCTCAACATTTTTTTTTTTTATGTCATTTAGAACTTCAGTGGCACGACCCCAGAAACTATTGGGGCAAGGAACTACCAAGCAGGTGCATTTTAATTCTAAATCACTTCTCATCTCGAGTGAAATATTTTTCACTCATCTCGAGTGAAATATATCTTCTGAGCAACCAAATGAATGGATGACACAGTGGTGCTGTTTTTTCAGGCTACTCCATGTTTGGTGCTGGACTCACTGTTGGCTTTTCAAACCTCTTCTGTGGCATCTGTGTTGGCATCGTGGGCAGTGGAGCTGCCCTGGCTGATGCTCAGAATGCCAGCCTCTTTGTCAAGATCCTTATCGTTGAAATTTTCGGCAGTGCCATTGGACTATTTGGAGTGATTGTAGCCATCTTGCAGGCAAGTGTTTTTTCTGAAATTACCATGTATGTTTCTTCTGCAATATTTTAATGTAAGCTGTTGTGGTCATTGCTCACTAAATAAAGCATAGCTTTAGTTTTTAATGTTCAAACTAAACTTTTTGGTAACACTTTACAATAATGTGTCATTTGTTAACATTAGTTAATGTATTAACCAACATGAACTAACAATGAGCACTGTATTTATTAATGTTGGTTAATAAAAATACAGTTGTTCATTGTTTGTTCATGTTAGTTCAGAGTGCATTTATATGGAGCTTTTAATATGACAAAATGATTTGAATTTCTATTGAGTTTTCTAAAATTCTAAACGAGGAAAATTCAAATCGTACAAAAAGTAGGTGACCGGTCTGGCGCAAACGTGGTGGTTTAAGAGAATACGTGTATCATTCGTTCTATCAGTTGTTTTTTTATTTAATATTAAGTCAAGAGTAGAAAAATGAGAAAACGGCTTGAATATTATATTTCTAATATTCTAATAGGAGTCCTCCGCTATTGCAATTCAATCGACTCTTAACGCGTTATTGCAACTACGTAGTCAAAATGTATAGGCTACATTTAATCTTTTTCTCATCAAACAACCAGACTAACCAATGGCTCGACACAACCTGTACCGGGGAAGAGTCTAGACTGGGCTTTCTTCTGTGTAGATATAGATTCACGCACGCTTTGCTAAATGACGGCTGTCATAGCCTACCATGTTCACTCAGTAAGTAAAAAAAAAAATTGTCTCTGCCAACTAAACTTCCAAAGCTAAGTCATTGTGTGTTTTCTCCACACTGTCCAGTGCGTCCCGCAGCTTTTCCACACGGATTTTGAGAGTTGGCCAGCTACAGCCATTGGTTTCTAGTTTAAAGAAATCAAATTCAGAACTATTTAAAATTCCATATAATATTCTATTTTGTTAGATTACACTTGTCAATAATTAAAATTTCACAATTCAAATTCAAATCATTTTGTCATATTATTAGGTTAATTCCATACATTAACTAATGTTAACACATGACTTTGACTTTAATAATGTATTAGTAAATGTTGAAATTAACATTAAATAATAAATGTTGTAGAAGTATTGTTCAGTCTTGTTAACTAAAGTAGGAAGTTCACCAATGTAACTTTAGTGTCAAGTTTTATTTGTAGAGCAGTTTAACACAACCGTAGTTTATCCTAAGTGCTTTACAAAAAATAAAAAATAAATCCGATTTTGAAAGAAGAGTAGAAAAAAAGATTACAGTTTTAATCAAGATTAAAATCAAGCATCGAAATCAATCAAAATGTATATAGGTACAACCATGACGTAGAACACCAGCTATTTAAAATACATACACAGCATTACCGTATTTTCCGCACTATAAGGCATGCCGGATTATAAGGCGCACCTTCAATGAATGACCTATTTTAGAAAATGTTTCATATATAGGGCGCACCGGATTATAAGGCGCATACGATACTGCAGTCAAACGTTTGAATGGGTTTGCGTTATGCATCCACTAGATGTGCTAAAGGGAATGTCAACAAGGCTTTTTAGCCTCTTAACAACCTTAATGTGTCATTACAAGTGCACAGCCATGTGAGTGAACATGGTGAATCTGACTGCAGTAGATGTGAAATATATGAATAAAAATTGTTTATTCAGCCAGCTCACATACCCGTATTTTCTTCCTGTTTTCGGTCGAAGTCCACAGTAGGCGATTGTCGAGTGCGCGCGCGATCCATTGGCAGATAGTGGCGTAAGTCGCCCGGCGCTGTCTCCCCGTCTTGGTGAACGTGTGTTCACATCCATATATAAGGCGCTCCGGATTATAAGGCGCACTGTCGTTTTTTGAGAAAATGAATGGCTTTTAAGTGCGCCTTTTAGTGCGGAAAATACGGTACTTGAACGCTAGAGAGCAAAAATAAGTCTTTAAACTGCATTTAAAAGCCTCCAGTGACAGAGAGGCCCTGATGGTCAGAGGTAGACTGTTCCAAAGCTTTGGGGAGACTACAGAGAAAGCTCGGATCACCTTTTGATTTAGAGTGAGAATGAGGGTCAGATAAAAGTAACTTTTCACAAGATATCAGTGACCTAGAGGCTGTGTATGGCCTAATAAGATCACGCCTGGGCTGAATTGTGCAGTGCCTTGTATGTGAAAAGAAGGATATTAAAGTTGACTCTAAATTGTATAGGGAACCAATGCAATGAGACCAGGACAGGGGAGATATCTCTTTTCTTAGTTCCTGTTAACAATCTGGCTGCTGAATTTTGAACCATCTGTAACTGAGACAGTGTAGATTGAGGGAGTCCAACGCACAGAGAGTTACAGTAATCCGATGGAGAGGAAATTAGTGCATGAATCACAATTTCAAAGTCTTAACTAGAAAGAAAGTGTTTCACTTTTGCTACAAATCTGAGTTGAAAGAAGCTACTCTTTACAACTGCATTTACACACTTGTCAAATAGGAGAAGAGGATCAAAATAAACGCCTAGAGTTTTTTGCACAATTGTGTAGGTTGTTACTTCAGGAACCTAACTGCATTTTAATGGAGTTGTTGGTAGCAGCAGGACCCAGTAGAAGCACTTCGGTTTTATTTTCATTTAGTTGCAGTGAGTGATTTGTCATCCAGGTTTTGACTTCATTAAGGCATGAGAAGAGGAGATCTAATGAAAAGTCATTTCCTGGTTTGATTGGAAGATTGTTTCTGGAATATTGAGCCTAAAGAGGGAGCATATAGGGGGAAAACAAAAGAGGACCAATAATAGATCTCTGTGGAACACCACAATGGATAGGAACAGAAGTTAATGACCCAATATTTACAGAGAAGGTCCTCCCCTTTAAGTATGAGGTGAACCACTGTAAAGCTAGGCCCTGAACTTCAACAACACACTCAAGTCGTTTCAGAAGAATATTATGATCAATAGTGTCAAATCCGGCACTCAAATCTAAAAGTATCAGGATAGCAGAAGACCCAGAATCAATGGACAGCAGAATGTCATTTGTAACCTACAGCAATGCTGACTCTAAAATGGGTCTAGAATATTAAAAGTATCCAGGTATGAAGTAAACTGTAAGAGTGCAACTTATGTTAGGCTATATTACTGTAGTTACATTCATTTAGTTAAAGTAGGTAACAATGCTGCACGATTAATCATATCGCAATCGCAATGTCAGCGATTATATGATTAACACAGCATCTGTTCATTTTTGTCATCCTTTGGCTAGTGTTACATGATCCCGCTCTTATTCATACAAATGCTTTTAAACCAGTAATGTGCGAAGAGACAAAAAAGAGTGCGCTGCATGTGAATGTCCTAACTGACACACAGAAAGACTCACGCTATATCATGCGCATACGCAGACTGCACGCCAGAAAACAGTTCTCTTTCTCGCTTGAACAAACAATAACACACACAATTATGCCAAAATGTATTTTTGTCGAGTATCTTCATCATAACATAAGAGAAGTCTTGGGTAATTTTTTTCCAGACATCAATGGCTTATTGATCATTATAGATGTTATCAATCATTTAGTTGTTGTTGCTAGTTTGAGTTGAGAAATACACATTTCAGCATTATCACGAATCTGTGTGTGCATTTTCCTTGAGAACCAAGCAAGTTGACTCATGAAACCATATGTTTATTATATCGCAATCGCAATATTGACCTCAATAATCGCAAAATGATATTTTCCCCAAATCGTGCAGTCCTAGTAGGTAACTAATTAAATCTTATTGTAAAGCATTGCCACAAATTTTTTGTTATTAAAAATAAAATGATCTGCCAGATGCATAAATGTAATGTAAAACATTTTAGTCCTGTCCCACATTTAGCAGCAAATCATGAGCCTTGGAATTGTCAGCATGACCTTATCATACTTGGTCAATTGATTTCTACCGACAGCAGAGAATATTAAAGTATAAGACATTTCAGGGTTTCAATTAAACATTTTGAATCCATGAGGTGGTACTGTTTTTAATTATAGATTTCATTTTTTTCAATAACATATTCTACCTTGAAAGCATTTGACCTTGATGATCAAATGAGTGCCCTTTATTCATTAATAAATAATGAATGAGTTTTTTTTTTACTTTTTTACACAGAGTAAGTATTTGTTGTGGCCATTTATTTCAAACAAGAATTTAAAGTGAATCAAGCAGTTCTATGGACCTGGTCTGATTTTTGTCATTTTATTTATACTGTACCTTTCATGCACAGTTTTATTCCAACAGCACTACCATTATCAAAGCACAGTATTATTGTCATTACACTATTATTCGTAAATCACGTTGTCATCATGCCATCAGATGCTTTAAAAAGAGTAAAATGTGCATTGTCAAATCATGGATTGTATGTCAATTGACGTTTGTTTCACTACATTCCTCATATGAACAAGCCTTTGGTTTACCTGTCATGAAGCATATTCTTCCCCATCTGGCTTCCAGCAGGATTATCTTTTGAATTATTTCTCATTAATATCCATCTAGCTACTTATGACCACCCTCTGGAAAATTAATATTTTATCACCATTTCCAGTCACACACTGTAAATTGATCTGACATGCATACTTGAATTCAGATTGAGATTATTCAGCTACACAAAAGCAACTCCTATTAAAACTGTCATATCATATGGCGTTTGCAGTTGCAATATGGCCTCTAATCATAATATGTTTTTTGATATCATTTTGGTTCATCCATTCAATATTCAGTCTATTTTTTTATTATTATTTTTTTTACCTGTAAAATCATTAACACTGTTTCTCTCTCTTTTTAGACGTCGAAAGTAAAAATGGGAGATTAGATGACTACACAACCTACAGATCAAAGACTCTGTGTTGCTGGTGCAAACAGGAGGTGTAAATGCATAGTAAATTATTTAAATGTATTTTCCTTTGTGTCTGTTTTTAACCATCATTTTCTGAAGATTGAATTATTGTATGTGCTGTGTGCACCAATTTGTCTTAAAGAGTGCATGATGATGTCAAAGGCAGATCTTTGACGACTCACTTAGTTTGGCATCTCATAATACTGAAAATGAAAATATCACTTAATGTTTTTGGCCATACCTCCATGATGTCATAATGTAAAATTTAAACATTAGAATTTTTATTTGAATCCAGAGGTATTTTATTTATTAAAATAGCCTAATATTATAAACAATGACCCTGCAGACAGAAAAGACTGTCAATAGACTCAATGTTCTGGTCTGTTTTAACACACAGGGTGTTATGTTTGTAATCATCTCAAATTTCAATATATAATTCGTTGTGATTGTTCTGTACAGTACAAGAAAAGTGATCAATTGCATTAGTGTGGTTCTTTGCGTTGGATGGCTGTAAATCGTAAAAGTATTCTCTTGATCGCTGTATGCAAGAATATTCTTGTATTTGCGTGATGACACCTGGTGTATCCAGTGTGCTTGACCCGATCTCACTCTCACGTGTTGTGTTTTCATGTTGAATTCAAGTAAACGATATCTTTGAGACAACAGTTATACCAAAACTATGTTAAAAAAGAAAAGAAAAAAAGAATACCAGTCTCCAATTGTATTTCTACCGATGTGGTCCCTCACTTTGTAGGGCTAACTTCAGTTCAACTGAGTTAAAAATAAGAGGATATAATAATCTGATGCGTGTACATATTAAATGCAGCTGTTTATTTTTGTGTGTGAAGCATGAGGGTGTTTGCCATTCTGTATTTCTCTAGTTGTCTTGTGATTTTTGTTTACTTTTTGTATTTTTTTGTTTGTTTTGGAAGCAAGAAGTGGTCTTTATCCCCTAGGTCCCTGTCGTTACTGTATAATGTCTACAATCAAAGCTGGATGAACGATATGTAACAACTTTGTTGTTCAGTTAATTCTGAAAATGATGGTCCAGGAAGTTAATAGCAGAACAGCACAGCAAACAGCTGTTGAAGGTTGACTTTAATTGGTTATAGACATTAAATTCCATATTTATTTAAACGCAAATAAAAAACAGGTTTTAGGTTTTGCTGGATTTTAAGATCTAATTTTCACAACCAAATTTTTCATCCACTTAAAATGTTTTTTTTTTTTTTTTACGTACTTTTAGTTTTGCATTAGCTTAGATATTTAGCAGTTCAACAACCCATTAATTCCTCACAGCCTCACTTTCACTCACGTAAAATGAAATATGGGGTTTTCCCTTTGCTAAGGTCCATAGGTTATTGAAATCTAACAGTATACCAGTGGTTATAACAATGATCAAACTTATAAGATCAGTTGACCTTCTTTTATTTATACTTAGATGCTTTTCTGTCAATGATGTGTTTGTGAATTAGAGGTACATACTAAACATGATTTTACTAACCGCTAAATGTCCAAAATCAACTTCTGTTAACTGTCTGTTAAATGATCAATCAAGCATACCCCATCTGTAAAGCACTATAGACTTGTGAATCACTTCAAGTCTGGTGAACAAGTTGATCTGTTATTCTTGAACTGGATTTGTGGAGTGATGCATTATTTGTATTGTGGTTTTTTTTCACCCTCATTCTTTACCTGCAAGTGTTTATTTTAAAACATTCCAACTTAGACCTGGTTGTAATGACCCGGTGGTTCAACCCACTCTGGGGATCACACTGCGAGGCTGCTTTGGGTCTCGTCCAGGACCTGGATTGGCTGTCTGTGGTCTAGTGGTTCAGGAGTTGACCCTTTTTTCCATTTCTCCTGTTTCAGTGATTGTTAAATATGTTAATGTGGTGATTCCATTGTTTTGATGTGTACAAGTGGATCCTCTAGACTTCATAATTGTCCTCTAAGAAATAAAAAAGAAATGTGGAAAAGTTCAATGCCATGTTTTCTGTTTATTGTACAGTATCAGCAGTAGCATTGCATAGCATGAAAGTAAACTAGCATAGAAGTAAACTAACTCCCTCATTACCATATTGCAGGCGGAAATACACTACTACTATTTTTTTAATTAGTCTCATGCTCACCAGGGTTGCATTTATTTGATTATAATACAGCAAAAACAGTAATATTATGACCTATTGTTACAATTTAAAAAATAAATTCTATTTTAATATATTTTAAAATCTGATTGCAAAGCTGAATTTTCAGCACCATTACTACAGTCTTCAGAAATCCTTCTAATATGCTGATTTGGTGCCCAAGAAACATTATTATCAATAAGATATTATTGATAAATTACATTATCAATTATTTAATATTATTATTACATTATCAATGGTTTTATATTAATATTGAATCAAAATCCCACATATTTTATAGAACATATTTTGTAAATTATGTGCTCCAAACTAAAATATTAATATAGTTTAGCTATAGCTGTTGCGAAAACAAGTAAACAAAAAAAGACATCTTGTGTGAGTGAATATATATATATATATCAAAGCAAAATTATCCCGATTTAAAAATATAAATACAAATTAAAAATATCATGCTTTGGAAATTGCCAATGTATACTAAACATTATTTGGCTATGCATGATTTATTAAATGCAGCATTGTACAAGCTGTACAAGCTTTAAATAGCCACCAGATGGCGCCAAAGGACATAACACCGTTTCATTGATTTCGTTTATTTGGCAGGTCCATCGCTTGTTGTCACAGTTGCTCCTTATTGCTATATGTAAATACGGCAACCCTTTAAAAAACATAAACGTAGAGTGAGCTTCACCTGTCATTTCATTCTTGACTCAACTGCAATGAACACGTTTGGCTAAATAATGGACCACGATGGATGTAGTTCTATCGCTTTCAATCATGCTCGTGTGAAACTGCTTAAAATCGGGAAAAGAGCTGCTATAAGGACAAAGATCCTTCCAAATAAAAACTAGATAGTACATGTGTGTAGGCTATCAACCAGGCACAAAAAAAGAAAAAAGAATTCCAAAACAAAACAGTACATGCATGGCTCGACACCTATCGAGGAGATATTAATTGCGCCCTCTTGCGGTGAATAAGCAGACCTCCGATTGAACCTTCCGAGTCTCCGTACTAAAGAAAACCTGCCTCCCTATTCCTTTATTCGTACACCCATCATCTCTCCTCGCAAAAACACAGAACGGGCAAATGAAAATACTGGGCAAAATATTCAGTCTCATCACTGGAGTGTACGCTGTTGTTAAAGGCTCTGAACAACATGGAGAAATATAATGTTCCTGCAATATGGCATAATCCTTTCATCAGTGTGCATTTCTTTCCGAAAAATGAATTAATCGGCGTTATCTGCAGAAAGAAATAACGGTATCCGGCAAGTAACTCCCTCCTTTCTATGTGGATATTATGATCAAACTAACTGTATTTCACATAGATGACACATTTATGGCTGAAACTGACAGTTCTTCCGAAAAAGACAGTCAGCTGAAGTGAATACAACAAAGATGAATCCCTTTTAGAGGAGCTCCCTGGCTTGGAAAGGAACAAGGTAAGAAATTGCATGTTTGTGTTTATGTTTTGCAAACATGAAACATTTTATTTTCTGCACGACTTCCTTTAAACGATGCTCTTTGTTTTCCCTTAATATCACATGCTATCTTTATTGCCTGCCATCTTGATCAAGGCGTACATATATTCAACATAGAGATGCTGCCTATACAATCTTAAATCTTGGCCAGATCACTCTATCACAAAATAGTATTTTTCATCGAAATGCACATTTCAGCTCCTCCCAGCAGCAGAGTCGAGTATAAGCAGAGGGATGATGCTGTGTAATGGTACCCACAGCATCCATGGACAGCATCTTGCCCAGTGTCTCAGGATAGGAAGCTGGCAGGACATGTGTGGCTTTGTGGCCAAAGATCTGAGAGTGTGGAGCAGATTTTAGAGTAAACACTCTGTATGAAGCCTGGATGTTTAATGCATTATAATGATATTTGTAATGCCTTGCAATGCATCTTTAAATCACTGTATATTCTCATTAATAACAAACAAAATTATAAGACTTACATATACATGGTTCTACCTTCAACGAGTGATTTAAAATAAGTCTGTACTCATTCTTAAGGATGAATAGGTACATTTTAATATCTATAATAATTTGAAACCTTCTTTTATGAACAATAACGGATCACATTTTTGAATGTGATATATTCACATTTTCCTATTAACCTTTTAATTAGTTAATTATTAATGAGAGCACATCATGGCACTTAAGTCTCAGGGCAACCGCTGTTTATGGGGTCCAATTAACATGCTGCTGTCTTCCCTTTTTATTTAATCGGTGATCGCAGTATATCTTGTTAATTTCACAAATTGTGATACAGTTTTAAACAGTTCCATTCTTAAAAACATCACGTTTGCTCAATTTCAGCTCATGCAGTACGTCATTGAGACAGTTTTGTTGTGTAGTATTAAGTTAAGGGGTTTTAGGGCTGTTTGTTTCACTTGCATACAATCTGTTTCTCTTTCTTTAACCTTTTTTTCCCCTCTTTATCAAGACTGAATATTTTCTGCTGAATATCTCCTATCCTGTATGTTTGATACTAGTCAGTAAGGACTGAAGTTTTAGCACACTAAAAGGTTTTGCTCACATGCTTGTGTATAAAAACATTATCTAGCCCTTATTTAAATCCTGCTCTGAATATCTTTTCCGGCTATATTAGTGCTGTCAAATAGATTAATCACAATTATTCGCATCTAATATTAAAGTTTTTGTTTAAATAATTTAAATGGGTGTGTGTGTATATACGCAGACATATTATTTAAACAAAAACTTTTATGTAAGATATGATTATGTATTACATGTATTATGTGTATATATATATATTTATTAATACATTATTCAAATCAAAAGTTGTATTTGTTAACATTAGTTAATGCACTGTAAACTAACATGATCAAACAATGAACGACTACTTTTATTAACTAACATTAATAAAGATAATGTATTGCTCATTGTTAGTTCATGTTAGGTAATACATTATCATATATATACATAATACATATATATGTTAGGTATATATATATATATATATATATATATATATATATATATATATATATATATCAATATTTAATGTAATGTAAATTCAAATATAATTCAGATTTTTCTTTCTTCAACACAGAGTAACATATTAGACTGGCATAGACTATTAATTCTGATTACTCCTGTTGTTTTATCCTGTTTTAACAGTGCTGTGATTGTGAACCTGAATTCTCTGCATATCACTGACAGAATGGAAGGTTAAATAGGGTGTCAATTTGCGTTTTAGCTGTTCATTTACAATCAGTCACTTCTGTTGTCTGATATGTGGGTCCATTAGTTCTCGTTGTTTCCTCTAAGTGACTTTCTCTCAATGTCTGTATCTGTTCCTCTCATTCACCCACACAGTCTGCTTTTTAAGCTCTTTCTACAGCACTATATCCGAGAGGCCCAAGGACAGATTGTCCATTGGTCCATTTTACAGTTTGTTTTAAACAGGAGCTGCTCTGTTTGGCTAATCTGCCTGGATCCACCAGAGATAAATGGCCTTTCAAGTCTGCTGTGGCCCATGAGTTCCTTTCCTAATATGATGGGAATGGTTTTGATGGGAAATTAGGGATCAATGTGTATTGTGCTATGCTGAACAGGTACATGAGGCAGAGCCAAACCATTGGGTGTTGGGATTTGTTGTCATGGGAACAGTAAAGACCCGCAACACAAAGGTGGCATGAAGTGGACAGCTTTGTTTTGTGCACTGGCTTTTGTCTCTTCCTCAGCAACAGTTTAAAGTAAATTTTTTTAACTCATGAGTGTGAAAATAACAAATTATTTATGATATCAGACAAGTCTGGTTCTGCCCTGCAGTACAGAATGTGTTTGTCGGTTGTTGTTTATTTCTTGGGGAGTTGCAAGGGTATTTAGGTGAATGGGGATAATCATGTCTAAGTCTATCCAGATGCCAACTTGGAGGTCCGTCCAAACGAAGGCTTCAGCTGCGGCGGTTTAATTTGTCTCTTGGCTCTGAGTAGAGTGAGCAGCTGGACTTGAGGCAGGCAAAAGCTGGGGCCGTGGTCTGTGGAGCTCACACACTAACAGAGCTGGAGCGCAGCCACCAAAGCCTTTCTTCAGCTTGTTTGTGTGCTGTGGTATGAACTGTGTATTGAGACAATGCTGTGTAATTAGCCGTCCGGGTTCACATTTTTCTCAGGGAATGTCTCTGCAATGGCTTACCTTTGTTCAGAATTAGATACATTTCAAACTCTGAAAGAGAAAAAGGACTCGATTACATAACTGCCTGGTGTTCAAATAAGGCTCCTGAAATGTTGTCTTGCTTGAGTTAGCCTTAAAGGAATAGGGTTCAATATAAGTTAAGCTCAAACGACTGCATGTGTTTGTGCCATTGCCATAATGAAAAAAATCATTCTGACTCATTTCTAGATTTCTCGAGGACACAAATTTTGGATGATTTATTAAGAAATATTAAGCAGTTTTGTTATTGTTAACTGAATACAAAAAAAAATGTTAGTCAAAATAAAGCTGAAATAAATAAATATAAATATTAGATGAAAATTAAAATAAGTACTGCTAAGTAAAAGCACGTTATAATTACGGTTACTATTTACAAAAAGGTTTCATTAGTTAACATTAGTTATTACATTCATATTAGTTAATATGAACTAAGAATGAACATTACTTCTACAGCATTTATTAATCTTAGTTGATGTTCATTTAAACATGTATGAATACATTATTCAAATCAAAAGTTATGTAAATTTGTTAACATAAGTTAATGCACTGTAAACTAACATGATCAAACAATGAACGACTGTACTTTTATTAACTAACATTAATAAAGATTAATAACAAATGTATTGCTCATTGTTTGTTCATGTTAGGTAATACATTAACTAATGTTAACAAATGAGACCTTACTTACCTTAAGTGTTACCAAAATTACTGAAACAAAATAAAAAAATAAAAGATAATTCAAAATATGAATAAATTAGGGCTGTCAAATGATTAATCACGATTAATCGCATCCAAAATAAAAGTTTGTGTTTACATAATAAATGTGTTTGTACTGTGTACAATTATTTTGTATAAGTACACACACGTGCATTTATATATTTAAGAAAAATTTGATATTTATATATAAAATATTTATATTTATATATAATATAAATTATATATAAATCTATATATACTATATAGTATATACATGCAAATATTTCTTAAATATATACAAGCATGTGTATGTATTTATATATCTAAAATAATTATACACAGTACACACACATTTATTTTGGATGCGATTAGTCGTGATTAATCATTTGACAGCCCTAGAATAAATACTATAATAGTAGGCTATATAAAGAAATATATAAAAAACGGATGTAAAGCTTACAATTTTATAAAAGCTTGTTTAGTATCTGAGTAAAGTTGTTTTTCTGGATATTTTAGGGTTTTAGGCATTGTGTTGTCGAGGCAATAAAGATGTTAAATTGAATATATCTTTATCCCTTAAAATATTAGTAAGCTTCTTTTTTTTGCACTAAAAACTTTAGCTACTTCTTGTGGCTACATTATTGGCACAGGGAATATTTTAAAATAACATTTATGAATTGCCTCCATTTACTTCCAGTGTAAGTAACCAAAGTCCCTTTAAAGGGATAGTTCACCCAAAAATGAAAATTAGCCCATGATTTACTCACCCTCAAGTCATCCTAGGTGAATATGACATTCTTCTTTCAGACGAATACAATCAGAGTTATATTAAAAACTGTCCTGGCTCTTCCAAGTTTTATAATGGCAGGGAATGGCCGTTTCTGTTTTGAAGTCTGTAAAAAGTGCATCTATCCATCATAAAAGTGCTCTACACGGCTCAGGGGGGTTAATAAAGGCCTTTGCGTTTGTGTAAGAAAAATATCCATATTTAAAACTTTATAAAGTAAAATAACTAGCTTCCGGCCAAACGAACATACGGATTCCCCTTAAGTCTAAAGCGCTACTTATGCGAGTAATGCGATGTACTGCTGATATTTACGATACGCCATGACGCACTACGCTACTTCTGGTGTCACAAGTTGCGTAGCCTAAGTTGCGCTTTAGGCGTAAGTAGACTGGGTTTTCACTGGAAGCTAGAATTTTACTTTGTAACATGTTAATTATGGATATTTTTCTTACACAAACTCATCACTTCGCTTCGGAAGGCCTTTATTAACCCCCCGGAGCCGTGTGGAGTTTGCTTATGATGGACAGATGCACTTTTACGAAAACAGCCATTCACTGCCATTATAAAGCTTGGAAGAGCCAGGACATTTTTTAAAAAGAATGTCATATACACCTAGGATATCTTGAGGGTGAGTAAATCATGGGCTAATTAAAATTTTTGAGTGAACTATTCCTTTAAGACTATATAAGTCTTTGCTGTAACCCAGATACAAGTTGAAATAAAATGTTGTGGGTTTTTTTTGTCAAAATTATGCTATAAGTTCTGTCAATTGAACTTAACTTGCATTGAGCATGGAATATTCCTTTAAATTTGATTCATCTTCAAAGATGAAATATTACATTGTTTTATTTATAGTAGCCTACAACTGACATTTTAAATTCATATCTGGATTCTTCTTTCCTTTTTACACCTCCATATTTTCAGACCTCGCATTTTTCTGTTCGCTTATTCAAGCTATTGTAGAGAAGGTAACACAACACAGCACAGGATCTTGAAAGTGATGTTTACATCAAAGTCGTGAGTTGAATGTGTTTTGAAAAGTATAGGCTATACTCGTCGTAAGATTGAAAGAGTAGCCGAGTGGGTCTTCAAGCAGAGTACAATGAATCTGAATCTGAAATTGATGTCACGTACGCATCCCACTGAACAGGTGCTGGCCACAGATTTACAGCCAAAGGAAGATGGAAGCCTGCAGGCAGAAAAGCACACTTTTAATGTGGGAAAATCATCTTAGGTCAAGAAATTTATTGCATATATTTTCAATATGTGGGCCTTAGCCTCCTACCTCTCAATATGAGGCATCTAATTAAGCTTATTTTAATCTTTAGCGATTAGTGGGTGGGGTTTTCTTCTGGGATGTTTTGCTGAGTCTGACTTTGTAACCCAATTTGAGCTTGACAGCTCTAACTAGTGTATAGCTAAAGCTGCTTGAAGCTTATCCAAAACAACTTAAAATGATGTTTTTCTTTTCTTAATTGATTTAGGATTCTTCACTAAAGCAGTAATTTAGTTTAGTTTTTCTCTGTGTTTTAGTTGTCCGTGAGTGATGTATTGTGAAAGACCTTGTTTTTTCCCCCCCAATTATTATAATGAGACTATGTGAAGCAAGCAGCGTTTCGTTTGGACTCTATTCGGGTGAACCATTTTCACAGTGTTATACGATAGAAGAAACACATTTTTGCATAAATAATTCATAATCTTAAATGAATCTCAAAATATTGGCAGGATGGAGAACACTTTAGGCCATTAGACATTTTACTTGTCAATACGGTGCTGTTTTCAAGTAACTTATAGGAGTGGAAACATGCCAGTAACCTTTGATTAACGGAGGTCTTTGTCCCAGATCCATATATTCCTGTACAGAATATCAATATCTTTGTCTGATTCGTTAAGTTTTTATTAAGAGTCAAAGTAAGAGTTGTAAAAAGTAACCTCCTCCGTTTTTAACATCCCTCCAGATTTTAAGAGGATAAAAAGCTCTTTACATTAATAGAAGTCTGAGTGTTTTATGAAGTGGCATGCAGAATATGTTGTTTGCAGAGCTCTAGATCACAGGTTTAGGGATGTGTGCCAGCGTGAGGTGAATGGTGTCATGTCCATAGGGAGGCTGGTATTCAGAGTAATGAAATGGTAGCCAGGGGCCAGTGACTCTCAGCTCGACTCTCTTCACCTGCTGCCATAAGTGTTTAACTCTTTTGGTCCTGCACGGGTATGACATGTCATACCACTGACTCCTCTACTTCAGATCCATGTGGCAGTGCTGGTAATTGAGTGGATGCATGCAATCCCCTTCTCTTTTTGTCACTTGTTTGTGTAACCAGTGTGAAAGCAAAAAAAAAATGTTTTACTCTCTTTTTAGCTAAACCCTAAACATAAACTTCCGCCGCATTCACACCACCAGTGACAAGTCACTAGTCTCTGTACTGTGAAGTCGCTTGTGGGTGTTCCTAGACTGCACGTCTGGCCATATCTTTAGGAAATGATATATATCAGTGATATATAAAACTAAGATATCATCCTAATTTCACGAATTTGCATTCTGCTGCTGGAGAGTGTTGTGATATAAACTACAGCAGTGCTCAGTGCATTAAACCATTAACCCATTAGCCAGATTTACGATCGATCAATCAACGAATTAAACTCCCTTATACTGTTCAAAATGACTAAAACGTCATTCAAATATAACAAATAATACATTTTCTTGTCTCTAATAATCAACATAATGCTGAGGAAACGGTAAAATTAAACTGTTCACTGCATCATAATTAACAAACGAACTATCAATGTATGAATAAAACTCACTAAGACTGACAGCAGTTTCCCACGCATCAATCAATCAATCATTTTATTTCTAAAGCACGTTTAAAAACAACACAAGTTGACCAAAGTGCTTTACAGACCCAACCTTACTAAACATATAGACAAACACACCATACAACTAAACAAAACACTAAATAAACCCCATGTATCTGAGAACAGTTAAAAGCAGCAGAGAAGAGACGGGTATTCTACCTAGATTTAAAACACTCAATGGAATCACATGATTTAATGTGTAAAGGGAGACTATTCCAAAGACCGTGGTGCTGCTACCGCAAAGGCACGATCTCCCTTAGTTTTTAACTGTACAGTAGTCTGTGTTTACTGTCAAATAACAAAACAGTGAAATTGCTCCGGAACTCTGTCCTGGACAGGGTGAGTACTATCCCTTTAAAGGGGTCATGACATGAGAAACTTAATTTGCCTTGATCTTTTGGTATATAAGAGATCTATGTACTATTAAAACTTCCTGCAAGTTTCATAGCTTAAGACGTCCTCCCCATTATAAACGAACAATTTATTTAATCAAGCTCTAAATACAGCTCGTTGTGGATCCATGGTATGAAGTGACGTCACGGTACGAAGTGACGTACCAGTCGTTTGCATATGACGCCTCAAGCGCAGGACAACTACGCCTCTATCGTTGTCGCGTGGCTCGCGCCCACAGGTGTTCAGTTGACGTGCAGCGAGTGGGTCTGTTTACAAGAAGATTGCGATGCCACACAGATGTGCTGTTCCTGGCTGTGGACAAACGACATGTTTGAATACGCTGCCGAACGATCCAGACGTCAGGGAAAAATGGATGCAGTTTATTTTTTGTGGACGTCCCAGTCACGACAGTGCATTTAAGCGTTTTAAGGATTACTATTTTGAGAACAAATCACAGTATGATGCTGGCTTTGCCAGAAAACCTTTGCTTAAAGATCAGGCCATGCCCACTATTCTGGGCCCAACAACGATGCCGCAAACTGTAAGTAATGTATTTCATCTTAAAACTACTTTTTTTGCATAAGCACTGACGATCGCCAATCATAACAGTAGGCGTTAACACTGAACTCTTAAAGGGGAAACACCCCCAAAACAGACTGTTTGAATCAGAGGATGAGAAACAGGGTGGGGAAAGGTCATAAATCACTAAATATTAAAAGGTTTTTGTCCAAAAAACTATAGTAATACTATAATTGCACCTAAGGGAACATGTCATGACCCCTTTAAGTGAAATTTGACAAATCAAACTGTTAGTAAAGCAAAATGATTTTCCTGTGCATAAGCTCAAATATGTAAAAAAAATATTTTAACAGTAATTTAAGATATTTTTCAAATAATTTCCCCAAATGGAAATGGTCGTATTAAAAAACAGATCTGGTAAAATCTTAATAGAATTAATAATTGTTTGGGAAATAAGAAGTTTTTAAAATATTACAATAGTTTTGTGTGTACTGTTATTTATTTTAAATGGTCTATAATTAAATATAAGACTACAGTGTGACTAATTGTTTTTTGTAAGTTATTTATGGTGTGACATGCAAAATAATGCATCACATTATACTTTAAATATAATGTCACACAATATTAAGTTGCACGCTGTTAGAGAAGTCTGTTGACTATCAGCTAACATACTTGTAGCATGTCCACTTTCATAGCAGTTTCAGCATAACCAATTTCAACAGAGAGGGGAGAAACATGTTTTGATGTTAATTTCAAAATTCTTAATAGAAATGTTGGAGCACTTAGGCCAATATTAGTAATGCATTAATAATGCAATTTGAAAAATGATATGATTTTAATTAAATTCTTTTTGATTTGGAATGGTATTTTGTGATATTACAAAAATGTTAATTATGCAGGCAAAACTATTTTATATCAATGGATTATTTGTTTATTTATATAAAAAAAAGGATCTTTGTCAAATTATCTGTCAATACTTTTCAGGCCTTTTGGTCGGTAACACGTCTACAATGTTCCCTCTGTAGGCAACTCATTAAGTTTTGAAACAGCATTAGTGATTTTCAGCAGAATTTTTCATATTAGTTATATCCACACCTCACTAGTTCATATACGTGCCTTCATGTGTGATAAGTTTCACATTTTTTTTGGTGTGAGATATTGCTTGGCTTGTTATTGGCCTCAGAGAGTATTTCTAGTAATGCATTAACTAACGTTAACAAATGAGACCTTATTGTAAATTGTTACATGAGTGATTGATTGCCATTCCAATACAAATATGTATTGTGTGAATATTCAGACATTTATGGTGTCCATGACAATAATTTTTTTCTAAATTGTACCTAAGCTATTACATGAAATGTTCCAGTAAATACTTTTTTGAATGTGGCTGGTTTCATTTTGCTTGTTGGGAATTTTCTACACAGTAGGAAATTAGATGTTTTTAGTGACACCAATTTTCACATTTCTGTTATTAAGTCAATGGGTTTGGAGCTGAAATTTCAAAGAAATGACCTGCCTTGAGTCATCTGCTCAAGTCTAAATCAATTTACAAGTAATTGCACTTAATTTAAAGTTAAGCCCCAGTTCTCATGTTGACATCTCCAATATATATAATTTTCTGTGGTGGCAGTCCTCTTCATGGAAGATGATTTCTGATTTGTAAAAGCCTAAACGTGCATGATTGTAGTCCTCTATTTTTCGGATATAATTTGCTTGAGTACCTCTAGACATACATTTTTTCTTTGGTTTTATATATAATTTGGGGTAGTTTTCCTAAAAGTGAAGCATTGGAGAAAACCTTTCTCAGTCGTTTTGCCCTTTATAACTGAGTAGATGATTTGTATTTGACAGACAGCCGCAGTCCCTCACACATGTACTGTTATGCTGAAGATGCCTGTCTGTAGAGTGGTTCACTTGCTGCTGCCACCCTATTAAACATGCTCTTGCTATTAAACATCAAAGTCAGGACCTGATTGGTTTCTCTAGGCCCAATTAATTTCCCTGGATGGGTTGAAACCCCTCATGTCAGGTCTTAGCATGTTGTTTGAAAATGAGCCTGATAAGAAAGCATGAGTTTTTCCATCATGAGGATGAGAGGAGCTCTGAGGTGAATTGTGTTTTCATCTACTGTATTTTGAGTGAGAGCAGGAGGGTGGCTATAGGGCTTTTTGATCTTGGAGGACGACCAAATTGGAAAATGCTTCAAGTTAAGAAAGGCACAGCTTGTTGGGCCGGCATTGTTTTTGTTTTTTTTGCATTGTTGTAAAAGCTAAAAAAGATAGGAAAGAACATGTCGTTTGAAAGTTTTTGCTTACAAATAGGTTAGACTTAAATTAGGGGAACTTTTCTATCTCCTAAGTGTATTTTTTATTTATTTTTTAAAGAAAGAAAGAAAAAATATTCTAGCCAACATTGTTTTTTTGTCTCTTTAATTACATTTTTCTAAATTGTTAGAAAGCAGTAGGTTAAATTTGTCAGATATTGTTGGGCTTGTCCCCTAACCATACTTTTTAACTTTTCTTCCATAGTTTATTTATATTTAAAAAAGCATTCAAATTGGGAGACTAGTTTGTACTTTTCCCCAAGAAAATAAAAGCTTTTCTTTTAAATTGCCATTTATGGGAACATTTATACATAACAAACACTGTTTCCAGTGCTGTTTTCATTACCGTCACACCAAGCATTTCAGAAATTGGTTGTTTTAACAAGAAAATGATATTTGGTTATGATGGATATTAGAAGCGACCACATGTGGATCATAATTCTGCTAATTAAGTTTTTCCACAGTATTTTTAATGGTTGTTATCTATTATTTTAGACATAATTCATTTGTTGTTTTTTTGTTTTGTTTTTTACAAAAAAGTAATTACCATCACAAATTAGGTATCAATGGCAATATGTTTTTATTCCAGGCCATGATAAATGGTTTAACATAGATTCAATTTTTAATTTTTTCAAGATTTCAAAAAGGTTCCTATTGAAGAATCACCAAATGCATTATGGCACATTAGTGTTTATCAATTATAGCTCTCAATACAATCTGTCGTCTGACCAGAACCAGGATCTGTGGTTCCTGAGCCATTAAATCTCACATTTATACCTCCATCTAGCAAGGCAGTTTGTAAATAGATGACTGATGAGTCTTTTGTGAAGTGAAGCCATTAACGTCATTTTGAATTATGGAGAAACTGGAGAGGCTGCCCACCTAAATCTCCCAGAACTCTGCGGTCTGTCCATTTTAATGTCACAGTCCCAAATGGAAGTTACTACAGTGTGCAAAAGAGAGCACAAGAAAGTGATTAATAGATTGTTGGAAACTGCTTTAGGCAGTGGAAGATGGCTGAATCTGTCATTTCCATACAGATGTGGCTTCTAAAGCACTACACAACTCACCCACTCTGCCAGATGTTTCTTTATTGAGTCACTCATGCTGTGCTTCACCTGTTTCTTTTTCCATTCTAGCTGTTTCCTTGTCTTCGGGAAGGACATAGTACAATTATCACAGTTCTTTTTCTTCATCTTGTGAATAACATCCTTGACTAACTATTCAGTGTTTAATTCGAGGCCTACAAGTTGTCCTTTGTTTCCTATATAACTGTCTTATAAAACTAGACTACTGTGTAAAATTACTCTAGCATACCTTTTCTATTATAATTTAAATTAAAATGTGAATTTTCAGCATCATTACTCCAGTCTTCAGTGTCACATGATCCTTCAGAAATCATTCTAATATGCTGATTTGGTGCTCAAGAACCGTTTCTTATTATTATCAATATTGAAAACAGTTGTGCTGCTTAGATTTGTTGAAACCATGATGGTATTGTATTTGTGCCCTTATGCTTATGTTCATAACATTCTAATTGTGACTATATTTTGTATAAAACAATTATACAAATAGGCTGCTTAATACATTTGGACTCTTATTTAAGTCTAGATCATTATAATAAATCTCAATAAGCTGGCTAAATAACACACTTTGATATTTTCTTTTTAACGTTAGTTAATGTAATTGTTTAGTGAATGTTGGGTTGAAGTCCAACATGAATAATACAATGCCACAGTTCGGTCTGTTGTTGGTTATAAAAAATTAAGCATATAGATGCTGTACACATTTTGTTGGCAGTTTATTTAATGGATTCCCTTGTGTCAATGTAAAAACCTTGCTTTTTTCACCCATTAGTTTATGACATAGGGGGGATATAAAATATTCATTAGCCTCTATTTCTGGCTAATTCTGTTATGGGTCAGCCTGCATTGCTTGAGTTTGTGCTAGTGTCAATCTTTTTTTCTTTTCTTTTTTAGTTTATTAAGGTAGTCTAATGTGGGACAATATTTGATTCAGAGTCTTGGCTTATTATTGATCCTGACTTTATTGAGACCAAATTGCTAACTTCTGGATTGTTCAAAATGTAACCTCATTAACATTGGCATTTTCAAAAGAGGCGTAAGTCCCTCTTTGAGAGTAATATTAGTTAAGTGGATATACTAAATTAATAAGCACAATCCTGTGGAATTTATTCTAGAGCATCTGGAAGTGCTCCATTTATTGAATAATTGATTAGATGGCATTTGAAAAGAGTAGCTGGTTGATATTATCTTACTAATTAATTGTATTGTCTCCCCCCCCCCAAATTAAATTTCGCTAGAAAGTGCTTTATACTCTCTGATGGGTAAGAAGTGAAGCTAAAGGAATGATGTGTGGTAATAAGAATTTTGGAAAAAGTATTTTTGCTCAGAATTTTGCCAGTGGGGGTCTTCTTTTTCTACTAGGCCATTGGAGATGTGATGAATATTTTAGTACCTTTGGTTTTGGGACTTTCTATTCTTTGAGACAAAGTTGCAAGTATACCTCCCATTATAGTTAGAAGAAAGTGAAGTTTGAGAAGGAACTGATGACAGCAAAAGGAGTTTGTAAATGTGATTTTGAGAGAAGACCATATATCAATGGAGTAGCAACATACAGTAGAGTGACCTCAGCCTTATTGGGTTAGTGTTATATTGATGTCCTATGTCAAGGACCATTACTGTGCTGAAACATCCACCCACAGATACATCTCCAGAGAAAGATGCACACTGCAGAATCTGCAGCCTCCGTTGGCTTTCCTTGGCCATTAACCTGAATGATCACAAAAAATGCGATTATTAGAGGAAACCGTGAGTGAGCCTGATTCCAGGTCTGTTGTTATAGTAGGCGAATGATAACTGAATGATATTACTGCATCTGCAGGGGCTGAAGTGCGTAATCACTGGACATTTCATTGTCCCATAAGGTTATGGGAGATGAAAAGACAAAAATTGTGAGCTGGGTGTCTCCTTTTAAGTGTAAGTGCTAAATATATATATATATATATATATATATATATATATATATATATATTGTGATGGTTAAATTGTATTCATTAACTGATTAGACATTTGTTTTTATAGTCCAGTAACACAGCAATTAATAGTACTCAGCAAAGACGCATTAGATTGATAAAAAATGTTATGGTGATTACAATGTTACATTATTATATTTAAAATTAATGCTGTACTTTTGAACTTTCTATTCATCAAATAATCCTGAAAAAAGGTATCACAATTTCCACAAAATATTTAGCAGCACAATTGTTTTCAAAATTGATAATCATAAAAAAAAAATTCTTTAGTAATGTGAGACTGAAGACTGCAGCAATGACTGCTGAAAATTCAGCTCTGATCATAGGAATAAATTACATTTTAAAATATTAAAATGATAATATTATTTTATTTATGTTAATTTATATTATTTTAAAATAATATTAAAGTAGCAAACAGTTATTTTAAATCGCAATAATATTTCACAATATTAGTGTTTTTTGTTAAAAAAATGCTGTCAAAAACATTTAAAAAATCTTACTGATCCCAATTGAACAGTAATGTATGTCCAGGAATGTATTTATACTACACACCTCCCATAAATGGTCATGCATGTCTGCGACTTGCACTCAAGTCACACTTAGGTCACTAAAAACTAAGAGTTGTGTTTGTGCAAGTCACATGTGAGTAAAACATCCTCTTATTGGTCAGATTTCACCTGTTTACGTTCCTTTGCGTCATCCATCAAGATGGATAGACATTTTTCGCTCCATGGGCGTATGTGACACAAACATATACTTGATTCTGTATCTGTATATGTATCTGACTGATACATTTTATATATTTAATTATAGTTCAAATTATATAGAGCATAAATATATATTTGTATGTGATGGTATATAATATATATATATATGTATTAGACAGCATCACCGTCTCTGTAACTGTATTTTTGGCTTGTTCCTGTGCTAGTGACTGGCACCGGTGTGATTCATTAGGGGGGTCGGTGAGTGTTGAGCGATTCCCTAAAGAAGCTCAAACCAGGATGAGCTGTGTGAATTGTGTCAAACAGTGTTTTTTCTCCCTAGTGCTAATGATGGTTATTGCAGAGGAGTCACACATGCTACATGGGGTGGTGGTGCAGGTGAGGTGTAGTTATTGGGCCAGTCGTGGCATGTGTTGAGAGATCAGTATATCCTTTACTTCGTCCCCTATATGGCCAGCCTGTGAGTTAGCACTTGCAAGCTGCTGATGTGAGCCCCCCCATCCGAACTGCCGCGGGGGAGCTTTCAACAGCTGGCCATGTGTGAAATCAAGAGGCTTTCCCATCCGGTTTCATCCAGCGATCACGCCAGGAGAGAGTGAGAAATTAGCCGCAGGTCTCGACTTCAGGCTGTAGTCTGTTGCTGCGTAAACTTTCTTTGCCCTTGGCTTTTTACTCTTAGTGTTGATTGGAAAAAACCCGTCAACATTGTAATTGCTCACAGCAAGATTTGGATAGCCAATAAATGATTTCTAGTTTATCCCAATTAAACCTGAAGAAAGCTGCAGTTTCACTGTTGCTGTGCAAATTACATCGTCTTGAATAGATTTGTCTTACATTTATTTTTGCTTCACATGGTTAATGGGGTTTGAAAGTGACTTTGGACTTTCTTTATCAATATTATACTGAAAAATAATGCTGCGAGTAAGGGATTTTATGTTTTAAGATAATTCAGTGGCAGGGTATAGTATTCTGTTTTAACTGCATATGAATAATAATTGCCATGGATCAATAGCTATGTTTCCATCCAAAGTTGAGAATTTAGCTCATGTGAAAAATTGGAATATTGCATAAAATATTTTGCGTTTCCATCCCAATTGTTCAAGAGAACAAAATCGTCACTTCCTGGGAAACTGGCACAAAATATTTGTAACAAAAATGGAAGTTCCTGCAATCGGGGAAGCCACTTTGGATTTTTTCCCTTCATCATAAATGTCTAAGACGAAACACGATAAATGATTCTGGCTCAGGCATATTTAAGAATGACCAAACCAACATTTGAGATGCTGTGTGATGTGATTGGTTCACTGGTTAGTCGAGTTATCCAATCACATCGTCTGTTGAGGCAACGTCACTTGAGTTTGTGGTTGCCCATCGAGGGATGTATTCGGTAAATGTGTTTCCATCGTAGTTTATGCACATGTCTTCTTATTGGATGAAAAATGAAAATCAGTGTTTCACCATTTGTGGGTCTGTTCCCACCTGTGGACAAAAAGAAAAAGAAAAAACATTTAATAAAATGCAACTGACTATATAGTAATGCATAGTTATAGCAAAAACATTTGCTTTTAAAAGGGAGGAGAAACACTTCCTGTTGTCAAACTTTTTGATAAATTCATCTGTCATCAAGCTAGGCATATGGCAACATAGAGTGGTTAAAATTTCCAAAAAAATTACAACAAAGCTTGCACAAATTATTATCACATCTACAACTACAGCATTGGCACAGCTATATGGAAGCTACTTTGACATAGTATTAGCATAAGTAATGTTTGGTTAAACAGTCATTTTATGCTATAATAGAGATTATCTAAATATAACATTACAGTTCAGCTGCATGATGCTTCAGGTTGAAGCTATTTCTGCATTTGGATTTAGGCTGATGGGGATCGAAGTTTGTTTTCACTGACCCAACAGTTAAATCATAAATGCACAGGAGTGTGATGTAACTCCCCTCTCTTTTGTTTTTTAGGCAATTTTTGTCAATTGAAATCCAGGAGGGTTCAGCGGCGCGGGGAGGTGACGTTGACCGGATGCGTGTAGCGGAGCGTGCCGTGTGGCTTTGACCATGAGCCGGCTGATGTTGGGCCGGACCCTGGAGCGGATCTGCAAGGCTGTGCTGTTGCTCTGCCTGGTGCACTTCCTCATCATGATGATCCTCTACTTCGATGTCTACAGCCAGCGTTTCGACATCTTCAGCCGCTTCAACAATGGCCGTGGAGTGAACAGCTCACGAGGACCCCACCACTACTATAACTTCTCCAGTGGAAGGCCCAACACTACCTTTGCAAGTTACCTGGCCACAGCTGACCATCTTCTGCCCAGCACCAAGCCAGAGGCAAACCACACTCCACCAACCCCTAAGCCATTACCACCATGTCCAGAGATACCACCTGGTCTGGGTAAGTTCTTATAGGTATTTACTTCACACACATAGAAAAGTATGAGCACTAGGGCTGTACGCTAAATCAAAATGCAATCCAAATTGTGACATAGCATAGAGCTGGCGCTATTATTAAACTTATGTTCAACTACACACTACAACTGAAAATTCGCCTAGTCTTTTCCTCATAAAAAAAGGCATTAGGGTTTAATTGGACCACCTACCTTTTCTGTGTGAAAGTGAAGAAATCATGACAAAATATAATTAAAAAGTAATATAATTGGAATATCTGAGTGTAATAATATAATTGAATAAATAAATAATAATCTCTCCCTCTCTCTCTCTGTTTATATATATATATATATATTATATATACTGTATATATAACAAAATTATTATACTATAATTTCTGACTTACAATGCTTTGAAAAATATTGATAATCAATACCATTTTCACTACCACAGGGAAAACTTGCCACAACATTGAGGGCACAAAATTGGAACAGTTTTGACCATAGTCAAAGTTTTATCTTATCAACTGAAACTCAGCTTTCTGATTATTAATTAATAATAATAAGAAAAATAGAAATGATAATAAAAATCACAATAATTAATATTTATAACGATTATTATTATTAAGTCAAAGACAGAAATATATTATCATTGTAATACAATGTAGTGTAGTACACGCTGTAAAATAAAAAAATAAATACTTCAGTAATTCCTCATTTTAATTTCTTAAAATGTCTTCTCTTTCAATAGTTAAACCCTTGAGCTTTTATTTTGGTGGAAAACTGCAACTACATTATATTTGTTGGCCAGGCGACACCTTGTCTTCTGTGACAGGACGCTCTTGGCAAGGAACTAGATCAGGCCTCAATGTTTCAATTTCGTAAAATTAAGAACAAAATCCCTTACATAACCACAGCGATCAAACAGTCAGTTGTGTGAGAGAAAAGAATAATATGAATAATACGAGAGACAGTAATGCATGGAAGGCGCTCAAGGCTCAAAACTCTCAATTAGTGGCTTGAATAGTTGAAAGCAGACGATGACTGGTGTGATATAAGGGACATGTAGGCAGGACCCCAGTCACTGTTCCCCATCTCAAAACCATAATGGATTCTCTGCAGACTCCAATTACTGTAAAAGCCGTCGTCTCGCTCTGTTTTCCGAGCTGACTGGAGAGTTAAAATGGATTTAACATCAGCATGCTCTTCAGCGCACTTATATTTCATCCGCCGAACCGCTTTATTACCGGTGTCTTACGCAGTGCGTGACGTGTTCAGAGAAAATGAGCTGTAGACTAACAGGACTGTACCAATTTACTATCTCATACTACTATGTCAGTCTGTTCCTGTTGACCGTAGAATAAAATACATGGGAAAAAAGGACAGAACTGCTTTATGGGATGTCTTCCTAGGTGAAGTGATTATTGTGCAACAGGAAGTCAAATCTCTGTACATTATAAGGCGAAATACCTCTTCCAAAGTAGTATAATCCATCTGCATAAAGAAAAAAAAATCTAATTAATTACGATGTCACTGCACTGCATTTTCTAGCTCATAATAGGGCAAAGCTTCATAATGAATGTGCAGCAGCTATTTGATATGCCTGCAAGCAGCGGGCCTTTGCCACCCATATCCTTCTAATGAGTTTAAAGCAGGGCTCTGGAGGGAGTTGAGCTGTGTCATATGAATCGTTTGCTGTCTAGCCTGCTCAGGGGTCTCTCTCTTCCTCCGTTTTCATACTTTGCTATTTCTACCCTCTTGAGTAATGGCAGAAACCCAAGATGGCCATCTCAAAACTGGTTACTTTCACAGTCATGGCCCAAAATGCTGAGAGAATTTGATAGATGTCTTTAGGGGCTCTTCATGAAATCAGATTTTGCCTCATCAGTAAGGCAGAGTGGAATCTGTCATTCGCTGGAACTTTGACAGGAAGTGTTCAAATGAAAACGCTCTACTGTATTCCCACTTTCCCAGCTTTTTTGTGTCCTTCTTCCTGTCTTCGAGCTGCAGGAAGTACAAAGAACCCTGTGTCGACCACTGTTTTCAAAGAAATCCAGTGTTTCCAGCTGTTAAAGTGTGGAACTGGCCGTTTATGAGACCATCCCAGCCTCTCGAGTTCAAAGCCACATTTCAGTTTGTCATTGGCAGCGCTGCTTAGTCTTCAAAATGCCACTGTGATGCGTATTTAATGTTTGCTGTCAAGCCAAAACAAGTGCGTCTGCAGTAAACACTTGCACTTTGGCGATTAGAAAACAGTAAACATTTTGAAAAATCGTCTTGATTGAGATGCCATTGAGCCGTTATTAGCCCAAAGAGATTTCGCGAATGAACATTGATTGCATTTGGCGCACCCTTTCCATCATTCGATTTACAAGAACTGACCTGTTGATGTTGGTTTATAGAGACTCTGATGTAATTGAGGCGTTTAAGAAGCAGACGTTTCCAGCAAGATTTCCATGCTGGTCCCAGGTGCGTGTAGAACATGTATCTTATTGCAGCAGAGGCCTGTGGGGGAAAACCCAGTGTCTGTGGTAGATTGCTTCCCATCTGGCAGGTGTGGCTTGTGGATGATGATGACTCACTGGTGCCGTCTTCCTGGAGGGAAGCTGTGTCACACTGTCAGCCACCACACAAGCGGCAGGAGGCCTTCCGTGTTATAATCACTCACAAGCAATTAATGCATTAGAAATAGCCAACAACCTGGTGTCACAAACAGAATGTTTTTATGTCAGATCGTACGATTTTTTTGACAATATTGATGACTGATCACTCACATACAGTGGGGTTCAAATGTGAACACTGTTTTACTGTTAAAATTGCCAGAGCAGTGCTGACAACACGTTTCTGTGCCAGGATATGTCCGTATATATATACATATTTTTGTGCAAAAAAACATGAAAATAATTTGTCGGTTTAATTTTCTCATTGTTTACTTTTTTTTTTTTTTGCTTAGTCTGTGTCTTTTTGGGTTTTGGTTCTTTTGCTGTTGTAAGCTGTAAAGACCTTTGAAATAACTGAAATCATTTGGCGAAATGATATAGATCTGTAATGTGGTCAAGACCTGCCTGGAATACTTTAGCCGTACGTTTCCCCGAAAATAATTGCACACCTTAGAACATTTGTCAACCAATCAGAATCAAGCATTCAACAGCCCCCTAGTATATATATATATATATATATATATATATATATATATATATATATATAATCAGCCAGAATTGTAATATTGTGGCATCACTAAATAAATGTGAGCAAATTTGTAACAATTAAGCACAAGATGCTGTTTGGATAATTCTCAGGAATACTGGATGACATATCAACAATTTTTTTATTAAATTTGAAAAATCCAAAATAGAAGCATTTTGACTAGTGCCCTGTGACCGTTGATTCCTGTCTTAAATATGACAAGTGCACCTGCCAAAGTGAATAGTTCAGCTTCAGTAGTAACTCATTTAAGCGTCTCGTAAAGCTGATGTGTTGTGATGCTGTAGCCTGCGGCGTTCTGTTTGTGACCGTTCTCGAAAGAAACTCGGCCTGCTGACCAGCTGACCAGCTGGCCCGAATGTCTCTGACTCACAGGAAACTGACAACCGACTCCATGAGGAGGGAAAGACATTCTCTCTGGCCCACTGACATCCTTCTCTCCCTTCAGTTTCCATCAAGCAAAATGGAAAAACTCATCCCAGAAATAGCACTTTAGGAAGGCGCACTGCCAGCACTTGGGAGAGATACAAACAAATAGGAGAGATCAGAAAAGGCAAATATTAAAGGGATAGTTCACTCCAAAAGGATAATTCTGTCAGTATTTACTCACCCTCGTGCTGTTCCTTACTTCAATTTTCCATGAACTATTCCTTTAAGATGGTGCTTTTTAATTGACATTTAAGGGGGTGTTTTGTTTACAGTTAAACCATCATTTTGTAATTCGAATTGTATATTGCTGCTGAAAAAGTATACTAAAACTTATTAAAATTGAAGTCAGAGAATTTTGTAGTGTAGATGTGATAATTCCCAGTATTCATGGACAGTAATATGGATACAGTATGTTGTGCAATTGCCTTAAGCACGGTTTCTCTTCTTCTATCGGTTGAGCCAGTTGCTTGCTAGTTGGGTTGTCAGGCTGCTATGTGTTAATAGAACTGTAATACCAGAGATCTGTATGTTGTAAAAGAGCTTAGAAAGCAAACTGGGTTTTGCACCAAGAATAAAGTCTACTATTTTGTGCAGTTCGGGAATAGTATTAAGACATGTTTTCTTTTTCCTTTTTTTTAAATAAGAAAATGTTTATATTTGAGTTTTTTGGGCAGTCAGCCCATTTTCTTTCACTAGGGAAAGCAGTATTTTCTCTTGGTGTTTCAAGCTGCACTGCTTCTGCACATACATTTTACAGTAAGTGCAATTTCAGTCAACAATTAGTGTGTAAGATGTGTATATAGACATAAATCCATAAAATGGTCCCTTTGCAGATACCTTTAAACAGTATTTGAATTAATGTTCCACAGTCTCTCCTCAAGAACTTCAAAAACTCTTTCTTATGCATACTGTAACTTATGCAGCCTGTTCTTATTCTTTATTAGAAATATTCATGGGCGTTATGATCTCATTTAGTTCCGTTTTAGTTAGGGATTTTTCTATTAACTATTAAACTAAAAAATGAAATCATTAATGAAAAATTCAGAATGGGACCCTCTGTTTTTTTTTCTTCTTTTAATGATGGCCTTGGAACTTTTATAGGCAGTATCAAGCCCCCCCCTCCCCTCAATTCTTTTAAATTCTTAACACTGTTAAACCTTCTTTAAAGACTCTTGGTTCCGTCCCTTATGGTTAGTCCTCCAGGCAAAAGCACCTCCTGGCATTTGATCTCTCTCTTTTTAATTAAAACGTCATATTTAGATCTTCTTAATGAAGAAAGGTCTAGAAAAAGTCTAGCCAAGTAGTTAAACATCAGCATTTTCCTCTCTAACTTTGCAGCAGTTATATAACCATACAGAAAACTGAACATATAACTATGACTGAGAAGCAAAATTGTAATAATCTCAGTTCAAGTTTCAATCCTCTCTCCATTAAAGCCTTAGCAATGATGCACATTTGTTCATCCATTTCAGCCTTGTTTTAAGATGCTTCTTGGGATCTCTCTCATGAATTATTCATGATCCTTCTTCGGTTTTTACTTGGTACATTGAATTTCCCGTGGCCTAGTAATAGCTAATTCGCTTTTTAGTGTTTTTCTAATATTTCTGTGTCTTCGTATGGGCACCCCAGAGTCTGTAGGGTTCTCTGCTTGAGCTGAAGATATAAATAGCTCTTTGGCATCACCCAGACGGGACCATGCTCTGCCCCTCACCTTCCCTGGAGCGCCTGCTTGCTTCCTCCAACACGCTCGCTGAATATTTAGTTCAAGTGTAAGGAAACTTACCGTTCCTTGTTTTTGAAGAATACCTTTACACATATTTCTTTATAATAGAACATTTTCATCCGCTGAGCAATGCTCAGTTGTGCATTGGCCTTTATGTATTAAAACGGGTCAAATTGTGCAAGGTGGCATTTTTTGCAAGAGTGAAATATTCAGTGGTATTTTGTCCACTAATTTCATCTCTCATCACTGTTGACTGCACATTCATCACAGAATAGGATGTTTGGCTTTGCTCATATGATCACATCTTGTTTTCCTCATCAGAAACGAACTGTTTTCAGCGAGATTACAGTTTCTCAGATATTTAAGCAACCATGTTTTATTTGTGCATTTGAAGTGGAGGAGATTGAAATGGAAAAGCAGTGATAATTCAGCAACATTTAAAATTATCAAACTGATTGTATTTTAGAGTATATGTTTTAGAGAAACAGAATCGTTCTGTAAAAAATACAGTAAAAATGTAAACATATTTACAGAACAACCTGTAAACTGTTTATATGAGCAAAAGCTAAACGACCCTTGATCACTAAGATGGCGAAGTTCTCTGGAGTTTTCTGTGCTCAGTGTTATTTTAGTATTATTTATATACAATTATAGTATTAATATTTTAAATTGTTTTTATATTTATATTTTCAGTTTTTAATTTTAATTTTAGTTTAAGTTAGTAAAGTAATTTTGTATTTTTTACTTTGCTTTTAATATTTCTCTTTAGATTTTTTTTTTCAACTTTAGTAATTTCATTTTAATACTTCAATTTCAATTTATTTTACTTAGTTATTATATTATATTTAATATTTATATTTATATGTATATTTTGTTTTATTACAGCTTTTTTACAATTATAAAATTATTGATGAAAATAATTTTTTTATTAGTTTTAGTTTTGGTTTACATTAATAACCTTGCCTGTGCTGTGGCGTGTGTTTTATTTTGATTAACTGCTGGCCTGTTTGGACGCTCAGCGGATCCTCGAAATATGATAGTTAATGGGGCGGCAGTATTAAGATTGTCACATCGGTTCAGTGTCTGAGAGAAGATTGTAGACACAGAATCAATGAATGTCAAATGTGAACGCAAGGAGCTAAGGAGGCAAGCACTATGGCAGGCAGAGAAAATTGCATTCATCCCACCATAACACCCGGGAAGCCATTAAGACGTTTGGTGCAGATGAGCAGCGAGCTTTTCCAAATGATAAATGACAAAACAGGGGACTTATATTGTCATCTGGAAGGGGATTACAAAAATGTTGTTGTTTTTTTTTTTTCTGTGATTGCTGTGATGGAAGTCTTTGAGCAGAGAGTATGAATGTCTGGAGCAGATATATATTTTATAGGATGGATACGTGGCTAAATTTAAGATGCAGATGTGGGCGCAGGCATTTCATTTCACATAAACCACTCTTTATAACACTGTTTATAATACGAAACACCAGAAATAGAGATCAGAATGTCATTGTTTTTTTATTTATTAATTTCCAGCTGGTTTAATTAGACAAAGAAAAATCAGTCAATGTCAGTTTCTGTTGATTTATTCATAAGCATTTGCTTATTTATTAGAACTGTTTATTCATGCATTGTGTTTCCCTGGATTATGTAAGGAAAGCCAGCTCTGGGAGATCAGGGGTATGTCCTAAAAGAGATCAAAAGGATTTGATGTGCACATATTGGATTAGGCCAAGGCCTGTTAATACAATAAGCTTAAACTGATGGCTATTATTGCACTAACAGGATAAGTGACCTCTCATCCCGTCTGGTTTAACCAGTAGACACAGGTGAGATCAATACGAGGTCTCGCAGCAGCCTGTCGCTAATGTCATGTTCATGCCAGTTGGAGAGACTCCCGTTCTCATTTCAAAATGTTTGAAGCTCTGAGAATATGATGATGAATCTCACTGGCATCATGCTCTTGGCCGAAGTACCTTATTCTGGCTTTTTTTTTTTTTTTACATCAGGTCTAAATTTGACAGAATTCATAGATTTAGGGGGATTTGGGGGTATCCACATAAAATAAAATAAATCTAGTTTTTGTCTGCCTGTTGTGTTCTTGTCTGCCTGTTGTGTCATGCCTTCATTTTTTAAATAAATCCTGTACAAAATAAAATATGAATAACATTTAATTTAAAAAGGTGTTTGTTTTTTTGTTTTTTAATGCTTAAAAAATTGTAATGACATAATGTAAATGTAAAAAAAAAGCTTGCTCTCATTGTTAAAAAAAAAAACTATTATATCCTCATTTGATTTGTTACCTCCTTTACAGTGATAAGAATTGCTTAAAGTCCCCCTGTAGTCAATAATTGTATTCCTTAAAACTCATCTTTGATCACCAAAATGACGTTTTTAAACGTTATTTCATGTGGAAAAAAAGTTCTTCATGCATTAAAAGCTTAAATGCAACTCTACACCCTTGCTTCATTTAGTATACGTGGATCCATGAATATGCTAATTAGCCCCGTCTCCACTCACGCCAGCTCAGAGATTCACTCATTTTACTGAGGTAAATCCTGCACAATGCTATCACTCTTTACAACGTCGGACACATAACGTAATTAATATGATTAGCCTTTTGCTTGACTATGTTATCGAACAGCTAATAATGTGTTGCTAATGTTACACAAACCATGTTCCCGTCCCGTACGCCATCTCGGTCTGCCTTCTAACAAGCATCAGAAATGCTTTTAACAACTCAGAACGTTAGTGGAGAAAGTCTTATAGTTCATCATAACATTGTAATATACTGTACATCATGCACTATATTGCTAAATCACCCGATTTTTCATATCAACAAAAAAATATACTGGGATAATCTCTCGAGACTCCCCTGCTCGCTGTCAATTATATATTAAAGTAGGGGTGCACGATATATCGAATCAATATCGTTATCGCGATATCACGTTGCTCGATATCATTATCGAAAGTCTCGCGATAATTATGCAATTTTCTTTTTTTTATGTGTTCGTCCGACATGCAGAGCAGACGGAGTAACTGAAGGAAAATTAAAATTGAGCAGAAGTACGTAGGAGGGCGAAGCCAGGCTTGCGTGGAGCCTCAGCGGGAACATAAATCAGTGAAGAAATAGACAGAGACAACAAAACGAAGCGAAAGAAAAGAAAGGACCTAAAGAGAGAGCAAAATAAAGAACACAAAAGTAAGGAAATGAGTGTTGCTCAGGGAGAAGATGAAATAACAGAGATTGAAGAGGAAAATTTAGTTCCAGACGAAACTGGACAAGTGTAAATGCATCTGGTTGTTGAAACCACATATGTAAATTTTCTAGGGCTGTCAGTTAAACGCGTTATTAACGGCGTTAACGCAAACCCATTTTAACGGCGTTAATTTTTTTATCGCGTCTTTTTGGCCTAGCAAACTTTGTAGTTTTTTTTCACATGCTTTTGCACCAGGACGCGGCATGCGCTGCGCTGCGCTATGAAACCCATTCATTTCAATGGCTTGCGCCGCGCGAGGACGTTTTGAAAGCGCAAGCGGATCTAGCTAGACCGGAAACAAAACAACAGGCACGCCGCACACACTTGTTTGGGCTTGCGAGCCGGATGCGCGAGTGCGAATCTCTCTGCTCGAGTCGCGCCTCGCGTGCTCTCAGATACACGCTGCTCTTGTAAGAATTTTCTCTGGGCTCGCTCAGAGAATATGCCTGCACTTAAAACGTGTTCAGTCAGTGCAATCGCGAATCTCTCCTCTTCCCCAGCTAACAATTTTAGGTTATAAGAACGTTTTCATAACGTTCCCATTAAGTTATAAAAACGTTATTTCTGAATGTTATAGGAACGTTCAAAACGTCCAGTTTTGAGTGGATGACGAGCGCGAGACGCCGAAATGGATGCCAATAAGATTCTGAATTGAAAGTTTACTTTTAAAAAGTTGCCAAATGGTTCCATTGACAAGACCAAAGTGATCTGTGTGTTTTGTCGTTGTGAACTGAGCTATCATCATCGCAGCACGTCCAGTCTGAAATACCACTTGATGATGGCCAAGCACACACACACACACACACACACACACACAGCTGATGCGAATTCTCCGCCCCCTCGTCAATATCAGGACCTCGTCAGTATTTCTTTCACCCTTTTATTGATGGGACAGTGTTACATTGTGTGAGAGATTATTTGCTCCAAGTGAGAATGTTTTAGTGTGAAATTGAACAGTATATATGCCAATATTGTTTTTAATAAAAAACATTTGCACAAAGCAAGCCGATCCACTTTTCCATGTTGATAAGAGCATTAAAATGAGAAAAAATAATGGGACAAAAAGAAATCAAGAGACATTTAGAATAGATAAAAATGTGCGATTAAATGCGATTAATCGCGAGTTAACTATGACATTAATGCGATTAATCGCGATTAAATATTTTAATCGTTTGACAGCACTAAAATTTTCTCTTCCCAAAAATGCTAAAAAAATAAACATGTGGGAGCATGTTATATACTGTAGGCGATATGTAAATGTTATAGCCAGATATGACGGCGCTACTGCAACACGCATTACCGCAGATGAGCGTCTCATCATCAAGCCAACGCGCAAACTATCGCAAATGAAAGCGAAAGTAAGTCGCAGACGCTTAAGGAGAAAATACTCAGCAATGGTGTTGACTTATGAATTTGCACATGGTTTGTCTAAAAGCACATTAAAAACACCCCATATACATATAAACAACATTTAAAAACTTGATTTTCACCACAGGGGGACTTTAACAGAATGGCTCACATTGCCTGCAATTGAAACATGGGCACCAAAATGTGAGACGAGTCATGAGAATGTCTCTGATGATGAGTCACTCCCCCACAGTGACATTAAGCTGGTCAGATGATTTTTTAGGAAGGTGCGATGTTGAGGGGGCCGGAGTGGTAAGAAGTGGACGCTGTCTCAGAGAATATATGCCAGTGGCATCACGTCACATCAGGATTTTGTGCTTCGCGTAATTAGGAAATAATCCTGCTCTACCACTTTTGGCACTTGTAACAATATACATTTCTACAGATTTGTGTTTCTGCTGCGATCACAAGGTCATCCGGTTACTGACGCAATATTGAGAGTTTCTGTTACACTTTTTGAAGAATGAAGGACAATGTAATGAAAGAGAGAGAGAGAGAGAGAGAGAGAGAGAGAGAGCTCTACCAGAGAACAACTGCATGCCACAGTAATTGATTATTAAAAAAGAGGAATGTAATCCTTAAGCTCTGGCAAATTCCTCTCTGGCAGAAGGTCTTTTCAAGTTTTCTCTGCTACATTCAAACTGTTTTTAGGAACAGAAAAAGAGAACGAGAGGAAGCTGGATGCTTTTTTAAACTCGGCCTGTTGAAATGGCTAGTTTTCAATCGAAACTTTCCATTGTTCTTGTACATCATGCGCTGTAAAACATACTTTTAAAACGAGCAAAGAATGCTAAAAAAAAAATACAACTAAATATTTACTAGATTCGTGAATTTGGTTTATGTATACTACAATTCTTTAAGTAAAAAAAAAAAAAGCATAGCAGATGGCTGGATGGCTGGATAGCTCAGAGGTCTTCTTGAACCCTGCTCCTGGGGACCCGCTGTCCTGCAGAGTTAGGTCCAACTGAGCCAGCTAATCAAGCTCTTCAGGATCACTTGAAATGGGTGCGTCTCAGTCATCTCCCAAATTCGTGAGTCAGTATATCGTGTTCACAAATTTGGGCACTGGTAGGTAAAGTAAAGGACGTTGGCTCACTACACATTGGGACACTGATGAATCTATTTCCGGCGACGTGACAACGTCCTCTTTGTACAACATCACTACTGGTATTTATGAATAACAGCAGAGCTGAAATCTTTCTGACATTACTTGATTTATGTTTCATGCTTCAGAACTTCTATTAAAATGAGCATGGATGCACCCTGGTTTTCACAGTGCATTTTGGGACTTTTTAGGGAGCGAACCTGAAGGATTCTGTGATTAAGACAGCCCTTAAAATGGCATACTCCCTGATCAGTGCCCTAACTACTGAACTAGGGAGCTGATTGACACGCACCCATGGACTTTAAGCAACAGCTGCTGATGGAATGACAACAGCGTTCTACACTGATAAAAATCATTCTATGGTGAAGTAAATGCTACAGAAAAAACAAATGTAATTTCTACATTAAATTATTATTAGTACTCAGTTCAAGCCATGAAATCCCCTTTAAATGCAAAGATCACAGACGGCCCCAGATTATTGTTGTTCAACATTCACTGTTCTTTAAAACATCACACTTTTATTTGATCTGGAAAAACTGAGTATCATTAGAAAGATGTATGACTCCAGCTTCGATATTTGACCACTGTTTATGATAAAACTAGGTTACAGTGACAATTTCTTAACTTATGTCAGGAGTGTAAAATAATCAATCTGTCATTTTTGATAGTTTAAATAACATCTTGCATTCATTTTTAGTCACGTCTGCTGCAAATTATTTGTGTTCACATACAGTAGATGCACTAGACAGCGTCCGTTAGGGCTCTTAGTCCAAAAGTGTGCATATTTGGAGAAATATTGATTTATTCTCACATGTTTGCAAAATATTTCATCATACAGAATCTCATTTCTATTCATTTCCAACTGAATTATGCAACCTGAAGAACTGAAAGAGCATTCTGTCTCTCCTGTTCTGGGTTTTGCGTGACTTAAGACTATTAGATCTAGAACTGTCAATCATCTTATGTGACCATAATTCTTGCCCTTCTGCATGACACTTCATAATGTACACTCGATGAAGCTTGATTTTACTTCATTACATACATGTGAAATTTGGAGCAGAAGTTTATATGCCTTGTATAAAGAATATTTATAGAGAATAGAAAACTCTCCGATTTCATTAAAAAGATCTTCATTTGTGTTCTGCAGATGTATGAATGTATTTACAGTGCAGTGGTGAAAAGTGTGAAAGTGTGTATGAATAAAAGTCAAGTTCCTTGATGTCTCCTGAACGCAAACTGAAAAACAGCTCTCAGTTTTGTTAAAATCTAGTGAAAAGACAGCAGCATTATCAACACGATACTGCTGATAGTTTGACAGTTGTTTATGAATAGTTTTTTGAATACTTTAGCAATTGGACCAAAACATGTTTCACAGATTGTGTTGGGATTCTTTTCTAAAGAAGACAGAAGAGGCGATGTAAAACCAAACCAAAACAAATTTGATTGAATTGAAATAGCCTCTGTTACATTTCATGTGAGTTTGTTCAGTTATTTGATGCATATTGATTGTTGCAGTGAAAATGATTGTTGCAGAGAAAATAGCAGGGTTTTTATTTTTTTAAACAGAATTGACATCTTGTTACATTTAAACAGTTTAGAGTAGAACCATTTGTCCTTGTTTACCCCTGGAAGGTTTTTAGTCACTGTTATTGTCCTGTTCTTCAGCCAAATCCCAAAGCAGAGGGAAAAGTGTTCTGTATAGTCATTGTCAGTGGTAGTTAATGTCAGCCACAGAAGAATGACTTCTATTAATTAGATTTAAAGACAATGCGCAGCGACATCCACCAGTAAGCGGGCTGCTCATAAATCATGAGGACTTTAGGTGCTGCAATGAAAAGTTTGGCTGCAGAATAGTTTTAATGGCTCAGCAAGTGAATTGTAGATGGTTAACAAGTTGTAAAAGCTGCTGTTCAGATTTGCTGTCACCTAATTGAGGCCCTTTTTTTGTTGTTTTGAGCACATGGTGTTGTTTCACAGTAGCCATAAAAGCTAATGTTATTGAGCTTGTCAGTAAATATCGGCATGGAATTAACTTTATTTAGACTGGCTTATCATAAATGGTGTGTATTGCCGATACACCCTGATAAATATTTTATAAACAAGGCATATAAACTTCTCTAAGTCAATATATCTCTCTATGAATTTGCCACACAACCACTTTAAGGTGTTTTGGTCTGCTTGCCTGGTGAAAAGGCTGAAGCAGTAAATCGCTTGTACCTTGAGGAAGTAGGTCACCACCACTGTAAATATCCCAGCAGAAATGGTTCCAGCCGTTGTAGCTGTATTGATCATGCAACCGCTGCCTCTGGAGATCTGGCTCAAAGGTTTTGTTTTCACACACTAATAAAGAGAAGGGAATTGTTGCTGCACTGATGCACTAGTTACAATTACTTCTAGGTCGAGTCTTAGAAAAATCTGAGGACTGGAAGAAAATTGGCTCTGAATTGCAGTTTTCCTCTTGGCGTTATTGGATGGGCACATTCAATAGCACAATGTTCCTGGGATTTCTGTCAATGCAAGAACTGTATGAACAATGATTGACTAGTATTCTTCGTGTTTTCTGTATTCTAGGACGTTCCTTTGAGGAGCACTGATATCACAGTAGAATGCTATTGTAACCTTTCAGACTTTTAACCAGCATAACAAAAAATGTTTCTGCAACAAATCACCTACCCTGCCTTTAAGGGTCTACATTCTCTTTATAAATTCTATGTTCTGTATATAAATATTGAAGCCAGTTTCCACCTTACAAGGTACTTTTAAGAAAGTTTAAAAGAAGAAATCAACCCACACTTTGCAATATAAAGTTGTAATAACGACAAACAAAGTAATTGTTTTGATATATGAAGACATATTGCAAAATATAAAGCAATTAACTTTTTTGTTTACTGTGATATGGAAATGCGGCTTCCATACACAGCACTGTTCAAAAGTTTGGCATCTATAAGTTTTTTTATTTTTTTTTTAAAGAAATTAATATTTTAAAGCATCCCTGCCGAATAGATAAAAAGAAACAGTAAAGAGTAAAAAAAATAATAATCCAAGGCACTCTTCTTCAACATTATTTAAAATGCCTTTATTTACTGGTTATTTCATAATAGAAAATTAAAGACATAGGGAGAAGCAACCCACACGTAGTGGCGCGAACAGCCTTCTTCAGGGTTCTTCAACTCCCTGAGCACCCTGGACACTTTTTTGTCTTAAAATACTTTTAAGTAAGTGCTATTTTTTGTATTCTGTTCATCAGAGAATCCTGAATGTGTTTGTGTAGAGAATTCTGAATGTTTCCATTGAAATATAACACAGCACAGCTGTTTTCAACTTGTTCAATATAATAATAAGAAATGTTTCTTTTGCACCAAAAGTAATGGCTGCCTACAATTCAGCTTTTCCATTACAGGATTATGGAATTTCCGTTACAGGATTATTATTTTAAATTGTAATAATATTTCATCATATTAATTTTTAGTCTTGGTTAGATTAAGACTTCTTTGAAAACGAATCTTACCAACCAAAACTATTGAATAGTAGTGTATAAATAAACACAGTAAATACATTACTGCCAGAAATCACTTATGATCAGCAATTTGTTTTGAGTGCACCTGTCCCAAGCTGTATTTCTGTAGATTTCACTGCAGAGCTGTCTTCATCAAAAGTTCACCTTAATATAAACTACATAAGAGACACAACAAACATTAGCTTGGTCAGTTGTAAAATACAAAACAAATAGTTCACATTTTCCTTACTGGTACAGAATGTGTTGCCTGTGTGCTACTTTTTAACTGATTCAGTTTGACTGAATCAGCTGAAAATTATTTTTATTTTCTCTCTTGTCTCTTTTAGCTTATATAAAACTTGTCTTTTGGACTTAATTCAGAACTGATGGTCAGTACCAAAAGTCTGATTTAGAGCTTTCAATCAAAATAATTTTCTACTGTAGGCCTTCTGCTCAGATATCTCTCCAGCTGGCAGTGGAGAGTGCATGTGGCCCAGTTAAACCCTAGGCTTTGGTAGGGCCACAGAATGATAAGGCTGAGCCAGTAACAAGCCCTCAAACCGCTTGGCCCAAACTCCAATTACACTGGAACCCTGCTCTGAGTTCTCAGCATGGACATGAAAGCCAGTTTAGTGGGGTATAATTTCACTGCGGCCATCAAAACTGCCCAAGGCTTCTGTTGGGTCATATTTATGGCTCGTTCAAAGAAAAGGGTCCAATACAATAGATATCAGCTTCATGGATTCCTCCTTTGACCGTCCGCACATTCATGTACAGAATTTCTCTATTGATGTGGGTTTTGAGAATTTCTGCCTCATTTGAGGCACAACTAAACTGTCTGTTTCTAAAGTCTTGCAATCAATTGCTAGATTCCTGAACAAAGACAGGGCCCGTTTTCCATAGAAAGGACGCGCAGAGTGCAATGACAAAACTGGAGGAAGTGATCACAGTACCTTCTGGGATCTAGGATTATAGCTGTTCAGAAAAGACTTGCCAAACTGAAATCTCGCTAATTATTAATTACATACCCAAGCACTTGGCTCAGGGGCATGGCATATTTTCTGGAAATATGTTGTTCTCAGAAGGCAAAATACAGCATTTTACTGTACTAAGTACTGACGGCCTCTGATACTGCCATCTTATGTTCAGCAATCAGCCTAATAAGGATTTTTGGTTGTAAATAACTGTCAAGCAGATAAAATGAAAATGCACAATGGAAATGTGCTCTGGAGTGTAATTGCTGTCTCATAGTCTCAGCCTCTGTTAAGAGGTTATTAACTCAAAATAATCAGCTGAAGCCATTGACCTCAAACAGTAGCACTTTGTAGTGATTAGTAGACTTATCTAACAGCTAATTTAGAAATATTTAACGTCTAAATGTAATTACCGGTATTGCATGAGGGCTGTAAACTGCAAACAACTATTTATGCTTGTGCTTTCGTTTGCTATAGGTTTTCAACCATGTGGGTCATGACCTCTTGCGGGGTTGCTAGAGATGACCATGTTTTATTTCTACATTTTTCGAGCATTATTTTTATAGTTGTTGGCTAGACTTATGAAATATGCGTGTGAAATATAAAATAAGTAAAGTATTAGTTCTGTTTACAAAGCAAAGGAAATCTCAAAATCTAGAGAGAGAGTGTGAGAGAGATTCTGTCTCTCAACAGGTTTCGGCAGCTGCGTCTTTCTTACTGTAAGTTTATCTGCTCCAAGAACAGCACTGTTAGTACCTCAATAGTGAGAAATGAAATGTAGCTTTTAAGTTGTTAAACTATTTTACTGATAAAATCACAGAAGCAGCGCTGACACTACATTTCTGTACGAGTGTGTGTTCATACTGAATACAGTATGTGTGCAATTGAGTGGGAGAGAGAACGGGAGAAAAATTGTCGTATGTGCTTTCCATACATAGTAAAATGTAATGCAAAAAACATGTAAATAATTTGTCGTTTTTATCCTATTGTTTACCATATTTATTTGCTTAGTCAGTGTCGTTATGGGGTTTGGTTCTTTTGCTGTTGTAGGCTGTAAGGACCTTTGAAATAACCGAAATCATTTGACGAAGTGATATGGAACTGTAATGCGGTCAAGACCTGTTTGGAACTTCTTTAGCCATGCGTTTCCCTGAAAATAATTCCACAGCTAGAGATCAGATTCAAGCATTCAACAGCCCAGTAGTATAAGCTGTCAATAAATATGAGTCAGGATGTGACCAATAACTGATTAGAATTGTCATTAAGGTTCTACTATAATACTGTTCGAAATCTTTTGTAACATAATTGTTTACTGTCACTTTTGATTAATTTAATTAATCCTTGATGAACAAAAAAATATAAGAAAGAATAGAAGATTTTGAACTTACAGATCTAAAGATGCAATACTCTCAGTGAATTGGTGCCCTCTCTGCAAAAAAAAAAAAAAGGAAAGGAAGGAAACACTGGATTTTTTTCTTTTTAACTTTTGGCCTTGAAGTATAAAGTGAAAAGGGATTGGTGTTTTGAAAGGTGTTTCAAAAGCAGTGAGAGGAAACAGCACAATTTCACAGCAGTTTGCTTCTGTACTGGAATAGAACATTGTGAGGAAAGATTGCAAGAATAAAGATAAATTGTTTCATGCCTAAACTATCTAAACATAGTCCAAAATGTGTTATCAAAATCGTTCGAGGTGATAGCCGTGGTTGATCTTTTCTATTTCTAGACATTACTTTGCTTCTCTGAGAGCAGAGCAGACTTGTTTTTAGTTCTGCTATTGATAGGCCTGGTTTCATGGCATCCTTTAGAAGTGTGTGTGCCCAGTTCTAGGGTGGTGCTTCCGGCTCCTGCTCATTACCTATGGAGGTAGTGGTGTGAGATTGCCTTCCCCTCTGGTTGGCTCAGCTTCTGTGGTTTCACATGAAAGGCCCGGTTTGACTGCGGATGATGGCAGCTGGGAGCCCCAAACAAAAGGATCCTTTCTGTCTTTGCTCTGTCTCTCTCAGCTGGTCCTTTTATTGCCAGGCCTCTAGCCCGTTTGGAAGTCAAATCTGTTACATGGGCAGTGAGGAGGATGGAATCCGGTTGCCTGGGTTGAGCAGGACGCAAATAAGAAAAATGCTGCAAACACAGGGGAAATCATTTCCAGAGATTCCCAGAATGCACCTGACATCCAGCACTGGTCCAACCTTTTGTTTACTGTTTTGAGCCTTTCTGAACACTAGAATCTTTCATTGGAGAACCAGTAGCCAATCCTGTTCCTGGAGATTTACCTTCCTGCAATGTTCAGCTACTCAACACGCCTGTCTTTAATTATCAAGCCCCGAGTTCGAAATCTCCCCCTATTCCCTATATTACTCCACTAATATATTCCACTTGAAGGAGTGAATTAAAAAGAGTGAGTGAATTCGGACACAGAGTGTGCCAAAAGCACTGCCGCTTTTGCATAGTTTGTGCTTGCTGTAATCATTTGACACTTAGCAAACAGCTCCAGTTTGAAAAGATACTCTTTAACTCTGTTATTAAAACTAGCATGTATAAACCTTAAGCAATTTCATAATCAAGTAAAAGGGAATTATTTATACCTAAATGATATTACGATGTAGCCACATTAGACCAGTGGTTAGAAAAATGGTTGGATGGATGATGATTAAAGGGATAGTTCACCCAAAAATGAAAATTAAGTCATTAATTACTCACCCCCATGCTGTACCAACCCCGTAAGACCTTCGTTCATCTTCGGAACACAAATGAAGATATTTTTCGCGCATGCGTCGTGGAAATCTCTTGAACTCACGTCTCAGGCCCACAAGGAAGAAAAGGAATAGTCGAATAAAGTCGTTATTTTAGTTTTTTTTCCGCACAAAAAGTATTCTCGTCGCTTGATAAACATATAGTTGAGCCACTGTAGTCACATGGAATATTTAAACATTTTCTTCAATGACTTTCTGGGCCGTCAAGTTTCAATCCCTTAGGAAGCCTATGGAGGAGTGATTCAGCTCTCAAATTTAATCAAAAATATCTTCATTTGTGTTCCGAAGATGAACGAAGGTCTTACGGGGTTGGTACAGCATGGGGGTGAGTAATTAATGACTTAATTTTCATTTTTGGGTGAACTATCCCTTTAAGCTGCGGGCGCCATGTTCTGGCGTGACGTGGAAATTCATTCGGTGCAACTGTCACAGTGCATTATGGGTATTTTCATCAGTTGTACACTCATTATTGCGGTGCATTGTGGGATTGAATGAGTGCACTCAATAACATCCAGTATGGTTTCGGACAGCCATTCTTTTCTTTTTTTTTTGTTTGTTGTTGTCTTAGTTCACCCAAAAATGTAAACCGTCTTTGTTTACTCTCTCATCTAGTTCCAAACCTGGATGACTTACTTACTGTATGACAGATGTATGTTTAACCTATCACTGGAATCAAGGCTAATAAAATATTTGATTTGCTCTCTTTTTTATTTTAATCCTTTAGACCTGTTTTACACTGCAGATGGAAGCAGTGCATATTTAGTTTCATTACAAACAGGTTACAATTTCACACTGCCTGCATAAATGCACTGCTTATGCAGGCACAAACACTGTCTGAATTAAAGCACAATGTGATGTTGCTGCAGTTAAGCTGCTTTTTCACATTATACAGGTCATTTATAACAGAGTCATATGCTTATGTTTACTATAGAAATTGCTGTTCAGAATTCTTCACACATCTTACTAGACCTGTTTTTTATGTCTCTGTAGTGGGATTGAATTCGTAGCGGGCTCCTAGAATAAGAACCTCTCATCTTTTAATTAGAATTACAGGATGTTGTCTCTCTTGCCACACAATCATTAGTCAGGACAACAGGAAATGAGAATGAGTCATCATTAATGGCTTCCGCCATCTTTCCATTATTTCAGATGCCAGGGAGCTACTAGTGCTTGATGAACTCTGTGTACAGTCAGTGCTTTTGCTCTTATCTATTGTACTCTCAGAAATGTTGCTGAGTGGACCCACACTATGTGAGAGGATTGGCAGGATCTGAAAAGCATGTTTTTGTGTATTGAACAAAAGATGTGGTGTGCATGAAGTGTCTTATGATTCACTTAGAGAAGACAGCGTATGGCACCTTTTCATTACAGAAAAAGTCCTGGTGGTAAGTGAGATAGACTGAAGCTTTATGGCTGCTTCTGTGAGAAATGGCTGTAGCACACTACTTTGTAAGGAATAATATTGGGCCTGTTTACACCTGGTAACTTTATGTATTTTTACTGATCGAATAGCTATGCCATTTTGTTCCAGAAAGAGGAACAACTGTTCAAACAACTGTCTGTCGCCCAACTGTTCCATGTATACTTGGCCGCATAAATGTGTCTCTGCCAAAGCGAATATAAATCCGATATTCCGAGATTCAACAGAGTTCACATCAACAAAAGCAACAGTTATGCAATGCATTTTATTTATCATCAATTTAAATGTCAAAAACCAATATAGGAGAGCGAGAGCGAGAGAGAGAGAGAGAGAGAGAGAGAGCAGCATTAGCACTGGTAAGATAATTTAGTCTCACCTCTTTTAATGAAGATGATTGTGTGTCGTTGAGCGAACTTGGCGAACTTGTTCGATGTGATGGCGAACTTTCAGTTTTATTTTCGGCAGTTGACTTGCTGAAGTGATATTCAGCTACTCATCTGCAGGGGGTCATATCTTACCCGCATCGTGTTTTGGAGTAGTGTTGTCATATTTGTCGCCCGAGAACAAATGTCTAGCTATTACATAAAAATAGCTATTCAACCAAAAAATATATATATATATGTGATCATCAAATTTGAGTTTAATTACTGTTAGATGATTCCAGATTGAATCTTCTGCTAAGAAAAACAAGTCTTTATGTATTAAAAGACTTATTGTTATTATTACACTCACCGGCCACTTTATTAGGTACACCTGTCCAACTGCTCCTTAACACTTAATTTCTAAGCAGCCAATCACATGGCGGCAACTCAGTGCATTTAGGCATGTAGACATGGTCAAGACAATCTCCTGCAGTTCAAACCGAGCATCAGTATGGGGAAGAAAGGTGATTTGAGTGACTTTGAACGTGGCATGATTGTTGGTGCCAGAAGGGCTGGTCTGAGTATTTCAGAAACTGCTAATCTACTGGGATTTTCACGCACAACCATCTCTAGGGTTTACAGAGAATGGTCCGAAAAAGAAAAAACATCCAGTGAGCGGCAGTTCTGTGGGCGGAAATGCCTTGTTGATGCCAGAGGTCAGAGGAGAATGGCCAGACTGGTTCGAGCTGATAGAAGGGCAACAGTGACTCAAATAACCACCCGTTACAACCAAGGTGGGCAGAAGAGCATCTCTGAACGCACAGTACGTCGAACTTTGAGGCAGATGGGCTACAGCAGCAGAAGACCACACCGGGTGCCACTCCTTTCAGCTAAGAACAGGAAACTGAGGCTACAATTTGCACAAGCTCATCGAAATTGGACAATAGAAGATTGGAAAAACGTTGCCTGGTCTGATGAGTCTCGATTTCTGCTGCGACATTCGGATGGTAGGGTCAGAATTTGGCGTCTACAACATGAAAGCTTGGATCCATCCTGCCTTGTATCAACGGTTCAGGCTGGTGGTGGTGGTGTCATGGTGTGGGGAATATTTTCTTGGCACTCTTTGGGCCCCTTGGTACCAATTGAGCATCGTTGCAACGCCACAGCCTACCTGAGTATTGTTGCTGACCATGTCCATCCCTTTATGACCACAATGTACCCAACTTCTGATGGCTACTTTCAGCAGGATAATGCGCCATGTCATAAAGCTGGAATCATCTCAGACTGGTTTCTTGAACATGACAATGAGTTCGCTGTACTCAAATGGCCTCCACAGTCACCAGATCTCAATCCAATAGAGCATCTTTGGGATGTGGTGGAACGGGAGATTCGCATCATGGATGTGCAGCCGACAAATCTGCGGCAACTGTGTGATGCCATCATGTCAATATGGACCAAACTCCCTGAGGAATGCTTCCAGCACCTTGTTGAATCTATGCCACGAAGAATTGAGGCAGTTCTGAAGGCAAAAGGGGGTCCAACCCGTTACTAGCATGGGGTACCTAATAAAGTGGCCGGTGAGTGTATATTGCTACTGTAGTGAACTTATTTCTTCTCAAGTGTAGAAACTTAGAAGCGGAGACCAGGAGACTCAGATTGTATCTTAAGAAGGTTGCTTTATTAAGAACATGAGCTGTGCTGTTGCTGCAGTCTTGCACACTCGTCTGAAAGTCTAAATTAAAAGTAACTTTACATGGTATATTATAAGCATTTTAAGAGGAGGGACTTCTGGAGGTGGAGACCAATTCAAAAACAAAGCATACACTGGTAGGAGTTGATTCTATCAAGCGAAAACAGGTTAGGCAGGTTATCTGGCTTGCATTGCTAATCCAATTAGCCTAACTATTCAACGTCTGGGCCAGGGGCTCCGAAGGCCATTTGCAGAACAAAAGGTGAGAGTCTCAGTGATCTGACTCATTTAACTTACAATGGAGAAACAGGAATTGCCAGATTCTCTTGCTGGAAACTGTTTCACAGCTGATATCATTTACCATCCTAACCTGAAATGCTAACTTCACATTCTCAGTTTATATACTTTGGTATTGGAAACCTAAATAAAACCTTTAATAAATTTGTTTTCCTTCAGTTCCCCCTTTGGGAGTTAAAAAGAAAACTCCCACATTGTATACAAATTTAAACACTTAAAAGTTCATTCTTGTAACTTGTGTAAGTTACAGGCACATAGCTTGCTCTGTGTTGATGTTTCTGCAATTGCATGCTGACACAGAAAACAAAACATGCAATTTAGGGTCCGTGAGTCTTTTCTGGTTGGAACTGTGATTTTCTCGTGATCAATCAAGTTTCTGAACCATGAAGAATTATCTTCAGTCATCTTGGTGTAAATTTTGCTGAAAGATCAAGAATGTCTTGTTGGACCACCATGTTTGTGCACAAGTGAGTTATGGACTGCAGCCATCTTCGGGTGTGGCCTGCAACGTTCTTTCCAGCAAACAAGGATTCTGGAGTCTACATTTAGTGCGATGGTTAGTAGTAGTACGACAATCTTGATCATGTTGATGGATAACTGAAGGTTCCGTATGTGGGTCTCACTCTCTGCGTTGTGTATTTTTTTCTTTTCTTTATCCTTTTGTGATAGTTGGCAGTGGGTCTCGTTGATTTCTAGATTTCTTGAGTTTGTGTCTTCATACGCATATGAGGAGGTCGGTGCGTATGGGTCTCTGGTCAGCCATCAAGTGTTACCTGCACAGAGGAAGAGAGAAAACAAAAGACAGGAGCAGTATTTGTTCAAAACTATATGGTTGTGTTCTTTTCCGAGTCTATTGCTATTGTCGTTCCTTCTTTCCCTATTTCTTAATTATTTTGACACCTAAAAGAAAACAGTGAAGTGAGGATTGACTAAATGCATGGGGAGGCCTATGAGGGAGTCTTCGCCCAGGGTTTTGCCCCCGATTGCCTATTGCATTTTCGGTTCTTCCCTGGGTTCTTCACTGATTCGTGTGTCCTATTCTGTCCCTGTAGGTGGGGGAGGGCATTTTATGTTTACAGCCTGACCTAAACTCATTAGTGATGAAGGCAGGGGCTGCTTCAGATTAGAAGGCAGACTGAGTAAGAGCTGAGCAATATTGTTAACTTCTCTCAAGTTCTTTTTGCTTTTCCTACATTCGTTTCTCCAATGTCCAGGCTTACCACAGTAATAACAACTGCCCTCTCTCTTAGAACATTTACGTTTCTGTTGTTTCTCTGCTGATTGGAGAGCTATATCTGTTTCAAAGAAAGCTTGAAAATCAGGATAAGTTTTATCTGACTGTTGGTCTTCTGAGTCACATTTGGTTGAGGCCTTGTTACTGCCCACCTTTGTCTTGAGACAGGACACTTGAGTCTGCAACTGTTTGTTCTGTTCTTTTACACTGAGCTTGTTCTTGTGCAATGGATAAGCTAAATTCTCTCTGACAACAAATAATGGCTTTCACATTGTTCTTGCGAATACTTGCTCCTAGTACCTTTTTACAATCTTCAATTGACCATACTTTGTCTGGATGAATACCAAATTTCTTTATCAAATTCAATCTGACTGACTCAGTCACTATGGAGTCCATGTGCTTTCCTAATAATGACTTAAACTCACTGTCTGTCCATAAAGGGGTAGCTAGTCCACCTTTCTCAGTTGATGGAATCAGTCTAGCGTTTTTTTCACACATTTTGTGATGTTCTTTACCACACAAACAAAAACACTAAAAAAACTTCTCTGATCAAACAGAGGCTACACTTATTAACCCAGTTAAACTGTTGTTAAATCTTCCTTGTTACCAAACACATCACAAACTATTAGCATGTTACGCTAATCTTCCCTACAAAAGAAAATGGATATTTCACCTTTTCAACTTTTAGGGGATAAACAAACAAAATAACTAGCACGTAATGCTAAAATTCTTCTCTGTGAAACAGAGGATACAACAATATTAACACAATGTTAATCTTCTCTAAGTTTAGAGGATAACCCTTCTCTAGCAACGTAGAGGCTATACTTTCCTCTTTAAAAGAACACTTTTAAAGGATAACTTTAGTTAACCAAACACTACAGCTGTCTGATAACTCTTCTCTGACAACGCAGAGGATGTGTACTGGTCATTCAGCGGTTCTTTGAATAGAATGAAACTCACCAAATCGTTTGGTTGTATGGAAAGATTCCAGCTGGAACTTCAGTCAGAAATGTTCATTCTTTGTTAAGATCTTTGTTGAGGTCGAAGTTGCTGGAACTCAGTCAGAACTCACTCAGCTTTGTTGAGGTCGAAGTTGCTGGAACTCAGTCAGAACTCACTCAGCTTTGTTGATCTTTGTTTCAAATCTGGATTCAGGTGATTCAGTCTGGAATGCAGTCAGATCTTTGAGCTTGATCTGGATTCAGGTAAAGTCAATTCTATCCGGGTCACGGCACCATCTGTAGTGAACTTATTTCTTCTCAAGTGTAGAAACTTAGAAGCGGAGACCAGGAGACTCAGATTGTATCTTAAGAAGGTTGCTTTATTAAGAACATGAGCTGTGCTGTTGCTGCAGTCTTGCACACTCGTCTGAAAGTCTAAATTAAAAGTAACTTTACATGGTATATTATAAGCATTTTAAGAGGAGGGACTTCTGGAGGTGGAGACCAATTCAAAAACAAAGCATACACTGGTAGGAGTTGATTCTATCAAGCGAAAACAGGTTAGGCAGGTTATCTGGCTTGCATTGCTAATCCAATTAGCCTAACTATTCAACGTCTGGGCCAGGGGCTCCGAAGGCCATTTGCAGAACAAAAGGTGAGAGTCTCAGTGATCTGACTCATTTAACTTACAATGGAGAAACAGGAATTGCCAGATTCTCTTGCTGGAAACTGTTTCACAGCTGATATCATTTACCATCCTAACCTGAAATGCTAACTTCACATTCTCAGTTTATATACTTTGGTATTGGAAACCTAAATAAAACCTTTAATAAATTTGTTTTCCTTCACTACGAAATAGCGAGTGTGTGTTTTTTTTAATCAATTAGCCATTGCTTTTAATTTGATTCAAAATGTTTATTGCAGATCAAAAAGGAAAATTTTAGTGACAATTATTTTATAATATTAGCTGTATTTTATTACGCAAAATCTTCCTCTAAGAAAAGATAGTCCATCCCAGTGTACAAAACAATCAGCTAAGCAACCAGATGAACACAAGTAATATTAGCACTATTAATACTGTTATATTAATAATGAAGTCCTCATTCATTTAAACTACAATCATAAGACGCAAGATGTGCGACTGATATACAGCATATGCATTTTACCCGTTAAAAGAAGTTTAATGAGAACAAGTCGGGTTCCGGAAGTATAAAATCCCATTCATTTTCTACATTGAGGAAATTATTTTTAAAACAATAACTTATAAACCTTTAATAAAACAAAATATCAGAACCTCAAACTCTTGAAATTTGAAAATGAAATTTGTCATTCTGACATCGAAATAAGCCATTCACATGATGCAAATCCGAGGACTCTTCCAGAATGTATTGTTTCTATATATATAGCTAATCAACGTCATTCCCTGATTAAAGCTGTTAAGTACTTAGTCTTGCACCTTTGTCTTTTTGTCATATTGTCATATTTTTAAATAGCTTTTTGCTTCAAATCAAAGTTTTATTTTTAGATTAATGTCATAGCTGTTCTGTTTGGTGCATGGCTTTTTTTTTTTTTTTTTAAGTGGTGTTAATGTTAAACAGCATCAAAACAGTGATAAGGAATAAGGGTTACACACAAGCATGTATATACCCCCATTTTTCAGACGTTATCATAGTGTCCAACATGAACTTTATGCGATTCCAAAATGTCAGATGTTCTACTATGTTGTTTGTTTTGTTAAGAGAGATCTTATCAAAATCACCTTTAATCTGCTTCATGGGTAATCTCTCTGTTGTCAGTGAACCTCTTTGCCTCTAAGCAGTTATTTAGCATGCTTATTAGCACAGCACTATTTGAATGCTATCATTTATAAGCACCTGCTTTGACTTGACACTGTGTCCCAGCAGTGTAGCATGGTAGCATTCATCAAGTTCTCCAGTGTCTGCCTTACTTACGGCTGGCTGACACCAGCACTGATGGGGCTGCTCCATCAAAGGGCTCTAGTATCTGTCAGTGAGTCACCAAGTCGCTCTGTGAAATGCCAATCGAGTAGCACGGCACATCCGAGGATCAGTTCGTTTAAGTTGGCACATGCCGAATGGAGGAGGAGAGGGTGAAACCATACCCTCTGTGAAAGGTTATCTCCTCACCCCGGTCTTCACCTTTGAAGTTGTGCTGCGCTAAACAATGTGTTATTGAGCAGGATGTAACTCTAGAGCTCCACGGACTGTGTTGTTCCGTTGCTGAGAGCAGAGATGATGAATTATTGAGTCCCGGGGCGGTAGAGACATTTGGAGGCCATATTGTCCTGGTCTGTGTGAAATTTTAAATTGTGATGGTCAGATAGAGGGGAGAAGAGTTCAAATACGTGGTGATTGAATCAAATGAGTAACGTTACAAAAGGGTGCATGCACTGATTTTCTCCAGTGATCTGTAAAGGACAACACTGGCTGTTATTTCCCACTGCATTGAGGGTCATCTAAATTCAATGATATGATTTAACTCGGATCTGAGTGCAAAAATGTGACTTGAAACTTGAAAGACCTGTTCACACCAAAAACAATAACTATAAAGATAATCATAAATTTGTTATTTGTATTAGCCTCTGGTAATGTTCTGGTTGTTATAAGCATCTGCAGTTCTTTCATCTGCCACTTTAAAGTCAGGTAGATTGATTCTGATTGGCTGTCAATTGTGATTTCAAAGTTATCGTTCCTCTATGTCATTGTTTTTATAGCTGTGGTAAGGGCTGAATTAGAATGATTATTAAAACTTTTATGGTAGTTGTGGGAGAAAAAATTGCTGCATCGATGCATTGCGATTCTCTCTCCAACGAATCTAACCGCAGATGCGCAATGACTCTGCATGTGCTTTAGAAACAACCATATTCTGCTTGCCTCTAATTCTTCACACACACACACACTCAAACCTTTCATAAAATAATCTTACATAAAGTTCGGGAAGGTTGAAATGAATTACAAGGACATTCGCAGGCTTTATTGCACTGGATATGCGCTGTGCTTGATGTTATGCTTGCAGTGTGTGATCTCGCCCGCCAGTATTTTCCTAACAAATACTCTATGAAGGCATAATTCATGTTTGGAAGTGGGCATTATGAATCTCACTGACAGAAGGCTGCTTTCAATTTCAAATGCTCACGTGACTTATTTATGTGCGATTTATGTAACTCACGAAGATTTATGTGCGACTCTATGTGTTAAATCTACTTGCATCTCAAAATGCTTTTATGATGCGAAATTAATGTAAACAGTCAATTATGTCTTAAGGGATTAAACAGACATGACAAAAACATCTTATATTTCAAAAGAGATCTGTGAATTAGTGTGAATACAGCTTATTAAAACATCGGCTGTCTATGATGTCATCATAATAATCAAACAACAGTATAGAAAAATCTGAAAAATCTCTCTCTGAGAAAGAGAAAAATCAATCACAGCTCAGCTCTTGAATGGAAACCTTTCAGATACTCTTAAATACTGGAAGCACTCTTTGTTTATGGCTTGTATTTTCTTTGTTCCTCTTTATTATTTAAAATTCTTAAGATACAATTTTTGTTTTTAGAAAAAATAATCATTTGTAATTATTTTTGTATTTATAATTGTATATGTAATTAAATACATAAAAAAGTAGGGCTGTAATCAACCAAAGAAAATCTTGGTCGACTGAAGTCCTGAAATTTTCGACTAAAAATGACGTTAGGAAAAAAAAACGTTCAATTAATTAGCTGCACACTGTGTGCAGTACTTGGTAGCCTTGTTGTCTGCCTAAATGAATTATAAATAAACATAAAAAACAAGTAGGCTATTTGCAGTATATTAAATAGTTTTTGACCTAATTATTTTGCACTGAAATGAGTGACACACGAGTCTGTCGGCTCGGACAGCGCTGCATCACGTGCACCTGCGCAATATCATAGCCTATGATTTCCGAAAATAGTACTGTTGTCAACTAGTGATAACATCACGAGAACTTTTGAGGAATATGCAACATCATTTAGACAATTGTTTTTGTCATATGTATTATAATAACTGACAGACACTATCAGTGCAGCTGAACACAGGAGCTCAGCTCGCGGCTGAGACACGAATAGACTATTAACTTTTTTTTTTAAATGCTGCCACACCTCCGATGTCTTTGTTGACATGGCAGAATAGGACTGACTATAAATTAAACGCTCACAATTAAATAAATAATATTCAGCAAACCTTCTAGTAGCCTACTTTCTCCAATCTGTCTCTCTTCTTCTCCGGTGGGTTGGGCTAATCCAAAAGAAGTGAAAACAAGGGGGTGTTCTGAAGACAGACTGTTACCTGTGAAACAGGGGTGCTCTGAAAACACCCCATTAGCAATTAGTGCTTTCCACTTGATGAAATGAACGCAGGCAAAACTAATGAAATGAACGCGGCAAAACTGAGGAAATGAACGCGGCAAAACTGATGAAATGAACGCGGCAAAAATCGACCAATCAGAATTTTGGTCGAACCAGAACGTATCGACCAATTAATCGACTAATCGACTGGGACGTTACAGCCCTATAAAAAAGATTTCAAGATTTTTAAGTCGGTAAACAAATGAATTAATAGGGGAAAAAATAGATCAAGAATCGTTCTGTAATCGGATCGTGACTCCCAGAATCGGATCGGATCGGAACGTTAGGTGCCTAAAGATTCCCGGCCCTAATAGTTGTTATAGGCATCGTCTTTGTTGTGAACAGGCTTTTTGACTTGTTTTGAGCGTTGAGTTGAGGCTTTAACAATTTAAAGAATTGTGAGAAACAGATGTTTAGATCTTCAAATTTCGATCTTCAGAGACATTTTTGCTTTGTCACTCTTTTCTGGTAAAAAAAATATATATCCACAGCATTGCTTTTCTATACTCTGTATAAAAAGTGTCGAAGGGCAGTTTGGCTTGTATGTTTCTGCACACCTTGACTTTGAACTACCACCTGCTGAGGTTTAATTAAACATCTGATATATACAGAGCTGTGTTGCTTTGAGCACTGCTCTGCCCAGTAGCAGTTGGTTTTCTGCATGGAGCAGCTGGTGTGATACAGGTAGTCTGGTGTTTCATCTCTACAGCCTAAATGAGTCTGTTCTGGAGACTTCTCTCTATCTATTTATCAATATAGGCCTATCTGACTGGCTGTTTGTCTGTCCGTCCTCTCTTTCTGGCTGTGTCCGAAAACGTAGGCAGTTGACTTGTTGCCTCGCTGCCTTATCAGGCAATGCCTTTGTTGACAGCGTTTGCGCACACAGGTAACTCACAAAACTGATTTCAGACAGCGTAACAGTTTAATGATCTACAGCAAAAGAGAGCGAGCTTTGGTGATGACAAAGCAAAATATTTTTACTACAATAGTTAATTTTCTCAAGAAATGACATCAGAAGTGGAAACCTTCTTGCAAAAAAAAACTTATACTTACAAACTGACCTCCAACCTCCAACTTTCAGACACCATCTTTATTTTTTAGTTCAAAAGAATGTCACAGAATGGAAAGCACATGATTGTGGGATATCAAAAGCAGCAAAGGATGCATATGATGCCTTCAAAATCAATCAGATGACGTTATCTCAGGAAGTGAAGCTAACATTGCATTGGAATTTGCCTTGATGCCTTCCTACCTTGGAATGCATCCCCTGAAGGCAACATTTTTAAGATTTTGGACGCAGCCTCTCTCTTTTTAATTTTTCAATCAGCCATTGTTACCTAAATGTTTATTGCAAGACATAAAATAAAGGAAACATCAAGTTAAAAAATAATCATGCCATGTTTTCCATTTCTTTTTCACTGAATGTTCGCAAGGAAGATGTTTATGATGGATCGATTAGGATTAACAGGGCTCCATTTATTTGTTCAAATATACAGGAAAAACTAATATTGTGAAACATTTTTACAATTTAAAATAACTGGGTTCTATTTTACTATATTTTAAAATGTAATTTATTCCTGGGGTGGCAAATCTGAATTTTCAGTTCTCAAGTAACCTTTGTTATTATGTTTTTGTTCAATTATTATATTATGTTGTCACTACTATCACTTTTGATTAATTTAATGCATCCTTGCTGAACAAAAGTAAAAAAATCTCACTGTTTGTGATGTTGCAAGTTGCAAAAAAGGAGACAAATTATAATAATTAAAAATCATCATTGTGAATATATTGCAAAATATTCAATATATATCCTAGCCCTAGTGCCATCCTAAAATTTTGAGACATTCATTACAGCTCTCTCCTCCTGCCCACACCCCCTTAGTCATGTTCCCTCAGCCCATTTCTCTGTCATTCTCTCTTTTTTGGCTCTCCGACTGTTCGCCTCCAGTTCTGTCCTCCCACTCTCTCTCTCTCTCTCTCTGTCTTTCCTCCCCACCATCATTCCCTCTACTGCTTTACTTCTCATGGCTCTCAGCATGCAGTGTTATGTTCAATGACTCCTCCATCTGTTCATCTTTTCCTCTTCCTCTTCCTCTCTCTCTTCTCTCTTCAGTGGTCACTTACAGCCACGTGGTTCTGCTGTGTAGTTCACCGGGCGGCCAACACTCCATCACCAAAGCTGGAGACATAGCTGTAGAATACGGGAATGACCCAGGGTGTCTTAAAAAAAATGCTGTGACTAAACACACTTATCATCCTCTCTTGAGTAAATGCATGAATTCCAATCAAGTTTTTCCAAACCTGTATAAATGTATTTCCTCTACCAAACACACAAAAAAATATTTTCAAAGATCTTAAAAAAAAAAAAAAACTGTTTTCGTCCATACAACAGAAGTCAGTGGGTTCCAAAACAACTTTTTGGACTTTCATCGTGTGGACAATGCAGTTTCTTTTGTGTTCTGCAGAAGAAAGGAAGTCATACAGTTTCAGAATAAGCCCTGTGTTAAAGTTTAGAGCCGGGTAGAGGATGTTCTCACTGTTTGGATTTGAGCATTACAGCAGGTGTCAAAGTAAAGAGAAATAATTGGATTGAGCTTGAGCCCAGTTTAAGTTAACTAGATTTTACAGATACTACAAATGTCCTATCTGAACAGGAAAGGCGAGACCTTCCCCCCAACGAAGACCCAGTGGGTGACATTTGTGTGGTGGTGAAGTGGTTGTGCTTTTGACAGGATTCATTTCTAATACTCCCTTTCTCTCTACAGTACAGTATGTTTTTCTCCTTTCTTTTTTCCCTCTCTCTCCCTTTCTCCTGTGCTCCAGCTGCCTACATTATTATTTGCGGTGATGTTGCGTAACTTTGTTGGCTGTTGGCCTGAGAGCCCTCTGCAGGGGTCAGAAGAAAGTGGGATGGGGATAGAGAGAGTATTAGAGAGAATTAATTTGTGTGGCCAAGAGATCCAGGTAATAAACCTTTTGTGCTTTGAGGCACCTACAGTACAGTATATTACAGTTTCATGGGCTCATCCCCCATGGTGGCCTGGCTGATGTTATATAATGACATGTTGGATGCACTTGTCTTTGATGCCAAACAGGATAATCCTATTTTCTTTAGGTTTGGACATTGGGAAGTCCTGTTTGTGAACATTATATTTCAATAATATATTCAAAATCAACAAATATTTTACAAATGAAATCATAGTAAAAAAAAAAAATATATATATATAGATATACTATTTGTGTGTATTAATAATTAACATATTCATATTTTTATAATGTATATTCTACTAATTATACATTTATATTATATATATACATGATATAACAATACATATTTTGCATTATTTCTCCTATAGTGATAATCACAGTAAGTCCCCTAACCCTCCTGGAAATAACATAGTAGCCAGTCAGTGAGATTGAAAGTGGTGTATACTGCTCTCTTCATTGTAGTATTCATCAGACAATCTTCGGATGTATTGAATGAAGCTAAGATTAGGCTGCACAATAAACATGTTATGACGAGGCGGCAGAAGAACCTTACCTCCTCCAATCTTATCAATGGCCTCAGTCATTTGCGATCAGAGTGGAGGGAATGGCCTCAGTCATTTGCGATCAGAGTGGAGGGAACACTATACGTGAGCAGCCAGCCACTATTGCAGGTGTTCAGATTGCAAGGTATTCATCTCTCCACTTTCTCTCCATTGCCTTCCACGCTACCACTTGACTGCTTGCCTTACTCATATAACGCCGTTAATTAGAAGTAGCTGCATCCAATGAGCCTTTGTAGAGATCACTTCAAAGGGACCTTTGGAGAGATGGAGGGGCGGACACAGTGATGGCACGCACTGGATTTATTGAAAGAAGGAGCTTGTAATTAGGTTGGTGGATGCTGCATCTCAAAAGAAGTGGACACAACAACCGTTTTTTCCTACATTCTATCTCTCTGTGTCCACGAGGAGCTGCCAATTATAGCTTATTTATGTAAACAATCCGATTGAGCACAAGATGAGGATAGTACAACACACACTTATGGGTAATGTCATTATAAACATCTGAATATGAAATTGTCACAGTCAACGAAGCTGATTGAATGATGCTAAAGATACAAACACTGATCTTGCATTCAGAAGGTCTTCTAAGGACAAGTACCTTTTTCTCCGGTCTCAATTACATCCAGAACCCTGCAGGCCTGCTGCTGCTGCTTATTTTAATGATGTGGCTGATAGGGAAACGAGCACAGGTGCAGCAATAGGCCTCGCGTACAATCAACATTAAATGTATTTTTAACCGAACCTGTCCAGTATCTCCCAAAATAGATTAGCAGCCTGTGAGATGTTTACACAAAACTGCTGTTCTTCACATCTAAAGTGATGTGATGTTGCTGCTGCCAAGGTCAGCTCGATTTCTGTAAGCTCCGTAAGGCTTCCAGGTGTCGATGTGTCAGATTTCACAGAGGTGCTTGATGTTTGATCTTTTATAATCACTGTCTGTGACCTACGTCTACTTTAGATTTACACTGTATATAAAAGACATGTTGTTACACTACTGTGTAAAAGTTTGGGGTCAGTCAGATTGAAAAAAAATTTTTTTACCTTGTGCTCACACCCAGGTTGCAATTATTTGATCAAAATACAGTAAAAAACTAGCCTTGCTAACGTCAGACCCAGTCTCAATGAGACGTGGGTCTGGGAACCACATGTTCATTTTCTCGTATTTGAGGCGTGGTTTACGAATGCCCAGAGCCGTTTATTGGGTGCTACGAATGTCTATCAAATGCGCCTGTACGTAGCTCATAGCCAATCGTTTCAATTATATCAGATGACGTATGTAGAGCGACAGAAAAGTTGCTCTTTTTTCAAAATAAACTTGCGTTCTAAACTACTTAGAACAATATCTAAGGCTGCATCGAAAGGTAACTTCACATCTGCTGCCATGTTGGATCCATAGATATAAACAAACTGCTTCGGTGTGTCGCGTCATCGTCTTGCTGCTCCCTCCCCGTTCTGTGATTGGTCCCCTCGCTGAGGCGCAAATCTGGTCCATGGAATCCAGGCTGCCTAGCAGCGAAAATAAAATCGTGCTGCGCACAAGGCAAGTAAAAACAGTAATATTTCGAAATACAATTTATATTTACTGTTTTGTATATTAATATATTTTAAAATCAAAATAATTATAGAATAGAACGTTTAAAAATAACATAATTATTTAAAATCATAGAAATCTATTGTGACATTTATAAATCTGTTTACTGTCACTTTTGATCAATCATTGCTCAGCAAAAGTATTAATTTCTATTCAAAATACCAACAAATTGTTGTCACGTTATGGCTGTTTAACAATATATGGTAATGCTTTGTTTAAATAAATTGTTAAAAACTGTCTTCCAATGCTTTTTCAAAGGAGAAGCAACACATCATTATGATGTTCAGTTTAAAAAAATGAATATCCATTTTGAGATATACCAAAGATTGTGAAGAAGAAGACAGTGATATTACATTTATTATTTTTTACAAATAAGTATTGTGAGCTCAGTGAACATTATATGACTGCAAAGATAATCTAAATGTCAAAATAAACACTTTACAATGAGTTTTCTTTAGTTAACATGAACTATCAATGAACAATGCTTCTATAGCATTTGATGCATTTATTCTTAATGTCAATCTCAACATTTACTAAAATGTTTTTTTAAAATCAAAAGATAACAGTAGTTAGTGCATTGTGAACTAACATTCTGGAATTTTCCTGCTCTTTTCTTAATTTATTAAAATTAGACTTCTGCTTTTAGATAATGAACCTAAATTAGTCTAATCGACCAAGCTTCGCTTGTATTTCACTTTTATACAACTGAAGTGAAACAACAAATTAATGTTAACACAATTTGTTAATTCATTGCTATGAGCTGATTTAATGATTCAGTTCAGTGTTAAAATTAATTTATTGCCTCTTGCCAAGTCTAATTATTTTGTTAATTAAGCTTTTTTTTTTTTTTAGCCCCAGTTATTAGCCAATCAACTCGCAGACCACTTAAAATCCTTCACGGACCACAGTTTAAGAACCATTGCTTTTGCTGATTTACTGATAATGAAAAGGCTTGCTTTATAAAAGAAACTCAATCCCCCTTGAAAGGTAGCATGCTCTTGTCTGATCTAGACATGTTTATCTAATATTTTCCTTCATTACCATATTTGATTCAGTTACCGTAGCTGATTTACAATGCATTTGATTTTTCTTGACAGAATGAATCTTTATGATCAAATGAGAAAACATCATGCTGTTACCTAAAAATGGCCCTCCATACATATTCAGTAGCAGACTCCTTCTCTAATGAGTGTTGTAGAAGTCCCTGCGGCCAAAATTATGTCAATTCGCCAGCAAATAGGGATTAGATTGTGGCAAGGTAGTCGCAAAATCTTTTAGTGTTAAGACTTGTGCAAAGTCTTTGTATGAACGTGTAATCAAGCCTTACTCTGCTTTATTGATTGGTTGTCTCAACTTAAGATCTGTGGATCAATGAAGAGGAAGAGGGACTCAAAGAAATGTTTGCGCTCCCTCTGCTGGACAGACAGCTAGCGATGATTGTATTGTAATAATCTAACTTTAATCATTCTCAAAGTCACTCTGCTGTAAAGTAATGCTGTTGAAACTCTCATCTCACTGACCCTCTTTTCTGCTCTGCAGTGGGGCGTCTCCTCATTGAATTCAGCTCCCAGATAACCCTCGAGCGGGTACAGAGAGAGAACCCTAATGTGACAGAAGGGGGGAAATACACTCCTCCGGACTGCCGGCCCAAACAAAAGGTGGCCATAATCATCCCATTCAGGAACAGAGACAACCACCTGAAATACTGGCTTCACTACCTGCACCCAGTCCTGCGCAGACAGAAGATTGAATATGGGATCTATATCATCAACCAGGTGAGTGTGTGTGTGTGTGTGTGTGTGTGTGTAAGACACTTGAGCTTTTGATGTAGACCTGAATCCATATGATCTCTGTTGAATAATCTGTGTTTTCGAACATGATATTTGGTTTCTAGCTGCTCTAAGTTGGTTATTAACAATTCTAAGCTAGGCATTAATTCATCTAAGCTGGTAATTTACCAACCATCAAGTTTGAAAAACCAACTTTACCAACATACCAATATACTTCAATATGCTCAATATTCCAATCTACTTCGAGCATAATTGAATAACGAAGTGTGATGTAATTTCCAACAAAATAAGGCCTAAATGAAGTTGGTTTGGTGTTCGTTTCGGGAGTTTGAAACCGATTCCCAAAGCGAACTTTCCAGAAAAATTAGCTCCGGCTGGTAAACACCTTAGAACTACCATTAATCTGTGGCGATCACACCATATTCTTTGGTTTGGCAAGAGGGGAACTGGCCCCCTGACTAAGCCTGGTTTCTCTGGCTTTCTATTTCTGTCACCTAAAGGTTTGCTTAGTTGGGTACACATAATATTCAGCAATATCATTGATCTTTCATAATTGATTAACTTAACACAGTTCTTGAACCAAACTGAATCAACAATGATTCAGTGATCATTGTGATTCAGTGATCATTCAATGATTCAGACTTCAGCTGAATAATGACAGACATTTTTTTTGCACATTTACAGCAAAACCTAAATCTATTTGCCTCAATGATCAATATTTTCCTGTTTATCACTATAAAGCTGCTTTGAAACAATCTGCACTGTATAAAGCGCTATATAAATAAAGTTGACTTGACTTGATTACATAATAAGTTTTTGTTCTCTGGGGCTCCTTCTTTGACGTGGAAATCTTTTCGGGTTAATTTCTCCTGTTCAGTCCACCCAGGTCAGATGTGAGTAAAACATGAATACACTGGAGAGCTGCTTTATAGTTTAAATTGAAGTTGTAATTCTAATTTCAAGTGACACTGACAGTGTTTTCATGTTTAATACTGTAAAGCTGATTGCTTTAAAGCTGTCAATTTTATAAATTGGCATATAATAAACGAGACTTGACTTGACTGGAGTACTGAATAGCAGAGCTGGTGCAAACATCCACATCGCTTTGATCAGATGCTTTCTTAACTGCCGTTTTCACACCGCTGTCATTTTTGTTGTGCGTTTATTTTTTTAGACGAAAGAGTTTACAGTTACCTCTGCTCTGATATTTCAAACTTCTTTTTTTACCTCCAATCAAAGAGCAAGTTGCCAAAGTACATTGTGGCCTTTAATCTGATAGCTAGTTTGTTGATGGTCAAAGACTAACAGCCTGACCAGTTAAAAAACAGTAACCATCTGGATTTTCCAGCAGTAATGTCAGAGTTTGTTCATTTGGTTGGTGTGAATGCTATTTTCAGGAGAACAAACCTTAACGAATACATAAAAAAGTTATTCTTCATTTAAAGAATGAATGAAGTTCACCTTCTTCTCTGGAGTATCATCTAGCTTCAATGGTAAACAGCTGTTTCTATTTGGTCTACTCATTGTACTACTCACATTGATGGAAAGCCAAATATTAAAACCTCTAAACCTCTATAGGGGATGCTGTCAAGGTTAGCTAAAAAATGTAATGGTTAACAGGGAGCCAAGAGGCTGTTTCATTGAAGGGTAGTCAATGGAGGAGATACTTTAAGGCCAATTCACACTGCACCGTTAGACGCCGACTAACACGGACAAACACCAGATTACAGTACGGCACTTCTCAGACATTCCACGACCCGAAAACAAGTGCAGACTAATGCCAACAGATGCCAACGGGGGTAACACACTGATCTGACAAAACCCCACAAAGTGTTTTTTGCCGTTGGTCGGTGCAGTTAATCTTGGCCTTTAGAATGCTAAATAAACTGCTTTTGTGCATAAACAGCTAATTAAGTAACATATTGACTTCAACAGATTTGCTATCAGATGTCCGTTTTGTTTTTTCTTTTGGAACTCATATATTTGATTATACACTCACCTAAAGGATTATTAGGAACACCATACTAATACTGTGTTTGACTCCCTTTTGCCTTCAGAACTGCCTTAATTCTACATGGCATTGATTCAACAAGGTGCTGAAAGCATTCTTTAGAAATGTTGGCCCATGTTGATAGGATAGCATCTTGCAGTTGATGGAGATTTGTGGGATGCACATCCAGGGCACGAAGCTCCCGTTCCACCACATCCCAAAGATGCTCTATTGGGTTGAGATCTGGTGACTGTGGGGGCCATTTTAGTACAGTGAACTCATTGTCATGCTCAAGAAACCAATTTGAAATGATTCGAGCTTTGTGACATGGTGCATTATCCTGCTGGAAGTAGCCATCAGAGGATGGGTACATGGTGGCCATAAAGGGATGGACATGGTCAGAAACAATGCTCAGGTAGGCCGTGGCATTTAAACGATGCCCAATTGGCACTAAGGGGCCTAAAGTGTGCCAAGAAAACATCCCCCACACCATTACACCACCACCACCAGCCTGCACAGTGGTAACAAGGCATGATGGATCCATGTTCTCATTCTGTTTATGCCAAATTCTGACTCTACCACCTGAATGTCTCAACAGAAATCGAGACTCATCAGACCAGGCAACATTTTTCCAGTCTTCAACTGTCCAATTTTGGTGAGCTCTTGCAAATTGTAGCCTCTTTTTCCTATTTGTAGTGGAGATGAGTGGTACCCGATGGGGTCTTCTGCTGTTGTAGCCCATCCGCCTCAAGGTTGTGCGTGTTGTGGCTTCACAAATGCTTTGCTGCATACCTTGGTTGTAACAAGTGGTTATATCAGTCAAAGTTGCTCTTCTATCAGCTTGAATCAGTCAGCCCATTCTCCTCTGACCTCTAGCATCAACAAGGCATTTTCGCCCACAGGACTGCCGCATACTGGATGTTTTTCCCTTTTCTCACCATTCTTTGTAAACCCTAGATTGGTTGTGCGTGAAAATCCCAGTAACTGAGCAGATTGTGAAATACTCAGACCGGCCCTGTCTGGCACCAACAACCATGCCATGCTCAAAATTGCTTAAATCACCTTTCTTTCCCATTCTGACATTCAGTTTGGAGTTCAGGAGATTGTCTTGACCAGGACCACACCCCTAAATGCATTGAAGCAAATGCCATGTGATTGGTTGATTAGATAATTGCAGTAATGAGAAATTGCACAGGTGTTCCTTATAATCCTTTTGGTGAGTGTATATTATATATATTTGCTTATTTTTCCAGTGATGTAGACATGGTCATTGATATCTCCTCCAACATCTGGAAAACTACTACAAGAATAAGAGATCTGTGGAGGTAGGGGAATTTGGTTAGGATTGAACTCTGATTTGGACCAAGCAATCAAACTATTTGTGAAAACAGCTGGAAGCATTGCTTCTCTTCCGCCTCCCCCTCTTTCATCACTCTTTTGTTCTTTGTGTGGAGTCACCCTGGAGAGGCGGCAGAGATGTTCATGGCCATGAGAAATCATTAGCCTGCTTGCCACATTGTTGTCTGCCTAGGCCTGTTGTTTGGGTTAATGAGTATGATCAAAAGTTTGCAGCTATCCATCTTCAAAGTTTGCAGAGTAATGATGTGACCCGTCGAGCAGTGAGCGCTGAGAGATCTATCTGTGGAGTAACAAAGAAGGGCGAAGAGTCTGTAATTGATGGAGCATCGGCTGAACACTGGGCTAAGGTTACCTTTCTTAGAGCTATCACCTCACTAAATGCAGGTCAAATATGTGACAGGTTGATTTTCATCATCACATTATGACTTTTTTTTAAATCTCCAAGATTTAAAACCACTGAACAGGGACATAAAACTAGTCAGTTTTTTAGTGCAGTCTTTAGTATCCGTGTGACAGTTGGAGTTGTTTTAAAATGCAAATTACAGTTACAATTACAGATAACTGCAGACTGAATAGGTTTAGCTAGTCTTGTTAATTGATTATGAATTTTAATCACATTAATTACAGGAAATGCTGATTAGTTAGTTAAATGAATCACGATTTACAGCATAAATCAGTATTTGCTGAGAAAAGACCTCAGAGGAATAAAGTAAATGATGATGAGTATAGCAGACTAGTCAAAAAATGGCATCAGTATGTATTATTTACATACTGTATAATTGGCAGTGGCGGATTTAGCACATTGGGGGCCCAAGGCAAAGGTATGTATGGGGGCCCCCCATCCGATCTTTAAAAGAGAACGAAAAAAAAAATTACCTACTGAATGGTGCTAGGCAGGTAAAGCTAATCTATGGTAAAGTAAAGGTTGGAGAGGAGAATTAAAAAAAAATACAATTCCAATTTTATTCTTGTGGTTTTATTCCGATCTTGATTCAATTTGGATACATATTAGGTAGGCTACAGTAGATTTTCTCAAGAAAGAAAATCTCACCTAAAGCTGTAAACATAGACTACAGAGCTGTCAGCTGGTATTATTAAAGGTTAAAAATAACAACTCAAATGAAATATAGGCCTAGTGCGGTTTTTATTACAACAACTTTATAATATTTTAATGATATAAGTAAAATAATAAATATGTAATATAGTGCACATATTTATAGTGCAAAATACTAATTTATACTAATACTAAATATGTTATAAAAAAAAAAAAAATTCTAGCCAACTTACATGGTCATTAAATGGCTTTACTGAGGTAATAACTTTATGTGACATTGTAGGCCCGTTACTCCAGCTATTTTATTGACCTCTTTCCGCGGTTAAAAAATACTGATTGGTCGATATTACAGTAGGCTATGTATAATTTCGCATTGACCGTGAGACTCACGCAATTGACCATTTTCACACACTCTCACGCCACACATCCATTTTCTCACAAAGAGCAAAATCACGAAGCAAAGAGGACACTGACACCGACAGACTAGACAGCGAAGGTTACTTTTGATATGGAACAAATTCTCAGCTCTCAGATTCTGTCAATTTATTACGAAATTCAAACAATAAATACCGTTTTGGTGCTTTTTTGTGACAGCTCGCTGTAGCGCCTCAGTTCAAATGGCACGTGAACCGATCATCTCTCTTTACTAGCCTAGTTAATAGTAAATAAACACGAATGATCAAAAGGTGTATAACGTGTGTTGAAAGATACAGTAGCCTACAACTATGTAGGCTATACAGTCCTGTCTGTGTATTCTGTATAATGTATAGGCTACTGTGTTTATCTTTCGCACTGCGCACCGTTATGGACTAATCCATTTCATTGTGAAAGTAGGGGGTGTGTAGGGACAGATAACCATGAACTGGACATTTTAACTATAGCTACTACCTCGTTTCAACGTATTTCTTAAGAATATTAATAACAGTTACCATGTATTTGAAGCGTTCATGATGATAAGGGGGCTTTGTCCTTTTTATTAAATTTTTTTTTAGGTTGGTTGGGGGCCCCCCTATTACAACCGCTGGTAGGGGGCCCCAAGCAGCCGCCTACCTATGCCTCTATGTTAAGACCGCCACTGATAATTGGACCTACAATAAGTTTTAACACTGGCCTACATTTCACAGCAATCCATTTAGCTAATAACTGTTTTCTTTTGTAATAATTTAAAATGTAATTATTCCTGGCTAGAAATAATTATTAGAAAATTCAAAAGCAGATTTAGTTTTACATTATAAATGTCTTCATCACTTTAAAATCTTTCCTGAATACAAAAAAAGAAACCTAATTATCTTTAGCCATTTCACTGTATATCTTTTTCAGCATTCTTTTGCTGTATATCTTTTTCAGTAAGTTAAAAAACGATTTCAAAATTTTAAAAGGCACTTTGAAAATGTTTTGTTCCATTCCGTTGTGCTCCATCCGACTATTTTTAAATTAAGAACACGTCATGTGCGAACATCTTGCATCTTAGCTTATTATAGAATTTACTTATCCACACTTTTGATGTTTACTGTTATATTTGAACTCATTTTAGTCCATCTCATATATCACACATATCTCCTAAACGTATGCTAACATTCATCTGTTTAGTTTACTCAAGCAGTGCTGTCAAATTGTGTTGAGTGGGTCTCATCAAAAATGTAAAATGTGTAGCTAGTTATTTACGCTGTCAGAGCTGAGCAGTGAGGAACGCACACCATACGTACACGGTCAATTGTGACATTATGCACTCTGCATTTTCATGCCAGCAGTATCAGTAAATTTCCATGCTCAGCTCCGTATAACAGAATAGAATAAGAATAAGCAACAAAATAAGCTGAAGGCCAGCATATCTGGTATCTGGTACATCCAGGGTAACCGTTTACCTACCATTAGGAGACAAAGACAACAGGACCCTTATAATGTTAAAAGCACTACATATGTTATGTAACAAAAGTCTAAGTTTGTGTCTCTCCAGTTTGTGGGTCAACTGTTTTTATATAAAGTGCAGTTTAGAAATGTTCTTTAATTCACTTTTGATTGAAGGCTGTGTGGATGTGTTGATCATTATCCATTGTGTTGAGTGCAATTATCTTCTATTTTAGTTGAAGAAAGTTTTTTTTTTTTTCTGACAATTACTTTATCTCATACATTAGGCTAATCTAATTACATGTTAAATGTACCTACATAAAATGGAAAGAAAATTCAATTAAATGTACTGCAGACGTTTTCAGTTGTCCAATTCCACAGGCTTTTCTTATCTTGTTGCTAAATTGCTTGTATCCATTGCAATCTTTCTTTAGCATCTTTTATTCAACTGGCTGGCAAAATGAAAAATCATTTCTGGATTTTCTTTGCTTCATTTTACATGTAACAAAACATAAAGTTTTGGTCTGTTTGTCATTATAAAAATTCCTATACTTATCACAGTTTTTTCCCCATTTTTAGATTTGTCTTTTCTATAAAAGTTGTATTCTCTTTTGGTATTGTATCAAGCATACCAGAGCAGATAACTCTTATGTAATTTCAATCCTGTATTATTTTCTTCTGTGGAACATAAAATAAAATATGTTGAAACTCAGGGATGTCAAAACATAATTTGGAACCCTCGGACTTTCATTAACCTATATGTGGACAAATAGTTTTGTACAATTTTCTTTTGTGTTCCACATAGGAAAGAAAGTCATACAGGTTTAGAACAAAATGCGGATCAGTAAATCATGACAGATTTTTAATTTTGCGGTGAACTATCCCTAAGGTTGTCGAATTGTACTGTCTCTAGATGATGTAAAATTGTACTCTAGATGATGATGTTTGTTTTTTTTAAACAGACCATTTTCAAAGATACTCGCAGTTCATGAAAAATCGTATAAAATCACAACTTTATGAAAATCTGCTTTTATTAAATTCCCTAGGCCCTGCATTTTAATGACAATCCTTCTTTGTATCACATTATTAAGGAATTGGAAATGTATAGAAACCTTTATTTCTCTTTTCTTAATCTTGAGTCAGAGCTTATAAAATTCAGTCTCATTAGATTGAAGTGAAATATAATGAGCATTATTTTAAAAGTGCCCTCTATTGCAATTGATTTCCCCTTTCAAACATTCATGTTCACAAATGATTTGCATTATTACAGGAAAGCTGCCCTGCTGACTCCTTTGTTTAAGCAGCGACGGTCACAGATCAGTGAATCTGATGAGGACGATGCATCATTGCTGTGACCTCTGCTGCTTGCTGTTGAGCTGAAATAGTACGAATCTCGCTGGATCTCATCCAGTTAATGCAAAGAGGACAGACACTGAGTTCGGCCAGGTTTTCTCTTAAAGGTTTACACACAAACACACACTGCCTATGCCGAGTCATTCCTCATCAGTATCACCCACTAGAAAACACACTGTATAATGTGAACACAATAGAATGTGACAGGTGCTGAAAAAATAAAAACCATTTAAGGCAGGTCAATAAGGACTCTCTCGTCTTGCACTCCCTCCCTGTTTGTCTTTTCCTCTTTCACTCTCACACTTTCTGCAAGATGACAGTTGGGAGTACTTCATGAATCATGCTCACTAGAGTGTTAAATTATTTTAAGTGAGGCCGCTTTACACAGGATTGGGGGAAGACGTGCAAATTCTTCAGATCTTTGGGTTGCTGGATAAATGCTGTCATGTCGCAGTGTTGTAACGTTGGGTTTGGAAAGGTGAACCGTTAGGATAGCCCTCTTTTTTTACATCAGTTCTTCTCACGTCTGACCATTTCAGGAGGTTTGACACTCTGCCTTAATACGTTTAATGCTGAATATATTTATTTTTGTGTATAAAGCAGTGTTTTTTCCCCTCCTAAGCATCCTAGAAGATGCATGAAAGCCAAAGTTAGTTTGGTGAGGATATTATGTTCTGTGCACTGTTGGGAATTATTAACCGACTGTTGATTAGTGAGTTTGACTGTAGTTCAGTTACACTAGACACGTCCAGTGGTTCTCAGTTGGTGAGTAATAACACACAAAAAACTCAAATACAATTCTAAATGTAAATAATTAAAGTCTGTATGTCCTGTCAAATGGTGTTTGCATCTGTCACTTGGTAGAAGCTAGACAATTATTTTAATCAGGGGATATTATATAGATGATGAATTTAAAAAGTGTTGTTAGACAAACTCTATTAGAAAAGTTGTGTCTCTGATTCATCGCCTTTGAAGCAGAGCTTCTTCAGTAGCACAATTACGTCGCAATGTTTCCATTGTTAGCATAATCCTTACAACTCTTTTGTCTGAACTCTTTGTAATTTTGTGCTTTTAAAGATATATTATATCTTAAATTATAGATATTTTGCCTTTTTTGAACATCTGTTGGCTACTATATTGAAGCTCCTCATGCTATTTTGCTATATTTGAGATATTTGCCTATATGCAGATGGACTTTTTCTGGGGCCGTTTTTGAACAAAGCAGTGTGTTCCTGTCTTTACACCCACTTAGAAAAGTATGAAAAGTAGAAAAGTGTACTTAAGTATTTACTTAAGACCAAGTAGTCATTCAGACAACCCACAGATTGACCAATTATAGTTTTGATAAATATTCTTATCCATTCAAAAGTTTGGGTTCAGTAAGATAAAAAAAAAAAAATTTGATTTAAAAATAGAGTAAAAAACATTAATTATTTCATTTAAAAAAATTTGTTTTCTAAATTTAATTTATTCTTGTGATGGCAAATTTTCAGCAGCCATTACTCCAGTCTTCAGTGTCACATGATAATTCAGAAATTGTTCTAATATAAACATTTCTTATTATTATCTTCGCTGAATAAGTATTAATAAAAAATCAAAATAAAAAATCTTACTGACCCAAACTTTTGAACGGTAGTGAATATATTTATAGATGGATAAATAGAGTCTCCTGAATGTATCTTCATGCTGACCTTAGCCCTTAAACTACCCTCTTCCTCATTCATTTTTTAAAGTTAGTATAAGTTAGACAATAAACCTTCTTAGTATTCCTCAATCAATTCATTATAAACAAAATGACAAGAAAAAAATAATAAAAATCTAAAAGGCTGCCTGTTTTCCCATAAATTTTTTGTAGGGTCACTAACAATCTGACGTGTGTAACGATGTAAGTATTTTTTTTTCTTCACAACAATAATTGAATCTTTGATGACTGAATAAGTGCAATTCATCTTTATTACACAAGGTGGTAATGTCTAATACACAATGATGAAGTGACGTTTCATGCATAGTTACTGCTGGCAGAAAACAAAAGAATAGGAAGTAGCATCAGCAAAACTTGAAATGTCTCTGCGATTTACTGCAGAGCAAGCACTGAACGCAATCAAATATTAGTGTCACTGTCACTTGATGGTAGATCTGGTGAAGAAGCTGTCAGCGATCAAAATATTGATATTGAAGATGTTGAAAATGATAGTTTTGAGAATATGTTTGAGATTGCGAATATAAGGCAGATGCTGAATGTACTGGGAAATTAAATTTAAGTGCACGACTTTTTTAGGGCACGACTCATTATTCAGTCTCACAATCATTCCTCTTGAAATAAATACAAATAAATACTTCCTGATCTTTCTCAACCTTCAGACATCCTCCAACTCTCTTTCACCACGCATGGGGAGCCTCTCGCCGCCTCCTCTTGCTTCACAAGCTGATTGTTGCCATGTCTGGTTATGATAGCGCTGTGCAGGGTAGGACGAGGACTGTGTCTCGCTCTGTGCTGCCAGGGACACAGGCCAATGTTTCCCTGCTTCCCATCATGCAGATCGTGTTCACTGGACAACTTCCCAGATGCACAGAACAAGCTAATATTCAGAATGTAAACCTGTACTTACTAATACAACATGATAGGCTTCAGTTCTGCAGCACTTGATATACTATAGAGTGCGTCGAGATGTGTTAGCATAACTAATTTTTATGTTTTTGACTGATGTCCGTGTACAAATTACCCTCATTGAGCCCTCAATTACATTTTACCTAATTTTTCTTGTATCTACAAGAAAATTTAAAGTCTGTTTTAATGGTAATATTATGCTAATACTTCCTTAATTATGTATGAGATTTTGACATGTATTATGCAAGATCACCAGCCTGTCAGATTTGTAGAGTGTAAAAACATGAACATTTTAAAAGGAACTGAATGCGTTAACATTTTGAATACCAAAAATGACAAGATTATTCGCAAATTATTGACATTGAGTTATTAAATATATTGACATTCCTGGTTTCATTTTATCTGTTGCCAGAGGCTGTTTATTCATTGAGTATCGATACCATGGTGCTAAAACCTGGTATTGGTATCGATCCTGGTATTGATCTGAATGTCTCCAGGGTTTTGCTCCATGTGGGATATCTGAAATTTTCAAGTTCATATTTCTCAGTTTTGCAGTTAAGACACAGGATTAAAGGATCCTGCTTTCACCTGAGGGCACTTGGGGATGCAGGATATTTATGATGTGGTACTGCCGTCACTGCTGACCTTTAAGATGCCATGTCATCACAGCTGCCTATCAACGTGTCATTTCCTGCTCTGTTCTTTTTCTCCACCTGTCTGCCTCTTGCTCACGTGGGGATAAATAAGGAATGAGAGTGAATAACAGCCTTTTTTTTTTCTTCAGTATTTGTTTGCAGTGGGGGAAAGCCGAACTAAGGCAGATTGGCTGTTCAAGCCTCTGTTGAGCCAACAGGGAAACAACCGAACATGTTATTGCATGTCACTCACTTGGCAACAGCAGGGTTTCTTCCTGTTGTGTTTGTGTCATTGTTTTTGTGCTGTCAGTGGTTCTGGTGTCGGGGTGAGTGCAGTATTATGTGCTGTCATTCTAATGAGATTAGATACAATTCCTAAGATTTCCAGTGAAACTACTGCCAGCTTTCTAGAGCCACGAGGAGTGAGAGGGGTGCTTGGTGTGTGCTTGAGATAGATGTGTTGTGTCTAATCTTCTGTTGTGATTAGAGTCCAGTTCCCATGGACACTCCAGATCTCCGACACTACACTGCACTGTCAGCACTATCTGTTAGCTAAGAGACAGGGAATCTATGATCCAATCATTGGGATCTTGTTCGGATTAAGGTAGTCACAATACCAATACTTCAGTGAACATACAGTACTTTTTTAATTAAAAACGTACAATACGTTATTCAAGAAAAAAAATTGTACATGTAATTGAACCAAAATGACTTTTTTAGTTAGCCTATCTAACATTAATATTATCATTATTGTACATTGATCAAAAGTAGCTGTAACAATGTTACAAAATATTTCCATTTCAGATAAATGCTGTTCTTTTGAACTTTCTATTTATCAAGAATCCGGAAAATATTAAGCAGCTGTTTTCAACATTATTAATAAGAATGTTTTTTGGACACCAAATCAGCATACTATTTGAAATGATTTTTGAAAGATCATGTGACACTGAAGACTGGAGTAAGGACTGATCTATCCATCCATCCATCCATCCAATTCAGCTTTGCCATCATAGGAATGAATTACATTTTAAAATATATTAGAATAGAAAAGAGTTATTTAACATTTTTGCTCCAGTAAGACACCTGTGTGAGTTATCCAATATATTTAGAGATTGTCAGCTCAAAAAAACTATAATATATTAAAATAGAAAACAGTTGTTTTAAATTGTAATAATATTTAGCAATTTAATATTTCTTGTATTTTTAATCAAATTAATCTTCAAACTTTTGAACAGTAGTGTGTATCTACAAGCATACTAAAAATTACTAAGGCAGTGAGTGTTTTTATTTATTTATTTATGTATTCATTTTCCTGTCAGTATTATTGTTTGATTAATATTAATGGCATACATACGGTAATAGATAGTGGCAGGTCTATTCGGCTGTATTTGCACTGTAAGGCCCAATGCACAAATCTGATTTTGTTTTATTTTTGCTCCGCCTGTTTATGTTAACTTAAGAAAAACCCACTTTGTTTACATAATATACATGCATTTGTCTGCCTTTGCTTGCAGCTGCATTGCCGTGAGCGTTTGTGTGAGTATTTGAAAGCAGCTGCATACAGTATCAGCCATATCGATCAGATATAATGACTTATATCTGACTATAATATGACTAATATAATTACTTGTTATATTATATATATTTTTTGTACATTTTATTTTAGCATCCCTCGGTAGTAACAGTGCTTTTGACATCCCTAATAGTTATCAAAGCTAGCTCACTCCCTTGACATCATATTTTAACAAAGGCAGATGAAATCTTCCCTTTTCTTGGAAGAATATCAAACAGACAAGTCTACTTTCATTTAATAGCAAATTAAATTTGTGGACTTCTCTAATATTCTTCTTCAAAGATAAGAATAGGCCTACCAATTTCACACTCTTTTTCTACCTGCTTTTTCCAATCAGTAGTGCTCCAGGACTGTCTGCTACCAGATTTAAAAAAATCTACATATTTAACTGTCCAGAATTGTAAATATGAATCCTGGTTTCCCTTTACCTACTTAGTGAAATTTACAGAATTTCCAACTCGTTCTGGACTGTGTGCACAAGCACTATCAACATTGTTACACAATTTAAGCTGTCGGACATTAGCTATTCATGCTCTAAATAAGTAACTAAAATCTTAGAAATTGAATTGAAAGAGAATCTAGTCTGGGTATATATAAAACCTACTGTATATGGTTTATTTTTTAAGTGTAAAATGCACTACTGTTACCTTTGTATCAAGAAGGCATGTGAAATAATATAGAGGGGGAGGATTTAATTTTTATTTCCTCTTTGATTCCATTGATTTTTTTTCTCCTAGAAGATCTCAGACCTATTAAGGTTTATCTCTGTTCTGCTAAAGAGCCTCACTTGGGATTGTAGGCAGACATGTATCCCCTATAGGCATAATTATTATTATTATTTTCATTTTGTGAAGCCCACTGAAGCTAAGCAGGATCAAGTTCTGGTCAGCATACTGTATAATACTGTATACTGCATATAGTGTGTCTATATAATATATATATATATATATATATAAATCTAAATTGACTGCTGTAAGAGGTTATTTATTTTGGACCCTACACACTGCAGTGTTTAAAAATAGTAGTAGTAGTAATAATAATAGTAATAATGATGATAATAATAGGTTAATAACAAGGTTACAAGCTATCACTCAGTGGCTAGCTAGTTTGGTATAGTTTGGGGCCAAATGTTGGTTTAAAGTTATTGATAAAAATGTCCCATAAATTAAAGTTTAAAAATTTGATTATTTATGTGTGTTCATGTTCAAGAAAGCAGTGGAGCACAGCGTGTGCAATGCATCAAAAGACAAGGTTACATGTATACAGGGGACTGGTTTTTCTCAGCTGCAGAATAAGCTGTTGATGTCTCATTGCTTGGCCTTGCCAGATTGAGCTCTGTTAGATCTTTTGCTTAATACTGCTGAGACTGTAATGGCATACTTTGAGATAAAAAATTAATAACGGTCTCAGCTGAAACTTTTTCCCATTCTGTCTCAGTTATATGTTTCATCTGTCTCTCTCACCGTAGTGGTTGACCTTGCTGGGGAGGCATCTGCCACAACACGAAAACAACCCCTACTGAGGCTGATCTGAGAACTGTAATGTTCACCCGAGAGCTGAAGTCTGCCAGCTCCGCTTAATCAAGATTATGTGTTCAGCAGTCCTTGTGTTGTACCCTCTCAGAGCAGAGAGGTGACTGGGTGTTCAGGATCAGTATTGGTAATCAGTGCTGTCGTTTTAGGCTGTTGCCCAGATATAATGGACCAGTATGTTGGGAGGGAATGATGGGTCCTATTGGTGGCAATTTCATTGTTCTACTGTGTGCTTTTCCCAGTGACCTTCATTCATATTCATATCTATCTATCTATCTATCTATCTATATTATATATATATATATTTTATAATATTAGACAAAAAAATGTATGCCAATTAATAGTAAAATTTCTTCAAATTGAAATGATTAATAATTACATATTTTAATTGAATAATTGAACAATCCTTAATCAATTATTCAATTAAAATATAAAGTTTACTATTAATTGAAATGCGTAATTCTTAAAAAAGGCTTAAACATTTCTTTGAGTGTATATTTTATAAATGTAATGTATATTATTTATACATTTGTTCCCATTTTCTTTGTTGATTTGATTATCTTTTTATACAATATAATATTTAAAAAACTATTTACAAGTTTCTGTGTGTCTGTCAGATAAGATGGTGCAGATGCAGAACAAATGTGTTGGGAAGCCTGTATAATAGTCTGTTCAATTAGCCTCTAACCTTTGATTCTTGCTTGATTCTGGCCTTTTTTATTTTCCTTCCTGATATATTCATGGGTGTTTTTCCCTTGAATTGGCTATTTATAAGAGCACTCATTCTTTCACTTTATTTTTGTGGTGATGAAACATGTTATTGGAGTAAACAATAGGCCTTGGGATTCATCGTAATGGGTATTAGTATTACCCTGATTGAATCCTTGGAGCACGTTTCTTCATTTTTAAATAGGACAAAAATAGCCTAATTTGCACGATAACGACATATTCCATTTAAACTCAGTGACAAGTGGATATTTATTTTCTATCTGTTCTTCCTCACTTATATTTGTGATATTAATGTAATTGAGTGGGTGCAGTTGTTCTGTGCTGTGTTTTCGTCTCTGAGGGATAAAGCGTTATGCGGCGGCTAGCTGTGTGTCGGTGCATGCTGATGTCGTCTGAGCTTTGTGTCTGATGTGTGCGCTGCTTAATGGCTTTCGTAATGTTCCTCCAACCTTCAGTTATTCACATAGTCTGCAAATTCTTCTTCCATTATGACACCTCCATACAAAATCTAGAAGTGAGACAAAAACATGACTTTTGTAGGTTGTTAAGAATGGATCCTCTCAAAACTTGCGGGGGATCGGGGGATATAAACATCCAGGTGGAAAAGATTTTAATAATGTAACGTTTCATTCTCTTTCTGCAACAGGGTTTGTGTTTGGGGTTTTGCACCAGGTCAATGTAATCAATCACTTTATATCTCGATGGTATGCAATTTTTGCTGAATTTTACCACTGGCCGTTCCTCACCCATTGTTGTCAGTATTGGAAGACAGAGCTGGACGTGCTGAGAGCTGCTCGCAGCATCTCCAGTACTAGTCTTCAAATGTTGTCCAATAATGTCTAAAATGTGTTGCTTTCAGCCTGAACCTATACAAGCTTGAGTTTCTCTTCAGATACAATTTGAAGTATTCACTCATCTGCTTTAACTCGTGGTTCTTTTCAAGGACGTTTCTCAGACTCAGTTTCAGTTCTGCCTCTCATATAGAAAATCACAGCTGTTTTGATGTGCAGTGCTTATTCTTGAATTTCAGTCGCTCTTTTTTTTTAATACACTTTTGCTGGTGTTCAGTACTGTATTTATTCTCAGAGACATGCTGTTTTGCATAGCCGTATCTTTGATTAAACTACAACAGCTTTAGACCACATCGCACCATATGCTGGCCATCAACCATTATATGAAGTTGATGCTACTAACCTTGCAATCTTTGACAAATCCAGTAATTGTTTCTCCAATAAGACACCTGTGAGTTAGCCATTCGGATTAGAGAGTATTTCCAGTTTTTAGAAATATGCATTAGACGTTCTGTGGGTGGACTATGCCATCTAAGACTGAGACTACACTCTTAGAAAAAAGGGTTCATTGGGGTTCTATAGAACCAGGGTTCTTTACTCAATTCCAAAGAACCTTTTATGCTAAAAAGGTTCTATAATGATTTATTTTGGCACAAAGGTTCTTTATCCACCTTATTCTGCTCTAAACAATGCGCTACCATGACGACGACTCTGGTTGCCAACTTCCGGTTCGAATCTGGTCTATATGCTCATGCCATGTGTTTCAGATTGTGTCATCCCCACATCGCTAAACTAAATCGAAAAAAACATTCATCAAATGTGATCTGATCACGTTATTTTTTATTAAATCACAACAAAATGAACTTTTTTCTTTTCTTCATACCTTACAAAGGACAGCTGATGCATGAATGCACGATCTCCCTAATCCAGCAATACATGAACATCCGACTGTCTCTATCACCCTCGACTGCTGCATAACCCAAGCAATGAGCTTAGGCTGGTTAGCACTTTGACTCCTGTCTACCTCTGCTTTCAAAAATACATAGTCTATATATTTCTCAGGTATAGGCTACATTATACGCTGAGTTTAGGTTCATTTATGAGACCAGAGTCCAGTTTGCGCGCCGGCGCCTCCGTGTCATGATGATCTATTTTCTACTAGGCCTATATTTACTTCTTATTTATTAAATCCAGGCAATTGGTTGATGAAACATTGATTAAAATTAAGATACAATTAATAAAAAACGAAATTCACTTTAAAGAAAGGCTTTGTGCTTTCTGTTTGAGATCTCTGTGAAAGTTTTAAAGTCGATTTCAGAGAGGTCATGTCTGTAACGGAGAACTGTCATGTCCGTAACATTGTTTTTTTCTCATAAATGCGAACACGAAAAATAAAATAAAAATGATATTTTATGTTCTACGGAGGCCGACCCTTCTTCATCCGGTTAGTAGGCTATTACTTTTGTTTTGCGCAGTGTAATTCATAGAATTACTACAAAATATTTTGCCACCTAAAAATTTAAGATTTGTTGTGTGTCACATGTGTATTTCGCTCATATTAAATATAAAACGCATGTGTAGACTGATATTTTTCTAATGTCTGAACTAGAGTGCTAGCATTCTATGTAAAGAAACACTTTAACCGGAAGTAGAAAACCGTTTAGTCAGTTGAACCCGCTATGAATCATGGGAAATAGAACGGGCGAAGAATAAGGTGGATAGGCTATTATTCATTCATATATTACATTATTCTGCAACATTTTGTAGTTGTAATTAAATTATTGTTTATTAAACTGTTGTAGTAACTTAATATCACATTTGAATCATGCTGATCAATGCTGATTTTTGGTGGAGAAAAACTGAAATGGCACTCTTTGTGTGATATTGATTAACTACAGAAAATGATATAACTATATACATTTTCTAACCCCCATATCTTGAATTTTGTGATCATTCACATGCATTCAGAAATACATTTTAGGGTCTTGATATTTGTCAATAATATGAAATACTTAATCCGGAAAGGACAAAGATAATGAATGAACCCCTAAAAGGTTCCATATCCTGGTTACAAAGAACCCTTAAAAAGGGTTCTGTATAGAACCTTTTAGGGGTTCCAAATACGTAGCGCCGATAGAACCTTTTAAGGTTCTATATAGAACCGTTTCTTCTAAGAGTGTACGAAAGGACAGACTAGCCTCCACTAATGGTGCGGCTCCTCACTGCCTGGCACCTTGACCCCTGCTTCAGCGATACACCCACCTGCTCATGCGTTTAGCTAGGGCCATGGTGTGAGTGTCAGCATAATCCAGCTGCCACACTTGCAATTTAGGCGAGACAGCACTCCTCAACCCTGACCATGTAATAGACTGTCTTTCAGAGTGGAAAAGTCCCATGGGCAGTACCCTAAAAGCACACAGAGAGAGAGAGAGATGGCATATCACAGTGTTGGTCACGAACACACGAGGCTCTTTGCCTCTGGACCTTGTGTGGCAGGCCTAATCCATCATTTAAGATGAGAGGCCCTTATTTTACTCTCCCGTCTCACCATCCTCACTACTGCCTGTTACTATTTACCTTTTAACATGTTAACCTTGGATCGCCGGCACACATCAGGTATTTATAACACCTATAAGCGCCTTTTTTTAGTGTAATAGCTATGCGAGGAAGCCCTCAAAAAGTTTCTAACCTTGACTACTGGGAAATTGTGGTCAAGTGCACATATTCTCATAACATGTTTAATTCTGGGTCTTCATTAATAATAGATTTAGGCCGATACCAAGCTGGCTGTAACAAAGCGAGAAGCGAAATTATAAACAACTGAATGTTTCTCTTGTTTTCTTTGAAAAATAGTAAGATACTCCTCTCTATTCCAATTGAGAATATCAAGGCACATATCCAGCTAATCGTCGTGCACATCACCCACATGTACCCAGTGGAGGACTGCAAAATGCTGGCAAAATGCAAGTCCTCTGAAGGACAAACAGCAAAATGATCAAGCGTCTTTTTTGGTAATTGCCTCATTTTAGTGGGCAAGGGCTCCTAAGTGAAAGTAATGATGTTTTCCCCATATTTAAAGTGAAGTACTATGCTGGATGTGAGGTAGGGAGTCATGCCATCTGTTTATCAAATTGCCAGTGTAATGCACCGTTTTTAAGACTAATGGGATTTGTAATTAAAGTTAAGCGCATAGGCAACACAAATCAAGAAAGCTCATCCTAAAGCACACTCGCGTTTAAATGCACAATTCTATTAGCAGCTGCAGACTAAAGACCATCAGAAAAATGAAGGTCTAATTCTTTAATTGCTTGCCCTCCCCGTCTGGGGCTTTTTTAGGCAGGAACTGTTTTGACAGCAGTTTACGAGGGTGAGTGCTATGCTTCACGGAGCCGACAGATGAGGGAAAAAATGTGCTTTTGTAAACTAGGCCCTCTACTCTGGTAATGCATGATATATTTGTAGGACTTTTTATTGTTGATGTGATATTTTCCACATTTAATGCACAGCATCCTTGAAAAAGAAAATATTCATATTTTACGATGCACTAGTCAACAAGCTGCTTTACTGTGTTTCTGTGTTTACATGGTACATTAAGTTTATAGCTTAGTAAAAACCAACAGACAGGCAAAAACAGGGCTTCAGCAGGTACTTGTCTGTTTTCTTTTCCCCACAAACCGCATTTGTCCTCAGATGCATTTTATTTGTCTGTCCTTCATGGGTTCATACTTTTTTCATACTTCAAGGGATAGTTCACCATTCTGTCATCATTTAATCACCCTCATGTCTTTCAAAACCTGGGATTTTCTTTCTTCTGTGAAAAACAAAAGGAGTTGTGTAATTTATAGCAGAATGTTCAAACAGCTCGAGTGACGGTGACTGTCCAGCAAGATTTTTTATGAATAACGTGAACAAATGTTAGTTACTGTAGATGTTTCTCCATATAGCCTGCTAGCCAAAATGAATGTAAATTCATAATTGATTTTTTTTCTTCACATGTCCTCAAGTCCTGTTCTTAATTTCTGTATTGCCAGCAAGATACTAAGGCAGAAAGACATTGTCTCCCTGAAGCCTGACCTTTTAAGTAGTGAGAAATTGAGGTCAGGCATGGAGGCAGTCCAATTATGGCCCAACCTTAGTTAGATTAGCTGTAAAAGTCCTACACTGTATTCATGGGTTTCAGTCTGGTCGAAATTGATCTGGTTTTAGAGTGGAGCAAATCAACACAGTTCATCTGAAATCAATTATGGATAACCTGCGAAATGAAAACTGATAACCTTCACTGATTGGCTGCTGAAAACAGAAGCATATGAGTATTTCAGTTGGGAAGGATGAGCATTTCAGGGTGAAATTGATGTGTGTATGTATGGGATATATATTCTGTTTATGTTTTGTTTATGTTTTTGATATAATCTCACGAAGACTGCATTTATTTGATCAGAAATAAACTACAGATTGTTTTCAATTTTAATATATTTTAAAATGTAATTTATTCCTGTTATATAGCTAAGCTGAATTTTCAGCATCATTACTCCAGTCTTCAGTGTCACATGATCCTTCAGAAATCATTCTAGTATTCTGATTTAGTGCTCAAGAAACACTTATTATTATTATAAATGATTGTTATTTTTTGATAGTATAGTTTTGTTTAAATAGAAAGTTCAACGGAACAGCATTTAATTGAATTTGTATATTACACATTTATATATTGTCTTGTTAGAATTTTGTGCTAGTTTCCCTTAAATGCCATTAAAAATATCAAATGTTCAAAATGTTTTTATTTATGCTGAAACTATTTCAGTGTAATTTCCATTCACATCAGAGTTCACTATATTATTTAGGATCAAATGATTTACTTTAAAGCAGATGGTCAGGCATCCAGACAGAATCCTGCTATTTATTACTATGTGAAGCGAGGTTGCTGATGCAGGTGTGTTTAACGATTCAAGAGAGCGATTCTGAACCATTAATCAAATGGTTTCTCTCTTTTCTGAGCCCCACGGAGGCATGGGGCAGATGTTTAGGGAGATAATAAGAAGGGTTCAGAATTCGATTGGTTGTGCTCCAGCTGAGCCTCCTGGAGTTGCATGCTTATGCACACTGCCAGAATTTTGATTTGGCACAGCGCCACAGCCATTATAACTCCACTAGATTTCAACAGAGTACATATGTGTTCCCTATCTCTTACATGACATTCATATTTCTCACTATTCCTTTGGAGTGGTTGGGGTATGGCTGCATGCCTTGATCGTCTCCGCAGAACTCTAAACAATTTACAGTTTGTTAAAATTGGAGTGTGGTTACAAATAATGGTTCTTTACTTTAAGATTCATACTTTACAGAAGGCACATGTGGCACTTCAGTACTGTTGCGTCTTCAGTCCAGCATAGCACACTAACAAGGAGAATTCTAAAGGCTGTCCAAGTCGCTCTTTTCCATGTAATGAATGTGGACTGAAGCTTTCAAGCTTCAAAAAGGACTAAAAGCGCCATAAAAGTATCATTAAAGTAGACACATGCTATATCCTAAGTGATTCAGTAGCGTTGTGTGGGAATTGTTAACTGGATTATTGCATCAGTGGGACTCCAGAACAGGATCAGCGCGATTCATTAAGGAATCGTTTGTTTTGTAAATTGGACCAACTTGAAAGAATGATTTGTTCATCTCATAAATGTGCCAAATATTTTCAGTGAATCAAATTTAAAAAAATAAAATCTGCCAGACAAAGTTGCTTTAATGGCATTACAAGAATATCTGTGAGTTGTATGTACCACTTTTATGATATTTTAATGGTGTTCTTATGTTCTTTTTGAAGCTTAAAAGCTTTGTCAATGCAAAAACAGCATGGAGAGAACAGTAGTTCAAATGTTCTCTTTTTGTACTCAGCAGAAGAAAGAACATCATACGTGTTTGAAAAAAAAAGTGAGGCCGAGTAAATAGTGACAGAATGTTCATTTTTGGTGAACTATTCCTTTAAATAGACCAACAAAAGTTCCTCTATAGGGATCAAGCGTCTCTCTCTCTCACGCACACAAACATTAACAACCCATTTAGTATGCTCACGATTGTGGCTACTGGCTACATACACTTTGCTTATTGGATTTGCGATGGTGGATCAAGGGCTAGCTTTCTGTTACACGTGTTATGAAGAACAACATAACACATCAGGGGCCCCCCTCAGGAGGGAAACGCTTGGAGCGAGGCATATAGAGAGAGGATCATATGCTAGCTGGCACGCATACAGTAGACTGGTCAGATTGTGTGCAGTGTTAACACTTTAGCTGTTAAACCCCATGTAGCCAGCGCTGCTGAAGCGGAGGTGGTTTGTCGTCTCTTAGAATAGACACTAATACTGGTGTCAGGCTGGTCAATCCACTGCATTGTTTTTTCGCTGATGTTTGATTTGGATTGTTAGCATTGAAAGTTTCTCTCCAAGTGTCATTGCAGTGCTTTTGTAATGTGAGCACTGAGAGCATTTCGGCTTGACCTGCTGTTAGTCTGTAATACGATTTGGTGGTGTCAGTGAGCTCATGAAAACAGTTGAGCCCCACAGAGAGTCTAAATGGCCGACTCGCTCATGTAGGAAGTCAGTGTGCACGATGGCTTAGAGCAATACTTGAAGATTAGATTAAGACATAGGCTGGGTGAACAGCGTGTCCTGAGCATCGACTAAGGCGGACTTTCTCTGCCTTGACATCGGTACTGGGTTCCACAGACTTTCCTTGCTCTCTTGATGCACAGACATTTCAAGTGACTGAAACCTGCACAACTCTCACAGGGATAAATTAAAAATTGGGACAGTGTCGCATTTAAATACCAGCTTGGTTATTTTTCTTAAGTATTTTAATATGTGCATGTTTATGAGAACTTGTTTTTGTTATTAAGTAGACTTCATCCTTCCTGAAGGTTCAGGAGGAGTGTGTCAATTACAGTGCAAAGATATATAAACTGCCACATGCCTCATACTTCACTCTTTAGTTTGTATCCTAGGTGAACTATTTAGCAATTATCAAATGTATTTTTTTAATATTTGTTGTAAATATATATATTTTTTGATATATATATATATATATATATATATATATATATATATACACATACACTCACCTAAAGGATTATTAGGAACACCATATTGTGTTTGATCCCCTTTCGCCTTCAGAACTGTGTTAATTCTACGTGGCATTGATTCAACAAGGTGCTGAAAGCATTCTTTAGAAATGTTGGCCCATATTGATAGGATAACATCTTGTAGTTGATCGAGATTTGTGGGATGCACATCCAGGGCACGAAGCTCCCGTTCCACCACATCCCAAAGATGCTCTATTGGGTTGAGATCTGGTGACTGTGGGGGTCATTTTAGTACAGTGAACTCATTGTCATGTTCAAGAAACCAATTTGAAATGATTCGAGCTTTGTGACATTGTGGATGATCCTGCTGGAAGTAGCCATCAGAGGATGGGTACATGGTTGCCATAAATAGACGGACATGGTCAGAAACAATGCTCAGGTAGGCCGTGGCATTTAAACAATGCCCAATTGGCACTAAGGGGCCTAAAGTGTGCCAAGAAAATAGGGCTGCACGATTTGGGGAAAATGTCATATTGCGATTATTGAGGTCAATATTGCGATTGCGATATAATAAACAAATGGTTTCATGAGTCAACTTACTTGGTTCTAAAGCAAAATGCACACACAGATTAGTGATACCTCTGTGTATTAATGTGTATTTCTCTCTTCAAACTAGCAACGACAACTAAATGATTAATAATACCTTTAATGATCAATAAACCATTGATGTCTGGATAAAAATTAGCCTACATTAATTATAGCCATCCAACATTACAGTGATTCTGTCATTACAAGTGAAAGCTATAAATTTTTTAGAAATATTTTAGGCTTCAAAAAATATAACAGCTTTTAATTTAAGTAAACTTCAAACAATCCTCACATAAACCCATAATAAATGTCATATTTACCTGTGCCCTTCCTGTCTAACAGGTAGGTCATATACAGAAATTGAATAAAGTTATCAAACAGTTTGCATAAATTATATTCTAGGCCCTAATCCTTATTAAAGCTACAAAAGTTATTTAATCAAGATCACCGACCGAGTAATTTTCTCTGTCCCCTTTGATCTTTGATTAACTTTACTGACAGAGCATTATTGAATGCTGGCCCTTTAAGAGCAGCCGCTGTTGTTGACAGAGACGTGGATCTCACACGCGCCTCATTCTCTCACAACTTTTTACGTCCATCATAAGACTGCTCTTATGTTATGAAGATACTCGACAAAACGATATTTTGGCATAATTGTGTTGTATTGTTCGTTCAAGCGCGAAAGAGAACTGTATTCTGGCACGCGGTCTGTGCATGCGCACTCTTTTCTCTTTTGACTAGTCGTGCTCGTGCAAGAATGGTTTTCGCACGAATAAGACCGGGATCATGTTACACTAGCCAAAGGATGACGAAAAATAACAGATGGTGCGTTAATAGCCCTAATTTGTTTATTTCATATAAAATCGCAGCAAATTGCTTAAATCACCTTTCTTTCCCATTCTGACATTCAGTTTGGAGTTCTGGAGATTGTCTTGACCAGGACCACACCCCTAAATGCCTTGAAGCAACTCCCATGTGATTGGTTGATTATATAATTGCATTAATGAGAAATTGAACAGGTGTTCCTAATAATCCTTTAGGTGAGTGTATATACACATACAGAGTTTATATCCTTTAAAGGGTATTTCAAGATTTACTGCATATTGATTTGTATGAATGCGTGAACTTGTGAAACAGCTAACAATGCTTTATAGTGTATTAGTCTTTATATAGTGAATAAAAGTCTTTATTGGACTATATATAAATTTCATATAAATAAAAAATATATGTATTTATATTTTTCCCAGCACAAAATGAATATTACAGAGACATTAGAGATAGGCCTACATTTAATGAAGTTACATAATAAGGACCTTTACATCCCATTGCCAGACATTGGCTATGAATATAACCCAGCTGTTAATATGTTTGACATTTTCACAGTTCACATTGTGCAGTTAAATTAGGTCTGTGAAATTTCCCTTCCCCCAACATCTGAACACTTGCCTGTCAAAGAAGAGTGTTGATGTAACACCCACCTGTCTCCCAGTATTATATTGTAGCACATTTATTTCATAAGCCTGATTTATGAAGCCTCTTCATGCTGCGCAACTTATCTGAATTCCATACCGGTTGACAGCTGAGTATATATTAATCACCTGCTGATGTGCAGGGTCTCTTTTATTCTACAAGCCCCAATAGCCACACAGATTAACGGAAATGAGGCCAGCGACGTTATTACATTACATTAGCATGCATCTCATGCTCACCCACATCTCGACTTAACTAACAGTCCTCCTTCATAAAATCTAGTCTATGTATATTTATCCCCCTCAGTCAAACGGAAATTTATGTAGCTTTCCGGCAAGTTAAACGATTGCGTCTGACATGGAAATTACAGATTTTACTAAAAGTTGTTTCATTCTCAAAGTTTTTCTTAAAAGTTATGACCACGAACAGTAATGCCTCCAAATTAGCATTGTTTTTCTGAGTGCACTTCTCAAGGCACAAAGAAAATCTGTCATATTAACAAGAAAAGTTGTGTTTCGATGGAGGATTTTGAGAAATATTAGAGGCAGACTTTGGAGACTTCTTTTGCAAGTGTTATGCCAGTTCTTGCCTCGTGATACTGATACTGTCAAGCTTTGTAATTTATAATTTACTACATTCCACAAAAACACAGAAGGGAACGAAAATAAGACTGGACATGCATGTTGTCCCTTGTTAGCACAGAATGATTAATAGTTTCCCATTGTGCTTTGTGATTTCTTGCATGAGATCCCTGTGGTGGCGGTGTTGCTCAGAATAAACAAGAAAAAGAAGAGAGAAACATGGCATGTATCCTAAACCACTGGACTAATACCGACACATCAAAATCAAATTAGCAAGGCCTGGTTGAATTGGGTATATAGAGAAACATAGAGCCCTTTTCTTGAAGAGGAAGAGTTCTCTTCTGCCCACAAGTGTTACTGAAGACTGCAGTAACTCACTTTGACAGGGGGACTTGCAGCAACTCTCTATGGTTTATTAGCTGACAGCAGGTATTCTGATAGCTTTAATGTAAGCTGATTGCTAGCAACACAGTGTATGATTCATTCAGTAGCACCCAGAAAGAGGTTGAGATCTTCTATACTGCTTGTTTGACCAGATCTGGCCCCAACCCGCTGAAGGCAATGGAGGGTGTGTGTATTACGAAGACCCAAAATAGTCATTGAGAGTTGTGAAACGGCTAGTCTCAGCTTCAGATGTCATGCCCATAGACCATTGGCTAAACATATGATGGATAAGGCAAACAAAATGGGAAACACTTCAGGAGCTTCAAAGTGAACAACTGATTGGTTGAATGCTACAGGATTTTCTGGAGACATGTGTCGTGTTCTTTAGCTGTCTACCTGGAAACAATTTCGTCATGACCAAAACCCCCTCATGGAAGAAGAGAGCTGTCGTGTTTGCAACCGTGACAATGAGTGTTTATAAGGATCTACTAAATGCTGGATTTTCAAAAGTAGCCTATGTGAAGTTCATGGCATAGAGTCATTAAAATACGTCCAAGAGTTTTACTTTCCAGTTTGTTATTGTAGTTACATTAACTTTACATTTTTACACCCCTAAACATATGATTGGTTTCTTTACATGTCAGTCAGATGGCCAATTAAAGTTGCTATGAATTCCAGAGCTTCTGCCATCAGTCTGAATGTCTGGCTACGCAAGACTGAGGAACGGCATATCACTGAGTGTTTCTGTCACGACATTTGATTTTGCAGACGTATGATGGATGTGATCAAAATCGTACTCCCTGCGAGGTGATTCTGACCTTCGCAGTTGCAGTAGCTCAACCCAAAATCCCCAGTTCTTTCTGTTTACTCGAAAACCTCACGCTTGGCAGAGAGAAAGATTGGTTGAGGGAAGGCATCCTCACTCTTTGTTTGAGTGATTTGTTTATAGTGAGAAATTCCTAATTCCCTGTGGGCTGTTAGAATATCATATAGATTTTGTGTCAGTCGGACAATGTGAAAGTGGGCGCTGGTGTTGTGTACTCTAGTAAGGCTTACTCTAATAATCTGCTCCAAGGCTGTTGTAGGCCCAGTGATAATCCATATTTAAATGGTGCACTGATAGAACAGCATTAATTCATTGGCCTCTCAAGTACTGGAGAGAATAACAATAACGCTCTTACCATTGTATAGTTATTTTCTCTATACACCATAAAATGCTTATAATGTACTAGACACTAGATAGAGCTTTAATAGGTTAAAGCTCAGTTTAACATGAATTGTTGTGAATTTTTAAGTAGCCAGCACTAGTCAATAAAGAAGATGCAGACATTTAATATGTATTGATTCGCAAGTAAGAAAACTTTTATTTTTAATTACCAAATCTTGTCATACATAATCTTGTCATACACTGATAACTACTACTAATAATTAGCCTACTGATAATTCAAGTTTGCAAACCACCGAAAGTAACAAAGTATATTATACTGTATATTATATAGAAATTTGGAAAAATGTGTATTGACAAATATAAACATACAATATAAAAAGTTTTGAATGTTACATAGGGCAAAATGGGTTAATTTTTCAAGAAGAACACTATGCAAACATACTAGTTTTACATAATTTGAAACTCCTTCGGCATGGGCGATTCACGTTATTTCAACCTTATATTTCGTTTTTACCTAAAACCTACCATTCAGACGGCAGTGACCACATTCACGCATCTCTTATGGCCTTAAACAGCTTGCCCTCTTACAGCAGAATTAGTTTACTAACAACTTGGACTTGTGACCTGAATATGATTTTCATTTACAATAATAATGCCTAAAATTTGGCATTAGTAAATTATTTTTCATGCAATCAGTCGCACACACACCCAAGCTCCGAGGATCTGCCATTGGCTCATTTTAAGTCAGAATCTCTGGAGACTCGATCTGACCGGATCGTTTGAATCAGTGAGTTGTTGACTCGAAAACAGATTAATACTTTGTTGCGGTCAACCACTGGATCAAAGGAAGTGAAAAGAAAAAAGGAAAGAAAGATTGGAAGTGAGGAAGGGAAAGGAATTATGAAAGAAATGGAGAAATAAAGGAAGGAAGGAAAAGCAAAAGTTAGAAGAGAGCAAAAAGGGAAGGTTGGGGAAAGAGTCGTAATGAAAGAGTGGTGAATAGAAGGAAGGAATAGAGGAAGAAAGGAAAGCTAGAATGACCCTTCAGAGGAAGAAAGAAAGAAAATGAAAGGAGGGAAAGAAGAAAGGGGAAGGAAAAAATAAAATGGATGGAAGAAAAGCAATAGGGGTGGAAAGAAGAAAGAAAGCAGGAAAATTGATGGAAGGAAGGCAAGAATGAAGAAGGAAAGAAAGGAGGAGGAAACAATAGAGGGAGATGAGAGAAACCAATGAGGTGGAAGTAAGAATAGAAGGAAAATGGATGGAGGGAAGGAAAGAATGAAGAAAGACGATAGAAATAAGAAAACAGAAGGAAGGAAGGGAGAGAGAGAGAAACCATAGAGGCTGGAAGGAAGGAAAGTGAAAAGATGACGAAGATAGGAAGGAATGAATAATGATAGATAGGAGGAGAGAGAGAAAGCGAGGAAGGAAAGAAGGGAGTAAGAAAGGAAGAAGGAGGGAGTAAAGAAGAAACAAATAGGCAGAGAGTGCTCTGATCCAGCCTAATGAATCCATCTGATAGCAGCAGCTCGTTTCGCCTGTCTTTTTGCCATACTAATCCTTGTGATGTCAGGCTATTGATGAAATGGAGACAACCTCAAATTGAATTCTCAGAAATAGCTGGGGTTTGTCTGTAAGCTGCCTTTCTTCTGAGCTTCCATAGCCACTGTTTCATTACTGTAAATTAGTTTGCCTGGCGGGTCGCCAGCGCTGCCTCATCCTCGGGCTCAGAGCCTCTCATCCAGCCATTGATAAGACATGAACGTATATCTAAAGCATGGTTTTAATTAAGCCCTGCTCATTGTACAGAAGTTGTCAGGTACAGTAGCAGCGAAGAACAGTAACTAGGCAACGTTCTCCTAAATCAAAGCAACTTCCAAAACAAGCTAAATGTAATAGCAAAAATTCCAGCAGTGCGTTAGCCTCGATCTCTGCCCCGCCACAGTTGTTCAACAGCGAGAAACGTCAGGCTGTGTTTCTGAGCTTAATGCTTGACAGCAGTTCTGTAGAGAGCTGTTATTTCCTGTGAGTATTTTAGAAATAGTACTGACTATACAAACCATTTCTAGCGAGCAGGAAAAAAATAGGTCACAACAAGAGAGCTTGTCAAAACGTAGCGCGTATAAAACACTCACTGAAAGTGGTCTGTTGACTTTAGCGTGCTTGTGCAACATATGGTGTCCTTGTTTGTGTGAGATGGAGTTTCTGGGGATGCGTGGCATAGCGCTTGTTCATCTGGACTGGTTAACCGCAAGGAGTGATCCTGAGACACTGATGCTCAGGTTGCTGCAGAGGGGTTTGTGTCATTAGTGTACTTTGGGACACTTTGGATAAAGGCCCTTAGTTACTTTCTTATCTTTCAATTCTACAGGATTTTTCATTTTACTCACCTTTAATGAAAAAGAAACCAGAGACATTAAGTGTAAAAATATCCCAGTAGCCGTACCAGTTGTCAGAATTGTACTGTTTCTTGTAGACTTAAAGATATAGGGCCAGATTTACTAACAGCTTGTGCCAGTGCAAACCCTCTTTTGGCATAAAGACATTTTCTAAAGACACGCACACAGCAAGTAAAAATTAGCGTGGAAAAGACGTGGACGCAGTTATTCTTTGCGGCTGACCGTATTGCATAATGCATTTGTAGGAGTTTCTCTTTCTGATGCAAAATTTATGGAGGAAAGTATTTAAATGAATCACGCAAGGTAATTTACTAAGGTTTGCGCTGATCAATTTACTGGTACATTATTTACTGCCCAAATTGGAATTGAGCTCTTACGGTAATTTTCCCTGTTAATTAAATGTTCTTTACTGTGTTAATAGGAATGATATTGATAAAAAAAAATGTAAGAGAATAACGATTATTTTTTGATTTTTGACAAAAGTAAATTGATCATTAAACCACAAGAAAACAAACATTAAATACAAAATTATGCATATTTAAATATTTGTTTTATTATTATTTTGGATTCAGAATTATTTAATCTTATTATTATTAACACTTTTTGCATTGTTATTATTACTTATGTATAATATATTCATAGTGTGCATTGTTTGTATTATTGTAGTTTAATGCTTGTTAGATTTAATGATTACAATGGTCAGAATGCAGAAACAAAAATATTAAAACTATTGAAATTAAATATAAAAAGCAACTATTATTATTATGATTATCATCGTTGTTTATGGCAATACATTTATTTAAAGTTGATATAAAAAGGTGTATATATACACTCACCGGCCACTTTATTAGGTACACCTGTCCAACTGCTCCTTAACACTTAATTTCTAAGCAGCCAATCACATGGCGGCAACTCAGTGCATTTAGGCATGTAGACATGGTCAAGACAATCTCCTGCAGTTCAAACCGAGCATCAGTATGGGGAAGAAAGGTGATTTGAGTGACTTTGAACGTGGCATGATTGTTGGTGCCAGAAGGGCTGGTCTGAGTATTTCAGAAACTGCTAATCTACTGGGATTTTCACGCACAACCATCTCTAGGGTTTACAGAGAATGGTCCGAAAAAGAAAAAACATCCAGTGAGCGGCAGTTCTGTGGGCGGAAATGCCTTGTTGATGCCAGAGGTCAGAGGAGAATGGCCAGACTGGTTCGAGCTGATAGAAGGGCAACAGTGACTCAAATAACCACCCGTTACAACCAAGGTGGGCAGAAGAGCATCTCTGAACGCACAGTACGTCGAACTTTGAGGCAGATGGGCTACAGCAGCAGAAGACCACACCGGGTGCCACTCCTTTCAGCTAAGAACAGGAAACTGAGGCTACAATTTGCACAAGCTCATCGAAATTGGACAATAGAAGATTGGAAAAACGTTGCCTGGTCTGATGAGTCTCGATTTCTGCTGCGACATTCGGATGGTAGGGTCAGAATTTGGCGTCTACAACATGAAAGCATGGATCCATCCTGCCTTGTATCAACGGTTCAGGCTGGTGGTGGTGGTGTCATGGTGTGGGGAATATTTTCTTGGCACTCTTTGGGCCCTTTGGTACCAATTGAGCATCGTTGCAACGCCACAGCCTACCTGAGTATTGTTGCTGACCATGTCCATCCCTTTATGACCACAATGTACCCAACTTCTGATGGCTACTTTCAGCAGGATAATGCGCCATGTCATAAAGCTGGAATCATCTCAGACTGGTTTCTTGAACATGACAATGAGTTCGCTGTACTCAAATGGCCTCCACAGTCACCAGATCTCAATCCAATAGAGCATCTTTGGGATGTGGTGGAACGGGAGATTCGCATCATGGATGTGCAGCCGACAAATCTGCGGCAACTGTGTGATGCCACCATGTCAATATGGACCAAACTCCCTGAGGAATGCTTCCAGCACCTTGTTGAATCTATGCCACGAAGAATTGAGGCAGTTCTGAAGGCAAAAGGGGGTCCAACCCGTTACTAGCATGGGGTACCTAATAAAGTGGCCGGTGAGTGTATATGGGGCCAGTGAAAATCTTAGCAAGGAAAGTAAAAATTTATCCAAAAAAAATCCTTACTGTTGAGCTCTGGAGGCTTCCTTTTTCTCCTCTGTCCTTTCACTCTATCTCTCACGCACACTTTCTCTGTAACTTAGGTTGATCCGGCTCACTCCTGGTTTTTTTTTTTTCTCTTCTTCTCTAGTCTTCAGCTCTGGCATCGATAGCACGCTGGATGATATGGTCAGCCTGCTGGGGACTGATAATGCAGTCTTACACACACACACACACCTGCACAAGAAAATGCACAATGCAATCTCTCAGGATGAGCCCTGGTCCTAATCTGTCTCCATAGCAACAAGGTCCGAGTTGGATTCCCTGGTTGGCCTTGAGTGTGCCGCTATAGGAATCCTGCCTCATGACTTAGAGCGAGCAAGGGATTGTGATTAGCTATCAGTGTGATCATCAGATAAAAAAATACAGCTAATTGCTTCTCAGAGAACAAGTATTGAGCAACTGACATGGTTACGATAAGCTTATAGAAGAAGGAGACTCTAGCTGGAGGCCGATGTGACTCTCAGACCTCAAACTGAGTGGTTTAAGTCTTGGTTAAGAAACAGTCGGTCGTCCTTCTCAGTGTGGTACTGATGGGAAGAGGGAGGCTGTTTTATTTACTGAGCTCGGGCTAAGAATGATTTTCCTCTGACTGCAATTAGAAACAACCTTCAGTGGAGATACATTTCAGTTTGTAATGGGTTTTATAGATCAAACTTATATGAGGATTTATATAATTCATGTACCATGGTATTTTACATGGTACTCTAAAGTATTCCAGAGAATACCATGGTTTTTTTTTTTTTCATGTTACCACGTCAATCAGTATGGATTTTTTACTGTCAAAATATCAAATAGGCATGTAAAAAAAAAAAAAAATGTTTTGATGATTTTATTTAGCAAGGATGCACTGTTGGCCTACTGTATGTAATGTTGCAAAAGTTGTTACAAAAAATGCTGTTCCTTTGAACTTTCTATTCCTTAAAGAATCCTGAAAGAAATGATCACAATTTTAAAACATTAATAAAACTGAGAAATGTTTCATGAGCACCAAATCATCTTATTGAAATTAGGCTGCCTTCACATACAATCAGCAGAGTTATAAATCTTCTTGTAAAAATCGGACATGAATACCCTCTCAATTTATTTTAGCATAAGAGATGTTCAAAAACATTACACAGATCTTATGTATAAGCAATAAGGTACGAGAGCACTGAATATAACACTCCCCAGATAAACCATTGTCCCTGTTGAGGTTAATGACTTAGAACAGGTGCAAGTTTGCTAATGAGGGGAAGGTACTACACCTGTCTCATAATCAACCCTACTTCATGGCGTGTTGGAACCATGCAAATCGAGCCAAACGCCTCACAGCTGCAACTTTAGAATGATTGCTTAACTCCGACGATCCTTTTGCGAAAAATTAATTACACTTTTTTTTTGTTCCAAAACCATCTGTTCATGATGTCCACATATCCTCCGTTTTGGAGCTGGTTTCTTGGATGAGAAATACTAAATCGTGAGCATGTCCTTATTATAAATCTGTCGTTTTTAGCGAGGTGTGTTAATACCAGACGTCTACCGCTGTGTTTGCCTGGTCTGCCTGACACCTCACAAGGAATAAATCTTAATAAACTAGTAAAAATGATCACAGTAATGTTTAATGTGCACCCTTGCTGATGGAAAAAAAAGAAGCTATTTTTCGTCTCTTAAAGATATTTCCTTATCTCCCCCCCTCACTCTTTGTCCATTTGTCTCTGGTATATTGAAGTTCCTTTCTCCTCTAGGCCTCTGAGAGAATTAAAGTGTGGATAAATATTGATAGAAGCTAGAAGTCACTTAGTATCAAGTTAGTTTCCTTACTTTTTTAGCATCAGCGTCGTGAAATAAGATTTCACTTGCTAAAGCTTTGCTCGGGAGGTGCTTCTGTTTGCATCCAATGCTGTTCATCACTGTTTACAGCCGCTGTTGTTCGGTGAATGCAACACTTCAAAGGCTCACATAATATCCATTGATATTTGCTTTTGTAGTGCAGATCCACAGGCATTGTGCAGAAAAGGCAGTAGATTTGTGGCAGTAGTTCACACCTTTGGATTATTAGGCCAAATCTCAGGTATTACAGGATTACATGGGATTATTGTCACACTGGATTATTAGTTCAGACACCACATGGTGTTGTGATGTTGCATGGCCTCCCAGTGTATTTATAGACTTTTATTGCACCAAATTAGATGTTTTTTTTAATTATTATTTTAAATAATTTGAAGTCCCCCACCCTCTTGTTTGATAACTGCTGTGTAGAGGGCTGAATGCTTATTTTAATGAAATGGGCAAGCTCTGTCTCAGAGTAAAATATTAAAGCTGCCGTCGGCAACTCTGGCTGATTGAGTGGACTTAGGCAAAATTTTGAATGTTTACAACTCTCATGCCCCTCCCCACTATCAACGAATACCCTCCCACAGAGTTCGTGCTCATCAGTGCGCCATCACTCTTCGCTACTGCGCGAACTTCAGGCGTGTGCATGTGATTGACGTGTGCGTGCACGACTTGTGATTGACAGTCATATCTCACACTCCCCTGCGCTGATTGGACACAATGAACCAGGAGCGGTGGATTTTTGCAAAACAAATAACACGCTCCAGGTGGAGTTAGAAGCTCGGGTTTTTTCTAAAACCACTTTATTTATGTTGTTCTGTCGGAATATAGTGTCGAATTCGCTGAATATGATCAAAAAAAAGTTGCCGACGGCAGCTTTAAAGTTAAGTTACAGTGCAAATGGTAATACTTTTCAATAAAGTCTCATTTGTTAACATTTGTTACTGTATTTATTAATCTTTGTTAATGTTGGTTAATAAAAATACATTGTCATTCATGTTAGTTCACAGTGCATTAACTAATGTTAACAAATGCAAACTTTGATTTCAATAATATATGGGTAAATATTGAAATAAACATGAACTAAGATTAATGAATGCTGTAGAATTATTGTTAATTCTTAGTTCATGTTAACAAAAGTCGTTAACTAATGAAACCTTATTGTGAAGTGTTTATCTGTATATAAATTTATAATAGCATATTTAAATAAAGTGATGATATGTTTATTTTTCATTATTATTATTATTCTAATTCTAATATCATTCTAATTATCATTATATAAAGTGAGATTTCACTAAAGTGAGATATTTTGTTATTTTTTTTCTGTTGTGTTTCAGCTTGGTGAGGAAACCTTTAATCGGGCCAAGCTGCTTAATGTTGGCTACACGGAGGCTCTGAAAGATGCAGAATACGACTGCTTCATTTTCAGTGATGTGGACCTAATCCCTATGGACGACCGGAACCTCTACCACTGTTACGACCAGCCCCGTCACTTCGCCATTGCCATGGACAAATTCGGCTTCAGGTAACATATTTAATATTGAAGGGGAACCACAAAGAGCAGGAATCTGTTGAAATCATTTTATCTCACTTTTATAATTTGGTCCATTTTGATACATTAATAATCAGAACTCTCATATAAAGCCTGGAAATGCAATAGAATAAAATCAGTGGCATGTTTTATATGAATTTAATATCCTTGTAGGATTGTGGCTTTGCCTGAGTTTATTACAAATATGCTGGGCTGCATTTGTTGCTATTTACATACATATTAATAGACGCCATGTCTGTATTCTTTGCAGAGAACTGAGTCAGTTCATCAAACAGCCAAAGCTTGAGGGCTGTCTGTCAAAGCATGTACTTCTGATGATTAATTGCTTCTTATTTTTTCCACTAGGGAAGATATATGTCTTATGACACTTTGTCATCTTGAGAATGCAACTGAATTATTCTGTATCAAAAGTTCATTTGTCAGGTGCTGTGGCAGTCTAGACAGACCTGGAGCTTGCACAAGCATGTATTCATTTTTCAAGGCAGACAATTATTTAGCTGAGACAGACCAGTTCTCTTTAAATGTAATAGCTGGAGATATTAAAACACTGGTGAAGGTTCTACGTATTATGTTTTTTTTTATATATTGTCGAATTTGATTAATTTTGTCTGTCTTCTGTTGGCAAGAAGACACATTGGCCTTTGCTCCATGGTGTTTAATTTCCTGTCTTTGTGTGAGGGGCTGAAAGGGCCAAGACAATCTTAACTGCCTTCCTTTGCCATCCCCTGGGAATTCACTTGGATTCACACAAAGGGAACACCTCTATCTTAAAATGTTAGCAGTGAAGTAAACCAGTTAGTCCAATAACTAGTTACCAATCAGTTGAATTGATATGTGTATAACAGATTTAATGATAGTACTTTAACGTGATTAAAAAGTAGTTATCATTATTAATTTATTCTTTTTTAAATTTTAGTTTTTATATTTATTTTTATTTATAAGCAACCAAATAATAATTATATGATGATTGTTATTATATTTGTATGTTTTTAATTGGTTATGTATTATTGTATACATTATATATATTTTTTATCAGTTTGCTTTTGTATGGCAGTAAGTAAAAGCAACCTGTTTATTGACTGCCTAGAAGCATCAGTGCCAATTGATAAGAAAATGATGGGTCTCATTAACGTGCGTATGCACAAATGTGTGAGGGAAATGTGCGTACGAGCGGTTTTAAGAACAAATCATGATTCACCTAAAACATTCTTAATAAAATGTATTCGGAATTTGCAAAGAAAATAAAGGAACAACTGAAACCACACATACACAAAAAGCACTTACTCTGTACGGACTTATAGTCGTGTTAGGATGAAATATTACTTCTGAACACGATTATAATATTAATATAATATAACGATTATAATTATAATTCTATTGAAGTATGTTGCATTAATTGTAATATATAATCCAGATATAAAATGATATAGCTTCAGCTGCGAAGTTTCTCTGAATAACGCATACGCGTATGTACAGCTGGCTATAAGGAGAGGTCTGTAATCTGGGTCTGTATAAAAGGTGTATATTGTGAGAATGGCACACTTGGCATTGCTCGAGGATCGGGCCAGAGCATTTCTGCAAACAGCTTCAAGTTTGACGAGAGTGACGAAAGGCTGCAAGGAAAGCGTGTGCGGAAAGCCCTTATGGAGATGGTTTAGGCGTGTTTTATGCAAATGACTAACCTCGTGCACGCGGCCTCTCATTTAGAATACTCCGAATTCACCAACATCAGAACGATGTTAAGAACAAATTCATGTGCGTACGAACGTGTTGTGAATTAGGCAGAGATTTCTTTTTTTTGAGAAACTCTCCTGTGCGTACAAATACGAAATAATCCACGCAATTATTAGTGAATGAGACCCAATGTTTTCCTTCATTTTTATTCGGAGCCACGTTTGACCAAAGCTCTGTCTCAGCAGTTAACAAAACTATAGTACCTGCTTAGTGTTGTGGCAAAATTTGAACTTGGTTTTATTTCTCTGCGGACAACCAGACAATATGTTACTAAACAATTGCCACTGACCTTTTCCGAGCCTTGATCTGCCTTCAACTGTCTGTGGGATAGTAATTCCGTTTTCTCTGTGAGTGATTCACACTATTGGTTTGTGTCTCCAGTCTGAGGAGGCCTTACGTTGCTGTTTAATAAGTGGAGCACCTTTAGAGAATTGCACGCTCTCAGACCATGAGTGTGTGAAGAAACTTCAGCCATACTGTTTCTGTGAAGACTGCTGCTGTAGCAGATGGCCTCATTAATTTTAGCTTGTTGTCTTTTAACGCGAGGTTGCTGCGTGCACAAGCAAGTGCTGGTGTGTCTGTGTGTGTGTGTGTGTGCGCGCGCATGCCTGTAGCTTCTTGCTTCTATTTCTCCCTTATGTCGCACATTTGTTTGCGTAGGTGGATGTGGTTGCTGTCATTGGTAACACATTGCAGTAGCCCAAGGCGAACCTCAGGCGACTACCCATGATGCACCTGCCAGCCCATAGCCCAGTGGGCCTCTTAAAAGAGAAGACATGGAGACAATATTTTCAACCAGTCAATGCTTTTCCAGACTGTATTCATCCATTAAAGCATTTCTTTGAAGGCTTCGAACACTTGCTTGAAATATAAAGATTTCTTATCGCTCTGTGGTTTAAAGGTCAAAAACATGACTTTGTTCTGAGAATCACCCAGGCCTTTTAATTCATCCTTTTTGAATCCCAATGGAGTATGTATATTTATATCAGCCTTTAATCCTGTGTAGACGATGATTCCTTTGATAATTCTCGTCTGACGGTGGCCTCTTGCACCGTGAGCTGTATTCCTACAAGCGGGGACGGATTCTACAGTTTATGGCGCACTTAAGCTTTTACAGGGCCTTCTTAGAGTTGTGTAGCTTAACTGACAGGCCTGAGGGGTGGCAGCCAGGAGAGAAGTGATGAAAGACAGTTGAAAGAAGGATCAGATATCATTTGAAAATGTTGAATCCCCTGTGGGAGGACTCAGTGGCTCTCTAGAATCACTCATACAAGATGCAATTTTGTCAAATTCGAATGCTTCGGTAGGCTTGACTAAAGGGCTCAGTTCAGAGAACTGAACCTACAGAATGTTTCCACTCTAGACTCGAATCAAAAGCTCTCAGATTGAATGCTGAAATGTGTATCAACTGAATAAATGACTGTGGTCTGTTCCTCCTTGCAGGCTGCCCTATGCAGGGTACTTTGGAGGGGTGTCCGGCCTTAGCAGAAAACAGTTCCTCAAAATCAACGGCTTCCCAAATGAGTATTGGGGCTGGGGAGGTGAAGATGACGACATATACAACAGGCAAGTCCATAAATATGCCATATTTCTCTTTTATAAGTGCCTTAGCCCTGGTCCCTTAAAGTTACGATAAAACAAAAGTAATATCAGATCTTTTCTCCTTTTTTTGGGATGTCATTTTGTTTTGAGGTCTGTTAGACAGTGTTTGAAATGTTCTTGACAGACTTTTAAAAAGTCATGAGTAAGCATGCGTCATCAGAAACAGTCTCTTTGTCGCTGAACAGTGTCCTTGCACTGTTTCTAGTTCTTTTTCTTTCTCTGGGTTATGCAGCTCTGCAGGGAGCAGCTATATATTCTCGCAGCTCACAAATCTACACCATGTCCAGACAGATACGTGTGAATAGATGATGCTCTGTGCCTGATTCCTGTCTCTCCAGATAATGAATAGCTGCACGTTCACTAGCTATCATTTTTCCCCGCTCAGGTGATGAGAGAGCAAAACCTGCAGTATATCAGGGCACACATGCTCTTGCAAAAGCGATAACACTCGTGGAGAAATGTCCCATATGTCACTCTTTTCAGTTGTTTGGAGTTGCTTTGATAGTATATAGGGCGGAAACTGGATGGTGTGATAAAGCACACCATTATCTTTTTCTGCCTTTGCCAACTGCTTTTGTGGCACAATTAGATAGATTATATAAGTAAAAATAAGCATTATAGCTTGATATAAACAAGCAATAACTTCCCCTGAGATCTCCTCCTGAACTGAGCTGTTTTTACTGGGAGAATATAAATAAGTCAATGTTGTTTTGAAGGAGTTTATTTTTGTAGCTCTTATTATATATATATATATATATATATATATATATTATATTATGAATATTTATTATCGGTTGATCTTTTTGGACTTTCTTACTGCTCATTTTATGTTTTAGTTGTGTTGAAACGAGCACTTTTGCCAGGACAACAAATTAAAAATGTATATATTGAAATTTCTGTTTCATTTGATGTTGATACAATATTTAAACACACAAAGTTTGAGGTCATTGCGATTTTTTTTTTTTTTTTTTTTTTTTTATGTTTCAAATGAAGTCTTTTATGCTCACCAAGGCTGTATTTATTTGATCAAAAATACTGTAAAACAGTACATGTGAGAGATTATTACAATTTAAAATAACTGATTTCTATTTTAATGTTTTAAAATTGTATTTATTCCTGTGACGGCAAAGCTGAATTTCCAGCATCATTAATTCAGTCTTCAGTGTCATAATGCTTCAGAAACCATTGTAATATTCTGATTTGATGCTCAAGAAATATTTCTCATTATTATGAATTTTGAAAATGGTGCTGCTTCCCCATTTTGTGTGTGTGTGTGTGAACTGTGATGATTTTTTTCAGGATTCTATGATGAGTAGGAATGTTCAAAAGAACAGTATTTATTTAAAATAGAAAACTTTTTATATTATAAATGTGTGTCTTCACTTTTTAATCCTCCTTGCTAAATATAACTAGTATAATTTATTTAAAAAAACAATTATCCCAAACTTTTGAATGGTAGTATAAATATTAAACATGTACACACTTATCCGTGTCTATGAACTTATTGCATTATACGTTAGAAGCTTTTTAGTGGCCATGCATTAATTATTTATTCTTGTTGTCTAGACGAGATCTCAACAAAATAAAAGTTGTTTTCTTGTGATGCCAGAGTGTATCTACAACAATAAAGTTGTATCCGAATTAATAATGAATAATGAAAAGTGATGAAAGTGAAAAATAATGAAAGTGAATTAATCACAAATGAGCTCATCCATAATGCAGTCAATGCCAAAACAAGAAAAAAGGGGGAGAAAAACCAAGAGAAAACAACTTTTGAGATCATTGGAATGAGATCATGTCCAAATCATGAGAAAAGTAAGTTCATGACAAAGCAAGATCAAAAATGAAGTGTCTTTTAATTGAAAGAAATACAGTACACATTTAAAGCAAAGCATTTCATTAAAATAATTTTATACAATTTAAATTATAAAATATAGATGACTTTACACACGCACTAAAAAAATAGCTAGTAACTGTAAAAATGATTCTGAGAAATTTAGTTCTACCAAACACTTTTTGGTAAAGCCACTGTGAATTGATATACAGCTTTGATATATTACGGAAGAATGAATGTGTGCTGTTTCACAGAAAGGGTGGTGATACAGTCCTTCAAATAGACGAATGGTTCTTCAAATATAAGATGTAAGAGTGAATGGCTTGTGGACCCAGATGTGTGTTCTGCTTCGAATTCCCCGTCTGACTGGTGGAGAGACACGCACAGACTCAGACGCTCGTCCATTTAGGTCCTCTGGGTGGAGGTTTACTCAAACATACTGTCACTTCTCTGGAACCAGTTTGCTGGGGCTCCAGGGACTCCCAGTTCCTGTCAGAACAACTTCCTCTCTTCCCACATATTTGAAGTTCACCGGTCTGACAGTGTGAGTCCAAGTGCCAATGAACATCCTCCTCTCTAAGCTCGAAATTCTGCAGCCCAGCTTCTTAAAATCTGTCATTCTGTGCGGACGTGCCCCTCTGCCATTGTTGCTTTAGAAGAGGCATTTTTTTGTAGCTGGACCGTCTCTGTGGACTGGGTTTTTAGTTTATTTTTGTGAAGGCAGCTGGCTTTAGTGTTCAGAATCCTTGTTTCTTGCTGTAGCTGATCCTGCAGTAGTACAGTTGATTCATTGGTGTCTTTTCTAGCCGTAAGGAAGAACTGGTGGCAGGCCTGATCAAAGATGCCACACTGAAATGGAGCAGGAAAGGTCAGCCACCATTGGCAAGAAGCTACTTGTTTTTTTGTTTTTATTTAATGTATATGATGGGGTTAGAGGGGTCGTTTTGCAGCTGCACTGAAACTTTAACTTTTACACAGTTTTTGCTATGGTTATAGGTTTTGTCTTTTGATGAAAATATTCTTTAAGTTTAGTAAATATTTTTGCCATGTCATACTCATTCATTTTAGCCAGTTTCACTCTGATTATAATGGCTTTTTTTATTTTATTTTTTTATTATTATATTATATATTGACTTAAACATCTAGATTTTACATTCAAAAGATTGGGGTTGGTAAGATGTTTCAAGTCTCTTATGCTCATCATACAAAAATACAGTGACCGAAATGTAGTAAACAGCAATGTTGTAAAATATTATTACAATTTATAATAACCTTTTTTAATGTAATGTTTAATGTTGAATGTAATTTAACATAATTTAACATAATGAATAATGTTATGTTTAATGTAATTTATTTCTCTGGTGGCAAAGCTGAATTTTCAGCATCTTTACAGTCTTCAGTGTCACATGATCCTTCAGAAATCATTCTAATTTGAATCATTCTGATTTGATTCTCATGAAACATTTAAATCGTGATGCTTTTTTTAGGACACTTTGATGAATGGAGCAAAAGAACATAATTTATTCTAAATATAATTTTTTTAACTAAGTAAAAGTCTTGTGGTCAAATTGTATCTATTTAATATGTTCTTGCTGAATACAATTAGTATTGGGGAAAATATATATATATAAATATATATGAATGCTTTATTTATTAATTGGCTGTGTTTTGGTGTTCTTTTTCAGTATTTCTATTTATGATCAATATCTGGACCGACGGCAGCCATGCTGTCAAAATCCAGATACGGACAATCCCTTATAATTGTCGTCAAGAAGTATTTAATCTTACGGCAGCTTCATAGTAATGTTCTTTTTAAAATAATAAGCCAGTAGAGGCATTATCTATAAAACCTTATTAATGGATAGAGTAGCCACTATCGTGCTCTTCAAGCTGGACAGAAGGTCATGGCTGCATGCATTCGTACAGTGAAGTCATTGTGGATAGAAATAGCCCAAAGGGATGTGTGTGAGGGAGGATAGTGGACTCAGATGACTGTGTCCTGGCCTCATGCACAGCAAATGTTCTGTCAGACTGGCTTGAAACAAAAAGCGAAGTTTAAAAAAGCCTTTGGAGAGTTTTGCTCTCCCCTCTAGCCATGTGGACAGAGAAACAGGCCATCATTCTTTCTTTGATTTTCAACATCTGTGTAGTTTGAGAGGATGGAAGCCCTGGAGGGACATTTCCTTTACAGTGCAGCAAGAAGGCAGTAGACAGGTGTGCTGCACTGTGGATTTTAAGTTGAAATTTTATAGTTATGAACAACTCTTGAGAAGACTGGACTAAAACGAGCAGTATATTTTTGACGGCGTTCAACAGTCCCAGTCGGAGTTTGTTCGCCACTCCATGGGCATGTAGAGAATAGAGATACACAAGTATGGTACATGATGTAAAATTCTACCCAAAGTAGTTAGTTGGAGTGACTGCGTTACACGCCACTGTTGAAATCCACCCGCATTTGGCCGGTGTTAATGTCAAGCCCTGTGTATATATATATATGAAGAGTTCAGATGCAAAAGCCTCTAAGTGCCATTTGAAATTTTCTTCTAGAATGATCATTTTTATCAAGCTCGTATATTTAAGTTCAGTAATTTCACTTAAATGGCAATGAGGATTACCTATTAATTGTCATTTAAGTGAAATTACTGAACTTAAATATACAAGCTTGATAAAAATTATCATTCTAGAAGAAATTTTCAAATGGCAGTTAGAGGCTTTTGCATCTGAACTCTTCATATATATACTGTATATATAAATTAATTTATAATTGTTTTTATTTTTTATTTTATTTTTTATTCATGTTTAAAACGTTAGTTACATGTAACAAAATAATGCATATCTTTTTAATAATGCATTACATTTGAAAAAACAAAAGAATAAAGGCAATTTGAATGTTTTATCAACATTATTTTTAATAGTAGCAATTGTTTAAATGTTTAAATGCATCTATTCATTTGTAATTTTAACTGGCACTCATAGTCCTCAAAATGACAGTCAAACATATTAAATACAACTTATTAAACATTGTTTTATGCATTAAAAAGCTATTATGAATTATACAGTACAGTAATCAGTACAGTACTATTTTATTCCAAATAGTTTGAGCATAAAAACAGAGAGGGAAGGGTAGTGTGTTTGGGGAGGGCTGCAATGGAAGAAGAAAGCCAGACAAGGTCAGTCATTCTGCCATATTGTATGACCACTCCTCTATCCCTCCCTTTCTCTCTTACTAGTTCCCTCTCTTTCCTCATCCTCTGTCTCACTCCCTATATCTCTGACCTATCTTTTATTCCTGCTCCTGTCCCATTTCTGCACTGGCAGCAAGACATGAAGTATTAGTAATGATTCCATTTCTCCTTCACTCCGAGAGTAATGCAATTAAACGAACTGCAGGGAGAAAGAAAGAAAGGACATCTAGGAAAATTCTCAGTTAATTCAATCAAGGAAAAACAGATCTCCAGTCAACAACACTATTAATTATTACATCAGCATTCAGGCAAACATTACCTTAATTAAAAAAATGACATTTTGGCTAATAGAGACACGGTTAGCTATTTCATCATATACCACCACTATTATGGTACAATAGTAATGCTTGAGTTCTGTTTTGTTTTTTTTGAGTAATGAGTGTTTCCCCATCTATTTTCCACTTTTGCTCTCCTCCTGCAGGTGTTTGGATGCGTTCTTTGCCTCTATGACTGAGGTTAATTTAGTAGCATCTTTGGTTTGTTACCAAAAAACTACAAAAGATAATAATTTTTCTATGCAGTGGCAAATAAGTCTAAAATCTTTCATATTTTCAACATGGATTTCAAAGGTCTTTATACTGCACAGCATTTTGCTTTATCCCCAATCAGACGACTCACAAAAGCGCGGCGGCCCCAGAGTAATCACAGCTGTCTGAGCCGAGCGTGAAAGGCCAGAGAGTTCAAGGAACACTGCTGCGAACGAATCGCCCAGTATGATATGAAAATGATCGCCGAATATGTGTGTATAATATGCATGATAATGAACACAAATCCAGCATCTTACTTGAGGCTCATGGCTGTTTAGCCAAATTACTGCAGGTGTCCAGAACAGGAGCCTTATAAACATGGACATGGTTATCTGAGCTTTTTTATCATCTTTTATGCCTCCTTCAAATACCTGGAACTGAACTGATTCCAGCCAAAACTCAAATCAAAGCAAAAGAGCTAAAATAGTTTCTCGCCCAGCAATGCAGTTGAGTAAAATTCAGATATGAGATATTCATTATTAGGCAATGTTCTTAGACTGCAAAATATAGTTGTCATAATCAGTATTTTTGTCTTGTCTTATCTTTAAAATTGTATAAGATTGTAAATCTATTTTTCTATTTTTTTCTATATATATATAGATATATAGAATAGGCATATTATAGGCATATTGACATTTTGATTGACATTTCTTGTTATAAATATGAACCTGGACAGCAAGACAAAAAAAACAACAACTAAAATTAAATTAAGTTTACCTGACTCTTAAGGTATAAAGTTACTTTTCTCATTGCCTAATGTTTCATGACTTGATATGATATAAGTCCTTAATCACAAACATAAACACAAATAGCACAGAAAATACACACTTCACCTTTAAAGACCCTTATTAAAAAATATATATATTTTATATTAATATATATTAATATCAGTTGGGATTTCTGCAAGGGAAGATCAGCTTCCCCTATAATGTCAATAATGGTCAAATATGTACTTTTGTGTTTTATTGACTAAAAATTCATTGGAACACGTTCATCTCAAAGACAAGTTTGTTCAGAATCAGCTACATACTGTATAGCAGGTCGGCTGACTCGATTTCCTTCTCACACTGTACATTCCGGTAGCATTTCCCTGTTGAAGTCTAGCGTCCATTGACTTCAATGTTTTTTTAGTTTTTTGCTTCGAAAATAGACGTCATTGGATAAATGCTGCATTTATGTACCCCCCCCCCCCCCCCACGGAGACATTAACCCGTCTCTGGGGGTTAATGGAGTGGGCTGGCCTGGACTCTGGGCTTCTGCTTAATGATTGGAGGGTCTGTCGAAAGACTGCATCTCCTTTTGAGTGACCGCGATTTTGTACTATAAAAAGTCGCTGACACTGAAGCTATTGGAGCTCAGTCCCATCGCGGATTTTGCAAGTGTGGTCGAAAGACAAACTGCTGCAACCTATTTCTTGGTATTTGCTTGGCGAAATTGCTAGCCAATTTTCATCATACATTTCACTCAATTATACACCACATTCCTTGTTTCAGTTAAACCTAATTACCACATTTCCTCCGTCGAGTTTAATATCTTTTTTTTTTTAGATCGTTTGTTCATTTATTCATTCATTCTTACAGTAGGCTAGGCTAGCGTCATAGGGGTGAACTAGCCAGCTAGCAAACTGCACACGATGGCAGACAGTGCTAATATTGTCAACCTGATTTTGGCAAAGCCATTTGAAAGTCTTCCTTACGAGGAGAACGTAGAATTAAACAGCAGGGCAGATCAACACATAAGATTGATTTAGTGCAAAAGGAACGTAGGGTAGAATTTACGTATAAATAAATGGACCATTTTTATGATGTAGACCGAAAATGAGCTTCCCCTCTTTGAAAGACCAGCAGCCGCCACTGATTAATATATATATATATATACAGTATATATATATATATATATATATATATATATATATATACACACTCACCGGCAACTTTATTAGGTACCCCATGCTAGTAACGGGTTGGACCCCCTTTTGCCTTCAGAACTGCCTCAATTCTTTGTGGCATAGATTCAACAAGGTGCTGGAAGCATTCCTCAGGGAGTTTGGTCCATATTGACATGATGGCATCACACAGTTGCCGCAGATTTGTCGGCTGCACATCCATGATGCGAATCTCCCGTTCCACCACATCCCAAAGATGCTCTATTGGATTGAGATCTGGTGACTGTGGAGGCCATTTGAGTACAGCGAACTCATTGTCATGTTCAAGAAACCAGTCTGAGATGATTCCAGCTTTATGACATGGCGCATTATCCTGCTGAAAGTAGCCATCAGAAGTTGGGTACATTGTGGTCATAAAGGGATGGACATGGTCAGCAACAATACTCAGGTAGGTTGTGGCGTTGCAACGATGCTCAATTGGTACCAAGGGGCCCAAAGAGTGCCAAGAAAATATTCCCCACACCATGACACCACCACCACCAGCCTGAACCGTTGATACAAGGCAGGATGGATCCATGCTTTCATGTTGTAGACGCCAAATTCTGACCCTACCATCCGAATGTCGCAGCAGAAATCGAGACTCATCAGACCAGGCAACGTTTTTCCAATCTTCTATTGTCCAATTTCGATGAGCTTGTGCAAATTGTAGCCTCAGTTTCCTGTTCTTAGCTGAAAGGAGTGGCACCCGGTGTGGTCTTCTGCTGCTGTAGCCCATCTGCCTCAAAGTTCGACGTACTGTGCGTTCAGAGATGCTCTTCTGCCCACCTTGGTTGTAACGGGTGGTTATTTGAGTCACTGTTGCCCTTCTATCAGCTCGAACCAGTCTGGCCATTCTCCTCTGACCTCTGGCATCAACAAGGCATTTCCGCCCACAGAACTGCCGCTCACTGGATGTTTTTTCTTTTTCGGACCATTCTCTGTAAACCCTAGAGATGGTTGTGCGTGAAAATCCCAGTAGATTAGCAGTTTCTGAAATACTCAGACCAGCCCTTCTGGCACCAACAATCATGCCACGTTCAAAGTCACTCAAATCACCTTTCTTCCCCATACTGATGCTCGGTTTGAACTGCAGGAGATTGTCTTGACCATGTCTACATGCCTAAATGCACTGAGTTGCCGCCATGTGATTGGCTGCTTAGAAATTAAGTGTTAACGAGCAGTTGGACAGGTGTACCTAATAAAGTGGCCGGTGAGTGTATATATATACTGTGGGATGTGTCCAGCACATCCCACAGATGCTCAATTGGGATTGATCTCTGTGGACTGTGGAGGTCGAGGCGACACCTTGAACTGGAATTTACGTCCACATGAATGGTTTCTAGCAGAACATTGCCCAGAGCATCACACTCCCTCCGCGACTCATCGTACCAGGTCCAGTTCTCGCTTCACCTGTGACTGGTTATAAGGTTTTGGCTCATGTTTGGTACTTTAGAATACCCCTTAAATCTGATTCATATATTATAAAATATATGGAAATACCAAGAAAGAACTGGTTACAAACTACCAAATGAATTTGCATGCAAATGTGGTCAAGTCACGCATTAAGTTTCGTCCTCAGTGACGTTTACAAATCCACTCTCTTATGCCGTCGTCTTTATTGTTTACATTGTCTTTTCTCTCATTATAATCTCAGGCCCTCAGAAATCTCCTTTCTGTTTCTGGGTCAAGAATACCCAGAGATTACCTTCAATCCTCCTAGCTACATATTTATGACAAAGGCCTTGCTCTTGTATTATTAGGATGAGGTATATAAAAAAAAATACCACACAAACACACAGGAATAGGCATGCCCTTATTCTCCTCGGAAGGATTTCCATCTAATCATATACTTTAAGAAAGGCGTCATCCCTCAGAAATGCAATGCGAGGCTCAGAGCTCGAACGACACGATGCTCACATGACAAACATAAGATTTGCACTAATGCCAAGACCTGGAGCCAAGCAGGGAGATTAGAATGGTTGGATTGTTCAAGCAATCCTGAGTCGCTCTAAGCTGTAGTTACTCAAACAAATGGGATTGTATTTAAGGCTGGGTGTGTGTCGAGCTGCGTGGTCTGACTGCTCTCTTAAGCAAACATTCCCAACTCACTTCTCGGCTACTGACTTGTTTTGCTTTGTTTTTATAATTCTGCCAAGTTTTCTGTTCATTTGACATTTTCTGGCATTCGTGTGGGTTAACGAGTCTTTGATTAGCTATAGCTGCTTTGATGTTCATTGTTTGTTAATTAGTGAAAGCCTCATGTCACTGATAGTAAAGTCTGTCTACTTCAATACCAAATAAGAACCAAATGATCAGGGCCGGATTAACACTTTCCTGTGCCCTGGGCAACAATACTCAAGTCCCTTAAATTACAGATTATTTTGCAGTAATAACCTGAACAAAGAAATGACACAGACCTAAAGAATTATTCAGGACATCAAAGAAAGAATGACATTTTTCAGCTGTTTACCTATGAATGTGACACCAAAAACTTGCTGTCATATATTTCTAAATAAGGGATTGTTTACCATGTTATATTAATAATAGGACTACTAATGTATGATTTTTTATCATTTTACCTTATATACTAACGTGGAAAAACTGCCATTTGAAAAAGTTAGTGACTCCGGGTCTAAACTTAATAAATGTGCATGTTGTGGTGGACCTGGCCTCGAACGCGCGACTCTTTCACTTCAAACACACTTTTAGCGCTCCTGCTTAACTGCTTCTCTGTCTTTCCACTGATTTCAAATTTCAGAGCGTCAAGTCACGTGAGTCTGCGTGACAGCTCGCCCTCGATCGCTGCAAAAAAATAAGAATTGTTAATATAAAAAGAATATTATTATTATGACCAATTCTGAATTATTACTAAAAAGTCCACAATAACAATAATAATATATTAACAAAAAATAATTGTTGTTAATATTATTATCTTTATTATTAAAAAGTCCATAATAATAATGATAATAATATTTTATCAATCATCGTTATTATTATTAAAATGTATTTTTGTATTATATATGTATTTTGCGCTGCATGGTTGTTATTTTATTTAGGGTTTCTTTTTATTTATTTATGTCCAAAGGACAATAACAGCATAATGGATATAGCACTGTATGTAAGTTCTTCTTCTATTTTGGTACATACTTGTGTATGTTCATCGTGTTTGAACATACTTGTGAAGGTGGACACAAAAGAAACAGACTGGGTGATTCTGTCTCTCCTCTAAACAACAACTATGACAGTTATTAGCCGATGTTGTGACTGCGTGAGGCCAATCAGTCGGTCAATATGAAACTCATATACGCAAAGTATAATTTTTCTCTATTGTTCTCACCCTTTCTGTCAGAATCACACTAAATGGGATGAAAGTGTCTCGGCCTGACGTGAGAATCGGCCGCTACAGGATGATCAAGCATGAGAGAGACAAGCACAATGAGCCAAACCCCCAGAGGTAAGACCCTATTCTCCTGCCACCTCATCGCTGTGTCGTGTGAAACGCCCACCGCCTGTGCCTGAGAATGCTTAAGATTCAGAAGCGCTGTTAGGAAGTGTTAAATCACACCACTTACAGTCTCCTATTCTTGTGACTTATTGATCTAAAACACAGCAGAACCCCTTGCACTGCAGATATAAGACATTGCTTGATATTACTGACATTTTACAGTCTTCAGGCAGATTGTATTCTTACAATTACCTTCACTGCTCCTAACACCATCATGGCAAGTTTTGTTGGTGAACAGGATTGTCTGTCTGGTCTACCAACTTAGGCTAGCAATCACCAACCTAGACCTGGTCTAGTTTCAGCAGTGAGTTATCATTAAAATTATTGCTGTGCTATTTTGCTTCATTAACATAATGTAACATTCAATTCATGTTTGTAAGGGAGGTATGTTTTATTAATTTTAAGTAATTTTGTTTGATAGTACATCCTTGTTTATATCTTAAAAAAATTACATGAATTAATAATTACTGAAATATTTTTTCAGTGATAAAGAACCAAGAAGAATTCAACTATTTTAATTAAGACATACTGCTGAAGAAAATATGATATTGTAGAGTAGGAAATGTGAGCTCACAATATTTGATTACAAGCATCAAATGTAGTTTATCAGAATATAAAAATTTTACTGGTCTGACACAGACCATCAAAGATTAAAACAGCAATTAAAATATATATACTGTATATATTGTCAACACTGTGGCTAGTGGTTTTCCAAAGTTTTTTTTTCGATACCATAATTTGGCAGCAGGTATATTAGGCTGCTGTCATTTTAAGACCTGAAACACAATCCATTATACTGTTACACATGCATTTTCTGTCTCAACTGTTTATGTTCACCTAAAACATAACTAAATTGTATTTACGTGAATACTTGCATAAACTGGTGTTTTGACATTATGTTGTGTGTATTTGAGTGTTTAGTCGCAATAAGCAGCAGAAAAATAACTCAATTTAGTACTGAGAGGCGGCTTTATGCGCGTACACTTTGGGTGTGAGCATGAAAAAATGCCCCCTAAAAATTGGAATTGCGCTAAACTGCAACAATTCAGCACAAACAAATCACACAACAAATAATTCCTCATACTGATATAGAAGGGTAAAGAGGCTTGCATATCGAGCACAACTTCTTCCAATCTCACTCTCTGTCGATACTTTATTTCCAACAACTTTTTAAGTCTATCTGCATGCACCTGCAAATCATTGCTGGCCAGCCTCCTCCAACAATTTACTGTAAGACGGTAAACTAAACCACTTAGCTATCAGGCTAATTAGCAGTCTCTAAAACGTTGAACTCACAACACCGTATCTTTCAAACAGTAGCTAATACTCCACTAAACTCAAATTCTGTTATATCAAGAGCGAAGGAAAGTTTCTTATATTTTGTTTAATTTTATATCCTATATGTTTTAATGTTTATATTTATTTTGCAAACATTGATTTTTCAAAATATTAAGAAATGTGGCGAAAATTTGGTCTTCATTATTATTATTATTATTATTATTATTATTATTATATACACATTGACAGTTACAAGTATTATTTTTGTTGACAAAAAAAGTAATTTTTTACTTGATTTAACATGAAACTTAAAAGAGCCGTATGCAAGATTGTGGCCAAAACTGGTACTGCAATCACTTTCAAATTACTGACTCGAGGTTGCCAGATCTGCTGCAGGATCCGATTCCGACACGTTATTAGCTGCAGCTGTGGTAACTAGAGCAGAGCTGGCAATCCGAATGCAGCAACACTACTGACTTCGTGATTGGTGGATAGGTGGAGGGTGGAGCATCAGACCAAAACACAACATGACAACATCAACATCAGTTGAGGGCTGCAACTTCACTTTTTAAATGACAATATCCTGGCCGGACTACTGTTGTCAGTGATGTAAGTATTTGAAATGAACATGATTTCTTAATGTCTAGTGACATATCATGGAAAATTTATGATTAATTGAAATAAATTTCTTACATACAGTTCCTTTAACTTGCCTGAACTTAAGACACATTTTCGTCAAAAGAAAAATAAACTTCGAGGATGTAATAACAATGAACATTGCAGTAGCTGTAAGAATCCACCCAGTTAGTCACTCATTATAATTGCTAGTTTGGTGTATTGCAAAATTTGTCCAGCTTTTGTCACTCAAATATCTGTCTTCTAAATATGATTGTGTGTGTGTTAATACCAGCTGGCGGAGGTTCTTAATGCTTGAATAGCTCAGACGTCACCGTGTGTAAAATAGCCCAATCAATGAGTCGATAAGCCCATCCGTGGACGGTGGGCTGCGAGCCAGATTGTTCCCAGGTAGAAAAGCTTCACAGCGGAGAAACTAATTGCAAAACGATTCCTGCAGTTGCAGTTTTGTCCACTCTTTCTTGGTGGTTGTCAATCTTGGGAAAGCTTTGAGCGAAATGGCAAGATAGAAGCAAAAGAAATGCCATTAAAAGTTAGGATTGGTCTTTACTCTGGTGGGAGGTTTCACTCAGCTCTCTCTGTGCAAAGATAAGAGTCAGTGATTTATTCTCTTTTGCTCAGGTTCATTCTTATTCTTTTTTCCCTTGATCTCTCTTTCTCATTCACTCACTGTCTCTCTATTTATGTCTCCCTCGTTCTTTTTGTCTTTTTCCTACAAGTGGCTCAGACAATTGAAGTAATGAGCGTGGCCCACCAAGAGAGCCATGAGCGCATGCTAAACTCAATTTCTCTGGAGAGGACATAAGAACACGGGTAGAAATGAATGAGGTGTCTTTGCTGAAGTTAATGAATTGAAACATGCCACGCTAAAATAGGCCTGCTGTCACAGACAGGTCGTTTGTTTGTGTTCTGTCTCAAACAGGTAAAATGATGCAGTTTCGATAGCTGAGATCCACCTTCAGTACAACCATCAGACCGGAAAATGCGCCCTTTATCGTTCGCTGAAACAAAATTTTTTTATGCTTTTCAATTAACCCAGCGCTGCTCTATCAAAACCTTGCAGGAATAAGCAAGATACAAATACAATGCAGGTTTTATTTATATACATATGAAGAGTTCAGATGCAAAGCCTCTAAGTGCCATTTGAAATTTTCTTCTAGAATGATCATTTTTATCAAGCTTTTATATTTAAATTCAGTAATTTCACTTAAATTACAATTAATAGGTAATCTTCATTGCCATTTAAGTGAAATTACTGAACTTAAATATACAAGCTTGATAAAAATTATCATTCTAGAAGAAAATTTCAAATGGCACTTAGAGGCTTTTGCATCTTCATATATATATATATATATATATATATATGTATGAAGAGTTCAGATGCAAAAGCCTCTAAGTGCCATTTGAAATTTTCTTCTAGAATGATAATTTTTCTCACCAAGGCTGCATTTATTTGATCAAAAATACAGTGAAAACTGCAATATTGTGAAATATTGTTACAATTTAAGTTAACTGTTGTGAAAATATTTATTCCTGTTATAGCAAAGCTGAATTCCTTCTATATAATTTGATGCTCAAGAAACATTTAATATTATTATTTATAAAAAGTTTTTGCTGATTGATATGATATTTGTGTTGAAACCGAGATGCACTACCACTTAAACGTGTGGGGTATGTAAAAAAGAAATTTGATTTTTAAATTAAAATTATTTCATTATTAAAATTAATATGTATGTATGTAATTTAAATCATTTAAATTAATACTTTTATTCAGCAAGGAATCATTAAATTGATCAAAAGTGACAGTAAAGACAATTATAATGATACAAAACAAATTCTATTTTTTAAATAAATGTTGTTTCTTTTGAGTTTTATTCATGAAATAAAATAAAAAATGTTTTATTATTCACAATATTACTGTTTTTGCTGTATTTTTGATTAAATAAATGAAGCCTTGGTGAGCATAAGAGACTTCTTTCAAAAATATAAAAATCCTACAGAAAAATATATAGTTACACAATTTTACAGCAGTTTTATTTTGCCGTTAGTCAGAAAAGCTCAATTTAAGTGTACAAAATAAGTGAGCTCTCCGTGTGATGATGAACATCCACTGACCGACACAGACACGGGCACTGCGGCTCGATGACAATCAATATATCAGGAAGTGCAGTCTGAGATTGATGGATCTCAACCGCATCTCTGAAACACCCCCTACTCCGCCAGGGCTGATATAATACACACAGACATGCATCAGTGTAGGTGGTAGAGTCACAACTCATCTGGGCATCTGATTAATAATTGATTAGCACCATAACTAGAATAATGGGAAGTCATTTAGAGTATGATCCCTTCCTCTCTAGATTTGATTGCCTCCATTAGAGACTTGTGGGGATTATTCTAAGATGGCTCGTTTGTACGTGATAAGAGGTTTAGTCTCAAACCTAACAGCCTTTTAAAGTTGAGCAGGAATTTTGATAAAAGAAAGCTGATTTGGGAAATTCTGTGGATTACTGACATTTATTTTTGCAGCTCTTTCAAGCTTTACTCATTCGCACTTCCTATGTTAATGAATTGGATTTTGCCTCATTTCCCCTGTAATTTGTCTATAACTGTAGGGTGGACAATGTATTTATGTAGCTTCAGCTTGCATCTAGTAGTTCTCGGGAGCCTTGTGTGTCTTTTTAATGGCATTTTTGCACCTCAAATGATCACTTTTCACCCAATTTTCGTATGAGGCTTTTCCCTATTCAGAGTGCAGAGTGCAGCGATTTTTGTGTGAGCTTATCAGAGAACACCCCAGACCACTCGGTGAGTTTCACGTCTTTGTAAACTAAAGTTTAATGCGTTTGATGAAGGATTGTTCCAGTGCACCTATGCTACCATTGTGGAGGTGGGGGGGTGCTACCACAAAAACCGAAAATTCTCTGGCCAGCAGCATGTGTCCAAATTTCAATCTTAACCGTTCTATTTCATCAGAAACTATCTTAAAACAGGGCTTTAAGTGTAAAATACCGAACTTGTCCTTTAATGTCTTTACTGTCACTTTTGAATAATTGAATGTGTCCTTACTGAATTAAAGTATACATTTCTTTCAAAAACAATCTTACCGACCTCAAACTTTAAACAGTAATATATTATTTTCATATAGGGAAGCTGACACTTCCTGCATCATTTAGGTTGTGGTAACTTCAAGCTACTTCCCGGTACTTTAAGTATTGTTTTATTTTCCTTTCCTTTTGGTTTAAGTCATTTGTTTTTTAGACATACTTTATAGATTAAATAGCCGTGTTCGCAAAGCGCACCGTTTTTAAAAAGAGTTGCTAGAATTGATGAATGGTTGCCCTCTCCTCAGCTCTGTTACTGCCACAGCCATCTTTGTTTGGTCAATCTGCAGAAGAGCATCAACCTCCATAATGAGACGCTATGCTTGCCGGAGGAACTGTGCTACTATTCATCAACCTTCCCCGGATTAGTTAGTGCTGCCGCACACTGGTCCGCATGAATATTAATTTTAGTTGAGTGTGAGCCCTCTCAAATACTCCAATTTCATTCAAGCAGTGTACATAAATCATTATCTGCTGACTCTCTAATATTCTTTGTGGTACCTACACTGACATGGAAGTTGATAGTGTCACATAAATCAAGCTACCCTTTAACGGACAACTTAAACTCTCTTTGCTACTTTTGTGGCATTTTTCAGAGCAAGTGTTCTATTTATTAGTACAGTTCTTCTACAGCTAAGGCCGAAATGTTGAAATGAATATAATTTAAAGTGTCTTAAGGGATGGGAGGTTAAGATGTAATATAAAACACCGGGGAAGCACAGTTCCTGAATACTCTACTTTGCTTTTCTAGCTGAGCTCATTAACCTCTCATTTTATTGATAAACCACGGAAGTCTCATATGCTTCCAGAGCCCAAAACAAAATGCTCCTTTTCTCCGCTGTATTATTGTTATTTTTTTTATTTCAAGCATACAATGAAAAAGTGTACAATATGTACAACATAAGACAATAATCGAAAGAACACTGATGATCAAACAAATAAATTTGTATTAAATTGTAAAAACTTGTTATATTGCAAATTTGAAAATGTTCAATGTGGCTCATAAAATGTGTTTGTTTTGATACATGATAAATGTGGTCCATTCGTTTTTTTCTTTGTGAGAGTGATGCTCTGTGCACTTTTATAAATGTTATTTCACCCCCTGCTGGTTGACATTGGTATAACCCTGTGTAAGTGCTCTGTATTATGATACTTGCCTTTTTTGACATTATCATTTGGCAATGACTTAAAAGTATCTGTTTTATCAATATGAAAATTCTTGAAAGTTAGACCTAGGAGCTTGGCTTTACTAGCTCTATGTTGTGGCAAGGGACCTTGCCAAGCAAATTGTCCATCAAAAACATGGTGTTCCAAACCTGTTATTTTCCTTGAAACATGAAGACATTTTTTAAATGAATCTTTAAATATCTTTTCCAATGAGTATGGACTGACAAGCTCCAAAACGACAAAAAAAGCAAAATAAAAAACTTCTCTGGCTTGTACGCTATACCACAAATCTCTTTTTGAATGTACTTCAAACCAAGATGTTGAACTGTACCACTAAATGTAATATATTTTCAAATTTTTTCTTTCACAAGTCCAGTTTGAGCCCTTTGTGGGTTTTGTAAATCCATCTTAAATCCATGGCACAGCTAATACGGTTTGTATTTCTTCTTCTTTCTCCAGGTTCAGTAAGATCCAGAACACCAAGAACACCATGAGGAAAGATGGGATCAGCTCGCTGATGTACAGAGTGGTGTCTGTGAAGAAGTATCCGCTCTATACCAACATTTCCGTAGAGATCGGCAAGCCTCCTCCCAGACCCTTCAAAGGATAGAAAGCTACCAGGTCTTGACCGAGAGACCATGACCTTGCTAAAGTTCAGCACACACACGCACACACACACAAACTCTGCCCAGGGTCACCTTCCTATGATACAGCAGTGATATGCTGGATAGTTCTCAGGAATACATGGAAGCTTGTTGTGGATTCGTATCCTGATCCAGATCGAGATGTGCACACGGTGTCTGGAAGGACAGAAACATCATTGTTATACCCCAAAGGCTGTTTTCTTTCAGACCTTGAGGATCAATACAAGCTTTTAGGCTGTTAGCGGGAGGACTGTTCAGTTCTGGTTGTGGTGAGTAACATCTGACGATGATCTACAAAGAACTGCTTGGTCACTTGATGTAAGTCAGTCAGAACATACTGTACATTTCAAAAGCGAATGTGTCTTTGTACCTGCGATGCTTTGCAGCGTTCAAATCTCTTCTTTTGTATCACAGATGTTGGTGGATCATGTGAGGTTGATAAATTGGTGCTTGAAGTTGAAGTTTTGAAGGATTGTGTCTCTATCTCTTGCTCTCTCCTTTATTTTGAATCGTCTCTTGGGACTAAGCTGAATTTCGTCAACCATGAAAACACTTCTCGCCATTTCTGAGGATGATACCCTGTTATCATGAGAACTCGGGGGACAATTATGTAATGTGATTGGACTGGATCTGGACTAGTCCTACAAGCACATGACTGTGTCAGTCAATATGGTCCAAGTGAATCGTCACTGCAGATCCTCTGGCTGCCGTGTAGATGCCTGGAGAAACGGCAAGAACTTTCGCTTGGAGATAGAGACGCTTCTGCAGAATTTACTGGTGATCAAACCTCTGTATCCATCACCACCTGCTCAAAACTGACTGTGCTACGAGCCACTCTCTGTTTGTTTACTCTCATTTACCTCAAAGACTCATATTTAGACCTGTCATATATCAAATTCTTTCTTTTTAAAAACTTGAAGGATGAAGTTAGTTAAGAGTGCATTGATCAAATAATGCCCATATCGGTTAGTCTTAGAGTCTCGCACCTCTTTTGAGGATCATTTACAGAGGCTATACATAAATTATGGTTTGATATTTGCAGTATCATAAAATAATCCCCCCAGGGTCCAAAATCAACCTTTTGCCACACCTGCCAATTTGTCTTTCTGGTCAGGAATTAATATTGGCATTTTTTTATAAGAACGTTTTTGTCCCTAAGACAAAGGAATTACTTTAGATTGTTTTAGCATATTTGTGAGAGGACAGATCATTGGAAGCTGAATTCAGTCTTTGTTGATTTGTAGAAATGTCATAACTTGAAGACATATTTTACTTAAATTTTTCTTCCTTCATGTTTTTGTTTTGGTATAGGCCTATATCTTAATGTGTAGAGTATTGGAAGATTTAAAAAAAAAAAAAAGAAGAAATTAATACTTTAATTCAGTATTATTATATATTTTTTGAGTACCAAATCAGCATACTAGAGTGATTTTTGAAGGATCTCGTGACACTGAAGACTGTGTCATGGCTGCTAAAAATTCTAATTAATTTCTCAACATTGCTGTTTAACTGTATTTTTAATTAAATAAATTTAGTCTTGGTGAGCATTTTTATCAAAAACAAGAGATTTTGATCAAAAACATTTTTAAAAAATCTTGCCGACCCCAAACTTTTGAACGAAAATTTATGTCAAACAAGGACTTCGGGAGGACAAAAAACATCCTACATAAAAACAAAATCATTTATGAACATAAGATTGGACTAGTCTTATTTTTTCATCCAGCGTTTTACTCGCAATTGGCATTTGGAGAATGTTAATTTTGGACCCCGTTATACTTTGAAAAGTTGTTTTACAGTTCCTTATTCCTTCTTACCATTTTATTTTACTGCCTGAAAACACCAAGCTGATGCCTTCAGATGTTTTATGAGGGGTAAATGTGAGGGGAGTAATAGCTAGTTTTTCTCTCTTATCGGCTTTCCCTGCGCAGTGTGTGTGGACGTTCTTTTGTGCTATCAACGATTCTTTCAGCCCAGCACAGAGGAAGTCATTAATGAGAGCCCAGCCACTCTCCCTGACCTTTTTAAAATACACATTTCCTCTTCTTTTCTCCTCATGCCTTTCAGTTTAGCCTCACCAACCTATTTCATTTCTGTGTGTGCATTTGTGTTGTCTTAACTGCTGACCCAAGCAGTCACTGTGTCACATTGGTTTCCTTCTTAAGTATTTCGTATTTCATCACCTCTGTCTCATAGGTGCCGCTACCTGTCAGTTAAAAGTGCATCACTTCTGCCATGCTGTAACCATCCAGCAAAATAACTGCTAAAACTTACCTGACACCTGCCTTAAGCTCTTTGAAATTCCCTGTATTAATAGCATTAAAGTTATGTCTATAGTTTAATTTAAAGAAATATGCCCTCTCTTTGCACATAGTCGAGTATATTCAGAACTGTTCATTGATTATATTCAGTAATATTCACTATAGCTCCGTGACCTGCATTTTAAATGCTCAGTGTTGCAGAATGCAGTGAATCCTGAAACCTTTAACTCGAATGAGATTTCAAGCCAATATCCATATTAAAAAGACATTATGTTCATCCCGAAATATCTTGGCAAAAGAAAAGGAATCGGTTTCAGTCGGAGCGAGATGAGATGAAAAAAATGTTGCAGAGTGCTTGTCATTTACATTATCTTAATTGTTTTTTAAAAAATGGATATTTTTTTTATTCTCCAACATATTGGAAAGACATATCAGGCCTGGCACAGCATGATACTTTTTAATGTGTAGTAATTTTTTGGGACACTTTTTTCCTCAATTTAAAGGTGTACTCAGTCATTTTTTGTTGGCTGCGCTGATTGATATGGCAGTCATCATAGATTTATGCTACCAGCATGACTAATTTATTTCACAAGTGAAATCGTTCAGTAGTTAGCTATATAAGTCCTTATGCACCAGAGAAACGAGGGCGCCACCATCTTTAGAATATTGTCTTTGAACTTCCGTATTTGCGGTCGCTCTGTATATTTCTATGGCATCGCTGTGGAGGAGTAATTAGCTGGTAAAGTGGATTTACTTATTGTAGAGTTAACGAAAGTTATCACGAGCATTGTAATGTTTATCATAAGCATTGTAAAGCAGATGTCTTAACAAATGTCGACCGGGACATTTTTTAAACGAGCCGTTCATTCATAAACGCAAGAGCGCTGTGAAAATACAGACCGGAAGTCAAAAGACAACAAGCCTTTTTGGACCTTTTTTCTCATTTTCTTAAGAAATTTATACTATTATTCAGCAAGAATGAATTCAATTGATCAAAAGTGACAATAAATACATTTTACTTATATAATTGTTTAAATAAATGCTGTTATTTTGAACTTTTTGTTCATCAAAGAATAATGAAAAAAACTATCACTGTTTCTACGAAATATTATAAGCATAATAAGAAATGTTTCTTGAGCACCAAATCAGCATGATTTCTAATACAGAAAATGTACCTTTGCCATCACAGGAATAAATTAAATTTTAACATATATTAAAATAGAAAACCTTTATTTTACTGTTCACATTATTACTGTTTTTGCTGTATTTGTAATAAAATAAATGCAGGCTTTGTGAGAAAGAAAGAGATTTCTTTTACCTACATTTTTATAAAATTACTGAGTGCACCTTTAAGGGCGATGTTCTGCATTTTTAAAAGTTAGTCTGGTGATACAATCTATTAATTTGATCCTAATTCATTCTTATTTTGCCCCAGTGCTAAATAAGCCACATTAAAGTCTACGATATAGATATATTCTTTAATCTTTAGAATGGAATTCGATAACATTAGAAATGTTTTATTGCCGTTTATAAAACTATATACATTCATACATACAATCATCTTATTGTTCCATCCATAAGTTTTTCATACTTTCTTGTTGTGCCAACAAATGCAATCAAGTGAAGCTCGCACAACTCCCATTACCAAACTTGCGAAGCACAAATGCTGTCCTTGAGATCAGGATGCTATATATTCACCGTTCACTTCAGCAACTCTCGCTTTATAGTTTGCGAAATCACACCAGTGCCACAATGAATGCGCTTTTTATTGTGATGCCATTCTTTTATCTCACCCTTGGGTCAGCAAACCCTCCCATCCTGAGAACTCTCGCGCGCGCGCACCTACACGTAATGCTCACCCTCTCTCCTTCATCTTCCTTTTTGCCCTCAGTCATTCTCTGGAAAGAACTCCATCTTGTGCTCGATGCTTGTTTATGTGAGAGAGGGACAGAAGTGGGAAAGTATTCCACACCTACACAATGACTTGCATAAGAAATAATGACGGCCTCGGGTCTTCGTGTCTGGGGCACATTTTTAAAGACTTGCTAGGTTTTTTGTACATTGAATGTCAAAAATACTATATCTTATATAGAATGCATTATGTCATATCAAACATACTTTTTGTATACAATCAATAAATCTGATGCTACAAGAGTTTGATGGTGGGTTACTGGGTTTCTGGGGTGGAACGAATGTAGAATGCCATATGTTAATGTTGTCTGCAAAAATATGGAGTTTATAAGAAGACTGTTATGAGGCTACAGTAAATGGATCTGAACAAAGTAATAAATCTCATATTTACACCTGATTATTATAACACCCACCTTTTACCAGCACCAGTCCAAATCACTGCTCTGGGACGTGGCAGTTTATTGGAAAGGGAACATCGTATCTCTAAGCTGTCAGCCATGTGGAGGAAACTCAATAATATGTTCCTCAAAAAGTTATTTTTTTTTATGTGACAGATGTTGCAATAAACTAGTAGATATAACGTCACACACATCCTCCAGATTTATATATGGGATAATAAGACAAGACACATAGCTCACTTGTGGTTTATTTTTTGTGTACATTCTGTGTCATTGCTGAAAATACAAGCCTTGAAAAAAGTAGCAATTTTCCCACAGCTTTGAATGAAGTGTCAGAACAGAAATAAAGCAAAAAATTTGTCTGCTTTATTTATACATGATTCATTTATGATAGGTTAGTTTGTTTGTATTTCATGCTACATTAGCTGTGTCCATGCTTGCATGGCAGTAATGTAAGTCTTGAATTCTGAATATACTTTGGTTTTCATACATTTGAAGCAGAAAACTATGTAAACATACATGCTACAGTACTACAAATCATGTACAGTGAAGAAAATAAGTATTTGAACACCCTGCTATTTTGCAAGTTCTCCCACTTAGAATTAATGGAGGGGTCTGAAATTGTCATCGTAGGTGCATGTCCACTGTGAGAGACATAATCTAAAAATCACAGAAATCACAATGTATGATTTTTTAACTATTTATTTGTAAGATACAGCTGCAAATAAGTATTTGAACACCTGAGAAAATCAATGTTAATATTTGGTACAGTAGCCTTTGTTTGCAATTACAGAGGTCAAACGTTTCCTGTAGTTTTTCACCAGGTTTGCACACACTGCAGGAGGGATTTTGGCCCACTGCTCCACACAGATCTTCTCTAGATCAGTCTGGTTTCTGGGCTGTCGCTGAGAAACACGGAGTTTGAGCTCCCTCCAAAGATTCTCTTTTGGGTTTAGGTCTGGAGACTGGCTAGGCCACGCCAGAACCTTGATATGCTTCTTACAGAGCCACTCCTTGGTTATCCTGGCTGTGTGCTTCGGGTCATTGTCATGTTGGAAGACCCAGCCTCGACCCATCTTCAATGCTCTAACTGAGGGCTGGAGGTTGTTCCCCAAAATCTCGCAATACATGGCCCCAGTCATCCTCTCCTTAATAGAGTGCAGTCACCCTGTCCCATGTGCAGAAAAACCCCCCCAAAGCATGATGCTACCACCCCCATGCTTCACAGTAGGGATGGTGTTCTTGGGATGGTACTACTCATTCTTCTTCCTCCAAACTCGGTTAGCGGAATTATGACCAAAAAGTTCTATTTTGGTCTCATCTGACCACATGACTTTCTCCCATGACTCCTCTGGATCATCCATATGGTCATTGGCAAACTTAAGACGGGCCTTGACATGTGTTGGTTTAAGCAGGGGAACCTTCCGTGCCATGCATGATTTCAAACCATGACGTCTTAGTATATTACCAACAGTAACCTTGGAAACGGTGGTCCCAGCTCTTTTCAGGTCATTGACCAGCTCCTCCCGTGTAGTTCTGGGCTGATTTCTCACCTTTCTTAGGATCATTGAGACCCCACGAGGTGAGATCTTGCATGGAGCCCCAGTCCGAGGGAGATTGACAGTCATGTTTAGCTTCTTTCCTTTTCTAATGATTGCTCCAACAGTAGACCTTTTTTCACCAAGCTACTTGGCAATTTCCCCGTAGCCCTTCCCAGCCTTGTGGAGGTGTACAATTTTGTCTCTAGTGTCTTTGGACAGCTCTTTGGTCTTGACCATGTTAGTAGTTGGATTCTTACTGATTGTATGGGGTGGACAGGGGTCTTTATGCAGCTAACAACCTCAAACAGGTGCATCTCTAATTTAGGATAATAAATGGAGTGAAGGTGGACATTTTAAAGGCAGACTAACAGGTCTTTGAGGGTCAGAATTCTAGCTGATAGACAGGTGTTCAAATACTTATTTGCAGCTTTATCTTACAAATAAATAGTTTAAAAAATCATACATTGTGATTTCTGAATTATTTTCTTTTTAGATTATGTCTCTCACAGTGGACATGCACCTACGATGACAATTTCAGACCCCTCCATGATTTCTAAGTGGGAGAACTTGCAAAATAGCAGGGTGTTCAAATACTTATTTTCCTCACTGTATATAAATATTTAAAAAAACAATCACAACGATTAGCATAAGATCATCGCATCTGCAGGTGCAATTGTGCACTACACAGTGCCCAATGTCAACGTGTTTTAAACACAACTGCACTGTAGATACTAAAAGGCATATAAACAATGTAATATGCTCACTATGCTATTTATAACCATGCCAATAAGGTGTCTCAAAACTAAGCTCTATTATCTAATTCAATAGGGAATATCCCTTAGTAAGTCAAAGCAATAATATACCCACTCAATTTACATTAACAACTGGAATGTGAAAGGGTTAGTTCACCCAAAAATATTTTTTTTGTCATACCCGCCCTCATGTTGTTCCAAACCCACAAGATATATGATCATCTTCGGAACACATAAAACTAATTAACTAATAATGGACTGTTCTTTAATCATTAAAAACTTGTAGGCTATATATCCTCAACACTTTCATCAGGAAGTGTGGTTTAGATATCTGCTGAGTTGTTGTCATCCATTGGATAAATTGGGATGACAGATGACCCCCTTTTTGACCTCTTTCCTCAGTTTAGCCCTCATCAGGCTGGCAGTTGCGGACATGGGAACACATTGCAAGACGGTGGCCCTCCCAATAACCTGCATCCTGTTCTTCATGACATCGACATTTAGTACAGGAGTCGACCCACACTGGCTCACCTCCAGGGATCACTTGGGTCCTAGAGGCATTCACGTAACAGTTGGGCCCTGGAGCCACAAAGAGAGAGATTATTAATGAAGCCCATTATTTGTAGATAAAGGTGAATTATTTAATTTAAACCCTAACCAGCCTGCAACACTAACTCAACCAATAATGTGAGTTTTGGGACGGGATCTGTTTGTTCAAACAATGGAAGATCTTGACTTGAGGGTCCCAACACAGTATTTGAAGGCCATCCACATATGATATAATATTTCTTCTGGTATGCTCTGAACTTTGAAAATATAACATAAAAATTAAGAGTAACTGAGTGTCAATATATTGAATTAACCAAAATGTATAGATTTTTTTTTAAATTATTATTAAACAATAGTTTTTGAGGGGGTAAATTAAAAATAAATAAATGTATTTAGTTTATACCTTCAGGTCATATATTGTGTTTGTAGCATTATAATTAAGTTGCTTTCTGGTCCATGTCAGAAATGGCCCTCAAGTCTCTCTCCTGTTTTATCATCCGAATTGTAAAAATTTAAATTCAGAATGCCTAGAAAAGTAACAGATCACCTCTCCACAAAAGGCCGCACAACTTTGCGTATCATACATGTCTGTAGCACAAACTATGCTAGACAAGTTATGTGCAGAATTTAAATACTTAAGGTCAAGCGTTTTTGCAAAACCTCAGCAAGAGCCACTAATTAGGAAGCCTTAGAGTGTAGATAATGGCACATTGCTTTTTTGTGTTTAATGTTCAAGATAAGGTTTTACTTTCATTTTAAAGTTACTTTAGATTAACAGAAAACTTAATTTACCATTTTCCAACACTGAGGCAATTTGTATCGCCAAAAATGCAACCATTTGAGGAACTGATCATTTATCACATTGGTGAAGTATTTGCTTTGATTTATGTGTGTTGTGTTGTTTTGCCTGCCTTATCTTTAGTCTCTGTAAACACTATAATTGCCTTCATACTTCACAGTGTACAGAGAAAACAATACGGTGGAAGGTAAACTCATAAGGAGCGTTATCTTATTTCAGGTGCAGAAACCAGTGTAGCACATGGCCCGGCATCTGAACCTCCCCATCTGTTATTGAATGAATTATATGAAGATATTACATACAGCATCATTACCAAAGACCAAACACAATTGTGCCCTCCATTTATGTGTGGAGGCTATGAGAATGTCATACTGAATTAGTCGAGACCGAGGTAATTGCATAGAAATTGAATCAGCCTTACAGACATTTTACAGATGGAGTTTTCTTTTAAATTCTAAAATAACCTTACCATCCATGCACTGAGGGCAGCATATCCCTTTCTGATAGACTGGATTTACACATGGTGGAGGGACACAGTCTGCTACCTGACAGTGGGCGATACCGTCGCTGTAACAGGTACAATGATGGCATGCTGAGGGCTGTAAATCAAGTGCAAATCATCAGTTGAAAATAGCTTATCAATTGATGCAATTCCATCAAAAGACATGTATTACTCTATTCTTTCAAAAGGCTTTTTAAACAGAACCAGCAGGACTATCAAATTGCTCTCTTGTATACATAATGAAGACATTTGATGTTGTGCCAACCCAACACAGCGTTTTAACATCCTATAATGTGAAGAATGTGATCAAATTCCACTCCCACACGGCTGTTTAAGTAGGAGCCACATTACCACCTGTGGCTCAGACAGTACTGGAGGTTGGGTTAAATGGACTGGAAGAAAATGATGTCAGCTCAGGCAAAGTGTATTCCTTGGAGTCTGTCAGAAGGCTTCAATTTTCCCCTCAGGGATTCCCCATTAGCCATAATAACCAAATCAAGGAGATAATGAAGCACATATAAGCCCCGCTTCTTCCAAGCCTGTGCCACCAGAGATATTTCATTCTTCAATTTCTTAAACAGAGAATTAAATTGCCCTTTGTGATTCCAGTCTAGTGTGCATCAGATTTGTTCTTCACCTTGACTCAGAACAAGAAACCTACTGTATTAGCTTTTACCTTGCACAATGAATAAATATGCATAAGAATGCATATTTGATTAATAGCTCAAATCAAACTATTATCTTTCAGAAACAAAGGGCTACTTTTGTTCTGAGTTTAAAAAAAAAAAACATCCAACTTAAAAGACAAAGTAGCATAAATAGTGCTAAATCAGTGATCTTAGACCTAAATAGGAATGTCTGTTTTTTTGGACACAAATTTACTAAGTAAAAGGCTATTTCATCCGTGAATGAACGAATCGTTCTCCCTTTAAGGAGCATTTCATTAGATGGACCTCAAGAGCTGAACATATTGCACAAACATCCCCTTTCACTGAACAATGTGCTAATGTGAATATGAAGAGTTGACAGACTCCAAATTTGCGTACCTACAGATTTCTCAGCACAGCAGATCCTTGTTAACAAACTAGAATCATTTAAATAAAGGATAATAAGACCTGTTTCGGTCAATTCAGCGTTTCATCGAATCGGTTCAGTGAACGATTTAATAACAACTTCACTCATTAAACACTCCTGCTTTGCCACCTACTGGCGCACAGATGTAACCTGCCAAAAAAGTCCCTGAGTTTCATTAAAATCTCCACCACTAATGGAGACAATATAAAGGGATAGTTCACCCAAAAATGAACATTTTGTCATACTTACCCAGACAGCAACATAGTGTCGGCCCAGATACGCCCCACATCAGGTAAGCTTTGAATCCACATGTACCAGATGTGGCCCGGATCTGGACCGACACTATATTGCTGTCTGGGTAGTCACTCTCAAGTTGTTCCAAACCTATATGAGTTTCTTTCTTTTGTTGACACAATAGAAGACATTTTGAATAATGTCAGTAACCAGGCAGTTGACTGCACCCATTGACTTTCTTCCAGTAGGAAAAAAAAATACTATGGTAGTCAATGGGTGCCCTGAACTGTCTGGTTACCAGCATTCTTTAAAATATCTTCTTTGTGTTCAACAGAAGAAAGAAACTCATACAGGTTCGGAACAATGAGGGTGAGTAAATTATGACGAATATTTTATTTTTTGGGTGAACTGTCCCTTTAACTTCATCATGCCACGTGATGGCGCTACATATTCTGAATTTTCCTTTTGGGACCAATTTCAAACCTTTGAAACAATCATAAGGTCCCTAAGGGAAAATAAATAAATAACTGAAAAGTTAGGTGGCCTATGGAATTTTTAAACAGACATTGAAAAAGGGACCTGGTCACTCGATCATCTTAAAACAATTATTGCCAATGGAATTACGGTGTAGCCTCTTATTAAACTTTTATTTGGTCACTTTTTAGGGGCTCGAAAAAGAGCAATTACAACGAAAAATATAGGCAGAAAGCATATCTAAATCCGTCACCTTAGTGTAGAAATAGGCTATTGTCATTTTGTTACACATATTGTTCTTTCTTTCTATACCCTTCTGAGTCTTACAAACACATTGAAGTTCACCTGAAAGTGTTGCCCCAGCTCGTAGACTTCTCCCCCGTACTCGCAGCCAATCTTTTCGCATATCGGGCAGCAGTCTTTCGGGTAATGGCTGACATGGATGCAGGCGGCAGGCAGGGATGCGCACTCAGTCCGTGCGCAAGCAGACCCGTCTGTTGTACATTCGCATTGGGTACAATGATCTGAGTCTAAAAAGTACCATTCACCAACATAATAAACACTGCCGTTTGCCTCGCAGGTCGTCTCTTGTTGTCCAGCGCCCGAGAAAGCCACAGCACACTTGCCGCAGATCAACAGAGTAAGCAAGAGATGAAGAAAACTCCCCGGGGAACACCAGAGTGCAGCCATGTCCATCACCGAAAACTTCTCAATCCCAAAGCAAGACTTGCAAATAAATAGATATTGCTATGCTATTTTCAATAACTTGCTATTGCACACGTCTTTTTAACTAACTGGATAAAGTTTAAAATGCGTTTCATGGTTATTGGGCTGTGCGCGCTTTGGATGCAGTTGCACACAGGGAACGTTTACTCCTCCTGGGTTATGTTTCAATTTACACGTGACAGCCGAATACCAGAATATTGATTGGCTGTAGTAGTCATTCGCTTTTATTGCAGCTTTGTGTGTCTATTGAGAATTTAAAATGGTTATGTTTGCTTTTATAATCTAAGCTCGTTTTATGCAGTACGCATTGTCCAATCTTTTTGCTATTAAAGAGGGTGACTTTTGGAACAGAAAGTTGCAGTGACGCCGCTTTTGTCTCTACTCTAAATTAAGTTATACATATGATTAAAGATGAAAGTTTCTTATATTTTTTTAATAGATCATATCCATGCCAATATAAGCCTGCCTACCTCACATCCGCGCCATTTTTAACATCTGTCTGTGAGGGATATTTGTGCTGTTATTTGTATTGGATTGTTTTGCTGACGAAACACTGCAAAAATATATTTCCAAGAAGTTTCAATTGACAAAAAACTCCAGACAGAATGAGCTGTGGAAAATTATCAGGGAGCGATATTTTACAGCGGATGACATTGAAAACACAAAACCCCTGCCTTAAAGGATTAGTTCACTTTTAAAAAAAACTTTTGCTGATAATTTACTCAACCCAATGTCATCCAAGATGTCCATGTCTTTCTTTCTTCAGTCGAAAATAAATTAAGGTTTTTAATGAAAACATTACAGGATTTTTCTCCATATAATTTCTCCAACTTCATAGGACCCCAAACGGTTCAATGTCCAAATGACAGTTTCAGTGCAGCTTCAAATGGCTTTAAACGATACCAGAGATGAATAAGGGTCTTATCTAGCGAAACGATCAGTCATTTAAAAAATAAATAAAAAGTTTAAGTTTTATAAGCACAAATGCTCGCCTTGCTCTGTTCTGTGATGCGCGTTCGTGACTCACGTATTATGCAATTACGTTCAAAAGGTCACGCTCGACGTACGCGGAAGTATCGAGTCAGTGTTTACAATTGTGAGAAAGGAGGACCATATACACATATTCAAATGTCTTTGTGTCAGTTTATTGTTTAAAATGTCCATTTCATGTGTGTATCCTGGGTGTTTTAATATTAAAAAGGCTAAAAGAAATTTTTCGTCAGGACAGAATCGTGACCTTTTGAACGTAATTGCGTATTACGTCACGTCTCGAACGCGCATCACAGAACAGAGCAAGGTGAGCATTTGTGCTTATAAAACTTAAACTTTTTTATTTATTTTTGAAATGACCGATCGTTTCGCTAGATTAGACCCTTATTCATCGTCTGGTATCGTTTAAAGCCATTTGAAGCTGCACTGAAAATGTCATTTGGACCTTGAACCGTTTGGGATCCATTGAAGTCCATTATATGGGGAAAAAAAATCCTGTAATACTTTCATCAAAAACCTTAATTTATTTATTTAGAAAGACATGGACATCTTGAATGACATGGGGGTGAGTAAATTATCAGCAAAAGTTTTTTTTTTAAGTGAACTATCCTTTAACATCCTCGCTTTCATACCGGTTCTGTGCTCTGAATACAGTATATGGACGTGTTCTGAACAACATCTGTATAATTATTAATTTGTTCGAAATTCAAAGAAAACGCACACGCACACACACACACACACACACACACACACACACACACACACACACACACACACACACACACACACATAACTTATACTATGAAAGAGTTAATGCAAAATCCTACATTCAGGCATACACCTCTTAACAAATATTAAATATTGTGATTTAATCACTGAAGAGAAAAAAAGATGATGTCATTTGTAATGTATACTAGGTCCGCACGGGTTAATGAAGATCACTATCACGAGTCCTTCAGCCAATCATTTGACTGCGCAAGTTTGTCTCCATAGGAACAGGAATGTTTATACTGATACAGGAAGCCACAATTGTTCTGGTGAGTTTCCGCCAGTGGGGAATGAGCTTGTTCTGAAACTAAAGTTTATTCTTCCACAAATGTATGCCAGCTTAAATCTTTGTCATGCTAGTTTCATTATCGTAAACGTAAAAGTTTAAAGCCACAAATTAGTAGTTTAACGTGTTATTGCCAAAGTCAAATAATAATGAATTATTTACGCAATAATATGTTTGTTTATCATGCTCTTTGCCTTTGTACAGTGCACCACTGCCGTTGCATTCATTCTGTATGAGATTTTGAAATGTATGTAGGGATATATTTATATTTCTATGTATTTATTCACAGCTAGTTTGTCTCCAGTATGGGCACACCGAATGCACTCTAGTGGTGAGCTTTTTGTGCTCAGCTCTGGAAATAGCGGCCTCATGGACAATTTCCAACGCCAACAATCTGTGTGGAATTTAGTGAAGGAAAATGTTCCCAGCTCTGAGCTTCCTGAGATCCGAGCAGTACTTGGAGATGCATTGATTGATACGTACGCAGAGTTGTATTCAGAGGTATGAGGCCTATTAGACTGTCTAAGATAGAACAGAATGTGATCGCTGAAAGTCTATAATAGGTCAATCATTTTGTACCTAATCTTTTATGAAATAACTGTAAAGCCCAGACTACATAATTCATGTCTTCACCTATTGATGTTTACGTTTATTTTCCTTTTGAAAGGTAAATGGAAACATCCCTTCAGGTGGTGGCTACATTTATTATTTACATTTAATGTTTAATATTTTATTCATTTATATATATGTGTGTGTGTGTGTGTGTGTGTGTGTGTGTGTGTGTGTGTGTGTGTGTATGTGCTCTGCATTCATAAATCCATTTGTTTTATGATTTTATACACTGAACACTGAGAAAAGTGTCCATCAACAAGTGTGCTAGTATACCCCTGACGTGTAACTTTAAACCAGTTTTGAATTACAACTCCCTTGAGTGAATCAGTGCATGGAATGCAACCCTTATTCGAACAGATACAGGGGCTGTTTCAGAGCTGACACTTTCAAAGATAAATTGTCTTTCACAAACTGCATATGCAGACAGCCATGTGCATATGGAAATAGTGGGTGGAAACGTGTCTATGGAAGACTTATGTGATTCCTCCTTCCTCTGAACGCTAAATAGAATTTATAACCTTCTGTTTAAAACCCCCTCTGCTGTTAATAAGGACTTCCGATTTTTTTTTTGACATAGAAAGGCAGACCAATGCCTTGAATGTGTGTTCAAGGGAAATTGCTACATTTTTACTGCAAATGGTGATTATGATAATGCATTGTCTTAGCAAACAAGGGCTTCTATTTTGAACACCAGTAAAGTTTATAACTTCTATGCTGCAAAACAAAAATGCAAGGAACTTTGCTCTGTTAAGACTCTTGCTTTTCTGTCAATTTTCCTCTCTCACTTTGACTTTGAGCTTGTCCTTGAGAACATTTTTCAGTACAAAGATTAAAGTCAATAAACAAGAAAAGAAAAATGCTTTTTTTTGTATCAAAGTTTGCATTTAGGTCATTTTAAGCCTGCATCCTCACAGAAATGTCTCTCTGTGCCTGTGCACATCCTAAATCCCAGGTTCTGGAGTGGAAATAAGAAGATGAAGTTATTTAGGCTTGAAGTTGGTTTCGTGCAGGCACAGCAGGATCAGAATTCTCAGGGAGCTGGTTTTACTCCATCTTGCATTGCCTTCGACAAGCTTTGAAGTGTATTTTCAGAGTCCGAGGGAAACTTGAACGTCCCAAGACAGGTGTGGAGATTGGTAATAGAGTGCAGACATTGTGTGCCAGTGCTGTGACAGGCTTTTATTTCCCTCTCTGGCTTTTCACCTCATGTGGTGGAGCGTTGTGGTGGAACATGGATTTTTTTTTATATTCTCTGAAATTTCCAGTTTCTTATACCTATTTCAGAGATTAGAGGCACTTGTGATGGGATGTTAACCAACTGGCTGCATTTCTTTAGTTGTAGAGCAGCTTGTAACATGGATTTGGAAAGTGCATTTCATACAAAGCTGAGCCAAATAGCACTCTCCTGTTAACGCTTTCCTCTGTTGAACTGTTCTAGGTGGAGATGTGGGAGAAGATTTGGCTGGAGCTCCATTACTCAGAGCGGGGCAGCAGGCCAGAAGCCCCTGTGTTCCCTCTGGCTGACCCCCCGGCTGTTAAAGAGTTGCTAAAAGCAGAGATTCAATTGTTGCTGCTCACACTGAGGGAAAAAGCAGCCAGACAGGGAAGGTGAGAAAGATACAGTATTTATATCACTGCTATGCAACATGGACTGTTACACAACAGACATCAAGCCTCAAATATTATATCAACAGTTAACTTTAACAGTTTCTGTCAAAGCTAATAAATAATAACATTAACTATCAACTCTGAAAGACTTTTAACCTCTGACATCTTGTTGATAGTCATAAACTTTATTATTAAAGCTTAATTTTAAGTGACCTTTTTAGATTACGGCAAAGGGAATCTAAATAAAAATTACAGAAATGAGCATACACAATGAAATATCTAATACCGACTGATACTAATAAATTAAAAATGGTTAAATTGGTCAAAAAACGATATTGTACCAAAATATCGTGCATGCCTACAATACAGTCATGGTTTGATGAACGATATATATACTCTAAATTGTAGTCATTTTTAAAATGAACATTTTCAATAGATTCCAACTGAAATGTTTCATCTGAAGATCTAGAACTCTGTCTGCGGGTGTCGTGTTGTAATTGCTTTCCCTGACTTGACGAATGAATGTTCTGACCTTAATGGAGACCCAAAGTCTTCTTTTCAGCTGACTGGGAGTGAGTTCATAGGTCAGGGCTTTGCATTTGTAAAGTAGCATTGCTTTAAAAAAATGCTTGCTGATAAATCATTGACTTTTAAAGCTTGGAGCATCCATAGGAGCACATCACAAAATAACTGCTTTAAATAAAGTGAATCAGTTACGTCTGCAGTAAGGACTATGTCTGGTTTGTTTGACAATTCATGTTCTGTTTGCTTTTAAATTTGTAGCAATTTCTGATTACATTTCAATTGGTTGCCTAGTGGCTTTTCTTTCTTAGGGTTCTTTGTTACTTTTTGTGGCTCCTTGTCTAATATAACAATGCACCGGGGAAGAAGATATTTACAGGTACCAGTCAGGCAGGAGGGGCGATTTTCTCTCAGCAACCAGCTAGACAGTGGAAAGAATGTCCTCAGAAGGTCTTCTTTTGAAATATTTTTAATGTACTTTCACACGTTTTTTTCAACAATAAAATTACAATTCGTTAAGATTCGTTGGTTAACTATTTACATTATTCTTTGCTGAGCCTGTAGATCCAATTTTCACCTATTCACATTCCTTAAAGACCTTCTCTCTTAGTTGACAAAAAGATCTCTTTTCAGCCATGGCAAATCAGGATCAGGTGTTTGGTGACTACCGGTTCAGTCCATCAGAGAAAACTCTTTCATTCATTCTCAAATTGCTGAAAACGAATTGGCTCTGTCACCCAGAAACAAATATTGCATATGAGCATTGGGGTGTAAACTTGTTTGGTTTCAATGTCAGTTTTTGTTTGTTACCAACTTCCTCTAGTGACATAATTTAGCTGCTGGTCTGCTTTGAGAACAAATCTGGATTACTTCTCTTTCATATTGCTCCAGGTTTCGGCTTTCCCGGCACCTGATGTGAGCCAAAGCAGGAAATCGATTCAATATGCCGTTTTTCGCGCTTTAACGTGGGCAAGAAAGCTTTTGAAAGGAATTAATTTAATGGATCTAGTTAGCGGCACTTTTTCCCCATCTCGGCCAATGGGCTCCCCTCCCTCCTGTGTGGTCCTTGTCTGCATGATTTGTTGTGGCTGTATGGAGTCAAGCTGCACCTGTTTCTTTATGCTAGGTCTCCATTTAATGGGCATTGAGCCTTAGTTCATGCGTGAACTGCAACTTTAAAAGCCGACCAAAGGAAGGTTCTTAAATCTCTGGAGAGTGATACCACAACAATCGGCGCAGGAAGGCTGGAAAGAGAAAGTTGTGTGCACAGCGTATTTCACATGTAGGTAAATCATCAGTGCAGATGGAGGGGCGTTTAGAAAAGAGCCTCTTATTTTCCTCTGATACATTGAGGGATTTTTCTTTTGTCCTCTTTTTGATGTGGCGGCTCCTCTGTGCCATCTTTGTTGGCAAGAGTATGTTCCTCCCTTCTCTGTGAACACTAAGCTAAGCTGCTTACTGATCTGTGCCCACAATGTAGCCTCTGTTCCTGTCAGTACATCCCCTCTATATGAGCAGAGCAGAGATGGGCGTCGGACCTCTGCTCGTAATGCAGGATTCGGTCAGAGATGCTTCTTAACGTCTTCTGGTTCGTTTTATCAGGGTACAAAAGCCTCACAAACGTGCAAACTGTATCCTGTCAGTGCTTATAAAGAAAGAGTGAAGATGTGAGCAACGATGGGCTGAAAGTGATACACAGCTTTACGTCTGAATAATGAGTGAGAAAGGACCATCTGCTTGCTTCATCTTTGTTGTATTTCTGGTTATTCAGATGTTTAATGCATATAAATTTTAATGCAGTTAAATGCATTTCCAAATGCAAACCTTTGTGCTTATTTACAATAACATTTCAAAGAGGTGTCCATGGACTGTAACATCAAGTCCCGGCTTGATTTATGGTTAGAAAACGTGGCTGTGGATAAAAGGCCTTTGCTCCCTTGTTGTGTGTTGCCTTCATCTGAAGGCATCATTGGAACCATACCAGAAAGGTGTTCCTCTTATCTGATACTTGTATGGATATCATTCAGCATCTTCATTAATTTTTAGTGCACTTTTAAACCACAAAAAAAAAAAAAATCAATACTGTCTGGAAAGAGACTCTCCAAATAGCTTTAATGAGATGAGATCTATTTCATGAGATCCCATTTTGTCTTTCACAGGTTTCTTGAGAAAGATCTAACAGCACATTTATTTATACATTAAATCCAATTAAGTATAATTTACTTTTTTAGTTTAACAAGGCAAAATCCTGCATGGGAATCACAGCAAAACTGTGCTAGCACTTTTCACTTTCACCAATCTGTCTTTGTCACTGTCAGTAAATGAGTGTGCGCGTGTGTTTCAGGGATGAAGAGGAGGTCATGGCCCTGTACAATCCTAGTGTGGTGAGTTACGCATTGAGCAGCAGTAGCACACAGAGACAGGGGAGTCCAGGCAGCTGGTGTGAAAAGAAATCACCTTCCAGACCCCCATCTAGCCAGAGCGAGATTGGAAGCAGGTCAGTGTTTCAGAATGATATACCTGTGAGTGTACTTCTGCATGACAGAAGTTGATGAAATCGATTGGGTTAGTAAGTATTGAATAGCACTGTTTTTTCAGGTCAATCTCTAGCCTCTCGTCTCACTCCAGCTGTGAGGAAGAAATCAAGGCCTTAAGACACAAGTTAAACATCACCCATATAGATGAAGTCGTGACCCATCTCAGGTGAGGTGTATATCTGAGCAGTTATACGCACTACTCCCTTTAAAGTACTCAATTCAGTTGCTCTGCCCTTTAGAGTGAGTAGGGAAAAGTGATGCTCATTTTTAAATGGAAGTCACACGGAGTGTGAGTACATGTTATTATAACTGAGGATTGCTTTGAGCTTATTATGAAAACTATGAAGAACAACACAGTAAAATTTCAGACCTAATTCCATGCATAACAAATGCAATTACTTTTTTATCTAGCAGATAATATTAGAATAATTTGTTTACACCCGAGGCGGTGTACATAACATAATGACTTTTTAGCCAGCAAGATTGTCCGTTTGCAGTTTGATCCTGTTGTGCAGTGAAGTTAATATTGTGGAACACACATTCCTCAGGGTAGAATTCTCCCTCGTTTGCTCAACATGTGCTCATACTGACTATGGATGCAGACCAGACACGTTGTGTCTTGTGCAAACATGCTAAATTTCGATTTGGGGTTGTCTGTAAGCTCACACGTACACTAAATAATAAATGTTTGGACACACTTGTCTAAACTGATTTCTCTTGATCTTAAGAAGCTTTTCATCTATGCTTTAATGTCATAAATTCATTTTAAATGAATTAAACATTAATGAATGAATGATTTTCACAAAGTTAAAATGTATTTATTAGTTTTATGTATTTAAATATTATTTTAAATTAGGCTAAATATGTAATGATATATAATAATATTGTTTTATTAGTTTTGTTTATTCATATAAACTAAAAGTTAAAATGTATTTAGGATTTTTATTTAATCAATGTTTAATAATATTAAATCGTATGATTTTATTAGTTTTATTATTTATTACTATTATTTACTGGATATCGCAGATCAACAGAGTAAGCGAGAGATGGAGATGAAGTGCAGCCATGTCCATCACCGAAAACTTCTCAGTCCCAAAACAAGACTTGCAAATAAATAGATATTGCTATGCTATTTTCAATAACTTGCTATTGCACACGTCTTTTTAACTAACTGGATAAAGTTTCAAATGCGTTTCATGGTTATTGGGCTGTGCGCGCTTTGGATGCAGTTGCACACAGGGAACGTTTACTCCTCCTGGGTTATGTTTCAATTTACACGTGACAGCCGAATAGCAGAATATTGATTGGCTGTAGTAGTCATTCGCTTTTATTGCAGCTTTGTGTGTCTATTGAGAATTTAAAATGGTTATGTTTGCATTTATAATCTAAGCTCGTTTTATGCAGTACGCATTGTCCAATCTTTTTGCTATTAAAGAGGAGGGTGACTTTTGGAACAGAAAGTTGCAGTGACACCGATATAAATGAATAAATGAAATGAAGTTATACATATGATTAAAGATGAACGTTTATTATATTTTTTTAATAGATCATGTCCATGCCAATATAGACCTGCCTACCTCACATCCGCGCCATCTTCGATTTTTAACATTTGGCTGTGAGGGATATTTGTGCTGTTATTTGTTTTGGATTGTTTTGCTGACGAAACACTGCAAAAATAAATTTCCAAGAAGTTTCAATTGACAAAAAACTCCAGACAGAATGAGCTGTGGAAAATTATGAGGGAGCGATATTTTACAGCGGATGACATTGAAAACACAAAAGCTCTGCCTTAAAGGATTAGTTCACTTTAAAAAAAACTTTTGCTGATAATTTACTCAACCCCATGTCATCCAAGATGTCCATGTCTTTCTTTCTTCAGTCGAAAATAAATTAAGGTTTTTGATGAAAACATTACAGGATTTTTCTCCATATAATGGACTTCAACAGGACCCAAACGGTTCAAGGTCCAAATGACAGTTTCAGTGCAGCTTCAAATGGCTTTAAACAATACCAGACGATGAATAAGGGTCTTATCTAGCGAAACGATCGGTCATTTAAAAAATAAATAAAAAAGTTTAAGTTTTATAAGCACAAACATTCGCAACGTCCCGGAATACGCAATTACGTTCAAAAGGTCACGGCACGCGTAGGCGGAAGTACAGAGTCAGTGTTTACAAATGTGAGGACCATATACACATATTCAAATGTCTTTGTGTCAGTTTATCGTTTAAAATGCCCGTTTCGTGTGCGTATCCTGGGTGTTTTAATATTAAAAAGGCTAAAAGAAAATTTTCATCAGGACAGAATCGTGACCTTTTGAACGTAATTGCGTATTACGTGACGTCTCGAACGCGCATCACAGAACAGAGCAAGGCGAGCATTTGTGCTTATAAAACTTAAACTTTTGTATTTATTTTTGAAATGATCATTTCACTAGATAAGACCCTTATTCATCGTCTGGTATCTTTTAAAGCCATTTGAAGCTGCACTGAAACTGTCATTTGGACCTTGAACCGTTTGGGTTCCATCGAAGTGTAGAAAAATCCTGGAATCTTTTCATCAAAAACCTTAATTTCTTTTCGACTGAAGAAAGAAAGACATGGACATCTTGGATGACATGAGGGTGAGTAAATTATCAGCAAAAGTTTTTTTAAAAGTGAACTAATCCTTTAACATCCTCGCTTTCATACCGGTTCTGCTCTGAATACGGTATATGGACGTGTTCTGAACAACATCTGTATAATTAGGAATTTGTTCGAAATTCAAAGAAAACACACACACAAACACACAAACGTGCACGCACGCACGCACACACACACACACACACACAAGAACTAAGTACTTTAAATGACTAATATAACCATCTCATACCATCACTGTGTCATGGTACCACCTCGGTGCATCTAAGGGATTCCCTCTTGAGTTCCCTCTCTCTTTAACTCTCTTTTAGTCCAATCTTTCTACTTTACTAACGCCTCGCTCAACCCCTTTACCACCCTCCGTTCTCTACCTCCCATCCTCTCCTTCTCTGCCAGGCATGTGTAACCCTCCACCCAGCTAAGAGGAATGCAAACAGTAAGTCCTGCTCAGCGGGGCAGCAGGGAATTGAGATATAAGGAGGGGAGCTGGAGCGAGCAGTCCAAACTATCCCTCCATCAGAACAAAAGACCTCATTGTGAGCAAATGAATCCCAGATCCCGACATATGTAAGATTCCTTGGCCTTAAAAGAAAAGTGAAGAGAGTTTAAGTGACTACAATGCTTATGTAACAGAGAAGAAGTAGGCCAGTTTTCGCTCCCCCGCTGATCTGGAAAAGAGTTTGAGTCCAGCCCAGACAAAAACTCTTTTTGCTTAAACTTGTTTAAGTGATGCTGTGTTTTGTATGAAGTACTTAAATGAGAAGAGGTCTCCTACAGTATTTTCTCGGAAACTCATAATGACTCAGAATATGAACAGTTATTTATAGTTGCCATAATTATGTGTATCTTATTCTTTGTGCCACTTATGGTATTTTGTTTGTTTGATATATTTTTCCCCATTACACTTCATGAGTGTTGATTTAGAAAATATGCATATATGCACTTAATCCTTTAAAAAAGAAGGCCTTGTTTGATTGACAGGTCAGTCCTTACCGAAGAATCTGAAGCGTTGAAAAGAGATGTGCGGGTCCTGCAGGTAAGGGCTCATTTTGACATTAAATACTGGTTTTGATTGCAACATCATTTTCAGGATTACTTTAATAACATTTTATGAATCTGAATCCATAGGGTGGAGGAATCCACCCTTTTCTTTTTTTTTCTTTCTTTTCTAAGTGTTTTTTTTTTTATCTGCTAAGGCCAAACTACATTATAGTTAAAGTACTGCACTTAACTCTTCTTTTGTTGGTTCTACAAAGAACAAAATGTATAGCTTTCAGATTGGTCGGTAATCAGATTTCCCTTCTGAACTGCTGCAGTTATTATTATAGCTGTACTTATTATTGTGAAATAAGTTTTGCAGACATAAAAGCAAGTTTAATCCCCATAAGACTAGTGAAGAGCATAGTTCATTAATATGATAGTTCTTGAGATAACTTGAGTGTTCTAACACTGTGGAACTGCTCCTACAGATTAAACAAACTGCTTAATAACCATTTTCAATGATCTCTGTTTGGTGCAATGGAAAACTGCAGAGCACATTTGTATTTGACTCTCTATTAGTTTCTACCTTTGAGAATGAGAGAGTTGCCCTTATATTTGCTTACATGTAATTATGAGGAAAAAATGCAACACTGTACATTACTGTCCAAATGACTAATTACATACTATAGTGGTATCAAAATTATTTTAGTATTTATATTTTACTATAGTTTTTATTAATATTTTAATATGTTTTATTAATTTAACTTAATTTTAGTTTTTTTGAAGCAATTGTTATGTGATTTTTTTTTTTTTATCAACTTTTCATTTAACATTTCTATTTAGCTTTTTTAAATTTTATTTCAGTTAGCTTTCAAGGCAGCACTTCTAATTTTTGTATGTTTGTGTTTTATTTAAGTTTAAGTCTTAAGTTTCATCTAATATTATTTCAATGATGAAATGAAAACGAATAGACTTAGTTTTAGCAATAACACCACCGGCTATGGTTGTGCCAAATATCTGATAGCTTTGGGTGGTTGCTATTGGGCGCTCCCAGGTATGACTTCTGTCCTTCAGTGTTCTAGGCCTATATATCTATGTTGTCTTGTTAGGGCCCAATCACTGAAAGTGTGCATTTTTCACCCTTTAAGGGGCTTTAGAGGCCCTTAACATGCAACTGGCTCTATAGCTGCTTGGAATACAGTCAAAAACCGTGCATATATCATGTATGTATGAAATCGGACACATTCTCATTGAGCCGAACACTATTGTGAGTCACTGTCATTGCAACACGGCAGATATAAATTAGATGTTTGATGTATTTACCTTCTTTATTTAATATCAATCACATTTGCACACTGCCTCTGAAACTTTCGTCTGTCATTTTTCTGAATTTTTTCGTATCTGTAGCAAGCATTTTAAGAGGTGTTTTGACAATTCAGAGCCACCAAATGACGAATATGAAAAAACGCGTACGCAAATTTCGGACTCCGTGTGCAGGGACCTTTAATATGAACAATAATGAGCGATTCATTCCTTAGCAATAACAATGACAATATGCACTAATAACAATGTGTAATTATGTACAACACCACTTATGAATTACACATTCAGTAGAGTTTATTTGAATTACCCAGTGCTTGCTTAATCATTGCACCTTACATGAACACTCATGTAAAGTGTGAAATATAGAACAGTTGTTCCTTTTGATGTGTTTCATAAGCAGCTGCTAAATGGATAATCATGCATCAACTACCATAGAACAAGCATATGTTTTTTTTATAATGGATCACAGAGTATTATAGTATATGAATACGAATACGCTAAACTAGCCCATTAAGCTCTTTTTCCATCTATGCAGCCAAACACGCATCACACTGATCTCCTCTCAGAGGAACTTAAGGTTTCTACTGTACATCCTTCTGTTAAAGTACAGAGCTCAGTCACAGATGTGAGCCACTCTCAGTGCCAAGCAAATGAGAACGCCATTTGTTTTTGATTAATATACATATTTCAAGCATTCTGTTCAAACATGCTGTACAATGCACTTGTCCAAACTCCTGGACATACACAGTTGACATGCTGTCCAAATGCACTCCACCACTCACTGTGAAATCTCATCCTGCTACACATAACAATATACAGCATTGAGCATTAAATATGTTGTGATTATGTCATGTCACACACAGCAGTTTCACATTTGGGCTAGACAGAAAAAACTTGTTACATTGAACTGGGCCAATCCTAAAGTTCACTTAGGCTGACAGTGCCAAACATGGATATAATGTTCCCTTTGGACTGGGATGTGTACTGTCACATACCATTAAATTTGACAGTTCCACTGGCATAGACTGTTTATTTTAATTAAATGATCGGTCTTTAGAGAGAAATGTATATAACCTGAACAGTGTAAATCAGAATTTTAGTGCTAGCCAAGATTTGAATGTCTCATTGCATCTGGGGTCTGCAATTCGGGTCTCAGCACTAAGGGGGCCACAAGGTGGCTACATTTTATTGAACCCTTTCATGCATGAATTATGACAACCTTCCTATGTTTTTTGATTGCTCTTAGGGCATGAAAAACAAGATTTGATTAGGGTTTTTTTGTACAAATTTTTTAAAGAGATTTTCAGATGTCTACTTGAGTGGATAGTATGCGTTTTTGGTTTTAACTGAAGAGGCACTGTATTAAACATAATAGAGTAATAACACAGCAAAATTGTGTTTATTTAACAAACCCATGAATAAATTGATATAAAATCATGTGAAAACTATAGAATATATACAAAGAATACAAACGCAAAATATTGAGTAAATATTGAATATTTATAACGCAATTGAGTTTGTTCCCGTTCGATCAGTAGACGAAGAACTTCATGTTGAACTTCGTGTGTGTTTGATATCAGAACATGAGGACGGGATTCCATCAAAGTTCTCTGTGAAAGTCCAACTCTGTGGAAACCAAACTCAGACTATGTAGAAAAAGCTCACGCTCCATCGAGAAAATCTTACAAATTATTAAACTCGTGATCATGGATGTCATGTTTCAGTTTTTAAAAGTTTTTAACAATTCATACATTTATGAATTCATTGTTTATATATTATTTAAACCCTGAAAACTTCTAATATATATATATATATATATATATATATATCTTTTTTAATTATTCCTAAATATTGTATTTCATTATTTTAATATATTGCCACTCCTTTTGTGTTAGTAAAAAAAAAAAAATTGCCCTGCAGGGGACATTTGAATATTGTCTTGGACAATGAGTCAAAGTCAAACAGCAGTGTTATTTTTTTTTACTATCATTGAGATACTGTTTTATTTTCTGTTAATATTTTGTATTAGATTTTAATTTTAGATTTTATGTTTTAAAGGTTTAGATTTTTATGTTTTAAAGGTTTAAAGTCACTTTTTAGTTTATTTAGTTTTAGTACTCCAACTTAAATGTAATTTAATTTAGTGCATGATAAAGTAATGATAAAGTAAATTTTTTTTTATTTTTATGGTTATGGTTTTATTTTTAGTTAAGAATAATAGCCCTGTCCCGTGCACAGACATCTGCTCATCTGAGGGAGTGTGGTTGAGGGCGTCCCTCCTCCCTCTGGTCTTAGATTTCATAACTATGGCTTTGCTAATGCTATTTCTTTTCCAGCTGGCCTCTGGGGTAATACCGCTGCCCACACACCACAGGGCTAAAATGAATAGTCTCCCGTACGCTGGCAGTGACAGTGCTCACCTCAGAGAGCTCTGTTTTTGTTCCATTTAAAAGGATGAGTATATAATACATGTGCTGAGCAGTAAGCATGACTCTACATGATATATCAGTGACTGAACCGGCAGATTGGTGTAATAATAGTACTCCACTGCCATACAACATGGATCCGTGGATAATGGAGATCCGTGGCTTTGCAGTGAAAGCATGTGGTTTGGAGTCCCGTTTTAAGAGCTTGAGTCTCGGTGGAGCAGTGCTGTGGAATCATTTAGTGCAGTGTGAGGCGTGAGCTCTGGGGCTGCAGCAACACTATTATGATGGTGGGGGCTTTTTATGGTAAATGTCTCACTTTTTCCAATCTGGATCTGATTATATAGAAATGATTTATTTGATTTTTTTGTCAATTTATTCTTAAAGATGATACAAAGTTTCACATCATGATTTTTTTATTTAATCATCACTCATAATAGTAAACAGACAAATAAAATAAAAAAGTAAATCTTACTACATAGAACATTTTGTTCAATCGTGTTTTTAATCAAACACGTATTTTCACATTTTTTTTATGATTTTGAAAGAAGTCTCTTCTACTCACCAAGGCTGCATTGATTTGATCAGCAATTTTTTTTAGCAATTTAAAATAACTTTTTTGTTTTTTTTTAAATCATTTTAAAATGTAATTTGTTCATTTGATGGCAAGTCAGCATCATTACTACTCCAGTCTTCAGTGTCACATGATCCTTCAGAAATCGTTTAAATATGCTTAATTTGCTGCTCAAGTAACATTTCTTATTATTATCAACTTTGGAAACATTTGTGCTGCTTAATATTTTTGTTTTAAAATTATATATATATATATAAAACAGCAGGTCCCTCTGCTTAAAAAAAATCTTACACCAGCCTAAGATGGTTTGGTGGTGGTCTGTTGGCTGGTTTTAAAAGGTTTTTTTTTTGTTTTGTTTTTTTAGCTGCACACCAGCTTGGCCAGGCTGGAAGACCTTAAACTACAGCTGAGGCCAGCAAACAAGTTTAGACTGGTCTAAGTGGGGGGTTTCGGCCAGAATATTGATCACAAATGCCATAGAATTGTCAAATATGCTATAAACATATACAACAAAGATGATTTGTTAAACGTCTGCAGCATTACACTTTTTTAAAATTAAGTTTTATTTGCAGTAATACCATAGAAGAACCATTCTGGTTTCAACAAAGATCCTTTCAGTGAACAGGTCATAAAATAAAATAACATTTTAATATTTTAAATAACTTTTTCCCTCCCCGACTATAAAGAACCTTTTGTGGAACTGAAATGTCTCATGGCTGTTGAGGGTTCTTCATGATGGAACCATCAATTGGAATAAAGAACCCTAAACACTGCAGGAAAAATCTCTGCCATAAAGCTTAGTGGAGAGAGTGAAAGTATAATGGTGTTGAAATCCTTTGGCTTGATTGGATGTTTTATCACAGGAAAAGCTTGAGACTGAGAGAGCCAGGACCCAGACAGAACCTGTCTCTCCAGAACCCACCCTAACAGGTATGTGCTTATTCATCTTATTTTCTTGCACCTTTGTATCAGACAAAAGCCTACTGACAGACTGAACTAAAAGAAGACTGTTGTGTAGCTCTGAGTAGTATTTGTCCATATAGGGAAATATATACATTTTGCCATATATAAATTCAACTGTTGAGCATAATCTTTCCTAATAAACATTGCATCATAATGATCATTAAACCATTTTATTTTAAATCTGTAAATGTCTTCAAATGTGAAGTGGCCTTTTGAATAGTGTATCACCACCATCTAGTGGCTCACTCCTAAATCTTATGTCCACTTCTCCTTTGTTTTTGTTTTTTGGGCTGATGAAAAACAAGTGTGTAATGCAGTTTGTTATTTTTATTGTATATCCAACTCGTTCATAAAAATAAAGCAGCTAAATTAGTAATTCTACAGTCTCAAATAAAGAACAAAATCTGATAAAAATGTAGACTGCTTAACACTGATTTCTTGTTTTCTCTGCTGGCTTTCAGAGCTCAAAGAGGAACGGAGACTCATTCAGAGGGATCTGAACGTTAAGAGTTTAATAAACTGCTCCTACACCAACATAAATCAGAGTACCAGAAACAGAAACCTACAAATCCATATAAGGTCAGATCACCTTTCCAGAATAATGCTTTGTATATGACTTGATGCACGGTCATGCAGAGGTGGACAGTAACAAAGTACATTTACCGGAGTACTGTACTTACGTACACTCTTTTGAGTATCTGTACTTTGAGTATTATTTTTTCTGGAAACCTTTTACTTTAACTTCACTACATTTAAAAGACAAATGTCGTAGTTTTTACTCCACTACATTTCTGTCAAGATCCTTGAGTAGAAAGTGTTAATGTCAGTCAGGGGATGATTTTAGTTGCAGGGATTGCATTTTGGTTGGAAATGAAAGTCGGGTTGACGTCAGACCCGACTGATGTTGGTTTCTGTCGTCAACCCGATTTTCATTTTCAACCACAATACAATGTCTGTCCAACGTTGGAGATTAACGTCAATCTGACGTTGGATTCAACCTGATTTTCATTTTAGTGTTCATACATGGTAGAATTACTGTTCTATCGCATCGTTGTCAATTTTGTCATTGTTTTAGAGCACACTAGCTTATAGATAACAGTAAGGCTAACATATTCATGCTAAAAGCCAAAAAACTTTAAATAGGGCACTGTTTGAGGGAACAGCCATTTGGGTGTCCGAAACCATTGCGGACGTTATTGAGTGCATTTATTCAATCTCACATTCAATCCCACTACTGGAACTGTGAACTGTACAGTTGGTAGGTAGGAAGGCATAGATTCAGAGGCATAAGGTACTGTAAGTATTACACACAAAAACAATAATAACAATAATAAAACAATGCATTGACATTTACGTTTTACTTTTAAAAACTTATTAAATTACTTAAATGAAGTTCCTAAACGTAAGTTAGGGAGGAGAGAGCCAATCTAATCTTTCAATCAACAGCCTGAGTATATTAGCAGCCGCTTACCTCTCCCTAGCATCAGCTGTTCCAGTATCCCTCCACCTTCATCTTAGGTACCTTGCCCTTTTAATGATCAGGTCCTACATGTAGCCACTTGAGTTGACGTTGCTTCATCGAGCCCCTCTCCGGTGGACAGCAAGCCAAATAAGTTTACCCTAATATCTTAAAGATTTTATGGGCAAACAAACTCGTTAACTTAAGTACCATTTTTAATTGTGACGGAGTAATATTTGACCAGTAGTATCTGTACTCAAGTAAGGAAGTTGTGTACTTTGTCCACCTCTGCAGTCGTAGTTGATCCAAGGTTCTCCTGGCATAAATGTAGTATGTTTTTTAAAGGGAGATGAGTGGTCTTGCTCCATCTGCAAATGATTCAGAAAGACCAAAACCATCAAACGCAACAGTTCCCCATTTGAAACCATGTCCGCCCAGAGACACAAACCACATCAGGAGCGATGTACCACTAATAAGCTCTTCAAGTGCTGAATCCACAAGCCCTACTTCTGCTTTGGAACATGGGGACAAAGCTTGCAAGTACAGAGGAAATTCAGTAAGAGCTTCAGCATTCAGACTGGTGCCAGCAGCCACAGTCCGAGCATCAGAATCCGTCAAAGACTTCCTCCTAAAGATGGAGGTGAGCAGAAACGGTGAGCACCTCCAGCCCGCTCCTCCTGCAGTGCAGAGGACAGCCAGCAGGGGGCAGAGGGAGAACCGACACCTGTGTGCTCCTCAGCCCAACAGCCTGCTCACTTCTCTTTCACAGTAACTGGAGGCTGCTCTTCATTGTTTTGTTTTGTTTTTCAGGAAAAAGCCATGGGCCCTTACCCATAGGAATAAAACACAAACCACAAATTGATCTTTAAAATAAACTTTATTTACCATTTCAAATGGAACAGTTTAAGATATACAGCTGACACGACTAAGACAATTTCAATGCAGTTTGGCCCTAAAATGGAAAAGACATGGTTAGATATGTTTGATAAAGTACTGAGCTCATGTCATTATTGTGCTCGTCTTTTTACTTCACTGTTTTATATTGCCATGAGCACACGAGTATACACACACACACACACACACACACCCACACACTATTGTGATGATCTCTTCTTTTAGGATACAGGACATGGGAGAGACATGGGTTTTATTTTTTGCAGTTATGTATTATTTTCTGTTGCTTTCAAACACGCATATATTTTTAAAGTGACGTAACAACATTAAAATACATGATGCTGTTTTTAATAAACACTTCGGTAAGTAAATGAAATAATTCAGTTTAATTTGAGATACAGTATGCTGATTCTGTTTATAGCGTACCTTATACAGCCACAAAATTGTGCTCAATAGATATTCCATCTAGAGGCATTTATGTGCCATTTATTATTGTTTTGCTCTGCTCGTTATAAACACAGCCCTGTCATGTCATTTGAAGGTGTGTTCTATCGCAATTAATTTACAAACTAATTGTTGCCTCATTATTGAAAGTCAAAGTCCATGTAAAAGTGTTTGGTTATTCTTCGAAACATTTTTTGCTTCCCAATAGCAGATTGACATGACGTGTTAATAGACCAAAATAAAATTTCCAAAACATTAATTCAGTTTTTATCATTTTTCAAATGCATTTTGAAATTATTCAAAGATCAGCATTACGGTCCTCCAGGAAATCAAATGTGCTTTCTCCATTTCTTTTCACATAGTGCAGAATACATGAAACTGTGAATGAAATTGACAGAAATGTTCTTAAAGGGGTTTGCAGCACTACAAATACACTTACAATACTGAGATGAAGATATAACATTGTTGGCTTTAGACTGAGTCCTTTCTCATGATTAAACGACCAAACACTTGTTCAAAAAGCTTCTTTTTTTTACTTTTTTTTTTTAGTTTCAGTCCAAAGCCTTTGTTTGGCAATGTGTTTGAGTTGAGATCAGCTGTCTTGAGGAGGTTTAGGGGGGAAAAAATGTAGTGTCACTGAATATAGCTAAAAAATATTACAACTGATGATAAAATACAGTTTTAGTACTATAAAAATAAAAAGGAAAAATCTCTTAGAAAGGTAGATTTCTGTTAAATGGCAAAAACAGATCATTACATACTGATTAAAATTACTGTACGACATCAATAGTGACAGAACGTCCACTACACAGAGCACTCTGTACACATAACATTAGCTACGTTACCATAAGAAATAAAGTAAAAACAACTAAAAATAAACCCCACTACAGCAACCCACCCTGATAAAAACAGATAACACAAACATCAGTTGAATTTTTGTCTTTTTTTACATTACTGTACAACCGAGAGAGAGAAAGGACTAGAGGTGTGGAACAGTGCAAGATTGGCACTGATGCATAACATGTCTACTGTTATATAAAGAGTTTGCATGTCAAGGTCTGTTCAGATTGCAGTACCTAGAGACAGACACATGGTCTTCATGCCACGTTCAAGGTCTGAGGACCACACATCAGACAAATGAGAGGGCTTCAATCTTGTGCATTCACATTTACGACAGCGATTAATCATACAGTAGCTACAGTATACGTAGCCAGCTAAAGTGAACCAGTAAATAAAAGTGCTGTTAGTCTCACGACACCTAAACTGCTGCTCTAATCTGTCTAACAGAGGAAAAGCTAGAGTATGTGACTTGCATGTATGGTTGTGCGATTAGCTCACAAAGACCGATGAACCTCTAACTACTCCCCTGAGTGTCCGATATCTCCTGTTAGGCAGCAGGGTTACTTTTATTCTTGTTGCATCTTTCTTTTTTTTTCTTTTTTTTTCTAACTTTTTAAAGTTAGATTGTATTTTATATATTTTTGGATAAAATCTTGAATATAGGCTATATATATATATATATATATATATATATATATATATATATATATATATATAATGTATACCTTACCTTCATGCAGAGATTAATAAAATGTACAAATAACAATGACTATTATGCCATCAGGTTTTGAATGCAAGTCTTATGCAAGGTTTTGAATGCACATATCTTATCTGTGACCTGCTCCATCATTTTGAGTCGTTTTCAGAAAAAACTGTTTTATGACCTAAATTAAAATGTCCATAAAATATATGTTTATATATAATTATGTGTATACTTAGTTATAATTAAATGGTGGCTGTAAACATTTTATTTTTAATTTAATTAAAAAAAAAAAATAGAATATAGACATAAATAAGCATAATTATGACATCATTAATATGTTAAGTTTAATATAATGTATTTTGGGCGAATGTATTTTTAATTTTACGGATATGCTCTTCTCTAAATTAGTTTTTTTCCCCCTCTAATTGAGAAGCAAAACGACATTTGTTTGAATTTCATAGCACAATTAAACTAATTTCAAAGCTGAAACTTTGTCAATAAAGGGACCAAAATCTCTCAGATTTCATTAAAATATCTTCATTTGTGGTTCTAAGATGAATGAAAGTCTTAAGGGTTTGCAAAGTTGTTGGAACTTTGGAATAAGGATGACCAAGGAGGAAATTGACTCCAGTACTAAAGATGGCCGTTCAATGGCTTCTCAGACATTTTTGAGAAGTTTTTGGCTAGTTATGTGATTACAACATGTCGGCCCATGAAGTGACCCATTCCATGTAAAAAGAAATACTATGAATGACCAAAAATGGTTTGCTATCATTAGTCTACGGACTTCACTGGAGTCTTCGATTTTAAACTTCGATATTAATTTCTTTGTCTTCCCTCTACAATCCCCAGTAGTAAAAGAGGAAGAAATGATCCGTGTTGCCGTTTGAACAAAACGACATGTTTAAATTTCATAACAAAATTAAACTAATTTCAAAGCTGAAACTTTGCATGTATTGGTCGTATTTTCAATCTCCTCATTTCGACTCAAAATGACAGAAGCAGCACGTCACATACGTATTGCGTTTCTCCATGCACAATGCAAAAGAGAAATACCAATACTACTTTGACTTAACTATACACAGAGATTCTCCGTTTCATCGGAAGTCTCAATACGTGATGCGTCAGCACATTAGCAGCTACCTTGCCAGAATCCCTGTTGAAAAGGCATCAGGCAACATCCTAGACAAATTCACAGTGTAACCAGGACTCTCTATCCAAGTACATGTGTGCCACTTCAACCGTATGCATCTTAAGTAGTCCTAAAGTAATCCTTTTGATACGTCACTGGAATGATATGATAAGCAGCATCTAGCCATACCAACTACCAAACTCTCAATCTGAGTATCTATTGCCTACAAAAACAAAACAAAACAAACACATCTAATATGCTGTGGTTTATATTTTAAGTCAGATAGTTTGACCTTTTATGTCTCGCAAGACTATTTCATGTTATTCACAATAATACAAAGGAAAAACTGCTGACTACCCAACGATTAGACTAACTACAGTGATTGTGACTGATGCTACGTTTACCTCTGATCGTTCAGCATTATTCAAAAACACAACTGCTTGGCTCAGCACAGCCAGATGCCTTTAAATGACACATACACACCAGTTCAAGTCTCTTAACACGCGTAGACAACATAAAATTACACACAAACATACCAGCTAAATCATCAGAATACAAAGGTCTGTGCACATGTTTTTGGTAACATGCCTCCTTTTCTGTGAAGAGCAGGGTTAGTGTGCATACTACAGTACTGAATCTAAAGAGGAACTAGCTGCTTCTGGTTATCGCACACGTGATCCCCTCGCTCAGGAGATGCCTCGGCTCGAGATGCCCGGAAGACTAGACAGATTTGGCATTTCATGTGGAAGTTCCTACATGAAAATCCCTCTCCTTCATGTCAAACACTCAACATCAGCAATAAATCATCTCAAGGTATTGGAAAATGCTTCACAAAAAAAGCAAATTGTGTGTAACCCTGAGAATTGGCTTGAGAAGTTATTTGCCTCGGTCCAGATACCTCAGTCAGTAAGAGCTTAAGACCAAATATCCTTTGTTTTGTATTTTTGCTCTCACTTAAAAGGGAAATAGAGTGGATATTCTCTTGGCCTATTCTTATTCTTGGCCTATTCTAAAGCCAAAACAATCTCTGTTACCTTAAACTATATGTTTATCTCTGTAAAGCTGCTTTGAAACAATCTACATTGTTAAAAGCGCTATATAAATGAAGATGACTTGACTTATTCATCGGTATCAGCCAGTCTACTTGGACGATTAACGAATGTTTTAGCTCCAAAACCTACCGGTAGTCTAGTCAATGGACAATAGACATGCCCTGGTTTATATATTTAGGTGAATTTTGAGTTAATACAGTGTTAAAAGGTCATTTTATTTAACATGTATTATAACATATACTGGCATTATATTGACCATCAGCCACCCTATTCTCAAACACCAGCATTGGCCATTGAAAATCCCATATTGGCTTGTGAATGAGAAGGTTCCCAAACAAGACAATAGGTACAAAACAGAAACTGAAAATAACACTCCCCTTAACAGTGGCATTACAACATTGCCACAAAGAATATTTGGTCTTCAGCTTTTAAACCTGACCAGCACTGCCGCCACTATACACACACACACACACACACACACACAAGCCAAATCCCACTGTAGCTCCTGTTGCCGCTACAGTCACATCTCCAGACTATTCAACACAGAGTGAAAATATTGTACAATGCGCTATATACACACTGCGTGTATGCAAACACCTCCTGTATATGAACATGTCTTTTTTTTCTTTAAAAAAAAACTGCAGTATTAAATTATGTGAACAAAAAGAAAAAGGTTTTGGATGACAACCAATTTCTCTAGAGGTTAGAGTTCATAAAGCCCTTACAATATGTAAAGGTCTCCAGCGAGAGTGGCCTGTCCCGCAGTGTGGGAATGGGAACCGTCCTGGGGGGAAGGTGTGGAGGGGCTCCTCTATGCGCTGGGTGTGGGGTTCAATGTGGAGCCGTTGCTTCCTGGGATGGTCAGACCGATCTCATCCTCTTTCTCCTTGAGTTTCTCTTTCCCCTCATCCTTCAGCTCTTCTTTGAGAGGACACACCTCCACAGATTCAGGGCCCGTGGTGGCGTATCGTCCCTTGCGGTGCTCCTGGAGAGCAGGGCCCCAGTCCAGGTCAGGCTTCAAGGAGTTCTTCAAACGCTGCAGAGGAAAGAGTTGGTTTAAAAACAGTTGAATTTTGTTAAAAAGGATTGGCAAACTTTAAAGCTAAAACTAGAGAATTTTTCGGGAAAATTAAGTTGTTATAAAAAAAAATTCTTAAAGGGTTTGTTCTCCCAAAATTTAAATGTATAAATGATATTTTAAATGAAATCGCTTAAAGTTCATAAAGAGATTGTAAAACTAATCCATATGAATTGAGCAGTTCAGTCGAAATTTTCTGAAGAGACTCGATCCTTTATGTGATGAATAGAGTAAATCTAGGCTTTTATTCAGAAAAGCATTGATCAGCACACATAAACAGAAGCTAAACCATACTTGCTTGACACACAAGAAAAAAAGTCATTAGTTTGTGCGGAAGCTCAAACGTCCTGCGTAACACACAAGCCTAAAAGCCTAAATCAAACCTGTTCATCATATAAAGCGAACGGGTCTCTTCAGAAAATTTGGTCTAAACTTCTCAATTCATATGGATTAGTTTTACCATCTCTTTATGAACGTTTTGAAGTGTCAAAGTGTCAGTTGCGTAGACTGTCAATGGAGGGACCAAAATCTCTCAGATTTCATTAACATAGCTTCATTTGTGGTTCAAAGATGAATGAAAGTCTAAAGGGTTTGGGACGACATGAGGGTAAGTAATTGATGACAGCATTTTCTTTTTTGGATGAACTAACCCTGTAAGGTATTTTCCACCAAATGTAGATGTATTCAAATGGAGAGCGGAAAAAATACTGAATAGGATGAACAAGGAGGAAATTTACTCCAGTACTATAGATGGGGCCGTTCACTGGCTTCTCAGACATTTTTTAAAATGTTTTTGGCTAGTTATGTGATTACAACATGTCAGCCCATGAAGTGACCCATTCCATGTAAAAAAAAAAAAAAAGAAATAAAAAGAAATACTATGATATACTAAAAATTGTTTGCTATTACTAGTCTACGGATTTCAGTCTTCGTTGCATGTAAGCGTACATGATTTTAAACATTTTTCAAACATCTTTGTTTATGTAGAGCACTTCTTACCTCTCTAAATGTTGATCCCTCAGACACAGCAATCTTGAACAGAGCATAGACAGGTATACAGATAACTGAAGACAAAGCCATGGCAAACCCAATGACCAATGACCAACCAGGGTACACATAGTCATTGTACATAATAGGCTTGTACTGTATCACAGTAAAAATCAGAATGAACTGTGAAGAGAGAGAGAGAGAGACACAAAAAGGATTGGTTTGAATTATATATGAACAATACAGAATTCAGACAAATTTGAATCAAAATAACCTCTTACTCACAGAAATAATTAAAGGAGACACAAATCTCCAGCAGACCCTGAAGAAGATTGGAGGAGGGAAGCCAAGCATCATCTCCACATCTTTAAAATAGTTCTTGTGACCTGGTTGGAAACACAACATGGAAATGAACACCTCGGTTTACATCCAGCAACTGTGGTCTTTATATACACAGCATGTAAAAGTGACTTAGAGGACTCACCATAGACATACATTATACAGATGCACATGATGCAAGAGATGACGACCAGAGAGAAACTGGCAGCGTAATTGTCCATAAGCAACAACCAGTATATCCCTGCCTACATCGCACACAGCACAACAATCAATCCATGGATAAAGGACATGTGTATATGTACGCGTTTGCTCAAATGTGTTTGTTACTCACCCGTGTGGTCAGCGGCACTCCCAGGAGGAAGCCCACTATAGCGATTCCGAGCGTGACGTAGGTCTTATTTCTGATAATCCAGTCAGTTCCAATCTCATCTACTATAGCTGTCACCAGAGTCTCCAGTAGACAGAACTACATCAACATTAAACAGAAAAAAAATAAGGAATTGTATATCACTTTATACACAAACTGCTAGTTAAACAAGATATTTCCTTAAAGAAATACCAGCAAAGCAGCAAAAAAATAATGTAGGACAAAAAAAAAAACCATATACACAATACATAAAAGGAGAAGGGGAAAGAAATGTGTAATTTTGCGTCCGTTCCTTTTTTAAAACAGAAATGAAATATGGAAGATGTGGTTTCTTAACCTTAATGAGATACGGCTCACAAAAGTGCGGGAGAAACATTATTTCTAATTTAGCAAAATATATTTTTTTATAAATATGCAAAACATAATAAACAAAAATCTGAAAAGAAGTCAATATTTTGTTATGTGTGCATGAAATTTGTGTACGGTTTTAATTTAAATGTTGGTATTTTACATAGCACAACTGTACAAAATACAGCAACAATAGCACAAAAATACAGCAATAGTTTTTTTTTTTTTTTTTAAAGCACACAGACCAGATCTTTAAAATAAATTGTGAAACAAGTCCTGTAAGTGAATTACACTACAGTTAAAACGTTAGGCATCAGTAAGATTTATATTATTAATACTAGGTTAATACTTTTATTCAGCAAAATCGCATTAAATTGTCTAAAAAAAACTATTGAAATTATCGAAAGACATTTCAAATAAAAAAATAGTACTTTTTAACTTTCTATTCATCAAATAATCCCCCAGTGTGACACTGAAGCCTGGAGTAATATAAATGCAGCCTTGGTGAGTATAATAGACTTCTTTCAACAACACAAAATCTTACAGATAAAAAAAGAACATTTTTTGTGCAGAAAAATAAGAATGATAATATATTAAAAAAAAATAAATTGTGCAGAAGAATAAGAAAGATAAAAAAAAAAACTAAAAAAAGTGAAACATTTCGTGCTGTCTTGTAAGAACTGTAAAAAGACATGAAAATGTTACAAAACGAGAAATACCTGAGTGCCCAGGCCCAATAAAATGAGCATAAAGAAGAAGAGCAGGGACCAGAGCGGTGATATGGGCAGAAGTGTTAGGGCCTCTGGGTAGGCCACAAATGCCAGGCCTGGACCATGATCGGCCACCTCTGACACATCCACCCCAAGATGATGAGCCATGAATCCCAGGATGGAGAAGATAACAAAGCCAGCGTACACACTGGTGCCACAGTTTGTTACACTGATGATGATACTGTCTCTGTTTGAATACACAAATCATTAGATTGTGTTTGCAATCATATATTCAGAACTGAAATTATTGCATTTCTTTATTTCAGTTAACACCAGTTAAAAGTTATTTTATGCATTTATCTGTACAAGCCACATGGGGGTGCTACAGAGTAATGCATAGACACCAATCACAACAAAGAGCTCTTGGTCAATACTTAATACTTACAGGTTAAAAATGGTTTAAAATGACACATTAGCAGAAACATCAAATTGATGAATTATTACCTGAAACAGTTATTGTGGAACTTGTTATATGATGCCATGGTAATAAGCCCACCCCATGCGCAGCCAAGCGAATAGAAAATCTGAGAGGCAGCGTCCCCCCATACCTACAGAACACAAAATAAACATTAATGTGTATAGCCTCATATTACAGTGTATAGCCTTATAACTTGCAGTTATGCACAATTGTGCTGTTATACAATGTACAGACCTTGGCATCTAGAATTTTTTGCCACTGAGGGGTCAAATAGTATTTGATACCACTGACGGCTCCTTCAAGAGTGATTCCTCTAATGAAGAGAATTGTCAGCACCACATAAGGGAAGGTCGCTGTGAAATACACTACCTGAGGAAAGACGGCATAAAAACTCAGTGAGAATAACTGTATGGTAAGCAGTATTATTTAGTATCATTTATATAAAATGGTCTTAAAATTTCAGTTACCGGTAGTTGATTTGCAATTTTTTGTGCACGATTTTTAAGTTTTTAGTCTAATATTTATATTTTAAATTATTTCTGCTCTATTTCAATTGACAAAAACAATTGTTATGGAGTAATATATATATATATATATATATAATTCTAGAGTACAACTTGTACACTAGATTCATTTGTTAACTACAGTGACCTGCAGTGTATTCAAGCATTTTGCATTTCAACATCCATGATAATTGATCCCATGACCTTGGCGAATGGATGTTCTACTCACTTTGCCAGATGACTTGACTCCTCGAATAAGACAGAGGAACACAACCACCCATGACACAGCCAGACATCCCAGGATAGGCAGACGCACCTCCCCAAAGTTCCCAATGCCGTCAGAGATATTCAATACATAGTTCCTGAAAAGGCAAAACCAGTAAAGGAGTGATGTAAAAGACTGCAGGATGCAAGACAAATAATTAACAATTCACTCATCAAAATCATCATGCTAATCTAAATGTTTTTTATTTTTTATTTTCAGAGCTTGCCTTTAGATTAAAAGCATTGTGAGCACAGCCTCATAAAAAAAATAACCTCAGCCACACAATGAATGAGTTTACAAAAGGCAAGAACAAGAATGTCTTTCATACCACAGGGACAACACAACCCAGAGAGCACAAACCATTTATAAAGATGTTGAACGGTCCACACACGTCTCATGGTCAAAGCCTTGCATTCTCTGACCGTTGGCAGTAAAGTGAAGCATTCATTCTCAACCACATACCACATACAATCACAATCACACCCTTGGAAAAACAAAACATTCTGTGCCTTTCTGTCCCATTGTCGTGTAATGTCATTCAACAAACACATCTGTCAAGTCCAATGCACACAGATCCAAACATCATGACAAATTGCAAACATTTATTATTACCAGCTTTCAATTATTAACCTGCCATGCGTTTTAAGTACAGATGAGTAATGGATTGACAACAAAAATATAAATACTGGGAATAAAAGACCCGGAGAGTTGAATATCAAGATAATTGTGTATAAACAAATAAAGAAATTAAGTAATGTTTATTTTTTCTAGTGCTAATTTATATAATAATACATAAAAATGCATATAGACTTAAATAGACCTCTGCTATGAGAAGAAAATTTTAATTTCTGTATTAAAATTCATCTCAGAGTCTTGATACCTTAAAGAAAGTGTCATTAAAATAAAATCTGTTCAATTAAAGCCATGTGGTCCCTGCAACACAAGGTTAGTTTAGGTTGGGAAATGTCATGTATTGGGACTTCCAAAAACAAAAAAACGATTTATATTTTATTATTATTCATGATATTTAAAAAAAAATACTTTTTTACTTTTAATTTGTATACATAAAATACAGTATATAGATGAACCAACATACAAAGGTTTGAATTTACCTCCAGTACTCTTCACTAGGACTGGTCCTTTTGGTGCGGTTGACTATCTCAGTCACCCCTGACACGACAGCAGACATATTGGCAAAGGTGGCATTAGCTCGTGGAGTTCCCACCACCCCAGAGCAGTCAGGGGTGTTCCAAGGGTTGTTACAGTACGTCCAGGGCAGCAGGTTTGTCATTGACATAAAGAAGTAATAAAATGCAATGCAAATCACCACATTGTAGTAGATTCCAATGTAGGTAGAGACCACCATCATTCCATAGCCCACACCTTGAAGAAGACAGAACAACCACAGGACAATAAATTCGCTTTGCCGTTCAATAAAAGACATTAGCTTTGATATTAAAGCTAAATGAAAAAAGTAGTTCCGCAATTCCAAAATATAAAGAGGATTTGCAAAAAATCCCAGTCAAATAGATAAAACTAACTGATTTATGATTTAATGTATTAGTAAATGTTGAAATTAACATTAATAGATGCTTTATAAGTATTTTTCATTGTATAGCAAACCAAGTCAAAACATTTGGTAACTCTTGTCTTTATAATATGGTTCCTTTTGTTAGCACTAGAGGAAGAAATTATGTAAGCGAACCTGGCACATTTAGCATTCAAAAGGCACATATTGCAAGAAAATACTGCGAGAGTGTGTTTAAAAATGAATTACTAGTCTAACATGTCAGACAAGTCATGACATTACTTTAAAGCCAAAACGATACAGATATTCATCCATTATGTTTAGTTGTCATGGAAATGCTTCAGAGTTGTTCTCACACCTCCTTTAATGGCCACATGCTCACCTTTAAACATGGGGCTGACCTTCCAGACTCCCAGGCACCCGAGGGAGGTGAACTGCCCAAAGGAGAGCTCCAGGAAGAACAGAGGGATGCCACAAAACACCAGCATGATGAAGTATGGAAACATGAAGGCACCTGTGATGTACACACACCCACACCCACAGTTACATAAAACTCTGACACATGAGTCTTCTCGCTGAAGACAGAAATCTAGGTGTACTCACTTACAGACAAAAGAAAGTTTAGAAATGACACACAGAATAGCCAAAATATGATTCCATTATAGTGTTCCCTAATGCTAATGCAAATAAAGTGAGTAACACCTGAGGTTACATAACTGGTCTAATTTGATTGGACGAGCTGCATTCCAACAGTGCTGATATTTTGCATAACAGAAACAGAATGTGGATACAATGTTTTGTGTGTTAAAGACAAGGGCAGATTATGGCCCGGGGATATAGGGTCGATGCACAGGGGCCTCAAACTAAGGGGCCCACAGTAGCCCGACACCAAAGAGCAAGACACTTCTGCTGGATGCATACAGATGTACATTACTTAAATAATGACATGCATATAATAAAAAAACACTAAATTATCAAAAACACATACAAACAATACACTTAATACACTTTAGTTTACAGGACCACATTCTGACTGTTTAAATAGGCTGGAGTTCAGTTACTTATCTCAATTATGAGCTAATTCAAGATGTGGCCCCGATCAGAGGCAGCTCGAAGAATATGAGATCATGGGGCAGAGGTTTCCGGGCCAGGTCATTGGGGACCATCTGCTAGAGACCCTTGCTTACTCTAGCCTGGTCTATTTTAAGTTAGGTGTGTTATGAGACTTGATACCAAATGAGTACCCTTTTAGGGGAGCAATGAATTTGGAAAAGGACTCAATGGCATGACTAAGAAAAACAACACCCTAAAACCCATCAGTTTAACTACTTCAAATTAAATGTTTAACTAATTTGTCATGAAATTATAAAATGCTAACTCAACAGTGAAGAATAGGCACTGAGAGAAAGTCAATATAGACATTGGGCAAAGAAAAATAAATTAACTGGTCAGTGGTCACCTCCTCCATTTCTGTAGCAAAGGTAAGGAAACCTCCAGACGTTTCCTAGCCCCACTGCGTAACCAACACTGGTGAGGACAAACTCAATCTGGTTGCCCCAGTTTCCCCTTCTGGAGTTTTCATCTTTCTTCACTGGCTCTCCTGGAACCGCTCCGTTCTGAAACACAGACACATGTACGAATGTAATGAACACGATGTTGCTTGGTGGGATTCTTCTCGTAAGTCAGAGAGCATTAAAAGGGGACACATTTTGTTCACTTTAAGCACAGACAAAACAGAATATTTGATAATGAATGCATAATATGCCCATGAACTATGACATGGGCATATTTAATCAATGTCAAGATTACTGATTAATATTTATGAACGTGAGTGAATGCTTAAATGCATAATCCCCCTTCATACCTGAGACTTGTGCAATCACTCCCTCTATATTACTATTATTTCACTCTGCACTACCTTACTGTTTATGCCCATTGTGACTATCTTTGTATTTATATCTTATTTTCATTCTATAATTATGCTCTTGTCATGTTGTTTGTGTCTTTGTCTGTTATACTGATTATTTGTTTGAAAATAAATATATATAAATATTATATTCATATTAATTAATTAATATTCATATTCATTTACATTGTATCTATGTTTTTCAATTGTCCATGTTATATACACTTTATTTTTATCCTGGTAATTCAGTGGAGCTGCTAAAAGTGTTTTGTTGTTCCTTTTACAATGACAAACAAACAAACAAACAAACAAACAAACAAATAAAAAAAAAATATATATATATATATATATATATATATATACACTCACCGGCCACTTTATTAGGTACACCTGTCCAACTGCTCCTTAACACTTAATTTCTAAGCAGCCAATCACATGGCGGCAACTCAGTGCATTTAGGCATGTAGACATGGTCAAGACAATCTCCTGCAGTTCAAACCGAGCATCAGTATGGGGAAGAAAGGTGATTTGAGTGACTTTGAACGTGGCATGATTGTTGGTGCCAGAAGGGCTGGTCTGAGTATTTCAGAAACTGCTAATCTACTGGGATTTTCACGCACAACCATCTCTAGGGTTTACAGAGAATGGTCCGAAAAAGAAAAAACATCCAGTGAGCGGCAGTTCTGTGGGCGGAAATGCCTTGTTGATGCCAGAGGTCAGAGGAGAATGGCCAGACTGGTTCGAGCTGATAGAAGGGCAACAGTGACTCAAATAACCACCCGTTACAACCAAGGTGGGCAGAAGAGCATCTCTGAACGCACAGTACGTCGAACTTTGAGGCAGATGGGCTACAGCAGCAGAAGACCACACCGGGTGCCACTCCTTTCAGCTAAGAACAGGAAACTGAGGCTACAATTTGCACAAGCTCATCGAAATTGGACAATAGAAGATTGGAAAAACGTTGCCTGGTCTGATGAGTCTCGATTTCTGCTGCGACATTCGGATGGTAGGGTCAGAATTTGGCGTCTACAACATGAAAGCATGGATCCATCCTGCCTTGTATCAACGGTTCAGGCTGGTGGTGGTGGTGTCATGGTGTGGGGAATATTTTCTTGGCACTCTTTGGGCCCCTTGGTACCAATTGAGCATCGTTGCAACGCCACAGCCTACCTGAGTATTGTTGCTGACCATGTCCATCCCTTTATGACCACAATGTACCCAACTTCTGATGGCTACTTTCAGCAGGATAATGCGCCATGTCATAAAGCTGGAATCATCTCAGACTGGTTTCTTGAACATGACAATGAGTTCGCTGTACTCAAATGGCCTCCACAGTCACCAGATCTCAATCCAATAGAGCATCTTTGGGATGTGGTGGAACGGGAGATTCGCATCATGGATGTGCAGCCGACAAATCTGCGGCAACTGTGTGATGCCATCATGTCAATATGGACCAAACTCCCTGAGGAATGCTTCCAGCACCTTGTTGAATCTATGCCACGAAGAATTGAGGCAGTTCTGAAGGCAAAAGGGGGTCCAACCCGTTACTAGCATGGGGTACCTAATAAAGTGGCCGGTGAGTGTATGTATTCCCTCAAATAATACAGTCATCCAAATTGCATGCATAATTATTATAAAATAATTTAGATTAACTAAAGCAGGGGTCCTTAAATAGCGGACCACGGTCCGGTTCCAGACCCTGGCTTGGTTCCATCTCATCCGTGGGACATTATTGCAGCATTTTACCATTTCTACAGTACGCACCAAAAGCGCTCAGGGTCGTTTATAGTAATGGTCTTTCAGGACTAATACTCTGGTATTTTTATAGCTAAACGCACTTCATTCAAGTCCTTTCCACTCCATGCGAATTGCTTCTCTCTCCCGCTGAAGATGCTAAAGCGCCACAATAAGAGCTGCAGATGACGCAGTTATTTCAAGAACAGTAGCAGAAATACTTTGAGCAACAAAATATATCCTTTAGCTAAATCACTGCAGAAAACGAGAATGCAGCAAACAATAATATTTTTATCTGTCATACAGATACCGTTTAACTAAACCATGTTTGTGACAAGTAAACGTAGCACTTTTAGACATTTCCCCCCCATACACAGGTTAAGAGCATTTCCTAAAAAACAACGTTATAAAGTTATAATTATTTCGAAATGGCAAGGAAAGACAACAAAACTTTGAAATGACTAGTTAACTTTGTTTTCTGCTCTAATGAGAGTGTTTTGATTATTAGATTATGTACATTGTTTGTTTTTAATAGTTTATTATTTTGAGCAAAACTAATATTAATAAATAAAAATGGCTTTTTTTTTAAGAGGAAATGTTCTCTCAGTCACAAGGCCTTTGATGTGCCATACACATAGGTGTCTAGATGTGAAAATACTGTAATAATAGCCTGAGAAAATTTTTTAATATACATATCCAATTGGGCTCAACTGATGAAATATTTACTTTTTTTATAGAAAAATTCCCAGACACCACTTCTTTGGCTCTGAGGGCTCAATATTCTCATCTTTGATGACTATTTTGACTGCTTAGGATTTTTTTTCTTGTACAAAAGTACTACTGCTGCCCTGAAGGAAATGTATAACTATTCCAAAAAACTATTGTCCGGACCTCCGCTGGGAAGGAAATATCCGGACCTCTTGGAACTTTAATTGAATACCCCTGAACTATAGCACGTCAAAAAAATAATAATTGTGTCGCAAGAAATGAACGCCATGGTGCCGTGGATACTGCACATACTTCCGACATAAGGAGTTCCAATAGTGATCCAAGTTCGAGTTTGGGTTGTCAATTCATTACCCTGGTTCCACTAATTCCTATAGCTCTCTACCATTTTTTCTCTACCACAATTTAAAATGTGTTAAAAGATGATAACCACAAGAAAGCAATTCAAAAAACATTTTGTGAAAATCGCATGCAAGCACTGTTGTGAGCATGTTGGAGCGCACTTGATGAGCACATGATGGTGATTTCAGTTCACAAGACAAACATTTGGTCTTGTCGGCCTGGTTTAAAGTTTACTCTCTCCATCTGTTCTCATCAGATGCTCTTCATGTTGACCTCTAAGGCAAGCTCACGATCTGATCTGAGCGAGCGCTCCGCCCGCACAGCGAGCACGCTGCGGGAGATGAACATTCAGCAGCTTATCCTCGCGATCTTCCCCACAACTCTGGGGAGGAATCCAAACTGCACTAGATCATTCTAGAGAGAAATTTTGCTTTACAAATGGATAGTTGACATTTAACATTAAGATACTGTAACTATAATTGATTTGTTGAAATGTAAATGTGTTATTTCAATGAAAGTCTATAACAATGTGTAACAATTAGAAAATAATTAGAAAATCTTTAGATGAAGTACCACCGACAAATGTGACATGTAAACTGCCTAAAAATAAAAGATTATGAGCTGCATGTATGAAGTGATTTTAAAGGCAGCAAAAGTGTCAGTCCTACTTTTTTGTATTTAAGGTGTTTTAGGTTTGCTTCAGGTTACACAAAGCACTACACACACACACAAATTAAGTCTCAGCAGCATCAGAGTCTGTGATCCTGCAGGGAGCAATGGCCCAAAGAGCTCACAGACACATGTGCATCAACAAAATTACCAATATCCACTGATTTGCCTTTCATCCAAAATGAAATATTCCTCTAGTTAAGTATTAAACAATGCAACATCTCTATTTTATTCTGTTGAACACAAACAAAATAACCCTAGTTACAATGCTTTTTGAACAATTACAACTTGTATTCCTGAACTTGAAATTGGACTAACCATACGAGGAGGAGCGGTTTTCAAACTTCACTATGCGAGCAGAGCAAAAGACTCACGCAGGGGATTGTGGGATTGATAACAAAGAGGGGCAAGCTGTGTGAGAATCAAAACATTGTTAACTAAATTAAAATGACAGGTGCGGTGTCCAAACTCTCAAGGCAGTGACATCTGTAATAAACAATTGAAAATCTGCTGGAAGTAAATGAAATCATAGCTGGAAATGTATGCAAGTTTTTGACCATGTGTTTACAGCAAACACTGTCATGCTGCCTTATATTCAGAGAGACAGCCCAAAAATGGCAGACATCTAGAATTTTGAGTGGTATAAACAGATTTCTTCCGCACCAGTGGACACATAGTTTAAGTCTGCTTTTAGACCTGAGACTGGATGGAGGCCAGCAAATGGACACATCTTGTGCTGATGGCTCTCTGAACAACTGCTGCAGCACAGCTGAAGGCCCAGCGTAAGAAAGAGGAGATTTCCTGAAACAAGTGGGATCCTTGAGGTCAGAACACCTGGGAGATGAATCAACCTACCTAAAGTACACGCTGGTTCAACAAAATGCTAGTCAATACTTCTCTGTATCTATCCATCTCTAATATTACAGTCGCACATAACAAAAAATAACATTGGAATTATTGGAACTGTAGCTCTGCTCTATACAACACACTGTTGATATTTTCCAAAACATGGCATGAGGTTATGTTGTGTTTACCTTCCAGCATATCAAAGTATTGTTTAGTTCAATCTTTATCCGCTGCGCTCTGTGATCTCTGTCCCTGTGCTCTGTGGAATGCCCAGGTGTTACAGCCGTTGCAGTTTGCTCCGAGGATCTGTCTTGCAGAGCACAGAGTAAAAGAGAGAAAGATCGTCCAGCTGGGCCCATCTGCCCTTTTACGTAAGACCAAGACACACTCATAATCACAAGGTCCATAGGGACCAGAGTCAAATGAGTGGTTTACCTTTTAGACTTTCTATAAAAAGAAAAATAAGAAGGAAAAAACAGAGCAAGGAGAGAAAAGTGAGAATCAAAAAGGGAAAGGAAAAAGAAAAGAACATAAAAGAAAATAAATGAACAAAAAAGAAATAAAAAAAGATATGAAATAGACAAAGAAAACAAAAAGGAAAAAAGAAAAGAAAAAAATCAAAAAGAGGAAAAGAAAAAGGGAAATGAACAAGGATAAAGAGAAAGAAAAGAAAAAAAGAGAAATGAAAAAGAAAAAAAAACGTCCATAAAAAAACTCCCTCAACAAAATAACTGCCTCACAGCATTAAACATTATCTTGAGTTTGTATTTTTCTCCCAAATTTGACTATTCCACAATTTCCTGTCCTACAACCTCAAACAGTGAGAAGAGATCCATCCACGAAGCCTGAAGCCTGTGACTGACAGCAGCACAGCTCCCTCTGAGTAACTCATTGCAGGTATGTGACCCTGTCAATTTAAGAAGAAAAGTGAGAACTGACCTGTGACTTCTCAACTTAACACCCAGAATGCCTGGAGACGTCCATGCAGAATGTGCTGTGGGATTACATATGGTTCAAAAGATCCTTTTTGGCTCAATAGGGTGTGTGTTTTAGTGTCTATCAAGCTATATGTGTGTGTTCACACTGAATCTTTTTGAATAATTAAATGTTGGCTCTCTAAAGTTTTAAATGAACGATCACCTAACAAAAGTGAGAGCAACTGAACGTTTACATTCTTCTTGTGACCATAACCGATTATGTCATCTGCTTCAATGAGCTGCATTCAAAAACTCAAAATGTGGGATGTGAATTTCAGATTATGTTTCACAGCAATTGAAAGATTGAATAATATTTGATTATATTAAGACATTTTTGACGCATCCCTGAGAAATATAAACATTTCTACCAGAAATATATAAATATTTCTACCAGAAATAAACATTACTATAAGAGGCAACATTTAGATTGTATTCAAAAGTTTAAAAAAAAAATTTTTAACCTCAGATTATGTAACATTTCCTAGCAAATGTCACAGATTATGTAACATACCGTTTGAAAGACTAATAATACAGTTTAGCTGTATTTGATCATTACTGATGCATCCCTAAGAGAAATATAAATAGTTCTATAATAAATATAGGGGGGGGGGGAAGAATCTCCCTAGAAGTATTTGTTTTTTTCTTTATTTCGACCCCGTCTACAGATGGTAGAGTGACATTGTGTGATTTGATGGTGCATGTCAACAAAACACACTTAACACATCTGCTCACCTGATTTCTATGAGTAATTCACCACAGCATGATGGAATAAAACTATTGGAAAAAAATCTAAATATTATTTTAGGATTCACCTTGTGAGAAGAGTCATGTGATGTTTATAGATTAAACATTCTTTCTCATATAAACCCATACTCATACTTATTTGAGATCATTACGGTCCCAAAAAGATCCTAAAAACTTCCAATCCAGCATGGAAATTTAAAAGGGAGATTAAATACTGTGACAAATCAATGACTTCCTGCTCTCTGAAGTCAATAAGTCAAAGGTGTGGCCAACCATCATAAAAATAGTGCAGATTCCAAAACTCACCCTGGACAGGGAAACTTCACAAGGTTGCACAGACCTACTGCTGACTAATGCTGCAAAAGTTTTCTCATCAGGCTAGTAAGTTTAGAGAAATGCAGAGTAGAAAATAAATGACTGAAGCAATTTAAGAACATGAAAGACAAAAACAGAAGCAAGGAAGCCGAAGGAAATGAGTTCTCAGCCCTTCTGAAATGGTTAAACACCCAAGTCCCTGGATTCACCATTCATCAGAGCTGACCTTTCCCCTTTCTAGTGCTCTCTACTGACCCCCAGTTCACATTTCAAATGCAACATCCTCAATCTTTCTCTGCTGATGAGGGCTTCATTCTCCCCAGGAAAGGATGAGACATACAACAGGCTCATTCAAAGACTCCAGTAAGACTTTTCACCTCAAGTTTGTTTATCAAGGTCAGAGGTCAGACCAGGGGTTGTGATTTTTTTTTATCCTAGGCTTTGTATCTTTTCCTATTCTGTTTAACTGTTATTACAAGGCATTTGTAGGATAACTTTTAAAAGACATGCTAATTTCGATATCAGCAAATGCAGTGTGTTTGGGGCGGGACAATCTCTTTTGTCCCAAAGGCAGATAGGGTTAGAAGCAGGGCAGGAGTGGTAGAAGGATTTGAGGAAACAAACAAAAAAAATCTTCACGTACAAAATCCTTGGCAATGAAAGTTGTGGAAGAAACGAGAGGGTCCCTGCTAATTATTCATTTAAAAAATTGAAATTCAAGATATATGGGTCTTCCATATTTCACAGTCCTGGTTAACTTAAACTCCTTTAGATATGGCCCCCTAAAAAGTACTCAATGAGTAAACAAGGGCAAGTTCATTCTCTTTAACTGGAATGAAATTAACCAGCATGGACAGTCCTTAAAAAGACCATTATCCAATCTCTGTGAGGTGAAAGTAATTTGCTAAAGATGCAGAGCTCCGGCTTCTCACCCTGTGCACAGTTGGTCATATTCCTGCTCTCTCATTGGCTTAAAACCTGAAAACACTCTTCTCATGCTTGATCAATCATCTGCAATGGTGACTTGTCAGGCAAGGCACCCCAAACCTGAACAAGGGGCACAAAAGTAGGGAAGTGATGGTGGCCTAAAAGTCAGGTCATTAAGAGTTCGAGTCACTCAATCCACACTCACGCCGTCACATACACGACCATATATTAGAATATGTTTATAGAGACTGACATAAAGCAGCATGAGCAATCTTCTATGTTCTAACAGTAAGCGACTTGATTATGTATTCATATTTTTGAATGGTAGTGTGTGTATGTGTATGTGTATGTGATTATATATATATATATATATATATATATATATATATATATATATATATATATATATATACACACACACACACACACACACTACCATTCAAAAGTTTGGAGTCAGTAAGAATATTGATCAAAAGTGAAAGTAAAAGAGAACAAAAAATGTATTACAGTTTCCTCAAAAACAAAAACATTAGTCAAAAACATAAGAAATGTTTCTTGAGCACCAAATCAGGATCTTGATTTCTGAAGGATCGTGTGACACTGAAGACTGGAACAATGGTACTGAATTAAATTAACATTAATATATATATTTCAAATAGAAAGTAGTTTATTTTTGTAACTTTAAATTGTAAAAATATTTCTAAGTATAACTGTATTTTTGATCAAATAAATGCAGTTTTGGTGAGCATAAGACCAGGATCACATTAAATCTAAATGATTACATATCCTTGGACACATATAGAAGTGTATTGTGCACAAGGAACTGGTCACAAGCTACACAAGAGAATCACTAGTTGCTAAATATAAGAATGAAACCAAACCAGTTTTGTGCAACATGGAGTTTCCATTCAAATAAACCAAAAATCTGCCTTCAACCCATAAAGCCAGTTGTCAGCTGTTAAACATTAGGAAGGATCCTTAACAGCTCTGGTAGCCATCTTGTGGAGTCATTAGGTCTGCAGATGGCTTTCCTGGTCATATAACAGCCACAAAACTACCCATTATTCATGACCAAATAGTATTCACCCTCATGATGTGCCTTGTTCTTCCAACTTTAAATTAAGTGTTTTTCTGACCGCCTAGATGAAGTCAAACACCTTCTAGTGTCCAGATTAAAACATCATCAACCATCAGGGAATGTTCAGGACATACATCCATTTCTGTCATTCCTCATGCCATGTTAACACTCACAGATCAGAACATGTATAACAGCATTCCAAGAATGATCGAAGGCAAAATGGTGGGACCCACCTACCTGGTTTTTGTCTAATTTTACCAAAGACTAAAGCATCTTAAGCTCCAAGTGACTTCTAGAATTGTTCTAAAATATCTTACCCCTCCATTGATAACTGACGCCTCAATATTACATCTACACTTTCAGCCTAACTTACTCACTTCTTTTGGTCTTACCTTTCTGCTGTCCATTGTACACTCCAGCTAGTAGTGCTTACTCAAGCAGAAACTTAAAAGCATTCAGGCAAGCATCAGCGTGTAAGCGGGGTCAGAGGCAGAACTGTCCAGGTCAGTTGGAGTAGACTGACACGGCTCCATGTGGAACCTATTCTACCCTTAAGCTGTGGGAGGGGAGAGGGGAGGAGCCTGGAGGTTTGGCTTTTTGGGCGTTTCTTAGGGTCACAAAGGATATATTCACATTGGCTGCTTCAACCTATACTGCTACTAACTATAGTGCAACAGGCTGTCATACATATGCACAAGATTGTATAATTTTCTTTAAGAGACATGGGTATATATACACAGTAAAACATTCCTAATGTTACAAAAGATTTATATTTCAAATAAATACTGTTCTTCTTTCAAACTGTCAATTGATCAAAGAATCCTGAAATTAACAGGAATAAAATATATAGAAAACCAGGTCTAGCTGCAGACACACGCTTCACAATATCAGATCATTCAATTATTTCTCAATTCAAACAATGAGGGAGAGCATGCATAGTCTGCAGACATGTGAGCCATTGCAACCTGTTCACCTGTTCTTCACACACATCTCAGAAATTTTGTTTCCAGATTCTGCACAACTATGTATGTTCAACCAGCATCTCCTTATATAGAGACGTAAACAGTATATATTGACCTTTCTCTATCATTGTATCCAGGGCTGATTCTCATTATTGCTGAGCTTTTTGCATTTGTAAACACAGAAACAAATGAATTTGTTATATAGGGACTGAATTTGATGAACGACCCATTTTAAATTACAATATGCTCAAAAGGGCCAATTAGAGCACTTTTAAAGGCCCATTCAGGGATTCAGGGTTGCATAAGCCACCCCAGTTTTGGCTGACATCAAACATAGAGACTTAATGTCATGGAACTTCAGCTTCTAGACTGAAAAACATCTTCAGAGTCGATTAGCATCAGACTTTGACAAGCGAGACACACAAAAAACAGAAGATCAAATCACTTTAAAGCATTGTTTGCAGTGTTTAATGTACAACATTGTGTTCATTGTTTATAGTCTGTAAGTTAGACTACAGACCTCGATGAACAACAATCAAATCCACTGAATTTCTGACAGGAATGACAAGAAAAGTTTTTATTAAAGGGCTTTCATGGTCATAATATTTCATATGAAATAGTATTATCTGATATGTAAATACATTTCAGGTGGATGAATTTCTGGTTATTCATCACTTATGTAATATTTGTGGATCCTGTCTGAACTGAAGCATGATGTGTTGATTCATGCTTTTGTTTAATCTATTTCTATTTCTGTTTTTGTCAAATAATGACTATGCTCTGCTGATTTAAGTCAACCATCTTAAACACAAGGTTACAACATCTCTCTTCTTGGTATCCTTGTGCAGACATTATATAAAGTTACAATGTTTACAAGGCTTTACCTGTTAGATCATCATGACAACGAAGTTTAAAGATATATTTGAAAGAAGTCTCTTATGTTTACCAAGGCTGCGTTTATTTGATCAAAAGTACAGTAGGAACATCAATACTGTGAAATATTACTACAATGTAAAATAATGGTTTTCTATTTAAATATATTTTGACATTTATTTTAATCCTCTGATTGCAAAGCTGAGTTTCAGCAGCCATTACTCCAGTCTTCTTTAGGGTCACATGATCTTTCAGAAATCATTCTAATATGCTGATTTGGTGCACACACAAAAAAATCTAATTATCTGTGTTGAAAACAGTTGAGTTTGATTATATTTCTGTAAAAACTTTACACATACAATGTTAGTTCTAATCATTAAACATACATGGATAATATTAATGTTGGCATGAAAAAAGCCTTGTGGTTGTACAATACTTATGCCTTTAAGTGTAAATCGTGTGTAATTTAACTTGAATTTCTTGGCTCAATTTTACTTTAATTGTAAATGTCTTGATGTAACCATAGTTTTTTCCTTCACTTTATAAAATACAATTATTTGCTGTGGAAATTAACATTATGCCAGAAAAGCTGTTGTTTTAGCTTAATATTTAGGATATAGCGATAATACTGGAAACCTGAAATATTCATTTGTAAACAGTAAACGGGAACTAAACAGTAAAGTTTAATTACAAAACCTTGTCTTGAAAAATGTGGGCTACCTAAATGTTTTGTTTAGAGTATGCCATTTAACACGCTTTTTAAACCAAGACCTACCTGTAAAACTGAATGGTCAGACTTTCACAAACACAAGGCATGTGATGTGTGGGGGTGGGTGAAAAAAAGCGTGTGGAAAGAGATGTGAGGCTGTTCCCTTGGCCTGACAGCTCTGAATTGAAGCGCTGACTTTTTCATCTCTCCTGCGTCCTGAGGGTTCAGTTTGTCATGGCATGTGCACGGCTTGGAGTTTGCTGAAGCTTTGACTGAGCGACTGCTTTACTGAGACCAGCTCTCTTCCTCAGGAGCCCTTGGGCAAATCTTCCCAAATGCATGTGAGACACTAAACTTTCCCCAGTCAGTGAGAATCAGCAAATAACAAATCCTCCCCTACAACATTTAGCCTGTCAAACAGGCAGTTCTTTAAATGACATATTGTGCAAAAAAAAATTTATTTGCAGAAAGAATCTTTGCCCTTTGGTCAGGAAATAAGTAGGCTCACTGCTGTGACAGCTGCAGAGGTGGCAATAGGGTCAGCCAAAACACGCTTGTTCAAAAGACAAGTGTGTTTACACAGAATGACTCTTAGTAATAGACCACAAAAATAAGAGCAATTCTCTCTTCTAGAGTACACTTCAATGCTAATGCTACAAAGCTAAAAGTGAACGTATAAATAGCATTATTGTGTTTCAAGAGCCCCCAATTCTGAAAAGAATGTGACTGAGAAATACAGTCTAGACATGAAATAATATGTTTAACATGTTCCTGGCTAGAAGATAGAAGGTAGTTCCAGTCACTTTAATCACCGTTCTATATTAATGTGCTGCTTTCATTGAAGCATGCACATCACTCGCAAACAGAAACATTCAGGAGCACAGAAACTTATAAACACTGCCCTGCAAAATAGCCCCTCTACTGAATTGCTACATTATATTTCTCAGCAACCAAGGGGTAACATCCCTGTTTTTAAAGTAATTAAACGCACAGCTTCATTGTTAGTAGAGAGACGCTGCACAAACAAGGTAATTCACACACATATCTCTCTCCCTCTCTCTAATTAATTCAAATAAATGCTAGAATGAATTTATTTAAATCAATGTAATCTTAGCGGACTACAATATTTCTGTTTCTGAATCAAAGCGGACAGAATGCTAGATCTAACCAGCAGTAACTGATGAAAGTAACTGTCATTTTTACCTTTCCACTGAAAACATCAATAACAGCTTAACTCTTTCCCCACCATTGACGGAATTTTCCGGCAACCCATCTTTTCATTGTTATATGGTAGGGGGAGCTATTTTGCATCTTTTGAAATCTCTGGATCAAATAACAAGCGAAGAAACAGCAAAAAAGAGTTAATACCAATAACAGGCAAATGAACATGGTATAATATAAGTAGGATAATCCATGGCTAGCTGTGAATTAAACAATTTGAATGCACTCCACAGAGGTGCCTTTGCTTCATCCACCTTCATGCTTTACGTTGGGTGGATTTTTGCTTCTACGTCATGTGTTAAAATTGTATAATGCACAGCTAGTCGTGGATTATCCCTTATAAAAAATGTGCATGATTATTTTCCCAAGCCATTTAAGGACAAACTTCATTGGTCTCCATCACACAGTTACCCATCAAGAAAAGTTCAGACTTCATGGATTAAATTCAAAGTTCAGAAAAATCATGAATCTGGAGCTATCTATCAGGTTGTGATATCAAGGTTAGTATTTGTTTTAGCATTGTGTAGGAAGTCAGCAATGTGATATAATGAATAATAATGAAGAAATAATGTAGCCTAACACCATCTGATAAACATGGCCAATACATGCATAAAGAGAGCAATAGGCTATATGCGCCATCAGCCCATTTCACGGCACAGTTTCTCGGCCGTCACATACAGCAGGATGCATTAAAGCGGACATAAGGCCGTGATATGAGAGGTATACTGCCCTAACAAAAAATCTAATATTCAACAAATAGCCTAGATCTTTATTAATTCATCCGCATACATGCTCTCGTTTTCTTAGTAAAATGGCAGTGGCAGGAAAAAGGATATTTAGTATAAATAAACTGGAAATTCTAATGCGTGAGCACTCAAAATATTTGAAAAGTGAAATATGAAAATATGATTTGAAATATGAAAAGTTTCTTAGCCACACACAATAAGTTTCTCAGGAGCACAGAAAAGTTTGTTTATTTTTTTATTTTTCCAAAGGTCCCTTTAGAGTTTCCGTATGTTCTTACATGTTACATGTACTTACTATAGTCATTGAACGAGTACATTATGCATAATTACAAGTAACTAACCCTAAAAATAAAGTGTATCGAAATCTATAGTGTTATGGCCATAAAAAGAATGGGAAAAAAGCGGACAATTAAGGGAACAAAGGGCTTTGAGAGATAAAGGGAGTCAGAGAGGACAAGGCAAAAGATGAGTGAGGTTAGTTTAAAAGTGAGATTTGGCCTGAGGAAGTACCCATGACTGAGAGAGGGTCACTGTCTGAACAGCTGTCATAGCTGCCAGCATTAGACAACCTTAACCTATCCATGAAGCTCTGACGGAAGGTCACATGGGTAAAATGACTTCAAATCAAAGGAATCAAGCTATTGGTTCTAAAAAATAAAATAAAAAGTTTTGAAAAGAGAATAATCTCGAAGGTATTTAAAATCATCACATGAGGGGTAGTGAGAAATGAAGCAAGATGGACAGAAAGAGAGACAGAAAGAGAGCAGCTGGAAGCCCACGAGCGCAGTGAGTGTGAGACAGGAGAGACCACTGCCTCCGAGCACACATATGCTTTTCTGACTGCTCTTTTCCCCTCTCTCTTCTTTCTCTCTCTCCATATACAGTGAGCATGTGAACTTTGCACAAAAGGTCAGATGTCCTTCCACTGAAGCACAAGATGATGTTTTGGTAATTGTCAAATCCCGCTGGACAACTAGATCATCAGATTGTTGAAAAACTTGTGCGGTTCATGCAGCTCGAGTACATCACTGTCGATGATAAATTATCCTTGCAGTTTGCTGACATTGTGATAGATAGGGCAAACAAATTTCGTAATAAACATTATGACAGTGCATGCTCACACAGGTCTTCATACCTGTGCATATGAAAAACCTACGTGCCACAGTTTTACAGCTATATTGTTAGCTACAGTGTAGCTACAAAGAGATTTTTTGCTAAACACCTAGGCTACTCTCCCCAAACATTATAGCATCATTATTTTTGCTCTTTGGAACATTGTGAAACCAATCACTAGACACAGCATCTCTTTAACAGTAAGATAAATGATCAAGTGTTGCAGTCAAAACGAACAGCATTTGCTTTCTAAACGCCGATCATCATAGATCATCGTGAAGACATTTTGACCCAGTAAGTTACTCAAATGAAATTACTGGCTCATATTATCGCAATTATTAGTCAAGCATGCTCTACTCTAACAGATAGCATTAGACAACACTACAGGATCCAGTAGAATTAACCACATCAGAAAGCTAATATAGGAGCTCCATGTCGCCTAAGCTGTCAAACAGTACAGAGCTGAATCTACAGCATGGGATTAATCAGATGAAAATGGCATAGCTGTGATTGGATAATGCTGCACCTTTTTGAGGGACCAAGTCATTTAGATTATTAAGAATGATCAGCAATGAATTGAGTCAAGTCTTGGCGTTGTTTAGAGAACCGCTATCAGTGACACCACTTTAAAAATATTTTTAAAAAAACTCTCTCTCTCTCTCTCTAACATAAACAAACATATATAAACAACTAACAATGGATTACTTCAAACTAGTATTCTCTTACACTAGTCAAATTAAAGCGTTCAGGTTTGGTAATTTTGGTAATTACATAGACTTCATTGTTTGCGCAATGTGCAAATTAAAATATCTGGCAAATCAGAAATAATTGACAATCAGCCCCAATGCAAACACTTTCCAAAGGAAGCAATTTCATTCTAGTTAATGCTCAAGCCTAAACAGGGAAATGATGATGTTTCCCCACCGTATGCACAAGTACACATGAGGGGTTTGGAGGCTGGAGGCTGTGGCTCTGGCAGATGCACCTGCTCCTCTGTGTGTTATGTGTGTGATAAATCAGTGAGCTCTACAGCTGGACACCTGAGTCTGTGGTGCCTCTCGGGGTTGTGGCACTGCTAGAAATCATCAAATAAATCAGTACACCTCATCAAACCCCCTTTTGCAGTGAGTATATAAAACAGAGTCATTACAGGGGTCAAATACTGTGAGGAATCATAATAAATTGCTCAAGTGAAATGTTACAGATTAGGTAGACTTCAAGAAAACTAAACAAAAAAAAACAAAAAAAATCACCTTTTGTCTGATACTTAAAAATGGACAATTAAACAGACTGTAACATACTGTAAAGGCTTCTATATGTAAATGCCCATTGTCTAAAGATTTCTGAATGTTTTGTGCTGTTTATGTAAAGTTTACATACTTTTAAAGGTGATACAGAAAGACAAAAAACAAACAGACAGCTAATGGTCCACACACTTGATAAGGTCAGGTGAGCATTGCTTATGAGGTCTTAAAGGATCCCCAAGTCAAAGACTCACATCACATTTAGGATTGACTAAAGGCAAGACCAAAATCCAGATAAAAAAGCACTAAACAGTAAATGCTTCTTGGTACTAATTAAACTATGAAAGAGAATTTGCACTTTAAAAACTGTTCACGAATAACTTCATGACAATGCAATTTGAGACTGCACATTTCCCAGAACTTGAGATATATGATAGAAACGGTTTTAATTAAGCCCATAAGAATGCCAACATTCATATCAAGATTAAACAAGATGATGATAAATGGATTTTACATAATTCCAAAATAAAAAAAATAAAAAAAGTTTTACCTGCTACCTACAGAAAGCAACCTAATTTGGTCTTATCAGCTTGTATTTAGTTACCAGACTGTCACTTTATCCTACTTTACACAGTCCTACAAAACGGAGGAACGGAAACAGGTGCAATGGAAAGGATGCAACCAAAACTGGCGCAGCAACATAAATCTCTGAGGCACAAAGCACCTTATAGGATATCTATACATTTTATTTCCAATAAATCTTCACTATGATTGTTTAAGTGACAAGTGCCTTGGTGACTAAAAAAAGGAGGTGAAGGAAGAGAAAAAGGAGAAATATGGGCCAGCCCTCCTTTCAGCCTGTACACTTTCCTCCTTCCTTCTGTCTCTCAAACACTGCTCTCCTGCCCACTTCCTTGGAAACTTTATCACATACCCTTCCACCAGCGTCGCCAGAACTTCCCACTGCAATTTGTTATAAAAACTTTTCAGTTGGCCCACACGTGGTCTGGTTTTTAAAGAGCTCCTCACGTGGTCTGTGGGCTATTGAGTCGTCACAGGCCCCCTGAATGATGGCCGAAAAATAAGGCACTGCAGACAATGCTTGGTCTTGATTAATTCAGTTCTTTCAGGACCCTGCACCGTCGTCCGGGCAGCTTCGTACAATTGCCGCTTTGATGCGTCGGGTAACGTGCTCGCTCTCATTCACTCAAGAGAAACAACATTTTCAAATTTCCCTCTCGGCAGAGCTCAACATCTATAGAAAACTAAAATGCTGCCTGTTTCAAAACAGCACAACATGACAAAAACACAACTGACCTGATCAGCCATACAAGCTGCGTTGCTGTTGGACTCCGACATGATTCGATAGTGCCCAGTAGTTCTCTCGTCTCAACTCTCGAGTTCTTCATTCACACCTCTCCGTTTGCTTCCGCAGAGAGGGGGGGTGGGGGGAACAGCCTCCTTTTGGCCAGGCTTGATTAATGCCTGAATTATTTTCACCTCATTTCATCTGATGGAGTTCTGCTTCCTCTCCGCCTCTTTCAATCATTCGGCATGGAAGGTCCCCCTCCACCGCTGCCACTTTCTCGCTCACTCCCTCTCCCTCCCTTTCTGTTTCTCTCTCTCTTGCTCTCTCTCTCTTGCTCCCTCATCCTTACCTCGTCCGTTGTACTGCGAGTTGGGGAAAGCGCCCCCTCCTCTTCCGTATCCCCCATTCTACAAAACAGACAGAGGAGATCCACAGCCTTTGCCTCTACCTCCATAATGAATGGAGTCGTTGTCATTCCAGCACTTTGGCTGCATACTGAGTGCTAGGAGCTGCTAGCTTAGCTGCCTGGAGTCACAGGCACTGCCAAGCTTTTCAGCGGCCGGCCCACACGATGAAAGACAAAAGTAAGGAGAGGTCCGCTTCCATGGGGCGCGCAACTCTCGCTGTCTCTGCATTTCTTCCACTTGTTCTCGAGGCAGCTGCACCCAGACCACCAACGCTCCCATTCAGCAACACTTGACTCTCAAATCCTCATCCCTTGACATTGCCAATTCTCCTGTAAGGTCCTGCAAGAGGCCAGAGGAGGGATATACCCTTCCGTTTGTCTGTTGGTCAGGCTGCTGCCTTGTAATTCATCCGTTCGCTGCAGGTTACAAGATTTTCTCAACAATCAACAGGCAAAAATCTATAGAGCACATTATGTGGCAGACTGTGAAAAGCTGCATTACAATTCACACAGAAAAAAAAGTAACCTACAGACAAAAGAAAGCTCTCGGTGGCAGCTCCTGGCGATGGACCCAACTGAGCATCCTGTTATTGGTGTTAAAAGTTGACAGACTTCTGGCATTTTGCCTAATGAGCATTTGAAAGAGGTGTACAATAGTGGTGATGCAGTTGATGAGCAGACTTCAAGAGGACATCTCTATCCGCATCACAATGTGGAATGAATCACACGTGATAACTGCATACAGTACTAATGATTTAAGAGTTAAGAGTCGAAAAAACAAATGCGTTTATTTTCCCATGTATATTCAGCCCATAGTAAAACTAGGTTTTAAGGTTTCATTTTAAATACACATTCAATAGCCCAAATTAAATAGGGACAAATATACAGTGGCATGAAATAATATTTGGAAACGTTTGGACACTTTAGTTACACTTAAATATCTGAATGTCATTTCATTAGAATTGCAAAATATCATTATATATTTTAAATAGTATATCATTTCATAATTTAAAAATCGAACTTATTTTGGTTTAAAAAGTATGTTTGTGCCATATTTCTTTAAAATAAATGCCACATTTTGTTACATAATTGTAAATGGCATTCATAATTTTGTAAGTGTGGCATAAGAGTCCAAATTGTACAGTATACAGTATAAAAGCAAGCTTTTTTTCTAATATCCTCCAGCCATCCCAAAAAGTGTTATGCCTAAAAAAGAAAAAGAGAGAATAAATCCAAAAAAATAGTTTATTATGCCTATTAGTTATTGATGATGCTCTTCCAGCTGAGCTTAAATACATCTGCTCTGCCTATTTGACCCTTTGGGCACAGATAGCATCACATAGAGATGAGCATCTCTTAACACTTAACTAGGCAAAGTTCTTACACAACAAAATTATTCTGCAAAAACATCAGAGCCATGACCTAGCGGTTAGCATACATGCTTTAGGGTGATGATGGTCTTGTGAGTTTCAAATCAGTCTTGTGTCATGTCACAATCCTACTTCCCCCTTTTCTCCCCAGTATTTCTACTGTTCCATGTCTTCTTTCTCTATACAAACTGGAAAAGCGTCTGGTTTCATAAACAAATCTATAATAATGATCTGAAGTCAAATTACAGTAGCCTATTTCAGAAATCAAAGGCTAATTTGAGAGTGTCCTCTCAATTAATATGTGAGTTTCAACAACAACAAGCAGCTGGCTGAGACTTTATGTATTTGTGACACCTACGCTTTCACACAAACACACACATATACACGCACATAGCTCCGGGCAGCTCCTTGTGTCTGTGCCACGAGCCCGGCTGTAAGGGAATCTGACACAGGCGGTCATTAGAGACTCCTCAGGGGCCCCAGCCAACCCCTATTAGTCAAGCAGCAGCACGGAACCTCGCCTCCCATCACAAAAACACTCGCTTCTAATGAGGATATGTACACTCCGCTATTTGCGCTGCCCCATATCAATAGCATAATAGCGAGTGATGAGAACAAGAAAGGGCTGTGATTGAAATGAAATAAACACATCAAAACAAAACTCATTAGACGGATCCTAAACAAGTGTGCACACTTGGGAGTGAGGGAATAAGATCTCCTAATTACACACTTAGCGCTCATTAAGAAATTTTAATTTCATAATAAAAACAAACCTAACCTAATCACAAAAATCAAATCATAAGCATTTTGAATACTATAGCATTTTTCTTTTTAAGTCATTTATTTAGCAAAAAATTTTGTTTGTGTGTTTCTAAACTAGACTTGGATGATAAAATTGTTCCCAGAAGTTGGCTAAATATAAACACACAGAGTGTATGTGTATGTATGTACAGTGAAGAAAATAAGTATTTGAACACCCTGCTATTTTGCAAGTTCTCCCACTTAGAAATCATGGAGGGGTCTGAAATTGTCATCGTAGGTGCATGTCCACTGTGAGAGACATAATCTAAAAAAAAAAAATCCAGAAATCACAATGTATGATTTTTTAACTATTTATTTGTAAGATACAGCTGCAAATAAGTATTTGAACACCTGTCTATCAGCTAGAATTCTGACCCTCAAAGACCTGTTAGTCTGCCTTTAAAATGTCCACCTCCACTGCATTTATTATCCTAAATTAGAGATGCACCTGTTTGAGGTCGTTAGCTGCATAAAGACCCCTATCCACCCCATACAATCAGTAAGAATCCAACTACTAGCATGGCCAAGACCAAAGAGCTGTCCAAAGACACTAGAGACAAAATTATACACCTCCACAAGGCTGGAAAGGGCTACGGGGAAATTGCTAAGCAGCTTGGTGAAAAAAGGTCCACTGTTGGAGCAATCATTCGAAAATGGAAGAAGGCTCCATGCAAGATCTCACCTCGTGGGGTCTCAATGATCCTAAGAAAAGTGAGAAATCAGCCCAGAACTACACGGGAGGAGCTGGTCAATGACCTGAAAAGAGCTGGGACCACCATTTCCAAGGTTACTGTTGGTAATACACTAAGACGTCATGGTTTGAAATCATGCATGGCACGGAAGGTTCCCCTGCTTAAACCAGCACATGTCAAGGCCCGTCTTAAGTTTGCCAATGACCCTTTGGATGATCCAGAGGAGTCATGGGAGAAAGTCATGTGGTCAGATGAGACCAAAATAGAACTTTTTGGTCATAATTCCACTAACCGAGTTTGGAGGAAGAAGAATGAGTACCATCCCAAGAACACCATCCCTACTGTGAAGCATGGGGGTGGTAGCATCATGCTTTGGGGGTGTTTTTCTGCACATGGGACAGGGCGACTGCACTGTATTAAGGAGAGGATGACCAGGGCCATGTATTGCGAGATTTTGGGGAACAACCTCCTTCCCTAAGTTAGAGCATTGAAGATGGGTCAAGGCTGGGTCTTCCAACATGACAATGACCCGAAGCACACAGCCAGGATAACCAAGGAGTGGCTCTGTAAGAAGCATATCAAGGTTCTGGCGTGGCCTAGCCAGTCTCCAGACCTAAACCCAAAAGAGAATCTTTGGAGGGAGCTCAAACCACGTGTTTCTCAACGACAGCCCAGAAACCTGACTGATCTAGAGAAGATCTGTGTGGAGGAGTGGGCCAAAATCCCTCCTGCAGTGTGTGCAAACCTGGTGAAAAACTACAGGAAACGTTTGACCTCTGTAATTGCAAACAAAGGCTACTGTACCAAATATTAACATTGATTTTCTCAGGTGTTCAAATACTTATTTGCAGCTGTATCTTACAAATAAATAGTTAAAAAAATCATACATTGTGATTTCTGGATTTTTTTTTTAGATTATGTCTCTCACAGTGGACATGCACCTACGATGACAATTTCAGACCCCTCCATGATTTCTAAGTGGGAGAACTTGCAAAATAGCAGGGTGTTCAAATACTTATTTTCTTCACTGTATATTATGTGTGTATATGTATATATATATATATATATTAAATAACTATTTCATTTAATATCATTATAAATCATTACTTTTATTAATAAAATATTTTACCTTTAGAATGAACTAAATAAATTTTTTGCACATTCAATTCAAAACTATTCACAGTACAGTAACTCTAATGATCCTTCTGGAACTAGACGCTTTGAGTGCACAATGAAGAAATACCAGGATTTTCAGCTTAGCGACTGCAATTGCTCGGTCACCTCTACTTAAGACCTTCACTTGCAATCTGTGAGTCAGCAAACCCACCTCTTAATCATTAGGCTACCAGCAGGCATACTTTGCAGCTCTGTGTGCTTTGGCACTACTACAGTACTAAAGATATAGCTAGACATTCTAATATAGAAAAATGAATGGGTAATCCTTCCCTTTTTCATATAATGTAAGTGAAAGGAAACTTTCAAAGTCTAAAATAACAAAAAGCTCCACTAAGATGGTATATATCACTTGTGTGCTGCATTCCAGCTCAAGGTTATAATAGTTAACTAAAACTAAAATCATAAAAAAACATTTTTGTTGCTTGAAATAAAATAAACATGAACTTAAAACAAAATCTAAAAATAAAATACATTTATTTAAGCTAGTTGCCAAGACAACAGTTCTCATTTTCATTAAAAAAAAACAACAACTATATAGACATTAGGGATGCTCCAATCGATCGGACGCAGATCGGTATCGGGCGATAATCACATTCAATGACTCAATTGGTAGTCACTTAATTTGTCTGATCTCACAAATGGATCACAATTTATTTGCTGTTCTGCTTTGTATCTTTGCGAAACATTAGTAAACCATAGTAAATCGCATGTAGATATTGAGAAAATCCTCAGAGTGACATGACATGCTGCTTGGCTAAAGCTATAGGTCTTCCAGGATCCGGTCGATTTGAGATCATGATGTCAGAGTTTTGTAGAGTTATGCCACTTACAGGTAGATGTGAAATCATTAAAAATGCCTTCAGGGTGTAAGGGGTTAGCAGTGACAGTCAACAGAGAGCTTACACATTACTTATATAAAGCTTGAATGATCAGGATCAGTATCAGCCAAATGTGATGACAAGAAATCGGTAGTCTGAATTAGGGCTGTCTCTGTGAAGGAATTTCCCTTGTGGTGATTTTGAGTGGCTTTTGTTTTTTTTTGTTTTTTTTGCTACATAAATAAATTATACGATGTGGTCAGCAGGCATGAAGACGAAGGAGATTCAAAAGCAAAACAGGCTATTATTAATCCAAACACTTTTAATGAGCACAGACAAGAATAATACAAACCACATAATACATAACCGAAAACTGACAACAACTGAAACACAGGGCTATATAAACATGGGTAGAACAAAGGAAAGTAAACTAGACATTATGTTAAACTAATACGCAACTACAGAAATAAACAAGGGCATAATGAGTAACCAATGAAACCGAAACAAACCAGAGCATGAAAACAGGAACTACAGGAAAGAAAACAGAAAGTCAAAAGAAGGGTCTAGATAACAAAACATAAACCTGACTATTAGCTTGCTGTGCTATTGTTTGTTTAACATTTAGTTCCGATCCTTGAATCTGACTGGACGAGAGGCTTTCTAAGATTGCTGATATTTCACCAGTAAGACAGAGTGAGTCTCAGTAGATTTCTCTCTCTCTCTCTCAATCGCTGTATGTTTAGGCTTGTTAAATGCAAATCTACGGAGCTGTACAAATATGGTACACAGAGTATTAAGTAAAAAAGAGCCAGTTGGTGAAAAAAACATATTCTTCACTAGTTATCATTATTAACTTATTTAACATTCAACACACACACATTATGTGTAAAACTAGAAGGACAAAACTTAAATTTTTTGTTTAAGGCGGTTGCTTGCATTCCTTTGTGGTTGGCTTGTCAGTATAGCCATAGACATCATATACATAGACGCCCTATTGACTGCTACTGCCTATTGGCAGGGACGAGCCGCGGCGCCACCATCTTAAACCGGTCACACCCTCCGCTCAGTGTAATCAGTTTGACAGGTTACAATGAGCTGTCAGCGCATTTAATTAATCATATCTCACTGAATACCGAACTGATTTTCACGTGGGTTTTTTTGCTGCAAAGGTCATACATGTAGCTATGATACAGGACACATTTAATATTTTATTCACAAAATACAAACAATAGTACGGTAATGTTAAATCTTACTTGTGAAAAGTAATCCCCGAGCGATGGTCCGCCGATTTGAGCAGGAATATGCTGCTCAGTGCTCTGGCATCTACTGCTGCTATGCAACGCAATAGGATTATGTGCGGTTTAAGATGGCTGCCGCATTTCTTGCGCCCAGCAGCCAATAGGGCGTCTAGTTATATATGATGTCTATGAGTATAGCGGTATTACAATATTGCGGTTATAACGACAGCCCTATCGGTAGCAAAAATCCTGGTCGGAGCATCCCAAATAGACCTCATTTTAAAAATTAATAAAAAAAATAACAAAATGCCTACAAAATGACTAAAACTTTACCAAAAATGAAAATGAAAATATAAAAATAAACACTAATTAAAAATATGAATAAAACTACAATAGTATATCAGTGACACTAAAACATCAAAAAATTATTCATTAATCAATGTTTGCCACGGTCATATGGACTTTTATCATACTTTCATGGACCTTTAAAGTTTTTTTGTTAATATAATTCACTTTCACTGTATGGAAAAGAATGACCAAGACATTCTTAAAAAAAAAAAAGAAAAAGAAGGTGGACGAAGGTGAGGACGAAAAGGTGAGTTTAATTTAGAAATCCACGGGTCATTTGGACCTCATAACAAGAGTTAATTCAGAAGCCTCTACAGTGTAACCTAAAAACAGGAAAGTAACACAAGAGGTTTCCAGATTCACCAGGGAGTTTCAATAAGTGTGGTTTCCAGCAAGAGCCCTTAAGCAGGTGTTTCCCATTCAGGGCACGTTCGTTCTATTGACAAGCTGAACAAGAGGGCCTCAGTGAGGGCTAAAATACTACTGCTGACTAAAAACGTCACTTTTTCAAACTTAGTGCAGGCTTTGATGAGCCGTCTCCTTCCGGAGCTCTCTTTTGCCCCATTTACAATCTAGAGTGGTATGTCCAACACACAAAAACAACCCAAAGCAAACACACACACAAAACAGAGGACCACAGTTTTAGACAATCAACTCGCATGATTTTTACCCCCTGCACATGACAGCTGAAATACTGAATAGTTGTTAACCGTTAACCATTCTGGTAACAGAGATATTAAATAATTGCTAATATCTAAAATAGGAAACATAATATTTGAGACATTTCCACAATCTTATTTAGCTTTTGGAGAGACTTAGAAAACTTAAAAAATTATGCCACCATTTACTTGCTAAACATTAGATGCACTTGAAATAAACACAATAGACTAGATTTAAAACAGAAATGGAGAACTAAGCTGACAAGCAATGTTAGGATATGGTTAGTATCATTAAACAAAGTGGAGTGATTTTAAAATAGAACTATGACTGTAAATTTTGTATATTACTATTTGAATTTGCTATGTTCGAAGTCATAACTTAGCATAACATGTTAAATATTAACAAAAATAATGTTTTTTTTTAAAGGTATGAGATTATTAAAAGGTGGAAAAAGCCATAAAAATTGCTTTGGAAAATTGATGAATGCTACACAAGATGAATGCAAAGTCACTTATTGTGTTACAAAATAGAGAAACATCCCAACCACAATGAACTCAAGTTTACAAAAAGAGAAGCTGCTGACAGGCTCAACCTTAATACCTAAAACTTAACACACTGATAGAAAGAGAGACAACTCACAAATCAGGTCTATTCAAAATTTCAATGAACAATTACAAGCATTCAAGGGTGTAAAATAGCTTATTATAATTGACTACTAATAAAGGAATAATTCAAATAAGATGAGAGTTTTCTTCACCAGTTCCCATTACATCACACTGAATTCATATTTATGTCTATCATTATAAATCAACTTAATATGCTCTCACTGTGTATTACGCTTCAATGGTAATAACAATGATGCTAAAACGGGTATCAGCCCTTTTTTTTGTACAAAAGGAAGTAATGCAGTGAATCTTAATCTGAGCCCATGTTGGACCAGACACTAAACAGGGAAGTCAGTGAAAAGTCTGGCACGACCATTGTAGGGGGCAACACAGAGACATATTTATGGACCTTCGTCTGAAAACAACTTCCTGCCCTGTTCCTTTGGAGTGCAAGTGTGCATTTGTGTGTGTATAGGGCAAAGAGAGAATTTGTGACGTCCACCTGGTCCAAACGGCTTTCGGGACACTGAAGAGCAATTTCCAACGCTTGGATTAACCTGAAGCTTCCATGATTATCCCCCCCCCTCCCCCCCCCAACTGCCATAATTTGGCTGGAAGGGCCCCAGCTGCTAATTCTTTATAAATAGCGTGTAGCTCAGACCTCCTCCGGGGAGAATGGGGCTCAGAGGAATGGCTTGGGCACAAATCAGGCTGGAAAAAACACACAACATACACATTTTGACAAACATATGGGACCATCGCTGAGGATGAACTTGAGGTACATGTGACTTTGTCGCGCCTCACGTGGATCTGACAATCGGCCAATTAGAACCAGAAAAAAGGAAAGAAAAAAGTAGAAAAGTTCATTCTAGAAGCTGGAAATACAAGGAAAGCCTTGTAATATGGCCATCTATGTTTTGACAAATGGTTGAAAATCTGTTTGAAAGAGGACAGAGAACCTGCTCTCAGAGTTTACAAGTTGTCTTGTTGGGTGGATGCCTTTTCGCTCAGCACACAAAGGGAAATAGTATAAAAAGCACCAGATGAGATTCTCTGACATTCGAGTAAGGTTTTCTGTCACGAGTATATGAGGGTCACGCACTGAGCACCATTTACTCGCACACAGAGGTCACGTTATAAGGTTAAATGGACAAAAGAGACTGGTATGACAATTTAGAATTATCTAGGTAAAATTACCAGGTCAAAAAAAGACCTGGCCTCCAAAAAGTTGTCGTCATCGTTTTTTGAACTGTGACAACTATAACACTCTGATTCCTGTCAATGTTTGGTTTGCATTTGAAATTGTGTTTTCTCTAAATGTATTACGGATTTCCTGGCTCTTAATTTAATGCATGAACTGGTCAACACAAAAGCATGGGTTGTGTTGCTGTGATCTTTAAACACGGAGCTTCAAAATGATAAATAATAGGTCAAGGGGCTGTTTCTGTGGAGAAACCCTGAGAACAGCAGACCCCCCCTCATCCCATGCCTTTTTCTCCCATTCACACCACCACGGGGGGAGCAGGTCGGGTTCAAGCGCAACAAATTACCTAAATATGGGCTGAAAAGGCTTTGAGGGACTTCAATTCAACCGTTAAAAATAAAATTAATAAAAGAAGATTTAGGAAGCCAGGTGGATGGAACACAATGCTAAACTGCAGTCCATAATTTCAGCTAGCAAGGAGAAAAAGTGGCTCTTTCTTGGTCAGTATTTGTGTTTAGCCTGGGTAGAATAGGGGCACCTCCACATATAAAGGCGAGAGGAAAAAACACAGAAAAACGAAATTTTCAGCCTGAGTGGTTACTTCAAATGAAATCTAAAGGCTGATTCTCAATGGGCCCTTTTAGCGGAGGGGAGTGTTTTTTAAAAGAATCGCAGCAGTGGACGTGTTTGGCATTTGGTGGCCCTTGTCCTCCAATTGTGCGTACTCCACGGTGGCTGCCTTCTCTCTAGGCTCGCTACACTCCACAGACAGTACAGTCTGGGGCTTGAACATAGACAGAAATCATGTTTGACTTCCCTTTTGCTCAACCACATCTGTTCCCATGCCCCTGAAGGCACTTTGGTTGCGCAGCTACAAAGATGTGTACGCTGTAGTTAATGTGAGTGAGTGACAGCTCAATATGTTCCTTACATAAGTCTGAAAGTGCTGCTGACCTAGGCATGGCCTTGAACTTGATGCTCACCTATCATAAATTACCTAATATAAATCTGGATTATGAACAAAAGAAAATAAAATCACACTAAAGAATACAGATGCTTCTTATTAAAAATTCTGTGACATCTTATAATTTTTTTTCATTTAGGCTCTGTTCAAAACTTTTTTGGAACAGACATCAATTATCAGTTAAAGAGATAGTTCCCTCAAAAATTCTAAACTCACAAAACTGTATGAATTTGTTTCTTCAGTGGAACATACAAAAAGACATGTCTCGCTGCTGCTTTTTTTTTTTTTTTTGTCTATACAATGGACGGTATGGGAATAAGTGCATATAATGACTTTCATCTTTTAGTTGAACACAATCAGAGTTATATTGGACTCCAATGTTGTTTGATCCCCATCTTCTTTTGTGTTCCACAAGAGACAAAAGAAAAACTGCTTCCAGTACAGGTTTGGAATGATATTAGGGTGTGAAAATATTGAAAAAAGTTTAATTTTGTACTAACCCTTGTGTTGTTTATACCTGTCACCATGTTCTGGCTAAAATCGAATGCAGTGCTGGGAATAGCATACAATACATTTTTATGCCTGATGTCCATTGCAGACATTGCAAACTACCAGTCTTAGTCTAATGGTTAGAGAGTCGGACTTGTAACCCAAAGGTTGAGAGTTTGATTCTCAATACCGGTAAGAAATGGCTGAGTTGCCCTTGAGCAAAGCACCTAACCCCCAATTGCTCCACGGCTGGCCACTGCTCCGGGTGTGTGTGTCCATGGGTTGCAGTTTATTACTCACTGCTCCTAATGTGGACTAACTTGGATGGGATAAATGCAGAGGACAAATTCAGAATATGGGTTACCATGTTTGTTATTCCAAAGATGGTCTTCCCTCACAGATAAGGCGATTCTAAAATCCACAATGTCAAGCTCAAGGAAATTATTCATGGCCTGAAGAGCATTAATGTATAAGTATAATATTTATTATTACAATAATTATTATTCTAAATGTAGAGACAAAATAGTCCAATCTAATTAAAATACTATTTCATGTAAAATACCACTATTTCACCCAATATACATGCGTTTGTCATGTATTTTTTTGTGCCCATTAAAAGTAAAGCATTGTTAGCTTTGCATATTAGCAACATCTACTGAACATCTAATACTACTTAAACTATGTCTCTCACACACTTCACGTGAGGAGCGCTGTTTGTGTGGGGTACGCGAGTCACCATTAACCATTTCCAGGAACCATTAACGGAAACAATGCTGAAGCATTTCAAGTCACTTTTGGAAATTTTCCATTTAAGCAAATTTAGAGGTTCCATTTCTGTTAGGATGAGGATTTAGAATGATGGGTGACCGTGAGACAGCTCACTAAAATTATGAATGTAATTTACGATTGCTCGTTTAGGTTAATTAATTGACCTGTGCTTTGAAATGTTTGAAAGCCCAGAGAGGAGAGTTAAAACGTGCAGCAGTAGCCTAGCATCCTGAGGGACTATGGGATCCAAAATTTGTTTGCGTTTAATTTCCACTTCACAGACAGCAGCACACATTAACAACCCTTGGGAAAGGTTGGAGAGCTGCCAGTGGGATAGAAGAATAAGTAAGTACAGCATAGGGTCATCACAGCTCAATCAACAGTTCCTGCACAACTGCTTCTGAATGTCTGACAACTCCAGCATTAATTCCTCTCATGTCATTCTACTAGGCTCTAATTATATTTTGGGTTACAGCAGCTCTTACAGTCTCTACTGTCACTGTCAGAGGGGAACAATGGGCTTTTCGCTGGTGATATCTCATTGTCAACATGTCAGGATATTCTTAAAGCTGAACAGATTCTGTCGGAGACAAAGAGGAATTAACACCATTCAGTGCACTGACACAAGCTTCCTGCCTTTTGACAGTATTCAAAACCATATACTAAGGTACTACGGATTACCACTTGGTCAGATATTGTACATTAAGCAGAACTATTTGTGTAAAATGAGGTGCCGCTATCGTAATCAGTAAAAGTAATTTAGAGTGACGAGCAAACAAATGTACCGATCAAAATCTTCTTTCCCTTCTTAAGAGCCAACCGAACCTCTGTACCGAGTAAGTTTTAAGTCATATAAATCACTGACAGCCAAAAGCACATCTCACCACAAAAAAAGAGTTTGTGCCCAAAGAGTTTAAAAGCCAGGATGTAAATGCAAGACTCTATGGGGTGCAGAGCAATTTAGCTTATGGAAGCCATCAAATACATTATTCAAATACATCTGATAAACAACAACCTTGAAAGACAAAATAAAAACATAATAAAATTAAGATTAGATTTAAGATTACATTTGTAAGATTTAAGACTGTGATTGTGCCAAAAAAAAAAAAGCATTTTCAATCAATAATCATCATAATAATAAGAATCTGAATTTTGGAAACAAATAATATGTATTCCATCTGGAAGATGCCCATTTACAAAAATAAATACGCTTGTTTAGATGTACAAAATGTACAGGGCACAGTACAAGGCTACAAGTACAGGACAATACAGTTATATGAACATAGAGAGACAAACAGGAGCCATAACCATTACAATCTCTATAACCAATCACACAAGGGGAGGACAAGGGTGGGGACGGACCTCAAAGGTTTATTTGCTATAGGACCCCTATAGGTTTCCCTAGCGTTTACAACCTCATATGGACTTCCATATCCATTCTATAACCATGTTCCAGTTCTAAAAAGCTTTTGAGACAGAATTTAGATAGGACAATGTAAATGGTCCAATTGTGGAATATTGTTATCCTTATTTCTAAACTGTAATTATAATTAAATCTGAAAATGTACCAGTCATAATTCTCATTTTATGCTGTCACGGTAGAAACTCATTTTAAGTGTCACAGCTTTTACAAATGAAAAAAAAAAAATTAGACTGGTTTATTGGAGAAACAGTTTAAGAAGTGAAACAAGTCCCAAGGACACTGTATTATAAAGTGGTACCCACTATTTCTTTACCATTACAGCACAGAACCAGAAACACATGATCCACCTAAAGTCATACAAAAGCATCACTGAGCATCACTCATCCTGACCAAAAGTCCAGCCAAGCAGCTGCTCCATGCAAACCACTGACACTTCACACAAACATATCACAAATAAGCATTCAGAAACACTAAAAATAACAAGAGTATGTCTAAAAATAAAAAACAGAAGTAGCACCTATAGCTATAATCGCATCAAAATCATTAATCAATAGATCTTTATTTTATTTGACTGACATTAAAGTTCTCAAGTTCATATTCCATCTTATAGAATCAAGCCCCCTTGCAAAACTATTTTTACAAGTATTATGACAGAGACAGTGTTGACATTTAAAAGACGTCACACATCCCTAACTTGCGTTATGGTGTTGCAGCACTTTTTCTCAGTACGCAAACACTTTAACATTAGCTCACGCTGCCAGATGTGTGTGACTTCAGCACAGCAATGGCTAAAAAAAGTCATCATGGTTTGGAAACAATGTTATAGCCCCACTCAGAAGTCATATACAGTTTTAAATTACGTTCATAATCAGGAAAATTTCTTTATTTAAATAAATAAATGGGAAAAAAATTACAACACACATTAGATGTGAGGTTTCACGGAATGGCAAAACATTGCGAAAGTCCTGTTTTTCCTCCCTAAATTATACTACATCAATTGTTAAATGTATCCAAGTTTCTTTATATTCTCCTGATCAAAAGTTCAAGATATTGAAGAGCTGTCAGGACATTTCATACTACTCCTGTGAGTATCATGAAAGCTTTAAGTAGAAAAACACGGTTCAGAGAGTTCATCTAAGAAAAAATGATTAGAGCTTAAACTTATTTACAAATTAATTCTTTTCTCTACACTTTGAGAAGAAAAACGTTAATTGAACCATAAAACGAATTCATGTAAGATATTTAGGACTGTGGCCTGATCTAAAATGCTTTGACCTGCTTGAGTACTAACTTTTAACAGAAAAAAAAAAAAATGCCAGACATGTTACTAATAAAATAAAATTCTAATACAAGAATAAAATAACCTTTAAAAATATATATAAACTAAAAATAGTTTTAACTCTGAGGGGAGAAAAAAAATAAAGTGTAAAAATGCAAGTCAGAGTGACTCACCAATATGCCAGAAAATTGTTTTTCCTCCATGCTTTTGAAGCTCTCTTCGGCGTGGGTCCCCTTTCCAGAAGGATGCCCGTCCTGACCTGTCTCTGTGCTCTCTGGGACTCTTGAGCTGCTGGGGTACACGTCTCAGTTTCTGGTGGCACTGCTTCTCCCTCAATCGTTTCCCCTCTCTGCTAGTTCAGTAGGTTTGCAATGTTGGGCTGAGGTGGCGTCTCTGCTTTGTGCTAATTCTGCGTTAATCCAGGAACTTTTCTATGCTGTGAAAGGGACATGTGACAGGCAGAAGGAGGGAGGAAGAGGGGGGAAAAGCAACTATTAGCCCCCAAACGTGTTGTTCTCTCTTTAAAACAATGATTTCATAACTGCTGATAAGCCTCAGTAACACTGTCCATGTGCTAGCTGGAGTGTGTCAGACTACAAAGTCTGAAATTCTGATATTACAAGAAGTGATGTAGGGGATGCTTATATGATAAACTAGGATGAAAAGATTAACTTTTTTCAGTAAATAACCAAAACAAAGGGCTACAGTACCGATGGGTACAGAGCATAAGCTTGTACTGAGAATGCAAAAACAACTAGAACATCTAGAAAATGACAATGATTTATCAAGCCTACAAACAGGCACCATGAGGACTATATTGTAGATTGGTTAGACATTGAGACTACTTCCCACAATTATTCCATTTTACTACAAAAATGTTCAAAATACAGCACTTTGAATGAATTAATAATTTTTTAGATGTTGGACTAGTATTTATATAGTACAGCAATCCACTATTTAAAGGGTTAGTTCATCCAAAAATGACATTTCTGTCATTACTTACTCACCCTCATGTCGTTCATCTTTGGAACACAAATGAAGATATTTTTGATGAAATCCGAAAGGTTTCTGAAATAACATTGTTGTACCTTTCAAGGCCTGGAAAGGTAGTAAAGACGTTAAAATAGTCCATGTGACTTCAGCGGTTCAACCTTAATGTTATGAAGCGAAGAATATGACGAGAATATTTTTTGTGCAAAAAAAAAAAAAAAAACGACTTGATTTAACAACCTTCCTTCGCTGTTCACGTAGTAAACACAGTGCAGCACTTCCAGGTTCTACGTTCCAATGAACGCCGGCTCATTATTGGCCAGCTCCTGACATTGAAGAGAAGAGATTGTTGAATAAAGCCGTTATTTTTTTATTTATTTTTTGCATACAAAATGTATTCTCGTCGCTTCATAATATTAAGGTTGAACCACTGTAGTCACATGGACTACTGTAATGGTGTCTTTACTAGCTTTCTGGGCCTTGAAAGTTGCAATGGCGTAGCTGCCTATGGGTGGTTCAGAAACCTCTTGGATTTAATCAAAAATATCTTCATTTGTGTCCCGAAGATGAACGAAGGTCCTAGGGGTTTGGAACAACATGAGGGTGAGTAATTAATGACAGTTTTCATTTTTGGGTGAACTAACCCTCTTCACAATAACAGACCTTAATAAGTTTAAGTTAACATTGAGACTCAAGTAGCTCTTCCCCAACTGGAGCCTCTTAAATCACTTTAATGTCTCATCTTGGCACGAGCCAACACTGTGAATCACATACTGTATTAAAGTAAACGCTTCTCCAGACCAAGTCATTGAAATTAATACCTCAGCCTGGACAAGTGAACTTTTACTCATATGTATGGCAAGTAAACCAGCACTAATATTTAAGTGGAAAATTACTGCTTTACAGTTTTGTTTTCTTTTTTTGTCAATGAGAACATCAAACAAGGAGGGACGTCGTGCAACAAGCTTTCCAAATAGAATAACAAATTAACAACTGAACACGCGCACACACACACATACTTGGTTTCGCTATCTTTGTGGGGATTCTCCAGGCGTAATGGTTTTTATACTGTACAAACTGTATATTCTATCCCCTAAACCTACCCATCAAAGAAAACTTTTTGGTAACACTTTATTTTACAGTGTCCTTGGTATGTGTTACATGCAATTACCATAGTAATAACAGTAAATTATGCATAGTTACATGCAACTACCCCTCAACATAATCCTACCCTATCCCTATAGTAAGTACATGTAGTTACTTAATATTACTCTGTACTTAAATATATAATTACACTGTAACAAGGACACCTTAAAATAAAGTGCAACCAACTTAGATTAAAAAAATAATAATAATTTACTATGTTAAAGGAGCTGTATGTAAGAAATGTATTTCAATTAATCATAAATTTTCCCTGATATGTCACTAGACATTAAGAAATCATGTTCATTTAAAATACTTATATCACTGACAACAGTGGTCCGGCCAGGATATTGTCATTTAAAAAGTGAAGTTGCAGCCCTCAAATGATGTTGATGTTGTGTTTTGGTCTGATGCTCCACCCTCCACCTATCTACCAATCACGAAGTCAGTAGTGTTGCGGCATTTGGGTTGCCAGCTCTGCTCTAGTTACCACAGCTGCAGCTAATAACGTGTCGGAATCGGATCCTGCAGCATATCTGGCAACCTTGAGTCAGTAATTTGAAAGTGATTGCAGTACCAGTTTTGGCCACAAACTTACATATGGCTCCTTTAAATAATGCATTGCCCTTGTGGGGACCGCTGGCTGGTGAATTTAGGTGATCTCAGGTTTTACTATGCATATGGGGACATTTGGTGCCCAGTGCCCATAATGTAATATAAACCTGTACACAGACACACACACACACACACACACACGGAAAAGTAAAAGCATGGACACAATTTGTTTAAGAGAGTCAGTTTGAGACTCAGTACCTCAAACCTTCACAAAAAGATGTTTTTATGTACAAAAAGCATCAAGATAAGACATGAGATAAGCCAAGCAAACACTCTAAACCGATGACTCCCTTATCAGTATTGAGTTGTGTATTGCACCACACAAAATGTGCTGTTTACTGAATGAGTAGAGGACTGAATATGGAAAAACTTAAAGCTGTAACCAATAAGCACTTTAAACATAGAAAAGTCTCCAGAAAGGACAGGGAGCATGCATTAATAACACCACCAATAATAATAATTAAGAAATAGGTCTAAAAAAATATTGGATAAAATGGAGATGTTAAATCCACTAATAAAAACAAACCCAAAAAAACATGTCACCATCAATTCATCAATAAAGCCAAATCAGAAGCAGGATGTTATTTAGTAGCAACATGTACTGGTCACATAAAAAATAATTTCTTGTATTAAACAAAAGCACACATACAGTAGAGCTGCAATAAGTTGCTTGAGTAAAAGACAAGTGGCTTGTGCAGCTGGAGGTCGGTCCTGTTGTGGCCGGAAGTTGCCACTGTCACTGAATGCACATGTAGGAGCTGACACTCAACCTGGGGCAATTCAACACGACAGAAGAGACTGTTTTAAACGTTGCTGTGGGTGTGAGATATACCCTCCAAGTTCCAACAGAAGATATCCAACCAGTTCTGGGGCTGAGAAAACCTAATCCCCTTGTCAGCATCATTAGAATCTCAAGATGCTTGTGCTCATTACTGAGGCACTTGTTTAAAAAATGTATTAGTTTAAATTGATTAAAACTAGACTGATCACTGTAGAAAGAGAACTTCAATAAATATAATTTCTCATTCTACTCACAATAATCACTGTCACAAATGTTTAATGGCCAATCTATTTGAGGCAGCAACAGGGTTCAACTAGCTGCAGTGATAGCAAAGTTGATGAGTATTTCACCCCCCTGGAATGTCACCAATATATTCTATATATATCAGAAGACAATGCGTTCCAGAAAACCAGTTGGATGTGGTGGGTGGAAGTTGGGAAGTCACCTTGCAGACACTGCTTGAAGTGGCTAATGAAGTGTCTACACTCTAAAGCTGTGGCAAGTCATAGGGTGGCTCTCATTAGCCGTGACGGGTGGAAAAGACAGCTTCCAACAGCCACAGAGACTTAAACCATCACATCGAACTCCCTCTCCTCAGTTTCATTGGCATTCACAAGCCCTGGCTAATCACGCAGGCATCATGCCTAGCTTGCCTCGAACTGAACAGCCAATGGGAACGCAATTCTAAAAACTAATTATGTAGAGGTGTAGGCTAAAATGTGTCCTGGTGTGGTTTGATGCACACAAACAAGACTTTATCATTGAATCTGAAGTTATATCAAGTTAAAAAAAGATTTTCAATGTCGCCATAATTTATCTGTCATAATTTGAATTGTAACAGACCAAGTTTTTTTAAACTAAAGCAAACCATGCCAACCTAAAGTCTTTCATTCCAAAATCTAATTTCGATTTAACAGTGAATGTCATCAGACAAAATCTTAGAAAAGGCTAAATAAACACATTTTACATTATCCCAGCAAGATCAAAATATATTTTACTAGACTGGTAGCTACTAGCTATTTTAATTTCTCCTTTTGGTCCTGAAAACCATGATTACAACTGAGCATCTGTGGTAGCAAGATACAATGTACTGCACCTCCTCAACTCCACCCAACACAGATAACACAGAGCAGCTCCAAAACACTGCGAAGCCTTCCTACTACAGTCAACTTTACCTCTCACATGTGAGTAGAAATCGAGACTCAACAAACCATTCGATTATTCAATAAACCAAGGCGACTATGATAAGGATCAAGCTTTTAAAGTATTCTGTAGCACTTTTCTAGGATTTGTCTAGTAAATTACAGACCATCATGACAGTATCAAATGTGGCAATATTGTACACTTGTGTGACACTGGACCTTTAGCATGACAAAACATTGATAGAAATAAAATCAGTAATATAAGCAGTTCCTAAACCCACCAAAAAGAGAGGACACTTCTTTCTTTGGTTTTTAATTATTTTTGATAATTTTTCTGTTTATGTTGCTCATCCATGAAATGGATGCTATATGAAGCCGGATTCAGATGCTACCCAGGTAAGTTTGAGATTAGTTTGAGCAAACTCTGTTTTTTGGGGGCTCAAGAGGGTGAATTGGCTTTTAGCAGTGTTCATCGCCATTGTAACTTAGGCTAATCTGTTGTGGAGCAGGTTTTATTCTGGGTTAGAGATTGCAAAGCAAAACTGGACTAATCAGCTGCAAGCACAGTGACATATATGTGATGCAATAAAGGCACTCCTCCTGTATCTCTCGCACCAAAATTGAAGCAGTTTATAGTGAAAAATATTTAGAGAAAAAAAATGTCCATATTTTGCAGCTAATTATTTATTAGATTTAAATTATATGAATTATCATTATAATTATGTATAATTCATATTTATACTACGGGGCTGTTGAATGCTTGAATCTGATTGGTTGACAAACAATTATTTTCAGGGAAAGGTACGGCTAAAGTAGTTGGCACTTGGCAGGTCTTGACCGCATTACAGCGACACGACAAAAGTTTTTCTTTTTTTGAGTTATCAAAATGGTTCCAGTTCACACGCATGCCTATAGACTAAACACGTAATACGCATGTGCATCCCATCACCGTTTTCACAGAATCACGTTTTTTAAGTTTACTCAGAGATGATAACGGCATTGCTTTCAAAATCTGTTTTGAAAAACTTGCATTTAGAAACCTATTTTAAAGTTTGAGTTCTCAGGCCACCAAAACGCTGTTGTCGTGTAGATGAACAGCCAGAACACAATAAAAGTTTTCTGTTTTCAGTTGAAAACGGTGTTGTGTAATCGGCCCCTAAGTTAATAACTAATGATTTTTACAACGGAAATGAATCAATTAAAAACTTACTTAAGCTAAACAATGACTTTCTTCTTGAGCTACTGTACAGCCAAAACAATCTTTGTTGCATTCATTTCCTATTCTCACTGTGAAGCTGCTTTGAAACAATCTGTATTATAAAAATTGCTATATAAATTAAAGGGACACTCCACCCATTTGCATTAAGCTTTCCATTGTTAAAAACCAGGTCATACTATTGAATGGTCATGCAACACTCTCTCATTTTCCCCTGAGACGAGAGAAATCCGCTATGTACCTTTTTCACTTCCTCCTACAATGACGCAAAAATCGTCATTTTACGTCATTGTACGAGGAAGTGTAAGAGGGGGGGATTTCTGTAAAGACTACAAGCACTAGTTCCCACCCTTTCAAAACCGCCCACGGGGGTTGGACCTAATGCGCTAACAGACCTATCACAGATCAGTGCGTTTGATTTCACTGGAATTGCGATTTTCACAAGCGCGGGTCTCAGTTCAATCCTAAGGGTTTGGGTTCGAAATCTTCTGGATTGAAATGTAGACTGGACACGTCAGATGTTTTAGTGCTTCAATGGCTGTCCTCTCCTCCGAACTTCGGGTTACTGATATCCCGTAGACTCTTTTTGCCCAAGTCCAAATCTGCATAGCTGCCAACTTTTGAGTATAGCTTGGAGTGATGATGAACAGGATGCTATCTGCACACGCACGGTCTCTCTGCCGTGCGCGCGCTACGCGGTTTGGAGCACAGTCTGTCTCAAATGCACGCTCGCTCTAGATTCGACAGACCGGTTTGACAATTTCCCGCTCCTCCGTGAGAGGTACGAGACCGGTGCGTCTCACAGGTGTCGCTCATCAGTAATCACGCCACCGGCCTCGCGCCGTTCTCCCACGGCCCTCACTCGTCCTGCTCGCCACAGTAAAACTTGATGAATGGCGACTGTAGAACGCAAAAGCCGAATCCCGGACATTATGGGCGATCTCGAAAACCCGGGCACACTCATCACATAGTAGCCTAGCCTTGTTAAACATGTTTAACCTCCGCGCTCTGTTACGGGTAGGTGTGGCCTCCTAGGGCAGCGAAGCAAATGCATTCTGGGAGTTGTTGTCTTTCATCCACATAAGCCAAAAATACATTTTCTGGCTTTTCTCTATGGAAGTAAAATAATGCCAAATGTTTTTGAAATAAAAAGCCTGTTGAATTGCACTACTTGAAAAAAATATGCATTGGATTAACCATGCTTGCATTTTAATGCATTGTATTTTTAGGACTTGCATTTTTTATTGGCTCAAATTTGACATGGTTGAATATTTAAGCTGTGAATATTTCAATTCAAAACATTTCAAACACATTTTCATTATTAAAAATTCAATAATCCATATTCACCTTTCATATTTCACTTCCAAAATATTCCAACTGTTTAAAAATACAACCTATAATATTCAACAGGCAATTTTCGGTCCATTTTATTTCGTTTTACAAATTCGCTTCCACAAATTCAGTGGTTCAAATTCGACAGTAAATTCAACATTGACATCCAGGAACTGCAGAAAAAGCAGTAGATTACCGAGCATAATCTCCATCTGCTGTTAGTCGATCTCAACAGCAGGGGGTGCAAGCCCGTTTTGTTGAAGAAGACCGAGCAACAGTTAGAGTAAGCCATTCATTCATAAAAACACATTTATAGAAAGGTAAGTGTAACGTTATTTGTTAACTTTATAACGCGGCGATGTGCTTCAGTACAAGGGTTTCCCTCGATACTTCAGGATTTCTGGAATAAGTGCTTAACGTAGCTTAATGGACTAACACTGTGATATAAAATACCAAACTCGCACCTTATTGAGAAGGCTGTAGGCTACTATATTGCTACAGGCAAGCAGAGGGACTCAGAATATGAACTTAACGTGCAAAGTTTCACACAGCGTTTCCCTGTGATACACTCAGTGGCAACGTTAGTGGGTGGACAGGTGTGTTGTTAATGTTAAATCATAAATCAGATGTAGGCTATGCACAATTGTACATATGTTATTAATAACATTACGATGTCCAGCAATCGATTTAAATAGTTGCCTGCAGTTTCATCTGTCGTGTTGAATGAGATCTAATATGTTGTCAGTTTTTTTCCCCTCACCAAAACCGAACTAAACAACCAAGAGAAATATGTCTACCTCAAATGTAATGTTAGGCCAAACATTTGATCTGTACATCAGCATCGGGGGAATAACATCATAATCTCGTTCACGGTAGAGAAAGATGCATGTAGGCTACACAGGGACCGTGAAGACACTGAATTAAACACAAAACAGCCCTCATAATAATCCCACTCTTACATTTCTATAAATGTGTTTTTATGAATGAATGGCTTACTCTAACTGTTGCTTGGTCTTCTTCAACAACACGGGCTTGCACCCCCTGCTGGTGAGGTCGACTTACAGCAGATGGAGATTATGCTCGGTAATCTACTGCTTTTCCTGCAGTTCCTGGATGTCAATGTTGAATTTACTGTCGAATTTGAACCACTGAATTTGTGGAAGCAAATTTGTAAAGCGAAATAAAATGGACCGAAAATTGCCAGTTGAATATTATAGGTTGTATTTTAAACAGTTTGAATATTTTGGAAGTGAAATATGAAAGGTGAATATGGATTATTGAATTTTTAATAATGAAAATGTGTTTGAAATGTTTTGAATTGAAATATTCACAGCTTAAATATTCAACCATGTCAAATTTGAGCCAATAAAAAATGCAAGTCCTAAAAATACAGTGCATTAAAATGCAAGCATGGTTAATGCAATGCATTTTTTTTTTCAAGTAGTGCAATTCAACAGGCTTTTTGTTTCAAAAACATTTGGCATTATTTTACTTCCATATTTCTCAGTCTAGAAAGCTCCAAATTCAAAAATAATTTCACATTTCTTCTACATAAATGACCCATTTTAAATACACATTCATCTTCCCATAGGTGGAATGCCCCTTTAAGGTGACTTGACTGACTATAACGGGTAATATTACCCACACAAACCATTGCGCTTTGGAGGAGGATTCAGTTCAGATCTACAAACATGAATGAAAAGTGTTAAAAAACATGGCGGGTGTGCACGACCGAAGGTTAAGTAGAGAGGTTTAGATAAAAGGGGTAATAATCTAATAATAATAATCAACTAATAATCAACATTTTACCATAAAAAAATATTTATTTAACGTTGTGTCCGTGTTATATTTCATCTTTAACAACAATGTGGACTTCTAAAGTCCAACTAAAGATCCGTTAGGCCATTCACTTTTAAATGCATCTTAATGCAAACATGAGGAGAGCTCTCCGTATGAAAGATCAATGTGCAACTTTCTCTCCAATATGGAACGAAATTAAATTAAATTAAATGTGGAGGATTTTAACTGTGACTAGATGATTGACAGGCCAGTTTACACTGACAGGATGCGTGTAATATGCCACAATTTAATGGCGTGATAGTATGTCCCAAAGCTTGTCTACTTTTTTGCCATGTACTTTTTCTTCACAAAGAGCACATGCTTTTAAGGCATAGTTAGTATAAATAGGCGATTTGGGACGCAGCACCTGAGTTGACAGGGAAGGTTTATACAGTGTGTTGTGAGCCCGCTAAACCTAAACAGACCGGTATGGATTTGTAAGATTTTGTCAACTCGAAACCCATTCTGAAAACTATCTTCATGCAACATGCATCTGGAGGTGTTATCTGTAGATAATTTAAAGCACATGAGTTACTGCCCGTAAATTCACTAGAATAACTAACTTTACGCAATTTTCTGGCAAATATTCAACTCAGAGTTCAATCCATCAATCTGAAGTACTCAATCCTGCACTTATTGTATATTTTATAAACATAAACTGGACATTCAAGCAACAACATAGAAAAAATAAACTAAAATTAAAACATTGCTGTGATTATTGATTTTGTGGTTTTCAGCAGAGAAGAATACTGGGAAAAGTTCTCATTAACTTTTTACAATTTAACCATTTTTCCTTTTTTGTTTTTGTTTCTAACCATACAGTATGTCTCAGCAGTTTGTCTAGTTTTTCCTCCTTCCTCCCAGGTTGTTTAAAAGGTATAACTACTGAAAACAGACATGATCAAATAGACAGGAATTCGTCAGATCTTGTCCACAGTGTTTTCTGAAAATCAATGACTGGTTTACATGGAAAAATTCTTGAATCTTAACATTAGGAAGTTCAAGCATGACAGTACATCCCAAAGAAAAACAACAACATTCCTGACTTCCACTCAACCAGCAAGGAAATATTGTTCGTACAGCCATTTAATCCCATTTACTTTACATTGTGGACAAATGGTGGCCAGTCTGTCTGGCCAGGAAATTTAACGTTTTGATTTTTGGTCTGATGAAGGGTGAAATGCATGGGGGGTGTTCTGACTGACTTTTAACCCCTAAATTGCACATACAACAAATGTAAAAAAAAAAAAAAAAAATGAATGGTGAATTGTGGCCATAGCAAAAGGTAAAACAACCAAAAAGCAAATAAAGTTCTTTTGAAATTCACACGATGGCACCTTTCCGGGTTGTGACATAGTTGATGTCAAAACATTACTTTTTTTTTTTTTTTTTATGTGTGGGAGCTAAACCACGCTATGCACGGTACAGAGGAAGTGTTTTGATAGTGTGGGCACTTAATGCATGATTTGACACACCTCTATGCACTGCTCTGCTCAATCATAAATGATCTTGACATGTTTGAGCACAGATTGGGCCCAGATGTTGCTGTGTGGTATGATTATCCTACATCTTCTCATCACTTTAGTGGTAAAAATTATCTCAGCGTGCCCAACATGCGTTTAAGCATGATGGATAGGCTCGTGCAAAGTATGCTATAACAATCTGTTAGATAACAGGTTAACCTAATTTCTTCTGAGGCCTGTGTGCAACTGAATGTTGGAGGTTGGTCTTTTATTTGTTTACTAATGGCCTTTTCCTTATTTTGTTTAAGGAAATTGGAAGAAAGACAAAAAATGTTTTAATTAGATTCCAATGGCAGAATGAAGCAAAGCAGATTGTATTATAATGTATTCTTAAATATAGATTCAGCCAAATCACTGTAAGTGATTTATCATGCATTTACACAACACTTACTTTCTGTTAAATAAGCATTGTCTAGTGTTTAGTCTTTAATAAATGTGTAAAATAATGCATTTACCTATGTTAAAAATAGGTTTAAATATCAAAACAGTGCTAATATTGTTTCTTTTTTCAAAAGTACCACAGTAACTGAGTATTAGCCAGAAATAGTAAATCATTCCAGAAATCTCTATTCTCTACCTTTAAAATAGAAGCATCCACTATATGACAAAGTTACAAATTAAGCATAGAAAGAAAACTGAACATGATAAAACATATACATATAATGTTTGTTGTTTAAGGACACAGATTACATATTCATCATTGAGACATTTTAAGTGCCTGAGTCTGAAGTTACGTTATGAGTCAAGTTAAGTAAGAGTGCTTAGCTGACATTTGTCACTGTAAATTATTGCAATCAGTCGCAAATCTGGTAATAAGAAACAATTTAAATAGAACATTAATCTGAAACCGAAAGCAAGAGGAAAAACCCTTTAAACCACTAGAATAATTTTCAACGGCTTATATGGAGGAATCTGGTTCAACTGGCCCTACACATGCAAGTTTATTATACAATAAATAGTTAACATTAAAGGATTATTCTTTAGCTTAGGGTGAAAAATATAAAACAGCATCATTGCTGACACTTTTTCCGCGCTGTAGCCTAAAAATAAATCTCACCTGAAACGAACAAGTAGGCTAATAGTTTAAAGTTTCTATTAAACTGAATATCTGTACAATTATAGTAAGTCTTTAAACCGAGTAACGTCTTACTGGTGATATGAAATAAAATACGGAAGGATTATTCAGATATAGGCTACACCTCGTGTAGTATCATTGGTCTTACCATCTCTTGCTCCTCGGTGTTATACAGAAGACAGCACTGTCAGTGGATCTGTTACAAATGCTCTGAAAGTATTACCGGCGTCTAAAGAGTTTTGAACACTATCTTCTCATTAAATTGATGGACACTTCTTTGATAAACTTCCAATATTCAAAGCGCACGCTCTGTTCAGATGTGGCCCAGCCCCCTTGATAAAAAAAGACCCTCCCATACGTGAAGATGGTGTTGAAGTTGTAATGTAGGCTAACTACCAAACAGTGCGTCGACCGTTGTTATCTGAAAATAAGATGTTATCTGAAAATACTACACCATAAATTAACATTCGTAAAAAAAAACTCTCAAATAATTTGGACGTATAATAAACAGAATACATATAAATTCAATAATTACCATCGGTTATGATTAACAGCCATTACAGATGATCTCTGACTAAGATAAGATTTGCCGGTATTGAGCACGTGCGTTTTGCTGCGGTTGGTGGGTGGTGGATGTTTCCGGGAGACAATAGACCTGAGATTAGTCATTGAGTAGCAGTTTCAAATTATAAAACTGCAAAACTCTGATATTTTTTATTAACCTGTTACTTTCTCTCAGCTATTTTTGGTTTCTGGATCCTTTAAATGTAATACATGTAAAAAGAGTGAGGTGTGCTGGCAAAACCTTACGGCTCTGTCGCATAGCAACACATTTCGAAGCAAACACAAAAAGGGAGCGTGGAATGAATATCATGGGTGAAATGAGGACATTTAGCGACAGACTCACATTCGTTACCTTTGTGTTCTCTAAAAAAAGATGCTGGAAGGCGATATAAGGATGATATACACGCTTCCCCATTCACGCGCCGTTGCGCAGCGTAGCGGTGGGTTTAACAAAACGAGTGCTTGGCTTCAGATGTAAGGTGTACCATTGGTCCCTCTCTAAGTTTGCCGCTCTGTTGAGAAAATGGCATAAATACGCAATGATATTAAATTATTTCAAAGAGGAGGCAGAATGCAGAGTCTAATCTAAAAGTTTCTGTGGACTTATGGAAACAACAAAAGTATTCAGAGTCATAATTAAGTGTTTGTAAACTCTATTTTACGTCTTTGTGATAGATAACGTTGCTGTAAGTTAACGTAACGTTATGCCACAAATGTATGCCATACAATCGGTAATAGTTGAAGGAGTGTTTGGAAAGATGCTATAGGCTACTTAATGAAATTTCTAATTAATTCTTACTCTGGTTAGATGAATATGATGTATCATGTACATTTAAAGTTATTTTTACATTTACAGTTTTATCTTGTTCACCAGTAGCCTACTGTACTTCTAAACACGAATAACATCTTTGTTAGTGTGCTCCTCCACTACATGAGACATTGCATCAGCAGGTGTAGGCTAATCAGAGACAAACCATAGGGAAGACTGCCATCTCGTGGTAGAAATTGATAACTGCAGATAAACTTTACACAACAAAAATTAATTATGATTTTGATTTTTAACGATGTGAACGAACGTTGGATTGTGCTATAATGTCTGAAACTGACTGTTTGTTTGCATTATATGTAAAATGGAAAGTAGCCTACTTGTTCTTATATTCGAGAGAAAAAACTCCCCTGTAGAAACGTGTTATGACTTCTTGCAAAGAGAGGGAGACTGCAAGTGTTTTGTTGTAACAAAACGCAAGCAACATGTGTAGTTTCGATTATGAATTATTTTTCATACGCGTCACGTCAGTCTAAGTAACCTTATCAGTTAGGCTACCGTTGGTTTGAGAACCCATGAGGTTCTGTGGCTAAGTTAGGCTACACTGCTTAAATATTTTCAGACAGTAGAGGACGACATAGGCTACTGTAGCTTTGAAAGACTAGTAGCAGTGACATGTTGTAGCCTATTAGAGAATCCTGTAGGCCTATTTGTGTTAGATGACTAAATGTATTATTTACAATATTTGTGATGATTAAGAGGATTATATGTTGACAATGATGGTGATGTTGCATAAGTTAATTAATTGATTTTAGAGTATTTAGAGTGACGATAAGTAGGCCTAACTGTAATAGCCATTAGACATTTTTAAAAAGGCAAATATTTATGCTATAGGCCCTACATGAAGAGTGTAGACCACAAATCACATGAAAACCTTTTTCTTTTAATTGTAGGCCTATTTGTTTGATAAATATTTATATGATCAATTTACATAATAATTTATTTAGCCAGAGTTTCCCATTTATTTATTGTTTGCACCCAGTATTTCTATGGAGGAAAACTTATTTGAGCTATATGCTCTTTGTGTAGAAATAAGTCACTTAAGAAAATGAGACAAAAGGCTGAGTACAAAAAAAGACAATGCTTTTAATTCAGAAAATCCATGAAAAAATACTCCCTGACTTGATACAAATGTTGATAGGAGATAAAAAAAAAAAAAACATATAGCCTATACAAAAGTATGGGTCCTGCCCCGTTTTTATACATCTGGAAAAGTACTAATTTCTAAATGAACAAGAATCTCCTTCTATTAAATACTGACATAATTTAAAGGAAATTACATTATACTGCTATTCACATAATAACTGCTGTCCCAAAATAGGAATTGTCTGAAGAATATAAAATTCTCTTGTCGTTTAAAATAGATAGCCTATAGTCTCTTTTTCTTTTTTACATGTGCCTCTTCATGTGCAGGGCCAGGTGATCCGAGCGGGAGAAAGCTCTCTCGCACAGGTGGCACTGAAACGGCCTGTGTCCGGTGTGTTTCCTGAAGTGACGCGTCAACTCGTCTGACCTGGCGAACTTCCAGCCACAGCCATCCCAACTGCAGTGGTAGGGTTTCTCACCTGTGAACAGAACGGGGGGAGAACATTTATTATTGTGTAGCCTACCAAAATGAAGAGGTTTAAAGTAAGAAATGAAGTAAAAACAACATGTCAAATAAAACTCCACATACCTGTGTGTGTCCGCATGTGCGCTTTCAAATGGGAGCTTTTCGTGTACGTTTTCCCACATCCGGGGAAATCACAGCTGTGCGTCGCAGTCCGTTTTCGTGCCCATGTCCGACGCCCTCGTTTTGGCTTGCTGTCTTCTGGGTTTAAAAATCCCAGGAGCGGTGAGGATGGTGGAGTCAGCATCACACCTGGCATGGCCGGGTGATTTGCCCGCAATGGTTCGCTAAACATACTGTAATGTCCGTGATATTGCTGATGCTGGGCGTATTGAGGAGGAAAAGGCGCGCTATTCATGAACTGCTGTTGATGTGCAATTTCAATGTGATGGTGAGAGTTCATTTCTGTTAGGATGCAGTCTTTCCTCCCTAAAATGTCCCGAGGCACATCGTGTTGCACGTGATGCCCATAAGTCATCACGCGCTGGGTTTCTTGTCCATAATAATGACCCACGTAGTCGTTGGCCATCATGCAGGAATGCTCGTGGTTTTCAGATTTTATTTTATATCCCACGTTATTAGAAGTGGACACATGGTTTCGACAGTTCAGAGCCCTTAGTTCAGTGTACTCCAGTCTGTCTACATGTCTGTCTTTAAAATCATGTGAGTCGCCATGATAATTAATGTCCGAGGTAAACAACTCGGCTACCAGACTGTGGCCGGGACGTGCGGTAAAGTTGTTGCCACAAAAAGCGTTCGGCGTCGGGTGACATCCATCGCTGTCGTACACAGTACTGCAGCTTTCGGGTGACTCCGGTAGAGAATAGGCGGGCGGCGGTTGCGCTGAGTTGTTGTCAATGTCAGACGTGACCGAGTTGGACAGAATGAACTCTAGATCCAAAAACTTGGAAAGATCGTCCTCGTCTTTGGCCAAAGATGGAGATTCGACAATGCTGAACTCCACCTCGATGATGGGTCTCGCGTCTCCAACTGTCTTAGTTGGGTCAACTTTCCAGTCCTGAGGGAGGAAAAACATTCGGGTTAGACACCTTTCTCAGGGGAAAAAAAATGTTCAGCGCCACTATTTGGGATTCGCAACTCAGTCAAACGTCAAATATCTTTCACTATGTTAACAGAACACTTCTTGCAATGTAGGCTAAATAGGCTATAGCCTACCTAATGACACTTTTTATGTTTTGCCAATGAAGCTATAGGCTACGATCATAATCGGCCTATCAGTATAAGAAAAGCTATCTTGTTACAATGGTTTTCTCCTCGGGTTAATTAAAAAATACTATATATAATTTAACCTCTATTTGCCATAAATTTGTTGGATAACTCCTGCGATTAGTTAAACGTAAAATACACAACGAAATTTATAAATACTTAGACTACATGCTAAACACTCAAAATACTGTTTAAATATAGTCTAGGCTAGTTTAAATAACTTTAAATGAAGAGTTGAACTCACCCGAACAATTGCAGACTGCTTTTGGTCTAAAATCTGGTTGCTTGAAAAAGTATTTATCGAAGGCAACATCGCATCTGCAAGAGCCATGTTGCAAATGTTATGGAGTTGTTCAGTCTCATTCAGTCCGAGACAGACAATGCGTCTCTAATACGTTTGACATCCTACCTGTCCCATTATAAGGAGTGTCGTGTGGGCGTGTTCTCGTGACGTTGGTCATGTAGTTGTAGCCTATCAAGTAGGCTATTTACTCTGGCAATCCTTAACAACATGTAAATATTGCCAAAGCACAGTTGATTATTTGGCCTATAATTAAACGTATAATTAATAGCCTAAAACGTAAAATTAATCTCCTTGTTCCATTAAATTGTGAAGACTTAGAGACACTATGTTCTAGAGGATAACAGAATTAGACACCCTAAAATGTGCTCGCGGAACCTGCTGTTGCAGTTTCATTGTAAAAAAAAAAAAAACTCACATTACACCATATCAAATAATAATTCGGTTCATCATACTCATACAATTGTGTAGATTCAAGAACAAAATAAAAACCGTTCCTAATGAATGTAAGCGACTTGTCGAATTTGTCATTCATTGGACTTTCCCCCCTGAATTCTGAGTGTAATTTGAGTGCTGAAGGGGGCGCCACAAACCCCCTGCTCGGCCAAACCTCTTGTAGTTTATTGGAGGGCCATTCAAACAGTATTATTTTGGTGAATTCTTTTTTAAATGAAAGAAATCTAATAAAATGTGCTGAAAATGTCCGATATAAATTATTTATTATTTATAGGGTCTATATTAAATGTGTGTGGTTGCCTAAACAATACTTGATATAATTATGCAAACAACAAAATAAAATGTTTCAAGAGGACAACAGAAATCATAGGCTAAATTAATTACAATTAAAACAAACATTTTATATGATGTGGAGCCAAATGTTTCAGTCAATCAGACACATTACTGTGAGTTTCACCTCTTCATTCGAATTAAAATTGGCCTGATCTCATGTGTCTGATAGGTATTAATTTATCCAGATCGAACTCCTGCTTAATTAGCATTTGAAAGAACAGCGCTAAAAATCTCGGAGCCATCGAAACAACATGATAATCTCAATGTTCAACAATGCAGGTACATGTTAGTTAATGATCTCTGAGTCAATAGACCTCTTCTTTCAGTTGATTAAAATGTAAATGAATGGCCTAATGCTCTCGGGCTTATTTTAGAGACAAGGCTTTAACCAAAATATTTTTTGCCCACCTGATGCCTTCAAGTCGTGGCATTAAATATCCCCGACACAGTTAAAGTGTAGGTAGAATACAACAATTGTATTTCAAAATTGCTTTAAATATTTTGTCTGTATGCTGAATATTTGCAGAGAAACAACGAAACGTTTTTCGCGTGCTGGTTCTTCTGCCTTGTGCAAACCAGCAGCATTTGCACACTCTGATTCAGATTCTGTCGGTTTATATAGTCCAGTTATTTTTACCCTTTCTACGTAATTCAGATTCCGGTACAATTGCATTGTCTACTCTGGAGAGAGAGAGAGAGGTGGAAATGGAAATGGATAGAATTTCCTGAAATACAAAGGGTGTCCTTTCCTCCAGCACAAGCAGAGTAAGTTTAATTTAATTGTAAAAATGTACAACTAAAGTGCGAAATATTCAAGACACCGAGCCTGTTCTCACTTCTGTGACACACACACACACACACACACACACACACTTATATTATTATATGTTTAATGTTCATGTGCTAGGTCTGTTTTAAAACATCAAAGCTGCACGGTGAACCATTATTATAGGCTAGTTGTTTATTATTATTATTTATTTTGTTTATTTGACCGCTATTATACATTTTCCAAACAGCCTAGATTTTTGGATGTATTTTGCGATAAGAGCCTGTCCTTGAAAGGAACGAGAGTTTGGTTTCATTTTCCCCTCTCTTTTTTGTTTTCTAAACACAATTAAGGAGATTGCAGATTGGCAGACAGGACACCGTCTTCCCGGAGACATTCAGTTGTATTTACAAGATGCCTAATGTGGACAGAGAATTTTTTTTCACTGTCCACTTTAACTGATCACGAGTGAAGCTAGATTAACATTATGGATACAAATGCGCGTCTCTTTAAAGATAAACAGATAGGCCCACATACCAAATATTTTATTAAGAGGATAAAAAATGTCCTGGAATACGCAGGGGACAGAAATAAATGTGTGCATTTTATGTTGTTGTTGTAAAAAATGTTTTCTTGTTCATCAGCACTTTTTACCATACCACTGAAAAAAAGCATTTTTGTTTGAGTGACTTTACAATATTATATGCCCAGATTGATGAGTTGTGTCTGCATGGACTTAGCCTACTTAGAATTTCCTTCTAGGTTTTTACAGCATTTCCCCGATAATATACAGAAAAAGATACTGGCTTTGATAGACTGATAACACTAAACAGTACATGTGTGGCAGGATAAAACAAGCAGGCACGTTTATATTTAAACACACACACACACACACACAGTAATTGGCTTTTGATGATATGTTTAACAAACAAACAAAAATACTCATTAGCCATAATGGACTGAAGCTGTCTGAGCAACACTTCACTTGCATGTTATTTTCTAAATAAAATCATTTCATAATGTTTGTGTAAAACAAACCTTGCTTTCTAACAGATAAAGCAGCAGATTAGTTAGTATTTAGTCTGTCTAAGACATGCACGCATTTTTTGTTGGATTTTTTAGGGAGATCAGATAAGGAAAATGTTGATTTTATGAAGGAACACAATCCCAGAGTCTCCACCCTTACACACTTATGGCTTGTAAATGATACGTGAGCTTTGGCAAGTATATGTGCAGCAAACATCACTGTTTACATCCATACAGTATGTGCATGTATAATAATTTGTTTTGTTTTTTTTTGCATTGATGTTCATCTTCAGTTAACTACATGAACTAGAACACTGATGTAAATGAGATTGTGATACAAACACAGTCAAAGTAGCTGCAGTTAACTTTCTCATGCACGGATGGACAATCAAACATTGACCCAACAGATTTCGGCCTGAATTCATGCATACATATCCATTTATCACTTTTGTATTAATGACAAACAGGCATGTTGTAGCAACACTCCTTAAGACATGTTGAGAAGAATTGCCTTTCAGGGTACACAGGTTCCTCCATCATTACACCTCTCCATTTCACTGCTTAATGTAGTGACTAATGGCTGAGTCAGTCACCACACACCCACAATCAATTGTCCAACAAAAAAAAATCTGGATCTCCTGCTTGTACTAACTGATTACATTGTTGAATTCACATACAAACCTGTGTTCAATACTGTAGAAACCTTTTAAACATTACCGGTACATTAAAATATGATTTATAAGTTTATGCTATATGCCATTTATTACATAACTGATGAATTTCATTTCATTAGAAAATCCTTACAATCAGTTTAAACAGAAGATCTGCTCCTTTCTCTTTCATTGTTCTGTGGTGTCTGAGTGCAGGTAATTACCTATCGCTCACCGACTCAACCACCCAGACAAATTTGTGTGGACATAGGAGCAAATATTTGTGTCCACTGCAACGACCACCATCAGAGTTGTCCACTCGATCTTCCTGTGCTTGTCTAGCATACAAGAATGACAAAAGGACGAGTCCTTTCACTTCCACTGGACCATGATAAAGACCCATTGCAGAATCTCAGACAAGGCAAGGTACAGGTGAGGACAAAACCTGTAGTGACTCAAAGGTGGTCTGAACAGCCGCAGGGCTAGTGTAACCGCACACAGATTACCCAAGACTCTAACAAAAAAAGTTATACTGATGCCAAACTGCTATATCATTGCTTTGTGCGCATAAACCAAATAATGGCATTTACTGTGGCTGATGGCCACAATTGCCTTTCCCTCCGTTTGTCTTTCTGCACTGGCTTTTCAAATTACAATCTAATCTAGAGTCTCCAGAATAGTAATTATCCCCCATCACCAGAGCAGGAGGGGAAACCCACTGTAAATACTCTCCCATGAACAACCTAAAAAAAGGGAACAGTACCGTTGCTAATTTATCAAGGAGAATTAAGGATTAATCAATTTATTAAGGAAAAACAGCACATGGTCTATGTGGACCAGGGTTAAAGATAATCATGGGAAAAGAAAAATACGACTGTGTTAAATGTGAAGTCTGCCTGAAATCCGACATAGCTTATTTATGCAATAATTCTAAAAAATCCCAGACGTGAAATTTTTGTATAGGAGGTATAGCAAAGTATTGCAATGAATGACAAAATAGCCTTTTCGATGTGATTTGGTAAACATTTACCAAATCACATTGAAAAGGCTATTTTGCTAAAGGCTAATTTCACGTCTGAAATTTATGAAATATATATATACATCAATATCAAACATTTTCCAACAAAAGTCAAAACAGTTAAGTGCCCTCGTAACTTCCAGTAGCTCAGTCTCCATTCACTGCTCCGTGTCTCACTCCTGGAGGCTTCTTTGTCTTCAAGTGTGATAGCTTCTGCCTGCTTTGGAGCAACTCTTGTCTGGGGACACAAAACTTGTCTCTGTGAATGACTGCATGTGTCTGGGGTCAAAAGTCCACAAGAGAAGTCGTTCCATACAGCCCCGTGCTCCCAAATGTCAGACAAGTTTGAAGAAATATTTACAAAAAAAAGTGTTCTTTAAAAAAAAATTTTTTTTTTACTTTCCAAGCAGAATTCTGTGACACATTCATACACAGTCATCAAGAACTGTATGTGCATGCCAAGGACAAATGTATTAGTAATTAAAATGAGTGTAAGAGTTATTAAGTGTACCTTGATGTATAATTTAAAGGGGGAAGAAAATGTGGGGAAGAAAACATGTATGACTTTATTTCTTGTGTGCAACACAATATTAAAGATATTTAGAAAAGTTCTGTGTTTTACTTTTTTTTTTTTCAGTGTTGTTTTGGACACCATTGACTTGAGGGTGAATAAATGTTGACAGAATTTTCTTTCTTTTCTGACCTATTCCTATAAGTATGCACAAGACTGAGACTTTGTTTTTTTGTTGTGTGGTTTATCACACATAAGCTTGAAATGTTTTCCTGAAAAAACTGAACAGCTAGGATACGATGAATTGAAAACATGAAAAATGAAAGCATTTACAGAAAAAAAATATCTATTGTCGTCACACATTCCATCAAACAATTATCAGATGTTGTTGGTTTGTGTGTCTTTATGCAGTTGAGTGGTTGTTTTGTAAAATCTGAAAAAGAGGGAAAACACTCACCGCAGCTTAAAGAAATAACACCTGCCCATGAAACGATAGCTTTTGTCCATCTGCACATGGTGGGCAATGTTTTCATTCATCAGGGGGGACTTCTACCGTAAAGAATGTGGGAAAACGCACTGGAGGGAAACCCTTGCTATGAGCTCACCTGTCTGTGCAATGCCTTTCACTTCTGACAGACCTGCACTCTGCCATTGTCATTGCCCTCTCATGTTCCATTCATCCATTGACATAAAATAAACGGGAAATGAGAATAAATGGAAGTGCTCGGCATGATCTAACGTTAAGGAGAACCTCTGATAATAGTGCAAAGGGACAACCACAGTCTGTGCGCCAAGTAAATAAATGCCATATTTGTGCGTCTACATCAGAGTCAGATATCGATCAGCTGCGTGATTACAGCCCTCGCACTTTCTCCTATTGTAACAGGTTGGGCTCAACAAGCCGTAGCATTTCACATAATATCCCTCGCAAGATAAAAACAATGTTGTGTATTGTGTAAAAAAAACATAGCGTCAGTACCTGCAGGCTTTCAACCCAAAATGAGCACAACAGAAGACTCGGTGCATGCGAAATAGACCTGCTATTGTGAGTGACACTACTTGAGTTTCCTGCACAATGTGTATGGCACAGTCTCCGTAAGATGACCCAACTGGGGCAGTTTATCAGTTAGCACCCCGGAGGTTTGATGAGAGAGGAAAAAACACACATTTTTCAACAATTATTCTCAGTTTAAAATAGCCACCTGTTTTTTATTCATTTACAATAAGTGACCTCTTTATGGGTAATTATGGAGCAATTTGTCCTTTGGCTAAACCGGAACTGTATTGTATATAAAGAACCAAATATAAATGATGTGCTTGGGAGATCTCAGATATCAAATGGTCTTTTTTGACATTTAAAATGTGCACAGTTTGGTATCTTTACACCATTTAGTAGTTCTCAACTAAAACACGCAGCCACCAGCATGAGGCCGCATTCATTAATTCCTCCTTTGTTTGCAATGGAGAGTTCCTTGCAAATAATTTGTGGGATCAGACTGCGAACATTGTCATTTGCGCACTTAATGAGATTAAAAAGACATTAATCAGAATTACCAGGTTAATTAAGTAGAACTAATTAACCCTTATCAGAGTGAGGTCATTAAAGTATTTCGCAGCCAAATATTTGAGGCAAATAGTTGCTATGGGATTTTAACACTTATAGGTTTAGTCTAGTCCTGGGCTGGACTAACATGACAACTAACAAATTACTGCTGAAAAGAAACCTCATGCTGTGAGAAACATGTTCAGACTCACAGAGTCTTAAAATACTCTCCACACATCAGTCAAACCAACTTGTACAATTACCAGTTATTCATTCTGCGGTAAAAATGGGACAAAATGCAAATTTTCTTTGACACCCCTAAGTAAGTAAAACGTCCCTGCTACGTGTTTCTGTAAGCGTTTTGTTTTGAATATGCACTTCTATTTCACTCCTTTTGTGTGGAAATGCATTTTTCTACTTTAATGTGCTTGTTCATGACAAGCAGACATTCAGGGAAAGCCCTATCTGACAGTTAGCTTAGTTTTCGAAGCAATCCTGGGTGTTTTCAGGCTTAAACAGGTGGAACTAGTCCTGCATTGGCTGTTAGCAATCAGGTCTTTGAGCTGCTAATAACTCCAGGGACTCCAGGGAGCCTAACGGCTGGTTCACACACCGGGCTGCTTTGTCCCATCATTTACTCACCCTCACATTGTTACAAACTTTTATGACTTTCTTCCTTTGTGGAACACAACATTTCAACTGTTTTTGTGCATAAAATGAAAGTCAATGGGGTACAAAAAAACACTGAACCCCATTGACTTGCATTGTATGGACAAAAATTCATTATGCAAATAATGTGATCCACAGAAAAAAAGAAAGTCATACAGGTTTGAAACAACATTAAGGTGAGTAAATGATGACCAACATTTTTCTCATTAAATGTGCATTGCTCTAAAATTCACTCATGCAGGTATAAATGACAATGAAGAATCTGGTATTATCATAATCATACATGAAATAGTAATGGTAATGAAGTATAATCTGCCAGGAATAGTCTGTTTTTGCATTCAATGCAAGCAATTAGCGAAATATCTGCTTGTAAAGCAGCACCGAAACCAAAAGAACAGCGGTCCTTGTGTAAATTCCCCAAATTATTCTGCACCTCAAATGGGAGTTTCTGCTTGGCACTAGTCATCTTCTCTTTTCCCTGCGCTGATGTCAGTATACATGTAGCCAAGCAGGATAAGGCTACAGAAAGCAGAGAGAGAACTCCCTGTGAACAAAGCAGGACTTTTATCTATGGGGTAAAGGGTGGTCTTCCTGACACACACATCTCAGGAATTCCTGACATGGACTAATGCCAGGTCAGCCAGGAGCCACACCAACAATAATCTACTTTCAATTTGTCTGCTGAGGGAAAAAGAAAGAGAAGGCCAAGTGTATGTTTCTGTGGGAGGCATGGAGCTTGGCAACGAGCCCTCTCACGTGGCAGATACTAAATTGAACCACCCTATATTGCCTAAAGACATCTACTGTCAGTGCAGTGAAGGACAAAAGGAAAAATGAAAGAAGGAGAACATTATTAAAATATGTTGCATATGTTTAGAACATGTGACACTTAAGCTGTACAAGGAAGAGGAATATTCACAGAGCTTATTCACAGCACTTAATGGTTAATAAACAATAGTGTTATTTTTAGCTTTTCTACAGCACGTTTTACAATTAAGTTGTAACATTTCTACATTTGAAGATGACATTATCATTATTAAAATAAAATAATGGTTAAAAAATTGTGGTGAGAATACTGCAGATTGGTACTATATTATGAGCAAACGAAGATTTAATAGCATTTTACATCATTGGCAAAATCTTACAAACGACAATAAAATAATTAAGTGCATATGTGGTGGTTGTGAAAAATACAATACATTTATTCTACAAGGATACATTCAATTGATCAAATGTGACAGTAAAGACTTTTACATTATAACCACAATTTTTTTTTTAAATATGCGGTTCTTTTGAACTTTCTATTCATCAGACAACGCAAACATTTTTTAGCTGTTTCTACTAAAATGTTAAACAGCACAACTGTTTTCAACATTGCTAAATATTAATTATTTCCTGAGCACCAAATCAGCATATTGAAAATGAAACTTTTAAACTTGACTTAAAAGAAAATCGTACAGAAACAATTGAAGGAAGGGACTCGCAATATAATAAAAAGGCATCCCTTACTGATGCTACAGCACAGTAGTTTATTTTACCCAGGATATGAGGGTAATGAGTCCATTAGAGATAAGAGTGTCTGAGCTCGCCCTTGTCTTAGTTGTTCTTCAACAGTCAGATAACAGCATTTCACAAGCCTCAGGTCTTTAATAAGAAAGGGGACGTTTAGCCCTCTGTGGGATAAGCATTGGAGCTTGTTGATCCCAGATGATCTGATGGCACACTACCACAAGATCTGGAAAATATTACAAAATATTCTCTATTGTTTTTTCTCAAAAAACCTACAGGGCTAATTGATCAAATTGACTTCAACTGCCCTGCTTGGCTCATCTCCCAAGACATTGTCCAGGAAAGTAAGCACAGTTGAAGTGATGTCCATCTGCATCATGTATATCTGTGCCAGGCCTTCTCTCCACATGGTCAGCAGGAAGAACAGGAAACCAGATGAAGCTACCTCAACGTTCATGGTGGCATCAGTCCATTCTGAGAAAAGCGTGAGGGCACTTCACACATCTATTAGCTGAGAGAGTCTGAGGTGTTATCTCTCCATCCCCTCTTGTGTGTCCGTTAGAGCTGGGACTCTATCTCAGCCCGCCTTTGGTCACTCTGGTCTGTAGTGAAGTGATTACTGTTGATCAACCCTTCACAGAGCAATAAAGTGCTGGACTGAGGAACAGGCTGTCACAAGATGGACTGGACCTGCTGTTCCTTTGACCTCAAAGTCATTAAACATTTTAAATGGCTGGCAAAATCCCCTTACAAATAATTTTTTAAAAAGTGCACATGTGGTGTTTGAGATATACAGTAAGCAATCATGAAAAACATTAAAAAAAAATCGTACCAACCCCAAACTTTTGAACGGTAGAGTTCCTTCCATTAACAACTTTATTTCTCATAATTGCAACCTTTTTTTCCTATATATATCAATTGCAAAATGAGTTGTGACAGGCATATGACACAACCGGGAGCTCAAGCAACCTTTTAAACAAACAGCAACAGCGTGCCAGTTCCCATCACGGACCACACAACTCGACCGGACCCAGATCACTGCACATCGCCTTTTTCCACAACTCCTCGAAATGGCGCCTGTGATAAAGATCAAGCAGGACCACATGAAGAGAAAAAACAACAACTAATTAAACTATTACTGCTGCAGGTTGTGATAAAGTACCCAATCGCATATATTCACAGCCGCTGGCAAAAAAAAAAAAAAAAAAAATTCTGTGCTTCCCCCACTAAATGTGACACATGCTGGCATCCTGCATGACATAGCAAACATCCTGTCCGGACCATGATAGCTCTAAATAAACATGGCATTTAATGTAATGTATATACTTTAATTGTCTTCATAGATATTTGTCGCAAAAACATGATTGGAAAATGTAAGCAGATATTAAATATTTGGGAATCTTGTTTTCACCCTTGGAATGTGTGGGTAAGGAAGGGGAAAAAGCTCTAGGAATGTAACATGCATCCTAATGTAAAATGAGCTTTTGTGGGGTGGTTTACTGTTATATTTCAGATGTCCTTTGGTTTTATCTGACAGCTGCAGATAGCCTACATAAAGGGCCAAAACATGAAAAAATATTCCAAAGTCATTAAAGTTGTTTTTACTGATTATTCATGTCTTGCTGAGAATTGTTGACTCATTCTGTATCAATGAGCCTGTGATCTTATCATTGGCTTTCAAGTGTTCAGACAAGTCTTATGAAAGCACCATGTCATCAGGTCACGCTAAAAGTTGCTCACATATAGGCCTGTAGGCCTCTCTCTCACTCTCTCTCTCTCTCTCTCTCATATATATATATATATATATATAAAATACTGTTTCATATGTGAATATATAGCCACATATCATTGCAGGATAACATTTACCCCAACTTTCTCAATCCTGTGTCACATAGACTGTAGGACACTTTAGAATGTACATCAGCAAATGTGCATATTTAACACATTTTAGCCTAATAATGCTGCTTGAATGTATTTTTAAATAAGTTGTCACAGAATTTGGGTTGCATTAATTTATAAAAAATACTTTTATCCAGCGAGGATTGATTCAATTGATCAAAATACTACAGAATCACTGAGAAAATAGAAAACATCAGAAACACAATTGTAAATGTACAATCTTTTATGGTGTCTTATGATTCAGCCTCAATTATCGCCCCTCAAGAACAACTACACCACTTTACAACTATAGGACAGGAAGAGCTAAATAAACGTATTATTGCATCTAAACCAACAACTTGTTTATTAGATCCAATACCCACTAAATTACTTAAAGAAGTGTTACCTGTAGTGGAAGAGCCTCTTCTCAATATTATTAATTCATCTTTATTTTTAGGTCACGTTCCAAGAATATTCAAGCTGGCAGTAATAAAACCTCTTATTAAGAAACCACAATTAGATCCAAATAACCTAGCAAATTACAGACCCATTTCAAATCTTCCATTTATGTCTAAAATACTAGAAAAAGTTGTGTCCGCTCAATTATGCTCTTTCTTGCAAGAAAATGATATCTATGAAAAATTTCAGTCAGGATTCAGACCGTATCATAGCACAGAAACTGCGCTAGTTAAAATTACAAATTATTTACTTTTAGCTTCTGACCAAGGCATGCATCTCAATACTAGTTCTACTCGATCTAAGCGCTGCATTTGATACTATAGATCATAAAATACTCCTGGATCGACTACAAAACTACACTGGTGTTCAGGGACAGGCATTAAGCTGGTTTAGATCGTACTTATCAGACCGTTACCACTTTGTCTGTTTAAATGGGGAAAAATCAAAGATAACGTCAGTAGACTATGGAGTACCGCAAGGATCTGTGTTAGGCCCTCTACTATTCTCAATATATATATGCTGCCACTTGGTAATATTATAAGAAAACATGGAATTCATTTTCACTGTTATGCTGATGACACTCAATTATATATTTCATCACGGCCAGATGAAAACACTAACTTATCTAACTTGACAGAATGTCTTAAAGATATAAAATACTGGATGACGTGTAATTTCCTGCTATTAAATTCAGATAAAACAGAGGTATTACTTATTGGTCCAAAAAACTACCCACAAAATCCCTTACAATACAACTTTAATTTAGAAGGATGTCCTGTTACTTTATCCACTACAGTAAAAGACCTGGGTGTCATTCTTGACCGCAACTTGACTTTCGAAAATCATATTTCATATGTTACAAGAACAGCCTTTTTCCACCTTAGAAACATTGCTAAGCTACGTAATATGCTATCCGTTTCTGATGCAGAAAAGTTAGTTCATGCATTCATGACCTCGAGACTAGATTACTGTAATGCTTTATTAGCTGGTTGTCCTGTATCCTCAATAAACAATCTACAGTTAGTCCAAAATGCAGCCGCTAGAGTTCTTACTAGATCAAGAAAATATGATCATATAACACCAATTTTATCATCTCTACATTGGTTACCTATTAAGTTCCGTATCAATTACAAGGTATTGCTACTGACCTATAAAGCCCTAAATGGTTTAGCTCCAGTCTATTTAACGGACCTTCTATCGCCCTACAATCCGTCGCGCTCTTTAAGATCATTAAATTTGAGGCTTCTGGTAATTCCTAGGATATCTAAGTCCACTAAAGGAGGGAGGGCGTTCTCACATCTAGCTCCTAAACTCTGGAATAGCCTTCCTGATATTGTTCGAGGCTCAGACTCGCTGTCCCAGTTTAAAACCAGATTAAAGACGCATCTCTTTAACCACGCATTCACATGATGCTTACCTTCTATACTACTGCCGAATCAGATCGAATGCATTAATATTATGAACATCAGCTATGCTAATTATTTCTCATTTGCCTTTCTGCTGTTATCTCGGGACGCAAGTCCCGAGGTAAATAGCGTTCGTCAGCTCCAGTTTGTATCCAGCCTCTCACGGAGACTTCGGATGATCCAACACCTGTGATGAGACGACTAAACGCCTGTGGAGAGACGACTCGACGCCTGTGAAGAGACGACTCAACGGCGGCGATATGTTATGTCCTAAATTAATACATGATGAACTAACTGTATTTTCTATGTACATTTTTAATGCACTTTCTGTAAAGCTGCTTTGAAACAATGTGTATTGTGAAAAGCGCTATACAAATAAATTTGAATTGAATTGAACAAAATGCTAGACTACGACATAAGGTAGTCTAATTACAATGTTACAAAAGATTTATATTTCAAGTAAATGCTGTTCTTTAAAAGTTATGTTAATCAAAAAAGTCATTTCACGTTGTGGAAAATCGCGGTTTGCACAAAAATATTAAGCAACACAACTGTTTTCAACATTGATAATAATACATTTTGAATCAGCACATTAAGGATCATGTAACTCTGAAGACTGGAGTAATATATCTTAATAATAAAACTAGCTAGAATTTTAAGAAATGACACAGAATATCCCAAAAAATACTTTAGAAGTACTCTACAGACATCAATGTTTTTTGTTTTTTTTGGTAGACAATTATAAATATAGTAAAATGCATAATTTGCCAGGTAAAGCAACACTCTCTGTTTGGTTCACAAGAATCTGCATTGCGTGCAAAGGCAATCAGAGAAGTGCATTAGCATAACTGAAAAGGTGTCCCTCTGCATATGTGGTGACATACACTGTAACATTTGGACTGATATTACATCCACAATCTAGAGTTACACTGTGCTCCCTGTTATGCAGATGTTTCCCGCCTTAACCCTGCTGTAGGCAGTCAGTATCCAGTGGCGGGACGCAAAAGGCTGCTAGAAGCCTCTTCTCCATCCCTGGAGAACCTGGTGCGGTACAGACTGTTTGTCTTAATGTACTACATCCCCGGCCAGCGCCTCGAGGCAAACACTGCCATAGTATTTTTCTATATGAAGGTCTCCCAGGTGCCTGAAACCATATAGTGCATCTTACAAAAGGTAATTAAAAAGAGCAAAAGCATGCACACAGAAACTGTAACGCAAGTCCTCTCCTTTCAGAGGCCTGTTTTGTAACTGCTGTCGGAGGGGTAAACGGATCTGCGGTGGCCTGGCTGAGAGCGAGGAGGAGGGGGGCGGGCGATTAAGGATGCCTCCGGGGCATGAAGCAGGATAACCAGGCGAAGATTATTCATCTCACTGTGAGAAAACCCAAGAGCTATGACATGGCGACACCCCACCCTGCCTGTCTACAGAGCACGGTTACCTGCACACTCTGGTCTTTGACAGTTCGCTCCAGAATACATTGACCAAGAGACTTCTATGACTCCATTTGTCCACTGTCGGGACAGTCACAAGGTCATAATGCGATCCATAATTCATCGGTCATTACTCGCATTGGTTCCAGTGTCTAAGAAGTAAATCAGTGATAGGTCTTATAGACAACTACATGGTGAAGTTATGGACAATGCAGTGAGGGATAATTTCCTGAGACTCGCCCATTCTTTTTCATGTTCCGTAGAAAATGTTTGATTGTCTGTTATTTCTTAATACATGGTTGCAAATACTATTGTAATTTTAACGACATCTTGTGTTTTTCAGAGATACCAAATTGTAAAGTTTGACTATGAAAACCTTGTAAAAACATTCATATGTAATAACTTATGATAACTATAACTATATAAATATATAAAAGATGTATATATGTGTATTTTAATTATATATATATATATACGTATATATATATATAACATTTATTTTTATTCTTATTATCTTTAATCTTATCTTTTATTTTTTACTAGCACTCATTTTTGTAATAAATCAGGAAAATACTATACATACTATAAACAAATCACTCCCTTATATGATTATTATATCCGATCATATTCAAATTTTGGCAGAATGTGATTTCTGTGATACTTATTAACCTTATTAGTGTGCATTCAGAAATACAAGATATAAACTTTTATTTATTTTTATTTTATTGTTTTGTAGGTCTCCCTCTTTCAATTTCCTAAAAAAAGAGATTTGGAACTGGTCTACAGAATAAATTTTTTATGTATTTATGTACAGCCAAAAACTATTTTGTCATGTTTATCATGCAAAAAGCACTTTTATAAATAAATAAAAACTGATTAGAACATCAAACTAGAGTAGGAAATCAAGGACCTGGGAAAATGGCCAAATATACAAGAGGACATTACACAAAAATATTTAGAATGATCCCATTTAATATAACAAGATATATTTGATGGTGACATGACCTGGATATAATTTTTGTATAATTGATATTAAAATTGTTAAATCCTGTAAATGTTGGAACCGTTATACAATCCTTTAGAGAACTACACCTGTTGCTGAGGCCTAGGGGAAACACTGATAAGCAGGCATGAGCTTTGACCACCTCTCAAAACAAGAGACCAAAAAGAAAAGGTGGTAATTTGTCTCATTGCCAGAGGGCAGTATCACCTTCTCATGATCATGCTTCCCTTCCTCCAGTTCTCTCTCACCTCTGTCTTTCTCAGAGTGACACTTTTCTAAAAATACGGAAGGAATCCCCCCCCCCCCCCATCTTTGACATATTGTGTTCACTGTAACTGAAGCCTCTTCTCTGTCTTCTCTACTCTTTCTCTCTCTTTCTTTCAGGCTCCCCATTTTTTTCCTTATGCCAATGTCATCGCCTCTCAAGCTGTGATCTCCAGGGACCTCCGAGATCAAACAAGCTGTCCCCAGTTGAAATTTCTAACGGAAGTGGTGAGATCTGCAAAGAACTGGACTTTGAAGGCTTTGAGAACATTCCAGAGGTCTATGATCTTTCTTAGAGTCACTCTGATTCATGCAACTCGTGTATATCTGATTCACAGATACAGTAAATGGTGGCCTTATTATGTCAGAAAATATGTTTTCTATTCAAACAAAACATGTTTTCTAAAACATGAAATGTTAGCCTAAAACATGAAATGTAAGATTAAAAAAGCTCAGCAACAACAAATATGGATAAGATAAAAATGACCATGGAAACTGAGCATAATGGTATTTTAAGAGCTCTATAAAAGACATCCCAATGCAACCATTTTCAAAATTACACCCATTTCTTTCTGTCACATCAAACAGAATAAAAAATGAAATGAAAATAAGCCACTTCACTTATTAATTGTGCAATTTCAGCATGGGAAATTCTATAGTGAGGCACAGGAAGACAACAGCAGTGTTTTCAAACACTCATTCCATGTACATGAGTGTGAGACTCAAGTATGTCTCATTTAGCCCAAATGTAGTGGAGGTTAGGAGATATTTTGTGTTTTGTATATAAAAGCCTCTTGTTCACATTTCAAAACCATTTTGTAATTATCATTTCCCACAGACGTGAGAGTTGCCTCATTCAGCTGTCCATATCACAATAAATCCATCCCAAAAAAGGAATAATTACTTTTAATGGCCGGCAGCTTCTCTACTGGGACCGCTCATTGAGACAATACAAAAACTAACCGTCTCTTCCAGCAAAACATGACAGTTCATAATGCAACACCATTTGCATGAAACTCAATGCGATTTAAGCTATAAGAATAACTGTGCATGAAGAGCCAACGCCTGTTTTGGTGATGCTGATGGTGAAACAACAGCACATCCCAGATGGAATCATCTATTTGTGACATTTCCAAGGTGTCAGGGGTATAAGGGAAGGTTGTGGAACTGTACGTGTTGTATTGTGATATCTCTATGAGCCAGATCCAGCCAGGGCACTTGGAAACAGGAAGACCCCGCTAGCTTTTCTGTGAAATCATGGAAAAGGACAGAGCACTTTCCCATCTGGAACAAAACCTATAGTGCAACCAGAGACTTGCACCTGGCGCAGGTCACCTAACCATCTCACAAGCACAAACAGCCTTTCAGATCAACCCTGTATCACATGAAAAACGTTCTGAGGAAACTATTTTGCAAATCGCAATTACGTTACATGCCAACATATAAGCAGTGCTATTACGTTGGTCCTTAACCTAATATAGCAAATCTATTGCAGTGCTATTACGTTGGTCCTTAACCTAATATAGCAGCCTGGTCTCATTGTTAATACGTAGGTATTAATACGTTATTTTCAAAGATAGAAAACCTAAACATATCCATTTTATACAGAGTATAAAAAGGATCAAACATAATGGACAGAGATGTGTAAGTTAGGTAAATGGCAGTTTTATAGCATTAAAATATATTTTGAGCCACTAATCCTACTCCTACCCCTAAACCTACCCATAACCATTCATTAAAACTACGTAGGCTAACACAATTATGAAGAAAAAAAACATAACAGACAGACAAGTATACATTTCACAATAATTTATTTATTGCGAAAATGTCAAAACCGGTAACGTTAACATTACCAAAAGTCGTTCACATGATGATGCGTTGCAGTCGCAGTCCTCTCTGGCAGTATTATAGTAGTTGTGTATGAGGTACAGATCAGAATTTAAGATATTAACGTTAATCCATGTAAATGTTAATCCGATTTCGGTTCGCTCTCTGAAGGCGCGCGCGCTTCTCCATTTCAAATGTACTACACCGACTGAAACACGGCATGTCGCAATCTGTGACGAAGCAGGCGAGAGCCAATGAGCGTTTGATATCACGGCCGTAAAACATGTCGTAACGCTTCTTGAAGGCGCATTTTTTGAATTTGAATTCATCACCAGCGCGGGATAGATTTGACGTTTGCGGTCGCTGCTGAGAAATGAAGATGAAGATCACTGGATAAAAGGCTGAATTTGGATACGTTTCTTGCAAACAACGTATGGATTCTAGGATTTAGATTACATCAAGCTAATAAAATGCATGTCTTTTGTGAATGTATCAGTATGTTGTGTTTTATTGGAGAAAATGCTTTTTTTGTAAATACACTAAATACTACAAAATGGTTAAACGATTAAACAAGGTATTTTTAAGGTTAAAATTGTATTAATTTTTAACACCACGCAGGCTAATCCTCCGAAACGAGTTTTCTGCAGAAGGCACGAACAGAGCGAAATGTTAATATTTATGAGTATGGCCTATTATATTAATAAATGCGACTGAAAACTTGATAAGACAGTTGAATGCTATAGAGTCAAAACATTAATGCCACGATTATGCATAAATAGTAATACGTACAAATTTCTACGTCGGTAGATTTGTTCATACGTAAATTATGTTCAGTACAAACGTAATATAGCACTGCAATAGATTGGCTATATTAGGTTAAGGACCAACGTAATTGCACTGCTTATATGTTGGCATGTAACGTAATTGCGATTTGCAAAATAGTTTCCTCAGAACGTATTTCATGTGATACACGGTTGTTTCAGATACATATGACATAAACAGACTTTATGACTACTTTTAACTGACAACGCCAGAGATGTGAGATGACATTAAGATGACACCAGCACACCACAAATAAAAACAGAAAACATTTCCTATAGTGCAAAATATCAGATTAAAATTAAATCGTTTTAAAATTCTCATCTTTTACTCACCAACGTGTTGGTCCAAATCTGAAGGACTTTGTTCTGTGGAATACAAAAGAGGATATTTTAAAGAATGTTTCAACTGTTTTTGTCATTCAATGATAATACAAAGTTCAAAACAACTCTGAACTCCATTGACTTTCATTTTATGGACAAAACATACTGAGAAATTCTTCAAAATATCTTGTTTGTATTTCACAGAAGAAAGAAAGTCATACAATTTTGGAATGACAAATGTGTAAGTGGTGACAGAATTTTCTTTTCTTTTCTTGTGAGCAATCACTTCAATTGGTACTACATTAACAGACTATACATTACAACACGGTGTAAGAAAGTAAATATTCTGAGAAAATATTTCTTCTTGTCGACCATCCGACCTAGAGTTTTTGATCTGGTGCCAGATGCATAAACGTACCCACTAAGTTAAAACTGTGTCTTAAGAACTAGTCTGACCAACCAGCACTTAGTTATGGCTAATCAGTCTTACTTTTTGGATTCAAATTAGATCAATCTACCTTTTTAAGTAACCGACTTAAAAAAAGTTATGACCAGTCTTAAGGGGGAAAAAAATAGATGACTTAAAGTTTATGCAACCATGGTCCAAGTAAAGACTCAGCTAAAGTCAAATTTCAAGTAAATTTTTTTGGTGACTCAGTGACATGTCACAGACTCAAATCTGATTTATGGGCCTTCAGGGATTTAGGGCCTTCATATTGGTATATGAATCTGGATTTACACCAGATTCATATACCAATATAAAGGCCCTGAATCCCTGATGAAGGTCTGTTTAGGCTGATATATGTTGGTGTTTCTTAATATGTAGCCCATGCAAATAAATGCTTTTTGCATAATACTAGTACTAAGAAATTCAGATATTCAATAGAGTGGTACTTAAAATTGATTGAACATTTTGCCCAAGTCATTCATAAAGAGGTTAATCCTGTTCTGAAAAAAAGAAATTGAGGATTTACACACAATGTACCTCAATTACACGCAATTAAAAAATTTCCACTTAAAACCATAATGGTCTTAACTGGAAATTGTTGAGTTGCAGTAAACTTAAAGAAAATTCTGGTTTGCAGAATATGACAGATCCTGGGTCCACATAAAACTATTTTAGGAAAGCACTTTGATGTCCTTCAACATCTCTGACTTCAGCACCCAGCAGCAAAAATCTTATTTCACGCTGCTCTCCTGCAGGAAATGAAGTTCTCAAAGACAAGAGAAAATAACAGGCTGCCTCTGTAGATTTTTGGCGTGGCTCTCATACACCTTTAGACCTGAGTATGGTGTGCCCAGGCTAGCCCAAACCACAACCCCCTGTGGAGCTGAGAGGACCCAGCCCATGTCTGAGAATATTCTACAAGAGACAAATGCACCTCCCGATCAAGTGTCCAGCAAGGTGTTCAGAAGGAATGTGGACCACCGCTGTTGATGAGCGACTCAAACATCCATGACCTACAATCAAGGACCTTATGGAGCTACTGGAATGTGCTGCATTGAAATGAATAAAACTAATTTGTCAACAATCAGATCTGACACGGATCTCCAGTTTCCACTGTAATACGAGATGGAGCTCAAGAAACACCCCTACGGTTACTTATAATCCCTTATAATTACTAGCTTCGCTGCTCATCGTGAGATAGAAATAATAATGTAAATTCTATCTTTCAAGGGAGCTTTTCAAAATTACTTTCAGTAACCCATTGCATAATATTTGAATCCACCCATTTCACATGAACAAATTAAGAATGTTTGCTTGACTATGGAGCAAATAAATTTTCTCAAAAGATGTTACTGTTCTAGACATATGGATTAAGGAAAATGATCTTTATTACGGGCTGTTCTAATATCTAGAGATGCATTTCCCATTTTTCGTGCCAGAAGACTGTACAGTTCATCTAAAGAGACAACACTGACTTTTGGTGAACTATAACCTTATCCCACCCACATAAATAGATTTGTGCAGTTTCTTGAAGTTATCAAATTTAATAAAAAATGGTCAGGATGGATGGGTGGATGGATGGATGGATAGATGGATGGACGGACGGACAAATCTAGCTAGCTGTGGTCATTATTGGTCATTCCTGAGAGACACTTCATATAGACGTGGGCCAGGTTAAATTAAAGGTTGGGTCTTGGTGTGGTTCAGACTCACCTGCCCCACAGGTCTGTGGATGAGGTCTGAGAGTGGCCGGAGGCCTCAAGGCGGGCCTGGGACAGGGGCTGCATGCTGAGGCTCATGAGGAGCTCTCCGCCTCTCACGGCAGGGTCTCTGTCAGTCAGCGCTGGCCCCCTGCAGCCCACAGACTTGCCAGGACACAGCATAGAGAACACACAGGTGAGTGTAAGGGAGAGGAAGGATCTCTGCGTGGGGCCTTAGATATAATACAGTCTAATGTTCTCAAAGGAAGACAACTTGATGGATGATGGACAAATAGGCCATAATTGAGAATATTTTAGAGGGATTATATTGGGGATAAAACAATGTTAACTGAAGAAAGATTTGGTGAATAGTAATTGTAGTGCTGTTTTTTTTTGTGTGTCACTTTTGTTGTTGCTAGTGTAGTAAACATTGTCACGTTTGTCATGTTAAATGAAATACCACACTTTGATAAAGTAATAATAATGCTGCTAAATGTGTACTGTATCGTGTTTGAAGTGTATTTTCAATGCAGTCATGTGTAAAGTAGCAGTGCACGCAGCATTTAATCAGTTAGCGCTCCTTTAACTACTTGATGTTGTCTTGGAAATCAGCCTGAACTGTGAAAGTGTTTATTCATTTAAACTCCATAGCTATTTCTAAAGCTAACTTCACTGCAGGGCTTGTTATGGACATCTACACCGAGCTGTTTTGCTTGTGACGAAAGTGTGTTGAACAGCTTGCAATAATTCCATAAATCCTGGCAGGGGTTATGAGTGTTTTTCCATGACTGTGATTCCTTTATTAGAACTTTAAAAAAAAAAACACAGCATTTTCCAAGAGATCAAATATAAAGGTCGAGTTAAAAAAAAAAATCTCTTTGATAGCCAACACCAGCACATGTTGGCATTAGGTATGACTTATTGTGCTAAACTTCCATGAATAGGTTTCCGATTGTCAACAAAATCTTTTCTAAACATGAGCATTGTCTATGAATATTCTAAAGAAACATTGTCTCACAACTGGAGTGTATGTGTGTCGATACAGACGTTATGGGTGGATGTGTGTAGTGAGTAAGACTAATCACAAGTCAAAGCAGAACCCACCTAAGCCTGAGGAAGAGTGAAGAGGGACTGTCAGAACTCAGCTGGATGCCACTACCTGGACTATTAGTCATCACACAATAGGAGCCATTTATAAACACTAAGAAAAAGGGATTGGAAAAATTAGTTATACTGAACAGGGTCTCATTTTCCTAACAACAGACAAATATGTTAGGAATGAAATGCATTCATTTTACAGATATAAATATATACATTACCATTCAAAATGATGGGGTTGGTAAGATTCGCTCGCACTCACCATACAAACAGTAAAATTACACAACATCATTACAAGTTAAAATAAAATGTAATTTATTACTGTGGTTAACAGCCATTACTCCTTTCGTCGCATGATTCTTCAAAATCAACTCTAATATGCTAATGCAATTATTTTAATTGACTTATTGTGTAGTTGTTTGGTTTTATCATGGTTTTATGTTTGTAATATGTTATTTTGTGTATGATTTTATTGATTGATTAGACATTGTACAGCACATTGGTAAAAAAGTGGTCGTTTTTAATGGTGCTATAATAAAGTTGAAGTTGAAGAAATTGATTTGGTGCTCAAGAAACATTTCTTAATATCAATGTTAGGCTGCTTAATATTTTTGGTGAAAACTGTGATCCTTTGATGAATAGAAAGTTCACAAGAAGGTTGGCTTAAAGGAGTAGTACACCCAAAATATTAAGACTTTTTTCAATGCAACACAAAAAGAAAATAATTTTGCACAATGTTTAAAATGTCCTTTTGTGTTCCACAGTCAGATTAAATAAAGCCATACAGAATTTAAATGAAATTAGAGTGTTTAAATAAATGAAATGAATGTGTAAATTATTATTTTAGCAAAACACTTATTATGTAGAACATCAGGTAGCTTGACCAATAAATGAACTCGCACGGGTTCACTCACGGGTACTAACAGGTTCAGGATGGTGTTATGTCCAGGTGACTAAGATCACATGCAGGCCTTTCAGGCGTGCAAACGTGGTACAAAGTGCTACCACTGGTTTGTACAGGCCTCTTAATATGCGTCTGTCACGCAGACCATTGCAAGCACATTCAGGTTCTGTTGGAGCCGTATGAGTAGTAGTTGACTCCATGCATACATTCGCACCATACATGGGTGCGGTTACTCTAGTTCTAGATCAGCTAGTTTATGGCTTAGTCAAACTGTACTGCTGCCAATACACCCACGTTGACATGCACGTTTTGGATGGATGCTGGCATGTTGAATAACTGTAGTTTCATACCATGCCTTAAATGTCCATAATACTGCTTTATATTGTTATATTTCATTTATGTTAGCCAAGGGTGACTAATAAAATAAATTAGCCTCATTTCAGGGCTAGGCTGGTGTATGGCAAGAGGAGGTCAGCTATCATGTCTCCTTTATGACTGTACCTGGTGGGATTCTCCACGATTCCACCAGGCAGGGCGAGGTTGCCCACAGAGGAATGTTGTTGCTGTTTTAAGTGACTATTACTACCTGCTGTCGCTCTTTCACTTGGGCCTCTATTGCCTGGGGATTCGATTGGATTGGAGCTGTAAAGTCTTGTGTTCCATGGGGCAGGTCCCAGGGGTAAATTGATGGGAGGCAGGACCTTCATTCAGGCCCAGTGGGGGGCTACAATCGCAGGCCTGCCCTAGCCTTTGGGCTGCCCTGCTTCCAGCTGAAGAGGCCTCCGCAGGAAACGCTATCCCAGTTACACAGCCCAAGTGACACAAACAACTCTATCGGTTTAGCTAAAGAATCAATCGTTTATAGAAGAAAGGTATATTACCAGATTTGTGCATAAAAAAAAAAGAAAAAAGGATTGTTTGAAACTACCAATCAAACCTTTGGAATACTTATGTGTTTTTTTTAAAAAGGTTCTTAATGATCACCCAGGCTGAATTAATTAAAAAAATGAAGTAAAAACAGTAATGTGGAAAAAGTTTTTTATTTTTTATTTTAATATATTTTAAAATGTAATGTATTCCTTTTAATGGTAAAGCTGCATTTTTTAGTAGCCATTACTCCAGTCTTCAGTGTCACATGATCCTTCAGAAATCATTCTAAATTCAGAAACCAATCATTATTCTCTGGAATACATTAAAAAGTCTGAGCATATACTTCCTTAAACTAGTATTAGTTAAATATTTATCTTAAATATTTAAAAACTCTTAATTATTCCAACCTTTTGACCTGTATTGTAAATATATTTTGTATTTGATGGATAGATACAGTACATGCTGAGAACAAAAAGACATTCCCACAGGTGGAGCTGCTTCAGATAGAAAGGCCTTCACCAGGCAGTTCCAGTCCTGTGCTTTTAAAGGGTATGATAATCGGCACTTCACATCCACTCAGTCACATAACACAAAAAGTGCTGAAGTAAGAGGTGAGAAACAGCACTTCCCCAGCCTTAGAAATCTCAAAACAACAACAAGGACTAGCATGTGTAATCCCAAACCCACAAATGGCCCAAGGTACAGGCCACTGCGAATGGGTTTGAAGCGTTGATGGTGAAGTCCTTCATCTCCAATGTTCGGATGTAGTGGTGTCGCTGAGAGGATGGTGGATCCTCATGTTTGTGTGTTTGAATTCCTGCTGCTTTGAACTTCAAGTTCGAGTTTGTTACAATTCAAACATGTCACCATTCCGGTCCTGACTTCACACTAAAAGAATTCAAGAAATTCTGAAGAAGAACAAGCGTTTAAAAATTTTAACAATATAAATACAGTCAAAACTATAATCACAAGCCTTTCTTATCCTTTAGGAAGCCCGTCTTCTAGATTCCCCAGCCATATAGTTAGTTGATTTTTTCACTGTATTGTTATTGTTTGCATAATTTTCCTTTTTGTTTTATGTAGTGTTTTATGCCATCTGAGTAGCTTTTGGTTTCATAGTTGTAGAGACAGGTTTGTTTACGGTCTGACAAAACGTGAATGGGCCACATATGTTTTTCTAGCTGGGATACTTTGAGTTACATTGTCGCCTCCTTTTGTGAATTCAGTGTTGCCCCCTCTTCAGTGCTCCGCTGGCACCTGCTCTGTGTACCAGGGGTCAAATAAATAAATAACGAAAACTAGTTTTTATTTGTTACATTATAGTCTTGTTGACAGTTTTATGTAAAAAAAATAAACCTGAAAATTATACTTCTAAAACTGATGTAAAAAGTGAAATGCACATTAATTTCAACATCTATTGTGTGTGAAAATTATTTATATACACTTTCACGGAAAACTTGTGGTGTGGTGGAAATGTTCATCACCTTTCAGAAAAATGACCCTCCAAAACACGAGTTGGGAAGAGTGTGTTTTAGGACTATTTCATTTCTACAGATCCAAAAGTGCCTATCTTGGAGAATATTAAAATACATAAGAAACAATAATGTGCATATATGTAATTCATCCAAGTGTAATCACTGCACGCACAGTCATAAAAGGTCAAACAAGCTTCACAATCACAAGTACATATACACCCAGTGTACTTCTAAATGTTGAAAGATTGCATGAGGAGAATATCGAAACGGAAACAGCTGAAGAGAGCAGGCATGTTCCTGCAGTGTTTGACAGTCAATGTGACACTGTGGCTAAACTCTTCAGCACCTCTTTGCTCTTTCCTCTGTTTTCACAGGTGCCTGTTGCTGGTTGTTTTAGGCAGAAGTCAGAGCATTAGACTGAAGGATATGAGGAAAGAGGTGGACAGCCCACGTCATCACCTGCCCAGGGTCAGCTATAGACACTGTTGATCCAACAAGGGCACAAAATGTACTTCCTCCACCCAAATTTCTGCATCTTAGTCATTAGAGTCATAAACCAGATTCATTATTCTATCTCAGGGGGTGCATTAAGGAAATTGTGTTGGCCCTGAAACCACAATGTTCTTCATGATGCTTGGGGGGAACAGACATAGAATGCATTTCCTCTATCAACACTTTAACATCACACTGCTTCCGTCGTGATGATTCACGTCTCTCCAGGGTGAAATTCAGGAAACAATTATAAAAATGCTGCTGATCATTTGATGTCATGTTCCCAATGTAAAAATGTATCATATATGCCTATAATATTGAACTTCATTAAAAAAAAACCACTATGTACAAAAGGTGGATTAAAATACCCACCTGACACATTTAATTCCATTTTGCCCATATTAAACTGATCAAAACTAGATTATATCATGTGGTCAAAAATACAATAAAGACAGAAATATAGTAAAATATTATTACGATTTAAAATGAATGCATTACATTGTAATATAATTTAAAAAGTCTTGGAACTAAGGAAATATGTCTTATTATTATCATCAAAAAGTTATGCCGTTTAATATGTTTGTGGAAACAATGATATGTTTCTTTCAGGATTATTTGATGAATAAAAAAAGTTCAAAACAGCTTGCATAAATTCTCCCAGGACATTTAAATTTGGGACACTATTTCTTAAAAAAACAATTCAACTTTCTATTTGGGTCTTATTGACCAAATAATCAATCTTGCCCAACAGACCACAATTGTTACCAAGAATAAGACATATATTTTAACCTTATTCTAAAAGAAAGAAAAAAAACAAGAAAAAAAAACATGCATTTGTTTCTATCCAAGCCGTAAAATACATGGGCTCAATGACAGATCATGTCATAAAAACACCTCGTTAACAGAAATAACTCCTCTTCAAACTGTCAGAACTAACACAGAATAGCTGAATGGCTATGAGTATTTGTAGATGAATAGAGGCCAGAGATGACAAAAGAAAGGTGTCCCTGCAGGCACAAGTGCACCGGCCCAGGAGGACACGATAAAGATCTGGTCTAGCCTGGACATTGCCGTTGCAGCTCCAGGGCAAGACAGTAGGATGAGTAAATATGCCATCAGATCAACCCGTCTCTCCTGTTCCTCCACATTACAGACCCCACTGCAGGAATCTGAAGCACTGAATATAAATGGAGCCCACCTGCTCACAAAGCACCATCCGGCCTCCAAGTAAACATTTGGATCATTTAGAGACACTTAAGAGACAGCAGAAGCGTCTATGCCATTCAGTTCAAAATGATCTAAATGTTGTGTAAGAGACAGCACTGTCACATAACAGTCTAATATAAGAACAAAGACCATGCATGTAGAGAACTGTTTTACTGCCTTGCTCTATGATCTGGATGAAAGCTTGGACCCCTGCTGAGACAATGAGATTCTGATCTTTAACTCACACATATCCGTCCCCACTCTAATTATATAGAGAACAGGCACGCGAGAGGACAGTGACGTCCAATGATCAGGACCTCCGTCATGTCATGCTGGACAAACATATTTCTCTCTGTTTGCCATCTAAGCTTAGTCGCTCCTTGACTGAAATAAATATTATCCTAGGTGAAGTGCTTTCTGCACTGCATCTGCTGTCTAAGCCACGGGTATTAGGACACTGTTGATTTAAATGTTAAGCACACAATTGGAGTAATGTCAATATAAACATTTCAGATGATGTAGAAATGTTTTCAGTATGCTGCAAGTTTATCCAAAGCGATTTACAGAGAACCAATCACCCAGGAGCAATTTGGGATTAAATGCCTTGCTCAAGAGCACAATGTTGGCTTTGTGCTAGTTAATTTACTATTTTTTTATATACTATTATAGTATTCATTCCAGCGTTGGGAGTAACACATTACAAGTAATGTGAGTTATGTAATCAGATAATTTTTTCTAAATGTGAGAATCCATTTACTCATCTTGCACAAAAACGCAAAACGAAATGCAAACTCAGAATATTACCCAAACCGGCAATAATTACATGTTAAATTACACAAAATATGTATATAATCTCACTGTAAGCAATGTCTTTGCTTCTGACATCCAATTCAACCACACTAATAAGCAAAAATGACTTAAGTTAAACAAGCAAGCCCAGTTCAGGTGAGAAAAAGTAACGCAAAAGTAATGTAATGCATTCATTTCCATAAAAAGTAACTAAGAAATGCAAAGTTACTTTGTAGGGAGTATTACAATATTGTAACGCATTACTTTTATAAGTAACTTTCCCAACCCTGATTAATTCCTATTTTGAATGAACTTTTACTTTTTATTTTTCAGTTTAGTTTTTGTCAGTTTTTGTTATTATTTTAAATATTTATATTTGCCTATTTTTATTTCAGTTTTAGTCATGTAACAAACTTCAAATTTTCATACATATATACTAATCTAATACATATAATATATTTCATTTCAGTTAATACATGTGTGTGTGTGTGTGTGTGTGTATATAGCCTATATATATATATATATATGAAGAGTTCAGATGCAAAAGCCTCTAAGTGCCATCTGAAATTTTCTTCTAGAATGATCATTTTTATCAAGCTTGTTTATTTAAGTTCAATAATTACACTTAAATGACAATTAATAGGTAATTTTCATAGCCATTTAAGTGAAATTACTGAACTTAAATATACGGGCTTGATAAAAATGATCATTCTAGAAGAAAATTGTAGATGGCACTTAGAGGCTTTTGCATCTGAACTCTTCATATATATTGCCTATATATAATTGTAATCAAACTGATTAAAATTTTGCTGCCAAAATGCAGCCCTGGATGTCAGCAGAGACCGTGTCTATTAGACCATCCCCTCATCGACATGACAGTCATCGGCACAGATCCTCAGCAAAGACCAAAAGATCCAGACAGGTCCTCCGCACAGATCCACATGGCCAGATTCGGCTCTGTACTGGCGTGATGAAGCCGATCTTCAAACAAAAGGAACTGGATGAATATTTGAATGTCTGAAATATCTGAATTAGGACTTTTGATGCAGCCAGAATCATAATCACGCCGTGTTCATTTGTTGCCCAGAGAAGAACTGGCCCCTCGACTGAGTCTGGTTTCTCTCAAGGTTTTTTTCTCCATTCTGTCTTCTAATGGAGTTTGGGTTCCTTGCCACTGTCGCCTCTGACTTGCTTAGTTGGGGACATTTTATATTCAACATTATTATTAATCTGACTGTACTGATGCTGTTGTATCATGAGTGCTGAACTGAGCTGGACGATGACATCATTTTTTTGCAGAACTGCTTTTATAGATGAAATTAACTGATTTTATAATTGATTATCTTTACAACGAAACTGAATCAACACTGAAATCCATAATTTTCCTTATCACTGTAAAGCTGCTTTTGAAACAAACTGTATTGAATAACGTGCTATATAAATAAAGGTGACATGACTTGACTTGATGGATACTACAAACTGCCAAATGATCAGAAGGAAGCAATGACAAGTGCAATGAAACAAAAGCTGTAAACCCTGTTAGACTGATTCCAAACTTCACCCTGATCTGAGGTTCACTTGTTCTAACGCCTGAGCGTTTGTTTGTGTTGAATCGGGCCCAACGCAAACAGCAGGCTTTTATGTCACTTTGGGGACTGCGGCTCCTTTGCCATGGACATTGACACGGAGCTCTGATTATTAACTGCACATACGACAAGACAGGAAATACAGGAAGTAGAGGAGAGGCTGAGGATTGTTGATGGTTTAATGAAGTCTAAAGGTCTTACCCAAAACGGAAAAGGAGGGCTCTGCAAGTTTTCATGGCTGGACAATATATCAGCCTCTCCCACTGTAGCAGTGAAGGAAAAGACTAGTTGTCTTTGGTAAAAGGCGATGATAGATAACTGAGAAAGCCTCCTGAAAGTCAATATACAGTAGGCAAGGCAAGATTATTTATATAGCACATTTCATACACTACGGCAATTCAAAGTGCTTCACAGAAAGGAATGAAAATAATCACAAAATAAAAGCAATGAAAATTAAAACAGTTATAAAAGGAATTTAAAGAGATATATATAGTTATGAAATGAATTAAAAGAGTAAAAATATCTCATCTGGCAAAACACTGTATCATATTTTTTCACAACTCCCAGTTTAAATGTATGTTTGTCTATCACCAAATTCTCAGTGACATTTGAGTTCAGTTTAGAATCAAAAGAAGGAATACAGTGCAATCAAGTTAATATTAGTTAGTACACTCGATTTCATTGAGTCATGCAATAATTGGATAATATCAAGCTATTAAATTAAAAGCTGTCACGATTTGGTTATGTTTCATGTTCCTTTTTCATGTTTGTCATGTGATCCCCTGTTCAAGTCATGTGATCCTGCCATGTGTTCTCTTGTCTGATGTGTCATGTTGTGTCATCGGTTCATTGTTTCATTGTTCACAGGTGTCCCTTGTCTTGTCATTAGTCCATGTGTATTTAAGCCCTCATGTTTGCCATGTGTCTTGGTCAAGTGTTGTTTCACTGTAACCACGTTTGGTAAGCGTCACGCTCATGTTGTTGAGTTCATGCCACGCCATGCTTTTGGTTTACGTTAGATCTTATGTTTGTAAATAAACTGCACTTGGGTTCTCATACAACTTGCCTTCAGTGGAATACTTTACAGAAGCTTCATACACTAAATTTTCAACATTGAATATACCATGAATAAATGGAAAAAAAATTACATTTAAACTATTTGTTGTAAATTGTTTAAATAAAATAAAGTTAAAAGTTATCTCACACATAAAACATGTTGCAAAAATGTTTTCCCTGTTTGGTTACACTTTATTTAGATGGACTACTACAAGTGCAATAACTTTGCAACTACATGTGAACTAACTCTCATTCGAGTATTAGTAGACTTACATTACATTACGGTCTGGTGTCAGGGTTCAGGTTAGTAGAATAAGTTGACACGTCGTTGCTAAGTTAGTTATAGTCAGTAGAATGTCTGTTGGGGGACCATCAAAATAAAGCGTTAGCAGATATTAAGCAGACAGTCTACTAATAATGAGAGTTAGTTGAGATGTAGTTGCAAAGGTACTTATAGTTAGTAGAATGTCTAAAGTTTACAATAAAAAAAAAATATTACTTTTATTTTTCGTAGGGCCAGTGAAAACCTTGGCAAGGCAGGAACAAATCTGAATTACAGGCCTAACCAGGTCAGAATCATTTTTATTGGTTAAACCTGTCTTTGTTCAGTTGCTCAACAGGAGTAAACAAGAAAAGAAAATTATCGTTTAACATTTTTTACTTTTGTAATCAATTTTTTATTCCGAACCACTTCATTTTGCTCTGTACACATTCAGATACTTTAAAACTAGGACACTAAAAGATCATTTTTGACCATTCCAATAACAAATCTATAATAACAGCAACACAGTACCATTCATCTGGGTCTTGGTGCATTTCAGATCATAGCATCTGGGGAGAGTAAAGTTTGGGGATTTCTTGTTTTGTTTTGTTTATTCACCAGGAAATTTGTGGCATTTAAGCAATTGGCTGTCTACCTTCCTCCTTTCCCACCTTTCACACTCTGCCTATTCACATCAAACAGTCCTGGATATGGGAAAGAGGGGAACATGGTAAAGGGGAAAACCCCAGCATCTCTGTCCCCCTCAATGGAGCCACTAAAGCCCCAGTGAGGGACGCAGTGGTTCAGGCCATGACCACTAACAGGCCCCCTGCTGCAAGACTGCGTAGGACTGAGTTAAGGATCTGGCGGTTAACTGATGGAGACGCGGCTCACGGAAGTAGACTGGTTCCCCTAGCGGACACAGAGGAAGCACCTCATGCCCCAATGCCTATTAAAGCCAATTAGGGAGAGCTTGAATGTGGACCAGTCTGGCCCCTGTTATATTGTTCAGTTTGAGAGAATCATTAGTAGGATGTTCTGCATATATAGTTATATACATGCTACTGTGCATAGGACCACCAAGTCACCAAACCAAGTGTCATCTACAAACAAATGCTAGACCTTTTGTATTCATTTTAACCAATATATCTATTTTTTTTAAAATAATGTTTCTCCTCGAAAAGTGTGTTTTTGCTATATTACTTAAAGTAAATGCCATTTGGTTTGGTATGTGGAGATAACTTATTATTTTAAGGGACAAATATATGTGAAATTATATTATTGTCTAGTCTTGACAAACGAACATGAATGACACTGTGGCAGCACAGTAGACATGTATACGAAGATGGTGATGGTATTCATTTGAATTGTTATGATTCACACAGTGGGAAACTCAAAAGCAGGATTAACAGAAAGATGGGTGGAATTCCAACAATGAGTCAGAGTCATTTCAGGTTCACCCACACAACCAATAAACTCTGTGTCAATCCTTCATCCGTCCTTCACTGACAGATTGTAATTTATCAGGGCAAAATTCTCATACAAAGCACAACAGCACACATTTGTCACAGAAAAATGGTGGGACTACAGAGAATAGTTTTATTAATTCATTTTCAAAACCAGTGATACGTGTCATAAAATCTCCGACATAAAGAGAAACTTCTGAACGACTCAACAAATTTGGCAGCGGTGCAAACTTGAAAGGAGCTGTGAGTCATCCTCATCGCTCTCACTGTCCCAAACTGAACTCTGAATGTAAATATATCAGGAAACTCAGCACTTGTTCAACGCATTAGTGGATGCATCAATCAACTTCCTAACATTGAACACAACTGACTTGTGGAGATATGGGTCAACAGTTTAATTATAATGCAGTTCAAAAAGGTTGTTTACACTGCGCTCTCTCATCTCATGTATTAACTTGTTTTGGTGGGTTAATCTTTTTAATTACTCCAAAAATTCAACTGTGATTCTCACTTAGAATTGCACTGAAGAAGGCCTGAGAGCTGAAATGTGTGTGCATTTCCACTTGTGTAAAATAAATCAACAGTTTAATTAGACTTGCAATCACTAAAGGACTTCAGAGAAGCCTTTTTTTTTTTTTTTTGCATGGTGATTTTTCTCTCATGCATTCTCATCTGTTCATTTGGAGTCAAATCCCGGTAAAAATATTGACCAGATACTCTAAGTTTGTGTAGAAAAACTCAATTCATTATATTAGAAAATCCGTTGTAATGAATATTAGTGAAAAGGGTGGTCTTAATATTTTGGATTTTAGTACTTTAAAGTCTACCATTAAAATGAATTGGTTGAAACAGTTTAGAAAGAACCCAGCGTCTTTATGGGACTTTATTCCTAATTACATTTTTCTCAGTTTGGCGGTCTGGATTTTCATCTGTTATGTAACTAAAAAATTGAAAAATTACCAGCACTATTATCTGCTTTTCATAGGCAGTCTCTTTTGGCTTGGTCTTTGATTTTTAAGCACAACTTATTTTATTTGGAATAACTAATATTTTATACATGAATAAATCTATATTTTTTTCAGAATTGGTTCGATAAAAAAATGTGTTAGTCAGTCAATTAATTAATTCTAAAGGATTGTTGTTTTCATATAAGGAATTTCTAGATCATTTTCAATTTCCTGTTTCTCCCAAAGAATGTTCAATAGTTATGGGTTCAATCCCACCAGGTGCTCTTGCTTTATTGAGAGGAACTCAATCTCTACTTCCAGTCTCTCTGAGTTTGGTCAATACTTCCGATGGCAAATTGTGCTTTGCTTTTCCATATAAAAACAATAATAGATCAGTACGTTCACTATTTCAGCAGGACGTGTTACTTTACCGCCTGTGACTGCTCACTGGAATAATGCAGTTGGTAATATATGTTGGAAAAAAGTGTGGATGCTTACATCTCTTTTTTTTAACCAATAAAGTAAAAGAGATTTCTTTTAAAATAATTCATGCTACCCTGCAAGTCAATACATGAAAAAGTTCAAAAAGGATATTTCCTCCAGTTGCTCTTTCTGTGACAACTCTGACGAAACTGTATAGTTCATCTTTTTTGGTATTTTTCCATTTACCAAAATGTTTTGGCAAGAGGTTTTAGGATTTATTAGGTCTGAAATCTATAATGAATGTGTGTTGTATTGGAAGGATGTGGTCCTATAGGCTTTGCTGATTTTGTCAAATTTAAAAAAGATCATTTTTATGTAATTAATCTGATCTTGTTACTAGCAAAATTCCATATTCATAAATCTAAATATCTAAATGCTAAACCTCTCTTTCTTATATTTGTGAAAGAACTTATAAACAATACCTCTTTTCAATTAAGTTGTCTGAGAACAATAAAAAGCCTTATAAAACATTATCTGTTTGTAATCTTTTCCTTTTTTCAGTGTCATGTAATTCTCATAATTTGTTAATGTTTCATTTATATTACCCCCCCCCCCCCATTGTTTTATTTTTGTTTTGTTTTTTGTTGTTTTTATATTCTGTTGTTATCTGTTATTATTGTTTTAAGCATTAATAAAAAATAAAAAATAATTAAAAAAAAAAAATAATAAGACATTACAGGTTTTCTGATATGTTCAATATGCATTGCAAGTGAGGCATTATCTCAGGTTTTTTACAGAGGAGATGTTGGATATCTCTTTTTATCACTTAAAATCAGAAAATACTGTCGACAGCCAGAGAAAAATCACCATGCCACAAAAAAAAAAAAAAAAAATCACCCTCTTTTTATGATTAAAATGTAAACCAGGGGAATGAACCTTCAGAATATAGATAGGAAAGAAACTGTAAGTGCTACCGAATTGTCGATTTCTGGCTCAGTGCATGATAATATATACATACAAATATATATATTACAGACAATATTGTTATTGTTATTAGTATTTTAAGAATATTATTATTAAATGAATTGTATATTGGTAAAAATATTAGGAAAAAACATATTTATTATTTATTAGATTAAATATTTATATTTGTTATTTTTTACTACAGATAATCATAACAAATAATTTATAAGGTTTTTAATTTGCAATAGCAGTTGGAAATTATGCAACTATAATTTTAATCTGTGACCGCTATAAATTCATCAACACAACCAATGGCATGATTAACTTATAATTTTCAACCCATTCTAACTGATGTTTTCAAGACCATCACAAACATAATTCCAGTGATTTCAACAAATCCACTAGCCAGTTAAATAACTTTAACACAAAAACATATTTAATTCAGCAGTTTTGTCATGCAGCCCATGCTTTAACATCGGGCTATATATTATATATTGTTACTATAATTAAGTCCTGCAAATGCTCTAGGGTTGCAGTGTCTGATGCCTATCAAAATTATATATTATAAAATATTATAAACGTTTAACGTGCATGTGGTGCACACAAATCAGATTCAAAATGTTAACTAGCTTGTAAATTAAAAACAAATCTAACAAAACACACGATATAGATATGTGTACTGGCAGGCAGCCAGAAAGCTTCCCATCCCCACCCCTTCTCCCCACAACCTATGTGGTTAATGTGCTGTCAGCGCAAACACACATTTACATGCACTACATGTCAGTCTGCCCTGACAGTGTAATCTGCTGGGATTGTAATGACATAGACGAGGACACAATTTCAGAAAAAAAAGAAAAAAAAACTCTACAGTGAAAGTGACAGGTGGAAAGGTGTAATTTAAAGACTCAAGTTAGAGCTTTCACTGGTCACAGACACATGCATGAGGTTACACATGCAATATCTCTGGCAAGACAAAACAAGTTCAAATGCAGACTTTTCCATAGTAGACTTCTGCAGCTTTGCGTGGAGCAGATGATCTATAGGCAACCAACAGAGAATAAGAGACATCCTAAATTGGAAAGGTTTGTCTGTTATGAGAATTGCCATGCAAGACGAGAACGTAAAAGTAATATCTAAAGTAATATTTAATTCTTTAGAGATAAACCTTTTTAATGAGAAAATTAGCTAAAGTTACACAATTTTTTACATTTTGTCACAACTTGTTTTAATTGTGTTATCAACCTTATATATTAAAAAAGTTTACTTAATTAATTTGTGTTCAAACATGAATCATTTTTGTTGACATAACAAATTGGGCAGTGGATCTAGTTCCCAGCATGCTTTGAAAGGTAGCCTACTGCATTAGAAGTGTAAAGTTAGGGATTAAAATGTTATTTTGTGTTTTTTCCGTAAAGGGAAATATGTTGTTAGCTTATGTTGGTCTTTAATGTTCAGTTATGCTGGGCATTTAGAAATCTGAGAAGAATTTAAAGAAGGTGGGTAACCAGAAAGTTTTCAGCACCCATTGACCTCAATAGGAGAAAGAAAAATATCAATGGTTCCCGTCACCTTACCAACATTCTTTAAAGTAACTTATTTTATGTTAACAGAAAAAGGAAACTCATATGGTCTTGAACAACATGAGTAAATGATGACAAAATGTAATTTTTTGTGTAAGCTGTCCCTTTAAGTGCTTCATGTACATGCACTATTTCAACGCATTCTCTGCATTCCTTTATCAGTGTTCAAGTAGCACAGTGAAGTGGAGTAAATCTTGAAATCTAAAACTGAAATTTAGCTGCGCATCAATCACACCGCCAAAGATTCTGGCAAAAACATTGATCAAAGTCACCAGCAAAAAAAAAAAACTTTGAAAATGCTTTTACAAAAAATAGATTTTGAGAGCCATGAGCAAAATCAATCGGCAGCTGAACTGGAGGCACGCCGGCTAAAGAATTCGAGTTAATTATTCATTATTAACTGAATGTGAATCTGAATGGGGGAAAAGATGGAGACCCAAGGGCACGGAGGTATGTGGCTCTTCTCCAGCTTGTCTCCGGCATGGGCCACGGCACGTATATCAAAGGCCCGGGGGATTGCTGACAACCAGCGGCTTCCAAAAGGAAAAGAGGAAACTCAGCGGATTTGCTTATGCGCAACATCAAAGGCCCGAGACAGAAATACAATTTCCACTTAAGATTTTCAGTTTAGATGTTATTGGGCTAGTGGCACCAGCACTATAAAACATTTGTGTCACAGTCACGCGTTTTGAATGGATAGTTTGGGGTGATTTTGTCTCCTGTTGCGCTTGGCACCAAATTAAAAACCTGCCATTCCTGATTATGACCGAAAACATCAGGAAAATGACCTTCTGTGTAGGCTCTTTGAATCTGATAAACTGTTTGTTTGTGCTGGATTCGGATACGCATCTATGCCGTTAGTTGTTAAAAGCCCTCTGCAATCTCCCCTCTAATCATTACAGTTCATGAACTAATAAGTGAGCAGTTGATAAGGAAGCGCGGTCAAAGTGGTAGACGTGACTGCGCCGCCCAGGGGGAGGACTATAGGCCTACTATCAAAATTGTCACAGACTGCGCGAAACGAAAACGTCTTGTGTTCAAACAAGCTGACGACAGCGATCCTGTATTTGATAATGCCACCCTTTTTTTGCCTGTTACTGCATGAGACATGGAGTTTTGTGACATGCAGATGATGACTATGGACATTGATGTTTTTTATTAGTAGCCTAAAATGAAAAATAAGATGTTATGAGGTGTCCATTCATGTTTTGGTAATGGACCTAAACAAATGCTAAACCTTTTTTTTTTTTTTTTATGTAATAGTAAAAACGTGTGTATTGCCAATAGTGTGTGATAAACAACACCAGACCAAATAATAATAACATAATTCTGTATCTAATTATGAATACAGAGGAGGCTTGTATAAAAAGTACAGCGCCCTCCAGTGGTCTCACTGGTGCACCTAAATAAACTAAAACAAATTTACTACATCAATAAGAAATGTGTGATGTAAAAATGTCCTATTAAAATAATTGTATTGATTGTTATATAGAAATAAAACTGAATTATTAAAAAACATATTGAAGGACAGTAAATAAGTCGATTTATATTTTTTTCTAGTATCAGGAAATTTAGTAAAGCACATAAAATCATATATACTACTGTTCAAAGGTATAATATTAAACAGCACAGCTATATTTTCAACATTGATAATATATAATAAGAAATGTTTCTTGAGCACCAAATCATAATGATTTCTGAAGGATCACGTGACACTGAAGACTGGAGTAGGCTAATGATGCTGAAAATTCAGCTTTGCCGTCACAAGAATAAATGGCATTTTCAAATATATTATATTAGAAACAAGTTATTTTACATGTTAATAATATTGTTTTTTACTGTATTTTTGATCAAATCAATGTAGCTTTGGAGAGACTTCATTTTGAGAGAGAGGCATAAGACTTCTTTCAAAAACTTATAGACCCCAGAATTTTAGTGTAAGAGGTTACTCTGCACTTGCTCCTGAAAATCATTAGGCTGTGCAATGGAGTATCATTCCATAAGCATATTACAAAAGGTGCATTTCACTATTTCTAAAAGTATAAAGCCCTAATCCATGTTTTACATAGTTGTGAACAGGATTAAAACATCACAACAACAGACTTCAACCTAAAATACCAAGGGACTGTTGGCATCTCGGTGTATTCTACTTGATGTGGCTTGCCTCACCGATAAAGGATAGCTCTCATTTTAAGGACAGCATTGTTGACTAGTGTTTGGGCAATGGATAAATCTGTCAGCACATCAGGACATTTTACACAGTGTCAGCCCGGCGTGTGTGACTGATCAGTAAATCACAGCCTCACAACAGGCCAGGTGGAATCTGTTTTTCATCTGTGTTGTAGCTGATGTCTTCAAACTGGATGTATCTAAAACTTTGTGAGTAAACTGAGGTAAACTTTAAAAGATGTGATGTTGGGACTTATCTAGAATGACAACAGAGCATCATACATGATCTACTGATAAACACTAAAGCCTAAAAAAAGATCTTTTACCGCTTCATTGTTGATAATAGGCTGAATGAGTGAATAAGGCATAATTGTACCATAACAGTCCCACAGTTCTTGGTAGTAAAAGGAACACCTGTTTTCTCAAAGCATTGAGGGATACCATTCAACATAGCGTTTCTTCATCCTTCTTAAGTCATCAAGTGAAATTGATTTAAACTTGTTGATATTTGCATTGAATGTGCCATGTAGATCAGGTATAGGTGTAAAATTACTAAAAAGTCCTTCAGCACTTCATAAGAAGGGGAATGTTATTTGTGACTGCACATAGCACAACCTCATATAGAAACACATCTCAGAGTCAGTCCTTAGACAAGGGTTCCACATAACTCTTAATATACCAAAAGTATGTAAAGCCCTCAAGCTCAATAGCTGACTGATCACCCCAGACAGCTTTTGATTTGATGTGATTTGATTTGATCTTTTTTTTTGTTAAAGACACATCAAATCAAAAGGCGTCTTTAAAAAAAAAAAAAGATAAAAGCACAACATGAGAAACCATCTGCTATAACAGGCACACGCAGACTATGATATAAGTGCACTTGTTATATTTGAAGCTATTGCCTAAACTTGTGATAACAAATTCTAATATTGGTTGATCAATAGATCGACAGATAGATAAGGAATGAGACAGACAGAGAGAGAGAGAGAGAGAGATAAATACAATCTGGATGAGGGCCAGGTATGTGTCGGTCTGCGCCTGAGGAGCAGTGAATTCATTGGTGAGACAGGTGCCCCTCTTGTTTTCAAGCTTGACTACATCATCTTGCTGATAACTGCCCTCAAGTGCTTTCTCTGAGACATCCCTCTGTCAGCAGATCAACCCAAACTTCACTTCTGCACAGTGTGTGCCTGAAACACACAGGCATGGCTCTGTGAACAATGAAAGTTTCACTGAAATCTTTGCATTAAATGGCTTGAGGAGGAAAATGTAAAAATAGCTCAGATTATGCAGAGTCTTGTGGTTTAAGACATACTTACATTACATAACACCCAGAATCATCAAAGTTATTTTCGTCCAATCAAATAGTTTAAGTAATTGCATCTATTTTACTATATTTAACTAATCATAATTCTTTTTTAAAATTCTTTAGATTCAGTAATTATGTTAAATGTGAAAACATTAAAATGTATGAGAATGGTTTAATAAATAGACCGGATGATATAAACCTAATTATTGTGTTTTAAAACACGTAGTTTAATTTTATTATTGCATAAATATTTTTTTTTTCTTGTTTCATATGCATCACTGACAATCACATTAAAGGGATAGGTCACCCAAAAATGAAAATTCTGTCATCATTTACTCACCCTCAAGTTGTTCCAAACCTGTATGCGTTTTTTTCTTCTGAACACAAAAGAAGATATTTTGTAGAATGTTGGTAACCAAACAGTTGATGGTATTGACTTCCATAGTATTTATTTTTTCTTACCATGGAAGTCAATGGCTGGTTACCATAATTCTTCAAAATATATATTTTTTGTGTTAAACAGAAGAAAGAAACTTTGGAACAGGTTTGGAACAACCTGAGGGCGAGTAAATAATGACAGAATTTTCATTTTTGGGTGAACCATCCCTTTAAGTTTATTAGTTTATGTTGAAATGGGTATCTCAAATGGATGAAAATACAAAGGCCTTTTTTTTTTAGTGTGTAAATATTCCTACACTGTAAAAAAAGAAAAGAAAAGTTGGATTAACTTAAAAAAGTAAGTTATCTGGTTGCCTTAAAATTTTGAGTTCATTGAAATAAAAAAATTTAGTTAATACAACAAAGGAGATTGGTTTAATAAATAGAAACTCAAAATATTATGCTATCTGAACTACATTAATTATCTAAGTTGATTTGACAAAATATAAAAAGTTGTGAAAACAAATCATCAAAATTAATTTTTACAATGTATAAATGAATTCAATCATTTACCCAACAGGCATAAAACAAGGACAGACAAATACATATTTTTTTTAATAATTGCAAGCAAATATTGTGTTTGTTGCACGGTATTACGCTTAATCCTGACAGACGCCTTCATCTAAAATTCCTTTCTTGCCATAAACCCGACAACAAAGAAATAATAACAGCACATCAGATGGAGCCCAATAAAAAAGTATCCCATTATTTATTATTTACTACATTTATGATGAAATGTATCACATGGAAATAAAACGCAGCGAGATTGTGCCAGTCATGTGCTTATGTTGTGCTTTCTTTGGGCTCATGATCAATCTGCATTGAAAGTTTTAAAATAATGCTGCATTGACAAGCCTCATTATATAATACTGTTATGCAATTAGCAGAATCCACACTTAGTTTTTTTTTTCCTTACCTTCTGGCGATATATTAGGTTTTACAGTTTCGAGGTATTATCTTGTCTAAATTATTTATAATTATCATTAAAAAACACGTTTCTGTAGCTCAAACAGTACAGCGTTGCACTAGCAACGCTAACTATAATAATAACATAATAATAACATCTGCCAAATGTATACAGCATCTGTTTGCGGCCAGTCTTTGCTATTGTGTTCCATTAATGCTTAACTGTTTTGGTGTCAGAATGCACTATATGGCCAAAAAGTCGAAATAGTCAAGGAGAGAGTGAAAGAGACAGAGCAGTGTGCAGTAGCATTCGGTATACCCTCAGAGGATGCCCTAAAAGAAAGAAGATTTAGTATTTTTCCTCTGACAAGTATCTACATGTTGAAAGTACCAATCCTGGTTCCCTCACCTGATCCTTATCTTGTTCACATACATGCTCCTTTTTGACAGCTCCCTCGCTTCACAAAACAAACCCATGCTAGGTGTCTACACCCTAATTTAGCTTAGAGCTCTTATTGTTTCATACCAGGCCATAGGGCTCAAAGATGTGGAGAACATGGTCCCGTTGAAGATGTCCCATTTAAGGCATGATCATGGGTCTTTACTGAAACATATTTACAGACATAGTGGCTTCAGATTACATGGCTGGGTTCACCAGTTTCTTCTTGTCTCGGAGGAGCAAGAGGCTTTGTGGGCTTTATAGAAAGAGGAAAGACTAATCTAGATGGAAGGTTGAAAGGCCTCCAGCCACACTCAATCAATGACAGAACTCCCATGTCAAAGATATAACCTAACCTGAAGAGATTAATGTACACATAATATACACTGCAATTTAAAAGTTTGGGGTCAGTAAGTGTTTTTGTTTGTTTTTTAAAAGAAATTCATACTTTTATTCAGCAAGGAATGCAGTAAATCATGCTATTATTCAAAGAATTTCAAAGAATCCTAAAAATAAAAAAAAAGTTTCCACAAAAATATTACACAGCACAACTGTTTAACAATCAGCACATTATAATGATTTCATGTGACATTGAAGATTTTAATGGCTGCTGAAAATTCAGCTTTTCCACCACAGGAATAAATTACATAAAAAAATATATATATATTTAAAACAGTTATTTTAAATTGCAATGTTTCACAATATACAGTGAGGAAAATAAGTATTTGAACACCCTGCTATTTTGCAAGTTCTCCCACTTGGAAATCATGGAGGGGACTGAAATTGTCATTGTAGGTGCATGTCCACTGTGAGAGACATAATCTAAAAAAAAAAATCCAGAAATCACAATGTATGATTTTTTAAACTATTTATTTGTATGATACAGCTGCAAATAAGTATTTGAACACCTGAGAAAATCAATGTTAATATTTGGTACAGTAGCCTTTGTTTGCAGGTACAGAGATCAAACGTTTCCTGTAGTTTTTCACCAGGTTTGCACACACTGCAGGAGGGATTTTGGCCCACTCCTCCACATAGATCTTCTCTAGATCAGTCAGGTTTCTGGGCTGTCGCTGAGAAACACGGAGTTTGAGATCCCTCCAAAGATTCTCTATTGGGTTTAGGTCTGGAGACTGGCTAGGCCACGCCAGAACCTTGATATGCTTCTTACAGAGCCACTCCTTGGTTATCCTGGCTGTGTGCTTCGGGTCATTGTCATGTTGGAAGACCCAGCCTCGACCCATCTTCAATGCTCTAACTGAGGGAAGGAGGTTGTTCCCCAAAATCTCGCAATACATGGCCCCGGTCATCCTCTCCTTAATATGTGCAGAAAAACACCCCCAAAGCATGATGCTACCACCCCCATGCTTCACAGTAGGGATGGTGTTCTTGGGATGGTACTACTCATTCTTCTTCCTCCAAACACGGTTAGTGGAATTATGACCAAAAAGTTATATTTTGGTGTCTTCTGACCACATGACTTTCTCCCATGACTCCTCTGGATCATCCAAATGGTCATTGGCAAACTTAAGACGGGCCTTGACGTGCTGGTTTAAGCAGGGGAACCTTCCGTGCCATGCATGATTTCAAACCATGACGTCTTGGTGTATTACCAACAGTAACGTTGGAAACGGTGGTCAGCTCTTTTCAGGTCATTGACCAGCTCCTCCCGTGTAGTTCTGAGCTGATTTCTCACCTTTCTTAGGATCATTGAGACCCCACGAGGTGAGATCTTGCATGGAGCCCCAGTCCGCGGGAGATTGACAGTCATGTTTAGGTTCTTCCATTTTCTAATGATTGCTTCAACAGTGGACCTTTTTTCACCAAGCTGCTTGGCAATTTTCCCGTAGCCCTTTCCAGCCTTGTGGAGGTGAAAAATTTTGTCTCTAGTGTCTTTGGACAGCTCTTTGGTCTTGGCCATGTTAGTAGTTGGATTCTTACTGATTGTATGGGGTGGACAGGGGTCTTTATGCAGCTAACGACCTCAAACAGTAGCATCTAATTTAGGATAATAAATGGAGTGGAGGTGGACATTTTAAAGGCAGACTAACAGGTCTTTGAGGGTCAGAATTCTAGCTGATAGACATGTGTTCAAATACTTATTTGCAGCTGTATCATACAAATAAATAGTTTAAAAATCATATATTGTGATTTCTGGATTTTTTTTTTTTAGATTATGTCTCTCACAGTGGACATGCACCTACGATGACAATTTCAGACCCCTCCATGATTTCCAAGTGGGAGAACTTGCAAAATCGCAGAGTGTTCAAATACTTATTTTCCTCACTGTAACTGTAGTTATTACTGTATTTCTGACCGAAAAATGCAGCTTTGGTGAGCATTAGAGACTAGAAAAAATCTTACTGACCCTAATCATGAAAATATGCAAAAATAAAAAGGAATAGTTCAACCTGAAATAAAAATACATCTTCTTCTGACTTATCTTTTAATTAACTTATTATTTATAAAATAAAGCTTTCATACCTGTAGCTTCAGAAGACTTGAAATATAGCATTTCAATTAGTTTAATGGTACTTTTTTGGAGCTTGACAGCTAGGTCCCCATCTGCTTTTGTTGAATAAAAATGAGCAACTTGGGCATTCTGCTAAACTACTTGCAGATCTAGAACAACAAACCAGGTTTCAAGCTAGATGATGTCAAAAAGATCTCTCTTTAAACATAAATCTGGACACAAAATAGATAATCTGTGTATTCAACCTCATGGACGGAAATGACTCATTGATGATTTCAATGGGAGAAGTGTATAAACTGACATAATGGTACTCTGAAGGAATTAACTTTATCCTTGTTTTTGCAGATGCCGTGCTAAAAGTCGAGCGATCAGAGAAAGTAAAAGAACAATGATGTGGATGTGGTTTTATCTCTTCTTGTTCTCAATGGAAGTGGCAGATGAGCAAAACCTGTCCTGCAAGAGGAGAGCCTCAAGAGAGCCGTTTGATGTTCTCTCAATAAGCCAGTTCTCCCTTTTGTCCCGATCTCTTTCTTCTCTTTTTCTGTCACTCCTCTCTCTTGTTCATACACATTTTCCCAATCCCCCCCTTTACTCCACACACGCACTTCATTATTCACACACACACACACACACACACACATACACACACACACACACACACACACACACATATGTTTATTAGTTCTTGAACATTTATCCCAGAGAACAAGCAGTTCCAGGCTGGGACATGTTAAAACACTTTGCACATGAACTACATCCTCCCTGTCAGTCCTGTTTACCTGTCGCCATGTCTCACCCCATCATGCAGGAGCGCTGGAGTTGACATGCAGGAAGTAAACAGAATGCCTGAGCTCCAGAATATAATAATCCATCTAACACCTGTTCCAAACCACTGCGAATGAGGCTGCAGGCAATTGAAATGATTTTTAGAGATATGTCTTTTTTTTTTAAAAAGGTAGGTGGATGGATGGCAGACATTTTGTCCATCTCTGATGAAATTATACATCCATGTGCCATAATCACAGTGGAAACATGAATAGCTGTTTGAAACCTCTTCTTTGTGCCCGCCAACAAAAGCCATTGTCCGCCACAAAGCCTGCTCTCCTGACAGAAAGATCTGGTGAAAGCAAAAAGGCAGCCATATCAAATATGCTGTTAACTCTGCGCATGTCAAGCCGAGGTCACTGGAGCCAACGTTACCTGTGTAAATCACCGCACAATGGCTCGCAATCCCAGTATTCAACAGGTGACATAAAGGACCTTTGGGAAGTATAGTTTCCACTGGTCCTATTCTGCAACAAAAGGTTTCTTAAACATCACTGCCTGAGGACAAATCATACGACACTCTGAAACAGGAAATCTCTAAATCGCCCATTGTCCGACACCACATCAAAATCCTGCGTGCACACAGGCAGGCTGGGGGAGGGCCAAGCGGCTGTCTTCTTTGACAGAGGATATAGAAGGACTTTAAAGAGCACGTCTAAGAAGAAATATCCTCGCACTTGAACGAATGACAGCCGGTGCATTTTGAATTGCCATCATCTTTTTGTGCCACCAGTGTTTTGCTATGGTGCAAACATAGCCTTTTCAGCAGTATATACTATTATAGTATTTATGTTTTATTTTTAATCAGTTTCAGTCATTTTGTTATGTGCTTTAGTATTTTTTATTAATTAGTATTTTTTTTATATATTAGCTACTATTTATGTTTAATTTATTTGATGTCAGTTTTAGTTGTAGTGATTTTAATACTTCAACCTGAAACTTTTTTTCAGTTCTAATTTCATTAAAGTTCTTAAATGTAAGCGTTTCTTTAAATATTTATATTTTGTTTTACTTTAGCTTTTTTTTTAAAAAAAATAGTTTTAGTTAACAGTAACGTGGTATTCAGAATGATGCACTTTTTTTTTGCACAGTCATTACAAATCTTCTGTAAGCTATGATAAAAGCAGCTGTTAACCCAATAGTGTTGGTTTAACAAGGATGTTAAATATACATTCTGTGAGTGTGAGAATGTGACATAGTCAAATGTATTTCCCCTGAGGCTTCACATTACAGACATGTAAACATTGTAAAACTGCCATTAAAAAACAGACAAGGAAGGAAAATGGGGAATTTGCATTTGTCTTTGGTTTTAAAGAAGAGTGGAAAAATATTTCAAGGCAACATATTTTAACATTATTTTTTAACAACACTGGGTAGAAAAAAAAATACTAATACCGCGGATGAATGATTGAGTTCATGAAATGTGACTAATTTGCTTTACTGTACTGGAAAGAGAGAGAGAGAGAGAGAGAGAACCTTTTTGTCATGGGAAAATGAAGAACACGTCTGTGGACACACTAACATTTTCATATTCAGAACGGTTTCAATATTTACACTGGAGAGTTAATAGGAAGAGCGATAGGTTTATTTGCATTCTTGGGATGTTTACATTCACAGTAAAAAGAGACATGTTACACGGGAAAGAGAATTACATGCCTTTATGTCACGACATAAAGTCAACTGTGACATGAATGAGACAGGGATTGCACTAACCTGTACTTTAAAACCTGTAGTGAGTCAAATCATTACTCGTCCTTCTCTTTTGTAGAGCTGATCACTGTCTGCAATTAAAAGGAATGTTTAGCATCGTGAATGGCACAGACAAAGTTCTTAAATCCTAAAATGTGTGGTTAATTAAGGGAAAATATAAAGGTGGCAGTCAGTTACAGAATACGGTGGATTTGGCGGATTTAAAACCAGTCTTTCAAAACCCTGTTTGCACAGGTGAGTCACGGCCGCCTCGGGCCATCATACTCTACCTGTTCTATTTAAGACAGAGAGGATGACAGAAAGAAAAGAAGAGAAAGCAAGAGGGTAAAAAGGAACATAATAACATTTCAGCCTGCTGCTCCTGTTCTAAGCATGTAGTTATACAGATTGCATTCATATGCAAAACAACCACAAAACAAAACAAAAGATCTTCTCTGAGATTGGACAAGATCATTAAAAATAAGTAGGCTGTGGAAGGGGAAACAGGCCTCAAAAATGGCCAAGATAAAATACAAAACTTACTATTCAAAAAAAGGATCAATTATCTTGCTATTTCATACTAAAAATGTTTATCTGCTGCCCTCTAGTGGATTCGGATATGTACTGCTAACAACAAAAGTACAGGACAAACCAAAGAATAGCCATGGAATGACTATTCGCTACATTTTAAATCAGAGGACAGGCACACTGTGGACAGGTCAGATATTAATGTTCAGCACCATGGCAGACATGTATCACAAGTAACAATGGTCTGAGTGATGGATGAGGCAGAGTCAACAATCTCCTGCTCTCTCACTATATTGACTGTAAGGATCAGGGCGCTGCTGTCAGAGATAACACACTGCACAAGACAACATGCCTCTGTCCTTATCTTACAACTGGGTCTGGCCCAGGCCAAACAGTTGCCCTCTCTCTCTCTCTCTCTCTCTCTCTCTTTATCAATGGTTGAATGGTGTGCTAGTTAGTGCTATAGGCAAAACAGAAAAAAAGAAAAGAAAGAACGAAACAAATCGCTAAAAACCAAGTAATGAATACTTATTGAACACGTGTATTAAAAAAATCAAAATAATGCATTCAATTTATTTTTAACCACACCAAACTATTCACAATTAAAGGGATGGTTCACCCAAAGATGAACATTCAGTCTTTTTTAACACACTCTCATGTTGTTCCAAACATGTCTTTTTACCAAGAAGGGGAAGATTTTCAGTAAAAATGTCAGTCTGGTCATTGAACAAATGTATAGCTTCAGAACACTTGGCATATATGGTGTCAAACTACAAAACATTCACTACCATTCAAACGTTTGTTGTCAGTAAGTTTTTTTTAAGTTTTTTTTAAGATGTCACTTAGCCTACGTTTCCCAAAGTACGTTTTTAAAATATAGTATTAACAGTAATATTGTACAATATTTTATATATATACCCTATTTTAATATATTGTAAAATGTAATTTATTCCTGTGATGCCAAAGCTGAATTTTAGCTGTTACTCCAACATCGTCACATTTTCTAAGGATTATTTGATGAATACAAGTTCAAAAGTACAGCATTTATTTGAAACAGAAATTCTTTATAACATTTGAATTGTCTTTTTGACACTTTTGATCAATTTAATGCATCCTTGCTGAAGAAGAGTATTTATTTCTTTTGAACTGTAATGTAGTACAGTTTTGGTACTTTTAGGTCAGGAAGATCCTTCAGGACTCCCACAATTTTAATTAATGAATTTCCATGAGTTTTCCATGATCTTTTCAGTCATCAATGATTTTTGGATAAGGGTTTTTTCTTTAAATTCAGACTGATTTGTGAACCGTTTGACTGAATCTTTGGGGAAAAAAAATCAGAAGAACATCACTGACAAATACAACATCACTATGCAAGTTTTAGAGAAGCAATATTTAGAAATATTTAAATATCTATGAAATATTTTAGACCTGAACATAAAAACTTTTTCCAGGCTGTTTTTGTGTTAGACAAAAAAAAAAAAAGTAGTTCATGCAGGTTAGAAACAACAAAATTGGTTTTTGTGGATGAATCATTCCTTTACATCTCTAAACTATGAAAAACTCAAACTGAACTGTTTACTTCAGAGTCATTTTTATGTGATCTCAAACTCCTTTTGTTTACAGTCTCCAAATGTCACCAAGAACATCTCACAATATTGGTGTAATGTTACTAACAGTAGTTTCCTCACACCAAATCCAACGACGCATTGTTTGTGTTTGTTTGAGAACAAGTGTAACGTTTGCTAAGTGTTGTAAAAATCCCCTAATTAGAGGCTCTTCCCATTAAACACGCTGAAGTCCAGACACAGAATTATGACACAGTTTAACGCACAGTTAGTGGTATTATTATGCTATTAGAGGAGCAAATCCTCACTAAGGCAAGGTAATTGTGCGACGAGCTGTGACTACAGTAGAAACACTGTCCTTGAAAGAGTGAGAAAACCAAACAAAGCCATTATTACAGACCATAAGCTTTTAAACGACCTCAGAAAACAAATGCTTTAACATCTTTCTGCATGTATACAAACTGCACAAACACCTTCGCAAGCGTTTGTACAAAATGTTCTGGCATGCTGAATTGTGTGATCATGCACAAAGGAACAGTGGGACTGATCTTGTAGGGCTTATGAGTGGCACTACAGGCTCTTGTGAGGCCACGCTCAGAACTGTCGTTCACCTGCCTCTCAGATAGACAGATACTGTAAGGGACACAGAAATAGCCCCCCGATGTGCAGACAAAGGGCCAGTGTTTGCCCCCTGGGCAGGCGGAAGATGAAAGGTAAGGTGATGAGCGGGGCAGATGAAACGGCGGGAGTCAAAGGCTTCTCTTGTGCGAGTGCTGTTTGTGGAGTGGGTGGCGGAGGGGCTGCGGGGGGTCTAAAGTTTCAACTGCTCGTGCCCATGTGGGAGGTTAGATATAGTCGGCGTGCGATATTTGCAATATCACTGTAAAAAACATGTTTAATGAGTTTAGAGCTTTCCCTTTCAGCTGACGTAACTTAGGCCGCATGGATTATTTGATAATGGTAACCAATAGTTAAACAACTATTTTAATCAGTCAGTGGGGTTTAATCAGTCTAATTTTAGTCATCCATCCAATTTTTGATTACCCACATTCTTCGAAATATCTTCTTTTGTGTTCAGCAGAAGAAAGAAATTCATACAGGTTTGGAACAACTTGAGGGCGAGTAAATGATGCCAGAATAAAAAAATTTGGGTGAACTATCCCTTTAAGACTCCCTGATCAGTGCCCTGACTACTCAACTAGAAAGCTAATTCTCAATTGTTCTCAATCGCGCCAATTGTTAACCAGTTGCTTATAACTTGCTATATCTGTTATAAACATGAGCCCCGTCTGTGGCGGTGTTGCAACGATCTATAGAAATATTATTTTCTTAAAATGTTTAAAACAGGACACAGGTTTAATTCATTCAAGTGTTTGTGCTAAATGTTACACTTTCAGATATAAGAAAAGAATCTACTATCTCTCGCTTTGGCTACCGTGTAAGACCTCCAGGGGCCTGTGCTGATTGATTTCCTAAAAGAGTTTGCAGATTTTCTCTCAGACCTATTGGTCAACGTTGATAAAACATTGATTGTCGGAGATTTTAACATTCACGTATAATACAAATGGTGAATTAGGGGTTGCGTTTACAGATTTTCTGAACTCTGATTTGGGGTCAAGCAAAATGTCACCAGACCCACTCATCATACACTAGATTTAATTATATCACATGGAACCAATCTTACTGATATAGATATTCTACCGCAACGTGATGATGTCACTGATCACTACCTTGTAATGTGCAAACTGTGTAGATATTTGCCATATCGTGCCACGTTATTGACCAGGTAGAACAATCATCCCAACCACTATAGATAAGATTCACAAATCACCTGCCTAATGTCTCAGCTTCTCAGTGTACCCAAACACACAAATGAACTTGAGGAAAAGACTAGCAGTAAGCACTATGGCTCAATAGGCCTACTACTAACTACTAGACTAGAGTCATGTCGACATGTTAGGCTACTTAAACAGAGATGACAAGAAGACCTTATTCAGCTGTGCCATTTTTTTTTTTTTTTTTACAGGAATGAAAGCGAGGTGAGGGAAGGGATAGATAGTGTTGGGCAGATTGAGGCTTCGTGAAACACTGAAACAGTTGAATCAAATGTGCCATATAGTACCGAGGCTTCGAAACAATCCGACACCCGTCTCCGCGCTGACCCCTAGTGGTCAGGACAGTGTAAATGCAACAAAAACCCAGGCCAAACATGCATAAAAAAAACACCTTTTACAAATCTATTGCAATTTTTTTACTGAAAGTAAAATCTTTCAAATGCAATTATCTAATCATCTAATAAGATAATCATGTGTAAATGTGTTCTTTTATGAATGGTCAGGGTTTGTTTTGTTTGTTCTATGAATGGCTCGTTAAACAGGCCAAATTAACTACCTCATTTTAACTCATATCTAATTAAAACGTCTACAAATGTATAAAACTTATCAGAGATCAGGTAAAACCCACAGACACTTGTTCAATTGTTCTCAGTAGGGATAGACATAAATCTCTTCAGTGGGTTCCACTGTTAAATGTGTTTTTTGGATTGTTCTGCTGACGAAACACTGCAAAAATATCTATCCGAGAAAAAAAAAAAACCAGACAATAATGAACTGTGGAGAATTATAAGTGATCTTTCTTAATCTTTATAAGTGACCACTGAAAAAAACGGTAAGTCTAACCCTCACAGCCTCACTTTATAACTATCATGGGCGCTGTTCTAAAAAACACAAGATAAATCAGCTAACGTGGCCTACTAGATGCAGATAATTTTCGCTATCACACGTCTACCGTATCGAAATTACTTTGGATACAAAATAAATGATTATTTATCCAGCTACCAAACCGATTCAGCATATTAGCCTACTAAAAAGACGGAGTTTACCTTTTCCTAAGGAGAAGCTTCTCTTTAGCAGTGGTTAGCGCCCTCATGTGGTCTCTACGTCATACTACACGACACCTGCACGCTGTGTGTGTGTGTGTGTGTGTGTGTGTGTGTGTGTGTGTGTGTGTGTGTGTGTGTGTGTGTGTGTGTGTGTGTGTGTGTGTGTGTGTGTGTGTGTGTGTGTGTGTGAAAAATCCTTTTCACATTTTACCTTGTCATCAGGCCTTCAAAGTCACCTGTTTTGTGATCCTTTTGAGGTCAGCAGGTCAGAACCTTTTTGCAGCAGCAGCAGCCAAACACAACAGACAAAGCTGATAAACACTCTGTCAGGCAACAGGAGACATCGCTCTTAGTATGGATGCATCTTGTCACAAGGGTTGTAATACGTTGTACTTGTGATTGATATGTGTAATCTTGGGGAAGTAGCGGATATGAATGCTACAGCAGATTTTCTTTGGTAATAAATAGGTCTTGGGAGAGATTACTGAGCCTGGGGAACAACACTCCCACGCTGCCCCATTAAGAGTCTACAGCAGCACGGTCTTAATATCTCATCTTTCACACGAGCAGGTTTATGGTAATACTGTCAATGATAACATACACACACACACACAGTCACGTGCCTGCACATACAGCACAATCACCTACACAAACACACAAACCATTTCTCCTCACCTCGTTATTAAACAAGCCTCCCTGCTAAATCCTCATAATGTTACCAGGCAATCTTGTGAGCTTTGGTGAATATAAGAACGATTTAGCATGGCCTTAGCCACGATGTTAGCTAGAGAACAAAGCTTTTAAACATTGACAAAACACAATCATCTAATTCTTCCCTGCTGCTTGTGAAAGACATAAGAAAAGGGGATTATTGCCACTAAATGTCCAACTGTTAAAATCCTTGCATTAGTTTATGTGGCATCTGTACTTGGATGCTGTAAGTTCACTGCCAAATGAGCAGATACAACTTTGGAATAGGGAGATGGTCGTAACTTTTTTGTGCTATTTATCTCAAATATTCTCAAAAAATATTGTCTACTACAACTTGTCCCTAAAGTTAACTGTGTAAATGTTCACTAAAAAAGCAGGGGGGAAAAAGCAACAAAAAAAAAGGAAAATATTGATTAAATACATAAAATATGAACTAACAGTCACTAAATGGGCAAAGTTAAAACCCTCTCAGACATATTTCTAGTATGTATTTTATATATTTACATTGCTGTTTAAAAGCAAAACTGAATTTTCAGCAGCCATTTTTCCATCAGAAATCATTTAAATGTGCTGATTTGATGCTCAAGAAACATTTCTTATTATTATCAATGTTGAAAACATTTATGCTGCTTAACTTTTGTGAGAAATATTTTTTTATACCTCCACCCCTGGTTGGCAAGAATAACTTTGTGACCAAAAGCAGTTGTCTGTAACTCAGGGACTTAAATCTGTCTCTATCCATTCATGGTCAAATTGGACTAATGCACAACCAGTACATTTTCATGCTGATATTTATTGGCTTCCTGAAAATTAGACAATGCACACCGTTTATATGCACTCTGAAGATGCTGTTTTTCCGGATGTTTAAACATTTCCACATTCCTCAATTTCCTCAGTACATAACAAAACACCCAAAGCTTTTTTTTTTTCTGTCAAGCATCTTGAGTGGATCGATCTTATAAAGAGGTTGAAGAGAGGAGAGGAGAGGCTCCTAATTGAATGAGTTGTACAAGCACTTCAACCAGGTAGTGGACACTGAAGGGGAGGAGACATGCTAAAATTCCCACATGAAGGTGTAAATTACCATTGGTTCAGACAGCCAATGCAATCGAGGAATTACCCAATGCGACAGAGAAGGCCTGTTCTATTGATTGGTCTGCGGAGATGTTTGTAAACTGCCTATAATGGCCCCCACACTTTATACTCCCCATCAGGGATGGCTTTGACCTCCAAAAGCAATTTCTATAGATCTGCTTCCACTCATCTGGCTTCTTCCTGGTTCCAGCGCCACTCAGGCCACAGGGTGGGCAGTAACCCGAGCCCTGCTCGCAGCCCGTCTAATGCACTCTATGGATCGCACTGCTGTCTGGAACACACAGTCTTGACAGTAAGTAAAGACTTGGGTTAGATGGTAGAGAGGTGAGATGATCTAACCACAGTTACATTCTTCAACCACTACAGAGGGGACACATTACCACCTACAGCCCAGACCCCATTCTGACCTCGGGTAACCATTAAATCCCTGTCTCTGCGAGGTATCACCAAAACCGTTGATACGACATGGATATCACCCAGATATCAGATGCCTCATTATGAACGGGCTCATGGATTTCTCTCAGGGGTTCAAACTGGAAAGGGGGTGCCAGGAGAAACAGAAAATATCAGAGAAAAATATTGTAAATTAACATAATATACAACACAGTTCAAAAGTTTGGGGTCGGTGAGATTTTTTATGTTTATAAGAGAAATCACTTATGCTCACCAAACCCGCATTTTTTTAAATCAAAAATACAATACAGACTTATATTTTGAAGTATTATTACAATTGAAATGAACTGTTTTATTTTTGTACAAATGTAATGTATTCCTGTGATGGCAAAGCAGAATTTCATTGTTTTCTGTCTTCAGTGTCACATGATCCTCCGGAAATTATTATAATATGCTGATTTTGTGCTCAAGAAACATTTCTTGTTATGCCATGTTCAAAAAGCATTTATTTGGTATAGAAATCTTTGTAATGTTATACTTATGTAACATTATTCTATACTATCTTTACTGTCACATTTGATCAATTTAATGCATTCTTGCTGAATAAAAGTATTCATTTCATTTTTTTTTACGTATTGACCCCAAACTTTTGAACAGTATGTAAAAAAATAAAATGCTAAAAAACGGAAACATGACGGAATAGTAAATAATAAATAAAACATGTAAACGTATTTATTCATTTTAATAATTTGACACTGTTGCCTTTATAATATCACACTTGCAATTTCCCTCACACAGTATGAACAAGTCTTGTAGAATACAGTATAGCTGCCTTTACATTTTAGGAAGGGGGTCCATGGAATTGAGAAGTCTGATTTGGAGAATAATAATGGCCTGTATATGTGCACTGTAATTAAGTCCATAAACTGGAACAACATAACTGCTGTTTACTTGAAGGCTCTCCAAGCTTGTTTCTTTTCAAAAGAAACCCACAAACACTTCCAACAAGAGGCTGAAATAGGGTTACACAGACTTAATATAAACTCCTGCTGATTTTCCAACATATCTATCAGCACTTTACAGGCATCTGAAAGTGTTTAAGGGCCCTGCTACTGTTCGCTCCAATACATCATGAACCTAGAGCTTGGCTTCGGATCAGAGAGGGTGTACTGGGGAGGTAGACGACTTCTTAATTACATCTTGTAATTTCATGAAATTTTCATTACAGTCCTTAATCTTTAAAGTGCACAGTGCTTGTGCTTTGATACAGCTGTTCAGGTAAAACATCACCTGTTTGTTTAGCCTGCAGATGGCAGAATAGAGCACTAACGTTTCCTTTTTCCCAAAAGTGTCCAAAATCAGGCCCAAAAATACCTAATTTGATGCACTTAGTGTCAGGAATAGTACAAAATCAATGGGGTAGTCTCAAAACCTCATCATTATCACTACCGGATGCAGTGTAATGCATTTCGAAATGAGAAATCACAATGCCTTAGGAAGTTGTTTTGCTGCCCGACACTCAATGGACATTTATTGACTGATGTACTTCAAACAGCTACGTCAGCAGGTAGAGCATGTGGTACCATGATAACCAGCTTCACATTTCGAGTACTCATACTGGTGTAGTTCCACTAGGCAGACCAGTGAATGAAGCCAGCACATGATGACCAGTTCAGATTTACAGTCATTTAATTGATGTCAAATGTAGCTTACAAACGGGAAAGACACGTACCATTTTCAAGAATATACAAGGACACAAATCATATCACACAATCATCTTGTGCAATCCGTCATCTTTGGGCCAGGAACCAATTGTTCGGCAAAGGAAGAATACAAAGAGTCAACCCTAATTCTTATTTACTACCTGTATTTTACAAAATTGTTGCAGAGAGGATGTTGGTACAGCTGTTGATCCATAGCCACTATAAAGAGTTTAAGGAACAGTGAAAGAAGTTATAACAAATGCAACATTTGACTGTTTATTGTGGTGTTGGGATCAGCAATGACCTTTCACTTCTTCCTTTTTTTTTGCGCTTACATCAATACAGAAATCACAGAATACATAGATGTACAAATATAAAGCACACTGTCTCACTCCTAGGGAAAACGTGAGCAGTCAGTCAGTCAGTCGGCCAGTCAGGGAAACGAGTCTGGACTCTTCCAGTTCATTCTTTGATAAAATAAAATAAAATATTTACCATGTCCTTGATGTTTCAGAGAGGATATCTGAACATAACTTGTAAATGAGAACACCCTTAGACGTTTATTTTTTTATTTTATAAAAATCCCTTTCCGAGGGAAGAAACTGATATGCAACTGGTCAGGGGGTCTCTGAATATTGTATGTTCAAATGGAATAAGCAACAATTCCAATTGTTTGTAACAGACAGATGGCATTCAGCATTAAGCTAAAAAAAACACTGAAAAATTAGGATGAATAAAAGCAAATCTTTCCATTTCTTAAAAAAAGCAAAGAAAAAGGAAGATACTTTCCCTTGTTTCAGGATTAAATCTAGTTTTTACTGTATATTTCAATGAAAAATGTACACCTAAATCTTTTAAGTCCTAGTTTGAGTAGTTTATTATTATTATTACTTTAATTTCTTCCTGTACAATGAAATACAACTTCAACTTCAAGACAACAACATCTGCTTTAAAAATACAGAGGGTTTTCTTTTTTCATTTTTTTTTAATTCACCAAGATTGAAACATATGCCCTCCCTCCCGACCCAAACCACCCCCAACTAAAACTGGACTTTTATTCAATATATATTTCTGTATGTGCATGTGTGTCCGTGTGTGCACGTGTATACAAGTGTGTTTTGTTCTCTATGTCATTTACTCACAACACTGTAAACATACAGAGACTATTATACATGTGCTTGCACTGATTCATTGAATTTGGTTGACATGACTAGAACACCACAAAAGTAGTAATGATTTGGGGTGAATGAGAACACAATGGAGAATAAAGATTGAGGGGTTCTGGAGAGCCTCGGGTGGTCCGTTAAAGTCTCCTCTTATCATCAGGCTGATGTTCCGGTCGAGTGGACGTCAACGGTCTTGGTGAAGAAGTTGCCACAGAGTGCGAAAGTGGGAGACTAAGAGCAGCAGCAGCAGTGCAGGTGAAGGTACAGAATTAGTACTCTTTCCATCATCTGAGAAGAACAGGTTCCTCATCAAGGAACTAAGCTGACTTTGGAGAGGGTGGACCATGGACCAACACAAGAGGGAAGCGGGGTGGGCTCTTTACACAAGCAATTGTAGAGGAGGACTGAGTCTATGAAGTCCTCATTAGTCCTATGCTTGTTAAGTCCTTCCCCGTTTGAAGTCAGTGCGAGTCTATGCTCGTGCCTCTCATGGTCAGGAGGCCGGAGGATACTCAACTCCCTCAGGCGGTGGGGAAACCAAAAACACTAGCGCAAATGGAAACAAAAGTCAAACAAAACAAAACAAAAAAAGAATCCCGGCCTTTTTGTTCACAAATAGACACGTCTGAGGTCCCCTGGTGATGTGATGGTGTTGCATTGTGGACAGAGTTTCTTGTTTCCCTATAAGAAGAGAAAGACAGACAAAAAAAGAAAAAGAAAAAAAAAGAGTGAGAAGGTGGTCATTTCCAGTTGAAAATGCAAACTGCTATGCTATCAAAGGCACTTTGTGTACAAGCATTTTCCTCTTAGTCTACACTATCGTTCATAAAGTTTTGGGTCTGTGCAGATACACTAATTTGGTGCTCAAGTACAAGTGCAGTTTGTACTAGAGTAGACTTTAATGGTGTTTGTATGTGGATGTAAAATTTGTTTTTGGGCCTTACACGGGCAGCCCACCCTGTTCGACAAGCATGCGCCTTTCCCACTACCACTCTGAAGTTCAGCCAGTACACATAAAGCCTGCATCATAAAAGCAGGAGAACAGCAGGGAGAGGTAGAGGAGGAGGAAGGTGAGCTGTGTGGTCTGCTGTCTGCACCGCACCACACACACACACACACACACACACACACATGCTGAACAGGACCGACTGAACATCACAGGATCTTCTCTTAAAAGTCAGCAAACTATATACTTACTTGGCTTCATAAAATGCCACAACACTTGGAGACCTAAACAGCAAGGCATGAGAGATATAAAATCCTCACGTTTGCCGTGTGCCGCCTCTAGAAATGAACCCAACTGTATGGTGAAGTTCAGACAGTGACGTTACTGTGAGGAATCTTGCAACCATTGGCGATCATGTCCTCGTGTAACCTTCTCGCACATGTGCCACTGATGCCATCTTTCTCCTCCTCATACACATGAAGCACACTGCTCCCGCTAATATAGGAACCGACATGTTTAGGGGGGTTTTAACATACACGAAAGTGACTTTTTGCCCTAGATAATCAAACTGAGGAATCTGGGAGCAGTAAGGGTGCCAGAGCATGAACCCTGCAGTGTGCCTTCACATCTAACTGTAAAGAGGATTTGTGGCTCCATATGAATCAGTTCATGTCTAGGGCACCAGAACCCAGTCCGTTGATCCTGACTGCACAGAATGAATGAAAGAAATCCAGCAACACTACCCGGCTTGTTATGCAGTAACAATGGGCTCTACCATTACACGGCAAATGTGCAAATAATCATAACAGTTTCAAATTCAACATCATGGTCTGACTATGCGAGTGGTTTATATTGATGTGGCCAGCGTGAAATTGAAGTTGGATTCTTCTTCTGACTCATGGTCATTTACTTTTTTTTTTTTTTTTTTTTTTTTTTAGTGAGAAGTAAAACCTGAAGCAGTGTCGCAGAAAAAACTCCAGTGTGCTTCCCTCCATACCAACGATCCCCCAGACACAAAGGGGACCTGAGATTTGGTTTCTTTGTTCTGGGAAGCAGGAGTTTACCTAGTTTTAATGAGCATGGGCAGGTCACGGTCTAAACACGGGCTCCTCGCATCAGTGGCGGGTGGCTGCTGCGCTCCATTAGATTCATAAAACAAGGCTGACGCTAACCAAATTACACGCATTTACTTTGATCAAGACGCAAGGAGCCCCGCCGTGCTACTTTTATTGCTGTCTTTAGGCAACAATTTTAATGCCTGCATCACTAACAATCCGCTGTGGCAGCACGGGCTGGTGCGCACACACGTCTCTGTTCCTTCTTGCCAGCAAGCCGTGCACAGAAGGCCTTGTGATAAGCGGAGATGGAAGGAGCTGATTTAATATATAGCATATTGGAAAACGGCTGAGGCTGGGAAACATTTCCTTATTAATTGTTTCCGTGTGGTGACAGAATGTGTTAGCGGCTAATGAGAGTGGGCTCCCAGAGGAAGACCGGCTAAAACAGCTTAGAGAAAAGAGGAAGAGCCAGTGAGTATAAGTGTTGGGATTACAATCGGACAAGTAGAGGCAATCGCAATTCTGAAGATAAGAGGCAAATAGAACACCAACACCGACTTAAAGGATTTAAAAACCTGGAGCGCTACGTGAGGAATCTCACAGGTCTGGTCGAGATGAACTCTTCAGCCAACACTATAGCCAAATACCACAGCATTATCAAAATAAACTATTCCATTAACCACGAGTGACTCACGACATGAGAAGGTTTGGGGCACTCTGTGGTGCATAGAACTGAAATTTAATATATACCTGAACTACCCGCATTTCATAATTTACACCAGCCACAACTGCACTACCCCTATTCTCTTTTACACTTCAGTGTGAAAAATGCACATAGACATGGCTTCAAGTAATCCATGGAAGAGCTTGTGATGTGTGTCATGTGATATAAGTTTCTTAATGCAGGGGTTATCAAACCAAGGTCCCTTCATATGTGATGAACCCCATGTAAGGGACCCCCTTCCAAAAATATAAAGCTACATATATGCATGTACACAAATAAACTCTTTATAATGAGTGAGAAAAATAAGCATGATTCAGCATGTATTTCTTTAAAGACAATATCAAATTACAGAATTAGCATATCTTTTTACCGATTATTAGAGCAACAGTGGTAAAACATATACAATTTATACTGATTTTACTTATTTTCATGGAACCACTTACAAAAAATTTAAGAAAGCATTATATATTAATTTAGAAAACCCATTCATACTGTGTGAGAAAACTTTCTACTTACTATACTACTTTATCAAGATGCAAGGAGTCCCACCATGCTACTTTATTTGTTGCTATTTATAAACCTAATTTTTTATTTGGTAATCCCCACCCCCCCTACACACACACACGTTAAAATGTATTTTTAAATTTAAAATTAAAATTAAATTTATTATCATCTTGATCTTTATCATCTTGATCTTTAATGGACAACAATCAAATTAGCCCAAATGTTAAACAAACAAACACTTAAGTATAAGCAGCAACATGTAGAATTGAACAAACAATAGGTTTCTAACATTCTGCATATATTTGCATAATATCTTGCAGGGGACGATTCATTATGGCCCTACTGATGAGCAAATGTGTCATTCTTACCAGAGTCCTTAGCCAGCATTCTTCACAGTGCACATGCCAACACTGGATGGAGGTGAGTGGCATTGTATAGGAGTCCTGAGGTAAAGACAGACAGAGAGAGAAACAAGACAAATCATTAATTTAACCAGGTCAAATGAACATAATTCACATCTATAGCCACCCACATATACAAAAACGGACATCACTAGACAGCACCAGCACAGCAAAGAGCAGCCAACGGAGGCAGGCAGGTGGGCAGTGAGGGAGCATGTGGGGCAGTGCAGGGGTCAGGCGGGGTTAGGCCGATGGGAGCACAGAGAGCCTTACCCTCCGGAGTGGGAGCAGCTTCTTAATCCCACTGCTGTCGGCAGTGGCAGTGCTGCAGCCCGTTACGTAGCCTCTGTACAAACAGTACACGCCGAGCTGCAGGGCCTCTGCGCTCCCGTGCCTCTTGGCCGCCTGAATCTTGCCGTCAGCCCCTGTTTGGGGTGGCTTCCGCTGCAGGGATATTCAAGAGCGGTACTGAGAAAAAGAATGTGGCCGCCACGGCAGGAACAGACACACACATCAGACCAACGGGTGTAACTATCAACAGAAGCTCTTGCGCAACACTGAGCAAGGATAAAAGGGATGGTTGGGAGTTCTGTTGTATTTTTGCACGAGTATTCAGTTTGGATATCATGCTAGGTGGATGGCAACTGTCTAAAACAGATGTTAACAGTTAATTTACTTCATTTATTTGGCTCCTCTATTTCCAAAAACCAGCAGGTGGCAGTAGACCACCACTGTGAAAAGCTCAAATCCACAGACTGCACATGAGACAGAAAAATGACTAGAATCTTTTTAATTAAATAATCAAAACATTTACAAGCATCTTTATTTAGGACAATGTTCTCTACAAAGCCACAAGTGATCAATCTGTATATCTGGGTGACTTTCAGGATGTTTTATTTAATTTTAATGAAACTGAAAAGTCAGGATGGATCTAATCAACCTCCAGACATACAGAGGCACGTCTGATTAGTCAGAAGCACTTATATAAATAAAGCTGAAAAGGTTTAGCATAGATATCCAACAGGATGGCCACTACTGCTAGAGGAACTCCTGCAACAGAACCTAATTGTATGGGTTAATTTTCCAGGCCATGCTAGATTGAAGCTGAAGGAGGCAAACCATCACAAAGCTTCAGCCAGCTGGGTGCATGATTGCGGGTGTTAGGTTATATCACCATGGCATGTTATTAGGATGCGGTTATAACCAAACACAACCACATAGACACGCACAATATTGGCAAGCGAGAGTTCTCACCATGCATATGAGACACTTGTATCGGTCTCCTCTGAGGATTTGCTTCTCCAGTTCTCGTATGCGGGCCTTTAGTGCCTCCAGTGTGGTCGCTGTAGAGTCCTCTGTGATCCTGAAGGTTAAAAAAACAAAAACAAATGAAAGTTGAGGTTCAATTAGAGCACTACAAACCAGTTTGGCCCATACATAAAACTGAAAACTCTGGAATGCTAATTACATTTAAAAAGTTGTGCCATCATGCAAATTTGCAATTTAAATTTGCAAAGCTGCCACACGGCTTCAGTTAAGACAAACCTGACTGCCAACTCCTAAAAACACTAATGCGAAATTAAAAACAGACGTCCCAACTGGAAACAGTTTATTCATCACTGTTACAGAAGGACCATGATGTCAAAATGAAATAATATGTTTTTACTTTATTGTACTACTATTTCAATTTCAGATCTCATTACCCAGGGAACTGGGCTTCTTCTGAGGTCACACTCACACCGGTTCCTCCAACTTCTCACCACTCAGGCCTTCACTAAACATCCCTCAGACAAATGTTTCTCAGCTGCTGAATGTATATTTAACACTGTCCACACCATATGAAGTTGCAATAACTAAATCAATATGGCAACCATTGATTGTGCGGCAAGACGCTTGGCGAGATGTTTATGGTGATCCGCTCATTTTCCAGCCAGATGGAGCACTGATCTACAGTATTGATTTAACGTTGCGCCAGCGTTCTCCTAGGCACAATCCCCCCGATTAGTGCCTGCCGTTCCACTGCCTTTTCCAATAGCTTCATTTATTACATGCCTGTGTGAATCCACAATGAGTACACGCTCAGGACACACACACACACAAACACACTGGGACATGGGCCTCTCGGTAATCAGGTAGTATTAGAATGTAAATCAAGGAAGGGCCATTAAAAATGGAAAAGACCACTTATGGACTCAGTATCTCCTATAAGGCCAACCTTTAGGAAGAACAACGACAGTATAACTAAAGAATCATGGGCGTCTTGAGAAGCAAAGCTTAAAGGGGTCCTATTATCCAAAATTCACTTTTATATTGTTTTTGAACTTGTCTGCAGCGTGTACACAAATCCATCCACTCTATTTATTATTTTCCCCATAAATCTGAAACTGTCTCAAAATGAGCCTTTCAGAAATTTGCTTCAATGTGACATCACATTGTACAGGCCCTGCCCACGACTGTCACGAACTCTGCCCTATTAGCTTAGCTCCTCCCCTGTGTGAGCTGTACACAGTCTGCCATGGGACACAGTCTTTATCTCATTTTATTAAAGCTACTAAAATTATTCAGTCTAGAGCAGTGAGTGATTTTCTGTTTTTATTTTGTTGTTTGATTCATATTAAGAGCATACAGCAGTGAGTACCCTTCTGTTTATGTTCACAGACATAACCGACTGTGTTTGTACTGTTTTTACATAACATTGTGTATTTGACAGTTTAAGTGCAATAAGAAAGTTTTATACACAAGGGACACGCAGTCTGACATCCAGCTTTCTGTGCGTGCACGCTCATATATCAGAAGTTCAAATTTATATGACTTTAAAGCGTTAGTTCACCAAAAAATTAAACACTCATGTTGTTCCAACCCCTTAAGACTTTCGTTCATCTTCGAAACACAAATTAAGATATTTTTTGATGAAATCTGAGAGCTGTCTCACTCCTTCATAGGCGGCTTGGTAATTGCATCTGCCGGCCCAGAAAGTAAGTAAAGACATCGTTAAAATAGTCCAAGTGACTACAGTGGCTCAACCTTAAGTTTATCAAGCAACGAGAATACTTTTTGTGCGCAAAAAAAAAAACAAAAATAACTTCATTTAACTATTCATTTTCTTCTGTGGGCCGCTGAGGCGAGTTCACGAGAGCGCCACGATGCATCCGTGAGAACTGAGAAGATGAGAGAAGCTTGTAAACAGACAGTGTAGCGCAACCGGTTAAGTGCTGAGTCCCAGCGAACTGAGCGAAGTCAGATTTCATCAAAATAGATTTCTCTCCGATTTTTGTGTTCCGAAGATGAACGAAAGTCTTATGGGGTTAGAACAACATGAGGGTGTTTCATTTTTGGGTGAACTAACCCTTTAAAACGCATAGAGATTATAATCAAAAACAAACAGATGTTTTGTTTGTTTTTGGCAGAGTATCCAAGGCACAAGCTGTAATTGCACATAACTATTCTGGATAGGGGGCGGGAAACAGCACAGAATGTTTTTGCTTCCACTCAAAATTGGGCATTTACAACATGGCATAATACATAATCCGAGGGGTATTTTGAGTTGTAAATTCACAGACAGATTCTGGGGACACCTGAGACTTATATTACATCTTGAAAAAGGGGCATAATAGGTTCCTTTAAATTCAGACAGCCAGGAATTAAACATCCCATTTATTTTAAAGCCGAGATGATGGAAGTAGCGACAGATTTTTTTTTTTTTAATCTACATTGTGACATACTTCTGAATAAAGCAGATTATCACAAAACAAAAGAATGTGGAGCGGGGACTTGGTTCAATTCATCAGTTGTTGATTGGATGGGGGCAAAGGTTGCAGTCACTTGCAAGATAGGGGCAGGGTTTAGGCAGACTAAATGATGTTACAAATTATGACACATGCTTGGATGAATATCACAATAAGATCAATAACATGCATTTAGAAAATAGATGAGGGTGAATTTTTATTTCATTTTATTTATTTCATTTATTTCATTAAGGAAGATGTTAACAAAACTCTGAAGTACAGGCATCTTCTCAAGGTCACCCTAAACCTCAAAAGGTCTCTCTCAAAAAAGCCCCAACAAGACAATGACCTTGAATAAGGAGAGCGAGCTGTCCGGACGGTCAATTCCCCGCAGCCAACAATCCGCACAGGGACTATAAAGCTTTAAAATCTCTTCTTATTAGTGGCCAGCTTGTAAAAAAGCATTTAGTCTTGATTAGCGTGCATGCTTATAAAGCAGACAGGAGAGTAGGTGTACCATGCTCCATGCCTGCTGTTTATTTTTTACAGCTTCATAAATCGCTGTGGTTCACTTGCCCGTATGCCGTCACCAGCCCAACAAAAAAAATACAACTTTTACCCCAAGTAATGTCCAACCCGCTGCAGCATGAATATTCATTGTGAGGTGCTTTATAGAAAACCACATTCTAAAAGTTATTTAATTCCCTTTGGTAATAAAAGAAGGTTTTACTCTGTCTTTATATGGATGGAGAGATCGTTTGGGGGAGAGAGCCGGGCTGTGTTTTAATACGAAAGCAGGTGTAAAACCTGGAGGGGTGGCTGAGTGAGTTCAGAACAGAAAATCATCAAGGTCCTATTGAGTGTGTTGGAGAAAGTTTTAAAGACATTAAACACAGGCCTCGTCTCTGCTCTGCAGCAATGTGCTGGCTGAATAATGCCAATGACGTCAACTAGGGAAGGAATAATGTCTTTTCAATTATGAATTTAAGTTACTAAGGAAACCACAATGAGGACTGACATCCAAACTAATAATGCCGCTTACCTACAGCTGTGGTCTATAATGGTACACCCATTATATTAAAAATCAATGTGGATGTTAAAGCCAATGATGGACGGGTCTAATACTTTATACAGGCATCACTTTCTGTAAAGGTATATTTTTAATTTGTAAAGCAACAAATACACAAGTTTAAACAGGAAGTAGCCTCTGCTGCTATCTCACACTGCCATTATGGCCCGGCACTGAGTGTGAGGCTATTTTTCATTTCATTATCCTGCCCCGTAACCATCTGTCTCTATCAGAGCTGAGCCTAACTGTAGAAGGCGGTCTAATATATAGGTCTACATGGCCTGACACGAGAACACATGAGTTACAAGTACAGACAGATCTTTAAAAAGTCACTTGGCTGACAATCAATCCTATAGGATGGGTCAGTGTATACTTTAAATCAAGAGGCTGATTGAGCATAACAGCTAGCCTAGAGATCTAGACGCACTCTAGCGGCAGCAAATTTTATTTTGCAGCCAGTGTCGTCTAGCAATTCTCCGTTGGCTTGCGAGCTGGAAAAAACAAACTCCAGTCAGGCCAATCACACCGTGTATAGAGTCGGTGGGCGAGCTTAACATAATGATGGCAGATTTGCGACGGTTCCACGTGAATTCCTTGCTACTTGAAAACAAAGAAGATGGCTGCTGCTGCTGGCGAACAGCGGTCTTTCAAATCGGCTTTGGCCGCGACTCTGGCAGACTCGGAGCTAAGCTTTTCTTTGAGAAAAGTACAAAGAACGGTACTGAAGTCCTACGGTGACTACGTCACCTTCTTCGTTGCTCTGGTTGGTTGTAGCACTATCCTACTGCGTGCAGAGGGAATTTGAAAGACAACCGTTTATCCTGCACCTCGGATTGAACCCTGGCAATGGTGTGATCCCAGACCCAAAATATACAAATACACAGACACACACATATATATAAATTGTTGTTTTAGTGTTTCTTAAAACTAAAATGTGTTTCTTGTTTGGAGATATTGCTGATACTACAGTAAAAATGTGGCTAATGTGAAAAGGGATTGAAGAACAAAATAACTAAGTCATCACTAATGAATTTGTAAAAAATTTGATTATTGTGGTGGTACACAAAAATCTGCTCCATTGCTTCAAGTTGAGCATGAAATGTGGCTGCGATCACACGGGTGGCATAGGAGCCCTCATTTATCATGTGAAGAATGAGCGGAGACAAGAGGCGACCCCTGTACCCAGAGATCATTACCCATCTGGGCACAGGAGAGATCTGAGAATTCATCAGCCCCCTCTGCCTTACAAATACACATACCTATGTATACAATTTACACAACTCACGACACAGCAACAAGCTCACCCTCTTACTCCAACACACAAACACAAACACACCATCCACAATGAATCACTGTAACTAAAGGGGACAATTCTCATTTTCATTGCAGATTGAAATGCATGTGTTTTACAAACAGTGGGGTTTGAGATTGTTTTCAGGCTGGAAGTGGAATGAAATGATTCAGCTCCTTATGTGGCCTCTTTAAAGCTCACTCACATTAAGACCCCTCACTTCAGGAAATTGGAAATGAAACAATGGCACAGCCATTCCCGTAAGTTCGCATGCTTTATCCATTTGTCACATACCATGAAAAAAACAAAAAAAAAAACATTAATTTTAAATGCTTTACCAATATATCAAGTATAACCTCAAAAGCTACAACAACTGCTATATGTTTCCGCCAGGAAAGAGTTAATACACCTCCCTCCCCCTTCTCATGACCCCTCAGTATTTGATTAATGACATCATCATTGAGATTTATCTCCCTGGCCCCTTTCATAAGACAATATCACGTAACATCCTGTGATACCTGATCAAATCAGCAGAAGGAGAAAGGAGAGGTGCTCTTCGGAAGAGAGGGCTCTACTGTCGCGGAGAGATGGATAGATTCAGACGGAGGGCCGAGAAGGACGGGCACAGACTGAGAAAAATATAGCGGGCGATATTAAATAAACGAGTGTGTGTCACGTCTGGAGCTAAGAGCTAAGCTAATAAAACGGGTGGCGGGTGGGTTGCGCTCATTGCTCGCTCTTTTCTATGACATCAAACAGCTGCGGTGATTCATACCCTGGCCGGCTAAAACACTTAATGCTTCCCGATACAACGCTACGGCTAGTCTAAACGGCTGCCTAGTGCTCTGTGCTATACGCAGAGGGGGGGCAAAACAGAAAAAGTCTCAACGGAGGAAAGCAATGAATCAATCTAAGCTGTCACGCTCCTGCAACTCCACTTAGGAATCCCGTTCTGTCCATTTTCATCCTCCTACTCACACACCCACGCTCGGACAGGGACACACAGTGTTCATAACATCATCCACTAACATTCATTTCCACACACTCAGTCAAACCTATCAAGCAATAGTGTGCAAAGTCACGCCTTTAACTGCAGGTCGTGGAAAACGTGGTTAACAAACGATTTCAATTGCAGACTGAGCTGACATCAAGCTTGTACTACAGATGAAGTCATTCATAGATGCACACTTGACTAGAGTTGGGTGAGAGGAACGTGCTCACGATGTGCTGACGAGAAAAATCAATTGTGTCGGGTCTGCTGCGCTTATTCACCATTTATCCGCCCCTGATATTTAATATGGGGCCCAGTGATGGCCGCCCGCACAAGATTGATTCAGCTACACTAGAAGTCTCTCCCTAGAGAAGAGGGCTCAGAGGAGAAAACAGACAGAGAGGACAATGAATTTTCTTTTTTTCTTTTCCAAAATAGTCTGCTAAAAGTGTCAACCACACAAACAAACAAAAATTCTATATTAATCAATTTATCAAAAGTTACACATTTACTATGTTTTATAGGGGTAATTTCAATTTTGCTTTTGTTAAACTTATGGTACACATACCCCTGGTTGAAAATCATGAGCACTTTTGTTAAATTCAACAATACAAACTTAAAACTTGCAATGTCCTGGACAATCCTGCATAGTGGGATTAAACAAGGATAGAGACAAGACACAGGTCATGTGGACTGACAGCTGTGCTATTGGGTAGGCAGAGTGTAACTAGTGCGTTGACCCTGGACCGGCTTTAGACAGCAGGGGGAGATCGAGCCAGGAGAGAGCATAGTCACACCACCACCGTGGCAATAAGCTCCTCTTCTACAAGGAGCTGCACTCTGACCCCAATTACCCATTCAGTGGGGCTGGGCCCCCGCGTACAAGAGGGAGGAGAGTTTAGCAGGAGCAGTTGTCGGTGAATATGGATGAGGACGCAGAAATGCGGGAATTACAGGCGCCAGCCTTTCACCCACTCAGGTTATTCAAATTTATCTTTTTGTAGGATGCCTGCTAAAATTCCTCCATCTTCCCTTTTAGTGGAGTGTAGGGATTCATCTAGCTTTCTCTGTATTCCTCTGTTATTTGATTGTTCACTTAACTTAAGAATATGACATTTGAATTTGACACATTTATTAAGTTTAGGGGGGGAAACTCCCTCCATAAAGGTAAATAAAGGCTTCCTTTCACTTCTTGCAATCAGAGATAAATATTGCACAATTCCTGCAGCGTAAATCTGTAGTATGGAAATGGCTAACGTGATATTAGCATTCGCAGGCTGTGCGGCGAGTCAGGGCCAGACAAGGCTCAGCTGCCTGGGATCAATACTCTGGACCACTCCCTGTGATCAAGCATGCTCCAGAGAGATGAGCACACTAAATGCATCATTTATGATCTTGCAGTCCCTACACAAACTAATCTCACCCCAATACACCAGCAAACACACTGTCACTGCGGACAGGTGTGTGTTTGTACTCACTTCTCGATCTCACTGTTTTTACAGGTCCTTGGTGTGGAGGACGAAGATGAAGAACTGGGCTCCTGTTTGCTGCTCTCACCATTACTGGTCGACGGCATTTCTGCAAAAAAAAAAAAAAATAGAGACAAACAGAGCATATATAATGAATGAGGGCCAACAAAAGCAAAATTTCATTCTATATCAATTAGTGGTCGACCGATATGGGTTTTTTGATGGCCGATGCCGATATCGATGGCCGATATATAATATATATACAGACACTTTATACAGATACTTTATATATATTTTTATCAATATTTAATAAATTAGAAAACAAATCTTTAAAATAAACATGCTTAAGCCGCCTTTCCACTGCACACGACAAACGACAGCCGTCGGACCGGAAGTCATTAATTTCCATTGGAGAGTCGTGCGGGAGCTGCGGGGAGTTCCGATCATATGCGTATGCGGAAAATTCGGATCCGATTTGAGGTTTGGATCCATTGAAATATCTGAACTTCTGCGAATAGACCGTATGCGACCGGCCGACCGGATGTGATGTATTCTAATCAAAACTACGAAAGCGAGGCTAGATTTACCAATATTTGAACTCTTTATGTTATCCTGTAAACGCTATTTCTGTAAAATGTCGGTTATTATGGCAGAAAAAAATATTTTATAATTATTAAATCAATATTAGCTCTAAAAAACTGCTATGTTTTTATTGTAGATGTATTGAGGGTGATTTGTTTTGTGTGGATATATTCATGCATGCATTACATTCATTAAAATCATTAGTTTTTACCATTGTGAATAGTCGAGGGTAACGGTTGCTTCACGACCAATTTCAAAGTTCCGTGCAACTGACACTAGGGGGCGAAATGCGACAATCGTATGTGAATGTCGTGTGCAGTGGAAAGGCGGCTTTAGGCCCTATACTTTAGATTGCAACTTCTTGAATCTGCAATCCTATTACAGTATTTTTCACAAATAAAGTAATTGTTTAAAAATATATGAATATGTGAATAAAAAGTAAACACTGTAACAGGGCACTCAGAAATCTGGTTATTTCATGTGCACTGATAATCATATTTTTTCAATTAAAGACTTTTTTTGACTTTGACTTGACAAGGTAACGCTAACGGCCGTTTTGTGAGCAGCGCGTATTTTTTTCGGCGTGCATGTTAAATCAATGAGTGCATTCACACCGCAAGCAGGAGCAGCACGTGAGCGTCAAGCAGGAGCGTCGCGTGAGCAGCAGTGAAGCGGGGTTTCTGCGGCGAGTCTATTTTTGCTGCGCTGCTCATGCTCAATTAAAGTGAAAGCACACTTTCGATGGACAAAATTAATATGATTTCACACAAAAAGTTTGCATGAATTTGCAGAAAACAGAATTTGCATGTCTAGTGTGTTTTAACAAGAACTGCAGTATGTCAGAAAAGAAAAAGACGACTCAATTTTATAGAAAATGTACCCATACCCAGTTTGGGCTTTGAACAAACTTCAATTCTATCAAGAGTATGACCAACTTCTAAAAACAAATTTAACAAAAGTCTTTGTAAAGAAATGCTTGCTTACATGTAGCCTGGGAGCCGCTGTTGTGACGCTGTACAAACGCTTCCAGTGTGAATACTCGCGCGCCTCTGCAGCTGCAGTGACGATGTAGTTGCGCTGACGCGCTGCTCACGCGCCACTCATGCTTGCGGTGTGAAACGGCCGTAATTTTACATAAAGCACACAGTGAAAACGACATGAATATGACACAGTGGGCAACTGGATATAGCACAGCATATTTTAAAATGAAGGATTTTAAAGGAGCATTTCACCCGTGGGAACATTTATCTTTATTGAAACTGGGTCATATATGTAGTCGAAATGTAATAAAATTTTTGAATTTGGTGCCTTCTTGACCAAGTAAAGACAAAGTAACTTTAGGGCGCATTTGTACTGTACTGAAAACCACAACTCCCACAATGCACCACATTGCACAGCTCCGCAAGCCACTCCCACTAATCCAGAACAACGCATCTGACGAGGTATCCGCCTATCAGATTCAGAGAAAGCACTCTTCCGTCTACAAAGCTAGAAACCGCTTTGAACCGAGTTTGAAATTCATTTCACTGAAAAAATCTAGTTTGTTGCCGAAATCATTATTGAATTACTCCTCGTTTCTTTTTATGTTGAATGTTCAGTCCGACCATTATAATGCAATTTAGACTTGCAAAATAAGAATTAAAAAATTTAGGCGTGACCATTATTTTGTTATCTATTATTTTGAAGGTCGGCTGCTCTAATCCGGCTCTTCGCTATATTGCGGCTCGTAAAGATAGCCACGAACATCGGATTCGAGCAGCAGATTTTCAAAATCCTCTTCTTCCATATCATATTTATTTCCTTCCGTCATTGTCGTAACTTCACATCCGGTTCCAAACATAGACAGTAAAAGAAAGGCTCCACAGCGCTTGTTAGCTTAGCTTCCAAACAAGATGGTGGATATTGTTTTTAGTTTCTGCAAGTGAAGTCCCACCCACTGATCTGTAATAGGTCTGTAGCGTGAGTGGGTCCCACCCCCTGGATAAATGATGAGCTAATGTTTGTAGTCTTAACCCTTATACAAGAAATGGGACTTCCTGCTTATTATGGCGCAAAATGACGATTTTTACATCATAATAAGCAGGAAGTGGAAAACTTAAATCCTTATTTCTCCCATCTCAGGGGAAAATAAGGGAATAAACCATGACCATTCAAAAATATGACTGGGTTTCTAAAGATACAAATCTTAATGCAAATGGGTGAAGTGTCCCTTTAAGGTGTTTCGATCCGAGTCTCCTGTGAAGCTGATCTTCTGTTCGCATTCACTCACTTCGGACCATCACTCGCAGTAACACATTTATGCCGGCTACAAATGCACACTTCACAAGATATCACAGCTGGATTTGATTAAATCTGCAAGGTTTGTGAAATTAAATGTTTATTAGATATTCAGAGATTTGTTTAAATTATGTAGATGCGCATTTGCTGAATGTTGACGGTAAACGAGAAAGTATTTTAGCCTGATTGTTTGCCTTTCCTGTTACAAATAATATAAAAGCAAGCGCATTACTTTTTCACATACCATTTACTTTCTTTGATTACCAGTTCTGTAGCCTCCAGTTCTGTCTAACAAAGTATTAGATATGACAGACAGATATCGTAAACTAATGAAGACGGAGAATGTGAGAGAGCGCTGTGTGATCAGGCGTTGCCGTTCTCTTCAGCCCTGGTGTTCTCAGCGCCGCCCGTCAAAATAAAAAGTTTGCAACGGCGTCAAAATAAAAGTCCTGCTTCCAACACATCGGCCAATCAGAAAAACTTATCGGGCGATGCCGATATTTAAAAAAAAAGCCAAATATCGGCCGTGGCGATATATCGGTCGACCACTAATATCAATCCAACTCGAATATATAGACAAAAAAGGTTCCTATAAATCTATTTTTAGTTAACAGTTTTTAAATAAAAATAATTTATAGAGACTGAGTTTACACCTCAATTTCCAATGGATTAAATATTTTAGAGCACAACTAGAAAAATGCATATTCTTACCAGACTACTACTATACTATATATATTATATATTATATATATATATATATATATATATATATATATATATATATATATATATATATATATATATATATATATAGTACTACTATATATATACACTCACCGGCCACTTTATTAGGTACTAGGGCTGTCAAAATTGCTCAAAAATGACGTTTCGAATATTCCCTCTAAAAAAAACACATATATTCGAACTATTCGAATATCTGGTTGCGCATTTTGTCAATGACGCGCATTACGTCAATAACAGGACAAATTAATACAAAGAGACACAACTACTTGTATATGTAGCTTATTTAAGTTTAAACATATTTGACAACGTATTAACTTACACAAAAACAAGTAAATCAACTAATGGCCAAGACCGCAGACCTTACTCTCGCTCGCACTCGCAGGCACTTTCTCTCGCGCTCTCTCTCGCTCTCTCTCTCTCTCTCGCCCTCACGCTCTCTGCGCATAACGGTTTAAATGAACAACAATACACACATGTTGAGTGCTGATCAAGAGTTTTGTGCAAGCAATTTAAGGTCGCGACTCTTGTCCTAAATATAGCAGGCTTCATTCCGTGATTGAAACAAATATTATTAACATTAATTGAAGTTTTACAGTATAGAACCGACATTGAACTCTCCGAGGCGCAGCTCGTGCTGTGGTAAACTGCTGCTACTATGGCTATTTCGGGGACGTCTGGCCACACCCCCTTGGCGGGCTCTGTATGATGTAATGCTAGCTCATTGGCGCACACGTTCGAGGCGCCCGCGCCATTGGATGTGCAGTTGCCGCAGCACAGCCAATGAGTGAGCCAGACAGTCACTGTGCTATCTGTGCAGCTGGAAAATGCGTTTTACATTTTAAGCTTCAGAATTTTGCCACTAGCAAAGCAGACAGCCGCGCCTCTGCTACCGCGGGCATGTTTTTCCACATGATTCGAATATTAATTTTCACCTTCGAATTTGTGTTTTTTTTAAACTATTCGAATATATATTCGAATTTAGAATATTCGTTGACAGCCCTATTAGGTACCCCATGCTAGTAACGGGTTGGACCCCCTTTTGCCTTCAGAACTGCCTCAATTCTTCGTGGCATAGATTCAACAAGGTGCTGGAAGCATTCCTCAGGGAGTTTGGTCCATATTGACATGATGGCATCACACAGTTGCCGCAGATTTGTCGGCTGCACATCCATGATGCGAATCTCCCGTTCCACCACATCCCAAAGATGCTCTATTGGATTGAGATCTGGTGACTGTGGAGGCCATTTGAGTACAGCGAACTCATTGTCATGTTCAAGAAACCAGTCTGAGATGATTCCAGCTTTATGACATGGCGCATTATCCTGCTGAAAGTAGCCATCAGAAGTTGGGTACATTGTGGTCATAAAGGGATGGACATGGTCAGCAACAATACTCAGGTAGGCTGTGGCGTTGCAACGATGCTCAATTGGTACCAAGGGGCCCAAAGAGTGGCAAGAAAATATTCCCCACACCATGACACCACCACCACCAGCCTGAACCGTTGATACAAGGCAGGATGGATCCATGCTTTCATGTTGTAGACGCCAAATTCTGACCCTACCATCCGAATGTCGCAGCAGAAATCGAGACTCATCAGACCAGGCAACGTTTTTCCAATCTTCTATTGTCCAATTTCGATGAGCTTGTGCAAATTGTAGCCTCAGTTTCCTGTTCTTAGCTGAAAGGAGTGGCACCCGGTGTGGTCTTCTGCTGCTGTAGCCCATCTGCCTCAAAGTTCGACGTACTGTGCGTTCAGAGATGCTCTTCTGCCCACCTTGGTTGTAACGGGTGGTTATTTGAGTCACTGTTGCCCTTCTATCAGCTCGAACCAGTCTGGCCATTCTCCTCTGACCTCTGGCATCAACAAGGCATTTCCGCCCACAGAACTGCCGCTCACTGGATGTTTTTTCTTTTTCGGACCATTCTCTGTAAACCCTAGAGATGGTTGTGCGTGAAAATCCCAGTAGATTAGCAGTTTCTGAAATACTCAGACCAGCCCTTCTGGCACCAACAATCATGCCACGTTCAAAGTCACTCAAATCACCTTTCTTCCCCATACTGATGCTCGGTTTGAACTGCAGGAGATTGTCTTGACCATGTCTACATGCCTAAATGCACTGAGTTGCCGCCATGTGATTGGCTGCTTAGAAATTAAGTGTTAACGAGCAGTTGGACAGGTGTACCTAATAAAGTGGCCGGTGAGTGTATATATATATATATATATACACACACACAGACTATATATATATACACACACTGTATATATAAGAGACACTTTAAGATCATATTAATTTCCATTTACTTTTCCAGACCTGAAAATGCAAATTTTCTAATTGTCTGATATCTCCAGGCTTTCCAACTGTGAAGAAAAAGAAAAGTACACCATAAAAAAAGGCCAACTCACCATCACTGGCCCATTTGGAGAACTCAGGTGTTATTCTATTGGACGGCACACCACCACTACAGAAGAGACACAGACATTTATAGTAAGGGCCAAGCAGATAGTTATTATTTGTTATTTTAAAGTCTGTGATGAAATCATCTCAGTGAAGTCCAGCTTACTTCAAAACGGCTCCACGCAGTGCCTCACGTTCTTTGGCCTCTCCCTGGTCCTCTCCAGAGCAAGGAATGATGTCTGCCTCAGTGTACCTGAAACCTTGAATTAAGGAACAACTGCATCTAATTTCAGTTACTGTTTCTGTGCACACTACACCACCACTGAAGAGCAAGACGTCTCCTGGTAAATGAACAAGGATACTGGGCTTTGCCGTACTCCAGTGTGTCATCTCCATCTACATCCAGGTCTGCATCGCTGTCATGGCTCTCCTTCGTGCTACACATGGCAAAGCCTGTTCCTAAAAGAGAGAGAAGAGGAATAATAGTATTCAGTAAATGGAATTTAGGTTTAAATTCTGTCATATTCATTATGTTACAATACATCTCCTGTCACTAGCAACCATCTCCATCTGTAACTGACCCAATCCAGGACAGCTTTGTCATGCTAGAAAAACACTAATTAAGAAGACCTGTTCTAGCTATTAGCAGGACCAGATTACAGCAGACAACCCAGGAACCTGGTGCTTTGGGCCCAGATGGAGGCATCAGAGACAGCCTGAATGGGAGTTGTGTCAGGTGCCTGTCAGGGTGTGGGTCCTGAGCACTGGGGCGTGCAGTCTGAGTGGCACTTCTATAAATCCAGTGATGAGCGCACAGACAAACTCCTGCTGCCGGCTGACTGGGTCCTTCAGTTCTGGTTAGGGACAGTTTGGATCGGCAGCAGCCTGAAGGGTGGGAGCAGCCCGCAGAGACACAGAGTCTGATTGAGCAGAGAAAGGCTGGAGTGGGCCAGGCCCCTCAGTGGCTGATGGAAGGATGGAAGGATGTCAGGGCACCGCTGGAGAAAAGGGTATGTCACGGATGAGGAGCTAAGGTAGGAAATGGAAGTGGTGAACGGTGCTTCCTCTCATTCCGCAAAGTGCTACGACACATGATGACTACTGCACAGTGTGGAGTGGATAACTACAACCTTCAGGGAGAGTGTAAGACACTGACGAAGAAGAGGACTGAAAGTGGATGTGTGTGGCTCTCCTCCTCTCCGTAAAGGGATCCAAAAGGAGGCAGAGTAGGGATAAAATGCATCACAAATGCTTGCCCCTTTTTACAATGTGCCGATGGTTTTTAGTGATCAAATAAAAGGGACCTTTTAAGTTTTATTTGGTCCCTGTGACTGCAGAGGCATATGCGAACAATAGCTGAGGTACATAAATCCAAGCTGGTCACACATAGAATCAGGGTTCTGATTGTATGTCACCACGGACAGTTGAACATTACTGTACATGCACATTACTGTCAACAATTACTTAAACTAAATATGTGTGTCTATTCATTTAACTTGCACTTATGAGACTGTCTGTCCATTGACAACACACTAGAATTAATTAAATTATTGAGAAACATTGTAAATGTACAACTAAAAATAACACTACCATTCAAAAGTTTTGGGTCAGTATGATTTTTGAATGTTTTTGAAAGCAGCCCCTTATGCTCACCAAGGCTGCATATATTTGATAAAAAAAAAATACAGAGAAAGCAGTAATAGTGAAATACTGTTACAATGTAAAATAATTTTTATTTGAAATAATCTTTTATCATATATTATAATTATATTATATATATATATATATATATATATATATATATATATATATAATACTATATTATTATAGTCTTTACTGTCCCCTTTGATCAATTTAATGCTTATTTACTGAATAAAAGTATTAATTTAAAAAAGAAAAAAATCTTACTAACCAGTAGTGTAGCCTGGTGCATGTTTTATACTATTTAGGTAAGGGTAAGCTTTAATAAATTGTGGCACTGAAGTGAAAGAGGAAATATGTGCAACCACATTAAAACATGAACTGTGTATCCTGTGATCGACACAACTCATTCAAGCCTGGATATAGTTTGTGTTCTAAAGATAACCCTCCCACCCCTCTGAAGTTGGGTAAAAAGCACAGTCAGAAAAAAATAAAAGATCATAATCTATAAATGATGGTGAACATTTCATTAGTACATTGTTGACAAGCTGCAAAGAAAGCCAAACAGGATAGAGGAAAAAAACTAATAAACATGGGCCTGCCCACCATTAGTGGTCACAACAGAGGAAAATATGGCCATAAGCAGTCAAAAGAGAGAGAGAGAGAAAAAAAATCACTGTTAATTTAATCAATTGATCAGGCTAAGGATCCTGGCTAATGCTTCACTAGAAACAGGGCAGGAAGGATGTCATGTAGCATTGATTCAGCACGGACAGGAAGAATGTCCACTTTGGTGCGGACATTGAGGAAACCCAGCCAGACTGAAAAAAGCAGGGCACACCTTCTCAGCCAAATACAACTTTAAAACAGCAACCTGAATGGTGTATAACTACCCAAGCAGTGTTGTAAGTGTGTCTGACTGTGAAAGCTGGGGCTACAGTTAAGCGGTCTTGGCAGGCAATCTAATCTGTGCCGAAAAGGTCAGTGCCACTCTAACTGCCTCTCAGTCAAATTATGCACACCATCGAACTGCCTCTTTGCCCGGCAGCACCTGGGACGTAAGCTTACTCCTCTTCTTCACGACATTCACTGGATGAATAAGAAAACTCTTCCTCTGCAATACTTCACAAGATAATGTCCATTTGCAATTGGTCACATTCAAAGACGACCCTGTATCCCTTTAAATGTTAAGTCGTCACATGCATAAAACACGTTTTTCCTTGTTGGGTCACATTTTACAAGTTGATTTACATATGCCATGAGTGTTAAGTGCTAATCTACATATGTCACTCGAGACAGGTGTCTCATGTCGTGGCTAAGAAAGGGGACGCAGAGATCCCACGGAAACAGGACATGAAACATGGCCTCTCCTCCACTACGTTGCCATGACATCTATCAGCCTTTCGCAGTATGTGTCGCAGGTCAGAGTTCAACCAATCAGGATGGCATTTACCATGTATGCTTGCCAGGGAGGGGGTTCAAAGTAGCCATCTCTCAAGGTTCTTTACAAAGACTAGCGACGGGCCTCTGTTCTTCTTTCCTGACTGCACCAAATCTCTTCCATCTCTGCCTGTGACTGCCATCGCTATCTCTTCATCAGCACAACAGCCCTGCTAAGCCACGGACACAGGAGGCCTTACGGGCCTCCACCACAAACTGATCCTCTTCGATTTCTCTCTTCCTCTTGGTCTCTCTTTTCCCTTATCATGCTCTTTTTGTTCGGTTTAAAGCATTTCCTCTCTGCTTTTTCCTAGGTCCTCAAAGAGGGAGAGGGGCTGGTGCTTCAGAGACGATAGCCCTCTTATCCCATTGAAGACCCCTTTCAAGCCCCGAACCCCCCTTAGTCTAGCTCCCCCTGGGCTGGAGGGATTCTGCAATGCAGGCCGATTGAATGCTTGAGGACTTCAGCTGAGCTTTCAAGGCAAAATCCACCTTCTGAGTATCCTGGGGGGAGCTTTCAAGTGGCCCCTGGGCCACCGAGTCACTTCTCACCAGGTCCCCCCTCTATCGCCATTACACCGGTGCCTGTGCTGAAGATAAAGGGCTGGAGAGCTTCTGTACAGACACATGCAGAATTGATCTGGGCCACCGTCTGTCTAGACGGGCGTTAGAGGAGCAACTCCATTTCTTTTCTTAATCCACACGCTTTGCAATCTGTTCTTTGCTTGGGATCGAACAGCCTTTCCATTTAAGAGTGCAGAAGTTTACAAAAGACCACTGAGGGAGGAAACCAACTCCTTTTCTAAATATGAAAAGGACAGTGAAGGGGGAAACAGAGACGTTTTTGATAGGCATTCACTTAGCACTTCCTCTAAAGTGTCAACTCCACAAACTTAACCGAAGAAATAAACTCCTTTCAAAATAACTGATCCAACATTGAGAAAGTTCTAAGATAAAAATCTGAAGTATGGAGGAATGACTGACACTTCCTCCCAAGTGTAAAAATAATCTGAGGAGGTAAATTATTTATGAAGCAACTAGAATTCCCAGGAAAGTCTTTCAATGAGTGTGGCAGCACATCTAAAAGGGTCTTAGGGAGCGAGTGTGTATGTGATAGAGAACGTCCCAGGTGAGCAAAGTTAGGTTGGGAGCTATAATTGCATTCCTGCAGCGGGGGAAGCCCAGGGGTCAGCGGCCCATTTTTCTCACACACATCTCTGTACTGGGTGAGTCGGGTCAATTGCACAGCTAAATGTGTTTTCCTTTGACTCCGTAAAGGCCGAGAAGGGCCTGCCAGAACTCACCTTGTCTGGACTACAGCTGCCTAGCCTATAAATGAACACACTTGAACAGGTTGATCTTGGGGTACATCGAGAATTACATGAATGTACCCTCATTAAACAGTTTAAAAGGTTGTAGTGATCTTTGACAGCTATTTGACAACCTTGGTTATGTATGCATGTATGTATGTATAATATATATATATACACACACACAAATATTTAAATATATAATATTTCACAATATTACCATTTCTACTATAGCAGAAGAGCATTTTCAAAAACATTAAAAAGCCAAAAAACGCTTACCTCTGAAACCACCCTCCAATAATGTAGTAGCTCGGACCCTCTTCTGTCCGCACCACTCGTACTCCTCAAACCGTGTTCCATTCTCTCCTTCAACATCTGCGGAATCCTCTTCTGTTGCGCCTTCCCTCTGAGAGAACAAAACCACTTATCAAAAATGTACCAACACACTTCAATCGGTCCACTCAATATAAAAAGACAAAACCACAAAGTGTGACTACATCAGAGGAAATCAAAGTAGCGCTTTCAAATCCACTAACTTCTAATGATGTCTAATTTTAGGAGCTATCAAACCACATGCAACAGAACACCCGAATCCAACCACCAAGAGTACATTAGTATCATAAGAACTACTGGATTAGATGGGTTAAGAGGAACCTGCTATATAATATAAAGGGCGAGTGCTGCATCCTGAACCACTAAAATGGCTAAAAAGGAAAGCCAGTCAGACTGTGTGAACAACAGTTTCCATTGAGCCGCTTTATAAACTCAAAGCCTAAGGACAATAATGTAGAATATCTCTAAAGTAGGTTCAGGACGCCGAAACTGCCAACTAAATCTCCTAAAGTGGCGGAAGAGAAAGAGGAGGAGGAGGAGGAACACTTCAGGAAAAAGCTAATCCTTCAACTCTTCCCTGGACATCCATGTAGTAGTACAACATGATAGTAGTCATAAGAAACAAATTGATCATGTGTATGTGCTTTGTCAGATGCTGTTGTCCAGGGAAAGGTGAGGGCAGAAAGGCCAAAGCTTCAAGAGAAGGTTGAGGCCCAGATCACTGGATTTATGAAGCTACCTTGAACAGACATTGTTCCACATGCCTACTCATTTCCTCCTCTGTCCCTGCCAGCGGGGCGCTGCACAGTGGACATACCTGTCCATCCTCTGGCTTCCGGCGCTTCATCTTTCCAATCCGGGCTGCAGCACAAGAGAAGAGAGAGACACCATGTGATAAATCATTGGAGCAAAGTGACCATAACAAATACCACAAAAATAATCCATACTGGCACTGAGCTGTGGAAAAGGTGATGATAAAAATAAACACGAGTACTACAAAAATCCATAAAGAGATATTTCACTTAAATTAAAATTTTGGGGTTTTCTACTGATAAATATGTACTTACATAAAATATTTCATTAAATATTCAATTAATATATATTTAATTAAAATTACTATATATTTGTTTTTTATTTGATTACATTTATAGTTTTTTTTTTACATTAAAACCTGGGAACAACAACAGCTAATGTGGCTGACCAAGGACATCACTGGATACACACAGAGTCAAGACGGGAAAAAAAGAGCATTCAAAAAGAGCGAGCAGCATTAATCCCACACAGATCAGGATCTTTTACAGACTTAGCTCAAGGCTAGTAGGCATCTCTAGCCACAGATTTTACTGAGGGAAGAAAGATGGGTCGCAAAACACGACAGTGACGTGACAGGGCTCAGAGGTGAACTCTGTCCATTAGACCTTTGCACCCAGACACCAATTCCTCCTGGTTACATCGGTGATGAGCACGAAACCGCCAGGCCTTGGATCTCTCTGGGTGTCTCGCTCTACCCCCTCCCCTCCCCGAGCACATAATTAGAAATTTAACACAGCAGAACAGCGCCTATTGCGCCGTAAGTCTCTGTCGCTTTTTCTTAACTGCAAATGGCGTGTGGGGACATTAATTTTTAGGTGGCTGTGATTGCGAATGGGGCCGAGGGGGACTGGAGGAGGAGAGGCGAGAGCTTCTGCCATTACCTCCAGGAGAGGTAGAAGAGAGAAAAGCACCGGCCACGTTGACGATAATGTGGGGGAGACGGGCGTCATTAAATAGCAAGGAAAAAGGCAGATTAATTAGGCACGGCAGGAATTTTTCCAGCCGGCCCCTCACTCTGAAATCACAGTGTCTCAGATGAGAGGTGATATACATTAATACGGGATCGGGTTTAAACAAAGGCAGCCCCATTTACTCTTACGGTGCCTGCGGCTGCGATAAAGGGGGGAGGGGGTCTTACCATGCCGCAGGCAGCAAGGGGCTAGGGGCACTCCTCTGGGCACTGGGATTGGGGGGCTTTTGAAACTTTCCTTGGCGTAGCGCCTGCACCAGCAGAGGTCATCGACTGTTGACACATGAAAAAACCAAGAGTTAAGGAGATTCTCTGCTTGGGCAGGCGCTACAGTCAAGGGAAGTGCAAAAACAGGTGGCCAAAACTGACTACAAACTATACTAACTAGTTATGTCAATTTACATAATTTCTGGGGTGCTACTAATATTACTTAACCACCTGCTTAACCAACACAAAGTAGATGTCGTTTTAAATCTTCGAAGCTTGGCTTTTCAGCGAATATAAGGAACATGACCATCACTAAACAAGTGCTTTTAAATTGGGTGACATATTAGAAGTGAAAAACAAACATTCACGTCATTTAGTGTAGAACAGCTTAGGCTCGTAGAAATCACTCAATCGTCCGCTATATGGCATGGATGCTGAGGTTGACATGGATGTCAAGCTTCTGGCAAGGCCACATAACAGACACCAGTGCTGATGAGCATTTGGCTAATGTACCCTGAGAGGTGAGGAGGTCCTTATTCGTGCCAGACAGTTACTGACACCCAGAATAACAACTGGCCTCAGGTCAGAGAGCTCCCAGGTCACACCAACCCTCCTCACGGGTGCAGCAGATCCATCACATCCACCGACTAACGACTATGCTTTTGGGGGTTCAGGTAACCATACAAATTGACTAGACTCACTGTGATCAGTTTATAACAGCAAGACGAGTCTTCAGAACATGTAGTGTTTTCCGGTAATGCGCACTGAGCAGAATGTCATGTAAATGACTCAAAACTGTATTATGTTATCAGGAAAAGGTTATAAACAGTCTAACCAAAATACTAATACTCCAATTTTGATCTTTGACATTTTCTTAGGTTGTCAGCTATTTATAATGAGCTGATTTTGACAGTTATTATCGTTTTGTTGTACACATACACACATTGATTAATCATACTTGTTTTAAATGACGAGACTGATCTTAGAATATAAAAAATGTAACAAATAAGACTATTATTTTCATCAAATATTACTGCATGTAATCAAGACTCTAGAAATAAATGCTGCAATGCACTGTTAATAAAATTTAATTTAAATATTACAGTTTAATGTTGACTTATTATTGCAACTTATCATTGATGCCAATAACAATAATTATAATTATACATCAATAACAGTACTAATAATAAATAATAATAATAAAATATCAAAGAAGAGACTACTGGGTAAGGGAAAGTTTTCCATTAAACGCAATTTGTAATGATATGAAGTATTAAAACATTAAATGGATGATAACTACGTTTTTAAAAGCATGTGTCAACAGATAAACAGTCATAGTACACATAAACAGTCAAAATGCTCTTGTTGCAGGGTGAAAATATACATACCATTCAATCGTGTTTGCCTGTTAGCTCGCACTCGTAAAAATGTCTGCAATTGAAAAAAAGAGAACAGGGAAAAATCTGTCATTCACTTAAGTGTATTTATCAGTTATTTATGAGGACTTTAATGATCCGCGTATAACTAGATTGCGCTGGATTCTGCAGCACATCTCTGATGTCTTAATGTAAACAAAACCTACTTCTCTCTTGCCATTGCTCTGCAACTCCTCTTCCATGGCAAACGCCACAACCCCCCAAACTCATTTGGCTTACTAAAGCATGAACCCTGGATAAATCTTCTTCAAAACGCCGATAAGAGACTCAATAATGAATTTACGAAGGATGAATACGGATTGAAAATGTTAGGCTCACTAGTGCAGTTCGTTTCAGCGCGCCATCACCGCCATACTGCTACCGGTCATGTGACTATCACGTCAGAGGCAAAAATTGCGACTAGTGCAGTTCCGTCTTTCGCCACTGGGGCGCAGCAGCATTTAAATGACACGTATATGATCTGTGCTGTTCATTTAGGTCTCAACAAACTCTCCAGGCTTGAAATCTAACCCCCAATCAATTTAATTAAAAAAAGGTATTTTTTGAGAAATTACATGATTGTGAGATGAATTATTTTTTAAAAAACGTTTCTCTTTTGAGCATTGTATTTCTAATTGTAGTATTCTTGTAAGATATGAAACTTGTGTAACTGTGATTGAGGCTATTCCTTATGGTATTTTGTGTTAGAAAAAGACATTAAAGAGAAATTCTGACAACAAAACAAAACAATTCAAGTACAGCCCAATATATATTATTTTTAAGTTATGAGAATATTTTACAATATTCTCTATATAAGTGCTAACATTTGAACCTTTCAAAAAGCACTCATTGATTATTTGATATTTAAATGCATTTTCCATTTTTTTTTTAGAATAACTTTAATATAAGCACAGGTCCATTGAGGACCTCATTAACATCACCCAGTCATCATCTGTAAGCCCCATTACAGAATTAGCATTCTGCTGACCACAGCAAGCCAGATGTTGGTATGTTGGGAACACGTTCAAACTGCCCTAACATTCGCCTCATGTACAGCATAATGTATATAGGCAGAAGGCCATTCAGGGATTGCTGTTGAAAGTCAGTCTATTTTATGATAATATTCTATGTTAATGGTCCTATGTCCTGTGTCCACACCACACAGATTAGGTTACAAAAGAAGATCATGAATTTTAGGGAAAATGCATCATTAGCATGAGGTAATTTGAGCAGTTTCAGTAATGAGAAGTTCTACAAAACTCCTTCCTTTAAAGTGTCATTATGTTTTTTAAGCCTCTTTACAATCACATTTTCACAATTGCATATCAGTAATTACTTTTAGTTTCGCAATGTCGGAGGCAAATTTGAAGACTTATCAGGACCATGCAGGAGGGCCTTCTTATAGCTAATGTGCAAAGATCTGTCCGGATATTGTTTTAATTGAGAAATTCTCTCACTTCTAGGGTTGAGGGACAGATAGAGACGCAGAGCAAAATGTCCCACAGAGCCACAGCTCCAGGGAGAAAGCAGGAAGAAAACAAACATGTCAAGGACACTGGAGCACAGAGATGATATCCGGGGCTCGGGGCAGCGTAGATTAGCCCAGGGTTAAACTATGGATGATTACATATCAGAGCAGAACACACATTACAACCTGAGTAAACCTGAGGCTGGAGATTAGCAGAAAAGATCTCAGTCTGTATTAATACGTCCAGCAGTCAGATCCAGTCTGGGATAAGATGGAGGATATTGTGGAGGAGAAAAACTGGATTCCCATATACACATTATTTGACATGTTTTAACATCTTTTCATTTTCAAAGAGCAATTTACTTTAATTCATAAATGTGTATTTGTTTCCCTTAAGGTTACTGTCATTTGTGCCAAAATAATCATGTTTAATACAGTTATTGTTCAACTGATTCAATTCATATGGGATGTCCTTCAAAACCATTAGTTTTGAACCAATAGCAAGTTACAAACAATGTAATGTAATAAGACATACAGTATAAATTCTGCCAGTTACCATGCTACACTTCTTAAATGGTTATTTATGTCTTCACTTCCTGTTGACAAAAATCAAGGTTCACAGTGTAACATCTCGGGTAAAGCACCAACTTTTAGCGACATGGTGCCTAGATTTCATTCAATTTCAAACTCCCACACAGCGAGACAGGGTTTCAGCGGTCTCTGTGTGGAGTGTCAGAACTGCACAGTCTGTCAGTCTGCACATGTGACAGACTCTCTCTCTTTCTGAGGTTTGCAGTCTCACCTGGTATCTGTCAGAATGGTGAGCTTCATCAGAGGAGAGAGGGGACACAACCGGAGACTCGCCCTCGCGTTTGATGTGCACTGACAACAGGAGTGACTAGCAAGATGGAGAGAAACACAAAAAACCAAGAGAAAGAGGTGAGCAGCCATCCGCTAGACAAACGTGTCATCCACAGAACTGATGGTGCTGTAGCTGGTAAAAAAAAAAATAAAATACATGCAAGAACTCCAAAACCGGTGTGTTGAAACAATGTGATTGATGTGAACAAATGTTGACAGATAACCATTAACTGCCATTTCGGCTTCAAACTGTGTGTGTTGACAGGACATCAGTGTTTAGAGTAATGGATGCTTCGACAGAGGAATAGAGAAAAAGCAGGACACCAGACGGCATGACAGTACACTTTGATCACCTATAAACGTACCGCCGTTTGCTGAGACGTAACAGGCCTGTCCTTCTGAAAACCTAATTGACTTAATTTCTCAAATGACTGAGGAAAGGGGGAAGGGGAAATACTGCTGATACTTTCCCGAGAGTCTTGATCTCCGTCCTGCTTTTATGAGGTGGCTATAAAATATTTGTATTTACAATCTGCTCTGATTAATCAGAGTGAGAGGAGGTGTAGCTGCTTTAGTGGCTGACAACTGTAATCTAATATTAATATGTGAAAAATGGCAGCCTTTCTCTATGGGGACAGTAAATTAGACATTATGCATGGCTCCTTATGCTTTTGAATCGCAACGTCAGGAAACAATTTATTTGTGATCTCAAAACCTTTGGAGCTCAGGGAATACGGAGTGTGCCAAAGAGAGAGCATTTGTGCTAAGTGTTTACACGGGTCTACTGTATGTGATGTTTAACTGTTTCGTTGTCCAGTGAAAATGAATAACACACGAACGGCTAGTTCAGTGCAGGTACTCTGACTTGAAAGCAAAAATGTTAATGAATAAAATTGTCAAAATATAATGTAATGCAATAATAAAGGTTATACACTACTGTTCAAAAGTTTGGGTTTGGTAAGATTTAAAAAATTATGCTTTTGAAAGTCTTAAATGCTCACAAAGTCTACATTTATTTGAACAAAATACAGAATTTTTAGCATCGTTACTTCAGTCTTCGGTGTCATGGTCCTTCATATATCATGCTGATTTGGTGCTCAAGAAACATGTTAAAAACAGTTTAACAGTAATATTTTTGTAGAAACTGTGATAGATTTTTTTGATGTATTATTTGATGGAAAGAAAATTCAAAAGAATATTTTGTAAAATTATAAATGCGTTTATGCAACTTTTGTATTCATTTCTTCTTCTTCTAAAAAAAAAAATCTTAACCCAAACTCTTGACCGGTAGTGAACCATTCATCATTTTTTTATTTATTTTTTATTTACGTTGAATAATTACAGCACATAAGATAATTATAATGTTTAGCTAACTATGGTAGTGGCACCAAGTTACAATAAAATTTGTACCTAATAATTTAGAAGATGTTTAAATTCCTTTTAAAATAGCTCAAATTCCTGTAAAATACCTAAAAGTCATTATATAATTTGCACACTGACGTGTAGCACCAGCAGTAGCAGTGCTACAGATGTTAGCCTGGTAACTATGCCGCCTACCACCGTTGGCCTTCGCACCATTGGATTAGGAGCCGCACAGACTGGCATGGAGTCGCTATGGCAATGGCGGCTTGAGAGAGGTGTGAAGACGGGCCAACTCGGCCCGGGGTTAATCCCCTTTAGAACTAGCGAGCTGGGCCTGATCTGCCTGCTTACCATCTTTTAAAGGAAAAGCATGGACCCCCTCCACCATCCCAGCTAGCCTCTTCATTTTCCACACACTCCTACGGAATACTAAGTGTGTGCTATAGAATGCTCAGTCACGCCTCACATGGCCTGTTCTCTAACCCGCTCCCATGTCTTCTGGCTCCCATGCTTTTTCCATATTCTCCAACTGTGGGTCCGAAGCAAAGGGTTTGCCCTCTGGAACGAGGGACAATCATACGAAGATGGTACGTTTATTATCACCGTTTTTGTTGAACTGCTCATTTCTTCACCAAGAAATATGCATTTATTCGGGGACAAAGTAAAAATATATATCTCAAACCGTCTATAGAATGTCTTTAGTGAATGTGAGGTTGGCATTTCTGGTATTTGCAAAGGTTTATGGCATCATAAAATCTGTAAACTGAATGTGAAATGCCTGATGTGTCGCAAAAGTCCGCTGACAATGTCATATCATCCTGTAATTTGTACTTCTTCAAAGTTATGGCATATTCATGCTTAAAGGGATAGTTCAGCCAAAAATGACAATTCTTTCATAATTTACTCATGCACCCTTACTTGTATGACTTTCTTTCTTTTGTGGATATTTTGAAGAGTGTTTAAATTATTTTGGTCCAAAAGAACAATGGACCCCATTGACTCATTGTAAGGACCAAAGGAAAAAACTTTGAAAAATATCTTTGAGGGCAAGATGAGAGTGAGTAAATGATGACAGAATTTTAATTTGTGGGTGAACTATCCATTTAACATCCTTGCTGGAAATGAAATACAACTGTTTATAGCGCATTAAAACTCTCTAGTGAATCTTGTGGTGATTGCAGTACATAATTCAATTGATGTGGATGGAAATTTAATTAGGGAAATACGCTTGGCCTCTTCCTCCTTTTAAGACAATGAGACTAAAGAACATTGGTATCATTTTCCATGTCCAGGTCTTTTGAATAAGCAGTCAGGAAACATAGAAAGCTGTAAGTAAATTACTGCAGGAAATAAAGCCAGAAGTTTGCGGCCACTCTATTTTATCCAGTAGTTACACAAGACTCCTTTAACATCTTTATCTAGGAAACAGAGCTCTAATTGCCATTAATTGTGGCTGAGCCTATCAGTGAGCATAATGATTTAAAATGGCTCCACGGTGGTGGCCATCTTACCTTCGGTGTGCCTGGAGCCGCATTGATGTCCTTGTGTGATGGGTTCTTGCTGTCGGGGGGAAAAAGACACTGTGAGAGATGGCTATAACCAATAAAATGCTTCAGATGGCTATAACCTACACCATGTGATCAAAATTGAGGAAACCATATGTAACATTTTCAAATACGCCATAAAAAACACACTTTTCGAACACTCTTCTGAATATCAAGGTCAATGTCTCAATGTCTAGGTGCTTTCGGCCCTGCATCTAATCGATGAGACTTGACTTGACAAAAAATGGCGATTGAGGAGGACAAGTTCACAGTTGACGTGCTCTGATATTAATTTCAATGTAATGTGATGTGCGAGAGCAACTTGTTGGAATGACGGCTGATCTATTTTGATCATGTGTCACAGCACTGGCCTTTTGACTGAACAGAAACTGCAATCTGTCATTTCGAAAAGATGTAACTTTTGTCCCCTAAGGAACCGGACCACATGTGTCTCCTCCATCAACACTCACTTTAGCTCAGTCACGTTGAGCGCTCCCCTGTTGGCCTCACTTAGGACCCGAATGGGCCTTCAAAAGGACAGCTGAGACAAAAGAGAACAAAGCCACACAAATCACACTTTTAATCATCTGGAGATGGAAAACGTGGGGGGGGGAGGGAATCGAGAGCAGTTTCAAACCCATCCTCTATGCCACTCAATCCAGGCAGCCCTGGGTCATGCTGTATTTGAAACAATTACTGTCCAAAAGTACGACTGCTAAGCAGATTTGGGTTATAATTTTTTTATTGAAGTAATCATTCTCATGGATGCTTCCATCCAGACCTGATCCCACCCCACCGCAACCCTCCCGCAGTTAGACTAAGGCAGAAGGAAATAAATGATTTTGTGGTTATTTGATTTGTCAGTGAAACGCCTTGGGCACTTAGGACTTTGAAATATGTTGAGGACAATGCACTGGCTTGTAAACATTGTATTAAAGAGGAAGAGAATGGCAGAGAGAGAGAAAAAAGGGTGGGGGGGCGACTCCTTCTCGAGTCTGGCGGGTGGATTGTACATTGAATCTTTGCCTTGTGGACATTGTGGATTGAGGATGACTGATTGGAAGGCAGGAATTATTAAACGGGGCGGCTAAAGCATCCACCGACAATAGGGAAAGACATCAAATCGGATTCCTCTCTGAAACATTAATATCTGTCCTGCCATCTCTCTTTTCTCTGCTTTCTTTTTTGTCTCTTGCTTTTTTTTTTCACTGTCTGCCTGGTTTCCTTGACTGTCATTCTAGCTGAATCTCGTTTAAAGCCCCATAGATTGGTCACTGCTGGGTGTTTATAAAGCAGCGTGATGATGACCTGAGAAACAATGACAGGGTAACATCACCCTTGTCATGTTCGTTTTAAATCATGCATTCACACCCAGAGAGACGGATGCACTGAAACTGAATTAGCCTGCACTCTAAACTGAAAGTCTGATCCAGTGGACGAACTTGTCACTGGACAAAAGAAACTGAGAAAGAGCAAAAGAGAACATGGATCCTGTTTGTGTTCATTTAGATTTGAAAAAGATTTGCAGTTCCTGCTTTGACAGATGGGAGTTACAGAACAGTGTGTGGACTGGCTAAAGAGGCTCAAAAGTAATAAATGACAGGTGAAGGCAGGGTTTGGTGTTTTGCCCCGCCTCTACACTCAGGTAATAAGCCTGAAGCCCGCCTTTTCTGCAGTCAGTATGATTGATCTGACAGCCAGGGGAGAAAAGAAAGAGAAGGGGACAGAGAGAAAAGATGAGACAGAGGAGAAGAAAGAGACAACACAAATCAGGAACCAGGCCTTGAGAGGGGATAAATTGCCCCATCGGTGGCAGTGCGCGGTTTGCAAGATAATAAACAGACTCCTCTGCATCATAAATCCGCCCAGCGTGGCACGGTGAATCTCTGTGACCTCACACATCTCCTCATGTCAAAAAAACAACACTAAGATACACTTCATACCCCGTAGCGCTCTAAATGCCCCCTCTGCACTCATTGTACGCCCTAGTATCTCAAAACACTCTTTTCCCGGTAGTGGGACATGCAGGGAAGAACAATGGCAGAAAAACACTCTTTACTACATTAGAGATGCCACACAGGACCTGAACTATAGTACCTGAGGGATATCATGTAATGGTAGGTACTGTATATGGAGCATACACAAGTTAATTTAAGGCTTGTGTGCTGACAATAATGCATAAATCATGATGGATTTTTGCAGTGAAAATACTGGCATTTTAAACGGAACCATCATGTAAGTGTTGTGCAAGTGATCTTCAGGCAAGACTCTGTGTACTCAAATGAAACAAAAACTGTGTTCATTTGAGATGCTACTAGTAGAAGGTTTAAAACTTTTTGATGCCAAGGATCCCAAAATAGGATGATCCCTATGCAAAGGACGTGAGGAAAATTTGTGTAAGTATGATATTAAAAATTAAATCATTACCTTTTATCTTAACACTGTACTAAATACAAAATAAATTATTCAAATATCTTATTTTTTTAATAAACAATAATAACTTTTTAACTATAAATATTGGTCCAAAGTAAATGGAAAAATACACTTTCTTAGGATACGTATTAATGTCTCCCTACTGTATGTATTATTTTATGAATTTCCAAAATTTTCAGCTTAAAATGATTCACTGTGTGCACCTGACTTCAAAATCCCACAAACGCCACAATCCGGACAAACCGATCTTTCCCATTCCCTTCTTGCAGCCAAATACAGCTAGACTGAGAAAAGAGAGAGGGAGCGAAAGAGAGGGAGCTGGTGAAAATTGAATAAATGCCAGTCGACAGTTGGGGGGTTGTAAGCTGGAGATAAAGATTGCTTTTCGTGTCGTTTGCCACCCGGATCTCCCTCGCTCCGCTGGAGGCAAATTGATTACGTGGAGAGGTTGGGAAAGGGTGGGGGAATATGTAGATTGCTGTGGCCCTCAGAGCAGGCAGACGGGTAAAGGGCATGATGGATTTCCATTTCCATACATGAAGAGCGGAGGACGAGTCAGGAGAAGGGGCACGGCGATACGGCCACAGGGGAGGGAGAGAGAGAAGAGTGCGGCGGCGGGTTCCAATCTCACACACACACACACACACACACACACACACTCACCCGCATCCACTCAGACATCTGCCTAATGCTACATCTTAAATAGCTTTCCCCATTTTACATGCACTCAAGTCTCATTTGGTGCAGAATGAAACGCTATCATTAAAGGGAGATTTACTACAAATTGCCACAAATTCGCCATGTCACTTCCAATGATCGGTGTGTGCTTGCATGTGTTGAGCGAAGCCCCGCCTGGGAGGAAGTATACAGGGAAGGAAGACGGCAGCAGTTACCCAGAGTTCCACTCTGACTGAAAGAGAACCAACAAAGCAATGCTGTGACTGCTCTGTGTACCTCAGGATTGCCTAAATTGTGTCCAATATTGTGGATGCAAATGTTGTAGATTAACAAAAATGGGATCATTTCAAGTTTACTGTAGATTTATAGAAAATATAACAATAACATTTGTAATACTCCTGAACCATGGCAAAATTCCCATGATGAGCGACACCATGATCTAATCAGATAAAGTTTTCTTTTTTATCATTGCTTGTTTTATTTTATTGTCAAGATGTACTTTCTTCAGCAGGACACAAAATAAGCTATTTTGAAGACCAATTAATGAAAGTCAATGGGGACCAAAACAACATTTCACTGTTTGAATAAATAACATTTTTCAAGAATATCTTCTTTAGTGCTGCATGAAAAAAAAAACATGATGGTGGATAAATTGGTGGACAGAAAATAAATGCAAATGACACTATCTCTCATTATTGGCTATTTTTAGGACAAGGTGTAATAGAATATTATCAAACTAGTGAATATTTTAATATAGTTTTAATATAGTTAATTCTGTATTCTTCTAATTTTACTCATCTAAATCACCTACATCTCATTTAGTCCATCTCTCTCCTTCTCTATATCCTAAATCAGTATTTAAGTGATTGCACTGCCAATAGCCCAGGAAAATAACTCTCTTGGCTATAAGCAGGGGTTAAAAGGAGTGCAGGAAAGGCTAAATCACGGGCCTGTAATGTCGAGCGGCATCCAACCCTGACAGACCGGGAGCAATGATGCAATTTCCTTAAATAACCACCACCATCAAACAGGCAGAGGCGACCGAGGCCCAGAGCCATGTCAGTGTCCACAGTCACTACCCGCAGGGGAGGGCGGCCCACTGCCCTTTATTAATTATTAAAAGATAACTCCTCACCGCCGTGTGATGGATAACACTCGTGCAGGAAAGACATCCTGCTGAGAATTAATATCTCCCTCTCTCTTTCTCCCTGTGTCCCCGTTTGAAGCCCAGCAGCATAATCTATTAAAAAACGAAAAGGGGGATACGATTCGCAGCATGAGGTCTATGACATGCCTGTGACCTATAGATTCAAACGACATTGTTTCTTGTTATGGCTAATGTTCCTTTGAGCTCACAGAGTGAGACTTCCTGTCTGGGTTGGGCGGACGGTGTATGAGAACACAGCGTTTTAACCTGGTCAAGTTGATGTACCAGCAGGGTCCTGGGCCATTGCTCCAGGCTGCCTTGGCCTGTCTGAAGGTCTCAGGCAGTGGATGAATGATGGGTACTGTGCTGGATCTCTGTGATCATCTGATCATACTTAACCTGGCCACATGAAAGGCCTAAGCGCATGTGGGCTGATGGATGACCGGGAGAAAAAGCACCTGTTATGCTGCTGCATTACACCAGTAGCAGGTGTCCTTACTGCTGATTTTTAGATCAGACTCTTATGTGAGGGAGAGCAGCCAATGTGCTTCATTTGTCTGGGAGACGGTGACAAGAACTGATGGAGCTGTCAGAAGAAGACAGGTACAGATGTGCGAGTCTACCTGATGTGCATGTGGGTGAGCCTCTCCATCTCCTGCTCCATGTGCTCCAGGAGTTCTCCTGGACGCAGTAGCACCTGACAGATGGGGCAGATGGGAGCCTGACTGTCATAGAGTGACACCTTCTTCTTACCTGAGAACAGAAAGATAGAGAAAGAGAAGAGAAGATGAGGTTTATTTATCAACATGAAAAAAATTGGGAAATTTGTAGACATTACTAAACATTCAAGATTATTTTGTTAGTGAGAGCCAGTGTTGTTACTGTCAACCAAAACTAAAACTATTAAAAAATGCTTTCAGTAACTGAAAAAAAAATCTGAAATAAAATAAATATTGTGTGAAACACTTAAACAAACCATGGCAACTAACTGAAATAAGTTGACCTAAAACTAAAATTGAAATAAAAAGAAATTCAAGCTAAAAAGAAATATTAATAAATAAAATAAAAATGACAAAATTAGTATATATATATACAGTACATAATTTCAGGGTTGAGTCCAGCTTACATTGTGTCCTATTCATACTCTCTCTCATCTCACTCTCCTCAAATTATTCCTATTCACAGAGGATGCAGAATATCCCCATTTTTGTGGGAAATCACAAAAGAACACCCAATAATACAGTAGCATTGGCCCAGTTTGTATACTGTATGGTACATTTCAAGATGAGCACGGGTCAGATGAGTGCTCAAAGTCTTTTTTCCTCTCTCTGGACTGTGTGGATTAAGTGGCTCAGATTTCTGCCGAAGGAGAATCCGTCATACTCGGCCTCCTGTCTCCTGTTCCCTCATTAAACCAGATCCACAGCTCCGCACAGACAGTAACGCCACTGAGTGTGTGACACTTCAGCTGTATCTCGCACACACACTTCATATACACTTATCAACTCACCAATGGACATTTCATCAGACACTGTATTATAAAAAAAACACTATTCTCAGTTATTGTGAAATGCACAGTAAATTAAACAATAAGGCTGCCCAAGTGACTTCAACAGTTACAAATATATGAAGATTTGGAATCTTTTTATAGTACTGTGTATTGAAAGCATGCAGGCATGTGTACGTGCATTCACATCTGAGCACATGGCCGTGTTTATTATTGTCAAAGTCCATCTGTTTGGGTGGGTGTGTGTATCAAGTCTGCCTGTGAGTAACTAACACATCTGTTGCATGTGAAATATCTAACGTGCGGCTCTGTAAATGAGCGAAAAAACATTTCCTGTTTCACTCTGCTATCTCCTAATCTCTCAGATCTGGAACTAGGCAATCAAAGCGACTATTTTTAGCCCTCTGGGACAATAGATCCTCCCTCAAACAGGATATCCTGGATGAACTCACTGTTACCGACAGACTACAGCAGTAAGCAGCTGCAAACCCAAGGCGCAAATGTATACACAAACAGGAAGTGACCAAATCACTTTTTGGAAATTCTCTGAGATGTACACATACTAGATCATTCACTAGCATTAGCTTTCTTCATATACGCCAGGGCAATTGCCAGGACATTGCTATGCAGTTGCTAAGGTGTTCTAGGTGGTTGCTGGGACAAATTATTATTAGGACTTTCTGAATGGTTGATAGAGTTTTGTTATATGGTTGCTAGGATGTTCTTGGTGGTTGCTAGGTCAAAAGAGCTTTAGTTATCACTACTAAAAATGGTGTATAGTTAGTGATCACGTCTTGATACTTTACACCGTCACATCTCTTATAACATTTTATTTAATGTCCTTAACACAATGCACAATTTAGTTTCCATTGCACACAGGGAAAAAGCAGATCCATTGTGTCCAATTATCAAAGTGTGTAACAAACATCTGATGTTTTCAGGTTAGTTGAAATGTCTGGGAGGCAGCTATTGATCTGTTGCAGTAGGGGTTAGTGAGCATCTTTTCTCGAGATGATGAGGTAACTTGAGGGCAGGTTGCAAACAGATGTACAAACACACACATAGACACACACAAGTGGGGCTGTAATCCTGGTTCTTCTCTCTACATAAAGCCCTGGGCTCAGTATGAGCCCGTCCTTGACTTCAGAGGGCACTGTTGTGTTTGTCTTCAAATGATGTGTGTGCCGTTTGAGAGGGTGATGATCGCTAACAGTCCAGTCTATGCACACACATACTGATGCAGACAAACACGCCCGTAAACACATGTAAACGCTCTCTCTCACACACACACACACACACGCGTGCATACATGCGGCAAAGTCCCTCTGGGGGAACATATCCTCTGCTCACATATTGGCCTGTCAGAACTATTTCCTGCAAGAGCACAGATTCATCATTGAGGAGCTAGCAGGGTCAGTTAGCATCCTAAAACTCCCCTCCCACCCCCATACATCTCTCCACCTCCTCCCTCTCCTCTCCCCAGTCACGCGTGCCTACGCATACCCATCCCCTATTCTCCAGCACCACTACTTAACGGCCCCACACTCTGGACACTTTAAGTGACTTTGAAAAATAGGTAATCGATTACAATTCTGTGTGTCTCTGTTTCTCTCACCACCCTTTTCTCACTCGCCCCACTCTCCCCTCCCTCTCTCTCTGTCTCTGTCCAGCAACATCCTGCACATCTATTTCTCATTTTCAGGCCTTTTATTTGTTTTCCATGCTCTCCTCTGTCTTATCTCCTCTCACCTATTTTCTTTCTTTCTTTCTTTCTTTCTTTCTTTCTTTCTTTCTTTCTTTCTTTCTTTCTTTCTGTGGGCAATATACTGGTAGACACAATTAACCTGTAAAAATGTGTCAACCGGTAGAGATTTTGGACTATAGTCTCTATCGCGGTTATGCTCATGTGACGTTGCTGTGCGACGTCCGCCCAATTGGGCTTGAACGGTTAAATACACATGTGTCAAAGTGACCATGAATTTGCAAATAAACAGAGTCATTTATGTCTTAACTAAATGTAAACAGTTGAGAAAGAAAACGCAGGAATACAATGGATCCGTGCAGTCGGTCTTAAAGTGACAGCATCCAAATTTACCTGCTGTCATTATTAATGCTAATCAAACAACAAAAAAAGAGAGAAAATCTCTCACTGCTCTTGACTGAATCACTTTTTGGAACTTTAATAAGAATAAATGTATATTTAATTTGTACAGTAAAGACGATGAACTGTATTTTATACATTTGATTACTTTAAACATTTAAACAGTATTTCTAGTGCTTTAAGTTTTCAGGTCTATTTCATTTGTGTCTTCGTTCTATTGTAATTTGTTTTCTTTGTCACTGTTTACTTGTCTTCAGTTAGTTTGAGAGTTTTTTGTAGGCTAGTATTGTTTTTTTTTTAATTATATTGAAAACGGTGATAAGAATTATGAAATTTCGATGGTATACATTTTTTTTATATGACATTCAACTTTTTTAAAGCAAAATTAGCTACAGCGTGATACATGTGAAATAAAATTACTCGTATCATGATATAATATTTTGGTCATAATCGCCCACCCCTCTGTCTTTCTTTCTTTCTTTCTTTAATTGCAATACTGTTTTTTGACATGTACCATGGTAAGGTCATAGTCCTCTGATCTGCTGACAGTACATTAAATAGATGAATAGTGAATACTGAATTAAATTAAAATTAATCAATTTTAAACCTGCTTTTTACCTGCTTTTTTATTAGTATATGTTTATATATATATATATATAATGGTTTTAAATGTATGTATGTATGTATATGTATGTATGTATGTATGTATATATATATATATATACACCCACACACACAACTGTTCAAAAGCTTTTCATAATTTTTTTAATGATTTGAAATTGTATTAATTTTTTTTCATTATTACAATATTATTACATTTTATTATATTTAAAAATAATACTTTAATTCATTTTTAATAGTAATTAATTCCTGTGAAATGACAAAGGTGAATTTTCAGCAGCCATTAATCCAGTCTTCATTGTCAAATGATCCTTCAGAAAATATTCTAATATAAATTGTACTAATAATATTTCACAATATTACTGTATTTTTGATTAAATGAATTCAGCCTTGATGAGCAAGACAACATCAAAACATATATGTATATATATATATATATATATATATATATATATATATATATATATATATATATATGATTTCTTTCTTGCATGTTCTTTATTATGTACTATTTTTTGCAATTTGTTTCTATCTACGGTATACCATCATCCCAACATCTTCCTTTCTCTCTCTCCTCCTCTCTTCAGCAGCGGTCAGCTTTATTGCCCTGACAAGATAATTTGAGTCGTGCCAAAGCAATCACCGTCTGCAAGAGTAAACAAAGAGAGGTCCAGACCCATTCTACAGCAGATAAATCTCCAATCCAACTCTTTTACTTACTCTTTCTCTCTCATGTGGTCATTTGCAACATGAAATCTGACAACCTGACATGTGTTTGTGTAGGAATGACAAGTCATTATCATAGAGCTATTTATTCTAAAACTTTTTGTGTTTACACGTTGTGGAGAGTTATAATCTAAAATGTAATATTTAAACGCACGGTAACGTGAATGGTAATGTAAATTATGACTGAATCAATGCACCTTCTGTATTTTCTTGTGTATTTCAATTTGTTTCTTTCCTTTTTTGTCTGTTGACATGTCAGATGGTTTACTGACAGAGTGTTACTCTGACTCTGTTATGTGTGCATGATGGGATCTGTTAACAGAGCGTGTGATTGTATGTGTGCGTGTCCCTCTGTCTGTGTGTGAAGAGAAAATGAGTGTGTGCCTCTTGAAACTGGCTCTTTAATTCATCCGTACACAATCAATGGGCTCAGTAATGGAGTCATGATGGTTTGGTCAAGCGCCTGTCGGGACCTTAACCACCTCCCTGTCACTTGTCTCCCTGAAAACACACACTCACAAAAAGAGAGCAGGTCATTTGGCAGCTTTGATGTTAATACAAGATGGAGAGGATTCACACAATAGAACACACACTAAATCATCTGTCAGTCAGCACTGTCTGATGAACGCCTATAGAGTAAAAGGGTGAGTGGACATGCGTTTTAAAATACCTGAAGCCGTGTCAAAGCTTCACATACATCCATGTGTGTGTGATAGTGTATAGGCCTAATGTTTTTCCTATAGACCGCCCCATTATGTGTGCATGCAGTGTGGTGTTGGTGTCCACATTGTCCCCAGAGAGGATTGACTAATAGAGACAGCCAGTGATTAATCATGTCTCCCCTGGACACACACACACACACACACACACACACAGTCCTATACCCTGGACACACCCTCACAAACACATTATTTGTTATCCTTTAGGATATTTCTATTACTTTTGCATTTTTGGAAAAGGATCCAAAGGATCTTTGTAAATGTATGCCTTATATATATTTATATATTTATATCTTATGTCTATAAGTATATATATATATATATATATATATATATATATATATATATATAAAATATAAAGACAATAACATAAATAATGCTAGAAGAATAAATGACCCGAAGAATAATCTACAATTCCAAATACAGGTTAAATGCTGATTTTTACAATTTTTTTATAAAAAATTATATGGATGTATGACAACAAAATTATTAATAAAGTAAATTGGTAAAGTTTAAACTTTAACAGTCATCCCAATTTACTTAAAACACACCAGGCACTAGACCACATGTGGTCTCTAAAGTATCCCATTTCTCTTGTCCATTTTTTATTCTTCCTTCCATCTCTCTGTTTCCCCCTCTTTCTCTCTCTAAGGGAGTGAGTGATGGCTAGCAGAAGACAGAGAGATAAATCCTGAGGCATGGAGGGGGTTTGGCGCATGCTGCTTGTCAGCGCGTTAAAGATGATTAATGTGGGATGCCCCCCTGTGCCGGACCCCTGTGTAGAGAAAGGTGGGGACTCCGTTTAATCTGAAGGGCCGGCGAGACCAGCGCGCAGAGAGGGGCAATAACAAGGAAATAGGACTGACAGAACTTTTTAGTGCTGAGATTTCTCACCTAAATGCCATGCTGTGAGAGAGAGAGAGAAAGAGAGAGGTGCCTTTGACAGCTCTGACTGAGTGCTGGCCTGATCTTCTCTAATTTGCCAAGATGGATAGCTCTCTCTCACTATCTCACACTCTGTCTTCAAATCCCCTCTTTTTCCCTCTTCTAGACATAGCACACCTTTATCACAGTACATTCGCTCACCCAGACCTCCATTCTGATAGCACAGCTAATGAGGGCCAGAGCCAGCGGCCTCTCTCTGCATTAGACATCCCCTAATTATTAAAAGCACTTTCATCACACGTAACCTTTCGCTAACCCCACTGATAGCACAATTACACACTGGACGGCTGAGTTAGCGCATGCTAATATCTTAATAGCGTAAAAATGTGCTGCCTTGGAGAAGGCAGAATCAAGCTAACTTGGCCGCTAGCTGTGTGGTGATGTAGCATTTGCCTCTAGCTGCCTCTGACACGCTTTGTATGTTGTTTTACAAGCCGTTGTGTAAAAAAATAAAAAAATAAAAAAAACAGAAAAAGAGCTCCACAGAAGCCGCCTCAAAAGCACGCTCCCCTGGTAGCTGGCAGCCCGCCATCGGCAGCTCCGGCTGGGGCTGTTAGCTGTCTGTCTCTCCTCTCATTTAGCCTCACGCAGCATAACTCAAACAGCATGCGTCTATTTATTTAACTGCTTCCAAATGCAGAAATAACCCTCCATGCTTACATATCTGTGTCTATAAAACCTGCCGTGGCAGATACTGTGAAATGTTTAGATTTACATATAACGTATGTAGCCATCTTTTAAAGATTTATAATGGTATAGCAACACTCCACACATCACTGTTTGGGCAAGTCCCACCTTGACCTTTTTAAACATTACTCTCATAATTGTAGTAAATTCACTCGTTCAGTGGGATTAATGGTCTTCGTCTGGAGTTAAGAGTACGTTTTTGAGTTTAGGTGTGTGCCACGTGTGAGTGTGTGCTTGAACAAAACAGAGAGTTCTTAACACACTGGCGAGAGAACAAAGCTGCCACTAATGGGCACAGGCAGAGAGCATGTGCCTTTGGAAACCTCTCTTTGCTTACAGTGTGCCCATGCTGAGCTCAAGATGGAGATGGAGATGGAGATGATAAGGAGTCCCCCCTCCAAACCTGGGAATGCCTAAATTCACTAGCAAACACCAGCTGCCTCCTGTAAAGCCGATCACTACACCCACAGGTGCCCAACTGCACCATACGCACAGCATGGGCTCGAAAGTAAATAATAATATACATAATATACATCTTTTTAAGTTATTCTTCTTTGATCTAGAGGAATTCATTTAAAAAAAATGTGACCACATGGTTTGATAAATAATTAATAAGATTGCTAAAATTAGCTAAGATTGTTCAGCTAGCGATGGTTTTAAACATACAAAAGTAAAACAAAAGATGTTTTACAGGGTGGTCAAAATAAATAAATAAAAAACACACATTTTGTACAACATACTTTAAACCATATTTTGTCTTTTGACTATTCTGTTTGACCAACAAAACAACTTAGATGGTTCAGCCAAAAATGGTTTAACCAATCATCAGCTAAGCAAGTTCATAATGTGACCAGCTTAGCTGATAATTGGTCAAAACCATTGCTGGTAACCATAATATGCTACATTTTGGGCACTTTTATGTTCACCCAGCATTTTACCAGTAATATACAGCTAGTGCCAATAACAAACCAGTATTGTCAGTCTAAAACCTATTTAAGCTGCTTCAAACTGGTCTAAGCTGTTTTCAGCAAGGCAATAAAATTTGAATACAACATACATGGAATATGAAATATGGTTTTACGGATTATCACTGGATTTAATGCTTTCACTGATTAAACAAGTTACTCACTTTGACCATGACCATCAGAAGGTCTCCACTGCACAACCACCCAAAACTTTTGTCCTCTACTTTTCTCATTTCATACCAGAGCACGGCATTAAACGGGTTTTCCAAGCATGCATCAAGTGTTTACGCCTGCCTCATTCTCTCTCCTCTTGCCTTTAAGCACGCCAACATCAGTAAACAGTGAAATCTCTCAGCCTCTTACCGAATGTAACCACATTACGCTGTCTGATAACGTCGTCAAATAATGCCCGATAAGAGGAATTTGATTTGATTCAGGGCCTTTTTTCTCTCCCTTTCAAATGCTTCTCTTTTCTTCTCCTTGCCTTAAGGCCACACAAACACACACACACACACATCTCTTTATACTCTGCATCTTCGAAAATGACACTGCCTTGTATGTGCAATCAAATAAATCCAGCGAGCCTGTCAGCCTTCATTTTTTGCCTCCCCTCCTCCCTAAACCAGAGCAAGGTGAGCCGCTACAAGTCATCTCCATAATGGGAAATATGTGCTTTATACGCAAAAGGAGAGGAATTAGACTGATAATGAGACTGGCCCAGACTGTCCATGTGTCTGTGTGTGTGTGCTTTTTTACGTTATTGTAAGTGAGCAGAGGAAACCCTAAGCAGGCTAGACAGTTCCTAGGCTGATTACTCAGGGTTAGGTGAAAAAGAGGGGAGAGGATGAGAGAAGAAGGGAATGAGGCATCGCGCCTCATTCGAGAGGACGTCTGATGAAATGGAACGAGGTCATCCTCGGTTTGGGACCTGACGAGCGTCGGCTTTGGCGTCTGTGCTAACCGTGCACGGAGGCCGATCACCGCTGACAGTGATGCATTGTGCTGTTAAACAGCAGCTCCTCATGCTACCGATCACACACACACACACACACACACACACACACTCAGGGTGTCACATTTAAAAAGGCAAATGCAATCAGCACCTGAGAGAGGAGTGGGATGAGGGGAGTGGTTTTGTGTCGGTATCACTCTGTCATTCTCTCTCAGTGGGGAGGAGTGTTTGGTTAAAGATGATGTCGGTTTGATGCGTATAATCAGCATATGTGCAGGGCGTGCAGAGATGTGCTGGCAGTGATGTGGAAACGCAAGCCAGTTTTAGGGCCAGATTCATAACTGTGTTCATCAGAGGGGAGGAGACATGATTATCAGAACACACAAACAACTTTAAGGACTTTTTAAAGGGCATGATGGGAAATTGTTTCGCTAGTCTGTTTATGGCAGGGTTGTACAAAATAGGTGCACTATACTGTTCAAAAGAAATTCATACTTTTATTTAGCAGGGATGTATATAATTAAGTTAAGTAAGTTAAGTTAAGTAAAACATTATAAATGTAACAAAAGATTTATATTTTAAATAAACGCTGTTCATTAACTGTCTATTATCAAAGAATCATGAAAACAATGTTATGGTTTCCACAAAAATCTTAATATTAAAAATATAAAGCAGTGCAACATTTTTAAAATTGATAATATGTTTCGAGCACCAAATCAACCAATATTTTACAATATATATGCAGCCCTGATAAGCACTTATTTCAAAACATTTTAAAAATCTTACCAACCTCAAACTTTTGAACAGATTGTACACTGAAAGTTTATCTTGCCTTTCTAGTTAAAAATTAGTTTTAAATGAATTTCAATTCATTTTAATTTTACTTACTTTCATTCAATTTGCAATGTTTGCTGCCTTTATTCAAATTCAGAAATTGATTCAATTCTGGATGCTGCACAATCCTGGCGTACGTGCAGAGAAGATGGTGTGCACAGGTTTAAGAGTGACTGTGGCTTGCTTACAAGAGCAAGTGGGTTTACTTTGAGGGGATAGAGTTGAGAAGGCGTCTTATTGTGGTAAGTGTGTGTGTGTTTGGTTTGAGTGTATGGTGTTCAGGATAAGACTTGTGTCAGTGGGTGTGAGCGCTCACAGTAGTGACAGCTGTTTATTCAATCAATCACCTTGTGGATGGCACAGCAGAGTGAAACGGCTGGAGATTGAGTTTTGCCTCACAGGGGAAAATGGAGCAAATTAATAGACCATTACCCAGGCGCTGACCCAGGAAATGAGGGTGACACTGCAGGGTTAGATCTGGCAGCTTGCTTACCTCGCTCGCTCTCCCTCTCTTTCTATCTCTCTACAGTCCTTACCAAAGGCAAAAGCCTCAGTCCCAGCACCCCCTGCTCCTCCCCAGGGGTAAGGACCATTACGAATCTGGCTTTGTGACTGAGAGGAGGCAGGGAAGGGCACATATCTGCTTAAATATGGATAGATTTGTGCAGCTCTATGAAATCATGTGTTTGTCTGAACAGGTGGGCCATGTTTGCTGAGTGGGCAAGGTTGAGTCCCTGAGGACACCATTCCTGTTGGGCTTTGCACACGTGGGCGAAAGTTTTTTCATTCAAGGGACATTCGTCAACGACCAAAATACCTAATGTCCTATTAAATGTGCATTAAAAGAGTGCTAAGTCACATACTGTGATACTCATTACCCATTGCTGAATATGGGTGATCCAGGAACCTGACCAAAATATTCTGGTCAGAAGGTCAAAGGTCATTTCAGCAGTCCTTATGTGCTCAGCATACTAAGACATAACAAACATTTCCAAAAGGTCTTAAAGAGTGCTCATCTGGAAAACATCTCTTGTGTACAAATATTTGAAAAACATCTTTAAAAAGCAGTTTTATGTAAATTCTAAATAATACATACATTCAAGACATTTTCTACATCACTATTTAAGATCTGACAGGAGATGTCTTGCAGTTTAGCAAACGCTCTAAAAATCTTTCAGATGAAAACACAAATCAAGATGTCTCTGCGATGTATCTGTGTTATTAGGGCAGTATATCTAGTCGAGTGAACAGGAATGATCATAATTCTATGTATAATGCTAAAAAACTCACAAAGTAAATTGAATGCTAAAGCTGATGCTAACGTTGTTTAAAAACTCGCAAAAGTGCATTGAATGCTAAAGCTAATTCTAACACTGCTAACATCACTTCGAAGTGTGTTGAAGCATGAATGTAAAACAATATACTTTGTGTGCCCAGAACAAATGTTTATATGATAAAACGGCAAATGTGCTTTTAATTAGATTTGATTTTGGGTTAAAAAAAAGTAATAAAGAAAGGGCATATCTAAAGATTAACAAAAGAGAGACAAAGGCTTGGCCAGATGGCATTGCACGCTGAGTGCTCAAGCTTGTAACTGATGCCATGTGCTGCCTACTTTATGCTTGTCCATTAGTGGGCTTGTACACACACACATGAGCACTGTTTCCTAAATAATGCCTAACCATAATTGATAGCACAAAGCCACCAATAACCTCTACAGGTTTCTTTTCATCAGTACACTGCCGTCGGTGTGCCCCTCTCACGTTCTCTCTCTCTTTTCCTTCCTGCTCTCACATGCTTGTGAGGGGGAAATAATTACCAGAGCCAATTTACTGTTTATACTCTGATGTTTTAACTAATTACCACTAATGGTGACAGAACAGCAGCCAGTGGAGTTAATTGAATTTAGACTGCAGGGCTGCAGGTCCATCTGAATAGAGCCTCTCAGGAACTGTCATAACCGACCGCCCCCCACTTCTGCCTGCGTTAACACCCCTGCCTGTCATCGCTTACAAATGCACACACACACACACACACACACACACACAATGTCTAATGCATAAACACAGACAACTCACATTCACACGAATCGCCTGCCCACTCCACATCAACTCCCTTCATTCCTGTATGATGCGTATATGTGCTTGTGCAGCTCTGATACAGGATATTTCATATTATGGATGAATATAGATGTCTTAGCATATGAGGCTGACATGTGTACTAAAGTAAATTGTCAGATCATTTTTATTTCTACGATGAAAGCCAAAATGCTGTGCAAAACATCAAAGTAACCAATCAAATGCTGTGCATTTGCATAAAGTTCTATCACTCATGTCACCTTAATGTGAAACTTTTATTCAAGTCGTGATGTAACAGAAGTAGCAACAGATCTTTTCTTCCGCCTTTTGACATAAATCCGAGTGAAACGGATTAAGGAAAAATAAATAAATATACGATGGGGCAATACGATGAGGACATGGTGCTATCCATTGGTTGTTGATTGGATGGAAGCACTGGAATAGATGAAGAAAAGGGTGAAGTATGGCATTCGTCATTAGAAAGTCTATTGTTTCACCAGAAGATCGAGTTATGACATTACAAGTAACAATATCACAATATTACAAGATTATAAATTACAAGTTCAAATAATAAACAAACATATGCATGAATGTTCACAACAAGATGCATTTAGAAAATAGAAAGGTACATTTCCATTTCATGCCAACCTAAAAAATGGCTTTGTCTTTGCAAATCTCCGTCAATGTGAAAGGCCTTTAACATTCTGATGGTTTATCACGTCACGTCTGGTTAGGACATTCTGTGTCAGTAACCTTACACAGGCATTTCTGATTCCTGCTGTTCTGGTTAGCCTTCGCTTGGCCCCTGACTCAACACATCCTGCTTCAGCAATTTAGAAGAAAAAGTCGTAAAAGAGCTGCCTGATACACTAAAGGCTTAATGATTTGAAAGTTACAAGAGAAAGTGCTGCGGGCCGTCACCGTCAATCATATCTAGTACCACCGCATACGCCAAACGGTCTGGCCGCTGAGCTCACTCTTCGCATGCGACATGGACGCTCCCGGGCCATTTTGAGAGCGCGTGCAACGGTTAACCTCTTTCCCCCTCCTTCGACCTGGAGAGCATGAGACATATTCCTTTTTACACGTGTTAACCTGCTGGCCTCCTCCGCACTAGATCAGATCAATGGAGCTGAGCGCCGAGGTGTAGTCATGGCCCTGGTGTGGAAACCGACTTTGGCTCAGAGGCTGTGATTTGAATATGGAACCTGTGAACATGCTGTAATCTCACCCGCGACAGCTCAGTGTATTGAATGACTCTAAATTGATTTTCTGTTTGAAAAGCCACTTTTCTCATGTACTTGGCAGTTGGAGTGCAGCCCTAAAGGAAGTTTCGGTCTCTGTTGCCTGCTTTAAACCCTCAGTGCGGCACTCCTCTCGCCCTCCTGCCGCAGTCGCTCCAGCTCCGGTGTAGACGGAGTTTGAGGGATGGAGAAAGTGAGATGTGGATTGATTTGTCATCAGAGACGCTTCTGTGTCTGCCTGTCTGCAGCTTGTGCCCAAAGCGGAGAGCTGTGAGTCTAGCCCTGCAGTACGACAACACAGCCATCTCTATTTATCTCTACCTCAACCACACACACACACACACACACACACACACACACACACACACACACACTCTTCTGGGCATTAGGGCCAGGGATTTCCTGTTCCTAGCTCCTGCTCATCTGTCAGCAAAAGCAAGGAGCTGACACGAGCTAACACCTCCATTCCACAAACCATTTAGAGCCTAAGCCTCTCTCTCCCTCTCACTTTCAGAGAACAGTTAACACGGCACCTGTGCTTCACAGGAGAGATTGGGAGAAATAAAGCTATCCCGCTGCCCTGAACACAAAAGCAAACTCACTACTGAGCTAATGATATTTTATATCCCCTAACCTAAACCCTCACAAAACTGCACCTTTAGATTTTAATTAAAACATTATTCAATACACTTATTAAGCAGAGACATTTGCTCATAATACAGACAAAACACTCAGAGACTAAAACAGATAAACAGATATTCATATTTTGGTTAATACAGAAAGGAGGATAATTTTTCATGTTATGGTCGATAACAATAAATGGGCAATATTAAATTGTATTTTTTGTATTATTAAAAATTGTAAATTTAATTTTTTTAAAAATTTTTTTACAGAAATTAAAAAATTTATTCAGCAAGTATGCATAGTTTTAAATTTAATTAAAAAGTTTTATTCATCAAAGTATCCTGGGGAAAAAAATCCCCCAAAAATATAAGCAGCACAACAGTTTTCAACATTGACAATAATAAGAATTGTTAACTGAGTATCAAATCAGCATAATAGAATGATTTCTAAAGGATTCATTGGTATCATGTGACAGCAATGGCTGCTGCTGAAAATTTTGCTTGATGGCAATCACAGGAATTACATTTTTAAATATATTCAAATAGAAAATAGTTATATAACATTGTAACAATATTACAGTTTTACTGTATTCTTGTTCAAATAAATGCAGCCTTGGTGAGCATAAGAGACTTTCAAAAATAGAAAAAATAATGTTTGTACAGTAGTGTGTCTGTATTTTTGTCTAAATACATTCAAAATAAAACACTAAAATCAGTCATTTTAAATGCTACAACTGAATTTATGCATCACATAATTAAAATGTGCAGTATAAAAAAATGATATTTATTTTGAGATTTGCCAAAGATTACATTTAACTGTGTTATTAAATGATTAGTATTTCTAAAGATTTTTGTAAGCATTAGATAATGGCAAGTGTAATCTAAAATGCAGAAATAGGGGAAAATAAGTATGCACAATTAAATATTCAATATCGGTCAATATATATATATATGTGTGTAAAATAAATTAAAAACCCAGAAGGCCCCAGAGCGAAGGCAGTTGAGCACATCTACCCCAGTGATTTAATATCACACCCTCGCACAGTCACACATACCAGAATCCATTTCTATGTGTTTGTGTGTGTACTAATCTGTCAGAGGGAGTATGACTCAGAAATATGACACAGGGGTCACAGCAGTGGAGCATAAGGCTAACAGGAGCATTGCTAGTTAGATGTTTCTCAGTATAAATGGGTTGTGATTTATCCCCAGCACAGCAGCACAACTACATACAGCCTGACTTGCCCAGTCTGGTCTCCATCACTCTATCCTGTCACTTCTCCAAAGCTACTGTCAGTCCTGTACTCAGTCTCTCACTCTCTTACCCTCCCCTTATATACAGTGGACCCAAAAAGTGAAAGTTTTAAAAAGTTTAAATATTAAGTATTTACTTTAAATCACACTTTTTTGTAATTCTTCCTCTCAATCTTATGTTGTTTCAAACCTCTATAACTTTCTTCTGTGAAACACAAAAATGTAAAATTTAAATGTTTGTGTAGTTCTTGGTATGATACTTTGTAATATAATGAGAAAACTTTCTTTCATTTGTAACGTCATATTAAGTTTCCAAATACTTTTAGGGGCCACTGCATTTCCAAAATGTAAACAACATACTTAGAATGAACTTTGGGAATTCTGAATTCACCATCATAGTTCTGAAGAGTGACTTCAGAAACAGATGTGTTCATTTCTTCAGGAGGTCTGTATGATGGTTTGACAGCTCACCCGCATGTGAGGCCGGAGCCCATTACAGTTCTCAGGCTGTTATCAGGTCTTGTCACTGACAGGCGACACTCAGCTAATCCTCCCACATTGCAGCCATATCTGTATCTTTAGCTGGCATATATCTCTTTCTCTCTCTTTCAGTTTCTCCTCTCAGCGGGCAGAACTGGCAGATGGGTTTAATAAAGGCCATAGTGGAAATGAGGGTTGAGCATGGAGATGGTTATCTGGAGGAGTCAGTTTTAGAGCAGGCAAACCTCAGGCCACCTGATATAAAGAGACCATGGGGTCCTCAAGGGTCCCCCAGAGCCTCCATGAGAATGGCTCAATCAGACATGCCGATTCCATCATAAACATGAGCGAGCCACCAGTGGACACCACAGTGATCTTATCCATGTCCATCTCTAGGGTCCAACATCACCAGCTTCTCCATCAGCTTTAATAAGGAGTATGTTATGACTTCTAACAGCAGAGGGGGATGTTACCCCTTGGCAATGGTGTGTGAGTGAGTGGTTAGATGGATGTTTAACCTTTAACCTTATGGACATTACTCACCCAGCATCTGCTTGCCCATGAGCAGAGCCCAAAATGAATATTCGCAAAGCTCCAAATGCAAGAAAATGGTAGTAAATACAAGAAAATGGTAGTAAATAGAGAATTAGAGAATGTTTACCATTTTGCATTATTTTCACACACACACACACACATATATATTTATATATGTGTGTGTGTGTGTATATATGTATATATATAATGCGCAAAAATAGCCTACATTATGCAAAAAACAAATCAACAAATATTAAGCTTCAAATATTTATGCCTTATAATTTTTTTAAATTCCCTGCCATTAACAGGTGTAACTAAAAAGTTCATTTTGGCTCCAAGACACAAGAAGGAAAGAGATGACAGAGATGCCATGAGCAGGAGACACCAAAGTGAACTGAGGGAACTGAGGGAGGGCTGATACTCAAAGCAGGAGCACAAGGATCAATAGAAAATTAAGAGGCTGAAATGGTTCTGCTGGCATTCCCTTGCTAACCTCCTCACTCCTGTATCATCTCACGTTCTCCCACACACACACAAAAACACACACTCTCTCCTATTTTCTTCTTTTTCTCCAGTACCCTGGTGTCTTCCCAGTATGGTATGGCGACAGACAGAAAAAAAACCTTGTGAGGGAACTGACAGGAGATGGTGGTGTTTAGGAGTTTAAGCATTAAAAAAAGGGGTGAAATAAAGCAATGGAGCAGCGTAATAGCAGCGAGCGAGGGAAGGAGGGAGCTTTAGCAGTCTGCTGGCTGTCTGGGGACTCAAATCTCAGAGCAATTTTCGGGCCGGGTGATTGGCAGCTTGATGTGTATTCTTCCCCTGCAGGAGCGGGGCGATAACTCTGGCCCAGTCGCCCATCTCGGGCCTGTTGTGGGGCTATTACAATGACAATGCCGATAAGGGACATTTATCACTCCTGTGGCGCGCTGACAGAGAGGCCCCATCAACAGGTCTACCGGGGCCTGTGAGGCACGGGCGAGGAGAGGACGTTCACTGAGCCTGAATTACGGGCCACTCTCAGCCACACAACAATGCGTTTATCACAAGCATACGCACATGCACACATACACAAATAGATATGTACACACATTCACACAATATACAACCCAGATATGACACACAATACAGGATAAGATGCTTTTACAATATATCATTTGCATATATCTGCTCAGCATTAAGGCCCCTTCACACCAAAGACGATAAATATATATAACTATAAAGTTGAATTGTTCTAATTCTATGAGAATAAGGAAGTGCATGTTGCAGCAATAACGCCAAAGAAGAATGATATTGTTGGAATCATTGTAAGAACTATTATCACTGGAATTGTTGGAAGAACAATATTGTTAATGACACAGAATAACGATGTTGTTGGATACCAGCAGAAGAACGATAGAAACGTTGACACCAGAATCCAAATGAGTTTATAGAGCTTGCACATTTAAAGCAGCAGACGAAATAACTTCTTGGTGAGAACAGGCCTTTAGATATTATGAGACCTGTTTCACATTTTCTCCATCAATTTGGGGGAGAATTAAAATGTCATTTAAAATGACTAAAAATCAATCAATCAATCTATCTATCAATACAGCTTAAATGATTTGATCACACATGAGATGTCTCAGCAGCAAGAAACAGTAAATATTACTGCATCTTACTGTGGCGTTCTTGTTCTGTTTCGTTCATAAAAATACAGTCTACATCTAAAAATACAAGTCATGCAAGACAAATTACTAGTCAATAAAATACTTTTTTGTCTTTTTAGAGACTTTTTTAAGTCTTTGTAAAAGTATTTTTAAATACTCTTTATGCAATCATTTGACACTTGAAAATGACAAATAGTGGAGTAGGTCTTTGCTTTCAGCAGCGTATGATAACAATAGCATTGTGCTGCAGTGTACAGCACGCAGGGCTCTTTGTGTCAATCTGCCCTCTGTGGTCAAAGGGCCCCATTGTGTTAAGGAAGGTGGCACGGCTCAGACCCACAGCTGTGGACTGGTGGAGGGTGGTGGCTGGTCCAAAGTAGGGTGATTGACCCCCTCCCCACACACTTAAACACACCAGCCTCTGAGACCTGAAACTAAATAAGCCACAGTTACAGCCAGCCACCTGTAGGGAGCGCCAACGGTGAGAAAACGCTGAAAATTAAAGACATGTGGTCAGAGTAATTCAGATTGTGCATCTACCTTCACATCCGTGTCAACTACTTGGATGTCTGGAGATAAAAGATACCGTATTCAAAGAAAACTCTCTGAATGAAGACTTCTGTGAAAAAAATTACCAAACGGACTAAACGGTCTATGGTGGCAGCCTGTTGACAGCTGGATCTGAGGTTAAGCCCTGTTCACCTTGTGAATTAGGTCTCACATTAAGGCTCTGAACCCTTCTTATCCACCCCAAGAAGCTGCTTCTACCCTTTCTGTCCCCCATTTTATGGCCCTGACCTTGAGCCATTAACACTACAAACCTCCAGACAGGACGGATATTTTACAACACTAACAGACTGAGAGAGTTAAAAATGGTAGAGACTATAATGATGGTAGATAAATAGCCGGATGCAACCCTTAAAAAATTACGAATGACTTCCACCCCATCTGACAGAATCCCGATTTTATTCGCTTCGTCAACAGAGCTGAACATCACAGTCACCTAAAACCCAACAAATAAACACAAAATTGCACGCTCCAGAATAAACACCAACTCCATTTATCATCGGGAATCCAGCCCTGCCCACACTGTGCCTTCAACGAGCCGCAGAAACAAACTGCTCCTGATGGATGAGCACTTCTCAGGCAATAAATGTATTAACTTTTAACTATCAGCTACCGCTTGGCATGAGAAGCGCCTGCGATGAATTAACCCCCCGGGTACACCTTCATAACTCAGAGGCAAGTTTTCTCTCCCCTTCGTTTTTGTCCATCTATCTCTATTTCTTCAGAAGGGCATTAGTCAGGTATCTATTACCCATTAGCCTCTTTCTTCACGCACCACAAGAGACTAAATGCAGGGGGAAAGGTCCAAAGCTGCCTCCATGTTCAACAACAGTCATTTCCTGCTATCTAAGTACAGTACACATACTGTAGTCTTTTGAGCATGAGAAACTCAAAAAGGGTGTTGTCCCAATTGCAAAAGCATGTTTCAAAGCTAACTTTAGGACATTTTAAGCAGTTATTTGTGACAACTTAATGCTTTCAAAGGGGAAAGCCATTAAAATGTGTGACGTCAAAATCCATCACCTATATGTGCCTGTGTTCTGCCTAAGGAAGGAGTTGGTTAAAGCGTATTAGTCAAGAGGTGTGTGTTGATAAGTATTTAGTCTAATTTACACATACACACACACTCTTGACGCATTGCAGAATGACCCATGCCCTGTTTATTGACAGACTCCAGCCAGTCTGGAGTTCATATGGAGTCTTCATAATCTCTGTAGAGATGATTAAAAATTAATTGATCACCACAATATTATCCATACTCCCCAAGCAACCAGCACAGATGACAAGCCAGCTAATAAATGTTAATTACTGTTTTTTTCCCTTCCTGTTTTATGACCCCTGCCAGTCTTAGGCCTCCTGATATCAGGTTGTAAATTCATTAGACGCTACACACCTAGCAGGGCCAGCTCATTTAGCAATGACAAACAAGATTAGGACAGGAGCGAGGGTTGGTGTTCCCTCAGACTCCCGTCACCAGATAAGAATGTATGTCTTATGTGTTTCTGCTGAACACAGGTAGGTATCTAAGTTGGGACACCTCAATAATCTATGAATGAATGAATGAATGAATCTATCTTTTGTATTATTGCGATGTGTATGTTTGTAAATACAAAATATTAAATCATCTGATCTCCTCTATTATATTCAGCACTGATGCTTATTTTCACCTGTTTGTCTGCATAATAATTTAATTGGCATGGGTGGATATAACAAATAAACACCTAGAAATCAAAGTCAGAGAGAAAAAAGAGATAGAATTGTGAGGCTAACTGAAGATTTTGTGAGGGGATAATTTCATTAAAGTATATTAGACTTTGTTAAACAAGGCAAGACTTTTAAGACATTCATATTCATCTGAACACACTGATCGAACACAAAAAAGCCACCATCGCCTGTCACATTAAATTGCCAAATAATACAAGGCAGGCTCTAACCTCACCACCGCAAACAAAAGACATCAGCCCATTTTTATCTTAGATTAAAAGAAGGGGTGGGTGCATGCCAGACGTCAGAAGAGAATCTAAAAATCAATCAATCACATGCTGCTTATCAGGAAAAGCGACTATGACATCTGCAGACTAGCAGTCAATTTCCCTTGAAAGAAAGAAAAGCCTAAAGTCAAGACCAATGCTGTTTAATCCCTTTACACAAAGTCTTTTAACTTTGACAAACACAGACGACCTTTAAATAACATATGTACACTGGAGTTAACAAATGAATGCTGTCCTTCTCACAATACTGTATAATCAACTGAACAAAATGGACAAAAAAAAAAATTATCACCACCATCCTCTTACCTAAGAGTTAGATGTGAAACAGACAGTGGAATTTTTTCCAGCAGTGTAAAATGTGACACTCCAACAGAACCTGAGGGCTGGTCCCTGTGAAACACAAATCTCAAAACACTCTTATTTACAGAGAGAGATGAATGTACTCTCCTCCAGACTCAAGTGCTTAGACTGTTGACAGTAAGAGACTTCTTGGACTAAACTCTCTTAAGCCCTCAATCACTGCATACTAACAGCTGTAGCAGCCTAAACTAGGGTTAATGGAGCAACAGTAAGGTTGTGGTAGTTCAGTGCTGCTAGGTTTGTTCGTTTATACCCTTTTTCCACCCAAAAAAAAAAAAGAACTGGTTCGGAATTGGTGCTGGTTCAAAGTTGGTTCAACTTGCGAACCTTCTCAGAACCTGTTTGTTTTTCCACTGACTAGAGAGCCCAGCGAACGACATCATTACGTATCTGTGGTGTACGCTGCTATACGTCTTAGCTTTCGCCAACTTCAAGCATAACAATTACAATGGCAGACTACATCGTCTTTCTTGAATTGTTTCTCCTGGCTTTGCGATCCTATATTGGGGTCAGAAGAAGACGTTTAGAACACATTTGTGCTGCTTGTCTGGATTACTATAGTATAGACGGAGGTTACGTTCGAGAAGACACCCCCGACATAAGCATGACGTGATAAAAGAACGATTCTAGTCCAGCAAAGAGTTGGTGCCGCTTTGGAACCAATTTTCCTGGCCGAGAACCGGTTCTATGGCTGTTGAAACACAAACAACTGGTTCGCGAGTAGGCACCGGCTCCGGTGGTCAGCAACAAAGGTCAGTCAGAGGACTTAATAAAAAAAGGAAATGTAAAAAAAAAATGTCTTAGAAAATGTTCTTACATTTTCTTATTTCTCTTAAGATTAATATAATTTTGAAACCCAAAATAAATAAATGTCTAAGAAATTATTATTAAGAATAATATCATTAAAAGCTCTACATTTTCCTTATGTATGGCATAATTAATGAAAGTAATTGGGTGATCCTTAAGTTTTGACTGACAGGACTAGAAAAACAAGCTCCTCACAAAATTTATTTTTCAACCCTAATTATTAAACGTCTCATTTTGCATATATACTGAGAGTTTATGTGAAAGTCATGCGGCACATCTCCAGTTTCATCAGTCTATGGGACATTTTCCTGATGACATTTCTCCACAATGCTCTGTGACATCTGCGTCAACAACTGGTGCATAGTGCCACTGAAGGTCAGGGATAATGGGAGAAAAGGCCAAGGAAATATTAGACTGCTTGAAAACAGCGGAAGCTCAGGCTCACCAGCAACTGTCACTCGTAACGCAAGTATATATGAAAGGCCAAGACTGAGGGACAGTTTCCGTCAGGTTGACAGGCAAGGGTGGGCTGTCGTACTAAGTTTCTGCTGGTGCCAAAAGCACAGTTTGGTGAAAACTGTCATGATTTAAGGTCCTGTAGGTGAGGTCCTTGACAGCTGATGCTTTTTATTTAAAGGCCTTTATGATGAGATATTTTGAAAGTTGTGAGAGTAGAGGACATAGCCTTGAGGCACTCCTTCAGACTACAGTATAGTACATCATCGGTCAAAAAGGAGATGGATGGCTGTTAAGCAATAAGGAGGAAGAGGCGTACCTGTGGTAGGCTCATGCCGTTAGCTCACTCAAACCACATTACCAAAGGGCCTCTTCCTCAGGCTAACGGCCGGCCAGGTGGTGCTGTAGTCTGGGCTGCCTGCCCCGCTCAGGAGGGTAAGAGAGAACAGGCATGGGGTCTCCTTACAGGAAACCGAGGTTATGATGCCGCAGACTCGTTTTGAGAACATTCTCACACTGCCACTTTGAAATCGGCATCCGCACCAAAACCAGGATTGAATAACAGTGAGCATGTGAAGTGAAGAAGGCAAGCCGCACAACAGTGAGGGAGCGAGGAGCAGACACCGAACAGACACCTCGCAGAGGCGAGTCACTCAATCTCAACTGCCCCACCACAGAAAATGATCACATTTCCCTCAGTGTGTAGAGCAGAGCTTCTGAGCTAGAGTTTCCCCAGGTGAAGAGTTTGCCTTAAGCAGCGGTCATTAAACCCATCCTGATTCATTAGTCTGCAGCTGTTTCTCATTAGCTCAAACGTATGAGCCGCAGTCACTCTCTTTTACATACACAATAGCTCTGTTGCAAAGCCTAGTAAGCTGCCTTGCTGTCTAATACTTATATAAGCATCCTTACTAGACCAGGGCTTAATTTGAGTTAGGATGGAAGGGAGTGACATCCCCCTTGTTGAAAAAAATGACAAAAAGCATACTCTCTTAACCACCATCCCATCCCTTACCCCTTAAAACAAATAATTAACAAACTATAAATAACAGCGATTGACCAATCAGAACTCATGAAAGCTTTCGTTGTTTTTTCCACTGTTCAAAATAGCCAAGAGAATGGCTCAAGCACATCTTTTGATGTTCTTTAAAAAGAAGAGAACAGAAGGAATGATAATTCTTTGAATAGTGTTTAAGGACATTCCCCTGACATAACATTAGAAAGAATAGCTAAAGTGCGTTGATTAAGAAGGGGATCGTTAGCATTGAATTGTTGAAAGTGAATGCAAATCACAGAGGTGATAATGCACATACGCATAGCTAAATGTATGTGTGTTTATTTATGTAATAAGAAAACTATTAGCCATACATTACGACTGTTTAAATTTGCACAGAAACCATTCAAGGCAAAGCTAACACAGACTGCTAATAGCTCGACATAGCCTAAGCACTCAAGCCACAAGCCACTATCAGCTTGAAAGTGGCACTTTTGAAGGAGTTTCTAGCTGTTTCTTTCCAGTTATTTAGAATAGAAAGGTACAATTGGACTGAAAAATTTGTACCCCAGCCACCCCCCTCAAATTTTTTTTTGTTACAATTTGACCTCTGCCAATGACCGATTTTACACTCAAAGCAATGATCCCAAATGATTTCAATAGCCATAACATTGCTAACATAACACAATATACTAATAAGCATAAAAGTACACAAACTGGTTAAAAAATTTGGTTTTAGTAACACTAAACTATTTTTTTCAATACTTTTCGGTCTTAAATTAAATATATATTTACTTACAATAAATATTTGTCTCACATCATCCGCCATCCTTTTGTGTTTTCGTCACAATGATTTCTGGGATTGTTTTCAATACTGATTTAAATTCTGCATCTTAGGAGGCAACATATATAACTAAGATTAAGATATTTAAGATTGATAAATCAGATGATGCCTTAAAATGCTGCTTACTAGGTTTAGGAAAAGAGCGACTGTGTCTAATACAGATTATGGATGTTTGTGCATGGAAAACAGTGCAGATAGATACAGGTAAGACATACACACACTGTCCTTGCTATCCTCCACCGTTACAGGCATTCCCCATAAAGCAGGCCTTTTACTCTCTGCACACTCTCTATAATATGGCCATCACCATTAAAGCTGTCAGGGCATAGGCACTAAGTGTTATAGCCCATACATTACATGCACACGCAAGTGCGCGCACACACACACACACACACACACACACACACACACACACACACACGGTGGCCTTTCCAACCCTTAGAGCTGACAACACCATCCCAGAAACCCGAGTTCTGCCTCTCGCCCTGTTGCATCCTGCCCTGTCCGTCCCACAGCTCCACCTTGCTTAGGGTTGGCCCACTGCACTGTGGGAGAGCTGTGAGAGAACGGCCCAACTATAATTTACGACCACAAAGCTGAGACCCCATGTGCATAAAAATGTATATTTTATGTCCTCTGTGAGGCAATGCCCTACTCAAAAAACATCACTTATCAGACATAGATCAGAGGTCAGCCATTTTAAAACCATAGAATTCAGTTGGCAGAAAAGGGTAATTTCAAACAGCAATGGTACAAGCGTATCAACACAGCATGATGAAACAGTGCAAATGAATATAAAAGAGAACAGAAATTGAAAGAGGCAGGTGGATATGAGAAGACTGACAGGAAGGATAAAAAACGACATTGACAAATACAATTCTACAATGCAGTTTAATGTTGGAAAATCATACTTGAAATTTGTATGAATATACTTGATTTTATAATATAATATAATATAATATAATATAATATAATATAATATAATATAATACATATAATGCTTCATATTTTTCTTATAATTAATACTATGATTGAAAATGACAGGAAGAAAAATAATGACTAGGATGAAAAAAAAAATCTAAAATGCAGTTATAAAAGTTGTTTTATAATAAATTACAATCAATTTAAATACATGCATAACGTATATAATATTATGTAATATAATTTGAAATAAAAAAATAAAATATTATATTAAAACTTATTAAATTTAAATATTTAACGACAAAATAGTATACGATTATTATGTTAAAGATGATTATAAATGGAACCCTGTAAATGAACGTGTCAGTGCTTGTTGTATTCTTTTTACAATTTTATAAATTTGCCGTGGGTTGTATCGTGCTGACAGATTCTAAACCACGACCCACACACACACACACACAAAAAACCCAACAATGCAATTCCATTTAATTCAGGCAGATCAGCCCTTGTCAAATCCTCCCATTTGTGTCATTCCACTCAGCGTACCGGACCTCCATCAAGCCTTCTTCCTCCCTTTCCTAGCCATTTCTGACGTATTTACCACATTAGTATTAGTGCCTCTCCCTGTCATTCTGTGCTCGCAAACCGGGCTCAGACATGCTGTTTGTGGCCCCCCAGGAACCCCCGAGGGGGAGTGATCTGGTTCCTCTTTCCCTTCGACAATTTTCTCCCTTCTACCACACAAGAAGAAGAAAAAAGACCAGGCCTGGCAACAACTGAGACCAGCAAAAAGAACAGCGCTGAGGGTTTCCTGTGAGACAAAGATTGCCACTGCCAGCTTCAATATGACAAGTGCCAGTGTTATGAAGACAGACATGAGCAGGGATGGGTGGGGTGACCTTTTCCAAATGTCACATGTCATCAGAGTTTTATGTCACCCTCCAAACAATATGTCAGGGGCATAAAAAATCATTACACCCTAGAATTATGTTATACAGGGCAAAAATAATAATTAAGATCATATTATTCAAAGCCAAATGGAGATTTGGGGAAATTTATGAGCGCTGTGAGCATCGGTGTAAGAATATTCCCATGCATGCCTTTAAAAGTTCCTCCTGACAAATTAAATTGATCTAAAATGCATCTCTTTAGTCTCCAAATATTGTTTTGTTAGTAGTTGAATATAAAAAAGCTTCAAAGTCAAAGGTAAGGCTTCTGGATTTACAGAGGTTTACTCAGGTCATCATTCCAGTGTCCTTGACTCAAATGGCCCCTGTGTAAATATCTGTATGAACCAACAGCGAGATTCTCAGGAGATGCCAGATGTTATTAATCATGTTATTGATCACCAGACTGAGCTGTTGTCTAGAGATAAAGATACAGAAAAAGAGTGTGTATCATCAGGAGTATGATCTTTCCAGAGTCGGACCTGCACATTGTCACTGTGAGCACTGCTAAACACAAGTCTGCGTTTCAGCTCAGGTGTGACCCTTCCTTAGATCAGCAGCATAGAGGAAGTCAATACAGATGGACTTGTCCAATCAGCACTATGCAGCGCCTGGGATCAAAGGTCAGGATGATGTCATACATTCTGACAACACAATAAAGATAGTGTCTGAACAAGCCTGGCTTGTCCTGGTCCCCTCTCTCTCTTTCTCCATAACTCCATCTCTCTCTCTCTCTCTCTCTGATGGTGTAATGGGCTCTTGTCTTTGTTAGCCCCCCTACAAAAGGCTGCCTTTTCCCAATCTGGCACCGGTAATAAAGCACTCTGTGAAATCTTTATTGCTTTAATAAACAAGAAAGGGTGATTAATGTTGGTCTTCTCCTTTAGTGTTTCAAATAAATTATGACAGTTTTATATCACGGTCAAAGCAGCAAAATCCCTATGAAACCCGTCAAGAGTGGATGGATGGCCTGACAAGTGCAAAAATTAGCCAAACAATGCAAGTGCTGTTTCTGTAATCTTCTCAAAAAACAATCAAACCCCTTCAATTTGTCACGGCAGTTAAGGTTTATTTTAAAGAAGTCTTTTTTCCCCCCTTTCCCTCTGATTGTTCCTGCTTTCTTTGTTTCTCTTTGCCAGCTGGGTGTACATGAGAGCCTTGTAAAGCCGCACTTAGAAATATTGTGTTTGACTCAAAACGATGTTGGACAAAATGGGAGAGAACTTTGGCCCGGTATGTGCCTAAGGAAAATGCTGAGAAGTTCTGGTTAGGGGTTCTGAGTCATTCACATTAAACGAGTGAGACGTGCGTCAGTCTGTAATGGCAGAGAGATGATAGTGGTAACCTTTAGTGTAAGACTCCATTACTGAATCAAATGCACACAATATTTAAACACATAAAAGAAAAGCAATAAAAGACAGGTCAAAAGCATTCAGAGCAACCAATGTAATCTGATTCTTTAACAAATGACTTAAATGAGTTGGTTCTTTTTAGTGAATCAAACATATACAGCTTCCAACTAACTGTGGTACTTAAAGCAGTGTAATTACTGACTAGTTCTTCATATGACAACATAAACCTAAAAGATACATATTATGCATTTTGTCTGTAGTATTTTAATAAATAAATGAAACATGTAACCACATTTTGTTTAGTATTGTTGTTTATAGGCCTATATAGTTGAGGCCAATTGTGGGATAGCATTTGTCACTCCTAAAAAAGACTGCGAAAAATCATTAAAAAGTGTGTAAACACCTTTTTATAATGAGTTTTTTTTTAAATCATCATTGAAATGATTTTATATAAAAATCATATAAAAAATAATATTTCATATTTAATTTTAAATGTAATATAATTAATTAAATACATTTTAATTTTAATATACATATTTAAATGTAATCTAATAATTAATTATTTAAAAATATTCAAAATAACAAGTAATGCATCTGTTCATGAACCATGATCGTTAAAATGAGGAGATGGAACCAGAACCAGAATCGTTAGATTCTTTACGATTCCCATCCCTACTGTAGACCTGACGGCTGTATTTATTCGCTATGAGACAAACAGTGGTGGTCAGAGACAGGAAGGTCAAAGAGATGACACGCCTGTTTACCCACAGTATTCTGAGTCTGTGTTATTTCTGTCCTCCATCATTTGATCATAGGGAATTCCTGTTGCACTGTTGTATGCTGTCCCAGACAAGCCTTGCTAAACACACTGTTACCCATCCATCTCTAAACCCCAACTCCACCCCACCCAGCTTTTAATAGAGTTTGAGCATGTTCCACTGAGCTTTCCAACGGCAGGAATTCAGTCATTTCTCCAAAATCAAACCAGATATGCGGGCGTGGTGAGAAAGGCACCCCGTGGTGGGCTTCATTCATTGAAGTCTGGTTTTATTAGCCCCTGCCTGGCAAAGCCTGAACACTGGGGTCGAAGGAGGGGGAACTTATCAGAAATGGGTGCCCGTAAGTGGGCGATGCATTGCGTGTGCATTTTTTTCTGTGGAGTGAGAACGCAGCAATTGAAATTCAATGGGAGTTACATCATGCCCGTCGTCTCTCTTAAGTGAGGTGGGAATTAGACGTCCACCATCTGAAGTGGAAAAGCACAGCTGGCAGAAAGGTTGCCACATGCTGAGGGGGTCGCCCCACAAAGGATTGGGAGTCATAGCGGGTGAGGTGGGGGTGTGACTGATGCCCCGAAGTGATAGCAGGGAACACAAGATGTCATCTCCGCACGGTGACAAGACCCCGATGCTCTGTTAAAGCACCACTACAGCCACCCCCTGAGACAGAAAAGCACAAAAGAAAACGCTTCAGCTGCAAAGCTGTCAATCTGGAACCTTTTACGAGTACCGAATACTTTTTATATGAAGCAGCCATTAAACATTTCCTAGAAAAGGAAAAGCAAGAGTAAACCGCCTATTATATTTGTAGCCTTGGGAAAAGGCACGTGGCGCCATACCTGATAGACTCAGCGGTGGTTAGAATGCCGAACGCTTTACAAGCTCTTTACGATCTCCGACTCCTCAGTCTTTTTCTTTAATCAATGATTACTCCGTATAATGGAGGGAAGGGCCTCCCGATGCTCTCTGCACAATGGCATTGGACACCTGGCACACAGGTAATGAAGTGGCTCCCCATAGACATAATACCCAGGTGCAAGTCCCGTCAGCCAGGGGTGTGTGCGCCTATAAGTGGGTGTCTAATGGAGCTCCAGGAGGTGTGCCAAGTGTGCCAGTCCTGTAGCCAGCAAGGAGTAGTGCACTAAACAGAAACAGTCAACTCGACAGAACTTAATGATACACAGAGAACTGACGGATGGAAAAAATAGCTAATATTAGTGGGCCTGACTCAAAGCTTTATAAAATAAATGATATTTGAAGGTTTTTCTTTACCATGATGTCATGGAAGCAATTTACCTTAAATTCAAGATTTACTTTTACCTCACATTAAAAGTAACAGCACTACTTTACATCACCAATCAAATAACCAGAATCACAAATATATTCTTTCCTAATCTCAATCTCATCACAATGTCTTCTGACCCTATTTCACTGTAGAACTTTCTGTCTAAGCTCAGAGTTTCCTCGTCACCATGGGTCCAATTATCTGGGCCAATACATTACACAGAGGCTAATAGATTAGAATATCATACCAATACAATCATTTCAGGGAGAAGTCAAGGGAGTCATTCTTCTTATTAGCCTTACTGAGGAATGGAGGTTAGAAATGTTCAAACAGGAATGTTAATACCACTTTACATGTAATTGTCCCCCGCCATTCTCGCCCACTGAAATATCTCTTTATTAATAGTAATTGAGGTTATAAATTATGAATGGAATGATTTTCCCCCAACATGCAAAAGTGAGGCATAATGATCGTAATTCTTAATCATCTTTCTGCCCCAGCCTCTGTCATCTGTCTCTATCTCTCACTTCCTCCTGTGGGGAAACTGTCTACTGAGAGGACAGAGAGAGCTTTTGGATTTTTCTTCTCATTCAGAAGCAGCTGTGACTTTCGTACGGCTGATGTGAGCAGCTATTATGATAATCAGTTATTCGGTGCTTACAATAATCAATCAGATATAGATATAATCATGGAGAGTCTAAAATACACCAACATAATTCACCTGGTAGTGCCTAAAAAAAAAAACATTCAAAAAGACAATGGAAGCTATCTTAGTTTACCAGTTTAAAAAATGACACAAAATATTATTTGTTTTAAAATACATATATATAAATTATAAATGTATATTTATACATGATATATTTTTCTGTAACAATCTGTCTTTTTTTAACTGGTGAGCCAGCAAGCTAAATTGTCTTTTTGAATATCTGTTTAAGCACTAACAGGCCAGATACATAAAAACTGCTAAAAATAAAATAATACCGTATATATATTTTTAAACAATTCAATTTAAAATCTAAATTTAAGAAATCAAAGTGAACTAACCAAACTTAAATCTGATTAATGTTGCTATACTTTTACCTTCCTGTCCTCACAATGGCTGCTGAAAACACTATATTAGTTAAGCATTTGTACACTGTAAAAAAATATTTTCATGATTTGTAATCACAATACTTTTTCTTTTGTCAAATCAACTTAGATAATTTATGTGGTTCAGATAACATAATATTTTGAGTTTCTGATGATTAAACCGATTTTTATCATTGTATTAACAAAATTTTTCAGTTTCAATGAACTTAAAATTTGAAGGCAACCAGGTTACTTAATTTTTTAAGTTAAACCAAGAATATTTTTTACAGTGTAGTAATAGTCAAGTAATTGTTGTAGCTGTTGACTTTAGTATGGGCATTAAATGCATGAGTTTACCTTTTGGCATCATTTGGTGTTAGGATCTAAAAGTAGAAGCCACTGAGTTTGGGGTCCAGTGCTGTAGTGAATTCAGCTCTTAGTAATTACACAATTTAGGGGGCCTAATGGCTAGAGAGTCGGACTTGTAACCCGAAGATCATGAGTTTGATTCTCAATACCGGCAGAAAACGACTGAGGTGCCCTTGAGCAATGCACCTAACCCCCAATTGCTCCCTGGGCACTGCAGTGAATGGCTGCCCACTGCTCCCAGTGTGTGCGCTAACTTGGATGGGTTAAATGCAGAGGACAAATTCCGAGTATGGGTTGCCATACTTGGCCTTCACATCACTTCACTTCATAAAAAAGAGTGCTGACGATTGCCTGAGGGTAGGGAGGCAGCTTGGACTTTTTTGGCCAGTCTTAGACAAGCGGAGATTGGTCTTTTTAAAGACTGACTTTCCACACCTACGATGAACCGCTACAATTCTTGAGCGCCGTACCCCATCCCTGGTCTGTTTTTTATTTGGAAGATCAAACGTTTCACTTCATTAGGGCCCTTTGTATTGCATTTGAAGCATGTTTTCCGAAACAAAAAGACTTGGAGGGAAAAAGAAATCATGCAGTCTGCACCGGTTTTATTGGGGGAAATAATAGGCAATTGAGAGAAGGTATTTAATAGGCCAAATCCAGCATTGCATCTGCTGTGGAAAGCCAGTCGGTGTACTTCTAAAATATAAGGCCTACTTTTCCCTGTCACTCTCCCGTAGATACCCATGGCAGAGACTGTCAGAATGAGTGATGTCATAAAGGAGGAGGGGTTTGAGTTTTTAACACACTGGAGGGAATCTAAAGACTCACAGCATAGGGCATCTGCTCTGCATATAAATGAAAAGAGAATGGACAGAAGGCAAAACATTCACTGATCAATACTCCAATATCTGGAGCAGGAAGACTCCAATAACTGCATCAATGACCACCGATGGCTACATGGGGAAAATTATACACAATCCAAACGACTGACTAAGTGAATCAGTGCTCGACCCTGCAATGATGCTTTCCAACAACAAACCATTTTTCAGCACAGCCAGATTTCAATATACTTCCCAGTAAACCTGTCACCGTAATGTGCTTGTCGCGAGCTATTGGATAATTCTACGAGTTATTAAGTGGAAACCATTAAGCAAGGAGTACGATTTTCTAATAAGAAGGGAGGCGAACGGATGAGGCCTATACTAATCAGATCAGCAAGGGCTGAAGTGGACACAGGGTGCAGGGCGCTGACCTTTAGTGACCAGTGGTCGGTGTGGAACTGACCACAAAGGGTCAATAGCACATGCCCCCCCAACGGCACATTCACAGTCAAATCAATGTCGAATTATGGGTTATTTATTGAATAATCAAAAAGGTATTATCGCCCCTGATGTGAAAGAGGTTGTCAGAGGGGAACACTATTTATCAGCCCTACTCTCAAAATTAGGGTAATCAGTTATCATGTAAACAAGAGTCAGCAGCTGCCTGCCAAAGCATGACTATTACTCACAGCTACTTAGCACCACTGGGAGAGTTTTTGTCCGTGTGTGTATGTGTGTGTGTGTTTGAGAAAAAGAATATACATTTTTCTGAACTGCAAAGCACCAAAAACCACCAATGTGACTGAGTCCAGTGCTGCGGGAATATTACACACACCACAAACACACACACACACGTCATATGAGCACAGTGATATGATAGAGGTCAAAGCACCTCGTTACAGAGAGGCTGCAAAGGACACAGGATGTGGCAATGAGCAGATTGAGTTTCTCTCTCCTGAGCTCAAGGCTGGACACAACTCATGAGCCACACAATATACAAACCCAAAATGTGAAGGTAAAATAAACTTCACTGGAATTCGAAATAAACTACCTGATCCATGGGACAATTTTCATTTGCTTTCCATAATTTTTTTAAATAGCAATATAAATTGCATACACTTTCTACTAAATTAATCAGTGGTGATAAAACAAATGTTCTTAACACAAATGCCATTTCATTGAATTTTCACTAGTATAAAATATGTTTAAGAAATTGTAAATCTTATAAACAAATTAATCTCAAATGATTTAATACATAAACTTAATATTTGTTCATGATGTTTGTAGCATGTTTTGTCCCAGTATACGGAATCGGTGAACTGATATAATCATACATTTGTACTTATAAACTCTACATTTACACATCAGGTGACATAATAAGTATACTACCCAAAAATTAGAACATGGTAACTTTCAGATTGAGAAAGAAATCTGAATAACGATGTTCTGTGGAAATACAGCTCAGTTCCTTTACCTCAGACTCAGTGAGTTTTAAGATCTCTGCCGCTCTTTACAAATGAAATAAATGGCTGAACAGGTCGCTCTTAAACAGCCCTATCAATCAAATACACTTATATCTGCCATAAATTTCAAAGCAATCATAGGCCCCTTTAATGCATTGGCTGGAGCCACAGCAGTAGAATCTATAGTTGTGGCCGGCTCTTCAAAACCATTCCTCCATTTACATTATTATCTGTCACCAGATTTTTTTTGTCCCTCAAAAGCATTAGAAAAGCTGATGTTGTCTCTCTAACCAGATTAAGATTGGTTTTTGTCTAGGCCACAAGGGAGGTAGAGTTACCGACAATAAGATCAAAATGAGCCAATTCCTTTTCTATTCTCATTCAAAACAAACAAAAGGGGCTAATAGCCCCAGCATCTGTGTCCAAAGCGGTGGTAGGTCGATATACACACTGATAGATGTGAGCCACAAAATTGCTGGTTATTATGGCAGTGAAAGGGCCTTGCTCGGTTTAAGTGGTCAGTTGCGATCATATCTCACTCCCTGAGATTATCTACCATAAGGCAGAGCTGCGTTCACTTATCGGAACGAAGACTGCGCTTGAGAAATGTTCTGATAAGATATATTGGGTTATAGCAGAGCTGTGAGGAAGCAAATATCTAATATTGTATTCCAGTTATTACACTATTTTGGCTGTACAGCATTTATCTGAATCCATTTTTGTAACCGTTGTACTGGCCTTCAAATGTCATGCCCCATAGTGCACATATTTCTCACCGGTACTGCTCGCTGTCTTTATTGAAAAACACACAGATGAAGCCAGACGACTTTAAGGGCTGGACAGAGCCCAGCAGCCCACTCAGGTGAGAGCGATACGTTGCTGTAATGTGGATTGGGCAGGCAACGTTAGTCATGGTGACCTGGCTTGCCTAGCTCCCAGTCCTCTAGGCTTTCTGTGTACCTAGTGTCAGCCCTCCCAGGGGAGCTATCACCTCTCTCTCCCCGATTCAATTCCAGGCCGATTTCATTCTCTCGCTGCCAGCCCTAGGCCGTGGCCACACCAGCGGCAACCTTGTCTTAACCCCACACTCCCTGGTGTTAATTGCATTAGGGCCACGATGTAAGCCTTGTAAAGGGTCACCTCGCAGGCAAGGCTGCGTGCCGCTTACCTCACTCCTCCTCCACAGCCCATCCAGCCCAATATAAACGACTCTATTCGCTCTCATCCTCTCTCATTACGCATTTGTCAACTCCCTCGATCTGTCCTGGGAACCCGTCTTGTAACTCTGTTAGCACACTTGTTAGGAAAGAGACCACTCTTGCCCACTTCCCTCCCCTTCTTTTTATACAGAGCTTCACCTCTGGCTCACCTCTCCTAAACCTTTGCCTTTCTGACCTCAAATTATGTTTATTTACCTTGTAGTGGATGTGATGTACCTCCGCACATACTCAGATAGCAGAAAGCGCTGCCAGATAACCAACTTGAAGGCATTTATTAGGCGGCACATATGGACTTTGGCCCTATTGTCCCACCCCAGAGGAACAGCGACAGCAAGCCAAGAAGGTCTTAAAAAAGAATAAAATCTTCTAACATGCTTCTTTTTATTAATAAGAAATGATCATTATAAGAATAATTAATCAAACAAAAATTATAAAATAGTATAATTAATAATAAAAAAAACGAATTTTCGCTTATTTTCATTCATTAAAAAAATGAATAATAAAAAAGCTTATTCTTAGTAGCAAAAATAGTCTCAATGTGCTCCCCAAACTATTACACCTGTGCTCTTTCTTAATAGATTAGTTGCGATCATATAATGTCAAACTGGTGCCGTTATAGATTGATGGCAACAATCAAAGACCTACTTTCTGTCTAGGAACATGAAACTTGATTAAACATATTAATTGGAGCAGCCTGTAAATATGGCCTACTGTAAATATGTCCAGGGAAGAACCTTGGACCCCTCTTATGAGAGACACATAAAGCCCTGTGTCTCTAGGGGATCTCAGCCAATAAATATCATATCAGGTCCTGCCTCAAACACCACCCAAACCTCACTATAACCAGACTGTTCCATTATACTAAGAGGAGCGTCAGTCTTGAATGCCATAAAGCTCTGCTGCCCACACTCCTCCACCCCCTGATGGGCTGATGTGAGGTTAAGCAGCAAGACGTGTATCTCATGGTTGCACGTTCAGCTTTGCTCCCGGTCCTTGGCCAGGCTTGGGGCGAACTGATGATCGAAACCGTGCCTGTATAAACGTCCTCGTAAAAATGACAGCTAGACATATGTATAGATCCCCATTAAAATTTTACTACTAATCACCCGGCTGGCAGGCCTGCTGCCTGGGCCGTGTGGACTTTAGGCTCACAGGCGGAGCTGCGCCAGAGGGACCAGTTCTAAATGAAGACATCAGCTGCATCTCCCTGCCTTCGCCAACCATCATAAAAGACAGTCAGCAACACCTAGCCGACAGGGCCCTGTAATAGGCTTTTTATTTTGGATTGGTCATAGTGATGGGGGAAATTAAACCCCAATTTAGTGTTTGGGGGACATGAGCTCAAGGACATGAAAAGTGAGCTATATTCACTGAACACACAGGAGATAACGTTTAACTGCATTTTCTTGATTTCAAGACTTTATTTGGTCATGTTGGTCATTTAAATATCATTATAATATGTATTTTAATAAAGCCAATCCTTAAAAGTTCACTTATAAGAAAACAAACCATGTAATAAACATCCAACAATTATATTGTTGACAAAAGTTACTTTAATGAAAGGAAAATTCTTTTTTTACAAATATATGTAAATTAAAAAATATATATAATAATAAATAATAATAATTATAATAATAAATACAAAATTATAATAATAATTATAATAATAAATATAATATATATATATATATAAAAGGAAAATACATTCATTAACATATAATATATATATTGTTAATATATATATTATATGTTAATGAATGTATTTCCCTTAATATATATATATTAAAAAAGGGAAATACATTCATTAACACATTATGCAACACTAATTCTGTTGCTGCGCTGAGAGGTTAGGCATGTAGATTAGAGATTAGAGTTCAGGAATGTAGTTTTTGTTTGTTGAAACTGTTCAGAGTAATGAGAGGGTGGCGTGGCATTCCAAACATGCTGGATTAAATTGCAAACAATGACAGGTGTCTGATGGGAAAGCACACCTGCAGAAATGCAAACCACCTGGAGTTTCCCACACAATTAACCAACTCTGAGAGCTGAATCTGCCAGACTTGTTATGACTGAAACTGACACTTAAATTGGTAAATCCAGCCTGATCTAAGGAATCTTAATCTCACTCTGCCGCTAATAAAGTGAACACGCAAAAGGATGCGTAGCCTCCGAACCTGTCAAATTACAAGTATTATGTTACTTAAAGTAAGGATTGATGGACTAGGAACAGACGCTCCCATATTCACAAGGACAAACAATCTGCGTCCAACACAACTCCCCTCTCAGCTAGTAAAGACCTGTTAAATATCATTAATGCAGTCCATCATCACGAAAGTGGAAGAGACATGGCAAGAACAGAGGAGTCTAGTGGAGAAAGAGAGAAGCGCGGCAGGTCAGATTGAGGAGATACCCTCTAAATGAACCCCTTTTATTAACCCCTCCCACTGCTGCCCCCATATTCAGAACACCTCTTCTGCCTCTATTACCTCCCTGCCCGTTTCATTATCCAGGCTGAACTCTGAATAACCCCCCAGTGGTCATTTTTTATGTCACTTCGGGTACAGGGTCTGTGATTTAAACACACGGTCCCCATAATTTGATTTCTTCACAGGGTGCACTACCGGTGAAGAGACAGGACAGTGTCAGGGGGGTTTGGGTCTCCGAGGTCGACTTGGTAAGCGATAGCAGAATGACTTGAAGAGGCTAATAAAGTAATCAAGCCCTTCGTTACATGGTGATAATATTGCCCCTAAAACACTGATAACTATTACTTGGCCCAATGATTACCGAACATTAATGGCTTCCCACTTTTTCGCACCCTCTGTCTCGCTTTCACCCGCTCAGCTGCCAATTAGCAGTTAGATGAGAGAAATAAAAGCCTGTCTCTGCATGGCTGGCAATGACGGTACAGTAGCCACAGAGGAACAGTGAGTAAGTGAGCAGATCCACAGACCAATACTGCCAGTGTGGTGTATCACTAACCTTATTTTACCAGCCCACAGTTACAAAATATACTTAAAAAGACTATGAGCTATTAATCTTTAACAATGAATCTTACGTACATTCAAAGATACGCTGGACACATTTTGCATGATGTTTTTGGTCATTTAACTCAAATCAACATGAGGATGAACCATGTCAGCTAGAAGATAGTATGTTTATGGTTAGGTTTACAATTATCAGAAATATTTGGAGAATGGTTTAGACTTTCTGATTTTTTATTTAAATTGAAATATAAATTCCCTCTATATAAATTAGTATTTATCTCAACGTATTTAATTAATTTTTGCAGACCAGGGTGGAAAAACACTTCATTTCCCAGCATTACCTGTGTTGTTTATATGCAATTCAGTAAATTCTTCTTCCTGTCATTTCAAATCAAATTCCAATTCAACTTCCTGTGGGAAGGTATTCTCGATTCAATTCTGAATGGCACACAACCCTGCATGTATAACCTTTAGCATAATGGCTCAGTTTTTTGTGTATTTTGATTGATTCACTAAATAGAACTGATAGTCTTGTAAGATTGTACAATTTAAAATATTATTACATAACGACATTATTACATAACAATTATATTTGTAGCCCTGATTTCCTGTTACAAAGACCTTTCTCACAAAGGAGAGGGCCTATCGAGCAGACCTGCTGCCAGAAAGGCCCGATCAGTCAAGTGCCATCAATATGACCCAGCTTGTTTACACCTGGAGAGGACACGACTGTGTAGTGGAAATCAATGGGAATCACCTGAGTGGCACCCCGAGCACTAAAGGGAGGGAGACAGAGAAACGGGAGGAAAGGGAGGGACCAGTCCAGGAGACAGCCAATAAAACAAACAATCTCTCTCGGTCTAAGAGGTGAAGGGCAAAGAACCAAGAACATAGTGATGTTTGACAGAGGACAGTCTAGTTTTATCCTAAATGCATTGAAATCATTGGGATATGGATGTTGTTGCAAGCTGTATCCTGCTTTCCTAATATTCAAGGTTGTACGAGCCTGGCAGGTGCCCTGAGACGACTCCATCTGGAGAGCAGACTGTGGGAGCTGCAGCCATTACATTATATATGAGTGCATTCAGATGGAAGGGTGTTTGTGTGTAATAGGGGGTGTCTGCATTCCAAAAACTTGCCTTAAAGTTCTTTAATAACACTTAAAATGTTACTTGCTGAGCAGTAACTGGAGACTGTGCAGCCACACCCGTGGAGGTGTCACAAAATTAGTGAAATTTAGGTAAAAAAATATGTATAAAAACACACATATAGATTCAATAATAAATATATGTCTACATACAGACACACACAAACACGTATTAAGCATTATGAAAAAACTTACCTGAATTGTGATGAAGAACCATGAGGAAGAAGCATGCAAAAGAGAGAAAAAAGATTATATTAACAAACATCCATACAAATTCACATGAAAATACACTCAATACACTTATTTCAATAAAACACTTGTGGTGTCTTTTGTATAAGTTTGTTGAAGGACAGATGCTGAGGCAGCTTGTGAATGTAGCTGTGAACAGCATTTTCATAGTGGACACTTGAGGCTGCCTGTAGTTCATGTCTCAAGCCCGTGTCCCCTCCCCGCGCCCTTGTGCTGTGGTGTAAACACACATTGTTAGGTTAGAGGTTAAAAGTGTTGTGCTTAGATTCTTTGACAGTAATCTAATTTCTCCTCTCTTGCGCATCTATATTTATTTGGTTTTGTCAACACTCAGGGCTCTTTTTTCTCCCTTTTGCCTTCAGTGTATTGATCTCTCTAATGGATTGGATCTGATTCCAGAGCGTCTAACATGCTTTTGTATCCCTTTATTTTCACCCAGGAAAATCGATCAGGCAGGCCTGAAAATCAGCCAGGATCAGGTTTTAAGGGATCCACTGTGGTGGGAACACTTGGTGATCAGACCGGAGAACTTTTAACCAGCCAATAGGTATTTCAGATATATTCTCCATTTGTTTTCAGTTTAATGGTTTTCTAGATTGTATAAATTTTTCCTGCTGATAACAATTCTATTATTACTGATTATACTAAAATGTCTTTAAATAATAATTCATATAATCATTTGTTCTACACATTCTGTGGAACTCAGCCAATAAATAAAGAGCTCTGCCCTTGTACCAAGCTGACTGCAGATTGACTGATACTTCATTATTATTCTTAGTTTGTGTGTGTGTGTGTGTGTGTGTGTGTGTGTGTGTGTGTGTGTGTGTGTGTGTGTGTGTGTGTGTGTGCTCGTGTTTATATTACATTGTGGGGACCAAATGTCCCCACAAGTATAGTAAAACCTGAAATCACCTACATTGTGGGGACCAGCCAGCGGTCCCCATGAGGAGAACAGCGTATAAATCACACTAAGTAATGTTTTTTGAAAATGTAAAAATGCAGCATGTCTCCTGTGATGGGTAGGTTTAGGGACAGGGGCAGTGTAAGGGGACAGAATATACAGTTTGTACAGTATAAAAACCATTACGCCTATGGAGAGTCCCCACAAAGATAGCGAACCAGACATGTGTGTGTGTGTGTGTGTGTGTTTGTTTTCACAGAAGACTTGGTTATAAGCTTTATTAACAAAAGGCAAAACTAAACAAAGCATGACAACTGTAGCATACACAAACCCAGGTCATCTAGTCCTCTCCCTCAAAGAGTTGAGTTGAATATGAGAAGAGAGTAGATCAATGACCAGGCTGGTTTTGGTACTGTATGTGGCAGCTTTAAGACTGCAGAAAAGAGGATTGGAAAAGGCCGCAAACTCTACCTCCACCTCTGAAATCGGAGCGTAGTATCTAAATTAATTGAATACCTTCACTTCCTCACACGTTCAAAAAAGGGAACTTTAGAGGAGCCACGTGAGGGGCAGGATGTAGAGGGAACCTGACAATCTTGGCCTAAAACAAACTAGTTAAGACAGAGAAGTTAGTAGGTTCCCAATGGGTCTGTTAATATGCCATATGATGAGTGCTTGCTTCCTCATAGCTCTCTGACTAACACATTTAGGCAGGGGTCAACAGGAAGGATACGCTTGTTAAACTAACCCTAATTCCTGTTCATGTGGTGTCTTTACAAAAACAGACAGACAGACAGACAGACAGACAAACAGACAGATAGATAGATAGATAGATAGATAGATAGATAGATAGATAGATAGATAGATAGATAGATAGATAGATAGATAGATAGATAGATAGATAGATAGATAGATAGATAGATAGAGCTTTTCACTTTCCTCTCTCTTAAACCGGGTGCCGGCAGTATGAGAGGTGCTGCCCCATTTCCCCCAAGACAACTCTATTTGTGAGGCTGCCGAGGGTTTAACAGTGCAGAGAGCAGGAGTAATGAGAGGCCGGTGACATCTCATAAACTGGTCCACCTCGCACACAAACACACCTGTGAGTGGCTCTCTGCCACATGACAGAGTGACATCACTGATCTCTGACATCTGCTCCACGCCTGTCGCCAGCGGCTGATGGAGCTGCCCTTCAAAGTGCTTACGACATGAGCTACAACTTAAGGAGGGTCCCTCGATGATCACACAAAAGATAGAATCATATGTAGCAATCAGAAACAATGCCTACTCTGTCATAAACACCTGTCCTTCAAACACCCTGATGTTACAGGCAATGGTGAGGAAACCACAAACACTCACGGTGCAGGTGCAGATCTGTTTGCTCTCCAGCCCCACATACCCAGTGACACTTTTCCCTTTGAGGATGAGAAGATGAGTAGAGATGAAACACTCTATTTTCCTCTTCCCATATCTCTAGAGCAGATCCTATCAGGCATTCTGTGACATTTGACAGTAGCCATCTTTAAAAGCATGGTGGCATATGAGAGGTCTGATACTATGTTTTGGTTTCCCTGGAGTAAGCCGCCCAGTTGTGGTAACGTTCACAAGATGTTCTGCTCTTAATCACAACAATGTCAGAAGGGAAAACAAAAACATCACTCGGGCTTGACGATAATACTGAACACTCAAGTTACACTTTTCAGCAGACACTTGTAGTCAACCCAGATCTGAATTAATTTAATTTTTATCTGGGTGATGATTTCAGGAATTTGTAACCTGACAATCTGCCTATGAATTATTTAATATTTGATAGAGGGCAGAAACGCAGATGACTGAGGACGAAGAATGAACTCATACATGTTTTAATGTGATGTGCATTTAGGGAGATGGGTTTCCACACACAGATCTCTGCCAGTGTGAAATCAAATCCCCAAATCTTGGAACTGCCTACACTCTCTCACACTCACAAACACACACGTATGTAAGCGCACAAGGAGTACTAATATTCAAACACACACACACACACACACACACACACACATGCAAAAAAGCCCCTTCTCACAGATTTATCACCCAAGCCCTGCTCCCGTCGGCATCACAGTGGCTGATTTTCTCATTTCATAGGCCACCGGGGTAGAACAGACATGTGCTTGTTCAAATCCACCCAGCAAGACGCACCGGTCTCAGCACACAACTTTCTCTTTTGCAGCTTAACAGATGCCAGGCAGGGGGGTAAGCTCAGAAGAGGGTGCACACGTGAAGGGGGGCACACCCGTCAAGGGCGAACCCTCTGCGTGCACATACACACACAAGGTAGAGACAAAAATGGGGGAAATGAGGTTCCTGCGATCCTGTGCTCTAGCGACCATGACCGTGAGGGGTTTTATTTATCATTCTGTGCCAGTGGTTTTAAATGATAGCACTATTTTGGCCCCCTTTTTTCCAGCGTGAACCAAGCAGAGCACGGCTCCTCTCCAAATATAGAGATCATGTTTGTATTGTTTGACACTGAGGCCTGATGGAGTGCTTATTCTGTTCCTGTCGACATGGGTAACCCCTTCCTGTGAGCGTGCTGCACAACCCCACCCCCCTTCTCAGAGTGCCTTGGAGTAAGAAATCAGCATCAGGGCTACAGACAAGCGGGCTGTTTGGGAAAGCAGGAACCCACATGAAAGGCATCAGCCCATGCACGGGGAGACCGAAAAGAGGCGCGTATAAACGTGTGTGTCCGCACATGTAGGCGAATTGCTGTTTATGTGTGCCAGACTGGTTAAAACAGCATTTTTTTGAGGGGGAGTCTTGCTGGAGAGAGGATTTAATTGTGCCCTTTTGAGCGATGCCGGCTTATTGATGTAATGGTTTACTCATGGTGCGGTTGAGGAGGTACAGTTTAACAATAGGGGCTTGTTAGGAGTCACTGAGTCCTGTGCACAGCATCCACATTACTTAGTGGGAGCATGCAGGCTTGTAATGAGGAGCAGGATCGTTCAAATGATCTGCTCTGTTTGGGCTGCAGCTCAGCACAGGACAAAGCACATGTAAATGCCTGTTAGCCACTGGGAAACCTCGAGTGGGTTCTCAGACCTATTTGGGTACTTGGCATGACACATACTGTGCAACTTGGAAAATTAAACAGTTTCTATAATGAGCAAAATATAGCATTACAAAACTGACCTTTTGTAGCTTCAGGCAGACAGATTCAAGGGTCAATGACATAAGAGGACCTACTATAAGAAAACGAAAATGTAAAAAAAATTAATATACAACTTGTTCCAAGTCATTAGAGTTGCAGAACAAATATATTTAATGTATTTTTAAATAAATTAAAAGATACCAAAAATGAGTGTTACGTCATTGACCACATGTAAATGCCCACTGGGAAACGTTGGTTCTTAGATCTAGCTTTGAAAACTGCATAAAGCAGAGTAGGTAACAAATACAGAAGACAAATGACATGTACTATGCAACTAGGAAAACTAACTACAGAGTTTCTAAGATCGCACTACAACTGACAAAATTGGCCTCAGTAGCTCCAGTCAGAAAGATTCGGATAGTCACAAATGGGGTGATAGTGACATGCAGACACTTTGGAACAGTAAATGAAAGTTGGAGGACCAGAGGTAAACATGCAAGAGAAAAAAAAAAAAAATCTTGCAACCTTGGTGGTTTTCAGTAGAATACAGGCAGGGGATATTTTTCCTTTGATGGTATGCCATATGGAGTAGCTGTGGATAAACAGAAAGAAGCCAGGAAAATATACAAGGTCCGGGGTAAGGCCTGGGTCTCGCCTGAGGAGCCAAACCATAGGAAGAGCACTCAGTTAGGCATGAGTTCACCTGCCCTGGCCCTGCAGTGCCACACCAAGGATTGGCTGGACAGGCTATCTAGATGCTGTTATTGTAACATGGTGAACACATGCGAGCTCCGTGGCCATTTATTTAACTCCAGTCATCCAACTGAGCCTCAAATGGTACTAAGATCTAAGAGGAGCCAATAGGAGATCCCCTTCCACACAAAATAGCCAGACTGTGTATTTTATTCTTCAACAAAAGCTCATTTCAATTGAAAGCTATAAAATGTGAGAGTATGTGGCATGAAAGAACGGCACATGGCATGCAAAAACAAGAGGTATGTTGCCCCTAAAAGACACTGTGCTGCATATACATGACAGATTGTTCAAATCTACCAGCCCCTGCTGTTTTCTGTTGTAATGTTTGTGCTGCCATTGCCACAGACAGACACACTCTGGGCGCCTGGCATCCCTGCTGCTGCCCACTGCACATGCTGGTCTATTGTACTTGGCAACCTTGTTCCCACAAACAGATCACAATGCACTAGCTCTCTCTGGCCGGCCTCATGTTTGCACTGGGAGCAGCTGTCGGTGAAATGGCCCTGTAAGCTCTTCCTAATTACCTAACATGCCCTGTGTCTAAGCAGCCCTCCGTTTAGTCCCGTTTTCAGGGATCCACACTGCCAGGCCTGCACTGGGCAAACAAGCCCCACTTTCCAATGCAAGTGGGGGGTCAAAGAGAGTGAGAAGAGAGGGCAAAAAGGCGACGGGTGGGGGTGGTAACTGGGGTTATGCAGCCTATCGTGCCCCACCCACCTCCCTAGGTCAGCCTGACACTCTTTTAGATAATATATCAGCCTGCCGTCCCCTTGGAAACCCAGCCAGACCCCACACACAACACTACAGGGTAGCCACCCCCTTTTCTGCTCCCCAGTACAGCCACCTGGTCCCCTTCGTCCAGCCTCTCAAAGAGAGAGCCTCATCGCTCAGCTAGCAGTCCATTGTTCAGCTCATGAAGTGACTGCGGGCCAATTAGCAAGTTAACAAGTTAAGAGGTGGACTCTGTCAAATGCAGAGCTTTTTCACCCGAGGGTCATCTAGGGGGGTGGGGGGGTCACTATCCCCATTCTGGGAGGGACATTTCATAAAATGGCCGCCAAAGAGTTGCTGAGCCGTGCATGACTCTGAGGCTTCAATGCATCTCTAAGTGCTCAGTTATATCCAAGTATACACGACACAATGAGAAATAAAACACAGTGTGAAAGACAAAAGATTAAATACAAGTCGAAAATAACTTTGAGCAAGCATACCAACAACAGCAATGCCAATTGTAGTCTGTATTATTTAGGTCTGTTAGTCTGACTTTGCAAAAAATGGACTGGTTCGATTTTAGTCAGGTTAAAGTATTTGAATGACGTTTTCAAAAAGACAAATAATTGCTTCAGTGCAACTGAAATCAAACTTTCAAATCAAAAGTGCAATTCAGAGCCAATCCACTTTATCCTAGAAATGAACTGGTGCCTGAATTCAGATGCTCTTTTACAGCCTCTCAGAATCCAGAAAATAATTACAGTGGTGAGATGTTTAGCTATTCCGGGTTAGTTTACAAGGTTTGCCCGTAACCAAATCCGCTTCCATAAAATCGGTCTGAGTTAGTTTTTTTTTTTTTCTGTGCATCAGCATTCCAGCTTACCTGTGGTCTGAAAAAATCTACTAAGCTTGGCTGACCTGTGGAAAATGGTTCTTTCAGACCTTGTTCAATGAAGTCGACTGGTTCAATCTGAAACAAAGCCTCAACATATTTTCCCTTTAAACTATGCAATTCACAATGCATTCTATGGCTTTCACAATGCCCCCCTCCGACACACACACACACAACACTTTCTCCTCCATTCCCCCTACCTCCTCGGGACAAAGACAAAGGCCCCAATTTGTCACGTCATGTCCAGCTGTTGACTGGGAAGACCCCTTAGCCAGTGAAAGAAGCACAAGCTGAGGGAGCCAAATGGCTTTTTCCCCTTTCTGTGGGAATGTTTGTCCAAGGAAACAATGCCACCTCGACGGGGCGGGGTGGGGGGTACTCCCAGGGGGGTATGCGCCTAGCTCCTTGGGCTTTAACCCTTTTAGAGAGAGCTGTCCACCTTAAAAAGGCCATTGAGCTGCTGCTGGGTGGCAGAATAGCATCATTAAGCTTCACTAACCTCACTGTGAATGCCAGGACCCTGATAGCAGTGATGCCTCACATAGATTTACTGCCGGATAGTGGGTTTGTTCTCTTTCCCTAAAGGGACTAGATCAGGAGAAAGTCCAAGGCTGGATAGAAACAATACTTAGCTGTGAGGTGAGTGAGAGGGCCAGTACCCACTTAATGAAGAACTTATAATAAACTCCCTCCCTAAACCATCTCCATGGGCTTCCCTGTGGTACGCCTATGGTATGACGTTAACTGCTAATTGAGTAAAAGATTGCTGGTTGCTTGACCCTATCTAAACTAATGGCACCTGCACCCAATTTAGGAGATGATTAATTCATATTCATGTGACATATAGGTTGACCCCCTCAAACCTATTCTTGGGAAACCTCTCAATCCAAATTCAGTGCATACATGCATTATTCAGGACCCCTACCAAGGATTGAGGGGGAACATCTTTGACCGTACATTAAACTCACGACATGGAGCACTTCAAGCCAACACCTATAATCAGAGCATCAGAAAAAAATCTCATATTGGACACAACAAGGCTTATCAAACATGTCGAGCCATCTGAAGGCTTTTCCCTTGACACATTGTCCTTTCAGGGGAAAAAAAATGTGGAGTAGGTGTTCCTAACTCTCCTTTTAATGTGCTCTACAATTACAGCTGTCACAGCACAAGCCTTTGCGTAGTTTGTTTCATTATTACCCTCCCTTCCCCTTTCAGTGAGTGAAATATGGAGGCAGGGAACAAACCTTCTGTCATAAATACCCTCTCTATGAGAGCTATCAGAGAGCAGCTTCAGGAGAGGAGATACAGAAGAGGTTGCCGGTGGTGGTGGTGGTGGTGGTGGTGGTGGTGGTGGTGGGGGGGGGCAATGCTTCTCATAAATTATTTGGGTGTGCAATAATATTTGCTTTGTGGAACAGGCCCCCATTTGGACTGCTGGCGCATACATGCTGCTAAGAGGAGAGGAGAGGAGAGGAGAGGAGAGGAGAGGAGAGGAGAGGAGAGGAGAGGAGAGGAGAGGAGAGGAGAGGAGAGGAGAGGAGAGGAGAGGAGAGGAGAGGAGAGGAGAGGAGGAATGACCTCAAAGATCTTCCTCTGCCGTAAAACAGTTTGATTTGGATGACCAAACGTTGCTCTTGTGCACACCAAACCCTAAAATTATTGACCATCTTCATGCTCACGCTAGAGTACATAATCTCCTCAACCTGACTATGGCTTGGCAGAGCCCACTGCTCCTCTCCTGTGCCTGATCTAAAGCCATCAATATGCCAATAATCTCTTCAGCCAATATCTCAGGCTGCCTGTGCAATTGAACAAAGGGAAGGTGTTATAGATCCTGCATCTCTCTGTTCTCCCTAAGTCCGGTCACTTGGAAAATCAGGCACAAGGGCAACGTTTAGCTAGGAACCCAATTCAGACTGACACTTTTGGGCTGAGGAGGTCAAAGGCCAGCATGTCCATTATGGACATCCAATTCTTCCAGCCAACTGTCTTCTTTCATCTGGGTTTACTGGTGGGCTGTGAAGCTTTCAGAATGCACTAAGTAATATTCACCAAAGAAGCATGAACATATCTAACAAAATTTATTTCCTGTATGATATATTCATACCATGAATAACCACGTTTATTCATGGCACTCACAAGGTAGCTTTACTAGGATTACCGGCACAGACGCCTTCAGCTCGATGCACAAAAACGGTAAACTCATAAACAGCAGGTCGTAATGCCATGCATATTCTGTCATGCTCAACCCCACTGCATTTTAATTCACAGGAAATGGTACAGATTGGGCAGATGCTGTGACTGATGAGCACAGACACCAATAAGAGGGCCATATAAACAGGCAACGCTCGGAAGCCATTGGAGCGTGGGGAGGCGAAGTGCTCCTCAGTACTCCACTGTCTTCCCTGAGGACCCTGAGGAGTCATAATCAGACCCTTGTAATACACTAGTACTTGTGTGGTCCCCTGGGCTCATTTGCATACTAATTACCGATTGCAAATGAGAGGGGGAGCCGATTGTGTTCTGCCTGAGTCGCCGTGGCGGCAGAATATTCCGGTGATGCCACTAAGGAGCTTATCCAACACAGCAAGCCGAGCAGAGCAGGGCCCTCCCCTGATATACAACCCCTCATTAGTATTACAATTAAGGACATGAAAGACACATAAAACATTATATACTGCCAAAGTGTTGTTTTCATACCAATTAACACAGCTACTGATTTACTATCAGAGAAGACCCAGATCTCAGAGGAACCCAGGAACATTTCTCACAAATGTACATGACACATGCACACACACACACACACTGAGATCACTGTGGTGGCAGAACTGAAAGGTAACAATAGACTTAGATTTTCAGATGGGAGGACCACATAACAGCCAGACTTAGATGGCAAATCATCGTGTTATTCTGCACTGTTAACTGGTGTAACAAGCCTCACACATTCACACACACATATACAGATATATAGGCAACCAGCAGTCGTTCTTATACACCTGACACTATCTCTACCATCCCTTTTTCTTCCTTTATAATACCTCTTTGTTTTTTTTCACTCCTTGGACTTTCGCTGGTGTGAAAGAAGGATGAGGCGATTGTGTGTGTCATAGCTCAGACAGATGGATGGTAGGGTCAGGAAGTTAGTGTGTGTGTTCAGCCATGTTTTTTTTTGTTTTTTTTACCTCTGTTCTTGGCAGTCACCAGGGGACTGTTTTATAGATCTCTTTCACAGATCTACTGATTTGCCTGCAAAATGCCACGGGGGTCTTTACTCTGAACTTTATAATAAAAGGTGTGATATCAGCGAAACAGAACACAAGCACATACACACACAAACTCAAAGATGTCACATCCAACATGCATACAACAAATATCAACCTATACACTGCAAAAGATGTATTGTTAATTATTATTTTTCCAGCTTAATCTAAAAATCCTTGAAACAATATACGTTTACTGCAGTATCACTGCATACGATATTCATATAGTTTTCAGAGAATGTACAGTATGTAAAACCAAATGACTTACAGTACTGTCTCACTTACTGTATAAACAATAAAAAACAAGGCTTAATGTCTTATGGAGTAGGCTATTGCTTAAGTAAATTTATTTTGTTTCTTGTTTATACAATAAAAAAAAATTAAGTAAACATTTTTTATGTATTTTAAATGCATTTAAAATGAAACATATAAAAATAGACTAATTCAAAGCTATTTAAGAAGTCATTTTATTTACAGTGTATAACAAAATTTTGCTCATTAGATTTGCTGCAAGCCCTTCTTTTTCACATTTGGCTGGAGTTTTCTCCTATCTACTCCTCACTTCCTTGCTGTGGAGTGACTGAACAAGGCAGAAAACCTTGCTAGCGCGGTCTTTCTCCTCTCAGCGGTGCTAATGGATCCTGTCCCCAGGCCTTCTTTAACTGGGGAATCAATCACATTGGGACAGCCATTTCCAACCATTCTCACTCTCACTCAGTCTTAACCATTGCAAACAGCCCATTAACCTGCATTTAATCCCCACAATGTCTTCTGTGGCCAAACTCTCACACGCGTAAGGTCTACCACAGCCAAACATACACACACACCAGTCGAGGCAGACATAATTATTACTAATTATGATGTTTTCTAAATACTACAGAGGGTCTTTTTAACACGGAGATGTGAAAGATTCTATTTTTCTGAATTATAAGTGAAAATAACATTATATTCAGGCTAAAGTATCTGGAAACCATCTCTAGTGGTGCACACAGCTCGTTGTTGCTTTGCTCCAGAAAAAAAAAGATTAAAAATTATTTTCGAAATGAACATGGTTTTTAATAACACGCAGCTTGAGAAATATATATCTCATCACACAACCTTACGGTGGGCTACGAAACGGCTAATAGACAGAAATGTGAGTGCAGGGATTTTTGTTTCAAGTCCTCAAACGTTCTTTGCGCACCGTTGGTGACACACATCTTCCTCTCCGCACGAGTCCCGTTCATGAGTATTATATCAGGCCTAATTTTCCCCTCCATTCAGTCTGCTGCTACGCAGGGTTAACACGGATCTTTATCAGCGATCTCTCTCCTTTGCCGACACAGCGTCTCTCACTCACACACACACAAACCACACAGTTTGCCCTCAATCTCTGTGACGGTGTCATATACACATCCTCTTGCTCTCTTTCCCTCTCTCACACACACAGAAAAAGACAAATAATCAGTCTTTGTTTAACTCCTTGGGTTTGTAAGAGCACTAAACATATCCTGACACTCACATACATTACCATCAGCCAATAATTCCACAAATCTGTGCCCATTACTCGCTATCTGCAAAACGTCAAGCCAGGTAATACGATTAGCATGCTCAAATGAAATATCGAAGACTCCTGATGCAAGTAATGAATAGAGGTGTAGCGTGTGATGTGCATATGCATGTTTGTGCGAACATATACAGTAGGACACAAAAGTCTGAGATCACTAGTGAAAAGTGCTTTTATTTAGCCCTTTTATCATTTAATAGAATTATTTCCATTACAAATTATAAAATTATTTTACCAATATGAGTGAAAAGTGGAAAATATAAAAAATTGACATACATTTTTTTTTAGAATGTAGGCTACTTGCTAAACGTTACTATTTCAAGATTTACAAAATACAAAAACCTTTTGCTTATAAATGTTTATGTGGTCTCAGACTTTTGCAGCAATAAAGCAAATCCTGACAATGTTAAAGATCTCAGGCATTTAAAAAAATGTGAGGAAGGGGAGTGTTGAGATTCGAGAATGAATAGATGGATGCTGGTAGGCTAAGTACTGTTATCTGTTCTTATTTGAAAGGGTGAAGAGATTTGCACTTTACAAAGGAGTAAGCACAGCTGTGACCTCACTCGCTTCAGGGTAGTCCTGGTGATTCTTTTGGAATGAGAATGTATTTGTGTGGAGATGCGGTAATTTTAAAATGTGAGCTTGATGGTCTTTAAAAGTAATCTAGACCTAGGAACGATTTTAGCTGTCAAACACTAATGATAAGAATCCAAAAGCAATAAAGCTTAAAAACTATGTGGTCTGTCATTTACAAATCATTTTACATCTGTATTTCCGAGTGAAACCTGATATTCATTGAGAGCATAGATTGGTGTCTGTGTCATTTCAGAGGAAAAGCAAGTTGCTACATTTTGTTAAATCATTATGTAGCCAAACTATTTTTCTTTCATCCACCAATAAATCATTCACTATTAGACCAGGAATGTACATTAAGAAAGTAAATAGTAAATTAATTCAATGACAACAAATGAAAGCACACGTTTCCTCTTAAATGTCTTTTCGCCTGCCTATCACTCTTGTCTTGTGTGGATTTCCAGACGTGCTTCAGGGATGGGAGGGCCCATCCTAGCCCACCCACTTCCCCTGTCCTCTCGTCTGTCCTTCGTAAAAGTACAGGCTCTTCCGGAATGTAATGAAGGTTTACAGCTCAGCACAGCCTGCTAATTACCCAAACTAACTACCAATCTTAGACACCTGTCTGTCTGCCAGGACGTGAGACACAACCCAGTCGAAACAACACTAAGGGAAACACCAGGCTATATAAAACTTTCAGCTATGGCTGCATCATACACCATTATCTATATTTACTGTATGCACACCTAAATAAAGCGGATAATTACCATGAAATATAAAAAAGAAACAATATAATATCTTGAAAATGGCAACAACAAAAAAAAAATCTATAAAAAAAAAAAAATGAAATCAGATTTTTTTCATCTGACAAAATAAAATGGAAAATAATCTTTAAAAAAAGCTAAATAAAATAAAATAAAAATAAAATAAAAGACAGGAATAGACATGGAAATCTTTATTTTTTTTAAATTACATTTACAGAAGTTCCAACACCACTTCCTCAAGAGAAACACCTTGTTCCTGACCTCATGCTACCCTTTTCTAGAGCCACAAGGGAAAGACGCAGGTTTTGAGGAAGCTAGGATAGCTCTTGGACCACTGAGGTGTGTTCAAGCAGTCCCTGAGCTTACTCCTTGTAGACCACTTGAACACTGAAGCCCACCACCACCTAACAGCCCTACACAGACCAATAAATCCTTTTTCATAAACAACGACTGCTAGAAAGTTGGGGGCACAGAATGATGAAAGAGGAAAGAATACAGTCAGAGAAAACAGGAGAAAGAGATAAAGTCAGGCAGACACAAAGAAAGATGAATCTGTAGATCTGTGATGTTCTGTCTGCTCTGCAGTGCCATGTCTGCTGCCTAACTCAGGCTGGATGGGTCATTAGGGGCTGACCATTTACTACGGCATCACGACTCATTAGAATGGGCAGCACAGAGGAAGGAAAGGCTAAAATGACTTCCCCAGATGGGAAAGGTCAGACAGGAAGTGCTCAAGGGGTCAAAAAGGACCAAATCAAATACAAACAAACATAGCCAGAAAACACCTCACTACCTTCAAGAAAACCCTTCTAACCTGAGTCAATAAAAAGACAAAAAGGGGATAAGTTGTTCAAGTCATCTTTGGAAAGACGGAAAACTTCTAAAGAATCTGGATTTATTAAATGGAAATGTATTAAACGCTATTCCTGGTTTGCTTTCTGAGAGATGACCTAAGCCTTTGTCTCTGAGTCAGCCAGAAGTGTTGGTGGAAAGTTCACTGCATCCTTCCTCTCAAAAATACAGATCATAATGTTTGGAGAGGTGCTGTCATGTTGTGGTGATGGCGTCACCACGAAACTACAATTACATTGTGGCCACATCACAGGGACATAATGGAAACATGGCTACAGATCGGCCCGGGCATTCTCCTCAGTGAGCCTGCTATACTGCAGGAGGAAATTAAGGCTGAGAGTTTGCCATAAAACATTCCATTACTGTGTCTTCCGCCAAACCAGGACATAAATTTCTACAAATGCAGCTATTTTCCCCTTTTGGCTAAACAAATCTTGCAGCATCCAGGGACGGATTGCTCAACTTAGGACTAAAAAACAGAAAAGGGATAAGGGAAAACATCTATTTACAACACAGGAGACTTCAAATTCCTTCATTCCATTATCTTCATTGTGACTGTACATCAAGCTCTTTAGCTTTTCAACACTAACCTCTGAGATTCCTCTAGTTGAACTCTGAGAGTTTCTTAGGCTTGTGGGAGCTAGCGGTCTTCAGTGAGGCCTGCCGGCTGAGCCTTTGAAAGCAGCTGGCTTCTTACCGGAGCACAGGAGCTCCTTGACTATTAGTTTTACTGGTAAGGCAATCAGCCCTGAAGGCTTTGTTCAGCGGCCTTACAGAATGTTTCCAATACTATAAAGTATGGAGCCCAAGGACAAGACACCGGCACCACGTCTCACACACACACATATGGACTGAACGGGCCTGAACGGTTTTGCAAGAGCACAAACTTCTTGTGGTGATATCAACCCAGGCACAATCATGTTGACAAATGTGCACATGAAGGCAACTCTATCATCTACACACACTTGCCATGGTTAAACGTGTGGGTCCAGTGCTCAATAGCAGGGCATCCCTCCCTTTAAGAACAGCTTTAACGCTGCATGTCCACTACTCAGTATTTGCTTGAATGATTTGTGGACTCCAGGGACTAGGGATGTGCCTTTTTGTAGTAAGCCAACAATCCTAACCCCCCCATTTCCCTCCCTCTTCTGAATGCTTTGAGTCTCTTCCCTGCTGTCTTTGAACTGAGATCAGAGAGAAACATTTTGGCACACATGATGCTGGTCGATCAGGTGCAGGGATAGCCTCCTTTTGAGTGGTCTGTTGTTTTAATAATGTAACCCCCCACCCCAACCCCCAAAAAACCTTCGTCTTCCAGTGCTCTTCCTTGCACCCCTCCCATGTCTCTCTTCTCCTTTTCAAAATCATTATAGCCCCCTTGGATTTCTTTTACCCCACGCCATGCAATTACTTTTTTGAACAAAGAGAACAAAGTAAGGGCAGTTTGGGAACATGGGTCCAGAGGCTTCGGACAGGAGAAGGGGGGCACACTTAGGATATCTGATGGAGGGGGTCAGAGTCCACACTAACCCCAAAGCCTTGCCTGGGAACTCATGAGTGGAACCTCTTTTAGGAGATTAATCCCCGGCTGGGCTGAGATCTCTTTCTCTTCGCTGGCACTTGAAGGAGACTCTTACTTATCAGGAAGTGATGATATAAAAGTCGATGGCTTAAGAAGAGACCTCGTAAAAACGAGAAGGAACACAACTGAGGTGTGGCAAATTCCATCGCTTTTTTGAAATAACAAGTGCACTGCGTCTTAAGGGTTCAGAGGGACAGATGGAATGAGGAGGAGGGTGGTTTTGGCTAGAGTGAAAGGAAAGGAGGTTGCAGAAGTGGTCTAATTGAATAGTGCCTGGGTTGTGATTACTTGTCTTCAATTAAGGTGCCAAAGTTCCATGCAGAGAAAAACAAAACTTTGACATATTTCCCCTGACAAATGAAACCAAAATAATAATATGAAAAGGGAGGGAAAAACGAAGAGAAAGTATAGGGGGGAGGATATCCTGTTTAACTACCCCTTTTTTACACCTGTCAAGCCTTCCAAAGCCTCGGCTCTGCTCTGTTTATCTGGGATAAAAAAAGACAGCTTTGATTGAGTAAATCAGAGAGTGAAATGTCGGCAACCGAACGGAGGGCAGCGAAACAGCCGGTTTCAGCACAGCACTGCAATTTGGTGTAAATTTGACCTGAAAAACACAGGGTGTTTATTGTGCACTATCATATAGGCCCTGTCAAAGCACCGGCAATTATTGCCATTAGGCTTCCATCATGTCAGTGGCTGTGGCTCTTGAGCAGCCCGCCCCCTTTCTCCAAGCCCTATAATCTGAACACACTTTTGCTCCATCAGGACGGCCCGAAGCAGGCAGATTGTTAAACCGGCACCCATCACCCTCTTTCTCCCTCTCTTTCCAGCCGTCAGACAGGAGGGCGAGAGCTGGGTGCTAAGTCACCGTCGGCCACTCTTTTCTTTTTCATTTGCCTCCATCCGTTCCTGGCACTTCAGTAACTCTGACAGGCGTTTGGGGACCTGAATGATGTTTGTATTGTGTGCACTGAATTGAAAAGGAAATAGCCATTAAAGTATGGGAGATGGTGGTATGCGAGCGGGTAGGAGGATGCGTGGCGAAGTGTGTGTGTGTGCGTTACCGTCCAAGTATTCTTCAACTCATCCTCCAGACTGCATTTTAACATGCTTGGCTGGCACAACTCAGTTCACAGATACTAGATGAATTGTCCTGCGTATTAAATTTGTGAGTCCCCCATGGTCACCCAGAGAGATGAAAGAGTGTAAAAACTCTCCTTCCGGATGATGTCATCCTCCGCCCTTTCCACAAACGCCCCTCAACCCGACAGGCCTTGTTTCTTCAACCTCCGCCCAGCTCTCCCTCCTCCCTGCTCTCGGCTCGCATCAGTACCCCAATACACACCCCAAATCCACCCAGCCGCCTCACACTCATGCACCACTTCAGCTGGGCTGGATGTGGGGGGAGCAGGAGGACCACCACCTGTTACACTTCTCTGGAGCCTGAACACATGGCCTCGGAAAATTTAACCACTGAATGATCATTTACTCAAGTGATCATCACTAAAATTACACAGGTGTAGTGATTGATAACCCAGATTATTTTTAAAAAGTACTCTGTAAGTTTTCCCATTTTAGATATGACTGAAGGAAACAGTATCTTTCCAGAACTCTTACTTTTGTGAGAGTCAATGCTTGAGCCAGTTGGCTAAGATGCGGGTCTCCTGTGGGCCCGAGGCCGTTTGGCCAGTGATCAGGAAAGGAGAGCTTTGTGTACGAGTACACACACTCACACACACTAACGCAGTGACAGCGAAGTCAGTGTGCATGGCTGCAGAGCAGAGAGCATTCAGGTGCGCAGTGTGGAGAGTCTCCTGTGTGGATCATTAGGGCTATCGGAGGCACTGGAGTGGGATTAAGTGACTTTGAAAGGTAGCAGGCTCAAGCCGCAGACTCTGCCTGGTGGCCACTTAAAAGCAATAAGGTCTCTGGCACTATGATGTCTGCCCAGCCAAGCAGGCTGAAACTGTCTCACCGCTGCTAGGCTACTACTCTTTTTTTAATCTTCTCTTTCTACATCTCTCTTTCTTTCTTTCATCCCCTTTTCTTACTTCCACCCTTCCCTTTTATCTTTAATTTCTTTATTTCCTCAATTTTTCTTTTCTTTGTTGTCCTTAATTCTTTTTTTTTTTTCTTCTGTACCTTTTAATTCATCCATCTCTTTTCTTCCTTACTTCCTTCTACACTCATATTTTCTTCCTTTTTTCCTTCCATAATTTCTTTCCTTTATTCCATGTTTCTCGTCCTTTCTTTGGTTTTTCTTTCTTCGATTCTTCCTTCCTCCCTTTCTTTTCTTATTTCCATCATTGTTTTTTTGTTTTTTTTACTGTACCTAGGAGTCTAAAAGAAAAAGACAGCAAAATGAATACGCCACACAGAGTAGTAATATATATCAATATATATCCTGGCCTCCACCCACAGCTTCCCCTTGAGCATAGAAAACAAAGTTATCAGAGTACTGCTGAGCTTGCCTTGTTATACACAAACACATGTGCATACATGGGCAAAGATGCACAATCACACACATTTGTGGGAGGCAAATGGATAGAGAAAAAGAGACTAAATGCAAGGGGGAGAGGTTTACATGGTCATTTGTTCCCAGAGTACCAGGCTCTTTTTCTTCACTCTTTGTTTTCTTTTTTATAATATATGCAGAAACAGACCAAAAAATCTATTTAATCGAGCACACTGTATATTTTTGGTTGCTTGAGCAGTTGTATTTGATGTCAAAGAAAACATATTTTCTGTAAGAAAATATATGAATCTACATTCAATTCAATTAATAACTTCTAAAATTAATATTAGGGAAATATTTGATGTGTACAACCCTCAACAAATAAAATAAAGCGTCCAATTATCGGGTCAGTTAAAACAGAGATATGAAAATGGATTTCAACACACTGCCTTTTAGGAAACAAAACTTTTCTAACCACATAAAAACAAACATACCAATGTACAAAGTTGTATGAATACAAACTTTACCACAGACGGTTCATAAGGATTGGACACAAATATTTTCTTGCCCTCTCTCTCTCTCCCTCTCCCTTGAACAGACTTAAGAAAAATGGTGTAGTCAATGGTGTGGATAGGGCTGAGGAACACAAAGGGTTGGCTTCATCGCAGCTCTTTTCAGGGCTGCGGGAGGATAATGTCCGTCCTCTGTTTTGTGTGTGCTTTTTCAGGGTCACAGAGGAGGGCACATTAAGCCAGTATCACCAAGCTGGTCATTTCACTGCTACTTCTGCTGGCAATTTCCACCTCCCTCTTTCCCTTTCTCCCCCCCTTCACCCTTTCTTTCCTTTCTAATACAGCACCAAGGTCTAATAGGCCTCTATTGCTGTGCGGCCATGGGGGCTTTATTGAGACACTGGAGTGTTTAAAAACAAGAGACGGAGGTGGTGGAGGGGTTGTTGGTTAGCTACCTTTACCTTGTGAAAAAAAAAAAACTCCTGCTCACTTTCTCTGCTAGTGCTTTTGGAAAGGAGACGGGAAACGGTGGCTAGTGACTCTTTCCCTCACCCCCTCCTTCCCTGAACCCCCCTGCCAGGATGAAAGCTGCCTCCACTTTAAAGTGGATTAGAGGAGCAAAACACTGAAACAATGGGAGGTGAAAAATCAAATTAGGCTCTTAAACATCAAAAAGGGGCCTTGAACAGTTAAGCTTCCTCTCCTCTAATCTGTTTACTTTCAGTCAACTATATATTTACAATCACAAACTGTTTCTCCACAAGCTTGGCACTAAAATGCAAGTCTGTTCCTGTCACTGGAACAGTCCAGGGACTGTAATGCTGTCCACACAAACAAAGAGCGAAAGGGCACGGCAAGTCTGTGTGGTTTAGTCTGAAGTGCTTTAAAATGATCACTTTTGAGAGGAAACTCTTGAGAGCCTGAATGCTGCAGTGGGTAAATAGTTTGTCTTATTTCCATCTGTTTTTCTTTCTTTCTTTCCCTCCTTATTTACCCTGTTTTTATTTTCTCCCTTACTCTAAATCGCTCTCCCACTCTCCCCTCTCTCTCTTCATCCAGCAGGGGTGATTTTCACTAAAGAACACCCCAGCAGTGTTCCATGTTGCATTGTTCACGCTCTGCCTCCAATTTGCTTTCCACATTCTGCAGCCCCGTCCGAGACGTTACGCTGGCTTAAGAGACAAATCGCACACACAAAAAAGGGGGAAAAAATGGAGAGAGGAGAATGGGCCAGCCCTTCACAGCAATGCAATTATCGCAGCATTTGATGCCGGCGGCTGCCACTGCTGGCTTTTGTAGTGTGGCTTCTGCTCTTCTCTGCTTGCCCTGTACTTCACCAGCGCACCTAATAGCCATGGAAGCAGCGATTTTTACGGTACAAGACATTAACATGGCTACACTCCCCAACAATGCCCACATTCAATAGGACTTAAAAAAGAGAGGTGGCTTCGCCTACTTAAGTAAGCCAGAACCTGCCACTGAAAGAGACAGTCCGTGAGTTTATTACACCTTCAGAGAGAGAAAGAAAGAGAAAGAAAAAGAGAGCGTCTTCGAGCTATGTTAAGAGTTTTAGTATAAAACTCAAGCATTTTCTCTCACTGATCACACCTTTATTAAATGCCACTAGCAGCTGCAGGCAACCAGAAACTGGTCTCTCAAGCTAAATATTTATTTAGTAATAAACAATATGTTTATAATTGTGGTATATTGCTCACCAAATTTTACATGGATAAAGAAATATGTGTATAATGAAAAATGAGCTAAAATTCTTACAAGAAAACATCTGAAAAAAATGCTTTTGTCGTTATAAAACCATTTTTGTTTCTATCCATTTAACTAAATTTCTGTTTGGTCTACTCTATTTTATATACCTGCAGGCTGTATCTTTGGCATAAGTTGGATTTTAAAATAAAAAAATGAAGGCAGTAATTAAAAATTTGAATTATATAAATGTTATATGTTATATGTTTTAATGCATTAAAATTATACATTTTTTTACAGAATGGGAGCACATTGTAAAATTTCAACATGTCTTCAACATTCAAGTGCCGGTCTATGTTTTCTCAAAAGTTTAGTAAAATTAAACTATTTATAGTTTAAAATTAATTTATTGCTCTCCACAATCTTTCAGAAAAGTAATTAATTTTGTAATTTGTCCCCCAAATACCCGAAGAACAAGTTGACGGTTGGCAAGTGTGTTTAAGCTGGTTTGTGTTAGTGATACGAAGGGTGATATTCTACTTTTCACGGTTGCAGATGCACCAGACAGCAGAGAGAGAGAGAGAGAGAGAGAGAGAGAGAGAGAAGGCAGAGGAATAAAGGCGGGAGGAGGCGGAGGTGAAAAGAGGGACAGATGAGCAGGAGGGGGCACTTTTACAAAGGCGATGGAAAGAGAAAGTTAGACACAAAGAAACAACGAGGAGCAAAATGCGGGACACGGAGAAAAGAGAGCTGAGCCATTGAAAAGACCATCTGTGATTTGAAATGGATGAGTGTTTTGAGCACTGTGTTTTTCCTTACTCGGCACTGAATGGACAGAAACCAATCAGTAACTTAAAAAGGCCATAAACAAATAAATGTGAAAAAAAAGAGCCTTTCGTGTTTTCTCACAGGACAAATTATACGGGGCGAGATGTCTCGACACAGCCTTTAAAATAACAAAAAACTATGAAATCGGGAATTACCCGCCGATGAATTATGAATAATGAACATATAAACAAAATTACACTTAAATCAACAAACGCTAGGGAAATACTAACAGTATGTATATATATATACATATATATATATATACATACACAGTATGTATATATATATATATATATTTCTATATATATATATATAGAAATATATATAACAGGCTGTAATATAGTTCGAATAAGCTGAGAATTGACTAATAACCATTCATTCTAATTATCATTAGGGTTTTTTCTTGGTTTATTCTTAATATTGGCAGCAGCAGAAATATTGTTATTATTGTTAATAATAATAATAAAATTAATCGTGTTGTGCACTTATCCTAATTTAAATTCATGTTACCATATAACCTTAAAGAAAATTAAAATGACCTGTGATACAAAATTACTCATGCATAATTATCTCATGCTAATGACTGTTTATGAATAAAGAGAACACTTTAAGTGATTGACACGAATTGTATGTAAATTAAATCATGAACTCAATCTAAAGTGCTAATACTCATTTTCTTTCTAGAATAATTCAGATAAAAGTACATGGTAAAAAAAAGAGGAAAATCTATATTACTATAATATTTTTTTTCTAATACAAATGAGAGCAGAAATAACTTCTATAAGGGTAACATTATTATTAATTATAATATTTTATGTATTACATTTTTGTAACAACAACAACAACAATAATAGTTATTATTAGTACTCGTAGTACTATTAATGTAGCTGCTTAATATGAATACTGATTAAATCAGACCTGCAAAAGTTCATTTAATCAATTATTAAATTAAGCACATAACAGCTTTGTATACATTACTGGACATTAAAGCAAAATAATAGACTTCTCTAAAAGCATCACTCATTAAATGTGCGTACGTAGAGCTCTACCGGGACAATGAATTACTTTTCTCTCCATAAAGTAAAATAATGTGAAATATCGCATATTTTAATCAACTTCAAAAGTATTGCTATCCTCAAACTTTGGACGGGTGCCGAACACATTCATGGCAGTTTAATTAAATTAACTCATGGTACATCTTTGATTTGTACCCATTAAAAATACAATTTTATGACTCAATTCGAAAAAGCATCATAGAAGGTTAATGACTAAAAGTGGGGCATAAGAAGCTTAATTGCGGACAGACACTGCCGACAGTATTTTATTGTGTAAAGCTAAATTCAAGACACCAGTTCTGCAGCTAAAAGGTTTGTGGATGGCATTAAATCAAGGGGTGGCCTGAGACAACTGCTCTAGAGGACAAAAATCATCCTTTAAAAACGTGAATGAACTTTTTATATGCCTCAATCGAGAGTTTAATTTAGGATTTGATTGCTGGATGTTTGCTTTCGTATAATTAAACATAATAAAATTAACACCAATATATTAATAGTCCCATAAAAACTACCCAAATTCATTATTAAAAAACTTTATAAAAAAAAAAGAAGAAAAACTATGCAAAAGAAGATAAATTAAAAGAGAAAGGGAGATTTGCTCTACTACCTGCATCAGGCCTTTTACACATAGATAAACTAACAGCTAATATTTCAAGCAATGTAATGAGACATTTTATTGATTCCTGAATTGCAGTATATCTAGACAAGTATGGATGTCAAATTTAATATATTAAGTATTTTATCCATCTTCCGATGCTGAAACACATCTTAACCGAAGGTTCTTAATATGCTCATTTTAGAGCTTAAAGGATTACAGTGCTTGGCACAATGAGAGTGTTGAGTTGAATCTAACCTATAGGTGAAGCAAGCTAATAAACCAAAGATGAATTTCCGGATGGTGATTAACCCGTGCCTTGGCTGGAATGAGCGGATGTCAGTGGTGGATACTGAAGGGATGACATTAGCTGTAAATGTAATGATGCAGCGGTCCATCTCTCACTGCTAGGATGAGCTGCATGATGAAGTCAGTTGGGTAAGAGCACAGGACTCTTACTGACCAGGGGGAGTTTGCGTAGCACTAAATTCTCAGCAATAACAATGTAGTGAATAGGTGAGAAAGGAAGGAGAGCATAGATCAGCCTGCGGCATGACCCAAATAAGGGGTGGCCTAGGTTTGGGGAGAAAGGGAGGAGGAAGAGAATAGGGTTGACGACTAGTCTCTTGACCTCCCAGGATCTTGGTTCCTCTTGGTGCACAACCAAAATGACAGGACCTCCCATCTTTATTTTCTCATGCACTCACTCATTCACTATTAAAACTCAAAGACACAGCACCCTCACAGCACATATACTGCATTTAGGGGTATTACAAAAAAAAAACTAAAATAGGAAAAAAGAGAGAGAGAAGCTTATATAAGTTGTCATATCTACTAAAATATTTTTAAATGGCTGGCCTTGACACATTAGTACATTGTGAGGGTGAAGGAAGAGAAAGTGTGAGGAGAGTGGTAAACAAAACATCCCCTAATGGATGGGTGTGTAGGGGTTTTTAAAAGCAGTCTACAGTTGCTATTAACAGATTAAAGCACCCTTTTGGCCTGATCAGTAAAGCATGTCGGCAAACTACTCCTAACTACTAGCAAACTGCTCCGAAACACTCCTGCCATATTCTCACAGCAGACACGTTGAGAATCTTCAGCAGTTTAAAGAGAAAACGGACAAGACAGGATAACGAAGGATCGGGTCTGACCCGCATCACTGCCCCCCTCCCAGCACACATACACATTGACAGGGGGTAGTTCCAGCCTGGTTGTTGGCAGGGCTCTCTGATTTCACGGCAGGCTGGGTGGTGCCATTGAGCACTCATCATGCTCTCTTTCAGCCTTTTAAACTACAAACCCCCCACCCGCTACCTCATCCGCAAGTCTCACACACACGTTCCAACACTCTCACCCAAACACTACTATGACCCTGCCATACAGCACTGTCATAACACTGCTTCTCACACTGCGTCCAAAGATTTCAATGTTCACATTTTAAAATGTTAATTTTTTTCTGTACTGATTTTGGGTGAAAATCTGTGGAATTCTTCAAAATAGATGTTTTCAAAATATATATAATATATATCATAATTTTACTTACATATAATGATTACATTTATGTAAATATATATTGTACGGACAGACGGATAGACGGATAGATAGATAGATAGATAGATAGATAGATAGATAGATAGATAGATAGATAGATAGATAGATAGATAGATAGATAGATAGATAGATAGATAGATAGATAGATAGATAGATAGATAGATAGATAGATGGATAGATGGATCTCATTCTCCAATTCTGCATAATCAAATTCTCCAAAATATTTTAATAAACAGAGGAGCTGAGAACTTTTTGAATCTGCTGAGCTTTCTGTTAAACTCCATGTGGGCCTACTTATAACTTAAGCACCATCCCATCATTGTCCCCTAATGTGTCATCTGTCACGCATTACAGAGACGTGACATAATATAGATGCCGTGTGAGGTGCGAGAACCATGTGCACAGGGTGACAGTGTCTTACATGGAGCAGTGAGGTAACCTCTTCCTCTTTCTCCCCCCTATTCTCTCCCTCTCCTCTGAAAGTGCACCCGAGAAAAGCTGTTTTTTGTTTGCGAGTGAAGTTTTCTCCTCCTCTTTGAGTGGGTTGGAGAAAGTCTCCCTTCTCTCCTTTAACAAACTCCCCTCTCTTCTGTCAGACTTCCAGCGGGCTAATTAACATGCAGCAGGGTGACTTTTCGCCTCTTGTGTTTCTCTCTCTCTCTAAAGGGTACTTAATAAAATGTGAGTCTGCGGAATGTAACAAAGGCACAGCGCCTCAGAGCAGCTTCATTTCCATTAGAGAGGCCTCCCGGCTCTCACACTAACGTCTGGACCTGCAGTTCATTCTCGCAGAGCGGCCCGACAACAAGTCAGTACTGCCCCAGTGACAAGGTACAATTTGTACTCATTTTTTTTTAAAGTATGTTCAAGATGATTGTGCTAAAACTGATGAAGATACAGTGACAGACACTCTAACGTTACTCAACAATCAATCAAAGGTGTGATTAGCAATATTGTTTATATCAATAAAGCATATATATATAAATAACACTTTTAATGAGGAAATTACTGAGTGCATCTTTAATGAAGAATCATAAACTTTTTTTCCCCATGATAAACAAGACTAAATGAGATTTGCTTCTCTTTTATTTTATTCACTTTGGGTCAATATAAAGGTAAGTTCAAGCTGCCAAAGCATGGCTGGACTAAAAGACAAATAGTGTTTACTTAAAATATCCCATCATCACCTCATTAAAAATTCCATTTGTTAAAATTGTGCAAATATGTGTTTCATTACACATGACAAATGGCTTTGGTATTAATGAAACACTTGCAGAGCTAAGGAATTAATCAAAGAAGAGACAACTGAAATAAGGTATTAAAAATTATTCAGGTACAGTACTCATGGATGAAAATTGTTTGACTAAGACACATGCTGATTCTTAAAGTTAAAGCAAGAGATGACGCCCCTCCCAGAAAAAAAATATGCTTGAATAAGACCTCGTGCTACAAAATAACCAGTTATGATATCATTGTGGTATAATTTCCAATGGGAGGAAAAATTACCCCACAAAATAAAAGTGGTTTTCTCCTCGACTTTAACTTTCTTCATCCTTATGTTCTTATTGCTCTCTCACTTCCCCAATTGTGTGTCCCTGATGCCTGGCTCTCCCTCACATCCTTTCTAAATTATTCACAAGCAGTCCAGCAGTTTGCTTGATTAGGTTTTAATTTCAGCAAATTACCAATCAGCAGGAGGCTACCCTAGTGAATCATATGGATGGCGAGTTATTTATCAGAGCTGAGGAGGTGCGGACACTTTAGAGCTCCCTGTACTCTAATCTACTGGACACTGACCTGGACTTCATTGTGCAAATAGTCAATAGACCACAGCTAGTCATTTACTCACTCAAGCAGCTACACCTGACTTTGAATTTGTGTTCACATATTCTGTGCGAGAACTTGAAACCTTTACGTTCTTAAAGGGATAGGTCATCTAAAAATGAAAATTACCTGACACACTTATGTCAAAACCTTAAGTTCAGTCTTGTTTTGGACCCCATTGTCTTTCACTGTATGGACAGAAACAGTTGTATCATTCTGCAAAACATCTTCCTTTATGTTCCTCAGAAGAACCAGTCACAAAGGTTTGGAATGACATAAGGGTAAGTATATCTTTGGATAAACTACTTAGGTTGATTCTGTGACATTATATATTTGATTTAAATCAAATTAGTTAAATTATATGTTACCACAAAAAAAAAAAAATTGGTTGCCTGTAATAGTGTATGAATGTATTTTGTCACTGCAGCCTGGGAACAGCGTGATATTCCCCTCCCAATCTCCTGACATCATATGTGGGGAGCAGATTAGCACTCAACACACTGTAAATTACATTGTGGTCTCATTAAGACCTAATAGCATCTTATTACTCTAATTTACCGATATAGGCGTTTGAAGAGCTAGCAGTAGCACTCCATACCGCTACTAACTCCACGCTTATAGATTAGCGCTCTCCTTCACAATAATCAAGCACTAACTGCAGGTAGTAATTTAGCACTCAGGATAATTACCACTAATGATCACGTCTGTGTCGGAGCGAGGAAGCGCACACGCGTGATTATGTGCATTCACGCAGCATGTTTGCGTTAACATGCAACCGCTGTTGATTTGTGCGTGTGAAATACTAACGGTAGCGCAGTAGCTCATAACCCATTAGCCCGAGTGTGGGGAGGTAGCCAGGGCCCTGAGTCGGATTTATCATGCTCTCCCTGGGTGATTGTCCAACACGGCTTTCCTGTAGCTCTGACAATAGGGTTGGGATTAACGCGGCCTGTCAGTTTCCCCCACACTACAGATCTTTTTGTCCTCGTTAAAAGCTCCTCTAATTAGCGCAGAGGGGCTTCACTGCTATCTGCTATCGCTCAGAAACACCACAGGGTTATAGCTGAAAAAAGGAACATATCTTTCCTCTTGTTTTCTACTATGGGCAGCACACCCACACACACACCTTACGGACCTACGAGATATCAGCCTTCCCCTTTCTGTGGCTTTTAGCACACCGATCATAGATCTTATTCATGGGCCGTATTGCCTTATTGTGGTCTCAGCTTTAATGAGACATAATAAGGGGGACATTTCGTAGCAACACGCCGCTC